>CM060445.1:32250414-33500414 GCA_030545235.1 Helianthus tuberosus
CATAAGATAAATTACTTATTAGGGCATAACATGCCTCTTTAAAATTCTATTTATATACAAGTTCACATACCTCACGGGGATCACTCAACACTCAGCCGAAGATGTATTTTAGTGAATCACTCGAGAGCGGCATGGAACTTACTCCTACCATAGGCTTGCCAAGCAATCAATCCTCCTCCTTTTTAACTATACACCTTTGTAAATATCAAGAGGACTTTTTTTTGGGTGAAGGGTTAGGCTTGGGTTAAAGGTAGGTGGTTGGGTTAGTGGTTAGTAGAAAAAGGGCGAAAGCGTAAAAAGCATCGGTTTTCGTGAGGCTTTTTATTTTTGCAATTTTTATTTTGATGAAGCCATGATTCAAGCAAAGTTATTTTTGATGAACTTGATTGTTTATTTCTTTTGCTTCATCTTCAACAATTTTTTTTTCAAAGTCATACGACAAACCGAGCTTGTTACTAAAACAAAGGGTTAAAAAATAAAAAAAAGTTTTGGTGGGTGAAAGAGTGTTTGGTTTGGGTTAAGAAATGAAAAGGTTTAGGCTGAAAGGGGTTAACTAGGGGGATTTTGGGTAGGTGGTAAAAAAAAAATAATGGTGAAGAAATAAAAAGGGTTAGTCCTAATGCCTCCATCATTTACTTACTCGGGTTTAAGTTGGTAAGGACCGGGAATGTATCGTCGTGGCAACTTCTAGAGTCGTAAGAATCAAGCGGCTATTCACACAAGAAACGAAATATGAGCATTTAGTTTAATGATATGTATTTGTATGCTCAATAAAGGCTCAAAACTCACTTTTGTGGGAATGGGTTTTTATGTGACCAAGTATATATAATTAAATTTTAACTAAGCTTGTCATGCCTTTTCATAATTTTCTTATGTTGGTTCTTTTTATCACGACGCTATCGGTTGTAAATTTGTAAAAATATAACCTTTTTAGAATTTGAAATTCCCAAGTTAAACCTAGACAAGTAAAAAAAAATGAAAAATTTTGGAAAAAATTTGGGGTGATTAGCGGTTCCAATAGAGTTTTGTGTAAGGCTTGTTATTAGGACTTGCAAGATTCAAGATTTTAGCATCCCCCCACACTTAAATTACACATTGTCCTCAATGTGTCCCAAAAATAAGTTTTTAGGTTGATTGAATGTGTAAAAGGGTGTTAAAAAGCAAAAAATTGTTTTACTGGGTGTCTGGACACGGCCCCGTGGTGTCCGGGCACGACCCCGTGTTCAGGTGCCCGTAACAAAATTGAAAAAGAGAAACAGAAGCCTGGACACGGGGGCGTGCTGGGTGAACACGGCCCGTGTCCGGTTTACCTGAACTGGGCATTTTCTGCAGACTATGTAGCACGGGGCCGTGTTGGGCGGACACGGCCCGTGCTGAACCTGCTGTAATGAAGAAAGTTCGTCGGATGGCCCTGTTTTCCTGCATGGGGTGCTGGTTCAAGTTTCCTTTGTTGTCCTTTACCATCTCGAGTGTGTTTTATTCCTGAAAATTAAAACTAAACTAGAAAACATAAAAATTAATCTAAACTAAACTAAGGATAGTTCCGCGGAATGCCTCCGTGGTGCGCCACGTTTATAAGGGTCCTTGGCTAGACCCAACGCCTGGTCATATGTCACTCAAGTGGGATGTTTTGCATCCCATGCTACATCGTCGGAGAGCGTCATCCAATCTTGAGTCTATGACCTTCATGTAGTTGACCGGGTCTTCGTCTTCTATTCTCTTTCCAACTCCAAACTTCACTTCCTCGTCCCCAAACTTCAATGTTAGTGTTTCGTCATTCATATCCACCACTGCTTGGGCGGTGGCTAGAAATGGCCTCCCGAGGATGAGGGGAACATCGGTGTCTTCTTCCATGTCTAGTATGACAAAGTCGGCCGGGAAGACGAAATTGTTGACTTTGACCAATAGATTTTCAGCGACACCTTGTGGAAATTTGACGGATCTGTCTGCAAGTTATATGCTCATCTTTGTAGGGCTTGTTTTTCCTAGGCCGAGTCGGTTGAACATTGATGTGGGCATGAGGTTAATGCTAGCCCCAAGATCGGCTAATGCATTACGAATGGGGGATTCCCCAATCGAGCAAGGAATCGTGAAGCTTCCAGGGTCGATTTTCTTTTGTGGGAGTTTGTTGAGTACTAAGGCGGAGCATTCTTCGCCTAAGTTAACTAATTGCAATGATTCAATTTTCCTTTTGTGAGTGAGGAAGTCCCTCATAAATTTTGCATATTTAGGCATTTGTGTTAGGACCTCGATAAAAGGAATATTAACATGCAATTGTTTTAGTAAATTTTCGAACTTTGCGAATTGCTCATCGGTCTTTTGACGAACTAACCGACCGGGGTATGGAACCAGAGGAGTCTTTGTGGGCTTTTGATTTGGTGGAGAAGCCTTCTCTGGTTGGGGCGCGGGTAGAGTCGTGGTTTGGTTGGATTGGCTTCTTTCAGTTGGCGGTAATGGAGCCTCCTCGGGACCCACAGTTCGGTTTCTCAATGTGATGAGATGAACTTGCGCTTTTGGGTTGGTTTCGGTATTGCTTGGTAACGCGCCTTGTGGTCTCTCGGAGAAATTTTGAGCTACTTGATTTAATTGTTTTTCAATGTTTTGAATGCTAGCTTGTTGATTTCTAAAATTCGATTCCAGTTGCTGAAATCGATCCGAGTTTTTCTTTTCGGTGTCGGAGATGAGGCGAGATACAGTATCTTCAAGTCTTTCTCGTCCACCTTGTTGTTGAGAAAAGTTTTGTGTTTGTTGAAAGTTAGTTCGTTGGTTTTTGTTGGTTACTACTATTGCTGGGATCTCTCCGACCAAGGTTAGGGTGGTTACGCCATCCTTGGTTGTAGGTACCCGTTGGGGGACCCGACGGCCTAGGTCTATTATCAATGTAGTTCACCGTTTCCATTTGATCATCTAATTCTTTCATACAACTCCAATTTTCATGTGTCCCACCACACCCTTCACAAGCCATAACCGAGACCGTTTTTGTCATTTCTAACTTTTTGATTTTTGAAGAAAGGGCCTCGATTTGGCTTGTAAAGAAGTGCTTTCATCAACCTTATGGGCGCCTGGGGTAATAGATTTATTGCCTCAGGGAGTGTGCCATTGAAAATTGGTTTGAGCAATTTCCTCAATTTGATTATATATTTCATTTGGGCGACGATTACCTAAAAGTCCCCCGGAGCTAGAATCAAGTGTTTGTCTTGTGTGTGGCAACAACCCATTGTAGAAAGTGGATACTTGTTGCCATACCACAAGACCATGATGAGGACACTTTCTTAGTAGCTCCTTGAACCTTTCCCAAGTTTCATATAAGGATTCCCCATCTTCTTGTGAATATGTATTAATTTCAGTCATTAATTTAGCCGTTTTAGCCGGAGGGAAATACTTATATAGAAACTTTTGGGCTAGTTCATCCCAGGTGTTTACCGAGCCAACTGGGAGGGTATTAAGCCAAGCCTTAGCTCGGTCTTTTAGTGAAAATGGAAACATCCGAAGGCGGATGGCGTCGTTTGATGCTCCATTGATCCGAAAGGTATCACATATTTCTAAGAAATTAGTAATATGTAGATGGGGATCCTCGTCCGCAAGCCCATGGAAGGTTGCGGAGTTTTGAAGAATTTGTATCAAATGGGGCCGAAGTTCGAAGTTATTGGCTTCGACATTCGGTGCATTGATAGCGGCGCCGAGATTACCTATAGTGGGCCGTAGGTAATCCATGAGGGTACGTTGGTCCGCCATTGGAAGTGGGTCTCCCGAAACTTTCTCTTGGTTTTTAGCTTTAAGTCTTTTTCTGAGAAAGCGTTCGGGTTCTTCTAGAGGTTCTTTTATGTCTCTACTAGAACTGGAGCTCATACACTACGTAGGAAGTTCAAATGTGGCGCCTGGGTTCCAAGTCCTGCAATAAAAACAGAAAAGAATGTTGGTCAGAAGGTTCACCACGGCCCCGTGCTCAGCGAACACGGCTCGTGGTCGGAGATACAGTGATTGTTTTCCGGATCCCTCTTACTAGGGAAATGGACACGGCCCCGGGTTGCACCGACACGGCCCTGTGCTCAGCTCTCTGTAACTTGGAAAATAAAATATGCCAGTAACAATGCTGGGCACGGCCCGTGTCCGACCAGGCACGGCCAGTGCTGAGCTCTGCAGAAACTGAAAAACTAAAAAAAAAATCCTAAAAAAATGAAAAATAAGAAAAATGATTAGGCCGTTGATTCCTAACTTTCTTAAAATCCTTGTGTCCCCGGCAACGGCGCCAAAAACTTGATGTGCGTGAGTGTTATTAGTTTTTAATGTATATATTAAGCCCTTTTTAACACTTTTTTTAGCCAAGTTTTAAATTTATAAAACACGATATTTACTAACACTAAACACACATATGGGCAAGTGCACCCATCGTGAGCGTAGTATAGTGTTGGCAAGATACCGTGGTTGTCCAAGGACACAAGAGCTTTTAGTACCGGTTTATCCTCAACGTCTAATCAAATCAAAAATTTATAAAAAGGTTTTAAACTAGAAAAATAAAAACTAACTAAAATGCTGAAAATAAAATAAAAGTAAAAAGAGATAAACAAGATGAATCACTTGGCTCCGACTCGTGTATAGTGTAACCTTTGATTATTTCCGCACTTTTGCACTTTTTAAGAGATTATCTTAGTTATTGTAGTAGGCCCCTCTTTTGAAGGTGACGTTACCCTCAACCCAGTAGTTTGAGTCGGCAAGGATACAATCCTAAAGGATCAGATTATTGAAAGATAATTAATTAAGTTATTAATTCGTATTGTGGTAGGCCCCTCTTTTGAAGGTGACGTTACCCTCGGCTAAGTAGTCTGAGTCAGCAGGGATACAGTCCTAAGTAACCGGGTTAAAGTATTAATAGTAGTTTACATATGAGGGGGTCAAAGAGTTTGGACCCCCGCCATCCAATACCGTTAAGTATTGAAGGAGGTCTTACTAAATTTGACCCAGGTCCTTGCAGGATCTATACACTGAACAAGGCAAGACTCTTACCAAACTGTTCCCTTAACCCCCGACCAGGTAGCCAACATACCTCCATATAGACCGTGGAGATATGAATGGTGAAAATCTTTTATTTTATATAGACAGTAAAATAATGCCAAGACACCACGGACAAACAATAAGGAAAAATCACCTTCAACATAAGAAACTAGTTATTAAAGTCATTAATACATAACCAAGTAAAAAGTGTGAAAAGATTAAAAATAAAAAGTATTACACTAGACACTTGTCTTCACCAAGTGATGTAAGAGACTTAGGCAAACATGGCCTTGATTGTCAAGAACTCTTACGATCAATCTTGGATCCCGAGACGACTCACACACTCTATGATGGACAATGGATGATGGTCGTGGATGATGGTGTTATGGTGGTGGTGGGTGGTGGGTGAAGTGTGAGAGGGGTGGTGTGCCAAGAGATGGTTTGAGCTTGAGCCAAGCACTCCTATTTATAGGCTGAACAGAAGCTCGGGCACGGCCCCGTGTCCATCCTCTTCTCTGTCTTCATTAATTGCAGTTTGGCTGCATTAGTTGACCACGCCCCCGTGTCCGCTGGGCACGACCCCGTGTTCAGAAGCGTATCTGTACTATCAAGATTTGCCTGGATTCTGCGAATCTTATAGTTGACCACGGCCCCGTGTTCGCTGAGCACGGCCCCGTGGTGGGCGATGGAAGCTTCTACAACTTTGTCTTTTATGTTGACACTTGGGCACGCCCCCGTGTTCACTGAGCACGGGGCGTGTTCAGACTTCTGTTCTCTTGTTTTGCTTGGGAAGATGCTTTCGGGGAGGTCGGACATGCCACATTTGTTTCTTTTCTTGTATTTATGTTAGATTTAGCTGCCTTTTTGCTTCTTTTGTTAATTTGAGCTCATTTAATCCTGAAAATACAAAAGGAAGACAAAAGCACACTTTTTCCAACATTAGTACTAAAAAAAGGTTAGTTTTATGCCACAATTGATGTAGTTTATATGTTGTATTTTGCACACATCAAATACCCCCACACTTGAATCTTTGCTTGTCCTCAAGCAAAACTCTTTATAATGCGGTTTTTTCACTCCCAAATGGAATGGGTAGAAGAGAAGGTTTTTGGGCTTGTCATAGAGTGTCGGGATTTCGAAGATTCTTTATTAAGTTTTATTTTTATTTATTTACAATCCTATTCGTCATGATTTATTTAAAACTTTTCATAAGATAAATTACTTATTAGGGCATAACATGCCTCTTTAAAATTCTATTTATATACAAGTTCACATACCTCACGGGGATCACTCAACACTCGGCCGAAGATGTATTTTAGTGAATCACTCGAGAGCGGCAAAGGGATGGTTTTATGGTGGTGGTGGGTGAAGTGTGAGAGAGGTGGTGTGCAAAGGGATGGTTTGAGCTTGAGCCAAGCACTCCTATTTATAGGCTGAACAGAAGCTCGGGCACGGCTCCGTGTCCAGTGGGCACGGCCCTGTGTCCATCCTCTTCTCTGTCTTCATTAATTGCAGTTTGGCTGCATTAGTTGACCACGCCCCCGTGTCCGCTGGGCATGGCCCCGTGTGCAGAAGCGTATCTGTACTATCAAGATTTGCCTGGATTATGCGAATCTTATAGTTGACCACGGCCCCGTGTCCGCTGAGCACGGCCCCGTGGTGGGCGATGGAAGCTTCTACAACTTTGTCTTTTATGCTGACACTTGGGCACGCCCCCGTGTTCATTGAGCACGGGGAGTGTTCAGCCTTCTGTTCTCTTGTTTTGCTTGGGAAGATGCTTTCGAGGAGGTCGGGCATGCCACATTTGTTCCTTTTTTTGTACTTATGTTAGATTTAGCTGCCTTTTTTTCTTCTTTTGTTAATTTGAGCTCATTTAATCCTGAAAATACAAAAGGAAGACAAAAGCACACTTTTTCCAACATTAGTACTAAAAAAGGGTTAGTTTTATGCCACAATTGATGTAATTTATATGTTGCATTTTGCACACATCATCAGGGCACGTTATACGAGAAAAGTGAGAAAAATATAGGAAGTATCCATTTCGCACGAAATGGCACTGGCCATTTCGTGTGAACCATCTCGTACGAAATGGGTCTCCCTATAAATAGGTGCCTTGTCGAATTCATTTGTAACTTTCTGTTTCCGGTACCGAGGTGCTGCCGAAGTGTCTCCAGGCTGTAAAACGTTGTTATATCAATAAACAAGACAGTTAAAGTGTATATCAAGCTGATTCAACATCAATACGTTTGTTTCCGCCTCTCGTATTGATTAGAACTCTTCTGAACGACTCGTTTTGGTCGTGCAAACGATCCTACAATGACACATGACACGACACGCTTACCTTAATCACATCTTCCATGGAGTCACGGATCCGACAATAGGGCCCACAGATCTGATGCCCACCCCAGACCGACTTCTGGATCACACATGATAAAAGCGCTTCTTTAGACAATATGGGATTATATTCCGTTTTATGACACATGACACATGATACGGCATGGTCAAACCTTTCTAAAAGTAGAAAAAAATAAAACAGAAGAAAGTGTTCCTCTTTGTTACCAAGCATGTCATCTGAAACAATTAACAGGACATTGTTAACAGGGGGAATCTATTGGAACACCTGATCGAGAGAAACTTCTTCGAGCTAACTGCCGATATCTCATCCTTCTTATCTTGCTATTAACTTTTGAAGGTTCTTTATATTCCTCTTTCCTGATGCCCACTTGACGGACCACTTTTGTGCATTTTGACCCTCTAGATTGTCTCTTCAAAGTCTCTATCTCCGTTGAGTTTGAAAGACGGATATGGAAAACGATGCTATCTCCGTTGAGTTTGAAAGACGCAATCGTTTGTTAATTTTAATGAAGCAATGAAGATTGAATTTGCAAACGGACAGTCTGTTATTTCGGTTGTTCAGTGCTTCTGAGACGATTCAAGTGAGTCCTATAAAGCAAGTGTCTGTCTATTCAATTGAGAGGAATCATTATATGCTTCTTTCCTGATACATGTCTGTGTCGAACAGTTTCTCCGTCGCTAATTTCTCCACTCACCGTGAAATTGAACAGTTTCTTAACAGATTCCGTCCGGTTTCAAAGCCGGTTGAGGATTACGAGTGTTCTAGACTCGTTCAAGGCATGCCTGTTTGTGCGATTTACAAAAATAAGGATGCATTCCACGGTAAACGATGCAGCTGATGAAACCGAAGCTGTTATTTCTGTTGTTCAGTACTTCTGAGACGATTCAAGTGAGTCCTATGAAGCAAGTGTCTGTCTATTCAATTGAGAGGAATCATTGCATTACATCCCCGTTGAAAACAAGTGGTTGTAATGATGTAACCCTTGATTTGAAAAACATTTTTGAGAAATTTATAGTTCAATACGCATCGTATAGGCATATACGATGCGTATTAATCGATGAATTTACTGAAATACCCCTGTTTTTCTAATAAATTCAGGGGTATTTTTGAGAAAATTCAAAGTTTAATACGCATCGTATAGGCCTATACGATGCGTATTAAGCTGATATACTATACGACTTAGGCCTATACGATCGTATATGGCATTATTTCAAATTTAGTTATATCGTGTTTCCCTCGGTTCAACGCGTATACGTCTCGTTTTATGACGTATACCTTCAACATGAGTCGTTTCGGTGTCGTTCGGTTGCATGCGAATATCGTATTCTATGATTACGTACAGTTTTGTTTGAAATCCACTTGTACTCCATAGTGTCGTGATATATGTATACGCGTGTGGAAATATCGTTAGTCGCGTATTTTGACGTATTTTGACTTATTCTAACATATTGTTGCGTTTTTAAAAGTATTTTTGACGTATTTGAGCGTATTCTAACGTATTTTAGCTTAGTTTAACCTATTTTAGGGTATTTTTACGTATTTTGGCGTATTTTAATGTATTTTAGCGTATTTTGGCGTATTTTAGCGTATTTTAACATATTTTGGCGTATTTTAGCGTTTTTAGCGTATTTTAACGTATTTTGGCTTATTTTAGCGTATGTTAACGTATTTTAGCGTATTTTAGCTTATGTTGAAGGATAACGCAAACAAGTTCTCCATAGTTTGTTATTCAGATGTCTATTCTGTCATCTTTCCAAACTACAACACACGATAAGTTTAAACTTTATAGTGTGTGATTTGACCAGGAAAGGATTGGAGGTGATTTATACTTTTAATTGTCACACCCCGATATTTCCACATATTACAGGTGGGCCCGGTGAGGAGTATCGTGACGTGGTTGGTAACATTATAGTCAAACAACACAGTATTTAAATGCACAACGGAAGCAAAGATAGATATATTTCAACTTTGATAAATTGTAATATCAAGTATCACAAATAGTCGAAAATAATCCACGGTGGATCAAAAATAAATAGGAAACATTGTTCAACAGTTTTGACATCCAAGCTTGCGAGACTTATTGTGGACGCTAGGAGAAAGCCAGCCTAGTTCGCGTAGTACCTGCACTTAACCTTTTTGGGAAAATACGTCAGTTTACACTGGTAAATACAAGTAACTGACTCAGTTGAAAAGGTTTAATAAAATTGATTTGAATGCACGTGGCACAAATATCATTTACAACTTGGGATAATTATTTGAATATAATCTTGTAAAATAATTACATGTTCCTTATGCGTTCAGTAGCCCGATCCGTAGACCGGGTTAAAGATCAATAGACACACCGCATTATTTATTTATTTTGGCACTGACGGGTGTACGCCTACACCCCGTGCTTAGGTCGTGGCCATCTCGTAAGATGATGCCAAGGATATCCGGGACATGGTCATTAACCCCCTAAAGGCTTTAAGCAAACAAAACATTTCAAAATGGAGCATATCAATGGTTTAACCTCTATTCGATTAAAGATTCAATGCCCGAACCAAGCGGTATTTTATATACCATACCCCAAGCCCGTATAGGGAAAATAAGTTAAAAGTATTTACCTTTGCAAGTATCAATCAAAAATAGCAAGTGCGTGTAGCTTTTACCGGGTCTCCTATTCTGGAACGAAGGTTTATAATAACCTATTAGAATCCTAACGGGTCTTTAATTAAGCCTAAACTTAGACCGGTTAGTTTTAAAGATACGGTTCGTACGCACGATTAAGCGAAGACCGGAATAGAATGTGTTTTAGACCCGACAAGTTTGAAGACTTGTTCAATATGGGTAATCTAAACACCTTCTGGATTTTGAGATAAAATGATAATGTTTGACCCGTTTCGGCTAATTTATGCAAACTAGTTACATCAACCGAACCGAACGCGTAAGAAGCGTAACGGGTAACCATAAGAGTCATTTACAGGTTTCCTAAGTTAACATGCCTTAAATATGTTGTGATATCAGTAGAATACCTTCCATTATGCCCAAAACGAGTTTAATCTCAATTTAAGCCCCGTAGGGGTATTTTGGTCATTTTAAAGATTATAAAAGAGATTAAATGAAATTCTGAGATTCGGGTCCGAATACATCAGTAAAATAACTTATTTTAATAGGTCATATCGGTTGGTAATAAGTCTTATATGTCAAAATGGTTTTAAACATAAACTATGTGTTTAATACGCTTAAAAAGCCATTTTAAGCGATTTCCGGGTTATACAAGAAATCTGAGTTTTCTGAATAGGTTACCAAGTTCAAAATACTTTATTTATTATTTAAAATCAGTAGCAATTGGATTGGTGTCAAAATTTTATGTAGAACTCATTTTATGACCGAAAAGGGTATAATCGATATTTACCGAATTAAGGCGATAACCTTAGGTTATGATCAGGTTAAAAATTATTAAAAATCTTCAAAAATCCCAAAATATTATATTACATCAGTGGGTAAAAGGTTTGGTGTCAAAAATTGGGTTTAGATAGGCTTTATGCTAATGGCGCCGTTTAATTACTAAAAGGCGTCCTAATTACGCTAATGAGCATAACTCCTAATCTAGACCTCCAACTGATGTGAAATTTTAGGGACATGTTTATAAATCAGTAGCAAAGATTATTGTCCTTTCATATTTCCAAAATTCTCGTTTTATGGTCAAAAGGGCATTATGGTTAACTTTAAGCATTTAACGGAAACGTGTAAACGAATCGGGTAATCTACGAACCAACGACAGAGGGTTATACCAACATGTAACATGGTCCTAAGGAAGTCCTAAGGCATTTCCAAACTCCACTAAAACGGGTCAGAACTGAAGTCAAAGCAAAAGTCAAAGTTTTGCGACTTTCAGTTTCGAACCGGGTCTAAACAGAAAATTGTCGGATCAAACAAGCTTAGACCAGTTATTAAACTTATTACCAAGTTATATGAGTGATAAAATAGGTTACATGCCTTCTACATTGATAATTATGCGTTAATTCGCAAATTAAGTTTATGTTGACTTTTTCTAAACAAATTTGACCCGACATTTGATCTAGTTAGAGCAGGAATCAGAGGGTGCCCTTTTAAGGGTTTATTGCCCACATAATTACCAACTTATAACTACCTTCAATTCGACTAATCAGTGGACCATTAATGATTAATCGCTAATTCAAACGTTAATTACGACAGTTTGACTTTTAAGCTAAAACTAAGTAAAAACTCAATTAAGGAAGGTCAAGGGTACTTACCAAAGTCCTATGCACGACTAGGGATGACTTGGGTCTGCTCTTATGCTTCAGGAAGCTCCACAAATGCAGATGGAAGGTGTGATCACAATGTTGCAACATGAGGGCTTTTTATAGTGCTTAAAATTCACTAGATTGTTGACAACCAAGGCTACAACTGATCATGGATCACCCACAAGTGTCCCTAAGTGCCTAGGAATTATTAGGGGTCGTCCATGGAGTGAAAATATCTATTTTAAGTCGGTTATTGCGTGAAAACAGGTTGTTGTCCCAACTTTCTGTATCTGGGGATCGAACGCGGCCCGCGTAAGGGTCTTCCTAGGCTTACGCGGCCCGCTTGAGGACTGCTGTCAGATTAAACATTTTCTAGTTGTTGCATCTTGTCTCTTGGCCCTTCGAAAGGTCATCCAACATTATTTCTTGCATTTTGAGCCCTCCAAATTGACATATAAGGGCTCCAAGACTTATACCCACTTTGTTAAGTCCTTGATCACTTCATGATTACCCGAAAAGTCATAATTTTCAATGTTGACGCTTTTAACCCCTCATATACGAATTTGATCATAACTTTCTCATGTGATAACGAAACTTTATGAAATTTTTATCATGTATTCTAGTGAGCATAATTTACCTTTACAAAGCTTTGAGTTTGCTAAAAGGTCACTCAGAGGTATACTTTAAACATGTTGACACATTTAACCCCTGTAGTTTGTAATCTCTCACTTTCTTTCATATTTAGCTTCGTATGATCCATGATTTATTCGTTTAAGGGTATGAGAATCATGTAGGGTTATTGTAAAGTATTTTTATCCCTTGTTGACATTTTGAACCCTTATATTCACATACTTTCCATGTTTGTCAACTTTAGTCCCTCTAGAGTATTCTTTCACACGTTCAAGCTTATGACACGTGTCAATACATTATAGGACGTGAATTTTCGAGGTGTTACATCCTCACCCCCTTAAAAGAAATCTCGATCTCGAGATTTTTCGAAACAAATGAGGGTACTTTTCTTTCATTGTGGATTTTACCTCCCACGTGTACTCGGGACCTGTGCGGGCATCCCATTTTACCTTTACAATAGGCACATGCTTCCTTCGAAGCTTCTTAACCTGTCGATCCTTGATCGACACAGGTTTTTCGACAAACTTCAAGCTCTCTTCTATGTGCACATCTGTATGTGGTATGACTAGTGATTCATCAGCGAAGCACTTCTTCAGATTGCAGATGTGGAATACATTGTGAATACCACTGAGCTCTTCAGGTAAGTTTAACTTATAGGCAACTGATCCGACACGTTCGATGAGCTCGAATGGTCCTATGTACCTTGGGCTTAATTTGCCTTTCTTACCAAATCGCATCACTCCCTTCCAGGGTGATACTTTAAGCAACACTTTGTCACCTACCTCGAAGTTAAAAGGTTTACGCTTTAAATCTGCGTAGCTTTTCTGCCTATCCCGGGTAGCTTTCAGGCGGTCACGAATCTGGACAATCTTATCCGTCGTTTCAAAGACTATTTCCGGTCCTGTCAGTTGGACATCTCCAACTTCCGCCCAACAAACGGGTGTTCTGCACTTTCTACCATACAAGGCCTCGAAAGGCGCAGCCTTAATGCTGGTATGGTAGCTATTGTTATATGAGAACTCGATTAATGGCAGGTGGTTATCCCAACTACCACCTAAGTCGATCACACATGCACGAAGCATGTCTTCCAAAGTTTGGATAGTACTCTCACTCTGGCCGTCCGTCTGAGGATGGTAAGCCGTACTAAAATTTAAGCGCGTGCCCAAAGACTGTTGGAAACTTTTCCAAAAATGTGACGTGTATCTAGTATCTCTGTCAGAGATAATAGACACAGGCACGCCATGTAGAGACACAATCTTGTCTACGTACAATTGGGCTAACATGTCGGAGCTATAGGTCTCCTTAATGGGTAGGAAATGTGCTGACTTAGTCAGTCTATCTACTATTACCCATATGGTATCATTTCCTTTCCTTGTCTTTGGTAACTTGGTGATGAAATCCATCGTCACCATTTCCCACTTCTACTTGGGAAGTTCAGGCTGTTGCAGCAAACCTGACGGCTTCTGATGTTCAGCTTTGACTTGCGCACACGTCAAGCATTTAGCTACATAGGTAGCTATAGACTTCTTCAAGCCTATCCATCAAAAGTTTGCTTTCAAATCCTGGTACATCTTGTCAGCTCCAGGATGAACGGAGTATTTAGAACTGTGGGCTTCCTGGAGGATAACATCTCGCAGTCCTCCATAAACTGGAACCCATATTCGTCCATTCAATCTCAGGATTCCGTCCTTGCCAAGAGATAACTGCTCCTCAGTTACCCCTAGCTTTTCATTAGGATAGTTAGCTTCCAACACAGCTTCCTTTTGCGTAGCTAACAACCTTTCATTCAAACTATTCTTTATCTCAATGCTCTTGGCATTGATTCGGATGGGCTTCACCCTTTTCCTTTCGACTCAAGGCATCGGCGACTACATTCGCCTTGCCAGGATGGTATCTTATCTCACAGTCATAATCATTCAGAGTTTCCATCCAACGTCGTTGCCTCATGTTTAATTCCTTTTGGTTAAATAGGTGCTGGAGGCTCTTGTGATCAGAATAGATCACACACTTGATACCATATAAATAGTGCCTCCATAGCTTCAGTGCAAATACAACGGCACCCAACTCCAAGTCATGGGTGGTGTAATTCTTTTCATGTACCTTTAACTGACGTGAAGCATAGGCAATAACCTTACCTTTCTGCATAAGCACACACCCCATGCCAGTGTGTGATGCGCCGCAGTAAACCACGAATTCTTCTGTACCTTAAGGCAATGTCAGTACAGGAGCGTTGCTCAACTTCTGCTTCAAAATATCGAAAGATTCTAGCTGCTTGGGTCCCCAGTTAAACTTAATATCCTTCCTAGTCAAGGAAGTTAGGGGTGCAGCAATCCTGGAAAAATTCTCAATAAAGCGCCTGTAGTATCTTGCCAATCCCAAGAAACTGCAAATTTCTGTGGGCGTCTTCGGCTCTTGCCAATTCATGACAGCTTCCACCTTAGCGGGATCTACCTGGATTCCGCGTTCACTAACCATATGTCCAAGGAATTGGACTTCTCGAAGCCAAAATTCACACTTAGAGAATTTGGCGTAGAGCTTCTCCTGCTGGAGTAGTGAAAGAATACATCGAAGATGTTTCTCATGGTCAGCCTGATTCTTTGAATAAATCAGAATGTCGTCAATTAAGACGATAACAAATTTGTCCAAGTATGGTTTGTAGACATGGTTCATGAGATCCATGAATGCGGCAGGTGCATTAGTGAGCCCAAAAGGCATCACTAGGAACTCGTAATGACCATAACGAGTCCTAAATGCAGTATTGTGCACATCTTCATCTTTAACCTTCAATTGATGATAACCTGACCTCAGATCGATCTTGGAGAAGTAACTTGCCCCTTGAAGTTGATCGAACAGATCGTCGATTCTGGGCAATGGGTACCTATTCTTGATAGTGACCTTATTAAGCTCACGGTAATCGAGGCACAGACGCATCGATCCATCCTTCTTCTTGACAAATAAGATTGGTGCTCCCCAAGGAGACGAACTAGGTCTAATGAAACCTTTGGCTAGCAATTCATCTAGTTGTGTCCTCAATTCCTTCATCTCTGTTGGTGCCAACCTATAAGGCGCCCTTGCTACTGGTGCTGCTCCAGGGATGACGTCAATTCTGAATTCCACTTGCCTATCTGGTGGTAACCCAGGTAGTTCTTCAGGAAAAACTTCAGGGTATTCAGAAATGACAGGGATATCCTCAATCTTAGGCTTCGGCTCATCAATAGTCACTTGTGCCATGTAGATGACACAACCCTTCTTCAAACACCTAGAGGCCTTGAGCATAGTCACTTGCTCAGGCAGTCCATACTGGGTATCTCCCTGAATGGTAAGTGATTCACCAGACGGAGTCTTGATCACTACTTGCTTCTTATTGCAGACAATCTGGGCCTGGTTATGAGACAACCAGTCCATACCCAAAACTATGTCGAAACCGGCTAACTTCAAAGGAAGTAGGGACAAAGGAAAAGAGTGGTTCTTAATGGATATGAAACATCCCTCTAATATGGTTGAGGTGGTTTCTAAGGTGCCATCTGCTAATTCCACCTCATAGTTTACACTTAGGGTTTTAACAGGTAAATTCAGCAATTTACAAAACTTATTATCTACGAACGACTTATCAGCGCCTGAATCAAAAAGTACTCTTGCATAGACATCATTTATGAGGAAAGTACCTGTGATCACATTGTCGTCCTGGACAGCTTCCTTTGCATCCATCCTAAAGACCCTAGCATTGGTCTTCTTTCCTTCATCAGCTTTCTTTGCATATTTTGGGCAATTTGTCTTAATGTGCCCTTTTTCGTTGCAACTGTAGCACGTTGCGTCCTTCAGTTTCTTGCACTCTAGGGTTTTATGCTCCGAAGATTTGCAAATCCCACAAGGCCTCGGCTGAGACTGGGATTTTGTGTCAAGTCTGCACCTCCCAAAGTGGTGCTTTTGACAAATCTTACACTTGGGCTTATCTCCAGATTGATGCCCATCCTTCTTAGAACCAGACCCCTTCTTGTGGTCATTGTTTCCCCGGTGCTTCTTATCTGACCGTCGTGAATTGTCATCTTCACGCTTCCGTTTCTCGGCATCTGTGTTCCTCAGCGATCTCTGCCTAACCGCGTCCAGTGTGAGGGACAAAGATATATCAGCTACAGATCTGAAAGTAGCTGGCCGAGAGGCTTTTACACTTGCCTTGATCTCTGGGGCTAAACCCCCGATGAAACGAGCTATTCTTTTGGGTTCCGGGGTCACCAGATACGGAACCAATCTTGACATTGTATTAAAGCTCGTAAGGTAAGCTTGGCAATCCAGATTTTTCATTACCAGAGACAGAAAATCTGACTCAATCTTTTCAACCTCATGCTGAGGACAGTAGTTCTCCCTGATGAGGGTAACAAATTGTTCCCATGTCATATTGTACAGTGGAATCTTCCCAGTAGCTTGAATCAACGATCTCCACCAGGCTAAGGCCTCACCTTTGAACGATTGAGACACAAACTTTACCACATCTCTATCAGCGCACCCACTGATATCAACCACTGTGTCCATCTCATCCAACCATGTCATGCAGTCTATGGCTCCTTTCTCCCCAGTGAAATCCCTGGGTTTGCAGGAAACAAAATACTTGTAGGAGCAACCCTTATCATGGGGTCCTTGATTCAGTATGATCCTTTGAGATGGGACACTTTGCTGATTAGAAGAGTGATGATCGTCATCATCTTTCTTTGGTTCTTCCTTCTTGGAGGGTGGCTTGCTGTGAGCCTCAGGATAAGTCTTAGGCTTTGAATGCGGTGCAGATAGGGTCCTACTTCGAGTCCCGCTATATTCATTAAACTGCCACTCTATGGCCTTCGTAACAGCGTTGTCTATTAACGCTTGCAGTTCAGCACCCGCTATATTAATTCGGGCATCATCCTGATTCTCCTTAGGGTGACTGTTGATCTCATCCGAGTCAGCCATTGTATCTTGAACTGTTACATAAGATATTGACAATAATTTATTTGGGAGTTTATTATGGAATTGCCATTTAGGGCAATTCATTAACCATGGTAAACATAGACCATATTTGGTTAATTTGTTACTCACATTTATTTAGGATTTCTATTATAATTTATCCTAGTTATAAACAATAACAGTATTATTAGCACAAAAGGCTTAGTCACAGGGACATTTTTAAATCATAAGCCATGATTTCAGAGAATCAAGGCATGAAGGTTTGAACATAGTTCTTTACCTTTTTCTGACAGGGAGTCGTAGACTACTACTGTCTTTTGTCTTGTATGACAATGAGTATGGCCCGTAGGCACAATATTACCAATGTATGGTTAAAATATGTTCATCTTAATTGATGATTTAAACCCATGATTTATAGATCATTAAGTTGGGTTAGGAATCTTTTGAAGAATCCTTATATAAGTGACGTGTGTGATTTTTAACGAATCACGTCTGCCAGGAGCGTTAACATGTTTGCAGATGTTAACAGGGATCCGAATCTTTTAAACAGGTTTTACCATCTTGGCCAAGTCTTATAATGACATGCAGGCTAGGTCACACCTTCAAGATTTTCATTTAATACTTAATAGGCAGATTATTTTAAAAGGAATGATTTTGATTTATTTATTTCATATATTTATGCATATAATGGCAACAGCGAAATTTATAAACTTAACATTCCATTAATTTTCGAAAGGATTACACATTGCCCTAAACGGGACTTTTAACAGAAACAATTTGCCCACGCAGGGGCTAACCCGATAATACAAGTCCACGCAGGGACCATATACTAAAATAGATGTCCACGCAGGGACTAAAAGATAAGTCCACGTAGGGACTAAAAGATAAGTCCACGCAGGGACTAAATACACAGAGAAATGTCCACGCAGGGACTAAATACACAGAGAAATGTCCACGCAGGGACTTGATTGAAATAGGAAATACAACATTACATATAGGGATTTAATTATCCCTCTTCTTCTTCCCCTTTAGCAAGCTTACTAGGCCCTTAAGGAATCCTCTGTTGTTCCTGCGTTCTTCTTGGAATTCATGTTCCACCCGACTTAGTCTTTGGAGGATTTCCTCCTGTTCCGGTGGGGAAAATCGTGGTGGCAGCGACTGCTGTCGAATCGGAGGTCGAGCAGGTATTTGATACCCATGAGCTGGATATCCCACTCCCCAAGGATCTCCATAGGGTCTTTTCGGATGAAGGGCGTTGTAGTTCGCCGCTACAAGGTACGGGTCGGCTTCAGCATAGTTATAATGCGTGTGAGCCGGCTGCTCAAACGGATTGTACGCTGTAGACCCAGCGTACGTAGGAATCGGGTTACCAAAACCCATTGGTGGCGGCTGTGGTGCAACTGGTGCAGAGCTCACCTCAGGATTTGGGTTTGAGGGCCCACCCATCTGTGGGTCTTCCTGCAGTGGCGGGTAGTGACTGCCACTGGAGTGTCGAGGGGTGCTAAAGTGGAAATCCCCTGCTCGCGCAGACATACGTGCGCCCGTTCTCCTACGCCTTGGTGGTTCTGGAGGTGCTTGATGAACTGGCGGCGGTGGAGGCGGTGGCGTGACTGCCACGAAATGTGAATCCCTAGAGGGATCCTGCTGTTGTTGCTGCTGGTGAGGTGATGAATGGTGAGAAGGTGTGAAATACCATTCATGTTGGTTAGACCTCGCTTGGTAACTGTCTGGACCACCGTAGGGTGATCCGTGGAAAGAAATCCATCAGAGATCTCAATAGGATGGTTGGGGGTACCGCTTGCAGGTTCGACGAGATCCGTGTCCTCGTCCATGTCCATTGCATTGTGTTCCGAGAAGTGATCCTCTGGTCCCAATGGGTTAAAACCCACTGGTTCTTGAATATAGTTCGCCGGGTTGAACCGGCCCTGAAAAAAAGGTGTGGGGTTGCCAAAGGAATTGTGCGAAAGGGATCGCTGAAGAGGTATATATGAAGGTTGTGGGTTGTCGGGCTCGTTTTCTGACTGTGGCCCATAGGAGTTACGATAGGGAGACGTTGAACTGTGCGAAACGGACCGTCTAGCGGGCTCAAAAAGGTTCCTCCTGTTTCCCTGAGGATCGGCACTCGCAGTAGTAAAAGGAGCTCGACGATGAGAAGGCCCGGCCTCGTGATCGTTGGGGGCAGTGATTGGCCCCTTGCCTCTTCCTCCTCTTCTGAATCTTGGTGGCATATTTCCTGTTAATAATAAAAGATACAACAAGAAATATATAAAAGACAAAGTTAAAATAAAAACAAATTTGGATTTGTCCTATGTTCCTTGTCTAGACTCGAAAATTCAGGAATATGCAATTGTGTCATTGAGATTAAACACAAAAGGTTAGCGTTTAATTCACTCAATGTTGGCTCTGATACCAACCTGTCACACCCCGATATTTCCACATATTACCGGTGGGCCTGGTGGGGAGTATCGTGACGTGGTTGGTAACATTATAGTCAAACAACACAGTATTTAAATGCACAGCGGAAGCAAAGATAGATATATTTCAACTTTGATAAATTGTAATATCAAGTATCACAAATAGTCGAAAATAATCCACAGGTGGATCAAAAATAAATAGGAAACATTGTTCAACAGTTTTGACATCCAAGCTTGCGAGACTTATTGTGGACGCTAGGAGAAAGCTAGCCTAGTTCGCGTAGTACCTGCACTTAACCTTTTTGGGAAAATACGTCAGTTTACACTGGTAAATACAAGTAATTGACTCAGTTGAAAAGGTTTAATAAAATTGATTTGAATGCACGTGGCACAAATATCATTTATAACTTGGGATAATTATTTGAATATAATCTTGTAAAAGAATTACATGTTCCTTATGCGTTCAGTAGCCCGATCCGTAGACCGGGTTAAAGATCAATAGACACACCACATTATTTATTTATTTTGGCACTGACGGGTGTACGCCTACACCCCGTGCTTAGGTCGTGGCCATCTCGTAAGATGATGCCAAGGATATCCGGGACATGGTCATTAACCCCCCAAAGGCTTTAAGCAAACAAAACATTTCAAAATGGAGCATATCAATGGTTTAACCTCTATTCGATTAAAGATTCAATGCCCGAACCAAGCGGTATTTTATATACCATACCCCAAGCCCGTATAGGGAAAATAAGTTAAAAGTATTTACCTTTGCAAGTATCAATCACAAATAGAAAGTGCGTGTAGCTTTTACCGGGTCTCCTATTCTGGAACGAAGGTTTATAATAACCTATTAGAATCCTAACGGGTCTTTAATTAAGCCTAAACTTAGACCGGTTAGTTTTAAAGATACGGTTCGTACGCACGATTAAGCGAAGACCGGAATAGAATGTGTTTTAGACCCGAAAAGTTTGAAGACTTGTTTAATATGGGTAATCTAAACACCTTCTGGATTTTGAGATAAAATGATAATGTTTGACCCGTTTCGGCTAATTTATGCAAACTAGTTACATCAACCGAACCGAACGTGTAAGAAGCGTAACAGGTAACCATAAGAGTCATTTACAGGTTTCCTAAGTTAACATGCCTTAAATATGTTGTGATATCAGTAGAATACCTTCCATTATGCCCAAAACGAGTTTAATCTCAATTTAAGCCCCGTAGGGGTATTTTGGTCATTTTAAAGATTATAAAAGAGATTAAATGAAATTATGAGATTCGGGTCCGAATACATCAGTAAAATAACTTATTTTAATAGGTCATATCAGTTGGTAATAAGTCTTATATGTCAAAATGGTTTTAAACACAAACTATGTGTTTAATACGCTTAAAAAGCCATTTTAAGCGATTTCCGGGTTATACAGGAAATCTGAGTTTTCTGAACAGGTTACCAAGTTCAAAATACTTTATTTATTATTTAAAATCAGTAGCAATTGGATTGGTGTCAAAATTTTATGTAGAACTCATTTTATGACCGAAAAGGGTATAATCGATATTTACCGAATTACAGCGATAACCTTAGGTTATGATCAGGTTAAAAATTATTAAAAATCTTCAAAAATCCCAAAATATTATATTACATCAGTGCGTAAAAGTTTTGGTGTCAAAAATTGGGTTTAGATAGGCTTTATGCTAATGGCGCCGTTTAATTACTAAAAGGCGTCCTAATTACGCTAATGAGCATAACTCCTAATCTAGACCTCCAACTGATGTGAAATTTTAGGGACATGTTTATAAATCAGTAGCAAAGATTATTGTCCTTTCATATTTCCAAAATTCTCGTTTTATGGTCAAAAGGGCATTATGGTCAACTTTAAGCATTTAACGGAAACGTGTAAACGAATCGGGTAATCTACGAACCAACGACAGAGGGTTATACCAACATCTAACCTGGCCCTAAGGAAGTCCTAAGGCATTTCCAAACTTTACTAAAACGGGTTAGAACTGAAGTCAAAGCAAAAGTCAAAGTTTTGCGACTTTCGGTTCTGTAACACCTCGAAAATTCACGTCCTATAATGTGTAGACACGTGTCAAATGTTTAAACGTGTGAAAGAAATATTATAGAAGGACTAAAGTTGACAAACATGGAAAGTATGTGAATATACGTATTCTAAGTGTCAACTGTGAATAAATATAATGTATATTAACCCTACAAGATGCTCATACCTTCAAACAAATAAATCATGGATCATACGGAGCTAAAAGTGAGAGATTACAAACTACAGGGGCTAAATGTGTCAACATGTTTAAATTATACCTCTGAGTGACCTTTTGACAAACCCGAAGCTTTGTAAATATTAATCATGCTCATGAGAATGCACCATAAAAATTCCATAAAGTTTCGTTAACGTATGAGAAAGTTATGATCAAATTCGTGTGCGAAGTGTTAAAGCGTAAACGTTGAAAGTTAGGACTTTTCGGGTGACAATAAAGTTACCCAGGGACTTGGCAAAGTGGGTATATGTTTTAAAGCCTTACTAGAACAATTATAAGGGTTTACCATGCAAGAATCAAGTGTCTAACCGGAGTTTGAAGGGGCAAGGATCAAATAGCAAAATCAAAAAAGAATGAAGATCTGCTGCAGAGGCCTCGCGCCACGCGAGGGGGCCCTCGCGCCACGCGAGGGTCTCCCAGATACGAAAATGTTGGCTGTTGACTGCCCTTGCCCTTAGACGCGACTTTAACCGATTTTCTTCATTCTTCTTGGCCCCTAGGCACCCCCTAAACACTAGGAACAAGTGTTGATCAGTTGTGGTGAGTTGTAGACACACATGTCAAGGATTTGTGGTGGATTAAACACTATATAAAGGCATGTTATGCAACCATTGTCCTTCACACCTTCTTCTGCATTGTTTGATCATTCCTGGAGCTCTCAAGCAGGTCCATTTGATCTTAAGTCGTGCATAGGACTCTTGTAAGTTTTCTAGTTCTTCTTTGTTTGAGTTTAGCTTGGTTAATTAGCTAAAAGTCAAACCGTCATAATTACGGTTTGACTTCGAGATTAGTCAATAATGGCTCAGTCATATCTCGAATTAAAAGTGGTTATAAGTTGGTATTTATGTGGGTAATAAAACCCCAAAAGGGTTTCCCCTGATCACCATCCTAACCAGGTCAAATGTCGGGTCAAACTTTTAATTAAAAAGTCAACATAATGCTTAAAATGTCATTTATGCATAATTAGCTATCTAGCACATATATAACCTGTTTGATCATTGTTATAACTTAGTAATAAGTGTAAGAACATGTCCGAACATGTTCAACCCGACTATTTCCTGTTTAGACCCGGTTCGGAACCGAAAGTCACATAGTTTGACTTTCACTTTGACTTTCAGTTCTGACCCGTTTAGGTATGTTTTAGAAATGCCTCAGAGCTTAAATTGGATTAGGTTACTTGTTAGAACAACCCTCTGTGATTACACACCTTGGTTCACTAGTTATCCAATTAATATGCATATTTCCGTTAATTGCTCATATGTTGACCGTTATGCCCTTATTACCTTAAAACATGATTTATGAAAATGTAAAAGTGTAGAAACCTTAGTTACTGATATATAAACTTTTATGCAAAGTTTGACATCAGTTTGACTTATAGATTAAGAGTTATGCTCAATATCGCGAAATTAAAGCTTTATGTTAATAAAACGGCGTAATTGGCGTATAGCCTAGTTAAGCCTACTTTTTGGTATCAAACTTAATACCCACTGATATAATATATTATTTTGGGATTTTTAAAGATTTTTAATTAATTTTAGGCTGAGCATAACTAGTAGTCGTAGGCTTAATCCGGTAATTGTCGGTTTTGCCCTCACGGGCCATAAAATGGGTTTTACTTATCTAAACGACTCCAAACCTTTTGCTACTGATCACATATGATAAATAAATTATTTTAAGCCTTCTGGAAATATAAAAATATCAGATTTAAGTATCGAACCCGGAAATGGCCTTCAATCGCCTTAATTAGCGTTTTTAACGCATAGTAGGTTTTAAAATCATATTGGACATACCCGGGTTGATACCTACTGATATATAAGGCAAATTAGGATAATTTAACAGTAAAAAAAGGTTGATTAACTCAGACTTCGTTTTCGAGCTTTTCGGCTTATGTGAAATTACCAAAATACTCCTACGGGGCATAGTTTGGTTAAATATGATAAATTTCACATATATGCTTTAGCCTACTGTTATAACTCATCAAATTGAGTATGTTTATTGTTTACATCAGACCTGTAACTCAGTTAAACATCTAAACGCTTTTACAAACTTTAAAATGACCAAACTACCCCTACGGGGCATAGTTTGTGTTTAAATTAGTTCGGGGCATAATGAAAGACATCCTACTGATGTCCCAACATATTTGAAGCATATTAACTTAGGAAACCTGTATATGGCTCTTACGGATACCCGTTATGCTTATTACGCGTTCGGTTCGGTTTATGTAACAAGTTTACATAAATTAGCCGAAACGGGTCAAACCTTATCGGTTTTATCTCAAAATCCAGAATGTGTTTAGTTTACCCATATTATACAAGTCTCCAGACTTGTCGGGTCTAAATCACATCCTATTCCGGTCTTCGCTTAATCATGCGTTTTGAACCGTAAACCTTTCCTTAAAACTAACCGGTCTAAGTTACGACTTAAATAAGACCCGTTAGGAATTTAATAGGTTAATAAAACCTTCGTTCCAGATTAAGAGCCCCAGTAGAAGTACTTGTGCTTGCTGATTAAGATAAATACTTTTAGTGTAAATTGCATTGCTAGCTCAGGTAAATACTTTTAACTTATTTTCCCTTATACGGGCTTGGGATACGGTATTATAAAAATACCGCTTGGTCGGGTGTAGAAACCTTTTAATCGGAGATGATTAAATTGCATAATCCCGTTTTAATCTGTATTGATTGATAACAAATAACATTGGGGGTTAATGACCGTGTCCTGGATATCCTTGGCTCATTTTAAAAAGTGAATGGCCACGACGTAAGCACAAGGTGTAGGCAAAACACCTCCTGTTGCATATGTATAACGTATACTCACTCGTAAGGGTATCTTCTTGTGAGATTATATTTGTGGTGTGTCGATTAATCTTGTCCGGCTTGTATTGTATAATCACCGGCCCTAAATGTTGGACAACCATGTAAATCGGATACAAGATTTTTATTAATAAAATTGTCCCAAGTATAAAAGATTAATTTTGCCTCTGTGCATTTTAATCAATGTGTCAAGATATTTTGTGCCGTTTGCACTCGAATCACTTTTCAAACTCTTTTTCCAAAATGAGTCAGTTAATTGTATTTACCAGTGTAAACTGACGTATTTTTCCAAAAGGTTAAGTGACAGGTACTATGCGTAATTGGCTGGGAGCTCAGGGCGTCACTAGGGAATCTTGCAAGTTCTAGATGCCTAAAGTCTGTTGAACAGTTTTCTTTTATTGATCCGCCTGTGGATCCTTTACCTTCCGTTGTAATACTTTGACATTACTTATATTCGGAATGTAATATATTTATCTTTTGCTTCCGCTGTGCATTATTATATTGTGTTGTTTGACTATTATGTTGCCAACCACGTCACGATACTCCCCCACCGGGCCCACTTGTGACACGTGGAAATCGGGGTGTGACAGGTTCCGAACCGGGTCTAAACAGAAAATTGTCGGATCAAACAAGCTTAGACCAGTTATTAAACTTATTACCAAGTTATATGAGTGATAAAATAGGTTACATGCCTTCTACATTGATAATTATGCGTTAATTCGCAAATTAAGTTTCTGTTGACTTTTTCTAAACAACTTTAACCCGACATTTGATCTAGTTAGAGCAGGAATCAGAGGGTGCCCTTTTAAGGGTTTATTGCCCACATAATTACCAACTTATAACTACCTTCAATTCGACTAATCACTGGACCATTAATGATTAATCGCTAAGTCAAACGTTAATTACGACGGTTTGACTTTTAAGCTAAAACTAAGTAAAAACTCAATTAAGGAAGGTCAAGGGTACTTACCAAAGTCCTATGCACGACTAGGGATGACTTGGGTCTGCTCTTATGCTCCAGGAAGCTCCACAAATGCAGATGGAAGGTGTGATCACAATGTTGCAACATGAGGGCCTTTTATAGTGCTTAAAATTCACTAGATTGTTGACAACCAAGGCTACAACTGATCATGGATCACCCACAAGTGTCCCTAAGTGCCTAGGAATTATTAGGGGTCGCCCATGGAGTGAAAATATCTGTTTTAAGTCGGTTATTGCATGAAAACAGGCTGCTGTCCCAACTTTCTGTATCTGGGGATCGAACGCGGCCCGCGTAAGGGTCTTCCTGGGCTTACGCTGCCCGCTTGAGGACTGCTGTCAGATTAAACATTTTCTAGTTGTTGCATCTTGTCTCTTGGCCCTTCGAAAGGTCATCCAACATTATTTCTTGCATTTTGAGCCCTCCAAATTGACATATAAGGGCTCCAAGACTTATACCCACTTTGTTAAGTCCTTGATCACTTCATGATTACCCGAAAAGTCATACTTTTCAATGTTGACGCTTTTAACCCCTCATATACGAATTTGATCATAACTTTCTCATGTGATAACGAAACTTTATGAAATTATTATTATGTATTCTAGTGAGCATAATTTACCGTTACAAAGCTTCGGGTTTGCTAAAAGGTCACTCAGAGGTATACTTTAAACATGTTGACACATTTAACCCTGTAGTTTGTAATCTCTCACTTTCTTTCATATTTAGCTTCGTATGATCCATGATTTATTCGTTTAAGGGTATGAGTATCATGTAGGGTTATTGTAAAGTATTTTTATCCCTTGTTGACATTTTGAACCCTTATATTCACATACTTTCCATGTTTGCCAACTTTAGTCCCTCTAGAGTATTCTTTCACACGTTCAAGCTTATGACACGTGTCAATACATTATAGGACGTGAATTTTCGAGGTGTTACATTAATAAGCTGTCATAGTTGTCAAATTCGTTGCATGCATTCATATTGCTTAGACAACAACAGATAATAAACGGATTGTTGGACTACTTGTTCCAAATGCAACTGTGAATATTGAATGTGCAAACTGAAACATCTTGACACGATATGATTGCAAGACTGTTTGTCGGGCTTCCAATGCTCACACAGTGTAACACCTCGAAAATTCGCGTGTAATAAAAGAAACAACACGTGTCATAAATGACACGTGTCGTCATAAAACCAGATTAATAAAGATGTGTCGGGAAGATTTGAAAAGAGGCGTCATGTTAATTGTTACCTCTGAACACCTCCATTATAAATCCCAAGACCCGATTTAATATGTTACACATCTATGTTTCCCTAAAATCAGTGAATCATTGTTAATACGTGTTAATACGTAAAGCATGATAGGATATCGCGAAGAAATGAATGATAGACCTTGTTTTCGGGACTTTAATTTGAATTCAAAGAAACATATCTAAATGGTGGGGTATGTAACTGTTAAGAGCACTTCTTGGAGGTCCTTAGTTGATAATTGAGGTCCCTAAAGTCAGAAATAAGGTTGCCCTTTCGATACACCAACAAACAAGCAATTCTGGTCCCTGATGTCAAGCTTACGGACCGTAAGCATGGGGACCTTACGGTCCGTAAGGTAGCCCCAGCATCAGAAAAACGGGCAGCAGCCTGTTGAGCGCATTTTTCACCTGTTTGGCCGGTCTTTCTCACTCATAAACGACCCCTAGGCACCTCCTATATACTAGGAACATCTGTTGAACGATTGTGGAGAGTTGTAGGCTTTGTTGTCATCAATTCATGGTGCCATGAACACTATAAAAACCCACATAAGTTGCAACTCCATGATCATTCCATTCTCAATCCAAGTCTGATCAATTGGGGAGCTTTCAAGCTGATTACAAGGCCCCTCTAGTCATCATTAAACACTTGGTAAGTTGCCTAACCTTTCTAAATTAATTTTAGCTTAGTTATCTAGTTGAAAGTCAAACCGACGTAATCACGGTTTGACTTCGGGTTTAATTAATGATAGCTCAGTCGTATGTCAAATTAAGAGTACCGTTAAGTAGGTAATTATATGGGTATTAAACCCTTATAAGGGCACGTACTGATTCCAGACCTAACTAGGTCGTTTGTCGGGTCAAACGTTGACCGAAAAAGTCAACAGAAATATGAAATATGATTTAATGCATGATTAACAATACGTAATGCGTGTAAACTGTTTTAAACTTAATATAATCTGGTAATAAGTGTACGGACATGTCTAAACTCGTTCGACTCGACAACTCTCAGTTTTGAACCGGTTCGGAACCGAAAGTCCCGAAACTTTGACTTTCACGTTGACTTCAGTTCTGGCCCGAGTTAGATGGAATTAGAAATGCCTTAGAGCTTCATTAGGGTTGGGTTACATGATAGTATAAGCCTCTGTACTTGTTTCGTTGATTACCCAACTAATATATATGTTTCCGTTAATCGCTCATATGTTGACCATTATGCCCTTTTCACCTTAAAACGTGATTTATAAAAATGTAAAAGTGTAGAAACCTTTGTTACTGATATATAGACTTGTATGCAAATTTTGATATCAGTTTGAATTGTAGAATAAGAGTTATGCTCATTAGCGTAATTACGGTGCTTTATGTTAATAAAATGGCGTAATTAGCATATAGCCTAATTAAACATACTTTTTGGTATCAAACTTAATACCCACTGATATGATATATTATTTTGGGATTTTTAAAGATTTTTAATTAATTTTAGGCTGAGCATAACTAGTAGTCGTAGGCTTAATCCGTTAATTGTCGGTTTTGCCCTTACGGGCCATAAAATGAGTTTTACATATCTAAACGACTCCAAACCTTTTGCTACTGATCACGTATGTTAAATAAATTATTTTAAGCCTTCTAGAAATATAAAAATATCAGATTTAAGTATCGAACCCGGAAAGGGCCTTTAATCGCCTTATTTAGCGTTTTTAACGCATAGTATGTTTTAAAAATCATATTGAACATACCCGGGTTGATACCTACTGATATATAAGGCAAATTATGATATTTTAACAGTAATAAAAGGTTGATTAACTCAGACTTCGTTTTTGAGCTTTTCGGCTTATGTGAAATTACCAAAATACCCCTACGGGGCATAGTTTGGTTAAACATGATAAATTTCACATATATGCTTTAGCCTACTGTTATAACTCATCAAATTGAGTATGTTTATTGTTTACATCAGACCTGTAACTCAGTTAAACATCTAAACGCTTTTACAAACTTTAAAATGACCAAACTACCCCTACGGGGCATAGTTTGCGTTTAAATTAGTTCGGGGCATAATGAAAGACATCCTACTGATGTCACAACATATTTGAAGCATATTAAATTAGAAAACCTGTATATGGCTCTTACGGATACCCGTTATGCTTATTACGCGTCGGTTCGGTTTATGTAACAAGTTTACATAAATTAGCCGAAACGGGTCAAACCTTATCGGTTTTATCTCAAAATCCAGAATGGGTTTAGTTTACCCATATTATACAAGTCTCCAGACTTGTCGGGTCTAAATCACATCCTATTCCGGTCTTCGCTTAATCATGCGTTTTGAACCGTAAACCTTTCCTTAAAACTAACCGGTCTAAGTTACGACTTAAATAAGACCCGTTAGGAATTTAATAGGTTAATAAAACCTTCGTTCCAGATTAAGAGCCCCAGTAGAAGTACTTGTGCTTGCTGATTAAGATATACGGCTGAGTGTAAATTGCATTGCTAGCTCAGGTAAATACTTTTAACTTATTTTCCCTTATACGGGCTTGGGATACGGTATTATAAAAAATACCGCTTGGTCGGGTGTAGAAACCTTTTAATCGGAGATGATTAAATTGCATAATCCCGTTTTAATCTGTATTGATTGATAACAAATAACATTGGGGGTTAATGACCGTGTCCTGGATATCCTTGGCTCATTTTAAAAAGTGAATGGCCACGACGTAAGCACAAGGTGTAGACATAACACCTCCTGTTGCATATGTATAACGTATACTCACTCGTAAGGGTAACTTCTTGTGAGATTATATTTGTGGTGTGTCGATTAATCTTGTCCGGCTTGTATTGTAAAATCACCGGCCCTAAATGTTGGACAACCATGTAAATCGGATACAAGATTTTTATTAATAGAATTGTCCCAAGTATAAAAGATTAATTTTGCCTCTGTGCATTTTAATCAATGTGTCAAGATATTTTGTGCCGTTTGCACTCGAATCACTTTTCAAACTCTTTTTCCAAAATGAGTCAGTTAATTGTATTTACCAGTGTAAACTGACGTATTTTCCAAAAGGTTAAGTGACAGGTACTACGCATAATTGGCTGGGAGCTCATGGTGTCATTAGGGACTCTTGCAAGTTCTAGATGCCTAAAGTCTGTTGAACAGTTTTAGTATCTTTTATTTGATCCGCCTGTGGATCCTTTACCTTCCGTTGTAATACTTTGACATTACTTATATTCGGAACGTAATATATTCATCTTTTGCTTCCGCTATGCATTATTATATTGTGTTGTTTGACCATGATGTTGCCAACCACGTCACGATACTCCCCCACCGGGCCCACCGGTGACACGTGGAAAATTGGGGTGTGACAGGTTGGTATCAGAGCCAACACTGAGTGAATTAAACACTAGCCTTAGTGTTTAATCTCAGTTACACAATTGCACATATCTAAACCTTCTGAGTCTAGACTTAACATAGGAATATTCTCAATCCTAATCTGGAAAAAATTTTACTTCCAAATTTTTATTTGGATACGTCGCCAAGCGAAGAAGCCGTAATAGGAGTTCTCCACAACCGGAGCCCTGAGATGCTGAGCTTCGTACCGCGGCTAGAATGAAACGAGCATCCAAGGAGAATGCATTCAGAAATAAAATGAAGAAGAAACTCCTTTTACTGAAGATCGTTTCCTTATTAGTCCTTATAAGGACATATTTATCTTTCAGTCCCTTTAAGGACACATTATCCTTTCAAAGACCCGCTTAGGGCAACTCTGTACTTCTATTTTCATATAATGGATTGATTAAATTAAGTTTTCATTCTAAACATGAAATATGAAATAAATGGAAAATAACATCCCTTAGAAGGGAAGTGCCTACGGGCTATAATTAACGTCCTCTGAGACTAAAGACGGTGGTAGCCTACAGCTCCCTGTCAAGAAAAGGTAATGAACTTTGATTCACACCTAAAATGCCTCGATCCCAGACGATCATGGCTTATAAATTAAACTTGTCCACGTGACTAAGCCTTTTGTGCTATTACTAAATGCCTCGATCCCAGACGATCATGGCTTATAAATTAAACTTGTCCACGTGACTAAGCCTTTTGTGCTATTACTAAATGCCTCGATCCCAGACGATCATGGCTTATAAATTAAACTTGTCCACGTGACTAGGCCTTTTGTGCCATCACTAATTCATAAATTGCCCTGATTCTCTGAAATCTTGGCTTATAAATTAAACTTGTCTACGCGACTAGGCCATTTGTGCTATTATTAAATTATAAATGAGGATTTATGATAAAAATCCTGAATAAAATAAATATCCTTACTTTCCTGCCAGTATGCATTTTAAAGATAATCTTAAAGGTGAAACCTATCCTACGCGGCCAAGATGGTGAAACCTACTCAAGAGATTCAAATCCTTGTTAACACCTAAGAACGTGTTAGCACTCTTGACAAATGTGACTCGAGAAAATCACGACAGTCATCCTATTATTAGATTCTTCCAATTTTCTTATCTAGCCTAGTGATTTAGAAATCATGGCTTGTGTCATCCTATAAGATGATCACATTATAAACATCCAGTAGTGATGAAGTGCCTACGGGCTAAACTTGATTTCCGATAAGACAACGACAGTGGTGGTCTGTGACCTCCTGTCTAAAAGTATTGGACCAGGTCCAAGCATAATAGTCGGTAGGATCCATACGATCTCGACTAATAGCATCTGAGAAGATGATCATATTATAACCATCCCTCAGAAGGGAAATGCCCACGGGCTATATCTATGGTCCTAAAAGACAAAAGACAGTTGAAGTCTACAACTCCCTGTCAAGGTAATGAACTTAATTCGGACCTTAATGCCTCGATTCTCTGAAATCATGGCTTATAAAATTTAGAACTGTCCTTGTGACTAGGCCTTATGCGCCACTTTAATATCCTTAATGTTTTATAACTAGGATAAATTATAATGGAAAATACTAATTTAATATAACTAACAAGTTAACCAATATGGTTTATATTACCATGGTTGATGAATCGTCAAAGATAATGATCCTATATTAATCTCTGAATAAATCATTGTTAATATTTATGTAGCAATCAAGCTACATGGCTGGATTTGATGAAGTTAACAGTCACTTGAAAGAGAGCAATGATACTACCAGAATTAATGTAACTGGAGCAGAACTACAGGCAATAATAGATTATGCTGTTGCTCGAGCACTTGATCGGCAGTATGGTGAGTCAAATGATACCCACCCTAAGACTCTATCTGCGGCTAGTTGTAAGCCCCCTCTTAAAACACATGAGTCAAAGGAGGACGATGTTCATGACTTGTCAAATCAAAGGAGTATTCTGTCTAGACAAGCTGTGTTTCATCAAGAGGCACCAGTTAAGACCTGTTCATATAAATATTTTGTCTCCTGCAAGCCCAGAGACTTTACAGGAGAAAAAGGAGCCATCGATTGCATGACATGGCTCGATGAGATGGACGCTGTTGTGGACGTCAGCGGTTGTGCGGAGCAAGATGTTGTGAAATTTGTTTCACAATCATTCAAAGGAGAAGCGTTGGCATGGTGGAGATCATTGCTCCAAGCCACGGGAAAGGTTCTACTCTACAACTTATCTTGGGAGCAATTCGTTGCATTAGTCAAGGAAAACTATTGCCCCCAGCACGAGGTAGAAAAGATAGAATCAGACTTCTTGACTCTGGTCATGGAGAATTTGGATTGTCAGGCATATGTGACAAGTTTCAACACTATGTCCCGCCTAGTTCCTTATTTAGTCACCCCTGAACCTAAACGCATAGCACGTTTCATTGGAGGCCTAGCACCAGAGATAAAAGGGAATGTTAAAGCATCTAGGCCAACCACATATAGGTTCGCGGTGGACTTATCCTTATCTCTCACCTTAGACGCAATCAGAATTAAGTATGTTAAGGCTTCTGGCGAGGGAAGAAGAGAAAGAGAGGAGGAAAGCTCTCATCAAACTAACAAGAAGAAGAAGGGAAGCTCGGAGCGTGGGAAGAATTCCGAGGTTAGGAAGAACTCGAGTCAGTTTGATAACAGACCCAAATGCAGTAACTGCAAAAAGCAGCATTTTGGAAAATGTACAATAGACCCACGCGCTAAATTGTGTGGAATTTGCAAGACCAAGGGTCACAGAACCTTAGATTGCAAGGGGTTAAAGAACGCCACATGCTACAATTGCAACGAGGAAGGACACATCAAAACCAACTGTCCAAAGCTTATAAAGAAGCCTGGAGAGACCAGGAAAACAAACGCATGAGTCTTCTGGAGGAACGCCAGTAGATGGTGCAGAAGGATAACTATATAGCAGGTACTTTTCCTTATCAAGCAGTTTTCATTTGATGCTGACACATGCGATTCAATAATGAACGATCACTGTTGAGAATTGTTGTCTCCGTCTTAATAGGACTTCGGCCATTTAATACGAAGTAGAAATCGGCCGTTGATACGTTAGAAAATGCTCCAACAAACCTTAGATGGATATTTAATATCTAATAGGAATCACTCTTTTATGATATTCCTATGGCAAGCTTTCAAGCTACCTAAATTCTTTATATAATAAAGACAGATGTGACATTTTGATCCTCTGTCAGAAAAGTGATGGACTAGGTCCAAATCTTTAATGCCATTGATGGTCTTTTGCGACCTAGGCTAAGAAATATTAATATATTTTAATAACGTTCATTAAGAATGTTAGTGCTATAATAGCCTGTATAGGTTATTGACACCATGGTTTGTATATATTAAGGCCACCAGAATAAAAATATAGTAGTTGTTGGTTTTCAACTAAGAAATTGTTTTATTGGTGTTAGGAACCAATAGAAAGTAATGGCAAACTCGGATAAGACAACAGTCGATCGCGCCATTGATGGCACGACTTATGCTAATGATGCTGAAATTGTGAACCTTAGAATTTCCAAAGATATTCTTCAAACTATGATAGACGCAGCTGTTGGAAAAGCTGTGAAGAAGGCTGTGAAAAAGTTCAAGGAGCCCCATGCTGCTCGGTCCAAATTTTATCTAGGACCACATTTCCTCACTCGTAAGAAGGATCTCGTTCATGCCTCTGATACAAAGGATTAACTAAAAAGGAAAAGGGAGGTAGATAACTCCCAGAGTTCTAAGAAAAAGAACAAACAAAAGTCCGACCAGAAACCAGTATGTGAGACCTGCAAGAAGCGCCATTATGGGAAATGCAGGTTCGAACCAAAATCCAAATCGCAGCCCAGGGCTTGTGGGATCTGCAAGTCTAAGGAACATAAAACCATGGATTGCAAGAAGTTGAAAGATGCAACCTGTTATGGTTGCAACGAGAAGGGGCATATCAAGACTAACTGCCCTAGGAAACAGAAGAAGCCCGAGTAGGCCAAGATAACAAACGCACGAGTTGTCAGGATGAACGCCCAAGAGATAGGGCAGAATAATAATAGTATAATATGTACCTTTCGTTATCAGGCAGTCTATGTAGAAACTTGTTTAATACTGGCACGTATAAATATATTATGAATGATAAAGGTTGAGAACTGTTGTCTCCACCTGATTAAGACTCCGGTCATTTAATGCCCGGTAGAATTGACGATGTTACGTCGAAAGTGCTCCAACAAATCCTATATTGATATTAATATCTATTAGAAATCATTTTTCTAATATCCTTATAGCAAACTTTTGGTTGCATACTTAAGGACTCAATATAGTGATAAAAATCGATTGGTTGCCTTAAAAATCAAGTCCATATTGTGAGTGATAAGAAGCAATTAATTATCAAGACTCCTTATGAGACAACCCTCGTAATTACACGTGTCCGTACGATTAATTAATATTAAACATAAAAAATGGTGGAACTGACCGTCCCCGGAATCGAACCCGGGTCTAGGCCGGCCGCACCCTTTCGCGCGCCTAGCCAACTGAGCTAGGTGCCTAGTTTGTGAAAATCTCCATTCTAATTAATTATAAGCACTTGTACAATAAACTTCCTTATCATTTATCAATAATAAATTTCTGCTAAGTGTCCTGTTTTTAATACAGGCAATAATAAATCTTCATGAACCATAAACTTAGCAAAATTTTTTTTCATTCACAAGGTATAACTACCAAGGAGACCATAGTAACCGATTCTTATAGATCGGCAAGGAATCTTTCCGAAAATCTGAGAGCACTCTTTCTTTGCATAGAGTACGACAACGTATATTATTTTAATTATTTTCTCATTGTTTTCTATCGCCTGCGAATGCCAAACTATGTTTGATAAAAGTGTCATATGAGGATTGGCGTATCCTAGTGTGTCCCATAGATTATTTCCATGTCTGATCAGCATGGAGGTTTAATACATGGAACCCCTAAGATATCCCAATGATCGTATTGTACTTCAGTCGACTAATAGTATTCAAAGGAGATATCCGGAATAGAACTATCCAAATAAATATTCCTCGGTAAAGGAATATGTGGACTCATAACATGAATGTGTCACTTATTAGACACAAGCGTTGATGAGTGAACTGGAGCCTGAGATATGGAAATCTCTGTAACCTCCTTGTACCTTGATTATCTTCTTCTAAGTTTACCCTGTTTACCTCTCTAGAGGCAGGTAGAGTTACGATTAACATCCCGCTTTGGGTTAGAGTGTTGTAAGAACTCCATGTTTAATATGGAACAACCGAAAACCTGATTAAGAAAATTTTAAGATATAGATTCATATATCCTAACTCGATATTCTAAGAGTTTGACATGGTTGGGTAAGAAAGACGGTTCATTTTTGCTTATGCATTGTTACCGCAACCCTACTTAGACAACGATTAAGAATTTGCCATCAGCTGCCCAGAATAGTCGAATTGTTCGACTAACGGCAAGGATTAGCTATTCCCTAAGATTTGTTAAGCAGTGGTTGAAATAACCATCTCACCTTAAGATAAGCTTTTCTATAAAAGTTGATAAATAAGTATCAAGGCTGCCCCTTTGGAGACCTTGTATAAATGAAATATTAAACAATCTATTGATTAGGACAATAGATTGGTAAGTCCAATTATCTGGATTTGAAAGTTGCATTGGAAGCAACGAACAAGATCATACAAATTCCTAACCATCTGTAAGTTGCCATCATTAGGCAGAGAATACTTCCTTAATTTCGGTAAATCTCGGGCCGAGATTTCTTTTAAGGGGGTGAGGATGTAACACCTCGAAAATTCGCGTGTAATAAAATAAACAACACGTGTCATAAATGACACGTGTCGTCATAAAACCAGATTAATAAAGATGTGTCGGGAAGATTTGAAAAGAGGCGTCATGTTAATTGTTACCTCTGAACACCTCCATTATAAATCCCAAGACCCGATTTAATATGTTACACATCTATGTTTCCCTAAAATCAGTGAATCATTGTTAATACGTGTTAATACGTAAAGCATGATAGGATATCGCGAAGAAATGAATGATAGACCTTGTTTTCGGGACTTTAATTTGAATTCAAAGAAACATATCTAAATGGTGGGGTATGTAACTGTTAAGAGCACTTCTTGGAGGTCCTTAGTTGATAATTGAGGTCCCTAAAGTCAGAAATAAGGTTGCCCTTTCGATACACCAACAAACAAGCAATTCTGGTCCCTGATGTCAAGCTTACAGACCGTAAGCATGGGGACCTTACGGTCCGTAAGGTAGCCCCAGCATCAGAAAAACGGGCAGCAGCCTGTTGAGCGCATTTTTCACCTGTTTGGCCGGTCTTTCTCACTCATAAACGACCCCTAGGCACCTCCTATATACTAGGAACATCTGTTGAACGATTGTGGAGAGTTGTAGGCTTTGTTGTCATCAATTCATGGTGCCATGAACACTATAAAAACCCACATAAGTTGCAACTCCATGATCATTCCATTCTCAATCCAAGTCTGATCAATTGGGGAGCTTTCAAGCTGATTACAAGGCCCCTCTAGTCATCATTAAACACTTGGTAAGTTGCCTAACCTTTCTAAATTAATTTTAGCTTAGTTATCTAGTTGAAAGTCAAACCGACGTAATCACGGTTTGACTTCGGGTTTAATTAATGATAGCTCAGTCGTATGTCAAATTAAGAGTACCGTTAAGTAGGTAATTATATGGGTATTAAACCCTTATAAGGGCACGTACTGATTCCAGACCTAACTAGGTCGTTTGTCGGGTCAAACGTTGACCGAAAAAGTCAACAGAAATATGAAATATGATTTAATGCATGATTAACAATACGTAATGCGTGTAAACTGTTTTAAACTTAATATAATCTGGTAATAAGTGTACGGACATGTCTAAACTCGTTCGACTCGACAACTCTCAGTTTTGAACCGGTTCGGAACCGAAAGTCCCGAAACTTTGACTTTCACGTTGACTTCAGTTCTGGCCCGAGTTAGATGGAATTAGAAATGCCTTAGAGCTTCATTAGGGTTGGGTTACATGATAGTATAAGCCTCTGTACTTGTTTCGTTGATTACCCAACTAATATATATGTTTCCGTTAATCGCTCATATGTTGACCATTATGCCCTTTTCACCTTAAAACGTGATTTATAAAAATGTAAAAGTGTAGAAACCTTTGTTACTGATATATAGACTTGTATGCAAATTTTGATATCAGTTTGAATTGTAGAATAAGAGTTATGCTCATTAGCGTAATTACGGTGCTTTATGTTAATAAAATGGCGTAATTAGCATATAGCCTAATTAAACATACTTTTTGGTATCAAACTTAATACCCACTGATATGATATATTATTTTGGGATTTTTAAAGATTTTTAATTAATTTTAGGCTGAGCATAACTAGTAGTCGTAGGCTTAATCCGTTAATTGTCGGTTTTGCCCTTACGGGCCATAAAATGAGTTTTACATATCTAAACGACTCCAAACCTTTTGCTACTGATCACGTATGTTAAATAAATTATTTTAAGCCTTCTAGAAATATAAAAATATCAGATTTAAGTATCGAACCCGGAAAGGGCCTTTAATCGCCTTATTTAGCGTTTTTAACGCATAGTATGTTTTAAAAATCATATTGAACATACCCGGGTTGATACCTACTGATATATAAGGCAAATTATGATATTTTAACAGTAATAAAAGGTTGATTAACTCAGACTTCGTTTTTGAGCTTTTCGGCTTATGTGAAATTACCAAAATACCCCTACGGGGCATAGTTTGGTTAAACATGATAAATTTCACATATATGCTTTAGCCTACTGTTATAACTCATCAAATTGAGTATGTTTATTGTTTACATCAGACCTGTAACTCAGTTAAACATCTAAACGCTTTTACAAACTTTAAAATGACCAAACTACCCCTACGGGGCATAGTTTGCGTTTAAATTAGTTCGGGGCATAATGAAAGACATCCTACTGATGTCACAACATATTTGAAGCATATTAAATTAGAAAACCTGTATATGGCTCTTACGGATACCCGTTATGCTTATTACGCGTCGGTTCGGTTTATGTAACAAGTTTACATAAATTAGCCGAAACGGGTCAAACCTTATCGGTTTTATCTCAAAATCCAGAATGGGTTTAGTTTACCCATATTATACAAGTCTCCAGACTTGTCGGGTCTAAATCACATCCTATTCCGGTCTTCGCTTAATCATGCGTTTTGAACCGTAAACCTTTCCTTAAAACTAACCGGTCTAAGTTACGACTTAAATAAGACCCGTTAGGAATTTAATAGGTTAATAAAACCTTCGTTCCAGATTAAGAGCCCCAGTAGAAGTACTTGTGCTTGCTGATTAAGATATACGGCTGAGTGTAAATTGCATTGCTAGCTCAGGTAAATACTTTTAACTTATTTTCCCTTATACGGGCTTGGGATACGGTATTATAAAAAATACCGCTTGGTCGGGTGTAGAAACCTTTTAATCGGAGATGATTAAATTGCATAATCCCGTTTTAATCTGTATTGATTGATAACAAATAACATTGGGGGTTAATGACCGTGTCCTGGATATCCTTGGCTCATTTTAAAAAGTGAATGGCCACGACGTAAGCACAAGGTGTAGACATAACACCTCCTGTTGCATATGTATAACGTATACTCACTCGTAAGGGTAACTTCTTGTGAGATTATATTTGTGGTGTGTCGATTAATCTTGTCCGGCTTGTATTGTAAAATCACCGGCCCTAAATGTTGGACAACCATGTAAATCGGATACAAGATTTTTATTAATAGAATTGTCCCATGTATAAAAGATTAATTTTGCCTCTGTGCATTTTAATCAATGTGTCAAGATATTTTGTGCCGTTTGCACTCGAATCACTTTTCAAACTCTTTTTCCAAAATGAGTCAGTTAATTGTATTTACCAGTGTAAACTGACATATTTTCCAAAAGGTTAAGTGACAGGTACTACGCATAATTGGCTGGGAGCTCATGGTGTCATTAGGGACTCTTGCAAGTTCTAGATGCCTAAAGTCTGTTGAACAGTTTTAGTATCTTTTATTTGATCCGCCTGTGGATCCTTTACCTTCCGTTGTAATACTTTGACATTACTTATATTCGGAACGTAATATATTCATCTTTTGCTTCCGCTGTGCATTATTATATTGTGTTGTTTGACCATGATGTTGCCAACCACGTCACGATACTCCCCCACCGGGCCCACCGGTGACACGTGGAAAATTGGGGTGTGACACACAGGGTGATAAACAAAGCTGATACGAACACATACCAACTGATTCAGATTTAAACAATGCATGCCTCAATTAATCTTTTTTACTCTTTTCTTCAATTTCAACAAATCTTTTCCTTTTCCTTCAATTTCGAGAACATTCTCCGTAACATGAAGACATGTCGGGTTCTTCTACTAGTGGGATTTTAATGAAGTATTGAAGATTGAATCTGCAAACCGCAACCGTTTTTTACTACGGAAACGGTGGCTATGCGAAATACAAACCGCAATTGTTTGTGACTATGAGAAACACAAGTTTTCTTTTTGAGCTTGATGGATGTCCGTTATCTCAATGCTTCTCCTTACATTACTGATCTGGAATTGGAGAACCGTTGTTAATCTAGTGCTTCTCAATCAGATATTAATTTTATTGAAACATAACTGAAACAGTCGGAAAAAAACTGAAACAATCAGATATTATCTATCTGTGTGTGTCACATCCATCCTGTTATAGCAATCGATATTGTTTAATTTTACAGATTTGTTTCTTATTGGCCATTATTCGACCGAATGTTTGGGTACTTCTTCTAATGGCGCCTCATTAGCATTGTTAACTACCAAAAGAATGCATACTGATGTGTGCAAAATGCAACATATAAATTACATCAATTGTGGCATAAAACTATCCCTTTTTTAGTACTAATGTTGGAAAAAGTGTGCTTTTGTCTTCCTTTTGTATTTTCAGGATTAAATGAGCTCAAATTAACAAAAGAAGCAAAAAGACATCAAAATCTAACATAAATACAAGAAAAGGAACAAGACGTGACATGCCTGACCCCACAACAGCATCTTCCCAAGCAAAACAAGAGGACAAAAGACTGAACACGCCCCGTGCTCAGCCAACACGGGGGCGTGCCCAAGTGTCAGCAGAAAAGACAAAGTGGTAGAAGCTTCTATTGCCCACCACGGGGCCGTGCTCAGCGGACACGGGGCCATGGTCAACTATAAGATTCGCACAATCTAGGCAAATCTTCATAGTACAAAGATTCTTCTGCACACGGGGTCGTGCTCAGCGGACACGGGGGCGTGGTCAACTAATAAGACAAAGCTGCATTAAATGAAGAAAGAGAAGGATGTGGACACGGGGCCGTGCCCGAGCTTCTGTTCAGCCTATAAATAGGAGCACTTGGCTCAAGCTCAAACCATCCCTTGGCACACCACCTCTCTCACACTTCACCCACCACCCACCACCACCATAACACCATCATCCACCACCATCATCCATTGCCCATCATAGAGTGTGTGAGTCGTCTCGGGATCCAAGATTGATCGTAAGAGTTCTTGACAATCAAGGCCATGTTTGCCTAAGTCTCTTACATCACTTTGTGAAGACAAGTGTCTAGTGTAATACTTTTTATTTCTAATCTTTTCGCACTTTTTACTTGGTTTTGTATTAATGACTTTAATAACTAGTTTCTTATGTTGAAGGTGATTCTTCCTTATCGTTTGTCCGTGGTGTCTTGACATTATTTTACTGTCTATATAAAATAAAAGATTTTCACCATTCATATCTCCACGGTCTATATGGAGGTATGTTGGCTATCTGGTCGGGGGTTAAGGGAACAGTTTGGTAAGAGTCTTGCCATTGTTCAGCGTTTAGAGGTCCTGCAATGGACCTGGGTCAAATTTAGTAGGACCTCCTTCAATACTTAACGGTATTGGATGGCGGGGGTCCAAACTCTTTGATCCCCTCATAAGTTAACTACTATTAATACTATAACCCGGTTATTTAGGACTGTATCCCTGCTGACTCAGACTACTTAGTCGAGGGTAACGTCACCTCCAAAAGAGGAGCCTACCATAATTTGCATTAATAACTTAATTAATTATCTTCCAATAATCCACCCCTTTAGGATTGTATCCTTGCTGACTCAAACTACTGGGGTGAGGGTAACGTCACCTTCAAAAGAGGGGCCTACTACAATAACTAAGATAATCTCTTAAAAAGTGCAAAAGTGCGGAAATAATCAAAGGTTACACTAGATACGAGTCGGAACCAAGTGATTCATCTTGTCTATCTGTTTTTATTTTTATTTTCAGCATTTTAGATAGTTTTTATTTTTCTTAGCTTAAAACATTTTTCTAAACTTTTTGATTTGATTAGACGTTGAGGATAAACCGGTACTAAAAGATCTTGTGTCCTTGGACGACCTCGGTATCTTACCAACACTATACTACGCTCACGATGGGTGCACTTGCCCATATGTGTGTCTAGTGTTAGTAAATATCGTGTTTTATAAATTTAAAACTTGACTAAAAAGTGTTAAAGGGACTTAAAATATACACCTAATATATATAACAATTCACGCACATCAAGTTTTTGGCGCCGTTGCCGGGGACACAAGGATTTTAAGAAAGTTAGGAATCAACGGCCTAATCGTTTTTCTTATTTTTCATTTTTTTTAGGATTTTTTTTTTATTTTTTCTGTTTCTGCAGAGCTCAGCACTGGCTGTTTTTATTTTCCGAGTTACAGAGGGCTGAGCACGGGGCCGTGTCGGTGCAACACGGGGCCGTGTCCAACTCCCAGTAACAGGGATCCGGGGAACAATTACTGTAATCTTGACCACGGGCCGTGTTCGCTGAGCACGGGGCCGTGGTGAACCTTCTGACCAACATTCTTTTCTGTTTTTATCGCAGGACTTGGAACCTTGGCGCCACATTTGAACTTCCTACGTAGTGCATGAGCTCCAGTTCAAGTAGAGACATAAAAGAACCTCTAGAAGAACCCGAACGCTTTCTCAGAAAAAGACTTAAAGCTAAAAATCAAGAGAAAGTTTCGGGGGACCCGCTTCCAATGGCGGACCAACGTACCCTCATGGATTACCTACGACCCACCGTAGGTAATCTAGGCGCTGCTATCAATGCACCGAATGTCGAAGCCAACAACTTCGAACTTCGGCCGCATTTGATACAAATGCTTCAATACTCCGCAACCTTCCATGGGCTTGCGGACGAGGATCCCCATCTACATATTACTAATTTCTTAGAAATATGTGATACCTTTCGGATCAATGGAGCATCAAACGACGCCATTCGCCTTCGGATGTTTCCATTTTCACTAAAAGACCGAGCTAAGGCTTGGCTTAATACCTTCCCAGTTGGCTCGGTAAACACCTGGGATGAACTAGCCCAAAAGTTTCTATATAAGTATTTCCCTCCTACTAAAACGGCTAAATTAATGACTGAAATTAATACATACTCACAAGAGGATGGGGAATCCTTATATGAAACTTGGGAAAGGTTCAAGGAGCTACTAAGAAAGTGTCCTCATCACGGTCTTGCGGTATGGCAACAAGTATCCACTTTCTACAACGGGTTGTTGCCACACACAAGACAAACACTTGATTCTAGCTCCGGGGGACTTTTAGGTAATCGTCGCCCAAATGAAATATATAATCAAATTGAGGAAATTGCTCAAACCAATTTTCAATAGCACACTCCCCGAGGTAATAAATCTATTGCCCCGGGCGCCCATAAGGTTGATGAAAGCACCTCTTTACAAGCCCAAATCTAGGCCCTCTCTTCGAAAATCAAAAAGCTAGAAATGACAAAAACGGCCTCGGTTATGGCTTGTGAAGGGTGAGGTGGGCCACATGAAAATTGGAGTTGTATGAAAGAATTAGATGAACAAACAGAAACGGTAAACTACATTGATAACAGACCTAGGCCGTCGGGTCCTCCAATGGGTACCTACAACCAAGGATGGCGTAACCACCCAAACCTTGGTTGGAGAGATCCCGGCAATAGTAGTAACCAACAAAACCAACGAACTAACTTTCAACAACCGCAAAATTTTTCTCAACAACAAGGTGGAAGAGAAAGGCTTGAGGATACTGTATCTCGCCTCATCTCCGACACCGAAAAGAAAAACTCGGATCGATTTCAACAATTGGAATCGAATTTTAGAAATCAACAAGCTAGCATTCAAAACATTGAAAAATAATTAAATCAAATAGCTCAAAATTTCTCCGAGAGACCACAAGGCGCGTTACCAAGTAATACCAAAACCAACCCAAAAGCACAAGTACATCTCATCACATTGAGAAATCGAACCGTTGGTCCCGAGGAGTCTCCATTACCGCCAGAGGAAAGAAGCCAGTCTAGCCAAACCACGACTCCACCCGCCCCCCAACCAGAAAAGGCTTCTTTAGCAAATCAAGAGCCCACCAAGACTCCTCCAATTCCGTACCCCGGTAGGTTAAATCGTCAAAAGACCGATGAGCAATTCGCAAAGTTCGAAAATTTACTAAAACAATTGCATGTTAATATTCCTTTTATTGAGGTCCTAACCCAAATGCCTAAATATGCAAAATTCATGAGGGATTTCCTCACTCACAAAAGGAAAATTGAATCATTGCAATTAGTTAACTTAGGCGAAGAATGCTCCGCCTTAGTACTCAACAAACTTCCACAAAAGAAAATCGATCCCGGAAGCTTCACAATTCCTTGCTCGATTGGGTAATCCCCCGTTCGTAATGCATTAGCCGATCTTGGGGCTAGCATTAACCTCATGCCCACATCGATGTTCAAACGACTCGGCCTAGGAACAACAAGCCCTACAAAGATGAGCATACAACTCGCCGACAGATCCGTCAAATTTCCACAAGGTGTCGCTGAAAATTTATTGGTCTAAGTTGACAACTTCGTTTTCCCAACCAACTTTGTCATCCTAGACATGGAAGAAGACACCGATGTCCCTCTCATCCTCGGGAGGCCATTTCTAGCCACTGCCCAAGCAGTGGTGGATATGAATGACGGAACGTTAACATTGAAGTTTGGGGACAAGGAAGTGAAGTTTGAATGTGGGAAAAGAGTAGAGGACGAAGACCCGGTCAACTACATGAAGGTCATAAACTCAAGCTTGGATGACGCTCTCCGACGGTGTAACATGGGATGCAATACATCCCACTTGGGTAACATATGACCAGGCTTTCGGTCTAGCCAAGGACCCTTATAAACGTGGCGCACCACGGAGGCATTCCGCGGAACTATCCGTAGTTTAGTTTAGATTAATTTTCATGTTTTCTAGTTAGTTTTAATTTTCAGGAATAAAACACACTTGAGATGGCAAAGGATACAAGGGAAACTTGAACCAACACCCCATGCAGGAAAACATGACCATCCGACGAAATTCTTCGTTTACAGTAAGCTCGGCACGGGCCGTGTCCGCCCAACACGGCCCCGTGCTGCACAGTCTGCAGAAAAAGACCCAGTTCAGGTAACTGGACATGGGCCGTGTTCACCCAACACGCCCCCGTGTCCAGGCTTCTGTTTCTCTTGATTTAATTTTGTTACTGGCACTTGAACACGGGGCCGTGCCCGGACAACACGGGGCCGTGTTCAGCGCCCAGTAACACAAAATTTTTGCTTTTTCACACCTTTTACACATTCAATCAACCTAAAAACTTATTTTTGGGACACATTGAGGACAATGTGTAATTTAAGTGTGGGGGGGATGCTAAAACCTTGAATCTTGCAAGTCCTAAATACAAGCCTTACACAAAACTCTATTGGAACCGCTAATCACCCCAAATTTTTTTTAAAAATTTTCATTTTTTTTACTTGTCTAGGTTTAACTTGGGAATTTCAAAATTCTAAAAAGGTTATATTTTTACGAATTTACAACCGATAGCGTCGTGATAAAAAGAACCAACATAAGAAAATTATGAAAAGGCATGGCAAACTTAGTTAAAATTTGATTATATGTACTTGATCACATAAAAACCCATTCCCACAAAAGTGAGTTTTGAGCCTTTATTGAGCATACAATTACATATCATTAGACTAAATGCTCATTTTTCGTTTCTTGTGTGAATAGCCGCTTGGTTCTTACGACTCTAGAACTTGCCATGACGATACATTCCCGGTCCTTACCAACTTAAACCCGAGTAAGTAAATGACGGAGGCATTAGGACTAACCCTTTTTATTTCTACACCATTATTTTTTCTTTTTTTTACCACGTACCCAAAATCCCCCTAGTTAGCCCCTTCGAGCCTAAACCTTTTCATTTCATAACCCAAACAAACACCCTTTTACCCACCAAAACCTTTTTCATTTTTAACCCTTTGTTTTAGTAACTAGCTCGGTTTCTCATATGGCTTTCAAAAAAAAAAAAAAAAAAATTTAGTTGATTATGAAGCAAAAGCAAATAAACAAACAAGTTTATCAAAAATGACTTTCTTTGAAAAATAGTTTCATAAAAAAATAAAAGTTGAAAAGTTGAAAGTCTTACGAAAACCGACGCTTGTTACGCTTTTCGCCCTTTTTCTACTAACCACTAACCCAACCACCTACCTTTAACCCAAGCCTAACCCTTCACCCAAAAAGTCCTCTTGATATTTACAAAGGTATATAAGTTAAAAAGGAGGATGATTGATTGCCTGGCAAGCCTATGGTAGGAGTAAGTTCCATGCCGCTCTCGAGTGATCCACAAAAATACATCTTCGGCCGAGTGTTGAGTGATCCCCGTGAGGTATGTGAACTTGTATATAAATAGGATTTTAAAGAAGGCATGTTATACCCTAATAAGTAATTTATCTTATGAAAAGTTTTAAATAAATCATGACGAATAGGATTGTAAATAAATAAAAATAAAACTTAATAAAGAATCTTGGAAATCCCGACACTCTATGACAAGCCCAAAAACCTTCTTCTCTACCCATTCCATTTGGGTGTGTAAAGCCACATTATAAAGAGTTTTGCTTGAGGACAAGCAAAGATTCAAGTGTGGGGGTATTTGATGTGTGCAAAATGCAACATATAAATTACATCAATTGTGGCATAAAACTAACCCTTTTTTAGTACTAATGTTGGAAAAAGTGTGCTTTTGTCTTCCTTTTGTATTTTCAGGATTAAATGAGCTCAAATTAACAAAAGAAGCAAAAAGACATCAAAATCTAACATAAATACAAGAAAAGGAATAAGACGTGACATGCCCGACCCCACAACAGCATCTTCCCAAGCAAAACAAGAGGACAGAAGACTGAACACGCCCCGTGCTCAGCCAGCACGGGGGCGTGCCCAAGTGTCAGCAGAAAAGACAAAGTGGTAGAAGCTTCTATTGCCCACCACGGGGCCGTGCTCAGCGGACACGGGGCCGTGGTCAACTATAAGAATCGCACAATCTAGGCAAATCTTCATAGTACAAAGATTCTTCTGCACACGGGGTCGTGCTCAGCGGACTCGGGGGCGTGGTCAACTAATAAGACAAAGCTGCATTAAATGAAGAAAGAGAAGGATGTGGACACGGGGCCGTGCCCACTGGACACGGGGCCGTGCCCGAGCTTCTGTTCAGCCTATAAATAGGAGTGCTTGGCTCAAGCTCAAACCATCCCTTGGCGCACCACCTCTCTCACACTTCACCCACCACCCACCACCACCATAACACCATCATCCACCACCATCATCCATTGTCCATCATAGAGTGTGTGAGTCGTCTCGGGATCTAAGATTGATCGTAAGAGTTCTTGACAATCAAGGCCATGTTTGCCTAAGTCTCTTACATCACTTGGTGAAGACAAGTGTCTAGTGTAATACTTTTTATTTCTAATCTTTTCGCACTTTTTACTTGGTTTTGTATTAATGACTTTAATAACTAGTTTCTTATGTTGAAGGTGATTCTTCCTTATCGTTTTTCCGTGGTGTCTTGACATTATTTTACTGTCTATATAAAATAAAAGATTTTCACCATTCATATCTCCACGGTCTATATGGAGGTATGTTGGCTACCTGGTCGGGGGTTAAGGGAACGGTTTGGTAAGAGTCTTGCCATTGTTCAGCATTTAGAGGTCCTGCAATGGACCTGGGTCAAATTTAGTAGGACCTCCTTCAATACTTAACGGTATTGGATGGCGGGGGTCCAAACTCTTTGATCCCCTCATAAGTTAACTACTATTAATACTATAACCCGGCTATTTAGGACTGTATCCCTGCTGACTCAGACTACTTAGTCGAGGGTAACGTCACTTCCAAAAGAGGGATAATTTGCATTAATAACTTAATTAATTATCTTCCAATAATCCACCCCTTTAGGATTGTATCCTTGCTGACTCAAACTACTGGGGTGAGGGTAACGTCACCTTCAAAAGAGGGGCCTACTACAATAACTAAGATAATCTCTTAAAAAGTGCAAAAGTGCGGAAATAATCAAAGGTTACACTAGATACGAGTCGGAACCAAGTGATTCATCTTGTCTATCTGTTTTTATTTTTATTTTTATTTTCAGCATTTTAGTTAGTTTTTATTTTTCTTAGCTTAAAACATTTTTCTAAACTTTTTGATTTGATTAGACGTTGAGGATAAACCGGTACTAAAAGATCTTGTGTCATTGGACGACCTCGGTATCTTACCAACACTATACTACGCTCACGATGGGTGCACTTGCCCATATGTGTGTCTAGTGTTAGTAAATATCGTGTTTTATAAATTTAAAACTTGACTAAAAAGTGTTAAAGGGGCTTAAAATATACACCTAATATATATAACACTTCACGCACATCAATACACAAATAGTTCTAGTGGACGATGTAAAGAGACCACCTTGTTAATTTTAATGAAGCAATGAAGATTGAATGTGCAAACCGCAACCGTTTTTTACTATGGGAACGGTGGCTATGGGAAATACAAACCGCAATCATTTGTGACTATGGGAAACATAAGTGTTCTTTTTGAGCTTGATGGATGTCCGTTATCTCAACGCTTCTCCTTACATTACTAATCTGGAATTGAAGAACCGTTGTGTATTTGTTTGCTGATCTGGAATTGGAGAACCATTGTGTATCTGAATAAGGTTCTCAAACAAACACTACTAAAGATGAGTTGGTATTGAACCAAGAATATGAAGATCGTGGTGCAGACACGGGGGAAGAAAGTCAGTGGACTGCTACAGATGAAGTCAAATGTGATCAAACATGGACATCAGACGTAAATCTTGAAGCAAATATGTGCTTCCCAAATTGCAGAACATAATCCCAGATTGTCTAGAGAAGCGCTTTTATCATGTGTCATATGGTAACAAGAGTATGTTGTTCCAAGATCAATTCCAATTGCAGTTTTTTCAACTCTCCTATTCCAAATGCAGCTGATGAAACCAGAGCTGTTATCTCGGTTGTTCAGTACTTTCGTGATAAATACAATGTTCATCTTCGTTATCCTTTGCTTTCTACAATTCAAGCAGGCACGGATGATATACGTACTGTTATTACATCCGAGACGATTCAAGTGAGTCCTATGAAGCAAGTGTCGGTCTATTCAATTGATAGGAATCATTGCATTACATCCCTGTTGAAAAACAGAATCGATAAATTTAGGGAAAATGGGGTTGAAGATGATAACCCAACAGTGGAGGATCTCATTCTACAGCTTCGATAAATTCAGGGGTATTCTCAAATAATGTTTCCTAGATGTTTGAAGACCGACAAATGTCCAAAGTGCTGCTTCTTCGTTCACGTGTCGGAAAGCTACAACGTGACACGAAGCTACCTTGCCAAAATTAAAAAAATAAATCGACACATTCAATACGCATCGTATAGGCCTATACGATGCATATTACTTTTTGGTAAGGGGACATTGGCAGCCTTTGGCAGACATAGAAGTTAGAACCCACCTCAATACGCATCGTATAGGCCAATACGATGCGTATTGAGAGTGTCGATTTAATCCCCCAATGTGTGCCAATAATACGACCCTATTAGAAAACTTGTTGACAAAACATTTACTAAGTAGGTGAAACTATAATCTCTGTGTTTCCGACAATGCGTGTAACATATTCATATCAAATTTTGATTTGAGATAATGTAGGTACTGATACAACATTTTAACGGTGGTTAAAGTGTCTGATGTGAAAATGGCACATTACTATCCGCGTCTTGCCCGTTGAACATCTCCTCGTGCTCGAAAAATAGACGTGACTCATTGAAAAAGTGTTTTTCTTCATTACGTACTTCACTCACTTTACAAACTTCAGTTAAACCATTCAAAAGCCTTCCGTTAAACAGAAAGAATGCCCATATTAAACTTTTGTCGGTGTGTGCATCCACACTTTAGCAGCCTACAGCTAAAACGGGCTCTGGTTCTGACCAAACCTCTGGTGACAAGAGTCAAGGCTGACCCGGGTGATGGTCATTGGTGGTGATGGTTATTATTAGGGGTGGCAAAATGGGTGAGTTGGGCATGTTTGGGTAATGAGTTAGGATGAGTTTATTAAGAAATGAGTTAGGATGGGTTTAGGTCAAGATGGATTTGGGCATGATAGGCTAAAAATATAAATAAATCAAAAAAATCAAAAAATTAAAAAAAAAATCAAAAAAATAAAAAAAACTTAAAAATTTTTTAAAAAATAAAAAAAAGAAATTAAAAAAAAGGTTCAGTGCTTTTTGAGGATTATACGTCACGGTTAAATTCATTTGGTACCGGTACCGAACCGTACCGGTACCATCAAGCACAAACAATAAAGAAAACAAGGCAATTAGAAAATAACTAGAAATGTAACCCGCCGCGATGCGGCGGGGGCTAGATTTACATTTATATTTAGCGGTTGTCATTGAGTTACATCGATTTAGTTAATTACATAAGCTCAAGCCAAAAGTTAGAATTTACGTTTAATGCATGTGTTATGGTCGCAAGTTATGTGGCTAACATTAAGCGTGTTAGTTACATAACTTGCGCAAAAAACATTGCCCTTGACGATGTGGCTTCTTGAACTACGTTTTCTAGTTTCGGTTGTTACCTAGTTGGCAATTGCCCAAAAGGTGTTTCTCCTACCTATCATTCTTGACGTCCCTTCTTAGAAGCACCGCTGGAATCTTAGATGTCAAAGAGTTTGGTTAGTGTGTTTTGTGTGTCAAGAGACATGGAAGTATTAATTAAGTAAAGCATTTGCCCTTTTATATACGAAAAAAAACCACACCTATAAACCAAATTGTAGCCATTTTTAGGTAACTCGAAGAGGCGGTTAAGTTCATAGCGTCAAATTGGTAGCGTATTATATACGAAAAAACACACATATGAACCAAATTTACGTTGAAACGTATATTTGTGTTTGATATTCAGCCTAGTCGGTGACAAAGCCCAAAATTACAAAAGAATTAAAATATTTGTTGTATAAAGTATTCAGCCTAGTTGGTGCCAAAATTAAAAAAAAAAACAACACTGTGTTGTACAGTCTTCTAAAATTCACCATTCATGCATCAGCATCCAAAAAGCAAGAATGGCAAATGAAACTACAACAGGAAAATAACCCGCAAAAATAAATATATAACTTGATTAGATAATATGCAATTAACATTTTTCTTTGATCAAAATACCATGAACATTAGTCTTGACCACACCAAGAGACTCACAAATCATCATTGCAAGCATCCTAATAGTCTTCAAATACTATCCAAGGAACTTATGCAACAAAGTTCCATTTAACACATAACATTAACATAAATATATACACATGGGGAGTAATAAAATGCAAATCCATATTGAGCAATATCTAAAAGTTTCAAGAAATAACGGAGAGTACCTTGGGAAGATTGACAATTTGGACAACCATTATGGCAATTGTAGGAGAACACACAAAAGCTACTCATCTTGTTATCCTAGACCTTGTATGGGCAAGAAAGAGTTCAAGCAAAAGCATACAGAAAATTAATTTTTGTTTTTTGCATTAAAGTTATACAATTAATTTCTGATTAAACAATATTGACTACAATAATCCAAATTTATTTGAATAGAAATCTTACCTGTATGTGGGAACTGTTTCATCAATCATAACATCAAGCCCAATTGGTGAACCGATATCGTTCCAGCTGTCCCGATTTCGCATATTAATGTAAACCTTTGTATCAGCAAATTTGTATTTTTTAATTGTTTGGGACAACGTGGATTGTCTCAAGTAGTTTTATTTAAGCTTAAATATTCAATTTTCAAAACTTAAATAACTTTAACTATTTATATAAAAAAAACTATGACATATCCATGTTTTCCTTAAATGAAAGTAAAAATAGGTCAAGCGAGTAACGGGTCAAAACGGGTAATGTTTAATACAGGTCCAAACAGGTCGGTCCTTTAGAGCCGACCCATCAACACTTCAAATTAACGAACTTGTCAACCAATTATTAGTCAAATGGGTCATACCTGGGACATCTACAATAAGAACAAACAAATGTAGACATCAATTGTGATTACTTATATAAGTGCTTATATGCTTAAAAGTCTAATGTTGTTTGCTTTGTAGTTGTTATTAAAACCCCTAACCATGTTCATGATATGTAATAAATTGACCCAAAACTAAACTGGTTAACATTACCTGTACATAATTGAAGTCTTGAAGATAAAAAGAAGTGGGCCTTGTCACCTGTTTTGATTTGCTGCATGAAAATGGAGAAACGGTTAAAAAGATCTGCTTAATAAGCACAATGATCTAGTTGGAAAAGAGCAGCAGTAGGTATGGATGTGTCATGCGAGAGATGGTCGCATCGAAGATTTGGTTTACAACTAATTGTGTTGACCACGGTTGTATGTGTTCCCGGTTGTTCAGCTGAAGCCGCAAAAGCTTTGTAGCATGACTTATTGCTTCAATTGGGTCGGATATGACATGTGGATCAGTGTACCCTTGTATAACTATTTGTTTACATTTTGTTTGCACATGATCTAAGATAACCTGTAAACAGTAAAATGATAAAACGATTGATTATGGTTTGTTACTTAAGAAATTCATCAGATGTGTCTCAATACATAAAAAGATATTATCCATCATCTCTCTCTTTCAATAAAGTTCAAACAAAAAACGATAATATCTTTTGTAGACGACTTCCATAAAATGTTCCGACTTCGTATAAGTAAAGCGAGAATTTTACCTTACTAAATTGTAGCAACCCCTAACTCAGCTCAAAAACCAATAACTGCATACACAAAACAACATTATCCATCAAACAATGTATAAATGCAACATTGATCATATTGTTGAACCATAAAAAGCAACTAAGATTATTGAACTAACAACTTAAACCATATAGTTAAAGCATAAGAAGCAGCTTTGGTATATATCATTCTAGTTGTAACACACAATATGAACTTTATTATGATTAGTAATACCTTGAGTCAAATCTTCATACCTTGCCTCTTTGAACTGTTGGTTTCAATAGATATCAACTATCAAAATTTCTTACACTGCATCAAATAGGAACCCATTCATTGTTTTATTTCCAATGTCAATAATAATTAATTCCTAAAATTGCTAGAATGAATTACACTATTATTTATTGAAATAAAGAAAAAAGTGGTGAAAGATGCTACATTTGGTGTTCTATTTTACATCTAACAAGACATGCAGGTCAAGTTTCCTTCATCGGAGCTTGGTCGGAACGTGACCGGATTCTTGCCGGAATTATTTATTACAGAAAATAGTCTGAAACGACACATCAAGAGCCGATCTAACTGAAACTATAACATGAAACAGAATAGAAGACTTACCGGATCTTCGCCGGAGACTCGTCATAGTTTACCGGAATACACTCCTCGTCGATGATTCTTTGAGTGGTAGTCGTGTAGCGTCATAAGTGAAAAGCGGCAACGTGCTCCGCCTAGTAAACCACCGTAGACGGGGTCCTTCCACCGTTTCTCTCTCTCTCAAATGACATCTCTATCTCCTGTCTCTCTCTTCTTTTTATATGAAATATCAAGCTTCAAAAAGAAGCTTTAGTGTACAATCAATACAAGCATATGTACACCTTACTTATGCACATAAAACAAATAAAGGCAAAGTTACAACTACCTATTACATAAAGTTGTTGCAAATTAGAAGTATATATAATTGTCCCCTTTCATTTGAAAGTGTAATAAGGCAGTCCTACTTGTTATGTTGAGATGAAATATGTGAGTTAGTGCTTCAATTAAAGCAAAATGCAACACAAATTCAAATGAGAATGCAACTAGTATCATTAAGTTGGAATGTAGATTTGATGGAATATACCAATAAAAGGGAGTCGTAGTTATCTATTTAAATGTAAATCTGAAATGAGCATTAGACTAAAGGGTATGGGGAGGCTCATCCCCATGAGGATGGGCCGCCACGTAGGGGCCACATCACCAACTCATGGAGGATGGGCCTCCACGCATTTTGAGGGGGGTGGAGGATGAGCCTACCCCACCTATTATTTTATAATTTTCTAAGTTTTTTTTGTTAACTTAATAAAAACTTTAAAAACATTTAAAAATACAACATAAATAAATTCATTTCATAACATTAAAAAAAATTACATTTCCTAAAAATAAAAATGGAAGAGAATTGGAGAAGAATGAGAGAGAATTGTATAAAAATGGATGAGATAGAGGGTATTTATTTGAATTGAAAAAGGAATTTTTTTTTAATATAATAGAGCCGTTACAACGGCTATAACTTTCAAAATCAGGCCCGTCTCCTCCGGCTGTGGGGAGTCGACTTTGCCGAGCCGAGCCCAGGGGGGCGGTGTGGGGGACCGGCGCCGGTCCTAGCCGGGCCTCAGCCGGCCCCCATACCCTTTAGTCTTAAAGTGAACATCTGGTGTGCTGAACTTCAATTTCTCTTTAGAACATCGATTTATGTTTACTCAACATAGATCTAAGACATGCAAGCCTTGATCGGTTCAACGGAGCTTCGCCGGAACCCTAGGTTTATTTGTTGGAAGTATAACTGGGACTGCCTTATTACCGAACCGTACGGGTACTAACAGCCAATGCCTCCAGATGCTCAAACCCACATGTCGCCGGTCCGATCGTGCACACCGGCTTCGTCCTCCCCGTGCTCCTGAACCCGTTCTCCTTCAGCTCCGCCTCCATCACCGCATCTACCTCGATCAAACCCGCAAATACTAAAACCCCGTTTTGCTTATTTGGGTGATGGTCGGAGCAGAAGCGGTGGAATGGAGGTTGTAGGATGGTGGTGATCTGGGTGATTTGGGTGTGGGAGATAAGAAAAAGAAGAATGCGTAGTTTTAGACTTTTAGGGTTTAGTTTACCCAGAAAACCCCCACATGTTATTTTGTTATTTTTTAAAATTACTCGTCTTGACCTATTTAACAATTCCTGTTAACCCAACTTAGCCCATCTACTACAAAAATATGGTTGGGCTCCTTCCCTTCACTTATCCAACAAAAAACTATGAAGTTGCCATTGTTAATAATGTCGTTCGTCATCACTTTGACCACCAACTTGGGCTTAATTCATTAACGCCCATCTCATCTGTTCATGATCGGATCCGTCTGTGGAGATCTCTTACCGAAAAAGACATAAATCTCTAGTAAAACTCGGAAAAGTGGGAGAATACGATACACTGAATATAGATATCGAAGAAGGGTATAAATAATCTACAACAAAACAAAGTGCAATTTCTGGTATATATTCTTCAGGACGTTGGAGCGCATGTTCAAGAATTAATATTGATGTCATGGTGATCGTGATGTGAGTAGGAAATTAAAAAAAAATCATATAAACAAATCATATTGAATCGAAGGAACATAAGTTGAATTGTTACCTTTGATGGGATGATTGGTTCTTCTTAGTTTACAAGAGATTGAAGGCTGTGAGTGGTGGTGTGAGAATTTGAGGGTATGAAGAGATTGCTAAAACGGAGGCGTGGGAGCGGCTCGTAAGAATTTAATATTTTTTGTTATGTTAATATTAATTAAATAATTTGATATGGGTAATTGAAAATGTGATGCTGGGGTAATATTAATTAAATAATTCTTGATTTAAAATTGTGAGGCGGAATGCAGTAAGTTGTTTGGGGTGTAATATTAGTTAAGTAATTTGATTGGGCATGGGTAATTGAAAATGTGACGATGAGTTAATATTAGTTAAATAATTCTTGATTTAAAATGTGAAGCGGAATGCAGTTAAGTCGTTTTAGCTGCGGCATTGTTAATGCTTCGTGCTAGCTTTTTGTACCATGAATAATGTAAGTATATATGTAAATATGTAATTTCTAACCAAGTCGACTTTTAAACGAGGGGGTACAAATATAATTAGGGTTTAGATGTTCTTAAATGTATTATTATCAATGGCAGTGACTTGTGAGAGTTGGATTCTTGCACATTGTTTTGTTTTACAATTATGCGAGAACAGAAATTTGGCAGTAAACTTTGATTTTAAGGTTGAAAATTCATAGATTCATGTTAAATTAGGGTTTATTCTAAAGTAGGAGCTTTATATTCAACCTCAGGAATCAATATATGGTGTAAAGATTAAATACATTTGTAGTTAGAGTTTTCGCGTGGTCTTTAATGCCTCAGATCTTAAGTGATAAGTAACTTGTTATGTTTTCAGGACTTGATTACATGATCACTGTTTCAATTATGGTGTTTTTTTTAAACAATATGTGGTCGTGATTCTGTGAATATTGTTATCTATCTGGAAACCTGTTATTGTACTCACCGAATTTGGTTGCTTTTACATCCATGTGCAAATTTGGTTTCTAATACTCTAATATCTTTTACATTAGATAATATCTCGCACTATAACTACCTAATGGAGCCATTGACTGAATACGTGGCATTTGAAGAGAAGGTGAAGAAGACGATTTACATCGACAACTTATCCCCTCAGGTTACCAAAGCCATTTTAGAAAATGCAATCAATCAGTTTGGGAATGTGAAAGATGTTCAGTTCGTTCCCACGTATTTCGCGTCTTGCGGTGTTTGTGCTGCTCTGGTGGAGATGGAATCAGCCAAACAGGCTGAAGAAATCATCTGCGAGATGGGTGATTCTCCTCTTATGATATCCGGAATGCCCAGGCCCGTGAGAGCCCAAAAAGCCCAAGTTGAAATGTTCGAGGACCGGCCCAAGAAGAATCAGAGAACGATTGTGTGCCGTTGGATGGATCCAAGTCATCAAAACTTTGAGCTGGCTAAGAAGATTAAGGGTCTGACGAAGAAACATGCTGCTGAGGCTCAATATATAATGGAGGTAAAGACTAGAGTAAAATGCCATTTTCGTCCCTAAGGTTTGGCCAGTTTTGCGACTTTCATCCAAATGTTTGTTTTTTCGCATTTGGATCCAAAAGGTTTAAATCTTGCCATTTTCATGCGACTCGTTAACTCCATCCATTTTTCTCCGTTAAGTCAGGGATATTTCTGTCTTTTTTGCTAACTTATAGGGCAATTTGGTCTTTTTCACTTTATGTAAAAAGACTGAATACCCTTGAAAAAGGCCAAATTGCCCTTTAGGTTGGCGGAAAAGATGGAAAGACCTCACTTAACGGAGAAAAATGGATGGAGTTAACGAACCGGATGAAAATGGCAAGATTTCAAACCTTTTGGATCCAGATGCGAAACAAACCTTTGAACGAAAGTCGCAAAACTAGTCAAACCTTAGGAACGAAAATGACATTTTACTACCCTAAGTACTAATTGGTATTTTGGTTTAAACTGTGAAATATTGTATTGTATAAATGTCAAGTAAATGAAGTTTATTTCTTTTTGTGCAGCTACAACTTGAAGAAGAAGAGAAGCTGCATAAACAGCAAAGCGAGACCCTGAAAACAAACTACAAGAAGTATGAGCTGATTGATGGTGCGCAAGCAGATGGAAATGTGAAGCGTTTGAAAGCTGAATATGGGATGACGCTCAACGACCACTGATCCGATGCTTCTAATTTTCATGGCGTAGGTAGCTTCATAGAGTGAAGTGATGGTTTGAGAGAGATATTTTAGGCTGTTTATATTTGTGTATGCCCCTGTTAACATACTTTGATGCACCATTGTAATGCGGTTTGGTGGACTGTTGGTAAATTTGTGCATAGAACTTGATTACAACAGCACACCACCTATTGATTGCTGGTTGTAATGAATTATATGGCTCATCTGTGCAAGCTTGTGAATTGAACTGCATGGCACATCAAAATTATCACATAGATACATCTAACTGTATTTCAATAGCGGCTCAAACTGGATTATAACGGTGCATAGAAGCTGAAGCACATTAGAGGGATGCGTTACGCTGTGTTATAACGCTGAATCAAACTCCATCTATATGTTATGCATAATTTTACTATAGTGCCAAAAACCTATAGTAATGGACTTCTAAAAAAGTACATTTGGAGTCTTAAAAGATCACTTGTATAATTTGTTTGTTGAAAGTATATTTACGATATTTTAAGCCTGAAAATTATCAAAAAGACTTTATTTGTATTTGTATTTTAATTAAACTAAAATAAAATTCATAGAAAAAACAAGAAAGCATTGTAACTTTTGCTCTTGTCCAATAAATCTTTTGATCTTTTTGGGTTCACTTACAGTTGTTAACCTTTACCTCTAACTTTAATAAATATATTGGGTGGCCTTAAAGATCACTTATTGTGTGTCGCTCATTCGATCCCAAACCTACATTCTATCAATAAGCCTTCGGTTCAGGTCGATCATTCTATCCTAAACCTACGCTCATTCTATCCTAAACATACGTTCATTCTAACAGCAGGCTTAGTTAGGGTATGTGTCTTTTGTTTAAGTGGTTTAGTATCTGTCTAGGATTAGTTATGTCTTTTGGATCTGTCTATTATCTTTTGGAACAATTGCATGTCTTTGGCAACAATGGTTTGTCTTCGGGAATAATGTTTTATGTTATCAAAATGATCACATGTTGTAAAGATGCCATATTTATTAATGTCACCTGTTCAGTTATTTTATTTCCAAGAGTTGTTAATTTATTATTGCTCGTATATTGAATTATTGAACTCATCTTAGCTAGAACTAGTGTTCAATCTTAAAATTTGTGTAGCATTTCAAAACATACATAAATAAGTATTTTTTGAATATTATCACATTACTGAACATAAACAAACATATTGAATTATACAATTAGTATTAATATATGCTGTAAATACTTTATATTTGTACGTGTATATATTATATCAAACACACATGCTTTGAAAATGTAAAATTAAGATCTCATGAACACGAACTCCTTTCAATTTGGTTTCTACAAATTCTTGCAAATTTGGTCCCTGTATTTTATGTAAACATACATATATTCATACTGTTGTTTTGTTGCATATTGGTTATGTTTTAACACATTTTCATGTTGTTTTAGCTGCATTTTGAATTTGAGGGTCACTCAAATTGAACAATACCTTACGGTGTGTCAACGCGAATAAATTAGACTGGAACGTAAAATATTGAAAAGAATAACTAAACTTATATATCACCCAATGTTAGCAGGGGTAGCATGATTGTGATGTGGCAACAAATGTCCTTAATGAGCATTAACCATTACTCATGGTCTTAGTAATTTTATCTTTTTATTGTTTGTTAGTAAATGCAAGCTACCCCTGCTAACACACTAAATCCGCCACTCGTACATGCATTTGCTATAGCAATTGAAGGAAAACACCCAAGGCAAGAGTATTTTTGGATTTTGTTTTGAATGATACATGATCTTAATTCAAGTTTGTGTTGTCTATTTGTACTCAAACTATATCAAAAGATGATATAAGATAATGATGTTATAACTTATAACGTCATAATTACTTATCTGAAATGAGCAGAAAATTAAATAACCTATATAGGTAGGTCACATATAAATGATTCCAGTACATAAACTAGCAAAAAAACATCAAATTGTCTAAAACAACAATTACAGATAATTATCTACAAAAAAGTGGTAAACTTTACCTGCTTTCTATAATCTTTAGACCTTTTATTTTTAACTATGAAGCTAGAACCCATTAAAGAAGCAATTGGGTAACTGTTTTGTTGGGGGCCTGCTCCAAATTTATGAAAATGTGGGCTTTGTTCTACATATACAGAATCCTACATAAATGTTCAAATGTCGATAATACCCGTAAAACACTTTATTTTTATTTTTCATTTAGGATTAATCGATTTGAAAGGATATCACGTGGTGGTAGAGTGTCTCTTTTTTCTATTTCTATTCAAGAGTTGAAGGGTTTAAACTTTAAATTCACCATACGAAGATATAGATAATAGAGTAGATTAGGATTGATATTAAAAAATAGGTAATAGAAGATGATTAATTTACTAGTTCACTAAAGTTTAGATTTTATATTTCCAATTTCTTTCGGTAATGAAATCACGTAAAAGTTAGAATATTACGTAGTATTTAGTAATTATATACTTAATTATTAAATAAGGTAATACTTAATTTAAATAGTATTTAGTTATATAAATATAAATAGTAAACGTAAATTTAAATTTAAAGTATTATAAATAAGGTCTAATTTAAATAGTATTTAGTTATAAAAATATAATAGTAAATGTAGTTTTTTTGGAAAGCGCAATGTAACCCGATTTTCCTTAAACACTAATCTGACATGAAAATCCGAAAACCCTAAAACAATAATTATCAAATTATTATGCCGGGTTTAAAACGAACTTAATACGTCATATACTTGGTTAAATGATTATCATCAATTACATTATTTAGTTATATTGTGTTAGAATATATATATAATACTATATAAAGCAAATGTGATGGACAAGATGGTAATCTTACCATGCGTATAAATTTTGAAGCATTATGTACAAGAGATATCAAGCCATTTTAGAGGGGGTAAACTGAGACAATGTCCAAACCTTTAAGACACCTTGAGGGCAATATAGAGATTTCATCCATGGAATTTTAGAAAAATACCACCGTCTGCCCTTTTATCTACCTCTTAAACCCCTAAATCTACCTCTTAAACCCTTAAAGAAGCAGTTGATCGGTCCATCCTTTGTTATGAACCTGCAGTTGCTCTTAAGGATTAAGGTGAAGATGGTGGACGATAGTTATTGGGGTTGGAGTATGACGGTCGGGGAGTCACATAACGATTGAAAAGAAGAAACATTTGGATTGAACCAGCCCAGGTCAGCCGATCGATCATAAAGCTGGAAGAGGTGACAGAGTTTCTCCTTCAATCCACCTATTAAGAAGTTGGTCTTGGAAATCAGGCACGCGATGCATTCGTTATACTTGGTAATTGATTGCAACACAACTCCTTCAATCTTCCACTCTGTTCATATCTCACGAGTGGGAAGACCAACCGTATCTGATGGGTGCTTGCGTTTCAAGTCATCATAAAGCAAGGTACAAGTGTCGTTTGATTCTGTTAACAATAAACCTGATCATAAGCTGGTGGTTCGCTATTTCTTCATCATTGCGATCATCATAAAGGTACGTGTTCTCTCTGTTTTAGGGTTTTAAGGCTTGGTCCTGCTATATAGGATCTCTTTTCGAAGGTTCAATTCTTAGATTTCTTGCAATTATTTCAGATCCCAAACTGTGGATTTCTTAATTTTGCAGGATTAAACCTTATGTTCCTAATAAAAACCACACCAGGACAAGAAAAAAATAACCTGTTTTATCAAAAGAAATTCTCAATCAAGTTTTAGTATTGCTTCATTACTAAGATTGTAAGTGATCTAAATATTTTTTTTGTTGTTAATTGTTTGTAGACTTTGGTTGCACTTAAAGATGAGGTGGTTGTATTAATTGATGAACAATATGATTTTGGGTATAAACGTTTTCGACCCACTGGTTCTATAAATTTTTTTGGGTATGTACATTTTCGACCCCCCGTCGGAAATCTCAAGCTTCGCCACTGAACTCACTTTAATAATAGAATTTATACATATTGTTAGTAAACCCGTATAAAAGAATCGAACAGAAAGTAACAAAATTGTCCTTACGAAGCAGCACCGCGCACTGCCGGACTTGAGCACTTGCCTGAAAAGAAACTGGAATGTTGCAGAGACCGAGAGAGAAGAAGAAAGGAGAAGTTGTGTTTTCCTGTGTGTCTCAACTGATTTTATAGTGCCAGAACCATAACCGAAATCCTTCTCTTGATTGCAGCGAATTAAAGACCAAATAATGGTAGTATATCGGTTACGAGGTCCACGCGGACCCGGGTTTCGGAACTACATTCGTGTCCACAGGACGTGCGGACACACGCGAGTTCAACTAATTCCAGTTCCATTTTTTGCACCCCTGCGCGCGTGCGAGTAGGACTTGTGGTAAAACATGACATATAGATATATTAGTGAGGTAAACCTTTTACCTTTTAAATAATCTATCCTTTTGTTCCCACACCTATGTGGGACAAAGAGTTTTACCAATTGAGACATTTATTCACACACCCAATTTCCAACACATATATATTGTTAAAATTTATGAGTTATTGGTTCAAATCTCATACTCTTCCTCAAGGTGCTATTGGTTCAACTAATTTTTATCATAAAAAGTGAGTAAATGAAAATACATAATACAGCATGACCATTTTGTTAAGATTTAGAAAAGTTTGTATGATGTTGCTAATTTGTTTATTACCAACTTTTTTTTATCATCAGAAAACTTGTTTTTTTAGCTTATATTTGACCATTTCATAAATTTGATAAAGTAAATAAGATATGTACCTAAACTATATATATATATTAAACTTATTTGGTATTTAAGTTTTTTGTATAGACCTAGTTAGAACAGTTTGTAAATACTACTATCAATAGTTCAAATATATAACTAACTAGGTTAATGCCCGCGTAATACGCGGGCTTCAACCAAAAACATATTATATTGATTCAAATCCATCCACCCCAAATAAACTTCGTAGAATAAACATTTATTAATATCCAACGTTGGATAAATCTGTAAAGATTTACAACTCATAAAAACGTAACTTAAAAGTGAACCGAGTTTTTTTTAGAAAACATATAAAATTGAAACATAAAAACAAACGGTTGAAAACCGATACAAAAGGTCCGAAAAACTAAATTACAACATAACTGAAATATTCATATCAAGCCGTTATCCCAGTCGAGGTACGTGGCTTTGGCTTGGTGTTTCGCCCAAAAGAAAGTGTCTTCCTTTATATGCTCCACTATTTTCTGATGCGGGATTATTTTGTCGTTAAATTGTTTGTCGTTTCTCGTCAACCACAACCTTCAGAAGTAGCCAAAAACCACCATTGAGTTGCCTTCTTTCGTCTTTTGGAGCCAACCTGCTCATTAACATGCTTTATGATCTGACCCACTGACTCGAAGTCCACCATAATGGGAATTTTCAACCATATAGAAACATGCTACCAAACACTTCCGGTCCAAATACACGACACGAAGACATGGTCACATGATTCCTCTCGGAAGCCGCACATACTACACAAAACGTCATAGAAGAACATACCTCTATTTGCCAGCTCAACCTTTGCCGCAACTTTGTTTAAATCTACACAACTACCAGATTGTTCGCCTTCAGTGGAGCCCAAGAGTTGTACCAAAACGGACCCATATCAATTTACACTTCAGCTTTCAGCGCCATTTCATGTCATAAAGCCTTGGTCGAGAAGTCTTCCCCTCCAAATTATCCCACCGCCACCTATCATTCCCATCCTTTAGATTAACCTATTGCAACCAGCTCATTTAGTTGCCCACTTGAGCCTACTCTTCAACTGAATTAGGGTCTTTTGACCAGCCCCAACTCCAATGAATCTGGTTATAAATTTGTTGAAAACAGTTACTAACGCATGCCCTTTTGTTAGCCGCAAGTCTGAAGATCAACGGGAACCGATGTTTAAGAGTACCCTGCCCAAGCCAATCGTCAAGCCAAAACCTTCTTGATTTTTCGTCCCCAACTTCGACTTTCAGTTTTTTTTTTAATCTTGATACCGAACTTTTTCATATTTCCACCATCCAGAAATAGCACGCTTAACTGGGATGATTTTATCATTGTTATCCGGCCCATGTATAGCTAAGATGACCAAAGGTGGGTGGGGCAGTCCTGAAACCGCCACCACCATTTAGCCATCATGGCTACATTAAACTCTTCCGGCCGTCCAAATCCAAATACTTCAATCATCGGGCATTGCTCTCTGTGCAACCAATTGGATACATAGTGCCACCTATCACAGTACCACACCAACAAATGCAGTTAGTTTATTATGTATATATTTGACACCTTTGACTCTATTAATAAAGCCTAAATTAAAATTGTTTTTTTTTTTAACATAATGAACCATTTTTTTTTTGAGGAAACATGCAACAATTTCTATTTCAGTCTTTTCGTGAGTTAGTGTTTTTTTTTAAATAGGTCCCAACTTGTCGGGTTTAGTCTGACCTTACTGGATTTTTTTTATTTTAAAAAATAAAATTTTGATCAAAAATTTTACATTTTAGTTTACTTTTTGAAATGGAACAGTTTTTAGAAGCTTTTATGGATTTTGAATACATATGTGGATGACGTTTGACCCATTTAACCCACTCAGATCCATTCAACTCGTTTCCATTTTAACTATTTGATTCGCTAGACTTGCTAAAGCCTAATACAGCCCATACATCCATAAATGGGTTAATATGGACCAACACATTTTTTTTGAAAATCTACCCATTTGGGCACTTTAGAGGCAGCAACACCTAAGCCAAATCAACTCGTGCATCCATTAATGGGTTGAAGCATCTACCTCCAACTGATTCTGTTTCTAGAACTTGTCAATATTTAGGGGTGTTCGCGGTCAGGTTTTAATGATTTTTAGATCAAACCGTGAGCCAAGCCATTAGTAACGATTTTTTATTATCAAAAACAGAATCGAACCATTGAAAATTAAAAAAAAAAACCTTTACTAATACTTTGGTTCCGGTTTGACTTCACGGTTTGAGATTATTAGTCATCTCTAAAAAATGCACAAAATCACTTGTTATATCAGCAGATTGATTGTGTTCATAATTATATGTAAGTTTTGATGCCATAACATGTATTGATTTAGAAAAAAAATCTTAGCAGAAGCAAAATAACTGTGAACCGATGACCGAGTTGGACGGTTTCACGGTTTGAAACCAAACCATGAACACCCCTATCAATATATATCTATTTAACACTGAAAGTCATAAACGGGTCAGAACTACTCGATGAAATTTATCAAAAATAAGAGGTTGGTATGGTAACGTGTCAAAACGGGTTGGCACTAAAACAATCAAGCAATAATTTCAGTCACTGTGAATAGAATATGCTTACTTGTGGCAAAGTTGATCGATCATTTCAATTTCTAGTTGGAGCTTCTTTGTAGTCCAGGTCAAGTGCAAAACATCATAATACGAGCTTGTAGCACCAAAGATAGTTTTGGAAGAAAGAGACAATTTCACACCTTGTTATAGAAAATGACATACTACGCCTAATAACTGTTGGAAATTTGATGAAAATAGCATTTTTCATGTGGGGGATTGTAGGAAAAATAGGTGAAAATACATTTTTCACAAATATAGGAAAATATTTTCCTATTTTGGACTAGAAATAAATATAAGAAAATGAGTGGGTTTTATATATTTATTTGTGGGTTTTTGTTCTATGTTGGAAGAGCTTCGCAACGAACTAAACCACGTCCAAAACGGAGCTAAGATGAATGAGATATCAATGCTCAAAGTTGGGTGTTTGAAACATTGAATGCTGAAACAAAAGGGAAAGTAGCACCTTGTCCCACATCGGAGGAGAGATGGAACTTAAATGGGTATTTAAGTGGGAACTCTCCATCCTTATTGTTTCGTGGAAGCACACACTAAGTGTACTCGCGAAGGGTGCGGAGCACCCAAACTCGCACACGCCCGCGCGTGGCGTGGGCGATGAGGCGCAATGTGGCGCTTTGATGGCGCACTTTGCACTTCGCACCAGAGTGAGCCAAAACGACGCGACTGTGTGGCGTGCTCGTATAGGCTCACAGGTGACGTGGCACACGTGCGCAGGCGCGCATAGACCTGAGTCAGTGTGGCGCACGCGCGCATGGCAGTGAGCCAAAAGGACGCAGCGCGCATAAGCGTGCAGACCTACGCGCACACCAGTGTGTCTTGCGCGCGCACGCGAAGAAGCTTCCAGCATTGAATGACAGTGCAGTTACAGTTCAGCGTCGAAACTGACGAGTTAACGGTCTTTGACTGAGAATTAAATGACGTATTAAATTGCATTGAAGACGATTAATGCAATTTAAACCTCTCCTTTAATTCTTTTGACTGTTTCGATTCAGATGCTGTATAAATACAGCATCTCCACCACTGCAGAAGAACACCAGAAACACAACAGCAAATTCACTTTCTCTCTACAGTTTTTTCTGATCTTTCTTTTGCAGTTTCAAGGTAACCTTCGGGTTGTAGGCCAACTCCGGCAGTACGCTGCTTCGGCTGTTGTACCCTGGGAAACAAAACGAGTACTCTTGGGAGACTCGGAATTTGTTTTAAGGGAAGCGTGTTGAACACGTGACTCAGCCAATTTTGGATTTTCTGCTTCTACTCCTTTCTTGTAGTTGTAATTTTAGTTGTAATTGTAATAGTATTTTATTTTCCAGCTTTCTTTGTATTGTAATCAGTAATAAAAATTTGTTTATTTTATTTATTTACGCGAACGGTTCCTACAATAACTGCTTCAAGTACTCTTTTGATAAAAGCAATAATAATAATAATAATACAAAAAAAAACTGAATGTAATCTACAGCAGACAACAGTACCTCTATAAGATCATTCCACCTGACCGCGATGTACTTTGCCTTCCCACTTTATCTTACTATAGTTGTAAACGAATTTTACTGTAATCAAGTAAGTTAAACAAAATAAAGGGGTTCAAACATAAATAGAAGATAAATAACATCAGAATTGAACAAAATCCAACCTAGACGAACCATTTACCATCGTCTTCTGAGTCCATCCCGTTTTTTGATCTGAACCATTTATGCTTGCTTCGTAAATCCGGATGATTATTTGAATATATAACAAATGATCGACAAATACACACCTGAACAATTGACTGGTGCGCATCAGCATCAATAGCTGCCACAGTGACTACACCTTTCAAGACGGAAGCTGCCTTCTCCCACGCTGGAGTCAAATCTTTACAATGACCGCACCATGGTGCGTAGAACTCAACCAAAACTACATCATTCGATTTTTCAACCTAAAAGAATAATACAATTAGTTACCAATTAAAACACAAATAGATCTCAAATTCCTTTCGCCAACACTCCGGAAATATTGTTACAACAACAAACATAGATATATATATAATAAACGCATATGGTACAATTTCCAAAAACGCATGAGACCTTTCTATTGAAAGCATGTTCATTGCCTTTCTAACACGTGATTGCAACTCTTACACTAGGTAATTTCTCTAAAAAACCTTCCTAAAGCTAGTTAACTGGCCTATACTAATATGAATAACAATTCAACTGAAAAGAAGAATTAAACCATGATACTTTGATTAAAAGAATAATACAATTAGTTACCAATTAAAACACAAATAGATCTCAAATTCCTTTCACCAACACTTTGGAAATATTGTTACAACAACAAACATAGATATATAATAAATGTTGATGGTACAATTTCAAAAAACGCATGAGACCTTTCTATTGAAAGCATATTCATTGCCTTTCTAACATGTGATTCAACATACAGAGAGAGAGAGAAAGGTAACAATTTTATAACGAATAGCAGACTTAAAATTCGATATGATGACCTGTGAAAGTGCAAATTTTGCTATTGGTTTTGCTTCCCTAGCTCCTTGGTAATCAACAGGAGGTTTTCCAGACACAAATACTTTAATAGTTGGAAATCCTTTGATACCATATTCCTATAGAAAGCAAATGACAAAGTTTACATGGATTGTCATAGAAATAGATACTGAAACAAAGAAGTTTCTTGCTGGTGACAAGAGCCAATCATAAAACACTAAAAATGTCTAAAAACAACATATTGGCTAGGATTTAGGCGGCTCTACATAGGCAATAACCAAACCCTTTATTTCACATACATGGTGTTTCTACCAAACAAAAGCAAGCCTATTCAAGTGGACAATTACAAATATCTCAATAGATCAGGACACAACGGTTATGTAATGCATCGTACTATTAGGACATATATAAAAACTACCTAAAGATAACTCCCCGACTCCCCGTAAATCGGTTTGTCAGAATGATTATTTGAATATATAACAAATGATCGACAAATACACACCTGAGCGATTGACTGGTGCGCATCAGCATCAATAGCTGCCACACTGACTACACCTTTCAAGACGGAAGCTGCCTTCTCCCACGCTGGAGTCAAAGCTTTACAATGACCGCACCATGGTGTGTAGAACTCAACCAAAACTACACCATTCAATTTTTCGACCTAAAAGAATAATACACTTAGATACTTCAAAGGAGCAGATTACGGTTTTTAAAATACTCAAAACCATAATAAATGAATCAAAAATCCACATTAGTTTCGAATATTTGGGCCCTAGAATAAGAACCTCACATAAATGAATTAAAAATCCACATTATCAGAACCAATAATCCTGGTTAAACATTGAAAATCAAACGCAAATAACATCTGAAGTTTTGAACATCAACCTTACCTTCGTTGTTGTCACCAATATCCGACACCAAAACATAACTCACCAAAAAATTCGATCCACCACCAAACCTTAATTGATTAAACGGTGAGATATATGAACAGAGGACGTCGGCGAAGATATATGACAGCGGCCACTTCGAGACCCTAACAAAGCCACCGATTGAAAAAACCATTGGATTAAAGTATAAACAGAGTGAAGATGAATCGTTTGATTAGTGTTTCTCCAATATATGAAAAAGTTTGATCGAGGTTAGGGTTTGTGATAAGATGGTGTAGAGAAGAAGGATTACCAGATGAAAGGAACGAATGAGGTGTTTTACAAAATTAGGGTTTCTGTGTAGAGAAGAAGCGTATGTGAGAAGATGGTGTATAGAAGAAGCGTATGAATGAAGCCAAAGTGAATCCGACACGGAGAGCAATGCCACATGTCCTATCATTTGAGATATGCCACATGTATGCTTATTTGGCATCAACCATAGGGTGACATGTGTCCCCCAATGGTTTGCTTTATTAGAGATATAGATTCTTAGGTTGTGCATAGTGGGTGGTGGTGGTGGTGGTGGTGTGAAGGAGGAGGATGGTTGGGTAGTGGTGGGGTTAGGCCTCACTTAAATCATTTAATATATATTTCTTTTAAATAATAAATTAGATTTTTATGTTTAGTAAGGACAATTTAGTAATTTCTTAACAGACCAAACTAACTAATATTTATTCAGGGGACTATCCGAGTAACAAAATAACAAACCATAGGGAGCATACCTGCTATTTCCAAAAGGTAAGGACTAAACGTGAAACCACAGGGACTATCCGCGCAATTAACTCTATTTATAATAAGGCCAGGGGTGTGGCTTAACGCCACCCCGCCAGCAAGGCAAACATAGCGTCCCTGGGGCGCCATCATCCACACCGAGCAAATGAAATGGGGGCGCCATCCTTCTTCTGCCATGCTGCTAACAAGCAAAAAAGGGGTACAGGTGGGGCCCACCTCTTTTCAACTAATAAGATCTTTTTTTTTGTTTAATAGATGGGCTTTATACCACACCCTTAGGGCTGTAAACGAACCAAACGTTCGGCGAACAGTTCGTGAACCGTTCGGCGGGAAGTTCGTTTGTTTATTAAACAAACGAACACGAACAAGAAATTTAGTTCGTTTAGTTAAATGAACAAACACGAACAAGAAATTTCGTTCGTTAATTAAATGAACAAACACGAACAGAGGTTGCATTCATTCGTTTATGTTCGTGAACGTTCGGTAACGTGTTCGCTTGTGTTCGATAGTTCATTAGTGTTTTTAGTTTTTATATTTATTTAAATATATCAAAATTCTGACAAATTGAATATGTAATAAGTGTTAGTGTATTATATATTCTGTTCATGAATGATTATTTGTGTTCGTTTGTTTCCATTTGTGTTCATGAACATTAGTTTGTGCTCATTTGTGTTCGTCAACATTCGTTGCCTAAAATTAACAAACGAACACAAACAAGTTCATTTCCTTAACAAACGAACACAAACATAAAATCCTGTTCGATAAGTGTTCGTGAACGGTTCGCGAACACATATATTTTTTAACAAACGAACAAGAACAAGGTCTTGTTCGTGTTCGTTCGGTTCGTTTACAGCCCTACACATCCTACAAGTTAAAGGAAGCGGCTTTAAAGCCCCAATATGATGTGACGCCTAGTAGGATCTGACGTGAGGTGATAAAACTCCTAGAGCCTTTATACCACACCCTCTGGCCTAATAATTTTTGTTGAGACAGTTAACCCAATGGAAATTCTGTCCGTAATAGTCCCTACTCGGGCAAAGAGTTGGTAAAATTTTATCGGAAATCCAAAAATTCCAACGAAATAACATCTTTTCCTACACCGGCACTCGCATAAAAAAGAATATGACTTTCAAAACACTAACAAAAATGAATCCGTAACATCGGACTTACGGTACTTCGTAATATACATGTCCTTAAAAACACTTTTTACATAAAAAAACAAAAACAAAAACAAGCACTTTATTATATACACATATTTCAAATACAAAAGTACGTACTCTAGCAAGCAAATCAAACTAACTAACAAGGTTCAAAACGATCCATGAGCCAAAATATCGTCTCCTCCGATACCTGATTCTCCGAAACTGTCACCGGCATCGTCGAACCCGATTTCGAACAACTCATTCTAGACTCTTCCTCCAGTTGTTTAGCTTCTCTCGATTTAACAATTAAACTAGACTTTTTCACTGTTTTCTTCTCTAGTTTGATCGTTTGGCGAAGCTTTGTGAGCTCACTTAACCATGTATTCACCATCGACCCCATTTGAAGGTAATAATGTTTTAGTTTATGATTTGAATATGAATATTTGATATATGAGTGATATGTAAACATGATTCGCGTAAAAGACACTTTTGTACTTTTGTATCCAACATATTTTACAACTGTTGTATGGACTGTTGGTTCAGAAACTTTCCATTTCATTAGAGAACTAAACTCTTCCTTATTTGCGTCTTTCTATTTTGTCCAATCATTTCTTAATATTCATTCATAGGCAGATCTTAAATCTTGATCCTTATCATTTAATCATTTTAAGCGCTACATTATATACAAAAGTATAACGACGTCGATTTTTATTTCGATTCCATACATATCTTAGACATGATACAACTTATCGAGATCTCTTTATTTTCAGGTACCTGAGGTTCTTCTTGAACCATCATGTCTATTGTCTCTTCAGGAGATCTTATTACTATAACCTCGACTTGACCATCTTAATTACTTGCTCCAATTTTCGAGGAATTTTATTATTGGAATCAACTAGTCTACCATGCTTTAGGCGTGCAACAGACTCATTACAAAAATATGTGGTTGTCCTCTTGGGACACAAATATAACTGGAGCATAAGCAGTTGATTATGTGACTCACTTAGTCACTCTATTTAGGTCAGTGAACTTGTCTAGTAATTTGTTCTTTAATATTGATAAATGAATTATACTTTAAACTTCTAGTTCATAGTTTATAGTCTGAGGATCAAGATGACATGATAATTCATTTCACTTTTCACTTTTCAACTGCTTGTTATCTCCCCCTAGTGTTGGGAACATTCATTCATTAAAGTGAAAACCAATGAGCCATAAACGAATTTTTCTCACTAATGGCTTTAAGTATTTAATCATAGACAATTATTTATACCCAACATATTCTCGAACTTTTTATAAGTCCCATCTTTGTGTGGTGTGGTGGATGAGTTTCAATATATGTCGCATATCCAAAATATTTGATGAGACATCTTTGGTTCCTGACCAAAAACCAACTGTATGGGGAGAACTATAACTTATTGGCTTGATGTGAATTGATGGTACTATATATAAAATTACATGTACCTAAATGAACTTTTGCTCCCCTCATGATCATTGGCTTTGTAACCAATAGTAATCTGGATTAATATGCTTGCTATCACATTAGCTAAGCCACAATCATACAAGCTTCAGGTTGTGGATTTGATAACCATTTAGACGATGCATCGATTTTAAAACACTAAATGGTATCATGTTTATATAATTATTTTCATTATCATTTCCAGAATATTTGGGGATTCACACCCTACTTTTGTTGATCAATACTTAACTTCACTTGAGAGCAACAATGACATGTATAATTATCAAGACGAATCTTCTGGTTCTTCAATACTTTTCACATCATCATTAACGACTCGGTATGGTCTGGCCGGTCATGCCAATCATTAAATAATTATGATCATATATACTTTACTTGCACTCATGTTTGTTTAATACACGATACTAAATACGAGAGGATAATGCATTATTATGTTTTACATCTTGTATATTCAATCTCACAGTACGCTACTTCTTGCTATCAATTTCATTATTAGCATGCTTAATCTCATTATCAATATGGGCATCGTTAAAAAATTTTTTAATGTACATGATCATGACCTTTAAATTGATATTTTCTTCATCACATTCTCTTCAAGGAATGGATTATAACTTTCATGGTCGCATCATTACAATTTCTTCACTATGTACATAATCACGCCCATTATACTAATCAGTATATCATCACATTCACTTCAAGGAATGGATTAGAGTCACAAAACTTTCATGGTGACTGTTTCAAACCTTATATATCTAGAGCGCATTTGAGGTTTGACAAGTGGAATTTTTTTTTCAACCTTCTTATATATCTCATTAGATGATGTAAATCAAGAAGTAGTTATATGACTAAGACAAGAAAATTTGTCGATCGAAAATCTTACGAGCTTCCATAAATTTATAATGAGCTTACGTGAGACCCACACTTCATATATCATGTCTTTACTTCAATTTATTTCAAATAAATGGGTCTTTTAAGCATGCTTATAAACTTCCATGGGAATGACAATAATACACAACTTTGGTCTTTGTTAGCCTTATTCAATAATATTTATATAAATGATAATCTCCAAATGAAAATCATTAGACATCATTAGGCAGCGTCATATATGTTTTTCAATATAATGTTTTTACCATAAAGGAGATAATGGATATAAAATGAAAGACATCATGAATCATAAATTGCAATTATATATGCATGCATATAGATTTCATACTGAAATCTCAATTAATTTCTTTTATGCATATCAAACTACCACGAATATAATTGTTCTTTAATGAATCAGAGAACCATAAAAAGCAAATATTATAACTCCAACGTACAATTATTTAGGTCTGATTGTTCTATTTCTTTTTCATAGTTATATATTCTATAATATCGTAAGAAAAGAATATGGAGAAACCTTGATGACTAAGTGTTCCCAATGAAATGTGATAATTTTCTAAAATTACATCTTTTATCTGAACATATGATAGAAACTAATATATGTATGAAAATACAACTCCATGTTTATCTAAGCAAAGACCTTTAAAATAATATACTGATTTAATTTTGTATACAATAAATAAATACGTTGCTTAGCTTGATAGCGAGTTCCTATCCCACAATTAAAAGTATAAAGTAATTAAGTTGAAGATAAAGTATATATTGAAAACAAAATACCGAATTATATCTCATACATAAATAACTTAATTATATAGACATAAAGCAAGATTCATTCATATTAATATTATAATTAAATTCAATAATTGAAACCTTTCATCGAAACTTTTCAAACTAATACTACAATTTAAAAAAAAACTAAGATAATGAATATTCATTTATATGTTGTGATAAATCCAATTTAATAAATATTAATGGTAACTTTTCATCTTCTATATTTTAAAACGTTCATGAATTTTCATTCTTTGCCTAGTCACATGGGTATGAAATCTCTTCAAACCTTTTATACCTTTTTAATGATATAACTACTTCGGGAGTATATATCAGGTTTGACAAACAAAAATCAATTTCTCATCACATGACATCAGTTGAGAAGTAATTATATGTCTCAGTCAAATAATATTACCGGTCTAATATTTTACCACCTTTGATAATGAGACATAGGGAATACAAATTGGTACTTTAGATAATCTACTTCAACACATCATATACAAATAAATAGTATCATATAGAATACACGGTATATCATAAAATCAAATTACCTATGCATGATAAAATAAAAATTCATATAATATATAAGAGGTTCTCTTCTATCAATTATAAGAAAAAATCATATAATTTATTTAATAACTTATCATAGTATATACTTGTAACCAATAAGTATATCTTACATATATGTGTCACGTTACTTTAAAACATAAACAAATATTTTATCAAGTTCCTATGATATTTTGGTAATAACATATGATTCTTTATTACTTGTATATAAACTCTTTTTTTAATCATATACTAGGAAAGGTATAACAATTAGAGTCTCGATACTAATTTAATTTATAAATATAACTTTTACCATTCAAACATTTAAATTATCAAATCTTATACAATCACATACTACCATGTATATGGACACCCATAAATATGAAATAAAAAATAATAATAAGATTAATTAAGTTAACGATGAAAAAAAAAACCCACCAAGATATGCTTTGATGTTCCCAAGCTTAAAAATCAAAACAAATATTCGAGCACAAGAAAAACATATTCTATTTAATATATATGCTAAGTAATATGATTTATAACTTGATAAGATCTCATGTATATACTGATTTTTATGCTTATTAAAAAGAAACTCCGATCTCTTTATTCAATATATGAAAAGGCCAATTCCAAATCATTTAAATACTTCAATTAGTAATCATCCAAGGAGATTTTTTTTTTCAAATCCATCACCAAATAATTAATCGGCCAAATATATAAAGATTAAAAAAAACAATAACAAAATCCCAAATATAACACGAATCTAAACATGAAACGATCAAACTAAAAAAATTGTGACCAAAATATCCTATTGTGTATCAAGAAATTACAAATGGTGAAGTGTCATCATAGAACCAAAATTAATTACTAAATACCAATGTGATGTAACTAATAATGGAATATAATTAGTCTTGTTTTAAAGAATATAAATGCCAATTGAAAGAAAGAAACCTGATGATAAATTCTCTAAGCTAACATAAATTAGCAGAAACTCGATATAAAAATTAACGCAAATTGAAATATTAAATATAACGAGCTAAAATAACAATTTACGCAAATCAAGTAACTAACATATCTCTGTCAATAAAGAACGCAGATTAATCAATTTAAAAACAATACTAGTAATTGATTGTAATCATCTAACCTCTTACTTTTAGGTAATCTAACCTTTTACTTTTAGGTTATCACAAGAATATGATCTATAGTAAAAAGATAAATATGGACGCACAGATAGAATAATCAATTAAATAACATGAAGAATGTGAAAGGATGTACCGTACAAGAGACCGGCGAAAACACCTGTCTGTCCTTGTGAAGCAACAACGCTTACACTAATACGATCCAACTTCAGAAAGCAATTCGTGCTGATAACGTGTTGTAAAACAATGGCCTACTAGCGACTAGTATATGAACATAATCAAAGGAACACAGAGAGAAAGATAGAGTAGAGAAATATTATTCATTGAGATATAAACATGCAATACAAAGAACCTCTATATATAGTGTTCTTACATTAATACAAAGGACATAAAGAGACGGGAGTTAGAATGTGAATAGTCACCATAATATAACTTATTTATAACACAATGGAAATTCTGTCCGTAATAGTCCCTACTCGGGCAAAGAGTTGGTAAAATTTTATATGAAATCCAAAAATTCCAACGAAATAACAACTTTTCCTACACCGGCACTCGCATAAAAAAGAATATGACTTTCAAAACACTAACAAAAATGAATCCGCAACATCGGACTTACGGTACTTCGTAATATACATGTCCTTAAAAACACTTTTTACATAAAAAAACAAAAACAAGCACTTTATTATATATACATATTTCAAATACAAAAGTAGTCTAGCAAGCAAATCAAACTAACTAACAAGGTGCAAAACGATCCATGAGCCAAAATATCGTCTCCTCCGATACCTGATTCTCCGAAACCGTCACCGGCATCGTCGAACCCGATTTCGAACAACTCATTCTAGACTCTTCCTCCAGTTGTTTAGCTTCTCTCGATTTAACAATTAAACTAGACTTCTTCACCGTTGTCTTCTCTAGTTTGATCGTTTGGCGAAGCTTTGTGAGCTCACTTAACCATGTATTCACCATTGACCCCATTTGAAGGTAATAATGTTTTAGTTTATGATTTGAATATGAATATTTGATGTATGAGTTATATGTAAATATGAGTGTATTTATAATATAATATTATTGGCGGTGGTGGGTGGGAGTGGTGGCGTGCGCCCATTGAATCATGTGATGATTCATGGTTGCGAATATTATTAAAGAATATGTATTGGTATTGGATATGCTATACTACTGGCTGGTGCGTTGAAACAGGACACCAAGGCAAACCCATGGTATCATCTGGACCATAGAGTAGTGTGGTTGTGAGCCTTGTGGCCTACCTTTTTGTAATTATAAAATGCTTTTATATTGAGAACGAATATTCTAGTGAGATTTTTGTGTTTTATATAATAAGATAAAATAACAATCAAATTTGTAAAATACGTTTAAAATCACCCAAAAAGATATCTTACTTGGGTTTTCTCCTGAATTGGTATATAGGCATTATGTCTAGTGGAGACGGATATGATCGGGTGGTTCCGCTGGTAGCACGATGATACTCCAGTGGTCCGTCAGTGATCCAAATTTGTCATTCAAAAAAAAATTCTTATTATTTATTATTTAAGAATTTATTTATACGAATATGTATGTATAAAACCCGACATATATTAAAGATTTTTTTTCTAATGTAATGTTGATTTAATAATTATTAATTATATTTTTTACAACACGCAAATAAATAAATCAGCTTTAATAACATAAAATTATAATTATATTTAATTAATACATTAATTATATAAAATTGATAAGGTCAACAAAACATTGTTGGCCACTTATTCCAATCCGTGTGCGACATGTTCATTTTACAACCCTAGTATACCACTGACCATTAACATGCGGCTTTCTTTTCGTTTCAAATAATCAAAGTGTACGAGGCATTTTAGTATTTTATTTTATATATCTACTAGGTTAGAACCCCGTGTAATACACGGGTTGAATAAATGTAATTTTATATAACAAAAAATAAAAAAAATATACCTTTAAAAACCTCGTTATTACACAGGTTGAATAAATGTAATTTTATATACCAAATAATAAAACAATATATCTTTTAAAACCTCGTTTATTACATGGGTTGAATAAATGTAATTTTATATATTAAATAATAAAAAAGTTATATCTTTAAGAACCCCGTGTATTGTACGGGTTGAGTAAATTTAATTTTATATATTAAATAGTGAAAAAGTTACATTTTTAAGAACCTCATGTATTGTATGGGTTGAGCACATGTAATTTTATATATCAATCAATAAAAAGTTATATCTTGTTATATCTTTATAAACCATGTGTATTATACGGATTGAATAAATCTAGTTTTATATACCACATAATAAAAAAAGTTATATTTTTAAAAACCCGGTGTATTACACGAGTTGCATAAATGCAATTTTGTTTAATAAATAATAATATTATATATCTTTAAAAAACCTCTTTTATTACACAGGTTGAATGGATCTAATAAAAAATTATATCTTTAAAAAACGAACGAATATACTCGATATATGATGGATGAGGTGATTGCGGTGATGGTTCCTATAATTGTCACGTAAACATAGTGAATACCGTATTTGAGTTGAGAGTTGAACACGAAAATAAAAGTATAGAACCAATAAACATTGATTAATGCTTTTGTTTACCCTTTATAAACATTTTTGAAATAAGTTCTACCCTTAACTATTTTAGTTTAATAAAATAAATAAATCATTTACATTATATTAATTTATATTTAGTATACCTCTTTTTTAAATTTCAGGATAAATAATTTTGAAATCTAATATATATTTCAAAATATTATATTATCGTCAATACGAATTGTTTAAATTTATATTAAATTTAATTTTATAATTATCTTTTAATTAATATTAATTATCAATAATTAAGTATAAGAGAAAAATTAGGTGGCTCCAATGAATGACATGTGTCCCTTTATTGGTTTCTTTTATTATAGTAGATAGATACGATACTAAAAAGCTATCCAACATTAACATTAACAATATAATTAAATAAATAATATTAAATAATAATAATAAAGATAAAACAAAAAGATTATATATTAATTAGTTTGATACAACGTTGCAAATTATTATTGTTATTTAATTTATTTATTTAACATAGATAAAAAGAAAATAGGTGAGAAAGCATGAGGAAGCGACACGTGTCCCAAAACAGGTTTCTTTTATTATAGAGTATAGATACTACTGATGAAACACAGGTTAACACCAGGGTTACTCTGTGGGGTTACTTCTTCTGTGGGTTCAATCTCCTTTCTCACTCGTAGAAATGACTTGGATCCTGCAAAACAGCAACACTGTTAGTCTCGTTAAGAGGGGAATATGGAGGTTTCCCTCTTAACCAGGCTCCGGCGTGAGAATAAGTACTGTTCTGAGGGAGAATAAACAGTGTGTGTGGAGTGTGTGAGTATAGAGAGCAAGATGATTCAACCTGGATGATGAAGGGTCCTATTTATAGCCGGAGGGTGAAGGAGGGAGGAGCAGCAGTGCCAGCTGTGGTTGCGCGCCAGCTGTCCGACCAAGGGGAATATCCTCTTGGTCTCCTCTGCCATGGTCAGTGTAGTGGTACACGTGGCGCGCTTGCATTTGCCTATTTTGGAGATGTCGTACTGGTATTGTCGGACTGCTCCTTGATTCGTCGCAGGCCTACCTGGCGCTTGATGACTGGTGACACGTGTTGTCCTTTTTGTCGGATGGAGCATCTTTGGTGCCACCATGATGTTTTCCAGAAGCTTCTAGAAACTTCTGGATGATCTTGTTGATGTCAGCGCCACATAGGATGGAAGAGTGGTGTGGTCCTTGCCATGTGGGCAAGGAATTGGGACCATACCTCTTCAAGTCCCCCCAGTCCAGTGTGCCTTCTAGTTGAGTTGATCGTTTAGGAGGGATTCTGGACTTATGAAGGTAGTTGTTTCTATGGCGCATGCTTTTGTGGAAAATTTGAAAAGTTGAGCCAAATGGACGCATGGCGCATGGGTTTTGGCAACTTGTAAAAGTTGAGCCAAATGGGCGCATGGCGCATGGGTTTTGGTAACTTGTAAAAGTTGACTTAAATGGACGCATGGCGCATGGGTTTTGACAACTTGTAAAAGTTGAGCCAAATGGACGCATGGCGCATGGGTTTTGGTAACTTGTGAAAGTTGAGCCAAATGGACGCATGGCGCAATGGCACTTGTTGTTTTCTTCTGAAGAAAGTTTTGTTGTCTTGGGAGGGAGCGACTGATGTGACTGTCGGGTGTCTCCTGTCTTATCGAAGGTGAACAGGCGCCATTTTCAGTCATGTCAGTTACTTTCTGTCAAAGGTGTCAGGCGTCTGTTTACCAGCTCCGAAAAAAGAGGTGGCGTCTTCTCTCTCTCTTGACGTGTTGCTTCCCCATTGGTTGCCTTTCTGGATTCTGACGGCCCACTACCCATCGCATTAAATGCGATGGGTATAAATATCAAGGCGGTTTCATCTTCTTCCCCACTTTTCAAAATTTGAAGTTTGGTTCTCTCCCATTCCTTCATCTTATCTCTTCCTTTTCTTTGAGAGTTTCCGTCTAACTTCGGATTATCTTCATTATGTCTGGGGTGAACCCTTCTCAGAGGAGGAATAAGAGAAATAAAGGAAAAACTCCCCTGGGTCCTGACCAGGCGGTCATAGGGTGGAAGGAAGAGGAGTTCCACAATCTGGTGAGAGAGATGGGTTTCTTGCCTGAATGGGGAGCCCAGTATCCGACTGCCGGTTCGACTGCTATGGATGCACCCCCGGGCTATATGACTTTGTATGCTGCGATTTTTTGAGAGGGCAACTTCCGGCTTCCAATCACCAGGTTTACCGCCGACGTCTTGAGAAACTATGGGCTCCATCTTTCTCAGATCAATGCTATCGGGCTTCCCCGTATTACTCATTTTGAGTTTGTTTGCATAGCTAACCGTTTGGAGCCGACGTTTGCGATGTTCAACGTCTTCTATACCGTTTCGTACACAAGTGGCTTTTATTCTTTTAACTCTCGGACCGGTGTTGCTCCAGTTTGTTCTGCTCCTTTGAAGAGTCTTCATGACTGGAAATAAAAAATTTTTTATATTCGCCGAGGGGTTATCCCGGTAGATATGCATTACCGGGCAAGGAGTGAGGGGATCCCCAAGGTGGATGTGGTTGCAGATTTTTCTGAACAAGCCTGGTATAAAAAGTTGACTCATAAAGCCACTCCTATTCTTCAGCTTGAGGAGATGGCGTTGGTGGGTGCCGGTATGAGTATGTTGTGGGTTCCGAAGCATCCTTTGGGGGTCCCAGTTTATGGTTATAATGGCAAACGTATGTGTTGTTTCATAACCTTTTGTCTCTCTTTTATATATATATATATATATATATATATATATATATATATATATATTTTGTGTTGTTTCTGTCATTACTCTTCATCTTCGTGTTTTTTGCAGTGGGTTACACCTTGTTGAATGTTCTGGATTCGAAAGCCGGTGGTGCCATGGTTGAGGCGATTCAAAGGGCTGAGAAGCAACCCTGGTTGGATCAGATTCGCGGTCGTTTCTTGCATCCGACCAACGAGAGTTTTACCACCTATGCCAACGCTGTCTTAGGTGAAGATAGTGAGGATGATGATGGTGCTTTTGATCTTATTGAGAGGAAGTTATTTGTTCTCTCGAGTGATGGGTCTGGCAGATCTTTTGAAGGCCTAACTTCTCGTTCCCCGCGTGCAGGTCCGGCGCAGGGGGTTGTGCATGAGCCGGTGAACGAGCCTATTGATGATGACGTGGAAATTCCTGTTGAGACTGCTGATAGATTGGAAATGAGGAAGAAGTCGAAGGTTGACACACCAGAGGGGAAGGAGAAAAGGGCCGAGGAACATGCCACTGAGACTCCTCGTAAGCGACCTTCTACTCTTCCTGTCCTAGATTACGTTGTAGTTTCTGATACATTGTCCGGTTTAGGGGCCGGAGAAAAACATCATGGGTCTGATCCTGAAGACCGCACTACTTTGACAGAGATGATGAAGAAGAAAATGCTTGAAGATAAAAAACGGAAACTTGACGAGCAAGCTGCTGCTATGCTTTCGTAAAAAAAGGCTAAACTTCAGAAGGAGACTCCTCCAGCTCCTTCGGAATCGGAGGTTGATCTGGGCGTTTTTACTCAGAAACAAGGGAATCTGTTGGAGAAAATTTATGAAGCTTCTGGTACTCGCTTTATCAATTTTTCCGTTTGGCTTTTCCTGGTTGCTTATTTTCCATTCTTTTCTCTAAATGTCTTGTTCCTTCAGGTGCCAAGCCAGCCAAGACTTCACGCAATATTGATATTTCGCAAATTACTCCTCCTGCTTCTCCGCCGTCGAGAACATTTGGGTTGTCTCCTCCTCATGATACCCCTGGTGAGAAGAGGAAAGAAGATGATGTGCATGCTGAGCAGGTGGGTGAAGGTGGTGGTGATGCTGCTGGTGGCGATGGTGGAGGTGGTGGTGGTAGAGGTAAGGGTGCTGACAATACAGTGGAGTCCAGTCAAACTGCTCCACATCAGACCATTTACACTAAACGCCCTCCGGGTGACGGCGGTGGGGCTACTTCAGGTGTTGTCCGCAGCCCCCAGTTTGAGAATGTTCGTCCTAATTCCTGGGATACAAATAACCCTGCTTGTGATGATCTCCCACATGCCCCTCGCTGGAAGTTAACCCAAGGTTCCAGGATGAATGATCTGGGTAACTGTCATGATTTCTTCTCGCTGTCTCTCCCCCCAGCTGAGAGGATGTTTCAAAAGAAACGCAATCGGTTTGCGTTGTTAGATGATCATGTGCGCGCTGGGGTTAACTATTTCGCCACTTCTCAAGAGATTGTGCGTGAATGGAGATTGATGGGAGAGGAGACATCTGAATTTGAAGATGAGAAGAGGGCATTGGCTGAGGAGAAAGAAAAATTTAATGTGGAGAAGAAGGGTTTGCTATGGAGGGTTGCGGATGCTGAACGGAAATTTGAGCAAGAGAAACAGGTCAACGTTCAAAAGCAAAAAGACTGGGAGTCTGCCTGTGAACGTACTAATGCCGAGATGCAATCTCAATGTGACACTATTGTGCGTTTGTCTGGTGAAAATACAGAGATTGCTGAGGAAGCTCAACAGGCGCGTGTTGCGTTTAAAAAGAAGGAAAAGGAGTATGTTGATCGCATTGCTAAACTGGAAAACCTTGCTAAGCAGAAGGTTGCTGAGTGTGAAGCTGCTGAACGCCTTCTTGAGGAGAAGGTTGCTGAATGCAAAGCTTCTGAACTTCTGGTTGAAGAAGTTTCTGCTGATTGCAAGTGGTTGCTATCGCGTGCTGTACCTTTGGTAACTTCCTTTGTTTCTTGTGTTGTTTGTTTGTTTTTGTTGTTTTTTTATGTGTGTACTGCCTTGCAGATCGCCCAGCGTATTGCCGGTTCTGATGAATTGGCAAAGTACATGTATGAGCTTGGGGAAGCTACGCGCGATCTTGGTCGAAAGGAAGGGTATGCGGAAGGAAGAGCTGCAGCTGAATCGAAGGAACCATTGAAGAATTTTGAGTTGTACAAGACTGACTGTGTTGCCCGGTACGCTGAAAAACGTCAGGGATTTGAGTCCCTTGAGTTTGGGGTTGTCAAAGCCGCCCAAAAATTGGCTCGGAAGCCTGATGGTGTTGCCTTGTTGAAGAAGGCTCTTGGTGATGAAGGTAACGCGGCTGGAGGTACTGGGACCGGTCATCCCACGTGAAGGATTCCGGCCTGCGTGCCGCGTATGGCCCTAGACGGCCCTGTAATCATTTGACAACTCTGTGAACAATATTAATTTTTGCTTACCTGTTATGTTCGTGAACATTTGACTATGCTTGTCGTTTGTTATGTGACTATTCGCCTTCGTTTTATGCGAATTTTGTTATCGTCATAATATGTGCATGTGTAATTACTTTGATTCAGGTATCACGAATGAGTGATGGTGCTGACAGGTTGTGTTGTGTTAGTTACAACGTTTTATTCTGTCGTTCGTGTGCGCAGGTTTGCTCGTGAATACGAAGTGATCGAGTTACAGGTTATTGTGTGCACCCAGCTGTATTCAGCCTTGGGGGGTTTTTACAATGTTTGTTTACCATGTGTTCGATGCTTTCGTGTTTATGTGGGCACGAAGTATTTGTTTGGCGTTTTCTAGGCTTTAGTTGTGTTTTTGACCCGGCTGTGCACTTGTTTGTGACAGGCCTTGGAGGTCTACAACGTTTCCTAAGGTCGAGCCATTGATGTTTTCGTGTATGCCCAAAGTAATATATGCAGTTGTGACAATAAATTCGCATGAAAAGGAGTAGCCAGACACTTCTTGTATTAATGTGAACTGTGTTGGCGCGCGGCCGTTACAAGTACATAAAAAACTTCGGCCTTTTACGTGTAGCATTTTCTTAACTGTTGGGCGTTCCAGGTTCTTGGAACTTCCTTGCTGTCTAGGGTGCGTAACTTGTATGCCCCTTTTCCGAGTACCGCATCTACTACATAAGGCCCCTCCCACTTGGGGGCTAGCTTTCCCGGTTTTTCGGCGTTAGACGCCTCATTGTCCCTCAAAACGTAGTCTCCTGGGTTGAAGGTGCAGATGCGGACTTTGGAGTTGTAATACTTCTCCAGTTTTGTCTTGTACTTTGCTTCATTTATTGCCGCCATCTCTCTCCTTTCTTCTAGGAGGTCAAGGTCTAATCTTCGTTCTTCTTCGTTGTTGATCAGGTTCATGGAAAGCATTCTTGGCGACGGCAGCCCGATCTCTGCTGGTATCACAGCTTCGGACCCATAGACTAAACTGAACAGTGTTTCCCCGTTACTTGTCTTGGGCATCGTCCTATGGGCCCATAAGATGCTGGGCAATTCATTGACCCTGTCACACCCCCAAAATCCACCTGCGGAGTACTACCGCTTGGAGGCGTGACTGACCAGGATCCAGCCACCAATCATATTGAACATGCGAGTTAAAAGATGTAAAAGTTTAACCAATACAATTGGTGTCCAAACAAAACATAGTTAAGTTGCAAGCGGAAGCATAAGTCTTAAATCAACACATAAGTTTCATTGTTTCAAAGTTTAACATGGCACACAGTCGTCCATGTCCCACAACGATCCTCCTCCATGCAAGCTCCAGCTAAGAAACCTAAGGACCTGCAAAGCATGTAGTAACGAGTCAACAACAAGTTGAGTGAGTTCACGGTTGGGTGTTCGTTTTAAGTTGTTTCGAAAACAGTTTCCTTTAGCTGGCATCCTGCCGTGGGGGTTACCCCATAGTTAAAAACGTGACTTGTTTATTCCCGGTTACTCTGGCAATCCTGCCGTGGGGGCTACCCCGTGTTAGTTATCTGGCATTTCGGCCGTGGGGGCTACCCCATGTATCTACTAGACTCGTTACCATATCGACTGCTGACTGTAGTCATGTTTATGTGCCCTGAACTGTCAATGTCTATCATCATTGACGTGCCAGTAGTCCATTAGTTCACGCCCGTCCTCTGCGGCACGGTGTGAGGTTTGTCAAACCTAAATAGCGCTATCTAACTAATGACCCGCTCGCCATTGGCCTCGGCGATTAAGTCGATACAAAGATGAGGGACTTCGTGATAGAGTTTTGGTCTAGTACGAGTTATCTGTCCGTGAGGACGAGGAATTACATTCCTGAACCTTTGCTGTCCTACCCAAGGAGGACGAGGAACCCAGTTCCTTAACCCCAATTCCCGACCCCTGGGAATCCCATGCTTTGTAGAGGGTGTGAACTCACCTTGGTTTGCTCGGTAGAAACACAGAAAAGTCAAACAAGCAATGTTGTGGCTACTCACGTCCTATCATAGTTGTATCATACAAGTCAGGTTCCAACCACGTATTGCACGTATGTTCTACACGTATGCTAGCACATTGCATGCAAGTTCGTCTATAGCAGCCCAAATAATCGTTCATAAACATCAGTACGTATAAAGTCCATGTAGTAGGCCCAAAGGTCCGGCCCAATCAATTAAGTCCGAAATGAGGTGTAAGTCCAATTCAGCACACATATGTTGGTTTCGAGTCGCAATTGGGTGTTCTCGACTCGCAACCGGAGTCGCAACCATGGTTTCGGTTCATGCTGTCTTGGTTACGAGTCGCAATTGGACTCGCAACTGTGGTTTCGAGTCACCAAGTTGGTGTGCTGATCATGTGTGATTTCGAGTCGCAACCAGGTGTTTGCGACTCGCAATCTGTGTCGCATCCGGGGGTCTCGACTCGTCATGCATGGTTTCGAGTCGCAACCGATGGTTTCGGTTGGACAGGAGCTGATTTGGTACAGTGTACTACCCACTAACATTCTGATTTCATGTAACAGTTTGTACTATCCAACCAAAAACCTTAAACATGTTTCTTGTCTAGCAAATTACTAAAAATGGATCAAACATATCAGATTTCAAATATTCAACATGTTCATATGATATTCAACAAGTTCTTCATGTGTTCATCATGTTCATCTTGTTCTTCAATATTCAAGTAGTTCATCTTCATTCATATGAACCTAGGTCTAACAAGAATCATGAACAACTTATCAATAAATCACCCTAATAGCAAGCTTTCGGTTCTTAACACAAGAGTACACAATCCGATTTATATGAACATCAACAACTAGTGTTTTAGACTACATTTAAACACAAAACATCATGAGTTCATTATGCCACATATCCGAAATCAAAGCATGTTCCGATTATCAACATCATACATACGATTCACAAGCACATCATCATTGTACAAACGGTTCTAGTTCAATCATGTCATCCATAACATCAAACATCATAAACACTAACCAACAAACATCATAAACACTAACAAACATCATAAACACTAACCAACAAACATCATAAACACTAACAAACATCATAAACACTAACCGGTTGTGAGGTGGTGAAGATGAAGCTTTGTTTGGTGTGAACAAGCAAATCCGAGAGACCCTTTTGTGGTCGGTTGGTTTGATCCGAGAAGAAAGGAGAAGAAGTATGATGCTTGGTGTCTAGGGTTTTAGTGAGAGAGTGGAGAGTGTGTGTGTAGAGGAGAGTAGGAGTGTTGTCCAAAAATGTCAAGATTAGCATCACTAGGGGTTATATAGTTGTTCCACATTGTGCACCCTAATGGGTTTCGAAATAGGCTAAGAGTGTATGTATGGCCCAACCGGCCCATAAGTTATTGTTCACTCGAGACCACATGGTCTCGAGTCGGGTTCGTGTTGTCTCGGTTCATATACATACTCGAATACATACACACAAACATAACACATAATCATATAAGTTCACATGTATTCATTTGTCATTAATCACATAAGTTTAACTAGTCACGCGTTTAAGCATACAACGAAAGGTTCTAAATTTCGAGTTGTCACAGACCCAGCCTCTTCTTTTCTCTCCCAGTCGTGCTTTGATGCCATCTACGATGCTTTTGTTGACGGCTTCCACTTGACCGTTCCCCTGCGGGTGCGCAACCGAGGAGAAGGTGTGCTCAATGTGTAACTCTTTAAACGACTGTTGGAGATCATCTGCGGCAAAGTTCGTTCCGTTGTCGGTGATTATCCTGAGTGGTAGTCCAAAACGGCATACGATTTGTTCCTATATGAATCTTTTGACGTCAGTGGATGTGGTCGATGCAAGTGCCTTTGCCTCTACCCATTTGGTAAAATAGTCGACTGCGACTATTATGAATTTAACAGCACCTGGGGCTTCGGGGAAAGGGCCGACCATATCTATTCCCCACTGCTGAAAGGGCCACGCCGTTGTGACTGGTACCAATTCATTCTTGGGGCGCATCGTTTTGGGGGCGTGTCTTTGGCATCCACTGCATTTCCTCAGTTCTTTTACTGCGTCTAAATGCATCCCGGGCCAGTAGTACCCGGCATTCATCACCTTTGCCACCACCATTCTTGGCCCGGCATGTATACCACAAATTCCTTCATGCACTTCTCTGATCAAATAGTTTGCGTCTTCGGGATCGACGCATCGTAACAGTGGCCCAAGGTATGACTTTCGGTATAAAATTCCATCAGTCATCTGATAATGTTCAGCCTTGTATTGGATTTTTCTCGCTTCAGCTTTACTCTCTGGGAGTATCCCAGATTGAAGGTATGCTATTATCGGAGTCATCCATGACGTTGTTCCTACTTGAATAACGCTTACTTCTCTTAACGACACTGATGGGTTGCTCAAAACTTCTATGCGCACATCCTTCGCCAGGTGTTGAAAACTTGTAGATGCGAGTTTACTCAGCGCGTCTGCTGGTTTATTCTCGCTTCTGTTAATGTGGTTCACCTTGTAGGAATAGAATGTTTGTAGCAACGTCCTTGCTTGATTCAGGTAAAGTGCCATTACATCTCCTTTGGCTTCGTATTGTCCGTTGATTTGTCCGGCCACTAACATGGAGTCCACATGCGCTTCAATGTGTCTGACTCCCATTTTGATTGCCAATCTTAAGCCAGCGAGGAAAGCTTCATATTCGGCTTCATTGTTCGTGCTCTTGAAATCCAAACGTATGGCGTAAGTGAATTCGTGTTTGTCAGGGCTCACCAGCCGAAGTCCTGCGCCTGCGCCGTCCTCGTTAGACGCGCCATCTGTGTATAACAACCATGGTTCTTCTACTTGTTGTTTTTCGGCTTTTTCCATTGCTTTACACTCCCGATCCTTGTCATCAGGTACTTCTGTTATGAAGTCTGCTAGCACTTGGCCCTTGATTGCTGGTCTTGGCCTGAAGACCACATTATGGCCTCCGAGTTCTATCGCCCACTTTGCTAGTTTTCCTGAAATCTCTGGCCTTGCGAGGATGTTGCCGATGTTGTAGTTTGTTAGCACGTGAATGACGTGATTGGCAAAGTACCTGCGCAGCCGTCTTGATGCATGGATCAATGCGAGTACTAGTTTCTCCATGATGCCATACCGGGTTTCTGGGTCGGTCAAGGTTCGTGACACATAGTAAACTGGTGTTTGGATACCTTGTCGGTCAACGAGTAACACTGCTCCTACTGCTCTGTCGGAGGCTGATAAGTATAGCACCAAAGGTTCTCCCTTGACTGGTGCAGTTAATGTTGGCAACCTGATGAGGCAATCTTTCATCTCGCGGAATGCGCTTTCGGCTTCCGTAGTCCACTGAAATTGGCTTTTCTTCATGCAATTGCGGAGTGTTTTGAAAAATGGGAAAGATTTGGCTGCGTGATTGGCCAGGAAACGGTTAAGTGCTGCCAACCGCCCTGCCAATTTTTGCATCTCCTTGATCGTCGAAGGTGAAGGCATGCGTTCGATTGCTTGTATCTTATCCGGATTCACTTTGAAGCCATCTTTTGTGACGATGAAACCCATGAATTTTCCCTCTTCCATGCCGAAAGAGCATTTCGCTGGGTTTAGCTTGATACTTACTCCGCGCAAGGTCTCGAACGTTTTTTGGATGTTCATCAGCATTGTATTCTCTTCTTTGCTCATAATGACTAGGTGGTCCATATACACTTCGATGTACTTGCCGATAGCATCGTGAAATGTTTCATTCATCAGCCTCTGATAGGTCGCGTCCGCATTCTTTAAACCGAAAGGCATCTTGGTGTAACAGTATAGCCCTGTCGGCGTTCGGAATGCAGTTTTGTCTTCATCTTGCACAGCCATCTGTACCTGGTGGTACCCCTTGTCACACCCCGACCACGTAGAACATACAAAACGTGGCGAAAATGTCGGGGAGTGTTGTAACAGAATTAATTGTTTCAAATCCATGGCAATTAAAGTTTCGTTTTATTAATCAAACAAGAGAGTTACATTGTTTTAAACAAGAAACAAAGAGTATATAACAAAAATTAACTAGTTCTTGTCTCGTTTTAAGTCACTAAGGCACAGGTCCGCCTAAGTATGTCTTGATAAGTCCTATGCATCATCTCCTGAAAACACATGTGAAAATAGGTACGTCAGCATAAAAATGCCTGTGGGATACATAGGTTTTGTGAAAACAGAATTCATGACTTATGTTTGAGAAAATGTTTAGTCATGAACCTTGTAATTTGCTTTGTTTTGTAAATCATTTGAAAAACGATAAGATCAGATGATATGTATAAATGAGAGAACAATGTATGGTTAAATGAATAACCATGTAAAATGAGTTTGTATAAGAAAAGTTGTTTGTAAATCAATGTCTTGTGAAAAATATGTTATTTGTTTACAATGTTATATGTCTCAAATTGAAATAATTCAAATAACGCCACAATATGTGATACCATACAAACACTTATATATAGGAAGTACCAGTGGCGTATCCACCATGCTTGTATCATATTACACACGCCTCGTTACTTAAATCACTTACTCCAACCAAACCACCCAGATGTAATGTTTAACAATTATAGAAATGTTTATGTATAGTCAAATGTCTATTGTCAAATGTAAATCATGTCAACAGGTACAAATGGTTCACACGGTTCAACAGTTACAAACGGTTCATATAATCAAAGGGTTACGACGGTTCACATAGTCAAATAGTTAACACGGTTCAAAATGTAGTATAATGTGTTCATATGCTGGATGAGCATATGCAACAGAAATGCAATGTAAAACAATGTACTAAGTATGCACATAATGGACATACATAGCATGAAATGTAATGTAGAACGATGTACTAAGTACACACACAATGGGCATACATAGCATGTAATGTAAAACGATGTACTAAGTACGCACACAATGGGCATACATAGCATGTAATGTAAAACGATGTACTAAGTACACACACAATGGGCATACATAGCATGTAATGTAAAACGATGTACTAAGTACGCACACAATGGGCATACATAGCATGTAATGTAAAACGATGTACTAAGTACGCACACAATGGGCATACATAGCATGAAATGAAATGAAATCATGTACTATAATGTACTAACGAACATAGCAGGTATATGATGTGAAAGCATGGAAAGCATGAAAGTAACAAGTAGGCACATGTGTTTCACCCCAAAACAGTTTGGAAAACAGTAAAAGAGGGGTCTATGTACTCACTTGAGATTGCTTAGAAGTCCTAAGATAACCACCAAGCAATGTTAGAGATCTCGGAATCAAACGGCACCTAATATAGGTAACTATGTTAATAAACCGGACCTAAATCGGAGGATTTAGATAGAATGAGGGTTCGTAAACCAAACGAGTATGGAGACTCGTGTCATATGGTTTAACAAAGCCTACATGCTAAATGAAACCTAACATAAGTGCTTACGACCCATTACGACCCGTTTAGGTAGCTTATGCTACTTTAACGCGTCGTTCGCGTGAAACGCGTTCGGACCGCCTAACTAGTCCTATGACAAGTAGAATATGCCTTAACATGCCTAATATTGTCGCCAAATCAGTTTTGATGTCAAAAGTTATGTCACATATGTTTATAATGAATTTTGGCATCAAAGGGGTATTTTGGTAATTTACCTAAGGCATATAAACTACCTATCATACAACTACTTAAAAGTCGTGACCATAAGGTATAACCTTGGAAGGTTATTCCCTACCTACTATGGTCACGTAATGTATTTGGTCGGATCCTAATGATCGACCAAATGGGTCGGGTTTGAAGGTATAAGCGATTTATTAGATCGCTTACCCTTACGACCCTAGACAACGTGGTAATCAGTAGGCATAGTCCCAAGGGACTATAACCATCGTGATTACAATCACGTTGCGAAGTTCAAACGAACTTCGCATTGACCATAAACTGGTCAACGCAGAAAGTCAAACAAAGTTTGACTTTCGGAATCGAAAAGCAATAAAAGAACGAAGGAATACTTACGAAGGGTCCTCGAATGCTAATCTTGATTCAAGTAGCTCAGGTATGAAACAATGGTTTCAACTTAGAGCTTCTCAAATCAGATTCTTGTGGGTTTTGGGGTTGAATGGGTTGGGTATTTATAGTAAATGGACAACCGTTAGGATCGTTTATTGAATAACGAGCCTTGATCTCACCCGTACACTTGTCCGAATGTTATGGTGGCTCATTTTGCCCCCACCACAAGAGTTTGACAAGTGTCCTTGGCCTTTGGGGGTGTGAAAGGCTGTTAACAGCTGTTAAAAACATTGAATTTGGTCTGGTACACTGACGCGGGCCGCGTAAGGATACACACAAACCTTACGCGGGCCGCCTGGCCATGTCTGATCAGAACCAAGTTTGCTAAATGACAGTTTCAGTCCCTGTTGGTGTTTAAGCTTATTTTCGGCACTTCTAAGGCCCGTCAAGCCAACTTTAAGGCCCTAAAATGATGCCTAAACATTGTGGACATGAAACATGCTCAAAAATATGTCGGATGTCAGTTCGTTTGGTCGTATGAACGCGATGTTCGCTTAATTACGACGGAATGCGCATGAGCGCGAAAAACGATCCAAATGACGCGACGAACGGATTTTTCTCATGCCAAACACTAAAATAAAATATTTTAGTGCTTACATAAATTTTTGGATGTCCGGATGTATTCAGAATGGGAGTTATGCGCAAAAGTGTAAACTTGTGCACTTTTTGACGCTTTTAGTCCCTGAATGACCCAAAAGTTTATTTTAGCACACCGAACCCCTCAAAGCCTATTTCTAAGCTACATAAAGGATATTTAAGGTGTGTTTAACTTATGGTCATGTTCCGGAATGTTCGTTACTGTTCAAATTGGCATACTTTCACAGTTTGTCAGGTTTAGTCCCTGTAAGCGAATTAACTTGTTTTTGCCATACCAAAGCCTTCAAAACTTATTTCTAAGTTATGTAAAGGTTATTTAAGGTATGTTAAGTATATGTCACTGTTCCGGAGTGTTTGTTGCATTAAACTGGTTATATTTACGCATCAGCACGCGTATAACCTTCCAGAAAGCGATTTAGAGCTTGAAATCGAACAAGAGTTGATATGTGCAAAAGATACACATATTTATACAAGTCCAAAGTATGAAATACAATATTTCATTGGTTTGGTATTTGTTTGATGGTCGCACTGACACAGGTGTCACAGTCTCCCATACTTAAGGAAATTTCGTCCCGAAATTTATTCGTAGAAGTCTGTCTGTGACTTTGTGTTAAATAGCCATCAAAGATATGTAAAGCATAATTTTGTTATTTTCCTCAACGGATATTTTTCAGAAGCGAAAATGAATGGATGATTCATTCTTCCTCAACGGGTCCTTCGTCAGAAACGAGAATGAAGGAATAATCCACGGATATTCATTTCTCTCAATGGATATTCTTCAGAACGAAAATGAACAAACGGGGTCATTTTCCTCAACGGTTATTCTTCAGAATTTGAAATGAAGGAATAATCAACGGATATTCATTTCCTCAACGGATAATCTTCAGAAACGAAAATGAACTAACAGAGTCATTTTCAACGGTTGCTTCCTCAGGTACGGAAATGAAAGATTTAACAACGGATATTCATTTCCTCAACGGATAATCTTCAGAAACGAAAAATGAACTAACGGGGTCATTTTCAACGGTTGCTTCCTCAGAGTTGGAAATGAAGGATAAACGGATATTCATTTCCTCAACGGATATTCCTCAGAAGTGAAAAATGAATAACTAGTTCATTTTTCCTCAACGGATGCTTCATCAGAATTGGAAATGAATTGGGTTAACTTAGATACATGATAGAACTTGCTGTGATTTCTGTGCACTAAATTCCATAATTATGTATGCATCCATAATTACGTAATTCCTTGCACAGTCCGCACAGTTCGTTTTGTAATGTTGTGGGGAAGGATATCAAACTTGTGATGAGGGTGACTAGACTACCATAGGGTCCTTTTAATTAGATCGACAGAGGATCTTCTTAATTAGGCCATCAAGGAGTCCTTTCATCTATATCATCACATAATATTCCTAACCAGATTTTTGGATCGATCAGTTTAACTAGACCACTAAAGGGGTCTAATTATGAAGTAGTACTTTATAATCCAAGGGACTTAACTATAGCGTAGAAGTCCATTAAAGATTTTAGGTAGTACCTTTGGGTATCCTACTATGAATCTCTTGTACAAGGATATGTAAGATTCTACGAGGATTTGGATAACATAATTTGGATCACATGACACATAAGCACATAATCACATAATTGTTTAATTGTTATTATCTTGTTATTGATTGCTATTAACTTGGCACCTCGTACTTCGTTTCTCTTGGAAGAAACGGGTACTTAGGATTTTCGTGGAAAACGCAAGAGATCATACAATGGAAGAAATTTGGGGGTAGTATGTTCTTCAAGGAATATGGTTCCTTGATTGTTGGTATTGTAGAGGATATGTTTATACATGCAACCACATAAACATATTAAAATGTAAATGAAAGATTTATTCATAACAACAATAACAACAACTGTTTCATAGATCGTGATAACAAAAGAAAATAATACACAAGGCTCGATTATTTTCTAAACAGCGTTATCTTCTGTCGGTCAGATACTCATCCCTGCGCTGGATTTGCATTAGCAAGCTTTGGGCAATTTCTTCGGAAATGACCCATCTCGCCACAGTTGTAGCAAGACCCCGGTGGGAAGCGAGCTTGAGCAGGATTGTTGCCAGCTTGATTTGGTGCAGCTGCGGTTGGGCAAACCCTCGCTGTATGACCTATAAGTCTGCAAACTTGGCATGTGCGGCACTTCACACCAGCATGATGATGTAGGCCACATTGGTTGCACAAGGGTGCAGTTCCATTGTATGGCTTCCTAGCAGGGGGTTGAGCTGGTTGGTTGGGGACGGCTTGATCATTGTGAGTAACCATGGCGAAGTTCTGAGAAGCCTTCCGCTTCTTTGACCTCTTAGGGGATCCAGTCTGTTCATCCATGGTCTTTGATTCCTCGATTGGGTTCGATTCCTCGACCGGTTTCTTGTCACCTTTTCGGAAAAGTTTACCTTTCGTGATCTTTGATTCAGTCAAGGTTGCAGATAGCTCAATGGCCTGTCTAACTGTAGTAGGGTTGCTACCAGTCACAATGTCTTGTATTGAGTCAGGGAGGCCATCAATGTACTTTTCGATTGCCTTATCCAAAGGCGTGACCATGTTTGGGCATAACAGACTTAACTCCTCATAACGGTCCGTGTAGGCTCGATGTTCACCGCTGTCTTGCTCAAGATTGTCGAATTCCCTTCCAAGGCCCTGATCTCGTGACGAGGACATAATTCCTTCATCATAAGGGCCCTAAGTTCAGCCCATGTCTGTGCTAGAGCAACTTCTGCACCACGATATCTCATAACCCCGTTCCACCACGTAAGGGCCCTCTTCTGGAACACACTCGAAGAAAACTCGACCTTGCGATTGTCAGGACACTGCACGTGGCGGAAAGTATTCTCAATGCTCTCGAACCATTGAAGAAGCCCAGTCGCTCCCTCAGAACCACTAAACTTGAGTGGTTTAGCCGAGTTAAAACTCTTGAAATTGCATGGACCATTGTTGTTGTTGTTGGCTTGGTTCCATTGAGCAAAGAGGTTTGGGAATTGAGCAGCCATTTGCTGCGCAATGATTTCTGCCAGTTCGGCAGTCGCCATTTGGTTTTCGCGTCGAGGAGGCATTCTAAAGAGGAAACATGAAATGAAACGAGTGAGAGAATTAGACGAAAAGAATGAGATGAAACAAATCTGATGAAAGCAAGGATAGTGGTCATTTGTTTGTTACTACAAAGCAACAAACGACCCCGGTGATTAATCAAAGTAAATAGGTCAAAAATAATGTATCGCGAAGACATGCTCGCCTATAAGTGAAAACTCATCCCAAGAATTCCCAGGTAAGCACAACTGGTCTCGCGTCTGATGAGATATATATGAAGTGCTTGCCTAGACAGAAAACCCAGAATACAGGCATTCACCCTTCCAGTTTGCACGTGTTCACATTATTTAAAACCCAAAACCTAGACGAGATTTTGAAAACTCAAAGGGGTTCAAAACCATATAACAGAGGGTTCAAAACCTTGTAATAAATCATTCAAAAACAGAAGATTAGTTTTCAAAGCGGTTTTGAAATTTATGTTCTTGTTGTGGTCGTCGCCTAAGGATAGGTGACGGTATTGTTTTATGACTAAACGCAAGTAAACTCGTGTTGGGGTCCTAAGAAGGTTATAGACTAGGTCAAAGCATTACTAATAACCTAATTCCCTATAACCATTGGCTCTGATACCATCTTTTCTGTTACACCCCGACCACGTAGAACATACAAAACGTGGCGAAAATGTCGGGGAGTGTTGTAACAGAATTAATTGTTTCAAATCCATGGCAATTAAAGTTTCGTTTTATTAATCAAACAAGAGAGTTACATTGTTTTAAACAAGAAACAAAGAGTATATAACAAAAATTAACTAGTTCTTGTCTCGTTTTAAGTCACTAAGGCACAGGTCCGCCTAAGTATGTCTTGATAAGTCCTATGCATCATCTCCTGAAAACACATGTGAAAATAGGTACGTCACCATAAAAATGCCTGTGAGATACATAGGTTTTGTGAAAACAGAATTCATGACTTATGTTTGAGAAAATGTTTAGTCATGAACCTTGTAATTTGCTTTGTTTTGTAAATCATTTGAAAAACGATAAGATCAGATGATATGTATAAATGAGAGAACAATGTATGGTTAAATGAATAACCATGTAAAATGAGTTTGTATAAGATAAGTTGTTTGTAAATCAATGTCTTGTGAAAAATATGTTATTTGTTTACAATGTTATATGTCTCAAATTGAAATAATTCAAATAACGCCACAATATGTGATACCATACAAACACTTATATATAGGAAGTACCAGTGGCGTATCCACCATGCTTGTATCATATTACACACGCCTCGTTACTTAAATCACTTACTCCAACCAAACCACCCAGATGTAATGTTTAACAATTGTAGAAATGTTTATGTATAGTCAAATGTCTATTGTCAAATGTAAATCATGTCAACAGATACAAATGGTTCACACGGTTCAACAGTTACAAACAGTTCATATAATCAAAGGGTTACGACGGTTCACATAGTCAAATAGTTACAACAGTTCAAAATCTAGTATAATGTGTTCATATGCTGGATGAGCATATGCAACAGAATTGCAATGTAAAACAATGTACTAAGTATGCACACAATGGATATACATAGCATGAAATGTAACGTAGAACGATGTACTAAGTACACACACAACGGGCATACATAGCATGTAATGTAAAACGATGTACTAAGTACGCACACAATGGGCATACATAGCATGTAATGTAAAACGATGTACTAAGTACACACACAATGGGCATACATAGCATGTAATGTAAAACGATGTACTAAGTACGCACACGATGGGCATACATAGCATGTAATGTAAAACGATGTACTAAGTACGCACAAAATGGGCATACATAGCATGAAATGAAATGAAATGAAATCATGTACTATAATGTACTAACGAACATAGCAGGTATATGATGTGAAAGCATGGAAAGCATGAAACTAACAAGTAGGCACATGTGTTTCACCCCAAAACAGTTTGGAAAACAGTAAAAGAGGGGTCTATGTACTCACTTGAGATTGCTTAGAAGTCCTAAGATAACCACCAAGCAATGTTAGAGATCTCGGAATCAAACGACACCTAATATAGGTAACTATGTTAATAAACCGGACCTAAATCGGAGGATTTAGATAGAATGAGGGTTCGTAAACCAAACGAGTATGGAGACTCGTGTCATATGGTTTAACAAAGCCTACATGCTAAATGAAACCTAACATAAGTGCTTACGACCCATTACGACCCGTTTAGGTAGCTTATGCTACTTTAACGCGTCGTTCGCGTGAAACGCGTTCGGACCGCCTAACTAGTCCTATGACAAGTAGAATATGCCTTAACATGCCTAATATTGTCGCCAAATCAGTTTAGATGTCAAAAGTTATGTCACATATGTTTATAATGAATTTTGGCATCAAAGGGGTATTTTGGTAATTTACCTAAGGCATATAAACTACCTATAATACAACTACTTAAACGTCGTGACCATAAGGTATAACCTCGGAAGGTTATTCCCTACCTACTATGGTCACCTATTGTATTTGGTCGGATCCTAATGATCGACCAAATGGGTCGGGTTTGAAGGTATAAGCGATTTATTAGATCGCTTACCCTTACGACCCTAGACAACGTGGTAATCAGTAGGCATAGTCCCAAGGGACTATAACCATCGTGATTACAATCACGTTGCGAAGTTCAAACGAACTTCGCATTGACCATAAACTGGTCAACGCAGAAAGTCAAACAAAGTTTGACTTTTGGAATCGAAAAGCAATAAAAGAACGAAGGAATACTTACGAAGGGTCCCCGAATGCTAATCTTGATTCAAGTAGCTCAGGTATGAAACAATGGTTTCAACTTAGAGCTTCTCAAATCAGATTCTTGTGGGTTTTGGGGTTGAATGGGTTGGGTATTTATTGTAAATGGACAACCGTTAGGATCGTTTATTGAATAACGAGCCTTGATCTCACCCGTACACTTGTCGGAATGTTATGGTGGCTCATTTTGCCCCCACCACAAGAGTTTGACAAGTGTCCTTGGCCTTTGGGGGTGTGAAAGGCTGTTAACAGCTGTTAAAAACATTGAATCTGGTCTGGTACACTGACGCGGGCCACGTAAGGATACACACAAACCTTACCCGGGCCGCCTGGCCATGTCTGATCAGAACCAAGTTTGCTAAATGACAGTTTCAGTCCCTGTTGGTGTTTAAGCTTATTTCCGGCACTTCTAAGGCCCGTCAAGCCAACTTTAAGGCCCTAAAATGATGCCTAAACATTGTGGACATATTTTTCTCATGCCAAACACTAAAATAAAATATTTTAGTGCTTACATAAATTTTTGGATGTCCGGATGTATTCAGAATGGGAGTTATGCGCAAAAGTGTAAACTTGTGCACTTTTTGACGCTTTTAGTCCCTGAATGACCCAAAAGTTTATTTTAGCACACCGAACCCCTCAAAGCCTATTTCTAAGCTACATAAAGGATTTAAGGTGTGTTTAACTTATGGTCATGTTCCGGAATGTTCGTTACTGTTCAAATTGGCATACTTTCGCAGTTTGTCAGGTTTAGTCCCTGTAAGCGAATTAACTTGTTTTTGCCATACCAAAGCCTTCAAAACTTATTTCTAAGTTATGTAAAGGTTATTTAAGGTATGTTAAGTATATGTCACTATTCCGGAGTGTTTGTTGCATTAAACTGGTTATATTTACGCATCAGCACGCGTATAACCTTCAGAAAGCGATTTAGAGCTTGAAATCGAACAAGAGTTGATATGTGCAAAAGATACACATATTTATACAAGTCCAAAGTATGAAATACAATATTTCATTGGTTTGGTATTTGTTTGATGGTCGCAGTGACACAGGTGTCACACCCCTTGTAACAGTCAAGGAAACATTTCCATCGGAATGTTGCCAGCGAGTCAATCTTTTCATCAATGTCTGGTAGGGCGCAACAGTCGCGCGGGCATGCCTTGTTTAGATCCTTGTAATCTACGCACATTCTCCAACTACCATTTTGCTTCTGTACCATTACTGGGCTCGCCACCCATGTTTGGTATCTGACTTCTCTGATGATTCCCGCATTTAACAGCTCCATCACCTGCTCTTTCATAGCGTCGTGTTTTACGTCTACCAAGTGGCGTTTGGCATGCACCACCGGTTTTGCTTCTTCTGAGACGTTTAATCGATGTTCATCTATGTGCCGTGGAACACCCACCATGTCTGCTGGTGTCCAGGCGAACACATCCATGTTTTGGAACAACAACTTTTTTAGCGCCGCGCGCGTTAGATCGGACATTGCAGGTCCTAAGGTAACTGTCTGTTCCGGGTATGCGCTGTTCAACACCCATTTTTCTGCTTCCGCGCGTGGTGCTGGTTTACTTGCCTTTGCAGGTCTGAGTTCATCTGTTCCTAAGACTTCTTTGCTTGCGTATATTATTGCCACCCCTGTTTCTGTTGGGAATCCCACAGCTGAATGTGGACCGGAGCAAATCATACTGAAGTCTCCTTGGGACTCTCTTCCCAGGAGGATGTCATGTCTTGAATGTGCGGGTAGCACCATGAATGTAACATCTTCTATTCTTGAATTCCTTCCATCCGAGAGTAACACCGGGAACGATATCTATCCGAGGGGAAAGACGGCTTCGTTGCAGAAACCAGTGAGTGGGTAATCAACTGGTTCTAAGCGCGCCTTATCCTCTTGATCGACTTGATTGAAACATTGTTCATATATGATGTCCGCGGTGCTCCCTGGATCAATGAAAATGTAATCGGTTTGGTAGTGTCCGATCACGCCCGAGATGACTATGGGTCTTCTTTCTCTTGGGCCTCCTCTTACAATAGGAAAAACGACCTGCCTTTCGCGCCACGAGTCGTCTTGTGTGCGCTTGTTGTAGTTTTTCTTTGGCCTTCGCTGACCTCCTTGAATCATGGGGGTTTCTAATTTTCGGAGTTTTTTGTTATCTGGTCCTTCTTCTCTTCTTTGTATATGGCGATAGTCGCGCTTTCCGCCCTTTACCAAATGAGTGAGTTTTCCATCTCTTAAGGCCCTTTCTATTTCTTGTTTTAAACTGAAGCAGTCGTCAGTTAAGTGACCCGTGTCTTCGTGAAACTCGCAGAAAAGATTGGGATCTTGACCCCTTTTGTTTCGCATTTGTAGGGGAGGTTTGAACTGGTGATTTTCAGTGGCCAAGACCTCGGAAGGGGTCTTTGTTAGTGGTGTCCACTGTTTCTCCCTGTTTTCTCTTTTTACCTCTTTCCGGTGGGCTATCTGATTGATTGTGTGGCGCGCATCCTCCCTTGCTGGGCTTCTCTCTCTGTGACCGGACGCTTTCCATGGTTGGCCTCTGCCTTTCTTGTTATGCCGGTCGTTGTGGTTGTATCCGCGCTGACGGTTGTCATCACTGGTCAACTGTCTGTCAGACTGCGCAATGGTTTTTGCTGCTTCAATGAAGGTTTCCCAATCTTTGGGTCCTCCGTCTCTTCCCTTTACGCGTTTGATTAGATCATCGCACTTGACTGCCCTCATGAAGTGTGCGCGCATCATCTTTTCACCTACGTCTCCTATTTCCAGACATTCTTTGTTGTACCTAGTGATGAAGTCTTCCACACTCTCGTGGTCTCTGCGCCATATATTTAGACAATCAGCTGGGTCTCTGGTGTGTCTACGTTGCTGAGAGAAGTGTGCAAGGAACTTCTCTCGGAAATCGACCCATGACTTGATTTTTCCTGCTGGTAGGCTGTCAAACCAGACGCGCGCTGCGCCGACGAAGGTTTGAGCGAAGAGATGGCACCATGTCGGTAAGTTCCATCCACCTGTTGCTCTAGCACCATTGAAAACTTGGAGGTGATCATCTGGGTCTGTCAACCCGTTGTATTTGCCGACGTTGTGTGGCAATTTCGTTTTATCGATAGCGGCCGTGGCAATCTCTCTAATGAATTTTGAATTCTCAGCCATGTCGTCTGGACGATAGCTCAAGGTGTAATCATGCTCTGCTTTTGGGTTATAACCTGCGCGCCTGCGAGGTTTGTATGCTTCATGCTCTGGCGGCAACCTACTGAACACTGTACTTTCTTTGTATGTCTCATCTTCTTCCTCTTCATAGTTATCGAGTTCGTCGTTTATGTTGCGCGGACCTAAACGACTTTGTATTGGCTTCCTTGGTGAGTGAGAGTATTGCACATAATTGCTTTCTGTTTCACCGTATGTATAGCGCGTGTCGTGCGCGCTTGGCCTTCTAATGTTTGGTGTTGGTACTGATTCAGGGCGTAAATTGAATGCATTGGCATGTTGAGGCATGGGAGCGCTCAAAGGCCTTGGCGGTGGGGTAACAAATGTGGACTGGTTGGCTTGTGCTTGGAGCAGAGCTTGCTGCGCGCTAAGCTGTGTGTAAACAAGGTTTATAGACGCCATTTGTTCGGCATACCAGGAAGCCAGAGTTTTTCCTTCGGGTAGCCCTAGTAGTGCAGAGAAGTTCAGTTGAGTTTGATCCGATGGAGCTGAGGGGCCAGCTCCAAGGCTCTGTGTTTGCACTGGTGGAGGTGTTTGTTGGACTACCCCAGACGGAGGTTGGAAAGTGGCTCCGTTTGTAGTTTGGGTGATGATCCTAGGTGGAGTTTGGAAGGTAGCACCAGTTGTGTTTTGGCTAACAACCCTGGATGCACTCCCAAAGATACTAGGAAAATCGTTATTCAATTGTCCTTCTTGGATAGTCTCGTTCCTCTGGCCCCTTTGGACGTGCCAGTGTCCGAAACGAGCTCAAAGGAAGAAACGTCTCCGTCCACTTGGTGGGGAGGGTTTGTTTTAGCCATTTTGACGAGCGTTTTTCAGAAAAAGAAAAGAGATGATGGTGGTTTTTGCTAAAAGCGGATGGCGCCAATGATGAAACACAGGTTAACACCAGGGTTACTCTGTGGGGTCACTTCTTCTGTGGGTTCAATCTCCTTTCTCACTCGTAGAAATGACTTTGATCCTGCAAAACAGCAACACCATTAGTCTCGTTAAGAGGGGAATATGGAGGTTTCCCTCTTAACCAGGCTCCGGCGTGAGAATAAGTACTGATCTGAGGGAGAATAAACAGTGTGTGTGGAGTGTGTGAGTATAGAGAGCAAGATGATTCAACCTGGATGATGAAGGGTCCTATTTATAGCCGGAGGGTGAAGGAGGGAGGAGCAGCAGTGCCAGCTGTGGTTGCGCGCCAGCTGTCCGACCAAGGGGAATATCCTCTTGGTCTCCTCTGCCATGGTTAGTGTAGTGGTACACGTGGCGCGCTTGCATTTTCCTATTTTGGAGACGTCGTACTGGTATTGTCGTACTGCTCCTTGATTCGTCGCAGGCCTACCTGGCGCTTGATGACTGGTGACACGTGTTGTCCTTTTTGTTGGATGGAGCATCTTTGGTGCCACTATGATGTTTTCCAGAAGCTTCTAGAAACTTCTGGATGATCTTGTTGATGTCAGCGCCACATAGGATGGAAGAGTGGTGTGGTCCTTGCCATGTGGGCAAGGAATTGGGACCGTACCTCTTCAACTACTTTAATAAGCATATAGGAAGGGCAAGAATGGTCATTTGCCATTGTACAACCATTTGAAGCCCATTGTACAAGCATTTAAGCACAAGGTGTTGAAATCTTCTTTTCAACACATAGTTCAAGCTTCTCAACTTTATCCCGCTCAAATCCGTCGCAATCCCCTTGAAATTTTTTTGAATTACCAAATATCTGATGCAATGCAGTACCTTTTTGTTGTCTGGCGTGTGCTTTACTTTTCTATCATGTCTGACATTATGTAATTAGATTTCAAATTAAAAAAAAAGTTTGATATCTCCCACGATAATTCTCTCCCCCTTCCTCTCTCCACAAAACCCAGTTGTCACTATAATCGTTCATCATTCTATTCAAATGTAGGGGGTGTCGAAGACATGAAAGAGGGCCTGGTTGGTGGCCACATTGGTGTAACAAGATGACAGTGAGGGATTTCTGTAGAGCCAAAGTTCCGGCAACCTAGACTAGGGTTTCGATCAACATCCGGTGAGTCCTACTCCTCATGTATATTTCGTTTTACGTTAGATTGGCCCAGAAGTACTGATCTGGTGAAGGCTGTTAATCCAGTGAGCAGTTAGGGGATTTGACATGGAGATTAGGGTTCCGGCGAAACCCTTTCACTGCATGTTGTTTGGATTTGGATTTTGATACTTATTAACTGATTTTTTTAATGTTTTGAAATACAAAATTTGGGGATGTGAGTAGGTCTGGATCCTGATTGGGGAGAGAAAACGAAACGGGAAAACCTAATCCATTGCTGATTGTTTCTCTTCCACGGTGGCTCTGTGTCGTTGTTGATGGTTCTTGCTTTTCTGTCTACGCCACCTCACCCATGGTATTCTTCATCCAGGTCTTTAAATTTAAAGATTCATTGTCATTCGAAGAGGTATTCTTCATCCATGTCTTTACTATATGGGGCCTTTAATTCATTTGTCTGCAACTGGAGAAATTTCAACTCTTTCATTTTGGTTTCATCATTTCTTGTTGGAGAACTATGAATTTCGTGATTTCATTGCTCAATTCATTTTAAATATAGCATTATTCCCAACTCCAAGTAGGTTTTTGATCTGTTTTTTGTGTTCCCTCTAAAGATACACACGCACAGATTCACATGCTTCCTTGCTGACATGAAGATAAAGAAAAACGGCCCACAGCGGCTCAGGTGGTAGTACAACTTCAAAAGGCCTTGAAATTTCAAGTAAGTTTATCACTTGAAACTCATTTTGTTCAGTTTATATTTTTCAGCACCTGAAATAAATCAACTAAAATGGAAACCATAACGGGTTTTTAAAATTAAGATGAATAAGAAATATTTTTAATTCTTCAAGTAATATGCAGGAGGACTATGAAATATGAAGAGTCAAATTGCCTAGAAACCACAATGAAATACTTAAGTTTTCAAAATCTCCTGATCTTTACTTCACCCTGGGGAAACAGGAAATCACAAGGAATTCTATAATGGAATCCTTCTTAAAGATGAGACACTGGTACATAGTTCCTTCTCATAAGTTGTTTTGTGTTCAACGTTTTTTTTTCTAATTTTAAACAGTATTGAATCAATGATAACAACATTGCCAACTCTAGACAAGATCGACCATAATTCAGTGCCTACACAGAATAAATATATGTGCTTTTACTTTTTTACCATAACTACTTTTCTCTAATTTATAATGTTTCACAATTTATATTAACCCAGCAAAATGGGCGGGCCAGGTTGTGTGCCAATCCAAAATGGGTTCGGGTCAAAACTGATTCAAGTGAAAAAGAGCTGAGGTTGGAACATGTCGCTTTAAAAAATATCATTTTTCTTTAATTGAAGATGACAAATGTGGTATGTGTTCTTTAATTTATGGTTTTATTTCCGTAAAGAAGTTTGCTTTTTTACACTGAAATTAATTATTATGTGTATCTTGCAGCTATCAGCCAGCTGGATTATATGAATGTAAATCAGGCCCATATTGAGCATGAATTTATGTTTAACCTTATCTTTATGTTTATATTTCTCAGGTTTGTTTAATTGATTGGGTGGACGTTATGGTAAGCTTATAGGCATGCTTACTAAGAAAGACGCTGCTACAATTGGTGTCATCCTGGGAATCGAACGTGTATTCACAATAATATTCTAGAAGACTTCATTAATGGCCTGATTCTATCTGTTCATCTTTGCTTCCAGTTGAGCCTCTTGTAGACGGGTGTGAAAGGAGGTTTGTTTAACCTTTTCCTTCTTAATACGTTTCAAATCCTTATAATATAATTTGCTTGTCTTTCAGGAATCGACTTCGGTTGCTTACTAAGTTTTTAGAGCATCTTGTGAGTGAAGGTAGTCAAGGTGTCCATGTACACAATGCTTTAGGTAAAAAAATCATTATAGACATTAATAACAATCCCGAACACTTTCTCAACACTGAGTTGTATTACAATTCACGTGTTGTTGGGGAGTATTATGAAAAGCCTGACCTCACACTTGCAGTTGTTGCTTACCATAGAGGGACGTGTGACAATGAACTTATCAATGTTTGGATCTGTAAGTATGAAATTCTTACCGTTTGTTTAGTTTTGGGAGATGAAGATGATGCAAGCTGCGGATTTCACCTTGGCTCTGAGACAATTTCATCAGTTATTGTTCATAATTTCATGGTTTTAAACCAAGTCGAGTTCGAGTGAGAATCTTTCTTTATGTAGCTTACATAGGGTTTTTGTTCTTACTTTTCAGGCTTTATAATTGTTTGTTCCATTTTGTGAGGAATTACTTGAATATAATGGAAATATTAAAAAATCCAGTGGACGTTGAAGAAAACCATCTTACATGTTTGGTAGAACTATTTATGCAGGTACACAATTTACTAGAATATATTCTTAGTGTTCTCTTTTACTTGTTGCTATACAAATAGTGTATTCTGCTTAATGAGGTTGTATATAATTTTCTTGTCATGGCCGTAACATGATGATACGTCGTTTTCATCTTTGTATGACTAATGCTGAAATGGCCAGGGATGTATTGCAATTTAGAAGAATGTAAAAGGACCAGCTATTAAATTCGATAAATTTGGACATCATGCAACCGGAGATCGCAGGGGTTGTGTAGTCTTGTGAGACTACTTTAACGATTTCCGGTGGCCGATGATGGCTTTACGCGCAACTTTCAGGTATGTTTATAACCTTTCTTCATCTTATGGTTCAACCACATTGATTCCGAAGCTATTATAAGCTGAATTTGTGAAGAGTTAAACTTAAAAACCATCATGCTGAGGTTAATTAGGCACTTTTGTGAGCATCATGTTGGCTGGAGACAGTTAATTTCAACAGTTGCAGGTAAAAAAAAATCTAAATGTTTCATAAGTCAACAAATAAAGTGCATAAATTCATTGTTGTTAGATTTGAGCCAGGAAGATACGACAGTTAAAAAAGAGCCTGCTGAATGAAGTGTTAAGGGAAGAGCTTAGTGGAAAAGAGTTAAAAAGGTATGGTTGGCTGTTTGACCAAACATGTCGACTTTGACCAAATAGTCATATCCGGGAAAACCTTAAAGACCCAACAAGTCTATTTTGCTTTTAGCAATTATATGTTGTATACCCAGCAAGTGTATTTTGCTTTTAGTAATTATATGTTGCATTTTGATATACATAAAGATTGTATTGATATACACAAAAGAGTTTGGACGGTTTGTGGTTTAAGAATCTTAGGGTGGAAGGGGTATTCCTCATATGGGGAGTGACAAACTCTCCACCTAGCCAATCATCTCATTTAATGTCAACTCCCCTCTCCACTCTCCATTTTATACTCAAACATAATGGGTGATCCCTATATGGGGAGTGGTAAACAATTTTTTCTTAAAAGAAAAAAGGATAAAAGTCTGATTGGTTAAAAAAAAGTAGAGCTTACTATTAACCCCTTCTCTCTCCTCTTCCCTACGCGGTGACTACTCCTGGATATTTGCCATTCACCGCACACCGATGGGGGCTGGCGGGCACACTGATGGGGGCTGGCGGCGTTGTGCTTGTGATGTGAACCCCATCCCCGCACCTCTTCACCGCACATATTCGTCCCCTCTTAGGAGTTGGACCTGATTTTAGATCCAATTTGATGGAAATCAACCTTGAACTACACGTGATTGATTCTTTGTCTCATACCTAACTACGTGTTCCATGCCCATAAATTAGGGATGTCCAAATGGTACCGGGTATCGGTACTGAATTTGTCGAACCGTAATATTTTCGTTGCCGACTTTTGACGTTGTTAGTGCGGGTATCCTTTTTTGAGGATTCTCAGTACCGGTATTTTCGGTACCAATTGGTACCAAGCTCATTTCTACCATAAATTCTAACATCCGTGTAGAACAATATTTTACTCAAATAATATCGAAAAAAATATACATAAGACCCCGAAGGCCAAAACAATCATTAATAGTGCATAGATTTTGACCATTGTCATTTTGATACTAGATAACAAAATAAATTTGTATAAAAATTATTTATCTCAAAGTAAAACGAATTTGCCGAAACTCGAAACTCACGTGACATAAAAATACTCTTTTCTTAACTATTGGAGTAAAATAGATATTTTGGATAAACCACAATGACTAAAATAGCATATAACTCTATTTAAAATGGGTCGATTTTAGATTCTAAATGATTATGTTTATGATAAATATTTTCTCATTCGTGTGTTAATTTATTGCACTGGGGCAATAGTTACCACAAGTAGTTGATAACTTTAATGTTAATTTATCATTCATTTATAAAATACACTACGGATAAGAAATCTAACAGAAATACCATACAATACGTCACAAGAGGATTGATAAACTAACATAAACGTAGATTGCGTTGTAAATTGTCTCTCCCGCCGCATCGCACGGGTTTCCTACTAGATTTTAGTTATGACCCAACTGAACCTTCTCATGCGCACCCTTACAATTACTAACAAGTGTTGTGTTTTCCTTTGCATCGCGAATTTGGTTTTGGTTATGGCTCAAAACCGAACCGCCCCGTACATAGTCTTAAACTCACCAACCTAAGTGATATGTTTCCCGCCGCATCGCGCGGGTAAAAAACTAGTATATATATATATATATATATATATAGGGGATTGTTCAAATGAAAACCACTTTTAACGTGAAAACTCGAAAACTAACTAAAAAAGCCTAAAAAACACACCAATTTTTTTTTTCAATTTTTTTAATAAAAATCGCATGTTTTTTTATATGAAAAAAAAATTTTAAAAAAAATTTGTAGTACACATGTGCACTACAATTTTTTTTTTTTTGAAATTTCTTTTTATATATAAAAAATGACGAAAATTGATATGAAAAAAAATTTGGTATGTTTTTTTGGCTTTTTTAATTAGTTTTCGAGTTTTCGCGATAACTAGTGGTTTTCAGTTGAACCTTCCCATATATATATATATATATATATATATATAAACTCAACTAATATCTTAGCACTTTTTATTACATTACATGCCCAGATCAGTCTCCTTCATCAAATCCCGGATTAGAAAATATTTTCAAGACTGAATTACATGAATGTCTCAAGTTAGAAGATTATTTTAAATTACACTAATTAGAGATTTGGTATCAACAATCTACAACTTTATAACTGTCAATGCTTGTTGTAAGGCTGGCATATCGTGTTAACTCGACCTGTTAAGACCCGAACACGATAAGACACGAACCCGAAATAGGTAAACACGAACACGACACGAAATCTTATTGTGTCAGATTTTCCAAACACGAACACGAACTTGATAATAAACAGGTTACACGAAATGACATGTTAAGACACGAAAAAATTACCAACATATGATACAACCTGTTAAGACACGAACACGACATGTTAAGACGTGAACATGACTTGTTACTACATGTTTGATATTTAGCCATTAACATGTCTTAACATGTATTGTATAATGGTCTTAAGTCTTAACATGTCATATCGTGTCTGACATGACCTGTTAAGACACGAACACGAAATAGGTAAACACGAACACGACACGAAATTAAACAGGTCTTATCGTGTCGATCTGTTATAGACACGAAACCTGTTAACTTTGTGTAGGTTCGTGTCGTGTTATCGTGTTCGTGTCAGAATTGTCAGCCATAGCTTGCTGGAATAAATTTAGTTAATGCAAGTATGTAACTTTGTAGAGAGAGTGCTCGTGATTAGGTTTTGGCCCAAGAGGTTTGGGCCCTACACATATTAATCTACAAGGGTTTTAGCCCATCTCATCTCCTATATACGGGGGCTCAATACCTGTTGTGCAGGTCTCATATATACTATGCATATAATTTCATGTCGATTATGATGAACACTATACTGATTTAAGCGTCGGAGGATGGTTCAGAGACCTTAGCGTCTGACCCCTTCTAACGGTTCTCGTTGATGTGTGCAGATTCACGAAAGATTAGAGAAGACAAAATATAGCCGGTCCATCTCTTCAACCGTTGTAATGATCTGGATAGCCGCTCGATGGATTTTTGTAGCATCATTGGCGCCAACGGAATAGTGGGGAGTCAAGAGGGTTGTTTTTTTTTTTTTAATATTTCATTTATAATAAAAAAATCATACTATGATCATTTTATATCGATGTAACACTCATTCTAGACAATAGTTACTATTATACTTTGTTTTCTACACATTTCTATCCTAAACTTAAAATTTTCAAAATTTTTGCATTCATACCTGATACCTTTCAACATAGTTTATTTCACTCTACAAATTTTATACATGTAATTTTGAAGGCCTTTTCAAATACACAAGCATAGTTTAGTTCTCCTTCTAGATTCAAGGACCTCGATTCACCCTTTTTAACTCTTTTGAGGCTCGTGACCTTAATTTGGTACATATTCCACCTCAGATACTCACAATCCGAACTTAGTACCAAACAACTCCGCGGGAATAACTCTCTATATTAGTGTTTCCACCTATGACACTTTTGACAATAAGTCATTTTTACACACATTGCTTTCATGTAGATAAGTGAATTCTCATGTAACACAACAAACATAAGGAACATATCGTTGGAAATCAGATCCTTGACCGAACACACAAAAACATGATTCAACGAGCTCGTTCAACTCTTTTTATTATTACACAACGAGAGCACATCAATACAATAACCCTAACCCTCTATTTATACTAAAACTCATTCTAGTACTAACCCGACTCGAACTCTATTAAATACATAATTAGACTCTTACATAAACCTTATTAGTTACTAATAATTATCTCTAAATAAAATATAAAAGACTCAATAAATAGTGAGTAAACTGCCAAATTGGTCCCTGATGTTTGGTCACTTTAGTCTAAACTCAAACATTTTGAATCTGGGTCCCTGTGGTTTCAATTTTGTTGTTATTTTCAGTCAAAAAAAAAATCTGGTCAGATTTTTCAGTTAACATACATATTTTTTTTGTCTTTTTCCTCCCTTTTGATGAAGGGAAAAATTGTCAGATTTTTTTAATTTGTTATAATAAAACGTTAAAAGACTATTTTGCCTTTCATTAAAAGGGAGGAAAAAAGACAAAAAAATTGAATGTTAACTGAAAAATCTAACTTGATTTTATCTTGAATGAAAATGACAACAAAATTGAAACCACAGGGACCCAGATTCAAAAGGTTTGAGTTTTGGACTAAAGTGACAAAAGTAACCAAACCTCAAGGACCATTTTAGCAGTTTACTCAAAAATAATTCATCAAGAATTATCTATAGCCCACCTTGATCCTTATCTCCTTAATTCAAGATTAACGTCTTCACATATCACACATTATCACATCAAAAGTTAATAATAAAATCATGTGGTATGTCGGAAACTAGACAATATATCTCTATTTTCGACTACCAACTACGTTAATAAAACCCGCCTCTTTTGCTACACATCCGTCTCGTTATTCCTTTGTGAGTGGCAAAGTTGTTATGCAAACTTTTTATTGGAAAACTGAACTATAGTTGTATATAATTTGGCTTCAGGTAGTCTGTTTTTAGTATTTTAATATTATGGTATTTGATAAATAACGTAAACGGGGGATGTAGCTCATATGGTAGAGCGCTCGCTTCGCATGCGAGAGGCACGGGGTTCGATTCCCCGCATCTCCACTGTTAATTTTTTTAATTATATTGTACATTTAATAAAGTCGACTCCTTGTATATTTGTAAACTTTGAGTTTACTCGCCTAAATAGGTGGTGGCCGAAGTGATAGAGATTGTTTTGTAAACCAAATTAATTACAAACTTATATTTGTTTGATGAATTCTAATTCATTAGATTTCAAATTCTTTTGGCAAATTACAACCAATTTGATAAATCTTTTCAAACCAGTTTTTCAAATTTGAACCCCTTTGACAAATCCAAATTCCTTCAATATTGAAAAAAGAAGAACGTGAACCAAACACACCCTAATCTTCTACTTACTATTACTTATTAATTTGCATGGGCTATGAGTGACAACTTTATTATAAAATATTGTTTTTCTTTCGTTTTAGATTCTTATCTTATACTCTAAATGGTATACGTCTTTAACCTATTTAATTTGACTTTTGTTCTCATAACTTGCTTAGTTAACTTGTTATTTATGTTGAATACGTAGGTGTGTTTAATTTCTTTTTCTCTCGACATTCCAGTATAAATATGATTTTTTTTTTAATTTTCTCTTTTAGTTGGAGTTGTATTCAAATTTGGTATCATAAACCATATAGATTACATGTATTGTACGAATGTTGTAACGAACCGAATTGAACCAATACGATCCGAAACCAAATTCCCGCTCTATGTCTAGGGAATCCCATAAGTTATCTCAAATAATTGAGACCTGAGAGTCAAAATAGGATAAAACTAATTCTCCTCAAAATGTCCCAACATGTTGGTCTTTGTTCAACTAGTAGTAAACCCGTTCGGTGGACAGGGTTTTTAACGTTGACATAAGAATTATTTCTTTGCATTCTAAACAAAAAAATATTATTTGTTTTAAAAAGAGCCAAAATGTGTGTTACCATACTCAATCAATAGGAAAAAGAATGTTTTTATTCACTCGGTGGCCCAGGTACTTTAATGTCATAATAGCAACACTATATATAATTGTATTTTAAACAAAACACATTTTGTTTAAGACCAATGTACACCCCGTTAACATAAGTACTCCATAAAGGACCTACAATGATAGGAAGTAATTGTTAAGCAACCTAAACATAACGTATATACTAGGGTAATAATGAAAACAAAAGCATCAGCAAGAACGCGTAGCAGAATCGAAAAGCGTGATTAAAGAAAAATGTTGACTGCATTTTGACATTTAATAATAGTAGATGCATTACCCAACCATAAAGATAACAACCGAGACCCCACACCAAATGGATCTGTTTTACAGAGCTAAATAATCAAGATTTAAATAACATTTTTAAGTTAATAACTTTAACATGCATTACCCAACCATAAAGATAACAACCGAGACCCCACACCAAAACCATGCATTTTGTCTGCAAAATACTCGCCAGCATACATGTCACCATTTCTGTATTCATCACGTAATTAATCACACATAAGCTCAAATCTCATAATAATTTTACAGAGAAATAAAAGAAAAACTACAAGAGGATTAGAATATTAAAACTCAAAACTTGATAAATCTTGGTGAGGAATATTTGAACCATCATAGTTGGTAATAATCACATTGTTTGTAGACAAATTATGAAAAAGGGAAATGCTGAATTTTTATTTTTTTTTACTTAAAGAGACTTTTGTAAATATATGTTCGCTATCACACTTTTTTCATAAGATCAACTAATACTTCTTTATGCCTTAATTGTTAAAAGACTAACAGAAATGCTAGAAAAATCACTAACGTTTGTAACATCAAGCGAGCTGAATCAAAGTACAAAAACACAGATACAAAGATTAACACAATATTTTTGACCCATATGTCAAAAAATGCTTATTTATCAAGTAACTAAGCGTTATTATTGCATTTTGGCAGGAACCATGGTTTGTTACCTAGTTGTAATTAAATGTTAATAAAAAAATAGAACTCACAAATCTGGTCTATATTAGGTGGTCTGTGGTGTGCCTAATTTATCAAGTAAATAAAACCCAATATCAGAGCTTAATTTATCAAGTAAATAAAGCCCCGCTTGCGGTCTGCTCATATAATGTAATATATGTGTGGGCGCTCGGGGGGGGCAAAAGCAAAAGTGCACTAATTTTTAACGTTATTTTACTAATTTCGTGAAAATAACGTTAAAAAGAGGGGATCGTTAATCAGGCATCATGTGGTGGCGTTGATAGCCGAAAGACAAGGGGGTACATGCACCAATTGGCGTTTGTCTCAATTGCTGAGTGTTATGTGCCTTATGTCCAAGGCTTGATGCAAAACCACAATCGAGCCGGGGGTCTCATTGGAAGCAGCCTCTCTATTCCTACGGGGTAGAGGTAAGGCTGTCTACATCCCACCCTCCTCAGACCCTACCTTAGCTTTGCTATAGGTGGGATATACTGAGTACGATGATGATGATGATGATCAGAGCTTAATTCCTCTTCATACCATATACATGAAAAACCTTATTATTTGTAATTGCTTATTAAAACTGCTCATTTGCTTATTGTGTTTTGACTTTCACACATCAGGTAAGGGTAAAATAAGCAGATTGGGAGTGGTTTATTAAAACTTATTGTACAAATTTCATCATCCGAGTCTGCTTATTTCATAAAACCATAAGCAGACTCAATAATCAATCCGAGTACCCAAACAGAGTATACATCAATACACCAAATAGAGCTAAAATTTACCTAAAATGGTAGTGACCAAGCCCATGTTTCACACCGCCTTTAAACTCGCCAAAATACTTACTACCATCTTCACAACTATGCACCCCAAACCCATTTCACTGACCCTTGATCCACTCACCAGCATACATATCCCCAACATAATATCGATAAATCCCGAACCCGTGCCTCAACCCCTGCCTATACTGACCCCGATACCGGCTCCCTTTAGCCCAAGTTTCGACCCCGTAACCATCATACTTCTGATCAACCCAATCACCTTCATACCTTCCTTTCAACTTATAATAATATACCCCACTTCCAGAACACTTTCCTTTATAAAACTCACCCTCAAACACATCCCCATTGCTGTAAACCTTCACCAAGAACCCCGAAACTTCGCTTTCGACAACCCGGTTCACTGAGCCAATTGACCAAACAACTGGTGTGCGTGAACTTGACCCGTTTGAAAAAAAGCTTCAAAATTGGGAACTTTCTTATAACAAACAACCGAATTGAAGGAGACCCAATACGATACAATCCATATACAGTAAAGGCACTAAAAGCTACTAACAACAACATGTAAAGATACAAAGATTCATGATTGTTAACCGAAAAAAGGTAAATTGAAGGTAAAAACAGGAAGATTACAACCCCGTGAAGGGGTTTTAATCCAGAACAACTTCACATAACTGATGTTTAACAGCTTTAAAGCTACTGATTTAGTGGCTAAAAGTGCTTCGGAAGATGAACAACAACAAATTAAGATAAGAAGCCTACATTCTGACCGAATGCAGACTGACCAGAGTAAGGCTGCGAGTTTGGCTATTGTTGTTGTCCAAATGCATTACTCCCTCTCTACGAACACATACTTTTTTCACATGAACAATAAATTCAAACACCTGCAATTTACTACAATTCCATATATTGAAACCCTAACACATTAAAACGTAAATTACCCGAGCAGGCTTGTCAATAATGGGATCAACAATTTGATTTGAGAACAACAGAGCATATCGATTGCGATGGCTGCTGGCAATGGAACAGAATAAAAGCTCTTTAATTACGGATTCACGTGATTTGAACAGCCTGAATAATTGTTCATGAAGGTGTGTATCTAGGGTTTAGAAGTCGCCAATGGTTCAAGCGAGAGAGATGGTGGTGCAGCCGAGTTTAGGGTGTGTGATAACAGGATAGTCGAGATTGGAATATAAAGAAAGAGTCGAAGTAGTTGAGTTGCTGAACGTGGGACCGAATAAAGTGATAACCGCCCAAAATGAGGGGAGAGACTCCTAAACATCCGGTAACTGTTGGTTTTATAGTTATTTTGGTGAGTTTAAAGGGCTAGGATTTAATCTTAGGGATATCTAATGGTTATTATTCATTTTGATAGCGGTTACAAACCACGCTGTCTATAATATATATAATAGGATAAAACTAATTCTCTGGACATTCCAGTATAAATATGTTTTTTTTTAATTTTCTCATATTGATTTCTTGAAATACAAGTATTTGAACAACGAGTTTTCAAAACACATCTGAAAAACAGACTATTTGACTTTAAAATTTTTATCCGGGATTCCAAAATTTCACCTTTTTGTGGTAATGCTAGTATTCAAAATCTTGGGATCTAAAAGGAATCTAAATTTGAGGTTAATTTAATTCTACCAAAACAATTAGCTAATAATTCTGTTCAATTGTTTATATGACCGGGACAGTGAAGTAAGTTTATATTATTTAACCAGACTAAAATATATATTTTAATTTTTACACAAATAATTACAAATAAATAAAATTTAGTTTATAAAAAATATAAAATATAAAATTTCTGTCATTTACTTTCACTTTTTGTATGTTGAGCTTACTCTATATCTATAGGGACAATTGCATATTTCCCCTTAAAAAGCTCCTTAATTGCGTATTTACCCAACTTAAAATTAAAATTGCATAGATCCCCTTCCTTAACTATTAAAATTGCATATATCTCATTCCTTAACTAATATAATTGTAAATTTACCCATTTTGATTTATTTTATTAAAAACAGGTTATATAATGACTTTTTTATCCTTATTTTTACTAAAACTTAAAAAAATACAAATTTATTCATTTTTACTAGTCTTTGTGGATTTTTCACAATTCTTTAAAAAAAATACATATTTATTCATTTTTTACTACTTTTACTAAAACTTAAACACTGAAATAAACCGCTAAACTAGTAAAAATCTACAAAAACTAGTAAAAACGAATAAATATGTATTGTTTTAGGTTTTAGTAAAAATAAGGGTAAAAAAGTCATTATATAATTTGTTTTTAATGAAATAAATCAAAATGGGTAAATTTGCAATTTTATTAGTTAAGGAAGGGGATATATGCAATTTTAATAATTAAGAAAGGGGATATATGCAATTTTAATTTTAAATTGGGTAAATACGCATTTAATCAGTTTTTTGAGGGGAAATATGCAATTGTCCCATATCTATACTACCTTATTAAGAGAACTGACTTTTCTACCCTTATGTAATTTTACATTGTATACAAATTTTGAAGCAACATGTACAAAAGAGCCAAACTATTTTAAAGCGGATAAAGTTGCATATTTTCCAAAGTTTTAAGACACATTATGGATATTTTTGGAATTTTGACACCTTTGTAACCTATAATTAAGATGATACTTGAAGAGACAAAATTAATTGTTATTTTAAAGCATGATGTACAATAGAGAATCCTTGCCCTTGTCTATTCACCTTCATCACCGACTAAAGAGTCTGCATAACCCCCATTAAATCGTCCTCTCAAATCTCCCTTTCAAGTCCAGGTTTCTGCAGCAGTGACAACGCACGGGTTCCCCACCTCACTAAGCCCCTTTATTGAACCTAAACCCATCTGTCACTCATTTCATCATGCCTCGTTAACATTCATCGTTTACCATTTCATCCACAAGGTCTGCTTGTTTTTCTTAACAATTTCAAGAAATCAACAACCCCTTCAAAGATCCCAATCAGATTATTGGTAAAGTTCCATTCTTTTTTAGTTTTTCAAGTAAAAAAAAACATATTTTTATATGATGTTATGTGAATTATTTTTGTTAGATGTATGTTGTTTGAGTAATTTTAGGGATTTTTTTTGCAAGTTCTTCATATTCTGGCATGTGGGTATGTCAAGATTTTCTTGCATCAGTGGTTATTGTGTCAACGTTTGTAACTTTATCTGAATTTTGAATATTATTTGTTGAATTTCTTGAAGTTTATCATCCATTGGCATCTGTGTGTTTCAAGATTTTCTTGCATTAGTGGTTATTGTATCAAAGTTTGTAACTTTATCTGAATTTTGAATATTATTTGTTGAATTTCTTGAAGTTTATCATCAATTGGCATCTGGGTGTGTCAAGAATTTCTTGCATCAGTGGTTATTGTATCAAAGATTCTAACTTTATCTGAATCTTGAATATTATCTGTTGAATTTCTTGATATTTATCATCAGTTAAATACATTCACCATTTCATCCACATGATCTGCTTGTTTTTCTTAACAATTTCAAGAAAATCAACAACCCCTTTAAAGATCTCAATCAGATTATTGGTAAAGTTCCATTCTTTTTTAGTTTTTCAAGTAAAAAAACATATTTTTACGTGATGTTATGTGATTTATTTTGTTAGATGTATGTTGTTTGAGTAATTTTAGTGATTTTTTTTTTTGCAAGTTCTTCATATTCTGGCATGTGGGCATGTCAAGATTTTCTTGCATCAGTGGTTATTGTGTTAAAGTTTGTAACTTTATCTGAATTTTGAATATTATTTGTTGAATTTCTTGAAGTTTATCATCCATTGTGTAACACCCGTCTTAATTACTACTTGAAAATTTATAATAATTTACAAGATTTTAAATAAAAGATGTCTAGGTTAAAACATAAGTTCCAAAAAACAAAGTTCTAAGGTAGCAAACATTAATCAACTACTGACTAATTTAAACATTCAAAGTTATTTAGCAAACTGATTACATCATAACATTTTCTAAACAGAATTAAACGACGCGGAAGCTTCAAAAGTTTGTGTTCGGTTCTTCAAAAGCTTGCTTGACCGCCATCCGTAATCCTTGAATACCTAGAAACTGAAATGTTTACATTAAACATTAGTATTATAGTACTTAGAAATAATACATAATCGAAACTACGTATAAAACGGATTCGATTTAACGAAAATATGCAAAATTCATTATAAATGTCAAGCTCTACCGTAACTTACGGTAGTTACCGTAAGTTACGGTAGCTCCTGGGAAGCTTTGGTTCCACCGTAACACAGGAGGAATCCACCGTAACATTTTGGTCTCTACCGTAAATTACGGTATATACCGTAATTTACGGTAGACTCTGGAATGTTATGTTTTGTTTGATTTGTTTGTTTACTTGAGCCAAATTCTCGGATTTCATTCCTACAAACCAACATATTAAATCCTCGTATTTCTAATATGTCATTTGTTGATGATAACACAAGACCAATCAATTATATCACGAAGCATTTGCCATGCCTTAGTCGATTATTCAACCCGTTTGGCTCATCTACGGAATCCTCCATTATGATGACTACCAACAAGTTTAAACCAATCCTGGTCTTATAAATCGATATAACAATCATTATCGCCTCAAATTAAGACAACCTTATTCTATAATTCACTATACTTATGCAAATTATCAAATTTACCCAATGTAACGAGTCAAGTTACATACCTTCAAAGTAAGCCTTTCAAACGCGATTCGCCACCCGCTTGTCCACTTGACGCTCCTGCGTCCTTTCCTATAGAGTTCATTTATAACATGTTTAGAACTCCCTTTAAACCATATATCGCGTAGTAAACCGAAACATCAAAATTATGTGTTTCAACTTTGAATTTCAGTTTTAAGCCTTCTTTGAGGCATTTTCACAAACACTTTAAGGGCAGATTTTTTACATGATTATATAGCAAGTCTCTAGCTTATCATTTAACCCAAGTTTCACATCAATCGACCCATTTTACATAATTGTTAGCTTCTAAAATTTTAAAGTCATTTCACAATTGTCAAATTACACTAGAACAACACCCAATTTCCTAGTGTTTATCAAATTATACATAACCCACTAATCACCTACAATGGTGTTCATAGATTTCACTAAAAATTCACATGATTTCAACTTGTATTTGTCTAGGGTTTGTCCCTAGACACTATATTGTTCCTAATCCATCATAAAACAAACATGCAACCATAAATCTCAGATTTTCCCAATTTCATGAGAATTTCAAACAGAGAATTAACACCAAATTTTACATACCTTGTAACCCCCTTGTGATGAGGATCACTAATCTATGTTCGGACTTTGATTTGGACTGAGTTTGATCCTTCAATTTAGAGATTTTATGCTGAACTAGGGTTTTGATGGAGCTTGGGGTCGCCCCTGCTCTGGTCGATCTCCACCAAACACAGACAAATGTGTTTGTGTTTTATTTATTTAGATTTTATTAATATTAGTTTCATTTTGAACACATTTGGTCCCTAAACTTTCCTTTGGTTCTAATTTTGGCGTTTTAACCCATTTATAGGTTACTACAAGGCTTTCACCTAACTGGGTTATTTTAAATCCTAGTTAGTTAACTAGTTTATTTATCAACTTTATATTTAAAATAAATAAATTTGAAATTTTTCGGGGTGTTACAAGTCCGCCCCCCTTAAAAGGGTTTCGTCCCCGAAACCAAAGTACGTACCAAATAACGTAGGGTAGAGACGTCGCATCTCCTCTTCGGACTCCCACGTAGTGTCCGAACGCTTTCTATGCTCCCACTTGATCTTGACTTGATCGATTTGTTTATTTCGCAAGTGCTTAATCTTCCGATCTAAAATTTCTATGGGCCTTACAATATAATTCAAGCGTTCATCCACTTCGATATCATCGTAGTGAATATAAGTTGTCTCATCCGCTAGACATTTCCGAAGATGTGACACATGAAATGTGCTATGGATCCCGCTTAGTTCCTCCGGTAGTTCAAGGCGGTAAGCTACCCTTCCTACCCATTCTACAATCGCAAACGGCCAGATAAACCTCGGGCTTAATTTTCCTCTTTTTCTGAACCTGATAACCCCCTTCCATGGGGATACTTTGAGCATGACCTTATCGCCAACATGGAATTCGATTGGCCTATTCCTTTTGTCAGCATACGCCTTTTGTCTATCTTGAGCCGCTTTCAAGTGTGCCCAGACCACATCAATCTTTTCATTAGTGGCTCGTACTATATCTTGGTGGACGAGTTCACGTGGACCCACTTCACCCCAACATACCGGGGTTCGGCATTTCCTACCATAGAGCTTTTCGTACGGTGCCATCTTAATACTAGCATGGTAGCTGTTGTTATACGAAAACTCGACCAAGGGTAGGTAAACATCCTAACTTCCTCCAAAGTCGATTATACACGCCCGTAGCATGTCCTCCAATGTTTGTATTGTTCTTTCACTCTGTCCATCTGTTTGAGGATGGTACGCAGTGCTAATGAACAATTTGGTTCCCATTTGCTCTTGGAAATCTCGCCAGAAATTTGAAGTGAACCGGGTATCCCTATCAGACACGATGGATACCGGTACTCCATGACGTGCTATTATCTCATTAGTGTAAACTTCTGACATCTTTTCTGACGTATAAGTCTCACGAATCGGAATGAAGTAAGCACTTTTCGACAATCTATCCACCACTACCCATATGGCATCGAAACCACGGTTCGTCTTTGGTAGCTTGGTTAATAGGTCCATCGTAATATGTTCCCATTTCCAAACCGGGATTTCTAACGGTTGGAGTTTACCGTATGGTTTTTGGTTCTCCGCCTTGACTTGTAGACATGTCAAGCATTTTTCCACGTACTTCACCACATCTCTTTTCATTCCGGGCCACCAATAGTTTTGCTTTAAGTCATTATACATTTTGGTCGCTCCCTGATGGATGGAATAACGGGACTTATGAGCTTCATCAAGTAGAAGCTTTTTAACTCCGCATGTGTTAGGAAACCAAATTCTATTGAAACGTGTTTTCAACCGTGGTTTCCTACTTCGAGATCTTTAACTTGACCAACAATCCTCTCCCTCTTCCAGTTTTCCGTCTTTACTGCTTCATCTTGTGCTCCTCGGATTCGTTAGAGTAAGCTCGAGGTCACAATGAGCTGCAACGATCGTACTCGTATCGGGACATAATCCGCCTTTCTGCTTAGGGCATCCGCCACCACATTTGCCCTTCCGGGGTGATAGTTTATTTCACAGTCGAAATCTTTCACCGTTTCTAACCATCACCTTTGTCGCATATTTAACTCCTTCTGATCGAAGAAGTATTTTAAGCTTTTGTGATCGGTGAATATGGTGCACTTTACTCCATATAAATAGTGCCTCCATATTTTTAATGCAAATACCACCGCAGCCAACTCGAGATCGTGCGTGGGATATTTCTTCTCATGTATCTTTAATTGTCTCGAGGCATAAGCTATAACTTTGCCCCGTTGCATCAGAACACATCCGAGCCCCGATAGTGAAGCATCCGAATAAACCACCAATTCTTCGACCCCGTCCGGCAAGGTTAGTACCGGAGCTCGAGTTAATTTCTCCTTTAGCGTTTGAAACGCTCTTTCTTGATCGACACCCCAAATGAACTTTTCTTCCTTCCGGGTCAGCTTTGTTAGCGGCGACGCAATCTTGGAGAAATCTTGAATGAATCTCCTATAGTATCCCGCAAGCCCCAAAAAGCTTCTAATTTCTGAAGGGTTCCTCGGGGGATTCCATTTTGACATAGCCTCAATCTTTGACGGATCTACCAATACTCCATTGGCACATATGATGTGGCCGAGAAATTGCACTTCTCGTAGCCAAAAGACACACTTAGAGAATTTCGCGTACAACCTCTCTCTTCTAAGTGTTTCTAACACCTCTTGTAAGTGGTGTGCATGTTCAGCTTCACTTTTTGAATATATCAAAATATCATCGATAAAGACGATAACTGACTTATCCAACATTGGTTTGCAAACCCGGTTCATGAGGTCCATGAAAGCCGCGAGTGCATTTGTCAGCCCAAATGACATCACGAGGAATTCGTAATGTCCGTATCGCGTGCGGAAAGCCGTCTTCGGCACATCTTCCTCCTTGACCTTTAATTGGTGATACCCCGATCTAAGGTCAATTTTCGAAAACTAGTTCGCACCTTGTAGTTGGTCAAATAAATCATCTATCCTCGGAAGTGGGTATCGGTTCTTTACCGTGAGTTTGTTTAACTCCCGATAATTGATACACATGCGCATACTTCCGTCTTTCTTTTTCACGAACAGTACCGGTGCGCCCCAAGGAGACACACTCGGCCTTATGAATCCTTTGTCAAGCAGGTCTTGAATCTGGGACATTAACTCTTGTAATTCCGACGGTGCGAGTCGGTATGGTGCTTTAGCTACGGGTTTTGCGCCCGGGATCAATTCGATTCCAAACTCTACCTCCCGATCGGGCGGCATTCCCGGTAAATCACCCGGAAAAACATCTTCAAAGTCACGTACTACTGGCACGTCTCCAATCTTTGGTAATTCTTTTTCGGGCTCGTTCGCATATATCATAAATGCCTTGCATCCGTGCTTCATAAGCTTGTGAGCTTTCAACATTGAGCATATTATGGGGTTACCCCCTTTTTCGCCATAGATAGTAATGTATTTTCCGCTCGGTGATATTAGCTTTACTTCCTTACGAAAACACACGACCTCCGCGTGGTGCTGAGATAGCCAATCCATCCCAACGACTACTTGAAATTCACCCTTTGACATCGGGATTAGATCTATCAGGTATTCTTCATCATCGATGCTTAATTTGCAGCCTCGAAAAATATCACAAACTATAAAACTTTTGTTGTCCCATATTTCAACTTCTAAGGGCATAGATAATTTTGTCAATACAAACGAAGGATGTCGAATAAATCCATGCGAAATGAAGGATTTATTCGCACACGTATCAAACAATACACGTGCAGGAATTGAGTTAATCATGAATATACCTGAGACCACGTCGGGTTCTATCTTTGCTTCAGCCGCGGTAAGTTGGAAGGACCTAGCCTTTGCCTTTGGAGCTTCCGTTGGAGACTCTTTTGTGTCTCTCTTTCCAACCAACTCGGAGCATTCAGACTTTTTATGGCCGGGTTGATAACATTTGTAACAAACGGAAACTTTTCCGGGACATAGCGATGCAGTGTGCCCCGTCTTCCCACATACCGGACACGGCTTGTCTTTGAAGCGGCACTCCCCTTTGTGCCTCTTTCCACATACTTTTCAACTTGGCGACCCGCCTTTAGTCTCCACTTTCTTCCCTGATTCAGCAGTTCTAGCTTTCTTTGTGGGGCTTGGATTCACATCCTGTGCCCTTCGCTCACCCCTTTCAACTTGTTTCTTTAACTCGATTTCCAGCTCCCGGGTGGTGTTGATGATTTCTGTGCGAGTCTCATATTTTGAGGGAGTCATAAAATCCCGGTATTCAGCACTCAGCATGTTGTAATTGTAGTATATCTTCTGCTCTTTCGTGGTGACCAACTCGTCACAGAATCTCAGCTTATCCATGAAGATACCCGTGATTTTATCAATTGATTCTCCCTTTTGTCTTAACTGAATAAATTCCTCTTTGATCCTGTTGATAACTGCTTTGGGACTATGGTGTTTAAGGAACAACACCTTAAACTCATCCCAAGTCATGACCCTTGCCGCTTCGGCTCCTATTTCCTTCTTTTTATTGTCCCACCAATCTTTGGCTTGACCCCTCAATTGACCCGTTCCGTAAGCAACAAAGTCACCTACGTCACAATGGGTCCGTTCAAACACTCCTTCGACGTCACTTATCCATCTTTGGCAGATTATCGGATCAACTTCCCCGTTATAGATTGGCGGTTTGCACGCCATAAATTCTTTATATGAGCACCCTTTACGATCTCCCGTTTTCTCCTTCATAAGGTTGACATTATCCTCCAACCTTTTAACTCGCTCTTCGACAAGCGACAACACCGTGCTTTGAATTTTGTCTATAAACCCGGATAGACTACCTTCAATTGCCTTCCCTACTTCTTCGGCAATTATTTATTTCATTTGTTCGGTGCTTATTTGCACCGGATTATCATCATTTCCATCAGACATCTTGAAACTGAAATGTTTACATTTAAACGTTAAACATTTCATTTATAATATTACTTCATTTGTTTCGGTTTAGCCAAGTTCCCAACTTGCTTTAACCGTTCACATTCGGTGCACTCTCCGGGATTGAGTGTGTTAACACGCTCTTCCCATGCACATCAATTCATTTCTCATTTCTTACATAAATATAATCTGTTAAAATAATAAGTTAATTCTTACCGGACGATCGATCAAGCTTGAACCGAACACTTGTTGACAACCTTAAGCTCTGATTACCAACTTGTAACACCCGTCTTAATTACTACTTGAAAATTTATAATAATTTACAAGATTTTAAATAAAAGATGTCTAGGTTAAAACATAAGTTCCAAAAAACAAAGTTCTAAGGTAGCAAACATTAGTCAACTACTGACTAATTGAAACATTCAAAGTTATTTAGCAAACTGATTACATCATAACATTTTCTAAACAGAATTAAACGACGCGGAAGCTTCAAAAGTTTGTGCTCGGTTCTTCAAATGCTTGCTTGACAGCCATCCGTAATCCTTGAATACCTAGAAACTGAAATGTTTACATTAAACATTAGTATTAGAGTACTTAGAAATAATACATAATCAAAACTACGTATAAAACAGATTCGATTTAACGAAAATATGCAAAATTCATTATAAATGTCAAGCTCTACCGTAACTTACGGTAGTTACCGTAAGTTACGGTAGCTCCTGGGAAGCTTTGGTTCCACCGTAACACAGAAGGAATCCACCGTAACATTTTGGTCTCTACCGTAAATTACGGTATATACCGTAATTTACGGTAGACTCAAGAATGTTATGTTTTGTTTGATTTGTTTGTTTACTTGAGCCAAATTCTCGGATTTCATTCCTACAAACCAACATATTAAATCCTCGTATTTCTAATATGTCATTTGTTGATGATAACACAAGACCAATCAATTATATCACGAAGCATTTGTGTTGGGATTGAACCCTATCAGAGGAACAGATAATTAATGCCAAAACTGGATCAGAGCAGTGGATCCAGAATAAGCAGATGTTTACATACAAATCTCTCCCCTTGAAAGTGGTTTCATATCTGCTGACCTCCTATCTGCTGATCTTACTAAGTGCTGACCTACAACTGCTGCCTTGCATCTACTGCCTAATGTCAAAGACTGATGGAAGACCAAAGCTCTGCTGATTCAATCTACTGCCTTGAGTCTAGTACTGCTGATCCGGACAAGCACTGCTGGGTTCACAGCAGTGGAAGGATGCAGCAGCTGTTTAAGAGTCTTTTTATGTAATGAAATGTAATAGCAGTAGTTAGTACATCAGTGTTTGTGTAGATCAGAGGTTAGAGTTTGTTAGGAGGTTAGATGTCACTTTCATGGTGACGTCAGCTAAGATGCTCAGTGGTTTGCAAGTGCCTATAAATAGTTCAGTACTTTGTACTGTTCTATTAGCTCTTTTGCATCATCGTCTTCTTTGCACGAACAAACTACTGAGCTCTGGCTGAGGGGGAGTTTGCATTCATTCATCAATCATTGTAATCGTTATTGAAATAAATTCAATCTTCCGATTCATTGTGTAAAGATGTTTGATCAAAGTATTACTCTCGTTTGATTGTATGCAAAGTTTGTTTTCACCATAATTCCGCTGCACACTCATCCATTTTCATCTTAATTACAAACATAAAATACAATCAGAATCAAACTCAGATCCATCAATTGGTATCAGAGCTTGGACAGTCAAATTTGATTTAACAATCATTTTGACGTAAATAGTTCAGCTCACAACAGTTGATACTGATCGTTTGTTCGTTGGTTGAAAAACAGAGCAAGGATTAATCACCATTAAAAGTTGATTTCTCAGTGTCTGTAAAACAACAAGAATGACGTCACAATCTCAGGATGATAAAAACAACATCGGCTCTCTTTTTAAACCACCTATGCTAAAAAGAAATGAGTACAACATCTGGCAGAGGAGGATGGGTCACATCCTCGCTCAACAAAGCACATGTTGTTGGAGGTATGTCATCTATGGTCCCCATGTTCCTTCAGTGCCAAGTGCTGAAGATGCTAAAAAGTTCGTTCCAAAACCAGTTGAAAATTATACCGAAACCGACTTTCAAAAGATCAAACTAGATGCTAAAGCGTTTAGCATCATAGCATCAGCGCTGCCCAATGAGATATATGCTGGACTGTTACACTGTAACAGTGCCAAAGAGTTATGGGATGCACTTAAGGAACAGTTTGGGGGAACCGAAGAAGTCATAGAAAACAATAGGGAAATCCCGAACCAACAGTATGAAACATTTTGTTATGTTAAAGGTGAATCACTAACGCAACAATTTGAGCGTTTCAGCTGTCTCATCAGTGAACTGAGGCTTGTTAATACCACTTTTACAAACTCAACTCAAAATAGCAGGTTCCTCAGGTCACTGCCAGAAAAATGGGACACCATAGCTTTTGTCACCCGAAACTCACCTGAATTCAAGGATCTGACCTTGACCCAACTCCATGGTCGACTCCTGACCTATGAAAGGGAGTTGAACCAGAAAAGGAGGTTGCAAGAGTCAGGAAAAGTTACTGATGATTACACTTTCGGTAACACTGCTCTTCTGGGTCAAGAAGAATCTGGGAGCAGTGGTAAGGATCAAGGTTATGATCACTTCATTGACATAACTGCTGGTGCAAATTTCAACAACCCTGATCCTCACTCTGCTAGTTATGCATTCACTGCAAACGAAAACCAGATGTCAGATAATTTATGCTTTGAACTCAATGATTTACAACATTTTGATCCCACTGACTTAGAGGAAATGGACATCCTGCACCAACTGGCTTTGCTAAGTGTTAGAACTAGCAAATTTTACAAAAGAACAGGGCGAAAATTCCCAGGTTTGCATGGGAATCTAAGGGTTGGGTTGGATAAATCGAAAATCAAGTGCTACAAGTGTAATAGGTTGGGACATTTCGCTAGGGAATGTAGGAGTCAAACTACTGGTCCCATAATTACTCATCCTAGCTCAAATCCTAGACCTCAAAACCAAAGCACCGTGCACTATGCCCACTATGCCCCAGCAGCTCAAGTGAACACTGCTCACTATGCTGCTGCCCCTGTGCCAGTGCACTATGTCCAAACTACTGTTCCACAGATCCAATATGTTCAAACCCCTGTTCCCCAGGCACAAGTGCAGCCTGCACCTCAAACCACTGCTCCAGCAGCAGTACAACCAGATCAACAAAGTTTTTTCACTCAAGGGTTTGTTGACTGGAGCAGTATGCCTGAAGACCTTAGTGATGAAAATTTTGCACTCTATGCTTCTAATGATTCTTCTGATAATGAGTTTTGTTTGATGGCATTAGAGTCAATACAGGAGGGGGTTGAAACTGAAGAGGAACAACTGAGTAATGAAACAGTGGATGAGGTGACTGAAGCAGTGGTTACTGCTGTGGCTGGTGAACTACTGTTGGGAGAAAGTTCAGGTACCCTGATTGAACCACTGACTGACCCATGGTCCGAAGAGGACAAAGAGGAAAAGAAGGAAGAAAAGGCTGGTGAAAAGAAGGTGAGAGCTGATGATGAAGAGGATTATCAATGTGATTGTGCAATGATGGCTGCTGCCAAGGTATCTCCTCAAGTTCTAGAAAAACTGTGTTCTAACAATTGCATTATTGCTTTTGCTAACATCAAAGAGGTGAATGAAAACCTTCGGGATAAAATCTTAACTGATGAAGTCAAATTTGAAAGATCTTTAAAAGAACTTAAAAACAAATTGACTAAAAAGGAAAAAGAGATCAGCAGTTTGAAAGAAGAACAAAGCATAACCAAAACACAACTCCAAACTATGGTAGAAAAATACCAAGTTTGCAAAAAGGAGTTAGAGTCCACCCAGATCACTTGTGAGAGATGGGTGGAATCATGCAAAGGGTATGAGGTTATGCTTGAAAAACAGATAAAAAGCAATGTGAAATTTGGTGTTGGTTATAGAAAACATGATGATGAAACCATTGCTTTTGCAAAATCAGTTCAAACCACTGATGTAACCACTGAGTTCATACCCACAAACAAGAATGGCCAAGAAGTGAAAATCACTGACAAACTTGGTAACAAAATCACACTTGACAGACCAATGGGATCCTCCACTTTTGAGGAACTTGAAGACTATCAGTTTAAACCAAAATGGTCTGATGAGTGTGATATTCTTGAAAATTTCAAGCCAATGGACTTTACATCAACTGATGGTATTAAGGCTCCAAAAGCTAAAGTCATACCTCTCAAGGACATCCCAGCAGTGGTTAAAACCTCTGCTGCAAAGGAGTCTGAAAAGAGAAAGAGGAAAGAAAAAATTGATAACTTGTTTTGTGAATTCTGTGAGAAAAGGAATCATCTAACAAAAGATTGTTTCCACTTAAAAGCTTATAATTTAAACAGAACAAGTGTCATTGTTTCAGCTGATAGTTGCATTGTCTGTGGTAAAACAAACCACAAAACTCAAGCATGTGTGTATCTTAAAAACTTTGATGTGAAAAAGAATGAGTACATTGCTAAAACATACTTGAGTCCATCATCATCATCAACATCTGTCAAATTCACCAAGAAACAACCACTGTTTGTGCCAGTTCAGACAGCTGTCACAAAACAGCTGAACCAAACATCTGTCAAAAGAGATGTTCAGGTAACTGATGCACCCCCTGCCAATTAGTTCAGAAAAGGCAAGGAAAAACAGTCTTACCAAAGGATTCCACACGTTTATGAAGCCTACAAAAGGCCTTCTAAACCTAAAGTGAATAGGCATCCTTTTGGTTATCAGCAGATGATTGGTCATGACCCACAACAGTGGTTAGAGAAACACTGTCCTAAAACAGTCCAAACCCCTGACCTAACCACTGTCCATCATCCTGCATCCATCCCAGACACTGTTGAGACCCCATCCAAAGCCCTGCTGGCTTTGGAGACCTTAATGAACTAATCCTTTTACTTCATGTGCAGGGAGCTTCTGCATGCTTTGATAGTTTTTGGAATGTAGATAGTGGAGGCTCCAGGCACATGACAGGATGTAAAGCCATCCTCAAAGACTTTAAAATCCATGGAGGGGGTGATATATCCTTTGGGAATAATAGTAAAGGGAAAGTTCTAGGGTCTGGTACAGTGCAGTCTGGAAATGTAAAATTTGAAAATGTCAATCTGATAGACAATCTAAAATTCAACCTTCTGAGTGTATCACAAATGAGTGACAAAGGGTTTGGGTCATTCTTCACAAAAGATTGTTGTAGGATTGTTGGACCAGAAATGGTCAAAAAGATTGAAGCAATAATCAAAACTGGTCAAACTAAACTTGTTGCTCAAAGAAGTGGCAATGTTTATGTTGTTGATATGTCAAAAGAGTGTCCCAGAGCTGATGCCTGTCTGTTCTCAGCTGCCTCTAACAAAGAGACAGAACTTTGGCACAGAAGGCTGGGACACACAAATCTTAAGACAATCACTGAAATTTCAAAAAATGGTTTGGTGAGAGGCCTACCACAAAAACTGTTTTCATGCCCTGAACATTGCATTTCCTGTTTAAAAGGAAAACAACATAAAAGTTCTTACAAGTCCATTGAAGAGTCCAAAACAACCCAGTGTTTGCAAATGCTACACATGGATTTGTTTGGCCCAGTTCAAGTCATGAGTCTCAAGAAGAAAAGATATTGTTTGGTTATTGTTGATGACTTTTCTAGGTTTACATGGACTTTCTTTTTACACTCAAAAGATGAGACTGCAGGCATTTTGTAAGACTTTGTGACACAGGTTGAAAAGCAATTTGACCTTCCAGTGAAAAGCTTCAGGAGTGACAATGGCACATAATTCAAAAATAAGGAGTTGGATGCCTTCTGTGTGAAGAAAGGGATTGTAAGGCAGTACAGCATCCCTAGAACACCAGAGCAAAATGGGGTAGTGGAAAGGAAGAACAGAACTTTGATTGAGGCTTCCAGAACCATGCTTGCAGATTCAGGTTTGCCATTAACTTTCTGGGCAGAGGCAGTAAACACTGCTTGCTATGTCCAGAACAGAGTTTTAATAAACCCCAGGCACAAAAAGACTGCTTATGAAATTCTGTATAAAATCAAACCACTAATCTCATATTTCAAAGTGTTTGGCTGCCCATGCTTTATTTTGAACTTAAAAGACTCCATTTCAAAATTTGCAGCCAAAATTGATTGTGGTTATCATCTGGGATACTCAACCACTGCCAAGGCCTACAAAGTGTTCAATACACGGACCAAGGCAGTGGAGGAGACCTTGAATGTTAAGTTCAATGAACTTTCATCAATGAAAATCCCAGCAAATCCTGCAGATCTGTTTGATCTTGAAAATTTACCTTTGAAAATACTGCTGTCAAGACTAACAGTGCAGGTCCATCAGAGGATACAACACCAGACTATGGGTATGAAATCATCATCCCTCAAAGGTCTGCCACAAAGGGAAAAGCATCAGCTGTTCAAAACAGTTGTCAAAGCTCAACCACTGCTACCTCAACAGTTGTTGACCAAAGTAGCCCATTTACCACTGCTTCCACATCCTCAAACACTGCTGACAAAAGTCCTCAAACAGTGGATACAAGTCATCAGATGTCCACTTCATTACCTCCTATTCCACCACCTTTTGAAGCCACTGCTGGATCATCAAAGTCCCCAGCAGTGGTTAGCTCAGATGATACACATCTGCAGCCTTCACCAACAAATGCCATCATACCATACCAAGGAGATTTAATCTTCTTGAGATCTCATCCACCTGATCAAATCATTGGCAACATAAATGAAGGGGTGCTCACAAGAAGCCAAACCCAAAACATTTGTCTTTTTGCTGGTTTTCTATCACTCCACAGCCAGTCAAGTACCAAGAGGCACTAAAAGACAACAGCTGGGTAGAAGCCATGCAAGAGGAACTCCAACAGTTTAAAAGACAACAAGTATGGGAGCTTGTACCACTGCCAGAAGAGGTTAGTCCCATTGGCACAAAGTGGGTCTTCAAGAACAAAACTGATGAAAGGGGTATTGTTGTCAAAAATAAAGCCAGGCTTGTGGTTCAAGGTTACAGACAGGAAGAGGGGATTGATTATGATGAAACATTTGCCCCTGTTGCAAGATTGGAAGCCATTAGACTGTTCCTGGCCTTTGCTGTCAACCACAATATGAAGGTGTTTCAAATGGATATCAAAAGTGCTTTCCTCTATGGTACAATTCAAGAAGAGGTGTATGTTTGTCAACCTCCAGGTTTTGAGGATCCATTTTATCCAGATCATGTCTACAGGCTAAACAAAGCCTTGTATGGCTTGAAACAAGCACCAAGAGCCTGGTATGAAACTCTTTCCAACTTCCTACTCTCAAATGGTTTCAAAAGAGGTACCATTGATAAAACACTGTTTTTAAAATGGAGAGGGAAGGATTCAATGATTGTCCAGATTTATGTGGATGACATTATTTTTGGAAGCACATGTAACTCAATGTGTGAAGAGTTTAGAGAACTCATGACAGCTGAGTTTGAAATGAGTGCAATGGGTGAGCTGCAATGCTTTCTTGGTCTCCAAGTTCAGCAAATGCAAAATGGAACTTTCATTCATCAAAGCAAATATGCTAAAGAACTTTTGACCAAATTTGATATGAATGATTGTAAACCATGCAGCACACCCATGGCAACAAATAAGCTGGTCATGTCTGATGAAAAAGATGAGCTGATTGACCAAACACTTTATAGAAGCATGATTGGGTCTTTATTGTACCTAACTGCATCTAGACCAGACATCATGTTTGCAACATGTGTCTGTGCAAGAAGTCAATCAGCTCCCAGAAAATCAAATCTCATTGCTGTAAAAAGGATCTTCAGATACATAAAAGGTGCTCCCACACTTGGTATCTGGTATCCAGCTAATGGGAATATCAAGCTTTCAGGTTTTTCAGACAGTGACTTTGCTGGATGTAACACCACAAGGAAGTCCACATCAGGAGGGTGCCAGTTTCTAGGTGATTGCTTAGTTTCTTGGCAAAGCAAAAAGCAAGCAGCAGTTTCAACATCCACTGCTGAGGCTGAATACATTGCTGCTGCAAGCTGTACAGCCCAACTCCTGTGGCTTCAAAATCAGTTGCTGGATTTTGGTATCACTGCCTTAAAGACACCACTCATGTTGGACAGCCAGGCAGCAGAAAATATCATCAAAAATCCAGTTTCCCATTCAACCACCAAACACATCGACATCAGACATCACTTTGTGAGGGATTGCTATGAAAAAGGTTTGATTTCTTTGCATCATGTCCCAACTAAAGACCAGCTGGCAGATGTGCTCACAAAAGCACTTGATACAGCCACTTTTGAAAGCTTGGTCTCTAGAATTGGGATGCTAAACATGGAATAACAAGCAAAATCTTGTTTTTCTATGCATAAAAGCATCAAAATGTTTTCAGAAAATCAAAATTCCATCCTTAAAAATAGCTAAAAAATGAAATTTTCATTAAAAATCCTTAAAGTCTGCCATTAACCACTGATTGTTCAAAAGTCTGCTCTATTTCAAAAGCCTGTCCACTGCTGAAAGTCAACCCCTTTTCTCTCATTCCTTTGATAAACTCTGTTGTTCAAAAGCAGTGTCTTATCCACTGATATGCTATCCACTGATAGTAAAAATCATCCACTGCTTTACTACCACTGCTTTCATCAGTCACTTTCATAAAAGTATTGTCCTTCACTTTCACCAGGGGTTGTCACGTGGGCAGTACATATTGGTCAGACTTTTTGTAACGGATGCCACATCAGCATTCACTTTCTTGTCTATAAAAATCCCCCACTCACCACCAAAACAGGGTTTTACTGTCGAATTGAATTCCTAAAAATTCTCTTCTCAAAGCAGTTCTTCATCTCATTTCTCCACAAATTTCTTCGATCATCATCCTCAAAATGACAAAATCGAAGTCATCTTCAAAATCCTCATCCAAATCTTCATCGAAAACAGCCTCTCAAAAGGCAATCTCCACTGAAATTCCATATAAACCATCTCACAATCTCCTGGGTCTCCTCACAAAACCAGGAACCACCAATGTTTTCAATTCCATCATTGACACCATGGCAAAATCAAAGTACAAAACTTTGTTCACTGTCGATGCACCAATCTATTTGGCGACCCAAAGGGAGTTTTGGAAGAATGCAACCCTTGAAAAACAAGGAGACATTGCAACCACCATACACTCTTCTTTAAAGGGTAAAGCTGTCCAAATCACGCCACAATCCATTTCAGAGGTCTTTCAACTCGATGATCAAGAAGGTAAAATTTCTTTCACTAAAAACGAGTTGCAAACTGACTTCATTGAAAGAGGGTATGAAGCCACAATGATGAAGAAACTTACCTTAGAAAAAGGTTATTTTCCTTCTGCAACCAGGTTTTTATTTCATACCCTCCTACTTTGTGTTTCAAATAAAACCACTTCTTTCAATGAAATCCCTTTAAAGATTCAAAATCTGGGATATGCAATTCTTCAAGAAGAAAATCTTAACTATTCTCGGGAAATTTTTAAAGATTTGGTTAATAATGTTGAAACAAAATCATTCTTACTGTTTCCAAGGGTTTTAAGTTACTATTTTGAAAAGAAATTCAGTAAGAATGATATAGCTGAAATAAACCAAGGTGATTCTACTCAAATAAACAGTTTAACAACTGAAACTTTTTCAAGAATGTTAGCACCTTGCAAAACACAAGCAGAGGTGCCTGAGCAGATTTTAGCAGTTACAACTGCTCCTCAGGTATCTGCTGCTGAGCCCACTGCTCAAGGTTATCAAAGCAGCAGACCAACTGTTTTGAAACCCACACCTACAATCCACAAAAAGCCACACAAAAAGAAAACTCAAAAACCCCCCAAACCAATCAAAAGGGCAACTCTGGAGGATGAGATACCAGAGCAAATACCTGTGACAACACAACAGTCACAAGAAACCACTGCTGCTTCTTCCTCACAGCAGTTGGTACAAATATCTCAACCCATAACCAAAACTCCTCCTGCTTCTTCACAAAAAGAACAGGTTGTACAAATAGGGTCTCCACATCATGATGCTCTAGAAACACTTGTTTCTATCATCCACAGCTCAATACCCGGGGCAAATGCACTTTCTACACCACCCTTCACATCCACAATTCCCCCACCAACTAAACTGCTGTTGGATGCAATTGATTTGAACCAGGCATTAACCAGTCCTTCTCGCTCACCTATCACTGAGAATATACCTCAACAACTGACTGGGTCTGATGTATCAATCTTTGCTAACCCACTAACACAACCTGAGGAGGTTACACCCCTTGAGTTACAAGTAACTCTTGGTGGTAGTCCAAGTGAAGCAGCCACTACAACTGTTGAACCCACTGGGTTACAGTTGGACAGTGGTTACATTAATAAGACTTCCTTGGAGGAAATTCCTTATATAGCACCTCTGCCAACCACCAGTGGATTTATTTATCCTACTGGCAACATCAAAAGGTTGTCAAGTGTTGAAGGAAGAAGACCCCAGTACCAAGAAAAAGGGGCATCAGTGGTTAATGTTTGGAGTACACTCCTTACATCAACTACTGTTACAACCACTGCTAGTGGGCAATCAGATGATCCCATTAACTTGGGTGATGGTTTAAAGTACCAGAAGTTGACGGATCGTATTGAAAAGCTTGATAACTCTGTTGCAGAACTCAAAGAAATGCTACAACAGGTGTTACAAGTGCAAAAGGTACAATCAACTGCTGTTCCACCTCAAGCACCTGCTCCACAAATAGCACCTGCTACAAATGAGCTCTGGAATTTGTTTCAACCTTTTCTCCATCAACAAGCACAATTAGCAGATCAGCAACATGAAAAACATGTCCAACAGCTGAGAGATGCAATGGAGTCAAGGTTCAAGAACACTCAGGCTGATCTAAAGGCTCTCAAAACTCAGATCCTGCACACCACTGGCACTGCTCCTCCAAAAGTTCGCTTCATTTATCAACTCCCAGAAGATAATGCCAAAAAGGGGGAGAAAATTAAGGAGTGGAAAAAGAAGGGTATAGAGGATGGTCTCTAAATTGAACCAGAAAATGCAAACATGACCAAACAGATCCCTTTGCCAGATGGAAGCAAGAAAATTGATGTGACCACAAATGCACTGGCAGAAGCAATTGCAAGTGTAAAAAGGGATAGAGAGGCCAAAAGGAAAGCCAGGGTGGATTATCCGGATCAGGGTACTTCAGGATCACAAGATGATGAAAATCTTGTTGATGAAAAGAAGAAGCCTACAAGAAGAGTAAGGCTACCCAAATCCATTCCAACCAGACGTTCAAAGTCTGCTCCAAAACCACCACCTAAAACAGCTGTTGTAACTCCTGTTGTATCAACTACAGTCGGTACTTTAGTAGTTTCAACATCTGCTTCCACTTCAACACACACCACTTCAACACACACCAAATCCACTGCCTTACCACCATTACCACCAAAAACAAAATCACCTCCTGCCAAAAAGCAGAAGACAGTAGTTGTTAAAACATCTGCTGTAATGACAACAGTGGTTGGAACACCAGTTGTTTCAACAACTGTTAGTCAATCACAAACCACTGCCACTACATCCACCACCACTGTTCCATCCAAAACATCATCAGCCCCTCCTCAACCAAAGAGGAGAAGGCTAATTCTCAAAGATGATGACACTTCACCACCACAAACATCTTCAAAATCTTCAGCTCTTATCACTATACCAAAACCTGTTCCTCTCTCTTCAGTTCCAATGTACAAGCCCTTACCTCCTGCAGGTGTTCAATTTCCTCTTGAGCTAGCAGCTATTAGAGAAGAGATAAAATCTTTTTACTATGAGGATGACCCTGCCAAAAGGAGTTTGCCTTCAATAAAAGGATATCCCTGGCCTAAAAATGTTGATGAATACTTGGATATCAAGGCCAAGCAAGCAGAGGACATCTCAAAAAGAAACACACAAGGGAAATCTGACAAAGAAATTTCAAGAACCTATCAATATCTGCTCACCCAGGTCAGATCCCTAGAACAATTTGCAAAAAATGTCAGTCAACAAATTTCAGAAAGAGCAGCTGAAACTTTGAAGAAAGACTACACTGAAAGCATCATGGCTCACAAGAAGTACAAAGGAGAGAAACACATGTACAAAGAGTGGACCGTTCCTGAGCTTGAAAATGAAGCAGCAAGAATTCAATACATGATAAAAAGGAAAGTCACTCACACTCTTCCTGACTGGGCAAAGTTTAGAAAGAATGTACCTGACAAACAGGTAGAACTGAAAAGAATGAAAGAGGAATTGGTTGCTGCTGAATATGGAAACAAAAGACAAGTTGCTAGATGGAAAGAAGATGTGGTCAGGGCCACCTACAAAAGGTTGGAGGAATTAAGAAAGAAAGATCCAAATGTTCCTCAAAGGCCTGACTATCCTGAAGCAGAGGTTTCAAAAAGACCAACAAAGCTGCAAATCAGGAGAGCCACTGCTCCAACTGGTGCTACCATCTACAAAAGAAGGAACAAAAACCAGTTGAGTGCTGAAACAATTCAAGACCTATTAGCTGGAGATGCTGTTGTAAAAGCAGGCATGAAAGTAATGATTAAAGAAGATCTTGAATTGGAACAATCTGCAAGTGCTGCTCAGCCAGTGATGAATAGGCCAGCCTCACCAAATACTTCTGCAAATAAACATATCCCAAGAAACCCACCAGACTCAAAAATACAAATGTGGGAAACTGACAAACAGACCTGCGTATTGACTTTGCTCAGGTCTGGTGGAGAAGTGGAGAAAATATCAAGGGAACAAGCTCTTGGCCTAAGTCTTGAAGATTTGCAGGATCTCCTTGATCTTCCACTTAGCAGGGATGATGAAGACACAGATGCCCTAGACTTTGAACTACAATTCAAAGGTCAGATAAGGGAACTGTTAATGAGGCAATAAAGATTTCCACAATAATGAAGAGTTTTGGCATTATCTGTTCCAGGGGGAGATTGTTGGGATTGAACCCTATCAGAGGAACAAATAATTAAAGCCAAAACTGGATTAGAGCAGTGGATCCAGAATAAGCAGATGTTTACATACAAATCTCTCCCCTTGAAAGTGGTTTCATATCTGCTGACCTCCTATCTGCTGATCTTACTAAGTGCTGACCTACAACTGCTGCCTTGCATCTACTGCCTAATGTCAAAGACTGATGGAAGACCAAAGCTCTGCTGATTCAATCTACTGCCTTGAGTCTAGTACTGCTGATCCGGATAAGCACTGCTGGGTTCACAGCAGTGGAAGGATGCAGCAGCTGTTTAAGAGTCTTTTTATGTAATGAAATGTAATAGCAGTAGTTAGTACATCAGTGTTTGTGTAGATCAGAGGTTAGAGTTTGTTAGGAGGTTAGATGTCACTTTCATGGTGACGTCAGCTAAGATGCTCAGTGGTTTGCAAGTGCCTATAAATAGTTCAGTACTTTGTACTGTTCTATTAGCTCTTTTGCATTATCGTCTTCTTTGCACGAACAAACTACTGAGCTCTGGCTGAGGGGGAGTTTGCATTCATTCATCAATCATTGTAATCGTTATTGAAATAAATTCAATCTTCCGATTCATTGTGTAAATATGTTTGATCAAAGTATTACTCTCATTTGATTGTATGCAAAGTTTGTTTTCACCATAATTCCACTGCACACTCATCCATTTTCATCTTAATTACAAACATGAAATACAATCAGAATCAAACTCAGATCCATCAATTTGCCATGCCTTAGTCGATTATTCAACCCGTTTGGCTCATCTACGGAATCCTCCATTATGATGACTACCAACAAGTTTAAACCAATCCCGGTCTTATAAATCGATATAACAATCATTATCGCCTCAAATTAAGACAACCTTATTCTATAATTCACTATACTTATGCAAATTATCAAATTTACCCAATGTAACGAGTCAAGTTACATACCTTCAAAGTAAGCCTTTCAAACGCGATTCGCCACCTGCTTGTCCACTTGACGCTCCTGCGTCCTTTCCTATAGAGTTCATTTATAACATGTTTAGAACTCCCTTTAAACCATATATCGCGTAGTAAACCGAAACATCAAAATTATGTGTTTCAACTTTGAATTTCAGTTTTAAGCCTTCGTTGAGGCATTTTCACAAACACTTTAAGGGCATATTTTTTACATGATTATATAGCAAGTCTCTAGCTTATCATTTAACCCAAGTTTCACATCAATCGACCCATTTTACATAATTGTTAGCTTCTAAAATTTTGAAGTCATTTCACAATTGTCAAATTACACTAGAACAAGACCCAATTTCCTAGTGTTTATCAAATTATACATAACCCACTAATCACCTACAATGGTGTTCATAGATTTTCACTAAAAATTCACATGATTTCAACTTGTATTTGTCTAGGGTTTGTCCCTAGACACTATATTGTTCCTAATCCATCATAAAACAAACATGCAACCATAAATCTCAGATTTTCCCAATTTCATGAGAATTTGAAACAGGGAATTAACACCAAATTTTACATACCTTGTAACCCCCTTGTGATGAGGATCACTAATCTATGTTCGGACTTTGATTTGGACTGAGTTTGATCCTTCAATTTAGAGATTTTATGCTGAACTAGGGTTTTGATGGAGCTTGGGTTCGCCCCTGCTCTGGTCGATCTCCACCAAACACAGACAAATGTGTTTGTGTTTTATTTATTTAGATTTTATTAATATTAGTTTCATTTTGAACACATTTGGTCCCTAAACTTTCCTTTGGTTCTAATTTTGGCGTTTTAACCCATTTGTAGGTTACTACAAGGCTTTCACCTAACTGGGTTATTTTAAATCCTAGTTAGTTAACTAGTTTATTTATCAACTTTATATTTAAAATAAATTAATTTGAAATTTTTCGGGGTGTTACACATTAGCATCTGGGTGTTTCAAGATATTCTTGTATTAGTGGTTATTGTATCAAAGTTCGTAACTTTATCTGAATTTTGAATATTATTTGTTGAATTTCTTGAAGTGTATCATTAATTGCCATCGGGGTGTAACAAGAATTTCTTGCATCAGTGGTTATTGTATGAAAGATTTTACCTATATCTGAATCTTGAATATTATCTGTTGAATTTCTTGATATTTATCATCAGTTGGCTTGTGGGTATGGATTGTAACAACCCGCACTTTCGTGCGTTGTTACTACTCGATATACTCGTTACGCCTAGCACCAGAGATTCGGATCGTAATGTAACTATATCGCATACATCGGTATATCACAATATATTCGAATAATTACGCATATTCTATCGCTATTACAACGCTATTTTCACAAATACTAACACTCACGATGACATTGAGTGAGGACCTACTCTACCCTCCTCGATAGCCGTGAGGTATCGAACGTAAACAATTAACGCTAACAGGGACTTTCGGGTGAGTACCATGCCTCCAGTCGTCGTGACGATGATGACCATACGAGTGAGTGGTACCCCGACAGTCATTGTGGCACAACGTATAAACTAACGCTCACGGTGACGTCGGGAGAGGACCTATTCTACCCTCTGCGATGGCCGTGATGCGTCTTGACGCAACACATACTCGAAACGAACACTTGGGGATATGAATACGTATATACGACCCTTTGGGTGATTAATTATAAAATATATATTAATATAAATATATGGAAATATGGCCCAAACTATCGCAACGCTCCAAAAACGAGGATCGAGAGGCCTCCGGACGGATGGGCCAGCCGAACGGCTGGGCCAACCGATCGGATGGGCCAACCGATTGGACAGGCCGGCCGAACGACTGGGCCGACCGATCGGACAGGCCGTCCGATCCGGATGGGCCGGCCGATCGAACGGGCCGTCTGATCCAGACCAACCTGCCCACCTTTCCTTCCTCCTTGCCTATAAATACCCCTCATTCACCTCAAACACCCTTGTTGTGACTGTTGCTGCTCGACCAGAAGTTCCAACCCCTTTATCTCTCAATTTCCCGCGATTCTTGTAAGTTTTTAACTCAAATCTTGTACTCCCTTGATCTATAACCAATTCTACACCTTTCTACCTGTTAAATCTCCACTTTTAACCGTGGAATCTCTGAATTTTGGGCATTCTAGGGTGATGTCACCATGAAGTTCTTATGAACTTCAAGGGTGATGTCATCCCATGCAAGAACGACTCAGATCGGAGTGATTTCCATACGTTTTTACATAAATCAAGTCTAAACCTATGTTTTCTAATCAAGAAGTTGTGTGATTCCTATGGATTTGAGGTGTTTCGAAGATGATGTCATCATAAGTTCACATGAACTTCAAAGAGTGACCTCATTTTCACCATAAACAGCTCGGATCTAAGTAATTTCACCTGTTTTATAATAAATCTCACCTAGCTCTACATAACCCAGTCAAGGTGTGTATGAATTTGGGATAAACATGAGAAAAACCATCAAGAACGGCCAGATCTGATGGAACAGGGTGGTTCCCGGCCGTTAGAACGGTCGGATTCGATGGGATTTCAGTAGTTTAACACGATGACACACCACCTCAGTCAAAGCACCTGAAATCTTTCCGAAACCCATCAAGTGTGACATGATCAGGACAATGGAACGAATTGCCGTCCGATCGGACTGCTGTCCGATCGAACAGCAAAAAAAGTTCAACCATCCGGTCGGACAATGTGTTAACCAATCGGACCACATGTTAACCGATCGGACAACATGTTAACCGATCGGCTAGCATGTTAACCGATCGGACAACATGTTAACCGATCGGCTAGCATGTTAACCGATCGAACAACATGCTAACCGATCGGACAACATGTTGAACGATCGAACAACATGTTAACCGATCGGATAGCCTGGCAGCCGATCGGACCACATGTCCAGCCGACCGGACGAGCCCAAGCATCAATGTCCGAACCAATTTTGGTTCTCTCGCCACCATTTAACGCGCTATTCATCGCTTAACGATCTGTAACCAGGATAACTCAGGCGTACTCTCAATCGATCCAATTCAAATTGTGTTTACTTGTCAATTACGCACTGTGAGTATACTTGGACCCTTTTTAATCGCATTTTGGGTGTAACATACGTTTCTAACAAATCAAACTTATCGAACGAATGATTCAATCAATCGAACTATCACTTGCGAATAACTGTTATGCATAGATATACGTGATGCTAGTTGCATATGTGCTAGGGTTTATACTCGCGACGTCCCACCATGACTAGTATAGTACTATTGCGCCCGACGGGGTCTAGTTTGCCATCGCATATTCGAGCATCGAGGACTTAGTTGGTAGTATCAGCTTTGTGAGTACATATGTCGTGTGTTACGTTTATGCATATGGAGTTTCGCTGCACTTTTTAACCTATTACGCAATACTTATCAAACCCGTATACTCGCCAATACTTTTGTATTGACAAATATTTAACGTATGTTGCAGGTTAGATCGCAGGCTATTTCAAATCAAGCTAGGAAGTCTAGAAACTCAACTAAAATCTAGGTTTTCGGATTTGTATTGTTCGAGAGGACAAGTGTAACGCCCTGCGTTTTCATACTTTCCATATTTAGAAACCATTGCTTGAAATTCTATTTTTGGAAATCTCGTGTTCTTGTAATCGTTCTTTCTGTGTAACCGTTGTAAAATCCGAGACTCGAATCATAAATAAAACCCGTATTTTGTTAAATACATGTTATACGTACTTTATATATGCTCAAACATTCGATTTCGTGGAACAATTAAAGCTTATTCATAATCCTTGGAAACTATGTGCTAAACTTGTAAATACATGAAACATATGCATAAAACATGTTTCGATCATAAACGACACTTGCATACGATCCTCGTACGCATAATTATACTTGGTTTATACTCCTCATACTTAAATTTATCTCAAACTATGCTTTTGTGGCAAATATAGTCCTTAAATGCCCTAAAAACACAAAAATAACAACTCTGGGGGCTGAATTGTAATATTTGAAACTTAAATACGTAACAATAAGCTGAGGCGGCCTGCGTAAAGTTCCCTTGATCCTTTACGCGGCCCGCATGGACCTCAGGTCTGCAGAAAACACAAACAGCTGCGTTTTTACGCGAATTTGCACGAAATCCTATGTTCTAACACTCCCCAATCACATCTAATCCACCTCTAATCACCTCCAATCATCTCTAACCTCTTCCACTATAAATACAACTCTTCTCCAAGCATTTCTACACTTTCACAACCCTCAAATCTCTCTCAAACACTCTCAAGTTCTTGCAAATTTCAGAAATTCGGGCAGATTCATACCTTCATACAAAAGTGGGCATAACTTGCTCAAAACTTAACCAAATCACTTGATTCTTCTTCCTACTTGCTTGGATAATCATGGGGTTTGATTCCTTGATCTCTCCTTGGAGAAATCAGACCTGGAATTGCCCTGAAAATGTCCATAAACTTTCTATTGTGTTTTGAAACTTCTTAAACTCTTGTATACTTCAAACAAACTTGTGTTCTTTTGCTTCTAATCGAGTGTATGATTAGTAAAGCCAAACCAAGGTTGTTTTACACTTAATATGAGTGTCTAAACACTCTAAACTTTCTGTTTTAATCGAGCTATTAGCTTGCAAGTGGTGTCAAGTCTTGAACTTGAAGATAGTGTGACTACTTGGCTAGCCTAGGCTAACCTACATAACAAGTCCACACATCACTTGATGTTTTGCTTAGATTAGTTGTATTATTTCTTGTACATATCTATGAGGTTCCTAAATGGAAGGTTCGCCTCCCTACCTCCTACATGACCTATATGTTAACATATCATTCGAGGTACCAAAGTGGAGGGTTTCACCTCCCACCTCTTACTTGACTTATGACACCAAGAGGTACCAAAGTGGAAGGTTCAACCTCCCGCCTCCCACATGACTATATATATATTATTATGTACATAATACGACTATAATAATCCTTAAAACCGAACCCTTGATAGTGATTATATAATCTTCTACCAAGTTAATAAGTTTATCCCTATGTGTATAGTTCCTTGTCACGATTCTAATAGGTCTTGAACCTATGAAATCACATACAATCCATAAGGATTACCATAGTGTCAAAGGCAAGTGCTAATACCATAGAGATTATTTTCATAATACTTACTTTGTTATTCTTTGAATCTTAATCCCGAATTTCGACTCTAAGCCTACTTGAACTTTAACCCTTATACATTCGGACTCTAAATCTCTACTCATCAAAAATTGGATAATCGGAAAGCATATGCAATATTGTGAGTATACTCGCAACCCCCTTTTATGTTTACTACTTTTGGGGTGTAACGTGTTTAACTATTAAACTACACTTAAACTTATTCTTTATGCAATGCACAAAACAATCCTTATACATGAATGCTATGTTATGATACTTGATGCTTATGTGGGCCATACTTGTGTAATATGTTTTAGTCATTAGCTTTCACGAGCCTCCATTTGACATGTATAGCACTATAGGAGTAACGCACCGCCCCCTTTATACTTGGGTCATGTTGAATTAATTAAACTTTCTTGCGTAAACAGAGGTTTGGCTAGAAATATTGCATGCCATGTTAGATCTTGTATAAACAAAGTTGCCATGTGGATTCGTTTTAAACATTTTATGCTTATACTTATGCTTATACTTGTATACTCGCCTATGCTTTTGCGTTGAACTTTATTTTAAACATGTTACAGGTTGAGGATGACGATGCTATGAAATGAAGTAGCGTTGATGCCTAGATACACATATAGACGTTTAGGTTTAATCGTTGTATCAATTTTGATTATGTTGTATTGTATTTCCCCTTGAACTTGATGTTATTTGATTTCCTTGTAATGTAGACAAATGAACTATGAAATGAAATCGGTTTATTAAATATTGTCACAAATAGCGTTATGATGTCTCTAGCAATCTTCACACTTCGTCTCATCCCGATGTTTCCGCCATTGGTTGGGGTGTGACAGATTGGTATCAGAGCCATAACTATAGGGAATTAGGAAAAGTAGGAATGCTTTAACCTAGTCTATAGTTCTAGAGCCTTATTCTTATGTTTTGCTTGAACCACTTGCATGATACATTATTTACTCCTTGTTTACTTGCTTTTGGCCTTTTAAACATATATGCCACTTTTGTGTTAATACTTGCTTTGTTTATTAATACTTGTTGCATTATTCCATCCTTATGTGCTATTCTTGAAACGCCTTTTCATATTATTTCTTGCAATACTTAGTATGCTTATACTTGTTGATGCCATTTTGAGCATACGTCTTTTACTCAGTTATACTAACATCAAAGCCACTCGTATTACACAAACGAGACGACTTCACCAAAATAGGCGTGAAACCCACAATTTGGTGGACGACCCTCAATCCATCTACTTTTCTTTTTACGCGAAATTCACCATCAAGTTAGGAGTGAAATCCTCACCTTGATGGAGAAATTCAAATTTCGAATTCTAGTGGACCCTCGTCAAAGTGTCAAAATTAAATTTTGACCCGACGAGTACCAACCACACTGAGGATACTAAATCGCCAAGTTAGGGGTGAAACCCGCACCTTGACGACTAGTTCCACTCCTTGATTTTCATTAATCCCTCCAAGTCTCGAAATTTCAAATGAATTGGGGACATGTAGTAACCGGAAGGGTAAGTACCGTTAACCGACTTGTCGGCGAGAGTATTTTACCTATTAGGCCAAAGCATGCTCCTCAAATTTAAAAGACTTTTCGACCACTTTGGTTAGTCAACGTTCTGTTTTGGAACCATCCCAAATTTTATCGAACATATGTTATATTATTTATTTTATACGATGCAATCTTTCAAATACGAATTTACTTTCGATATTTTCTTCTCACACACACAACATATCGAATCTTTTCCATACATTTATACATATGCATGATTTCATATAATTTAAATTATTATTCCTTGCAACGACAAGTGGAGACATATCATCGAGATAGTAGTGATTTCCTTACCTTGACGATTAACTCCACTCCCCTTTTTTTTTTTTCTTAAAACGACTTCACCAACGAGTTAGGGGTGATTCCCTTACCTAGGTGATCGTTACCAAAACGTCTCTTCCAAATATCTTATTATGCAAACTCGATCATGTTTTATACCTAAATTAGTTATCATTACTCAAAATACATACGTATACGTATACAAAATACATTGTTTCACCAAGCGTACTTTCTATCCTACAATTTATTTTCACTCAACTCATATACACGAGATTCTTAATCATATCTTAAACGTTTTACTACACAAATTTCCAAACCTTACGAAATGCTACCTATCAATTTAATCGGTCCAATGAAACTCTTGCCCATGAACTTCATCTTAGACTTAATCACTAAAATATGCTCGCGTTATATCGTCATTTTAGAGACTTCCATTCTTAATTGAAACCAAACCAACCTTTCCCAATTACATATAGGATCTTATAAATATTATAAGATCGTTTTACCAAGGACTCTTTCCAACCTCAACAAATCATTTGTTAGAACTTTTAACAATCACTACGTCCTTTTGTTAAAATTCTTTTCTAGGGATCCTTATTTTCACAAGAACCTCCTAAATTCATAATTTCTTGTTTAATAAAGCGAACTTACTTCCGATTGAAAACCTTTTTCCTACACCAATTTATAAAACTCATGGGCAAGAAGACTTCTTGGAGACCGACCATCTTCGGATTTCGTAAACTCTTTTAAAACAAAAGTAGCATTTCCATTCATTACAAAATGCATTATGCTTAACCAATGAGTACTTTATATCCTTTTACATATGCCAACTATATTCTACCTTTCAAACCAAGCTCAATCTAATTTTGATACGATAAACTCAACGTTTCGTTTAAACAACTATACATACATATCGTCATACACGTTTTAGTCGTTTTAACGCAGTGATTTTGATTTATAATCGTTCGTATTTGCATACTTAACCTTTTGAACGATTTTATACACTTAAATCTGTGATATCCCAACATACACTATATACGTAAATTTTAATGTTCGTACCTACACTTACATTCACACGTTTTATGATTTTACTTATACACATACTACCTATACGTTTTATGCTTATGCTCGCCCACGTACTACTTACACATTTTATGTTTGTGCTCATACATACATGCGTATTCATACTTAAGCTTATGCTCATACTTTCATTCATACTCATACATTCGTACCTACACGCGAGCGTAATCCGAGGGATTCGCTTGCGTTGGTCCCATACATACTTAAGCATGGACTTGCTTACATACTTTATTCTTATACGCACACATTCTTATTTTTTAAAGTATACCTACCCGAATTCATACACAACTAGTACAAGCTACGCGGATCATGCGACGATCAATATAATCACGGGTGCACACGGGATTATAGTGATAGGCGTATGAGAACCATAGAGTGTACTACTGTGTATGGTAAGACACGGAATGTAAGATGACACCGAATACTAAACGGACGTAATGTGGTCAAAACATGGTGGATACGCCGCTGGTACTTCCTATATATAAGTGTTTTCACCACGTTACCAAACTTTCGTAAAACGTGTCATGAGAAATTCAGTATTTTACAGACCTATTTAGACCTAATACAACTTTAGACAACTCACAAACGCATTATATCCGATTATCCTTGACGAGACTTCATCCTTAACACACTACGTTCATCTATCCAACACTTATGCTATTCTTATACTTGCACTCTTTAAGAGTCATTCGTTCATTCTATACTCGTATTATGCTCCTTTATCCTTTTCGTTCATGCAAACCTCGTCCACAATCAAGCTTGTTTAAACATTCGAATCCTAACTTATCGTATTACCTTTAGAACCGTCTCTCTATTCTTTATTCTCGTGTAAACGTAGTTAGTAGGTCGTTAATACTTGATTTTACCAAGCTTTCTCGTTTCACTCGAGAAGCAAATTTTATGGATATATACTACCTTAAAAACTTCCTATGCAACCTACCTCACTTTTATTGATTTAAACCATTATATAAAGACCTCCTTCGTAAGTACAATACATTTTTAAAGCAACCCCAAATTTAGCTATTCAAAATCATTTTACCTATGCACGTTTCACTCACGCTTATGCCTCAAAACCATTTTAGCCAGACGGTTCATTTTACAAACTTATTTTATTCTCCCAATATTTCGTACTTTTCAAAACGTTTCAAAATTTCAAGTCTCAAACTTTTACCAAAACTCTTTAAGTCTACCTCTTAAATAAATTTCGGGACGAAATTTTCCTAAAGGAGGGGAGACTGTAACGCCCTGCGTTTTCATACTTTCCATATTTAGAAACCATTGCTTGAAATTCTATTTTTGGAAATCTCGTGTTCTTGTAATCGTTCTTTCTGTGTAACCGTTGTAAAATCCGAGACTTGAATCATAAATAAAACCCGTATTTTGTTAAATACATGTTATACGTACTTTATATATGCTCAAACATTCGATTTCGTGGAACAATTAAAGCTTATTCATAATCCTTGGAAACTATGTGCTAAACTTGTAAATACATGAAACATATGCATAAAACGTGTTTCGATCATAAACGACACTTGCATACGATCCTCGTACGCATAATTATACTTGGTTTATACTCCTCATACTTAAATTTATCTCAAACTATGCTTTTGTGGCAAATATAGTCCTTAAATGCCCTAAAAACACAAAAATAACAACTCTGGGGGCTGAATTGTAATATTTGAAACTTAAATACGAAACAATAAGCTGAGGCGGCCCGCGTAAAGTTCCCTTGATCCTTTACGCGGCCCGCATGGACCTCAGGTCTGCAGAAAACACAAACAGCTGCGTTTTTACGCGAATTTGCACGAAATCCTATGTTCTAACACTCCCCAATCACCTCTAATCCACCTCTAATCACCTCCAATCATCTCTAACCTCTTCCACTATAAATACAACTCTTCTCCAAGCATTTCTACACTTTCATAACCCTCAAATCTCTCTCAAACACTCTCAAGTTCTTGAAAATTTCAGAAATTCGGGCAGATTCATACCTTCATACAAAAGTGGGCATAACTTGCTCAAAACTTAACCAAATCACTTGATTCTTCTTCCTACTTGCTTGGATAATCATGGGGTTTGATTCCTTGATCTCTCCTTGGAGAAATCAGACCTGGAATTGCCCTGAAAATGTCCATAAACTTTCTGTTGTGTTTTGAAACTTCTTAAACTCTTGTATACTTCAAACAAACTTGTGTTCTTTTGCTTCTAATCGAGTGTATGATTAGTAAAGCCAAACCAAGGTTGTTTTACACTTAATATGAGTGTCTAAACACTCTAAACTTTCTGTTTTAATCGAGCTATTAGCTTGCAAGTGGTGTCAAGTCTTGAACTCGAAGATAGTGTGACTACTTGGCTAGCCTAGGCTAACCTACTTAACAAGTCCACACATCACTTGATGTTTTGCTTAGATTAGTTGTATTATTTCTTGTACATATCTATGAGGTTCCTAAATGGAAGGTTTGCCTCCCTACCTCCTACATGACCTATATGTTAACATATCATTCGAGGTACCAAAGTGGAGGGTTTCACCTCCCACCTCCTACTTGACTTATGACACCAAGAGGTACCAAAGTGGAAGGTTCAACCTCCCGCCTCCCACATGACTATATATATATTATTATGTACATAATACGACTATAATAATCCTTAAAACCGAACCCTTGATAGTGATTATATAATCTTCTACCAAGTTAATAAGTTTATCCCTATGTGTATAGTTCCTTGTCACGATTCTAATAGGTCTTGAACCTATGAAATCACATACAATCCATAAGGATTACCATAGTGTCAAAGGCAAGTGCTAATACCATAGAGATTATTTTCATAATACTTACTTTGTTATTCTTTGAATCTTAATCCCGAATTTCGACTCTAAGCCTACTTGAACTTTAACCCTTATACATTCGGACTCTAAATCTCTACTCATCAACAATTGGATAATCGGAAAGCATATGCAATATTGTGAGTATACTCGCAACCCCCTTTTATGTTTACCACTTTTGGGGTGTAACGTGTTTAACTATTAAACTACACTTAAACTTATTCTTTATGCAATGCATAAAACAATCCTTATACATGAATGCTATGTTATGATACTTGATGCTTATGTGGGCCATACTTATGTAATATGTTTTAGTCATTAGCTTTCACGAGCCTCCATTTGACATGTATAGCGCTATAGGAGTAACGCACCGCCCCCTTTATACTTGGGTCATGTTGAATTAATTAAACTTTCTTGCGTAAACAGAGGTTTGGCTAGAAATATTGCATGCCATGTTAGATCTTGTATAAACAAAGTTGCCATGTGGATTCGTTTTAAACATTTTATGCTTATACTTATGCTTATACTTGTATACTCGCCTTTGCTTTTGCATTGAACTTTATTTTAAACATGTTACAGGTTAAGGATGACGATGCTATGAAATGAAGTAGCGTTGATGCCTAGATACACATATAGACGTTTAGGTTTAATCGTTGTATCAATTTTGATTATGTTGTATTGTATTTCCCCTTGAACTTGATGTTATTTGATTTCCTTGTAATGTAGACAAATGAACTATGAAATGAAATCGGTTTATTAAATATTGTCACAAATAGCATTATGATGTCTCTAGCAATCTTCACACTTCGTCTCATCCCGATGTTTCCGCCATTAGTTGGGGTGTGACAACAAGAAATCTGTCATAACTTATGTGATTGTATTATTTGTTAGTATGGGATAACAAATGTATTAAATATTATCGCAATGTAGTTGTTATGGATTCTCTTGAGCAATCTGATTCTCCTAGTGCCGGGCCCCGATGATTCCGCCATCGATTGGGGTGTGACAGATTGGTATCAGAGCCATAACTATAGGGAATTAGGTAAGACTCGACCTAGTCCGGGTCGACGTCTTAGAAATTGACCTAGTCTATAGTCTAAGTACCAACAGGCCGACTCGTACGAACCCAGTAGGGTTGTACCGGGCCTACTTGATACTCTCGATTGAAGTTGCTAAAAGCTACAACTTTGTGTGAACACCGCGTACTACAGCTTCACACGAAGAAGCCTTTCCTAAGGCTGAAATACTACTTAGCCTTTCCTAAGGCTGACACAATACACATGTTTCGAAAATACTCGCATAACAAAACCGAGTGATCCAGTCGAGATCAGGTGTGAAAACCAAGAACTCTCAACGAGATCGCTCACTCAGCGCATTTTTTTTCTGGCACGAGAACCTTTCATCGAGTTAGGAGTGACATCCACATCTCGACGAAAATCTACATTCTAGTGGAAACTCACGAATTTATTCGAAGAGCATAACCATAATTAGGAACGAAGCTGTTAAGTCAGGGGTGAAATCCGTACCTTAATAAGCCGTTTCACTCCATAAATTGGTTTTCAAAAAGCTCTCACCAAGGACTTGACTATCACGATAACTCGAGCCACGCGATGACTAGGAAGACGAATGCCATAAGCTGCATCCCAGTGGAAGCATGGAGTCTTCTAAGTCAACGCGCGTGCACGAACTTGTTGAATATAGTGGGATTACCTGGGTTAGTCGACGCCTAAACACCCAAGGCACTCTATCATACAACCTACCAATCTTACAACTGGTTGGAAACTTATCTACATTTTGGAACTTTACGCTTTATCGAATTCTCGATTTAACGATTTTCACTCCCTGCTTTATAAACGCACAAGTCGCACAGCCATCGCAATCTAAAACGAAACCCGAATGTTCGCAACAAAACTAATGCATAATCTATCGCATTCACTCTCGCTTTCTCACCTCAACGCGTCCTCGCTTATTCTAAATCGGCCCGTATTTGTATGAATACAAATTACAATTATATAAATACCTATATATATATACGTATAAACAACAAGTCATTGTGTGAGAACTTAGGAACTTCGTGCCTCCTATGTGGCTCCTATGTGATTCGTATTACTACTATACTATCGCATCAAGTTTTGAACGCGCTCAATCGCATCGCAAAACTCAAAAATCATTATGGTCGAATCTCACTCCAGGTCTCTTTCTGTCTAGATGCCTTCCAACAACACTACTTCGAGAATATTAGCAAAGAGACGAGCCAAACGAAGGGGCGAAAAGAGGATTGCTTCACTTGTGACCAAGGAAGTGGTCAAAGTCATTCCTCAAATTGCCGCACGAGTGCACTCTCTTATCAACCCTCGGACTTCGGAAGACGTTAAGACAAAAGAGTCGCAGTCTACATTTCTCTATAAACACTTCAAAGCCAGTGATCCGATAGTCTTCACGGGCGAAGGAGGTGTTTCTCAACTACTCCAGTGGTTCGACTCTATCGAAGTTACCCTTCGTCAAAGTGGGTGTCCCGATAGCTTCCGTACTACTTGCGCTACCGGAGTATTTCAATCGCGAGCACTCGACTGGTGGACCGCCGAACGTAACAAACGTGGGATCTCCGCAGCTTACGCTCTCTCTTGGGATGAGCTGAAAGAGCTTATGATGAAAGAGTACTGCCCTCACCACGAAATCCAGAAGCTAGGAAACGAATTTTGGGAAATCAAGCAAAACGAAGGTGACAACGCTGGCTACACCGCAAGGTTCAAACAGCTTAGCATAATCTGCCCAAGTCAAGTCAACACTTCAGAAAAAGCCATTTCGAAGTATATTCGCGGCTTGCCTGAGTGTGTGGGTGATTTTGTCGAGGCTGCAAGACCTGCTACTATCGAAGAAACCTACCGCTTAGCCGCAGAAATCAACAACAAACGACTCATGGAAGGGTCTTTCTCCAAGAATCCTGTCAAGCAAGTTTATCAAGCGAGCGCCATGAATCCTTCAGACGATCCTGTCGACGATTCCACTGATGAATCTGCTGACGATTCTTCTGACGAATCTGCTAACGATTCTTCCGACGAATCTGCTACCGATTCCTCTGACAAATCTGCCGACGATTCTTCCAACGACTCGGTCAAGGATTCTGCAAGTGAGTCATCCGACGAATTCTCCAATGACGACACCTCATCGCAAGACACTGACAAACCCAGCCGCAAGCGAAAGACTTCAAGCCCGAGCTCATCAACAACCGAACTGCTGCAACTGAAACCTCTTCGAACAGTTCCGGTATTTCCAAAACGAGCTTACACTGGAGCTCATCCCCAGTGTTACTCATGCACCTATCATCATCCAGTTGGGGCTGACTGTCGCTATTGCAGTAACTGCAACCGTTACGGTCACTTCACCCGCAACTGCCGCATCGAACCGCGAACGTGAGTACAACATCAACAGCTCCAGCAAAAGTCTTCAGCATCAGACATCTAGCAAGCATGGGATAAGGTTGTAATGATACGATTTTCGACGTTAAATTTCTTGGTTTTGAACCTATTCTATTACTCGATGTTGCCACTATGCGTAAACCTTAACTCTCGTTTTCATTTCTCTTCCACTCTCTAATCATTGCACTTAAACTAGGTTCACACGCATACTATATACTATATCACGAAATAATGTGTTTTACCCTCACTACACTCTTAGAACGAGGCACGATAAACGTCCAAGGAACTATTAATCACGGGTGCACACGGGATTATTTGGGTCAGTGCACGGAGATCGTAGTGAATTCTAAGGTGCCATAAGCGTTTTGACAAAAGGTGACACCAAATCACGGGATGAAAGTAGTAGGGGTCAAGCAAGGTGTGCTTTATCATACTACCGAAGTTCCGTGAAGAAAGTGCCACGTGGAGTTGAACGTTATTAGACCTATTATACTATTGTGATTATTTTCAACACACTACACTCAATCGCAAGGCGTAACAACTAAATCGCATCATCGCGAGACTTGTCGTAAGTCTGCAAACGCAGTGCAATCGCCTCATCGATGGACTCTGGAGAGTCTACCTCGCAGGGCCATTGTATCGACGCAAGACTGGTTGTAAGTCTGTCGCAATCAATCTCATCGAGTACATTAACGCTCATATTGTTGTTTGAGTGAGGACCTAATCTACCCTCCTCGATAACTGTGATGCGTCGCATCGTAACGTAAAGCTTATTCAATACACAAACCCGACTAATCGCAATCGCTTATCATGTGTATCTCGTAATCTCCATCGATTACTACGAGGATCACTGCCGCTTATTATAGGAATTGCTATATCCCTTGCTGTGTATCAATCTATCGCTATCACCTACCGTTATCTGTGATAATTGTGTAAAGTTAGCACACATGACCTCGCTTCACGAGGTGAAGCTCATATGGTTAAAGCAAGGTGTTTTAGTCATATCAGCAGGCTTTCGTGGAAAAGGGCCATGTGGGGTCTGATGTTAGTTAAACTCTGTGGTGTTAATCAATCAAATCGAACCGCACAAATTGCGTATACCTCCATCGCTTGCAACGCAACAACTGCCGATTATCGTAATTCGTTTATCGCCGCCGTCATTACTGGTATTGGGATTGTGTTATTCGCTTAACCATCAAATCGCTTATCGCTTATCGTGTATAGTCTACCGCTTATTCGCGTATCGTGTACCGCTTATCGCTCGCTTGGTATTCACTGCAGTCTGCATGGTATTAGCACGCATGACATCGCTTCACGAGGCAAAACTAACCTGGTTAAACGTAGTGTTTCACCATGTTAGCGAACTCTCGTGGAAGCATGCCATGCGGGTTCAAAGTGGAATCTAATCGAAAACGCGCTATTCATTTATCGATTGTCGCTCGATGCCTACCCAGACACGACACATAAATGTTTTGTGTCATCAGACTACTCGCGCACGCTGCTACAGCTATGCTCGCAATTCAACTCGCCGGTTTAACCTATTCGATTCCGTCCTATACTCGGTCTGACTTTCTATCGATTGGACCGAGTGAGCGCAATTCCATCCGTGTCGTATTGGCACACATGACACCGCCTCACGAAACGAAAGTAATATGGGAGAAACATGGTGGATACGCTGCGGGTACTTCCTATATATAAATGTTTTAATCATATTAACGAACTTCCGTGGGAAGGTGCCAAGTGGGGGCTCGATGCTACATTGTCTTCTCAAACGGTTAAAACTGATTTTTATAAAACTTTTTCTAAAACCATGGGACAAACGAAATCCCTCACAATGTGGAGGTAACATCGAACCAGCTTAACTCCATGTCCAAGGGGAGCTTTCATGAGTCCAATTTTTCCTTAAAACCTTTTTCAATGACAAAAACAAGACTTTCTTGAGACGTTGGTTCAGCATCAAGTTCAGCTGAACCCATGTCGTAGGAGAGTTTTCGTAACCCCAGCTTTCATCTTCGAATTCTTTAATGTGTGTAAAACCTAAACTTCTTTGCAACGTTGGTTAACATCGACTCAGTTGGCCATACGTAAAAGGAAACCTTTCGAGATTTTCGTCCAAAATTCCTTTTGTTTATCTAAAAACGAACGCTCCTTGTAACGTGGGTTAACGATCGACTCAGTTAATTCCACGTCATGAGGAACCTTTCAAGTTCTTTAAAAATTTCATTCGCATCGAACTAACAAATTCTTCACAACACAAGGCACCGTGGAACGCCAACTCGTGGAATATTACTTTTGTCTTTACGTCGCCATCTCGCTATCGCAATCGCAATCGATCTCTCTCATTCGAAGCACTCTCGTTTGTCAACTCACGGTTAAATCACTCGCTGTATCGCTACTTATACAGGATCAACTCTCAAAAGTCTGCCTGCTGGATTAATTTCGGGACGAAATTTCCTAAAGCATGGGAGACTGTAACAACCCGCACTTTCGTGCGTTGTTACTACTCGATATACTCGTTACGCCTAGCACCAGAGATTCGGATCGTAATGTAACTATATCGCATACATCGCTATATCACAGTATATTCGAATAATTACACATATTCTATCGCTATTACAATGCTATTTTCACAAATACTAACACTCACGATGACATTGAGTGAGGACCTACTCTACCCTCCTCGATAGCCGTGAGGTATCGAACGTAAACAATTAACGCTAACAGAGACTTTCGGGTGAGTACCATGCCTCCAGTCGTCGTGACGATGATGACCATTCGAGTGAGTGGTACCCCGACAGTCATTGTGGCACAACGTATACACTAACGCTCACGGTGACGTCGGGAGGGGACCTATTCTACCCTCTGCGATGGCCGTGATGCGTCTTGACGCAACACATACTCGAAACGAACACTTGGGGATATGAATACGTATATACGACCCTTTGGGTGATTAATTATAAAATATATATTAATATAAATATATGGAAATGTGGCCCAAACTATCGCAACGCACCAAAAACGAGGATCGAGAGGCCTCCGGACGGATGGGCCAGCCGAACGGCTGGACCAACCGATCGGATGGGCCAACCGATCGGACGGGCCAACCGATCGGACAGGCCAGCCGAACGGCCAGGCCGGCCGAACGGCTGGGCCGACTGATCGGACAGGCCGTCCGATCCGGATGGGCCGGCCGATCGAATGGGCCGTCCGATCCAGGCCAACCTGCCCTCCTTTCCTTCCTCCTTGCCTATAAATACCCCTCATTCACCTCAAACACCCTTGTTGTCACTGTTGCTGCTCGACCAGAAGTTCCAACCCCTTTATCTCTCGATTTCCCGCGATTCTTGTAAGTTTTTAACTCAAATCTTGTACTCCCTTGATCTATAACCAATTCTACACCTTTCTACCTGTTAAATCTCTACTTTTAACCGTGGAATCTCTGAATTTTGGGGATTCTAGGGTGATGTCATCCCATGCAAGAACGACTCAGATCGGAGTGATTTCCATACGTTTTTACATAAATCAAGTCTAAACCTATGTTTTCTAATCAAGAAGTTGTGTGATTCCTATGGATTTGAGGTGTTTCGAAGATGATGTCATCATAAGTTCACATGAACTTCAAAGAGTGACCTAATTTTCACCATAAACAGCTTGGATCTAAGTAATTTCACCTGTTTTACAATAAATCTCACCTAGCTCTACATAACCCAGTCAAGGTGTGTATGAATTCGGGATAAACATGAGAAAAAACCATCAAGAACGGCCAGATCTGATGGAACGGGGTGGTTCCCGGCCGTTAGAACGGGTCGGATTCGATGGGATTTCAGTAGTTTAACACGATGACACACCACCTTAGTCAAAGCACCTGAAATCTTTCTGAAACCCATCAAGTGTGACATGATCAGGACAATGGAACGAATTGCCGTCCGATCGGACTGCTGTCCGATCGAACAGCAAACAGAGTTCAACCGTTCGGTCGGACAATGTGTTAACCGATCGGACCACATGTTAACCGATCGAACAACATGCTAACCGATCGGACAGCATGTTGAACGATCGAACAACATGTTAACCGATCGTATAGCCTGGTAGCCGATCGGACCACATGTCCAGCCGACCGGACGAGCCCAAGCATCAATGTCCGAACCAATTTTGGTTCTCTCGCCACCATTTAACGCGTTATTCATCGCTTAACGATCTGTAACCAGGATAACTCAGGCGTACTCTCAATCGATCCAAATCAAGTTGTGTTTACTTGTCAATTACGCACTGTGAGTATACTTGAACCCTTTTTAATCGCATTTTGGGTGTAACATACGTTTCTAACAAATCGAACTTATCGAACGAATGATTCAATCAATCGAATTATCACTTGCGAATAACTGTTATGCTTAGATATACGTGATGCTAGTTGCATATGTACTAGGGTTTATACTCGCGACGTCCCACCATGACTAGTATAGTACTATTGCGCCCGATGGGGTCTAGTTTGCCATCGCATATTCGAGCATCGAGGACTTAGTTGGTAGTATCAGCTTTGTGAGTACATATGTCGTGTTTATGCATATGGAGTTTCGCTACACTTTTTAACCTATTACGCTATTCTTATCAAACCTGTATACTCGCCAATACTTTTGTATTGACAAATATTTAACGTATGTTGCAGGTTAGATCGCATGCTATTTCAAATCAAGCTAGGAAGTCTAGAAACACAACTAAAATCTAGGTTGTCGGATTTGTATTGTTCGAGAGGACAAGAAATCTGTGATAACTTATGTGATTGTGTTAGTTGTTAGTATGGGATAACGAATGTATTAAATATTATCACAATGTAGTTGTTATGGATTCTCTTGAGCAATCTGATTCGCCTAGTGCCGCGCCCCGATGATTCCGCCATCGGTTGGGGTGTGACATGGATTATCTATTGGATCCTGCTAATTTTGGTTAAGTTTTAACGATATTTGTTAATTTTGGTTAAGTTTTTTTTTCTATGGTGGGTTTTGGAAACTAATTGGTGGCTATGGTAGTATAGTGAAATGAATGCGAATACCATATTGAACGATGGAAAGAATTATTAGTGGAACATAAAATTGAAGACGATGATTGAATTTGCTCCTGATCCACCATTATTTAATTGAATTATGTAGTATGTGGTTCATTGCCACTTCAGTACCCTGTTATCAGGTTTGGATTACCCACTCTTGTTCTCCTTTCGGTTCCACTCAATACATTCTAACTTTCTCAATTGTGAACCAGGTCCATACACGCTCCTTATTTCACACGGCTGCATCCGGAATCCCCGTATCTCCGGTACCAATTCTGTCGTGTTTTAATAGTCTATGAATTCCTGATTTGATTTTCGTATTTCATCGATTCGCATAAGAATAATACTCTTAGTGGTGTATGTTTTAGTCTGAAAATAACAATAATCGACTTACTGGTGTATTTGGCATGGCGTATGATTGGTGGTTTTATCGATTTTAGATGATTGGCGATCCTAGCTGTCATACTTTTTGTGTGCATTGTATAACAATTACTTTCAGCTAATGTAACTACATTCATTACTTGTACAGTGAAAAACAATTCCATCGTTGCACTCCTCTCTTCCATCTATTGAACATGCCATTGAATACCACATTGAATGTTTCATCAATGCTTACATCCATTGAGAAGTTAGATACCCGGAAAGGGTTGGTAAAGTTGGGAATGTAATCGGGTGAGGTCGGAGATGGGTCAAACTTCGGGTCAACTGTGGTTAATACATGTAAACCGAGTCAGATTTGGTTGACAGAGGGTTCGGAGAGGTATTACCATGAACACCCGAACTAATCAAGTATGATCATTGAAACTAAAAGACGGGCAAAATATGGTTTCGTTTGTTTTTTTCGACCCACATTTTAGGAGTTCAAAAGGTTTTTTTATGTATTTATTCTCTTCTACACATTCAATTCCTTGTTATTATTTTTAATGTGAGCTGTGCAGAATTCTTGTAGTTGATGCTCATATTTATTTGTGGAAATGAAATGCAAGAATTGTGATATTAGACGTTGATGCGATAACTACACTGTAAATTATATTAACCTAATGGTTTTATTGCTGAAAATTTGCATTTTCACTTTTATTAGGTTTAATTTTATGTATCTTGTAGGCAGGATGTTCTTCTCAGGTCATGCCCTTAGTTGGCAGGAATTGGTATCCGGGGTAGCTCAACTTTTCTTTGCTATAAAGGTATCTGTTCTCGTACATAATTTTCGGTTTTTATATATGTTATAGCATGTAATAATTTTCCTAACGCACACTATAGTTTACATATTTAGTAATTGTGGAAATTTTAGGCCGTTTAGTTATGAATGAGTTGATTAGGATTATGGTTTATCTCCAATCGGTCAATTGTGGAAATAAAAAAGGTTAAGTCAAACAGGTCCAACGGTTGAAGTCCCCAAAAAGTGTATATTCAATGTACACACCCTCCTGACTTAAACCAAATGGGGTAGCCTAGTTGGCCACCGACACCCACCTCTTCTCAGAGGTACCGGGTTTGAGTCTTGGGAGTGGCATATGTCGCCCAGGGTAAGAACTTGGCATGTGGAAGTCACCGCGGAGCTAGCTTGGTCGGGTAGCGGCTCCCGGAGTGAGATCACTCCGGCGGTTAGGAGGACCGTGCACTATCCCCCCACCCACCCTCCTGACTTAAATTTATTCAACAATTAGATTAAGATGGATATAACATGGATCTATAATTTTTATTCTTCTATAAAAGAATTTGGAGAGCTTTTTTTTGGCTCATAGTGACTTGACCCACCTTAAAATTACATATTTGACACGTTAATAGCAAAATTTTGACCCATTTCAACCTTCCCCATATATTACCCATTACTTAATCCAACCATCTTTCTAGTTGTACTGAGATGTAATATATATCACAAGTTCCTCTCACAAGTGCTCCACCTTCTAAAACCATCTCATTTGTCACTGGATCTACTGAACAACTCCTGTAAAACCAACTCCACTACTTCCTTTGCCAGTTGTATGCACACCCCTTGGTGTAACATTAATTATGTGCTTTAAAAATTAACTTTCTGCAATTCCATGATCACCCATCAAACATGTATGTTTAGCTTTGTTGTATACATCACCGTCTTCAGATAGGAACGCAATTTATTATTCTTCAATAGACAATGGAGTGTCAATTAAGCATACATCTGAGTTATTGATTACACAAACTCTTTTTTGTGTATTTATTTTTAGTATTTTATAAGTGATGCAATGATTACAAAATCTGTAAAATACAGAATAGTTGAAACAAAATCATGTTAACCTATATTTTATTTTATTTCTAATCATTAGGCAAGGATAGTTACTGAGTATGGTTCTCATTTAATGGTTCTCTTGTTGAAACGGGTCATATTCGGGCAGGGAGTTACTTCTTGACTTCTATGTCAGGTAAATTCTAATTTGATATCACATCTCCCCATGATTATTACGATGAGCATTGAAATTTTAAGATTTTTTTCCTTAATTTTAGGGACCCTGTGAGTAAATCTCAGTTTAATCATGTTCTGAACATTGAGCTTGACCAGATCATGAGGTTCGATTCATTTTATAGCGCATTGACTTTTTTTCATAAGATGTGATCTTGGTAATGCACATTTTATAAAGTTTTATGATTATTTTATGTTTTATTTATTTGTTTTAGCTTGGTCAATAGTCTTTATCCTTTTACTCAGAACTTTATGGAAAGTTTGTTACCCTCCGTGTATTTTAACTTGCTTTTGGATCTGAATGTATTGAAAAAAATATTCTCCACTACCTTGTTCCATCGAATCTTAGATGGTATCAGAGCAGGTTATCGCAGACCTGGCTCTTGATTCAATACAACACACCAATGGCAGGAGATGATCAAAATAGGAACAAGGATGGAGAGGTGTCCGGTGGCGGAATTACACACGATTCATAATACTATCTCCATCCATCTGATTACCCCAAACAACTACACGTTAACGAAGTTCTCACAGATACAAATCACACTGATTGGAGCCAAGAGATGATCAACTTCTTTTTTGCAAAGAACAAGATGGAGTTTGTTGATGGAACGATAAAGAAACCAGAGAAAGCATCGAAGGATTATATGCCATGGATGCGCGGTGACGCCATGATAAAGGGTTGGTTGACGACTGCCATGGAGAAAAACATACGTAACAGCGTGAAGTACGCAGGAACGGCATCGGAGAAATGGGCGGATCTAAGCGAACGTTTTAGAAAGGAGAGTGCCCCTAGGGCATACGAATTGAAACAGAAGATGGCTGCTACCCGTCAAAATGGTACTTCTGTTTCAACTTATTTTACCCAGTTACGGTCAATATGGGATGAATCCCGATCCATACAACCTTTCCCACGATGCACATGTAACAAGTGTGACTGTGAAGTTAGCAAAAGAATCAATGAGCACCAAGAAAAGGAACGACTCTATGAATTTCTCATGGGTTTAGATGTCGAGTTTACGGTCATTCAAACCCAAATTTTGGCCACAAAGCCGATTCCTTCGCTTGGTACGGCTTACCACATGGTAGCCGAAGATGAGAGACAGAGAAACATATCAAATGACGGTAAAATTCCACACGAACCCGCTGCGTTTAAAACGTTCCAGAAACGGGATGGTTCGAACAAAGAAAAGGGTGGATCTAGAACCGTGAAAGAAGGGACTGAACATTGTACTTTCTGCAATAGAGACGGACACAAGCGAGAGGGTTGCTTCAAGATAATCGGGTACCCGGAATGGTGGCCAGGAAAGAAAAGTGAAAAGCCCAAGGCTAAGGCTGCTTGTGTCGAATCAGAGATGAGTCCCATTCCTGGTTTGACGAACGAAAACTACCAGCTTTTCCTGAAGCATTTCTCTGGATCCGGTAATTCTGAATGCACAAAACCCGCTGCTAATCTGACTCATAAAGAAAACAAAGAAGGTGAGTGGATTATTTATTCGGGTTGCACCGAATATATAACTCACTTATCTAATGCCATTACTAACAAGAGAACTAGCTCTCTTGAAGAACCTGTTGTCATTCCCACTGGAGATTCAATTCCGGTCAAAGGAAGGGGTGACCATACTCTTCCGAGTGGAGCGAAGCTAAAAGGAGTTCTTTACATTCCAGATTTTAGATGCAATCTCCTTTCAGTTAGTCGCCTTAGTCGCGACCTTCAATGTTGCATATCATTATTTCCTGACTTTTGTGTTATGCAGGGATTGCAAAGGAGGAACTTGATTGGTGCGGGTAGATGCGAAGGGGGTCTATACCATATAAGGATGGGTCAAGGAAGAAGAGCGATGGCAGTTACAGTTGAAACATGGCACAAGAGACTTGGGCATGCCTCAAAGGGAAAGCTTTCTAAAGTAGATTTTCTTGGAACAAGTAATGTTGATTTTGGTGATTATTGTGATTCCTGTGCTAAGGAAAAACATACCAAGACTCCTTTTCCTTCTAGTTTTATTAAAACCAATGGTCCTTTTCAATGAATTCATTGTGATATTTGGGGAGGTTATCGTGTACCGTCATATACAAAGGCCAACTATTTTCTCACAATAGTTGATGACTTTAGTAGAGTCGTGTGGGTATTTCTTATCAAACATAAAAGTGAAGCAAGCAAATGTCTCGTTGATTTTCACAAAATGGTTGAAGTACAGTTTGAAAAACAAATTAAAAGAATAAGATGTGATAATGGGGGGGGGGGAGTTCACATCGAATAACATGGTAAATTTTTACAACGAGAAACGAATTTTGTTAGAAACTTCATGCCCACATACTCCACAACAAAACGACGTTGTGGAGAGAAAACACAGACACCTACTTTAAACAGCCCGAGCCTTGAGATTTGATGCAAATCTTCCAAAACAATTTTGGGGGGAGTGCGTTCTAACCGCGACATACCTTATTAGCCGTCTTCCATCCAAAGTCATTAAAGACAAGACCCCTTTTGAGTTAGTTTGGAACCAAAAGCCTGATTACGAACGCTTGAGAGTTTTTGGGTGTCTCGTGTACTACACGAACACAAACGCAAAGGGGGATAAGTTTGAAGAAAGGGGGAAGCCAGGGGTATTTTTTGGTTACCCTCCAGGTACAAAAGGGTATAAAGTCCTTTATATTGAAACAAAGAAAATTATAGTCAGTAGGCATGTTGATTTTTATGAACAAAAGTTTCCTTTCAAGGGCATCAAAGAAGTCAATAAAGACCCCACTGATGAGCCAATAAAGTGCCATGATTGTACTTGCCATGATGAGTCAACATTAAATCAAACCAAAAATCAATGCCCACTAATGGACAATGTCTACACAGTGGGTAGCGAGCCTAGTGATATCTCACGTGAACCATGCATGGAAAGTGGGTCCATGAGAGATCATGCAAATGGTCAAAATTCACATGTAAATATAGTTGATGAGCATGAAAGTGTGCAATGTGTAGACAGTGAAACCAGCGATGACGGCTTTGCATGCATGAATGAAGCACATGAACTCGAAAATGAACCTGATGACCAAAATGAAACCAGACCTGTTCGAACGAGATCCCAACCATAAAGATTTAAAGACTATGTTGTTCAGGTCCCCCTTTCGGTTGCACACCCGACATCTAATCCCAATCAAGCTGCCTCCATGGTACGTTACCCAATCTCCAATTTCGTTACTTATGACAAGTTTTCCACTAATCACAAAGCCTTCTTAGCCGCCATCACCAATGGTGATGAGCCCAAATGTTTTAAACAAGCTGCGCAGGATGCTCGGTGGCGGGAAGCTATGCAAAAGGAGATAAAAGCGTTGGAAGAAAATGGAACTTGGTCGTTGGAAAATCTGCCGGAAGGAAAAAGGGCTATAGATTCGAAGTGGGTGTACAAAATAAAGTTCAAACCAAATGGCGAAGTTGAAAGGTACAAGGCCCGTCTCGTCGCAAAGGGTTTTACACAAATGGAAGTAGTGGACTATCATGACACGTTTGCACCGGTTGCAAAATTGGTAACTATCCGAACTCTATTATCGGTAGCAGTGAAAAGAGATTGGGTTATTCATCAACTCGATGTAAACAACGCGTTTTTACATGGAGAATTAGATGAAGAAGTTTACATGAAAATCCCTCAAGGCTTTGCGAAAGAGAATGACACTCGAGTTTGCCGGTTGAGAAAATCCTTGTACGGTTTGAAACAAGCTTCACGTAATTGGTACCATAAGTTCACCACTTTTCTTCTAAGCTTACAATTCAGACAATCGAAAGCAGACCATTCACTTTTTATCTATGAATCAGCTGGTACAATGGTTGTCATTCTCATTTACGTAGACGATGTTATTATTACTGGAAACAACCTCACCAAAATTCAAGAGACCAAAAGGCAACTCGACAAGGAATTCAGCATTAAAGATCTTGGTCCGTTGAAATACTTCCTTGGGATTGAAGTGGCAAAAACAAGTGAAGGGCTGGTTCTAAGTCAACGTAAATATACTTTGGATATCTTAAATGACAGTGGAAGGCTAGGTTGCAAACCAAGTTCATTCCCTATTGAACAAGGTTTAAAACTAAACAAAGGAGAAGGAGAGTCACAAGTGGATGCCAATCAATATCGTCGTTTAATTGGACGACTCCTCTACCTTCAAGCCACTCGACCCGACATCACGTATTCTGTTAATGTTTTAAGTCAGTTCGTAGCTGATCCGCGAAGAAACCATTTGGAGGCGGCTAATCGTGTTCTTGGCTACCTAAAGGCAACACCTGGCCAAGGTATCCTTCTTTCTCGAGTAGGAGATCCCGTCTTGACCGCATATTGTGACTCGGACTGGTTGGGATGCCCATACACGAGATGCTCACGCACGGGCTACTTCCTCCTGTTAGGTGGAACTCCTATTTCTTGGCGAACCAAGAAACAGTCCGTCGTGTCGCGTTCTTCAGCTAAAGCCGAGTACAGGGCAATGGCGTCAACTGTCAGTGACGTTCTTTGGGTACGTTGGTTACTTAGTGAGCTCAAAGTTCATAGTCGGTCACCTACACCTTTGTTTTGTGACAACCAAGCAGCTCGACATATCTCCAACAATCCTGTTTTCCATGAGCGGACGAAGCATGCTGAGATGGACTGTTATTTTGTGCGTGATAGAGTCGAATCCAAGGAGGTCATCCCGATGAATATCAGTGGCAAAGCACAAATTGCGGACTTACTGACGAAGGGACTTACTGCACAGCAACTACGGTTCCTTCTTGGCAAGATTGGCATTGCAAATTTGCATGCTGCATCTTGAGGGGGAATATAAAGTTTTATGATTATTTTATGTTTTAGCTTGGTCAATAGTCTTTATCCTTTTACTCAGAACTTTATGGAAAGTTTGTTACCCTCCGTGTATTTTAACTTGCTTTTGGATCTGAATGTATTGAAAAAAATATTCTCCACTACCGTGTCACACCCCAACCGATGGCGGAATCATCGGGGCGCGGCACTGAGCGAAACAGATTGTCCAGAAGTTTCCACAACAATTATCAAAACTATTCAATTTAACTAATACGTCCCATACCGTATCTCAAATAGTCAACTAATTATTACAGACAAGCATCAAGACAAATATTCTGTTCCGACAACTCAGGTTTAAATAAGTAGCAATTGTTTATCTACTTCTAGAGACCCCTGATTCGTTATCTACAGACAACTATTTGTTGGACTCTAAAGCTTTATTCTAGCTTCCAATTCCTACCACACATGCATCCTAAGCACCTGTCACATACGTTAAAATAAAAGTCAATACATATAATGTAAAGGTGAGCATACAAGTTTGATAATAGCATATAGAGTTCGAATTCGTTTACGCATAACCAGCATGCACACATAGTGAAATGAAGCACATTAGTTATCGACATAGGTCCATCGATACCAATGACTGCGGGTTGACTGCCTGAGGCAGTTCGCAATACATGATTACCACCGTAATCCATGCAAGTAAAAGATCCTTAACAACCCCCGAGTGAACGGGTGCTGAGTCCAAACTATAGTACTATCGTTGCTAAGGCAGGTAGACAGCATTCCATGTGTAAACATAACAAACAAGCATTCATAAGCCACGTATAACATGCATTAACGGTTAGCGTTCAAATAGTTTGAGTAGTGTGGTAATTGTAGTTTGAATATTCGTAACGTATGTAACACCCAAAAGTGCTTAAAGCAAAAAGGGATCGAGTATACTCACAGTGATTTATGGATTAAAGGGAGCGCTTAGCGAATACGGTTAGCCTGAATAGATTCGGTAGCATAACGATAAGTGAAACGTAAAACAGGGAACAAGTATTGAGGGGTCGGACAGCTGGTCGATCGGACGGCTGACCGTTCGGCTGACAGTCCGTACGGTCTGCTGTTCGATCGGTCGGTAGGCCGATCAGATGGCTGTACGAGTGGATTGTTCCTTCCTTCGAGAAGGATGTGTTTGTGTATGATGGCTTGTCCTTTGAAGTTTTCGTTGTAGCATTTTGAAAACATTGAAGTACCTTTTCCTTTCAGGTCGGTCGATCGGACGGCTGTTCGATCGGACGGCAACCCGATCGGTTAGGCATTCAACAGAAGTTCAAGGTTTAGTTCTTTGAATCGGACAGGTGTTCGATCGGACAGGTGTTCGATCGGACAGGTCAACAAGTCAAAGGTTTTAATGAATGTAAAGTGTGATGCAATGGATCGGATGGTTGATCGATCGAATAGCACAACTGCTGTTCGATCGGACAACAGGGTGTCACCTGGTCGGACGGCTGTTCGATCGGGTGGCACTTCTAGTGCTTTAAATATGTGGAAAATTGATTAAGTATTGAAGCATAGTATCTCATGATCCGAAGAGTAATCCGATCGGACAGTAGTTCGATCGAACAACAGTTCGTTGAATACCATTCCTCAAAACAAGTTGGTTGTGTGGGACCATGTGCTAGCCGATCGGCTGGCCAGTCGATCGGCTGGTTTATCCGATCGGTCAGCATCCTGACCTGATCAGCCTTGCGTCTAACATCTTGGTTGTTCTGTTTGTTTGTTGTTTTATCGAGGTATTTTGACAGCGAGTAAAACCATAGATGCCTCGTTCTTACTTGGTTTCCCGGGGTCGGACAGGAATCACCCAAATCCGGTCGGTGGTCTGTTCGGAACGAAGTTTAACATTTAACCCGGAGTCGGTTAACCTCGTGGATAGAATCCAGATCTTGAGCCGTATAACCACTGAAGTGCTTTGTAAACCGGCTCAGGTTCCGTTTCCACTGGTTCGAGTGAAAAGAGTTGAAGAAAGTTGGGAAAATCCATCCTTCAATCCTTTTCACCATGTATATGTTCAGACCTATAAAAGATCCTTGTTTGTTTATGTGGAAATCGGCTAGATCCAAGTCATTCTTGGTGGATTGAGGCCAAAACATGAAGTTCTTCAAGAACCCATGATGACATCATCCTAGAACACTTGATTCTTGATGATTCCACGGTTAAAAGTTTAGATTTGAAAGATAGAAAGCTGTAGGAGTGTGTATAGATCAAGAAAGTACAAGATTTAGGATGAAAACTTACCGGAATCGAGAGAAATCTGAGAAAAGGCGAGTTGTGCGTGCTGGTCGAACAGAGGTTTCCAAAGTGGAAAGAATGACAATGACAGGCGAGTTGTGCGTGACGATTTTTGATATTTCGATTATGATTGCGCGCGGCTCGATTCGGTAGGGTTTCCTAGTCAAATTACTTTCAGTCTCAACCACTTTGTATCTAACGTAATCTGTTTTCCACTATCTATCCTGGTTCGATTTGTGATTCGAGTTCGATTGCATTAGAGTTAGATTTTGAGTTCGATTGAGTTCGCTTGATTATCACAACATATCATAAATAAACATGCACAGTTAACACGTAAGGCACACACACGTATATTGATAAGTAAAAATACGTAGCTCGAGTTGCGAATTGATGTCGATTCGATTAACTTAGCTTGATTGTTAGTTGATTAACTTTATCGCATTGTTACTTCCTATAGTTCACAGTCGTAGGTCGATTGAAATACGATTAATATTCATCGATTATTGCAATTAACAACACTTACTCCACATAATATAAATAAAATAAAAACTTTTCTACAAGTCAAGTTGCGCGAAATCGGTCGTGGACTTTGACCTTGACTTTGACTTTCACTTACAAGCCTCCCCTTGTTTAGGGAATTTCGTCCCGAAATTAAGCTGGAAGCTGCTACGACCGTCGTGAATCACGTGAAGACTTTCTCTATCTAGACTTTCTCCTGGAACAACTGTGGGTACTTGGCCTTCATGTCGCTTTCGAGTTCCCAAGTGAACTCTGCGCCTCGTTTGCCTTCCCATCGGACCTTCACAATAGGAATGCGTGAGCGCCTGAGCTGCTTGGTTTGGCGATCCATGATTTCGACAGGCTTTTCCACGAAGTGTAATGTTTCGTTCACTTGTAGATCGTCTAGAGAGACATGTAAATCGTGGTCGGCGATGCACTTTCGGAGGTTTGACACGTGGAAAGTCGGGTGGACGTTGCTAAGTTCCTCCGGTAGTTCGTGTCTGTAGGCGACTTTTCCGATCCTCTCCAGAATCTTAAAAGGTCCAACATATCGAGGCGCGAGTTTCCCTTTCTTGCCGAATCGGACTACACCCTTCCAAGGTGATACCTTTAGGAGTACGTAGTCACCAATGCCAAATTCACGGGGCTTGCGCTTTTTATCGGCGTAAACTTTCTGTTGATCCCGAGCTTTCACCAGGTTGTCTCGGATTTGGAAAATTTTGTCTGTCGTTTCTTGTAATAGCTCAGGACCGGTTAGTTGCGAATGACCGATCTCGTGCCACACAATAGGCGACCGACATCTTCTTCCGTATAATGCCTCGAAAGGTGCCATCTCGATGCTGGAATGATAGCTGTTATTATACGAGAATTCGACCAATGGCAGGTGTTTATCCCAATTACCACCGAAGTCTAGAACACACGAACAGAGCATGTCTTCAAGAGTGCGGATCGTTCTTTCAGTCTGACCGTCGGTTTGTGGGTTGAAAGCGGTACTTAGATTAAGCGTTGTACCGAGTGCCGTTTGAAACGTTTCCCACAATCGTGAAGTAAACCGAGCATCACGATCAGAGATGATGTCACGAGGCGTCCCATGATTACAAATGATCTCGTCAGTGTAGATTCGGGCTAATCGTTCTACCTTGTAGTCTTCTCGTATGGGCAGAAAGTGAGCTGATTTAGTCAAACGGTCGACTATTACCCAAATGCTGTCGTGACCTGATGACGTGGGTGGAAGCTTGGTTACGAAGTCCATAGCTATGTTCTCCCACTTCCACATAGGAATTGGTGGTTGTTCGAGCAAGCCAGAGGGTCTTTGATGTTCAGCCTTGATTCTAGCACAAGTTAGGCATTTTCCGACGTAGAGAGCGATATCCCTTTTCATGCCCGGCCACCAGTACTTATAACGAAGGTCCTGGTACATTTTGTCGGCACCGGGGTGAATAGAATACCGAGATTTATGGGCTTCGTCCATCAGAATTTGTCGCAAATTGGTTCTCGTGGGAATCCAAATTCGGTCTAAAAAGTGGAATATCCCATTTGATTTGCTCATAAGTTGGGCTCCATCGTGGTAGATTCTTTCTTTCTTCAAAGTGCGTTCGTTGAAACATGCATGTTGAGCGTCGCAGATGAGAGTTTCGAGGTTGTGCTGGGCTTGAACATTACGAGTGCTAAGCAGGTAGCTCCGTCTGCTAAGTGCGTCGGCAACAACATTTGCTTTGCCTGGGTGATAACGAATCTTACAATCGTAATCGTTGAGAAGTTCTACCCATCGGCGTTGACGCATATTAAGTTCCTTCTGATTAATGATATGCTGTAGGCTCCTATGATCGGTGAAGATCGTACACTTGGTACCATACAGGTAGTGTCGCCAAATCTTTAATGCAAAAACAACCGCGCCTAGCTCAAGATCATGGGTTGTATAGTTCTTCTCGTGGATTTTGAGCTGACGAGATGCGTAAGCTATGACCTTGTCCCGTTGCATGAGAACACAACCAAGACCAAGGTTGGAAGCATCACAGTAGACAATGAAATCATTATTTCCGGCGGGCAATGTGAGAACAGGAGCATTGCAAAGCATGTGTTTAAGGGTTTGAAAGGCAGTCTCTTGTTTAGTTCCCCAAACAAAAGGCTTGTCCTTGTGCGTAAGAGAGGTAAGTGGTACAGTGATCTTTGAGAATCCCTCCATAAATCGTCGATAATAGCCCGCTAGTCCGAGAAAAGAGCGGACTTCGGACGGGTTCTTAGGCGTAACCCAGCTCTTGACTGCTTCAATCTTCGCAGGATCGACGTGAATACCCTGACAATTTACAATGTGACCCAGAAATTGAACCTCCCCTAACCAGAATTCGCACTTGGAGAACTTGGCATAGAGTTGGTTCCCCTGGAGTAACTCGAGAACCAAACGTAGATGCTGCGCGTGTTCGGCTTTCGATTTGGAATAGATCAAGACATCGTCGATGAACACGATGACGAAACGGTCGAGATATGGTTTACACACGCGATTCATCAGATCCATGAAAACCGCTGGTGCGTTTGTTAGACCAAAAGGCATGACAACGAATTCGTAATGGCCGTATCGAGTACGAAACACGGTTTTGGGTATATCCTCTTCTTGAATACGCAACTGATGGTAACCTGAACGTAGATCGATCTTCGAAAAACACTTAGCGCCTTGTAGTTGATCAAACAAATCGTCGATGCGAGGTTGGGGATAGCGGTTCTTGATAGTTAACTTATTCAATTCCCGATAGTCGATGCACATCCTGAACGACCCGTCCTTCTTTTTGACGAAGAGGACTGGCGCGCCCCAAGGAGAGGTGCTCGGGCGAATGAAGCCTTTCTCAAGTAATTCCTGGAGTTGGGTTGAGAGTTCACGCATTTCGGACGGCGCGAGTCGATAAGGTGCTTTGGCAATAGGATTGGCTCCAGGAATGAGGTCGATATGAAAGTCGATATCACGACTTGGCGGTAATCCAGGAAGATCCTCTGGAAAAACATTAGGAAATTCTCGAACCACGGGAACGTCTTTCACTTCCTTCTTCTCTTTCTTTTCCTTCTCCGCTACTACAATGTTCGCCAAGAAAGCCCTGTATTCCTTGCGGAGATACTTGTTGGCTTGGATACATGAGATAAGCTTGAGCCCTTTTGAAGTAGTGTCGCCATATACACACAATAAGTCACCATTCGCGAGCGAAAATCGGATCATCTTGTCGAAGCATACAACTTCAGCATGGTTTTCTCGAAGAAAGTCCATGCCTACTATGACGTCAAAGCTTCCGAGTTGCATTGGAATAAGGTCGATCGAAAAGATGTGATTGTTGAGCTCAAGAGTACAATCACGGAGAATAGAATTGACAGTGACGGTTCTTCCGGTAGCGACTTCCACATCGAATATCGAGGAGAGTTGGGAACGTTTACGACTAAGGAGTTTCTCAAATTCGAGTGACACAAAGTAATTATCGGCTACGGTATTAAACAAACATGAAGCATAAATACCATTCACAAGGAACGTACCATTGACCACGTTGTTGTCGGCCTGGGCTTGACGCACGTTGAGGTTGAAAGTTATGGCGCGTGCGGCCTGTTGTTGCTGCTGCTGTTGTTGTTGTTGCTGTTGTGGCTGCTGTTGCTGAGGCTCTTGTTTCATAGCCCTGTTCGGGCACATGTTGGCGAAATGGTTCGGGTCGCCACATGCGAAGCAGGCTCTGGCTTTGACTGCGGGTGCCGGAGGAGCTTGTTGACCCTGTGGGGCAGTGAGTAGAGCTTGATTGGCAGGAGTTTGACGAATACGGCAGTTGGCAGTAAAGTGGCCGTATACGTTGCAATGAGCACAATAGCGGCATTGAATAGCAGTCGGGTGGTGGTAGGTGCAAGTAGGGCAGAGCAGATGTGGTCCAGTGTATGCACGCTTTGTAGGCGGTGCATTGGCCACAGGCGCCGCTACTTGACGCTGTTGAGCAGGTACGGCTTGAACTGGTGCAGCAGTGATCGCACAATTTTTGTTGTTGGAGCTGTTCTTTCTCTTGTTCTTCCTCTTGTTGCTCGATGAGGTAGGTTCAGCAGTTGGTGCGGTAGCAGTAGCTTGGTGCAGATGCTTGGAAGTCTTATCCCATACCCCAGCCTTAACCCGTTTGTCATTGATTTCAGCGGCCAACAGATAAGTTTCCTCGATCGTAGTAGTCTTAGCTGCTTGCACGAAATCAACAACGCAGTCGGGCAGGGCTCGGATGTACTTTTTGATTGTCATGTCGGGAGTCTTGACTTAATCGGGACAAATAATGCTGAGCTGTTTGAAACGAGCAGTGAGACCAGCATTGCCACCATCATTTTGCTGGATGTGCCAAAATTCATCTTCTAGCTTTTGACGTTCGTGAGGAGGGCAGAATTCCTCTAGCATAACTTCCTTGAGCTCGTCCCACGACAGACCGTAGGCTGCATCGTTCCCTCGCTTGTTCCTCTCGGCCGTCCACCAGTCTAGTGCTCGGGACTGGAAAATGCCGGTAGCATTCAGAGTTCGAAGGTCATCAGGGCAACCACTTTGTCGCAGAGTAACCTCAATAGATTCAAACCAGTGAAACAGTGCAGTGGGACCTCCTTCGCCAGTGAATTCTTTTGGCCCTCTTTTCCTGAAGAGAGAGTGCATGACGAGATCCAGACGACATGGTTTGCAACAGACATCGTCACAGGACTCATCACATTGTATTCGAATCTCACCTCACACGTCTACTACTTACTAAAGCTCAGTAACATGTACCGTGTAAACACATAGACTTATAACTACGCAAGTCACATAATCACTTAATCACGTAACCACATAAGCACTTAGAGCACAAATCACGTAATCACGTAGAGCACATATTCACACAATTTCCTAATCACGTAGAGCAAAGAAATAAGGAAACACATACGCATCTAGTCACTATAGGCATATAGAAAACATAAACTTAGGTCTGGAGAAAGAAGCTAGAGAGAGAAAGTGCAAGAGGTGATTCATGGTCCTTGTACGATTTCAATTCTGTCAATAGAATCACTGATTATAGTACGTTTTTGTGTGTTCGGTCACGCACGTTCGCGGATTTCGCATGTCGAACGTGTCGTTACGCAATCGTTTGGAGTCAAATAAGCACAAAATCACAAGATGCAGTGCGAGTCGTGTGTGTCGATTGAAGTGGAAACAAAAATCGGGTAAATCCCAAAGTTTAAATACATAAACAGGAAAGCACATAATTAAGCACATAAAATCGGCGAAACCTCAGAGTCAGCAGTTGCGGACTCAAAATTGAAACATATGAAATTTGAGAAATAGATTGTCTTCGGCTAGTAGACTTCGACTAACCAAAGTGGTTCGACTATTCACAAGGATCCGTTGTGCACATTTAACTTTCAGGACTGTGCCTTCGCCTCGATTCTTGGGCACTTGGCATGCATCCCGTTGGTCGTATCGTGACTTCAGGTCGTTGGAGTCCGTCGAGACTTTGGTGAGAGTTTTGTATAGAAGCGGAACAAGTCGTCAAGGTTAGGGTTTCACCCCTGGCTTAACAACTTCGTTCCTGTTTTGATAAAAATTGAGGAGATTATTCATCAAAATATGGATTTCACTCCTGATTTGGCATAATTCTCCTCGTTTGTAGTTAAAATGCGAGCCGAGTAAGCAACTTTAGCCGAGAGTTTGCGGTTTTTACACCTATTCTCGACCTTATTGCCCACTTTTAGTTGAAAATTCGAGTGCAGTGAGAGTGTAGAATAAGCGAGAATAACGAGAAGTAAGCTCGTACTTAACCCCTACTGGTTATGCACAAGCCGGTCTTGCTGGTTCTTAACTATAGTCTAGGTATCTAAGACTTTGACCCGGACTACGTCGAGTCTTGCCTAATTCCCTATAGTTATGGCTCTGATACCAATCTGTCACACCCCAACCGATGGCGGAATCATCGGGGCGCGGCACTGAGCGAAACAGATTGTCCAGAAGTTTCCAAAACAATTATCAAAACTATTCAATTTAACTAATACCTCCCATACCGTATCTCAAATAGTCAACTAATTATTACAGACAAGCATCAAGACAAATATTCTGTTCCGACAACTCAGGTTTAAATAATTAGCAATTGTTTATCTGCTTCTAGAGACCCCTGATTCGTTATCTACAGACAACTATTTGTTGGACTCTAAAGCTTTATTCTAGCTTCCAATTCCTACCACACATGCATCCTAAGCACCTGTCACATACGTTAAAATAAAAGTCAATACATATAATGTAAAGGTGAGCATACAAGTTTGATAATAGCATATAGAGTTCGAATTCGTTTACGCATAACCAGCACGTACACATAGTGAAATGAAGCACGTTAGTTATCGACATAGGTCCATCGATACCAATGACTGCGGGTTGACTGCCTGAAGCAGTTCGCAATACATGATTACCACCGTAATCCATGCAAGTAAAAGATCCTTAACAACCCCCGAGTGAACGGGTGCTGAGTCCAAACTATAGCACTATCGTTGCTAAGGCAGGTAGACAGCATTCCATGTGTGAAGGGGTATGGTCCCAAAAACGCCGCGCAAACCTCTATTCAGGACGCGCACAGGACCATACTCCTTAATCAACATATTTTCTTATTGCCAACCTCGCGCGGGCTACAAACATACGTAACGATTCGGCGCGAGGTCTGAGCAAGTGGAGACTTCATTTCCAACACTTAGCATTCTGAAAGAACATTTGGAAGCCCCTACCCCGCGCGGAGTAGTAGCGTGCCCAGCAAGAATCATGCGTGACTACGGCGCGAGGCTTATCCAAATAGTACACAAGGTACAAGTGGCAGAAGAAAAGAGCCAATCAACGCCCTTCTGGCCCTGCTCAATCGTGCTCCACGATCATCTGACATACAGGAGACAAAAAGTACTTAAGGACGCCTACATGGCACCAATCATAGGGCAGAGACAACTGCCCCACGATCTCCACTCACCTGCTGATGGCAGAAGGACGACCAGGCCGACAACAGTGACACGTGGCTCCAATCACCTTGCGCCAGCTCGGGAGAGCTCCTAGAAGCCACTAACGGTCGACACCAGTGAGACAAGGAGCATATCCTCCATGTTGTCGCCTTCCGGCCCAAGGCCCATCAGCCCACATCCTCTTGCACCTCTCCGGTTATAAATAGAGACCTCACTTCACAGGTTAATTCATTCCATTCCCTCTACTCTCACTTAATACTTAATTATCTCTCCAAAGCAGTCGCTTATTCTCACGCCGGAGCCCGGTTAAGAGGGAAACCCCCACATTCCCCTCTTAACGAGTAACGGTGTTCTGTTTTGTAGATAACCCCAGTCATTAAGGACCTCAGGGAAACATAAAGAAGATTAACCATCATGGTAGAAACATAAACCAAACTGATTAGTCCCTTAATTAGTTCCGTGTTTCTTCAATGTGTAAACATAACAAACAAGTATTCATAAGCCACGTATAACATGCATTAACGGTTAGCGTTCAAATAGTTTGAGTAGTGTGGTAATTGTAGTTTCAATATTCGTAACGTATGTAACACTCAAAAGTGCTTAAAGCAAAAAGGGATCGAGTATACTCACAGTGATTTATGGATTGAAGGGAGCGCTTAGCGAATACGGTTAGCCTGAATAGATTCGGTAGCATAACGATAAGTGAAACGTAAAACAGGGAACAAGTATTGAGGGGTCGGACAGCTGGTCGATCGGACGGCAGCTCGATCGGACGGCTGACCGTTCGGCTGACAGTCCGTACGGTCTGCTGTTCGATCGATCGGTAGGCCGATCGGATGGCTGTACGAGTGGATTGTTCCTTCCTTCGAGAAGGATGTGTTTGTGTATGATGGCTTGTCCTTTGAAGTTTTCGTTGTAGCATTTTGAAAACATTGAAGTACCTTTGCCTTTCAGGTCGGTCGATCGGACGGCTGTTCGATCGGACGGCAACCCGATCGGTTAGGCATTCAACAGAAGTTCAAGGTTTAGTTCTTTGAATCGGACAGGTGTTCGATCGGACAGGTCAACAAGTCAAAGGCTTTAATGAATGTAAAGTGTGATGCAATGGATCGGATGGTTGATCGATCGAATAGCACAACTGTTGTTCGATCGGACAACAAGGTGTCACCTGGTCGGACGGCTGTTCGATCGAGTGGCACTTCTAGTGCTTTAAACATGTGGAAAATTGATTAAGTATTGAAGCGTAGTATCTCATGATCCGAAGAGTAATCCGATCGGATAGTAGTCCGATCGAACAACAGTTCGTTGAATACCATTCCTCAAAACAAGTTGGTTGTGTGGGACCATGTGCTAGCCGATCGGCTGGCCAGTCGATCGGCTGGTTTATCCGATCGGCTGGCTGTCCGTTCAGACAGTAGTCCGATCGGTCAGCATCCTGACCTGATCAGCCTTGCGTCTAACACCTTGGTTGTTCTGTTTGTTTGTTGTTTTATCGAGGTATTTTGACAGCGAGTAAAACCATAGATGCCTCGTTCTTACTTGGTTTCCCGGGGTCGGTCAGGAATCACCCAAATCCGGTCGGTGGTCTGTTCGGAACAAAGTTTAACATTTAACCCGGAGTCGGTTAACCTCGTGGATAGAATCCAGATCTTGAGCCGTATAACCACTGAAGTGCTTTGTAAACCGGCTCAGGTTCCGTTTCCACTAGTTCGAGTGAAAAGAGTTGAAGAAAGTTGGGAAAATCCATCCTTCAATCCTTTTCACCATGTATATGTTCAGATCTATAAAAGATCCTTGTTTGTTTATGTGGAAATCGGCTAGATCCAAGTCATTCTTGGTGGATTGAGGCCAAAACATGAAGTTCTTCAAGAACCCATGATGACATCATCCTAGAACACTTGATTCTTGATGATTCCACGGTTAAAAGTTTAGATTTGAAAGATAGAAAGGTGTAGGAGTGTGTATAGATCAAGAAAGTACAAGATTTAGGATGAAAACTTACCGAAATCGAGATAAATCTGAGAAAAGGCGAGTTGTGCGTGCTGGTCGAACAGAGGTTTCCAAAGTGGAAAGAATGACAATGACAGGCGAGTTGTGCGTGACGATTTTTGATATTTCGATTATGATTGCGCGCGGCTCGATTCGGTAGGGTTTCCTAGTCAAATTACTTTCAGTCTCAACCACTTTGTATCTAGCGTAATGTGTTTTCCACTATCTATCCTGGTTCGATTTGTGATTCGAGTTCGAGTTCGATTGCATTAGAGTTAGATTTCGAGTTCGATTGAGTTCGCTTGATTATCACAACATATCTTAAATAAACATGCACAGTTAACACGTAAGGCGCACACACACGTATATTGATAAGTAAAAATACGTAGCTCGAGTTGCGAATTGATGTCGATTCGATTAACTTAGCTTGATTGTTAGTTGATTAACTTTATCGCATTGTTACTTCCTATAGTTCACAGTCGTAGGTCGATTGAAATACGATTAATATTCATCGATTATTGCAATTAACAACACTTACTCCACATAATATAAATAAAATAAAAACTTTTCTACAAGTCAAGTTGCGCGAAATCGGTCGTGGACTTTGACCTTGACTTTGACTTTCACTTACAAAAACACGGGGTGTTACATACCGTGTTCCATCGAATCTTAGACATTTCCTTCTCAAATTGGTGCAGGCCTCTAAGTATCTGGATGACAAATGCTACCACAAGTTCTTTGTATTATTGTGTGAATAAAGGGCCAATTGTCATCTTCTTTGATTTTCAACCAAGACTAAAATGCTACTTGCAGGAGCTATGTAAACCTAAGTGCTAGAAAGGTGATATCGAAGAAAGTGAAGTTCTTAAAGGTTATAGATGCAAGAATCACACATGTGTCAAATGGCGTTACACTTCATACGCCCATCGCAACTATGTGTAGTTGATAGCTTTCTAGCCCTTGAAAAAATCTAACAAATTTGACCTTTATGTGATTTTCTTTACCCAGGTCTGCCAAGCACTGGCATTGCATTACGAAGCGTAGGTGCTTATATATACACACACACAACTTACATATGATTCCTTTTTATTGCTTTAAGATTTCAGCCGTGTTACCACCTCGTATTGTCGACTCCGATGGCCGTGCGGGTTCTTACTATTTCAAATAGTTTAGTTGTTTTACGAAATTGGTATTAAAAAAGATTACGTAAAACAGGCCATGCAACGTGCGCCTAAAAAAACATAATCACCCGCGACAACGTGCGGACATTCCCACTAGTAACATAAAACACTCAAAAGGGACGTGGTGAGCTGGGATATTACATCTTTTAAAGAAAGAGACATTAACAATTGTCGTTTTTGATTTATAAAGGATCGTATAAATCGTTAGGCAACTGGAGTAAAGAATAATAACGTGGGACACCTTAAATTTTGAGAAAACTACAAAGGAAGCATTTTTTTCTAAAAGAAAACTACAAGGGGAGTGTTTTATTTATTTATTTTTTTTTTTTTTTTCTAAATATGCTATATATTCATACTAATCAATTTCATTAACAACAATATATTTGTAAATTTTTAGTCGTGTATCTATGTCTTAACTTTTACTCACCTAAGACCAAAATAACTTTATTCTATACGCTCTATACATAATATGATGACTCATATTACATTAGTTTAACTCATTGTTAATACGGAAAAATCTTATACGCAAAGAAAAGTAAATACGTAACACTCAATCACGATTAACAAATGATAATACACATGTTCAAGTATTCTCCATCCCTAACGAATGCGTGATTTTGCTGAGTGATTTGTTATGTAGTCTAATATTATTCGTAAAATAAAAGTATATAAGTTTTTTTTATTTGTTATTGATGAGTCTGTTACAAAATCTGACTAGGTTTAATTCAAACATAAAAAAGTGATATAAATAGTTTTATTTTTTAACAAATTTTTACATCTAAATGTCACCTAACCTACCCGAACAAGAGAACTTATCGTAAAGGACTAGTCTGATGGGTGACGAAGTCCATTTGGTCTCTAAACGCCACATTTGTTGCCAAAAAATGTCATGGCCCGAACATAAAAACTTATACCAAAATACCAGTCTATCGCGTGAGGAAGCCCAGTTAGTCTATAAACATCACGTCTATTGACTATTGCTCATATAGTCAATGTAAGAGAAGTCTCATATCTTACGATGATTTAACTCCACATAATATAAATAACCATGTGCATTTTTAATTTCACTTAAGTATTTTCTATTTTTAGTTTGGAGAAATAAAATGTTCTTGTGATCAATCATTTACGTTAGTTCTTAAAGCGAACCATATATAAAGGATATTCTACTCCATTATCGACATCTTTTAAAACTTCATAATTATTGTCCTCTCTTAAGTTTATTCTGTACACGTAGGACCATCTTGTTTCCATTGCAACTCTAGTGGAGAATGCCAATGTCCACTTCACCAAGGATAACTTGCCTTTTGAGTCCCATTGTTTCCCGATATAACCTTGTTTTAACGTGAACGAGTTCTAAGTGACACACCAAGAAATTATTTTAAGGGGTGCGTCCATCCACCTAAGCTTAACTTAGGTCCGCTCCTGCGAGTTCTAGTGCTAGAATGAGCCCCCGTGAATTGAGTTTTTATTTGTCCGACTTGTGCTAAACAAAGTCATGTTTTAGGTAAATGTCGTTCTAAAATAAATGTTTTAGGTAAATAGTCAACCTTTGTTAATGATAAAACACAATTATTGATTAAACTTAACACGGGATGTGTTTAAACTTTAAACTTTATGGACCAGGTGTAAATCATTTAGAGCTTATAGACTTGCGTTAGTAAACAGTGGTGGAATCAGAACTTCTTTGTTGAGGGTCACCATAAGGGTAGACGGGGTCGACGCGGGGAGGAGGGCGGGGAAGGGTTTTGCTGCACGGGGATTGTGCCGCCTCTCTGTTTTGCCGCACAGTGAAGGGGAGGGAGAGGTTGAAAGCGGTGAACACTTGCCGCATGCAGTGAATGTGAGGGAGAGGGTGTAAAGGTGGGGCTCGCTAGTATTCAATTAATCATGCCTTTTTAAAAAAAATGGCTTTGGGGAAACCACCCTTTGTGTTTTTGGGCAAGAGTGGTGTATTAGAGGGGAATTGATATGACATATCATGATTGGGTGGGTGAAAATTTCCTCTCATCTTATGAGGGGTGCACCCCCTTCACCCTAAGGATCTCTTTTTCTACCGACTACAACTAAAGGGTCCAAACCATGTTTTTCTTTTGAAAAAATACATATTTGATGTATTAAATTCTAACAAATACTTATGTCGGGGGATCTGTAGACCTTCTTGAGCCCTTCTGGTTCCGCCCTAATAGCAAACAAGTTCTTTTTACACAATCCAAAGCCCTAATCTATCATTTACACCCTCCCTTTTCTTTAGATCAACTTTATTTCAACATTCTAATGGTCCTTTTTCGATTTAGATCAACTTTATTTCAACATTCTAAATGATTTTAAATCATAAAATTTAAAATTATAGATAATAATGAAAATTATTTGGAGATAATTTTGGTATGAATTTAAATTTAAAGTTATATCAATTACCATAAAATATGATATTGAATATTTGTCTTACCAAAAGTTTTGGTATTCATTATCATAAATCAGAAAATAATTATTTCTACATCTATACTATATAATAAAAGAAACCACTTTAGGGACACTTGTCATCATATTAGAGCATCTCTTATAGATAATTATTATTTTAATTTAATATTTTCTAATTAATTATAGATAACCCTTTTATTAAATATTATTTAAATTAATATCTTATGGATAATTATTATTTAGTTTAATCTTCTTCTCCTTTATAATATTGATTTAGAGAAAAATACGATTTTGGCCCCTGTGGTTATATCATTTTTACCCTTTTAGCCCAAAAAAGAATTTTTTAACATCTGAGCCTCCAATTTTTTTTTTTCTAATTTTATATTTATTCAACTCGTGTAATACACGTGGTTTTAAAAGTATAACTTTTTTATTTGGTATATAAAATTACATTTATTCAACATGTACAATATTGTTCTTATAAATATAACTTTTTATTATTTAATATATAAAATTATATTTATTCAACTCGTGCAATAAAGAAGGTTTTTAAAGATATATTGTTTTATTATTTAGTATATAAAATTTATTTATTCAACCCGTGTAATACACGGGGTTATAACCTAGTTTATAATAAGTGATATCCATGTACTAATTGTTAAAAATAATATTATTAAAAATACATTAATTAAATAAAATACAAATAAAAATTATTAGGCCAAAGAAAAAAGTGTCATGTGTCATTAAATGGAATCATTTATTGGAAGTAAATATTTATATTGAGTTAATTACATAGTTAGTCCCTGTGGTTTGCACAAAGTAACATACCTAGATACTAATAGTTTAAAATCTCATTCTATGGTATGAACTTTTCATTTTGTAACGTTTGGAGGTATTAATTTTGTTTTAGTTTCTAAAGATTGTATGTTCGTATTAGACATATTACATACATATTCACTTTTGTTGGCTTCGTTTTGAGCGTTCTAATACCTAGCTTCTGCTCTGACTGCGAGGGAGTATCAAGAGAATACCGGTCCTTAGGTTAACAACCGAACTTTATTAATATCGTTATCATAATGAGTAAACAACTAAACTCTATTACCCGCAAATGCCTCTTGAAATTATGATAGGACATGAGTTAAATCTTTTTCCTTAATCAATCAATGGCAATGGCTGTCTTTTTCTAATTACTTGTTTGTGGAAATCACATGCACCATTCACTTATCACCATGCACTACTTATTGCCCATCAACCTTTTCTTCTTCTTTTTACATGATTATATCTTCCTACATATATATATTTATTCCCAAGCAATCCTCTTTCACAACCACACATTACACAACACTCCATGGGAACACTTGCTGGACATCTAGTCCCCGGTTCGGCCCTAGCCCTCCTCGGCTTATGGCACATCTTCAACACGGTTTGGGCCTATCACCTAAAAGGCCCGAATCACTTCAGATCAAGTTTTTGGCACCCGTTTTCCAAGCTCACATACATGGAACTCTTTCTGATTGTTTCATTCTCCATATTTTCCATAGTTATGCAAGTTTTGGACTACCCATTGTTCTCGTTCGCGTTCAAGCTCAATAACTACGAGCACGCGACTATGTTTCTCCACCTAGTCATATTCGCCGGATTCACCCTTGTAACCGAGATCAATCACAAATCCGACATGTGGTTTGAGGTGTCTGGAATCCTTGCAGCTTCGGTTTTTGGCCAAGAGTTGTTCTTACTTCATTATCACTCGGCTGACCATGTCGGGCTCGAGGGTTATTACCATTGGCTAATGCAATTAATCGTGTTTGTATCGCTATTATCCGCTATATCCACCACTATATTCCCATCAAGCTTTCCTTCATCACTTGTTCTTTCGATATCGGTTGTGTTTCAAGGGTTGTGGTTCATTAACATGGGATTTTTGTTATGGGTTCCTGAGCTTGTCCCTAAAGGGTGCACCCTAAGGTTGGGTCATGGTGGTGACAGTGACATGCATGGCGCGGTCATATGTGGGACCCACGACGCAGGTTTGAGGGCACGGGCACTCGCTAACTTGCAATTCAGTTGGATACTTGCTGGGATTTTGATCTTTGTGGGATGCATATGCTCCTTTTTCCCCAAAAAGGTTGCGCCTCGGGCTCAGTCGATCGAGTACGAACGACTTAATAGCCGAATCGCAGAGATCCCGCTATCGGCAGCTGGATTTAAGCAAGTTAATTACCAATAAATACAATATTTACATGTAAGTTACGTAACAGTAACTATGCAACTTATGTATACCAGATAATGCATAATAAATCGCTTCCAGACTTTATAACATATATGATTTTTATCGTATGAATGTGCCTTAAATTATGATGTGATCAATATGATGACTTTGATTTAATTTTTATTATTTGAGGCAGATAATTGGTTTCAAATATGTTTTTTTTTTTGTAACAAATTATTCAAAAATAATGCCAAATAGATTTTGGGGACTTCTAAACATATTGAGAATAAGTTTGATGGTTAAAAGGGTATGTTTTTCTTCGTAAGGTAATAGAATGTGCGAATTTGTCATTCAACAATATTCAAACATTACAAATTTGTTGGTTATCATTTAAATTTAAAATACTTTAATTTACAACCTAATAATTCCATTTCAAAGAAAATAATTTATCATCTAAAACACATTATGTTGGATAAAAATTGATGGTAAATTTACCTAACCTTAGACTGGTAACCGGGCTCTTAGGCTAAAGGGTGTGGTTTTGTGGAGCATCTCGTGGAGCTGAGATGGCTTTATGGCCACTAGTGGAATACCACCCCTTTCATTGGTGAATGATTATGTTAGTGGAGATTACCACGAAGCCCACGGGTTCAAAATTTATCAAAAATTACAAATTTGTTGGTTATCATTTAATTTACCACCTAATAATTTCAAAGAAAACAATTTATCATCCAAAACACAAACACATTATATGGTAAATCGTTGATCTCTAAAAAACCTGTATTTTGTTTTTTATATGCAAAACACAAATGCAAAAAAGATACATATCGTTTGTGTTGGATAAAAATTGATGGTAAATTTACCTAACCGTAAAACCGGTAACCGGGCTCTTAGGCTAAAGGGTGTGGTTTTGTGGGGCATCTCGTGGAGCTGAGGTGGCTTTATGGCCACTAGTGGAATACCACCCCTTTCATTGGTGAATGATAATGTTAGTGGAGATTACCACAAAGCCCACGGGTTCAAAATTTATCAAAAATTACAAATTTGTTGGTTATCATTTAATTTACCACCTAATAATTTCAAAGAAAACAATTTATCATCCAAAACACATTATATGGTAAATCGTTCTCTAAAAAACCTGTATTTTGTTTTTTAATATGCAAAACACAAATGCAAAAAAGACATGTGTTGGATAAAAAATATGGTAAATTTGCCTAACCTTACTCGTAAAGTGGCTTTTAAGCCAAAAGGGTGCGGCTTCGTGAACCATCTCATGGTCACTATTGGAATACCATCCCTTTCATTGGTGAATGATGATGATAGTGGAGATTACTACAAAACTCACAAGTGATTAAAAGCAATTTAAAAGTATATAATTTATCAAAAAACCTTAGACTCGTAACAAGGCTTTTAGGTCAAAGGGTCTGGTTTCGTGAAGCATCTCGTAGACCAAAGGTGGCTTTATGGCCACTGGTGGAATACCACCCCTTTCATTGGTGAATGATGACGATGAGAGTGGAGATTACCACGAAGCCCATGAGTCATGAAAAGCAATTTAAAAGTATATAATTTATAAAAAGCCTTAGACTCGTAACAAGGCTCTTAGGCCAAAGGGTCTGGCTTCGTGAAGCATCTCGTAGAGCTGAGGTGGCTTTATGGCCACTGGTAGAATACCACCCCTTTCATTGGTGAATGATGACGATGATAGTGGAGATTACCACGAAGCCCACGAGTCATGGAAAAGCAATTTAAAAGTATATAATTGATAAAAAAAAAAAACCTCCCGTAACGGGACTCTTAGGCCAAAGGGTGTGGCTTCGTGGAACATCTCGTAGAGTTGAGGTGGCTTTATGGCCACTAGTGGAATACAACCCCTTTCATTGGTGAATGATGATAGTGGAGATTACCACAGAGCCCACGAGCCATGAAAAGCAATTTAAAAATATATAATTGATAAAAAAACACGGATGACTCTGACTGACATGACGCTGAGTTGGAGAATGATAATGGGTGTTTACCATTGAACCACACCCTTTAGACTTACAGACGAATAAAAAACACCATTAAGGCAGCGCCTGACGTGCAAGTCCACGGACACCATGCTCGGCAGCCATGTCCGTGGGCGCGCATTGAGAACCAACAGTGTAAACGAACCACGACGGACGGGTGGAGTGGGGGCCATCAGTCACTTCCCATTGTTTACGGTAACAGCATCCACGTCCATTTCCATTTAGCTTCATCAAATGTTGCAACCAGTTTTGTATAAACTGATGAAGAGGATATCGGTGTAGCAATATTATTAAAAGTGTTTTGTAGCATAAGTTCTTTGGTGAGTGTTTTGTAGTACAACTTTCTAGTACAAGTTTAGTAGGTAGTACTAATTTGATTTCTTAACGTGCTACTTTTTTTTTAGAAAAGGTCTTCCATTATATATAGAGTGAATTTCAAGTTTCGTACTTTATCTTTATACCATATTTCAGCCGCTGTCATTTACCTTTAAAATTAACAAGATATGTACTTAATGTTTTTAAAGCTTGCACGTTATATCCTTTAAGCCTAACCAGATTAATTTTTTCTATTAAATAGGATCATGTAGACCCCATACAAGGGTATTATTGTCTTTTCCTGTTCTAATACAAATAAAATTCATCTAACCACCCACCACACCCCACCTACCCTTTCTCTCTCACACACACACACACTTTATCCCTTTCTCTCTCACACACACTCTGACTGCAACACCCTCTCCAGCGGCTGCAAAAAGCTCAGATGCACCTTATCTTCTCTCCCATTTGTCCGAAGATGAAATGAAAAGAAAAATCCTAAAATTTTAAACAACTTCAGCCACCACCCTTCTTTGTTTCTTTTTCTTTTTCTCTTTCTAACCTAATCAACGATGCACACTTCCTCTCTCTCTCTCTCTACGATGATAAAAATCTCACACAAAAACCTAACGAAGGATCTTTCTATCCGGTTCAAAATAACAACAGCAGCCACATACAAACAACAAGGATGGTGAGTTTGGAGTTGCAGCTGTGCGTGGTGGTTCAGAGTGGTTGTAATGTGATGGTGAACGGTAGTGTTGGTTGTGGGCTGCAGGTGATTTAACGGTGCAACGTGACGGTTTCAGTTAATGGGTTCGGATTTACGATGTGCCGGTGGTTTTGGTGGGTTGTAGAGTGGAGGTTCGCTGTGGAAATGTCACTATGTCGTTCTCCGATGGCCGTTTTTTTCTTGGGCCTTCCATGTTCGGACTATTGCAACTTGATCTTTGAATGATTGAACTAAAATATTTGATAAAGGGTCCTAATAAATCCACATGGTATCATCTTATTTTAACATGGTTGATACAGGCCGTATAAGGTTATACGGCCCGTATAACCTTATACGGCCCGTATAACCTTATACGGCCCGTATCAACCATGTTAGAATAAGATGATACTGTGGTCGTATATATATTATACGACGATGTTATACGGCTCGTATATATCTATACGACCCGTATACAATGATTTTCGTTTTTTTATTCTTTTATTACTATTTGATGCGACGTATTATTACTCGATTCACGTGTGATTAGACGTAAGATTCCCCGATTCGATGTTATATTCCTCGAATCTCGTGCGAGTTATGTGATTAGACGTTAGATTTCTCGATTCGCGTGTTAATCATTTGAAACTATGTAATATTCCGTAAAATTCTCTATATAAACGACACTAATTTCATTCATTTTCATTCAACTTCTATTCGTTTCTTCTATTTTTCTCTGTATTCAAATTATTTACGCTATAATGTCGGGTTGGGGTGACTTTTTTAATGTGTTTGGTAACGAGGCGAATCAGGGGAATGAAGATAACAAAGCGGGCATGTTTGATCTGAATGCTCCGTTCGATCCCATTCTTGCGTCTGGTTCAGGTCAGGATACTTGGGGTTTGGATGCCATTCAGCCTAATTATGCTGGTTATTATCCATCGCAACACCCGGTTAATTTTGAATCCCCTCCTGTTAGTGTTGGACCGCCGACTGATAGTTCTCATTCTCCTCCCACAAGTTGTGGACCGCCCAAGGGTCCAAATGCTGAACAGGAACGTAGTGAGTTTCAAAACAAGGAGGTATAACATTTAATTATACGTTTATTTGTTGTATGTTAACTATTTTAGTGTTTTTACGTTTGATGTTGTTTTTATTAAAATCTTAGATTAGGGTTGCTCAATGGGCCGTGTTCGCGGGTTGGTGGGTTCAACCCAACCTGAACCTGAAAATTTTACACAAACCCGAACCCGACCCGAACTCAAAAATCGTATCATACATAAGAACCCGAACACGACCCGAAGTTTCATGGGTTGACCCGAACACGACCCATTAAACCCGAAATTTTTTTTTTTTTTCTGAAATTAATATATTAAAGTTAAAATTTACTTAAAAAACACAAATATATATATATATATATATATAATATCATATTTAAGTTATAAAATCTATGTTAATTTCTCTTTTTAACTTATAATCATGGCATAAAAATACGCACCCCATTTAATTTATATATATTGTAAAAAATATATAATATAGTATAAATGTGTAACGGGTCAACCCGCCATCCCGACCATGTTGACCCGAACCCGACCCGTTAACCCAAACGGGTTCGCAGGTTCAACCTGAAACTGACCCGAACCCGTTTATACTAAAACTAAACCTGGGTTAATCATTTGAGTTAATCATTAATTGACACATATAAGTGTTTCCGTTAGAAATTCTCTAGCATGGATGAATTGGTAGAGTGGTGTAGAGACGTCGGACGCGTAAATGGCTACGCCCTCGTCACCAAACGCCCCATCTACGATAAACCCCATAGTTGTCAGCCGGTAAAAATTTGGCTTACGTGCGATTGTGCCGGCAATTACAAATCAACAGCGACGGTCAGACGCAGCGGGACTAGGAAAACCGGTTGCAAGTTCCAACTGGTCGGGACATACAGAAAGAGGTTAGGTTACTGGGATCTAAGGGTTGAGGAAGCTAAACATAACCACGAACCATTTCTGTATCCAGAGGGTCATCCGTCCCTAATGAGGCTGACTCAATCGGAAGAGATGACGGTGGAGCAAATGACGCATCAGAACATAAAACCACGAGACATTCTTGCTGCCATTAAAGAACAGAACCCCCATAATGTCTCAACAAGAAACACCATATACAACGCTCGAGCCAAATTGGGTCGAATGGAATAAGTCGGCGAGACTCCATGCAGATACTTTTCGACCGGTTGGAGAAGGTTGGGTTTGTTTTTTACCATAGAACATTCTCAAAACGGCGAATATAAAATGTTATTTGCATGTTTTGGCAATTTATAATGATCAACATACATGTTATATAAATGTTTTGCCAACTTTTTGAAATTGAACTTTAAAAAACGTTTAAACGAATCAATTTGCATGTTTTGACAATTTGTAATGATAAACATACACGTTATATAAATGTTTTGGCAACTTGTTGAAATTGAATTTGAAAAAACGTTTAAACGAATCAACGTTAACGCATACCGACCGTATTTTCGTCAGTTCCGCATATAGTAATTGAAAATAAATGAAAAATACTGAATTGTATACGGGCCATATTGTCACACCCCAACCGATGGCGGAATCATCGGGGCATGGCACTGAGCAAAACAGATTGTCCAGAAGTTTCCATAACAATTATCAATACTATTCAATTTTTTAATACGTCCCATACCGTACCTCAAACAGTAACATAATTATTACAGACATAAATCCAGGCAAATATTCTGTTCCGATAACTCAGATTCAAATAGACAGCAATTGTTTATCTGCTTCTAGAGACCCTTAGATTGACCACTACAGACAACTATTTGTTGGGCTCTAAAGCTTTATTCTAGCTTCAATTTCCTACCACAAATGCATCCTAAGCACCTGTCACATACGTTAAAATAAGGTCAATACATAAAATGTAAAGGTTAACATACAAGTTTAATAATAGCATATATAGAGTTCGAATTCGTTTACGCATAACCAGCACGTACACATAGTGAAATGAAGCACGTTAGTTATCGACATAGATCCATCGATACCAATGACTGCGGGTTGACTGCCCGAGGCAGTTCGCAATACATGATTACCACCGTAATCCATGCAAGTAAAAGATCCATAACAACCCCTGTGTGCACGGGTGCTGAGTCCAAACTATAGTACTATCGTTGCTAAGGCAGGTAGACAGCATTCCATGTGTAAACATAACAAACAAGCATTCATAAGCCACGTATAACATGCATTAACGGTTAGCGTTCAAATAGTTTGAGTAGTGTGATAGTTGTAGTTTGAATATTCCTAACGTATGTAACACCCAAAAGTGCTTAAAGCAAAAAGGGATCGAGTATACTCACAGCGATTGATGGATTGAAGGGAGCGCTTAGCGAGTACGGTTAGCCTGAATAGATTCGATAGTATAACGATAAGTGAAATGTAAAACGGAGAACAAGTGTTGGAGGGTCGGACAGCTGGTCGATCGGACGGTAGTTCGATCGGAAGGCTGACCATTCGGTTGACAGTCTGCTCGGACGGCTGTCAGGTCGGTCGGTAGACCGATCGGATGGCTGTTCGAGTGGATTGTTTCTTCCTTTGAAAAGGATGTGTTTGTGTATGATGGTTTGACTTTTGAAGTTTTCGTTGTAGTATTTGAAAACATTGAAGTACCTTTGCCTTTCAGGTCGGTCGATCGGACGGCTGTTCGATCGGCCGGCAACCCGATTGGTTAGGCATTCAAATGAATTGCAATGTTTAGTCTTTGGGTCGGACGGGTGTTCGATCGGACAGGTGTTCGATCGGACAGGTCAACTAGTCAAAGACTTTAATGAAGTATGGTGCAGTGGATCGAAGAGTTGATCGATCGAATAACATATTTGTTGTTCGATCGGACAACAGGGTGTCACCTGATCGGACGGCTGTTCGATCGGGTGGCACTTCTAGTGCATTGAACATGTTGAAAAATCGATCAAGTATTGAAGCATAGTATCTCATGATCCGAAGAGTAATCCGATCGGACAGTAGGTCGATCGAACAACAGTTCGTTCAATACTAGTCTTCAAAATGAATTGATTGTGTGGGACCATGTGCTAGCCGATCGGCTGGCCAGTCGATCGGCTGGCCAGTCGATCGGCTGACTATCCGATCGGCTGGCTGTCCGTTCGGACAGAGTCCGATCGGACGGTCAGCATCCTGACCTGATCAGCCCTTTCGTCTAACACTTGGTTTGTTCTGCTTGTTTGTCGTTTTATCGAGGTATTTTGACAGCGAGTAAAACCATGGATACCTCGTCCTTACTTGGTGCCCCGGGTCAGACAGGAATCACCCAAATCCGGTCGGTGGTCTGTTCGGAACGAAGTTTAACATTTAACCCGTAGTCGGTTAACCTTGTGGATAGAATCCGGATCTTAAGCCATACAACCACCGAGGTGATTTGTAACCCGACTCAGGCTCCGTTTCTACCGGTTTGAAGTTATTGAGTGACAAAGAGTTGAGGGAAAGTTGGAAAATCCATCTTTCAATCCTTGTCACCGTGTATATGTTTAGATCTATGAAAGATCCTTGTTTGTTTATGTGGAAATCGGCTAGATCCAAGTCATTCTTGGTGGATTGAGGCCAAAACATGAAGTTCTTCAAGAACCCATGATGACATCATCCTAGAACACTTGAATCTTGATGATTTCACGGTTAAAAGTTAAGATTTGACAGATAGAAAGGTGTAGGAGTGTGTATAGATCAAGAAAGTACAGGATTTAGGATGAAATCTTACCGGAATCGAGAAAAATCTGCAAAAAGGTGAGCTGAGCGTGCTGGTCGAACAGGGGTTTCCAAAAGTGGAAAAAAAGAATGACAATGACAGGGGTATTTATAGGGAGACAAAAGAGGAAAGTGCTGGCCGATCGGTCAGGCAGCTCGATCGGACAGCCTGTCCGATCGGACAGTAGTCCTTTCGGCTGGCTGTTCGATCGGCTGCGAGCCTGATCGATCAGTCGCACCTTTCGAGTGTTTCGCGCGACGATTTTTGATATTTCGATTTCGATTGCGAGCGGTACGATACGATAGGGTTTCCTAATCAAATTACTTTCAGTCCCAAACACTCATATCTCGCATAATCTATTTTCCACCATTTATCATAGTTCGTTCATGATTTGAGTTCGATTGTAATTCGAGTTAGATTCCGAGTTTCGATTGAGCTTGCTTGATTATCACAACACAACATAAATAAACATGCACAGGTAACGCGTAAGGCACACACACACGTATACTAACAAGTAAAATTATTAGCTCGAGTTGCGATTAGAAGTCGATTCGATTAGTATAGCTTGATTATTGATTAGTTAACTTTATCGCATTGTTACTTCCTATAATTCACAGTCGTAAATCGGTTGATTAATGATTAACACACATCGATTATTGTCATTAACAACACTTACTCCACATAATACGAATTAAATAAAGAAATTTCTACATAAATAAACATGCACAGGTAACACGTAAGTCACACACACACGTATACTAACAAGTAAAATTCGTAGCTCGAGTTGCGATTAGAAGTCGATTCGATTAGTATAGCTTGATTATTGATTAGTTAACTTTATCGCATTGTTACTTCCTATAATTCACAGTCGTAAATCGGTTGATTAATGATTAACACACATCGATTATTGTCATTAACAACACTTACTCCACATAATACGAATTAAATAAAGAAATTTCTACAAGTCAAGTTGCGCGAAATCGGTCGTTGACTTAGACCTTGACTTTGACTGGTGAAAACACGGGGTGTTACACATATAAAAATATACGCCTCGTATACCGTGATCGTATATTAAGTATACGACAGAATTAAAATAAATTAAATTACTGTATATGAGTCGTATACTTTTATACGACCCGTATACAAAGGAAAAAAGATCGTATAAGTTTTATACGACCTCATTTCCACCATACGGCCTCAACATTCCACCAAAAATTCTCTCGGATCGTTCTTGGACAGCGTTCTTCGGCGTTTTCTTCTCGTTCTTCCTATACGGTACGTTTTCGTATAGTAAACTTTCAAATTCCGTAACATGTTAGATTATGGTCTTGTATAGTAAAGCGTAGATAGGCGTAACGATTACGATTGTATAATTCAATTTGAAAAAAAAAATTGAAACAGAAAATTGTAACTGATTATTCAAGGTCCAACATATCGAGGCGCGAGTTTCCCTTTCTTGCCAAATCGGACTACACCCTTCCAAGGTGATACCTTTAGGAGTACGTAGTCACCAATGCCAAATTCACGGGGCTTGCGCTTTTTATCGGCGTAACTTTTCTGTCGATCCCGAGCTTTCGCCAGATTGTCTCGAATTTGGAAAATTTTGTCTGTCGTTTCTTGTAGTAGCTCCGGACCGGTTAGTTGTGAGTGACTGATCTCGTGCCACACAATGGGTGACCGACATCTTCTTCCGTATAATGCCTCGAATGGTGCCATTTAGATGCTAGAATGGTAGCTGTTGTTATACGAGAATTCGACTAACGGCAGGTATTTATCCCAATTACCACCGAAGTCTAAGACACACGAACGGAGCATGTCTTCAAGAGTACGGATTGTTCTTTCAGTCTGACCGTCGGTTTGGGGATGGAAAGCGGTACTTAGATTAAGCGTTGTACCGAGTGCCGTTTGAAACGTTTCCCACAGTCGCGAGGTAAACCGAGCATCACGATCAGAGATGATGTCACGAGGCGTCCCATGATTACAAATGATCTCGTCGGTGTAGATTCGGGCTAATCGTTCTACCTTGTAGTCTTCTCGTATCGGCAAAAAGTGAGCTGATTTAGTCAAACGGTCGACCGCAACCCAAATGCTGTCGTGACCTGATGACGTGTGCGGTAGCTTGGTTATAAAGTCCATGGCTATGCTCTCCCACTTCCACATGGGAATTGGTGGTTGTTCGAGTAAGCCAGAGGGTCTTTGATGTTCAGCCTTGACTCTAGCACAAGTTAGGCATTTTCCGACGTAGAGAGCGATATCTCTTTTCATACCCGGCCACCAGTACCTATAACGGAGATCCTGGTACATTTTGTCGGCACCGGGGTGAATAGAATACCGAGATTTGTGGGCTTCGTCTATCAGAATCTGCCGCAAATTGGTTCGCTTGGGAATCCAAATTCGGTCTAAAAAGTGAAATATCCCGTTCGATTTGCTCACAAGTTGGGCCCCATCGTGGTAGATTCTTTCTTTCTTCAGGGTGCGTTCGTTAAAACATGCATGTTGAGCGTCGCGGATGAGGGTTTCGAGATCGTGTTGGGCTTGAACATTACGAGTGCTAAGCAAATAGCTTCGTCTGCTAAGGGCGCCGGCAACAACATTTGCCTTGCCTGGGTGATAACGAATCTCACAGTCGTAATCGTTGAGAAGTTCTACCCATCGGCATTGACGCATATTAAGTTCCTTCTGATTAAAGATATGTTGCAGGCTCCTATGATCGGTGAAGATCGTACACTTGGTACCATACAGGTAGTGTCGCCAAATCTTTAATGCAAAAACAACCGTGCCTAGCTCAAGATCATGGGTTGTATTGTTCTTCTCGTGGATTTTGAGCTGACGAGATGCGTAAGCTATGACCTTTTCCCGTTGCATGAGAACACAACCAAGACCAAGGTTGGAAGCATCACAGTAGACAATGAAATCATTGTTTCCGTCGGGCAATGTGAGAACATGAGCGTTGCAAAGCATGTGCTTGAGGGTTCGAAAGGCAGTCTCTTGTTTGGTTCCCCAGACAAAAGACTGGTCTTTATGCGTGAGAGAGGTAAGCGGTACTGCGATCTTTAAGAATCCTTCGATAAATCGTCGATAATAGCCCGCTAGTCCGAGAAAAGAACGGACTTCGAACGGGTTCTTAGGCGTAACCCAGCTCTTGACAGCTTCAATCATCGCAGGATCGACGTGAATGCCTTGACTATTTACAATGTGACCCAGAAATTGAACTTCCTCCAACCAAAATTCACACTTGGAGAACTTGGCATAGAGTTGGTTTCCCTGGAGTAACTCGAGAACCAAACGTAGATGTTGCGCGTGTTCGGTCTTCGATTTGGAATAAATCAAGACATCGTCGATGAATACGATGACGAAATGGTCGAGATATGGTTTACACACGCGGTTCATCAGATCCATGAAAACTACTGGTGCGTTGGTTAAACCAAAAGGCATGACAACGAATTCGTAATGGCCGTAACGGGTACGAAACGCGGTTTTGGGTATATCCTCTTCTTAAATACGTCGCTGGTGATATCCTAAACGTAGGTCGATCTTTGAGAAACACGTAGCGCCTTGTAGTTGATCAAACAAATCGTCGATGCGAGGTAGGGGATAGCGGTTCTTGATTGTTAACTTATTCAATTCCCGATAGTCGATGCACATCCGGAACGACCCATCCTTCTTTTTGACGAAAAGGACTGGAGCGCCCCAAGGAGAGGTGCTCGGGCGAATGAAGCCTTTCTCAAGTAATTCCTGGAGTTGGGTTGAGAGTTCGCGCATTTCAGACGGCGCGAGTCGGTAGGGAGCTTTGGCAATAGGGTTGGCTCCAGGAATGAGGTCGATACGAAAGTCGATATCACGACTTGGAGGTAGTCCGGGAAGGTACTCTGGAAAAACATTAGGAAATTCTCGAACCACAGGAACGTCCTTCACTTCCTTCTTCTCTTTCTTTTCCTTTTCCGCTACTACAATGTTAGCCAAGAAAGCCCTGTATTCCTTACGGAGATACTTGCTAGCTTGGACACATGACATAAGCTTGAGGCCCTTTGAAGTAGTATCACCGTATACACATAATAAGTCACCGTTCGCGTGCAAGAATCGAATCATCTTGTCGAAGCACACAACTTCAGCATGGTTTTCTCGAAGAAAGTCCATGCCTACTATGATATCAAAACTTCCGAGTTGCATCGGAATGAGGTCAATTGGGAAGATGTGATTGTTGAGCTCAAGAGTACAATCACGGATAACGGAATTGACGGCGACGGTTTTTCCGGTAGCGACTTCAACATCGAACGTCGAGGAGAGTTTGAAGCGTTTACGACTAAGGAGTTTCTCGAATTCAAACGACACAAAGCAGTTATCGGCTCCAGTATCAAACAAACATGAAACATAAATACCATTCACAAGGAATGTACCATTGACCACGTTGTTGTCGGCCTGGGCTTGACGCACATTGAGGTTGAAAGTTCTGGCGCGTGCGGCCTGTTGTTGTTGTTGTTGTTGCTGTGGCTGCTGTTGCTGAGGCTCTTGCTTCACAACCCTGTTTGGGCACATGTTGGCGAAATGGTTTGGGTCGCCACATGCGAAGCAGGCTCTGGCTTTGACTGCGGGTGCCGGAGGAGCTTGTTGACCCTGTGGGGCGGTGAGTAGAGCTTGGTGAGCTGGAGCTTGACGAATACGGCCATTGGCGGTAAAGTGGCCGTATACGTTGCAATGAGCACAAAAACGGCAAGGAATTGCAGTTGGGTGATGGTAGGTACAAGTAGGGTAGAGCGGGTGTGGCCCAGTGTATGCACGCTTTGCAGGCGGTGCGTTGGCCACAGGCGCCGCTACTTGACGCTGTTGAACAGGTACAGCTTGAATCGGTGCAGCAGTGATCGCACGGTTCTTGTTGTTGGAGCTGTTCTTTCTCTTGTTCTTCCTCTTGTTATTTGATGAGGTGGGTTCAACAGTTGGTGCGGTAGCGGTAGCTTGATGCAGATGCTTCAAAGTCTTATCCCAGACACCAGCCTTAACCCGCTTTTCGTTGATTTCAGCGGCCAGTAGATAAGTTTCCTCGATAGTTGTAGTCTTAGCCGCTTGCACGAAATCAGCAACGCAGTCGGGCAGGGCCCGGATGTACTTCTTGATTGCCACGTCTGGAGTCTTGACTTGATCGGGACAGATGATGCTGAGTTGCTTGAAACGAGCAGTGAGAGTAGCGTTGTCACCCTCATGTTGGTGTATGTGCCAAAATTCATCTTCTAGCTTTTGACGTTCGTGAGGAGGGCAGAATTCCTCTAGCATAACTTCTTTGAGCTCGTCCCACGACAGGCCGTAAGCTGCATCGTTCCCTCGCTTGTTCCTCTCGGCCGTCCACCAGTCTAGTGCACGGGACTGGAAAAAGCCGGTAGCATTCAGAGTTCGAAGGTCATCAGGGCAACCACTCTGTCGCAGAGTAACCTCAATAGAATCGAACCAGTGGAATAATGCAATAGGACCTCCCTCGCCAGTGAATTCTTTTGGCCCACACGACTTGAATTGCTTGAAACTGAAAGGCCTTGCGGCGACTTTTGGAGCGTCGGTTCTTCATTCCTCAGATGACTTGCTGGCATTCTCGTAAACATCACCCACGGCCTTCGCCACACTTTTAGCGATAATGGAAGCAAGACGTTTGTCCCTCTTTTCTTGACGAGAAAGTGCGTGACGGGATCCAAACGACATTGTCTGCAATAGACATCGCCACGGAACTCAACACATTGTATTCGAATCTCACCTCACACGTTTACTACTTACTAAAGCTCAGGAACACGCATATTTACATAACACATCGAGCACAATATCACAAATAAGCACGTAGAGCACATGATCACGTAACACCTAAGCAAGTAAGGCACAGAAGCAAGGAAACACATACGCATTTAATCACTTAGAGGCAGTTAGAAAACAGAAACCTATCATTCAAGGTCTGTAACTATTCGAGAGTAGCGTAGTATAAGCATAGATCGTAGCATAAGTCGTCTATAATTCAGCGGTTTGGTAACGTCTTGAGATAGACATGCAGTGCGAGTCGTGTGTGTCGATCGAAGTGAAAGCAAAAATCGAGTAAATCTCCAAAATTTAAACACATAAACAGGTAAACACATATATAAGCACATAAAATCGATGAAATATCGGAGTCAGCAGTTGCGGGCTCAGAATCAAAACTCATAAAATTCGAGATGTAGACTGTCTGCGGCTAGTAGACTTCGACTAACCAAGGTAATTCAACTATTTACAAGGACCCGCTGTACACGTTTGACTTCTAGGAATATGCCCTTGCCTCGATTCTTGGGCGTTGGCACACATCCCGTTGGTCTTATTGTGACTTTAGGTCGTTGGAGTCTGTTGAACTTTGGCGAGAGTTTTGTAAAATGTGCGGAACAAGTCATCAAGGTTAGGGTTTCACCCCTGGCTCAACAACTTCGTCCCTATTTTGATAAAATAGAGGAGATTATTCGTCAAAATATGGATTCCACTCCTAATTTGGAATAATTCCCTTATTTGTAGTTAAAATGCAGGTTGATTAGGCAACTTTAGTCGAGAGTTTGCGGTTTTCACACCTATTCTCGTCCTTATTGCCTATTCGTAGTTGAAAATTCGAGAGTGGTGATAGTGTAGAATAAGCGAGGATAGCGAGTGATAGTGAGCTCATGCGTATTCCCTAACGGATACGCACAAGTCGGTCTGTTGGTTCTTAACTATAGTCTAGGTTTCTAAGACTTCGACCCGGACTAGGTCGAATCTTGCCTAATTCCCTATAGTTATGGCTCTGATACCAATCTGTCACACCCCAACCGATGGCGGAATCATCGGGTCATGGCACTGAGCGAAACAGATTGTCCAGAAGTTTCCATAACAATTATCAATACTATTCAATTTAATTAATACGTCCCATACCGTACCTCAAACAGTAACATAATTATTACAGACATAAATCCAGGCAAATATTTTGTTCCGACAACTCAGATTCAAATAGACAGCAATTGTTTATCTACTTCTAGAGACCCTTAGATTGACCACTACAGACAACTATTTGTTGGACTCTAAAGCTTTATTCTAGCTTCAATTTCCTACCACAAATGCATCCTAAGCACCTGTCACATACGTTAAAATAAGGTCAATACATAAAATGTAAAGGTGAGCATACAAGTTTAATAATAGCATATATAGAGTTCGAATTCGTTTACGCATAACCAGCACGTACAAATAGTGAAATGAAGCACGTTAGTTATCGACATAGATCCATCGATACCAATGACTGCGGGTTGACTGCCCAAGGCAGTTCGCAATACATGATTACCACCGTAATCCATGCAAGTAAAAGATCCTTAACAACCCCCGTGTGCACAGGTGCTGAGTCCAAACTATAGTACTATCGTTGCTAAGGCAGATAGACATCATTCCATGTGTAAACATAACAAACAAGCATTCATAAGCCACGTATAACATGCATTAACGGTTAGCATTCAAATAGTTTGAGTAGTGTGATAGTTGTAGTTTGAATATTCGTAACGTATGTAACACCCAAAAGTGCTTAAAGCAAAAAGGGATCGAGTATACTCACAGCGATTAATGGATTGAAGGGAGCGCTTAGCGAGTACGGTTAGCCTGAATAGATTCGATAGTATAACGATAAGTGAAATGTAAAACGGAGAACAAGTGTTGAAGGGTCGGACAGCTGGTCGATCGGACGGTAGTTTGATCGGACGGCTGACCGTTCGGTTGACAGTCTGCTCGGACGGCTGTCCGGTCGGTCGGTAGGCCGATCGGATGGCTGTTCGAGTGGATTGTTTCTTCCTTTGAAAAGGATGTGTTTGTGTATGATGGTTTGACTTTTGAAGTTTTCGTTGTAGTATTTGAAAACATTGAAGTACCTTTGCCTTTCAGGTCGGTCGATCGGACGGCTGTTCGATCGGTCGGCAGCCCGATTGGTTAGGCATTCAAATGAATTGCAATGTTTAGTCTTTGGGTCGGACGGGTGTTCGATCGGACAGGTGTTCGATCGGACAGGTCAACTAGTCAAAGACTTTAATGAAGTATGGTGCAGTGGATCGGAGAGTTATTTGCTGTTCGATCAGACAACAGGGTGTCATCTGATCGGACGGCTGTTCGATCGGGTGGCACTTCTAGTGCATTGAACATGTTGAAAAATCGATCAAGTATTGAAGCATAGTATCTCATGATCCGAAGAGTAATTCGATCGGACAGTAGGTAGATCGAACAACAGTTCGTTCAATACTAGTCTTCAAAATGAATTGATTGTGTGGGACCATGTGCTAGCCGATCGGCTGGCCAGTCGATCGGCTGACTATCCGATCGGCTGGCTGTCCGTTCGGACAGCAGTCCGATCGGTCAGCATCCTGACCTGATCAGCCCTTTCGTCTAACACTTGGTTTGTTCTGCTTGTTTGTCGTTTTATCGAGGTATTTTGACAGCGAGTAAACCCATGGAGACCTCGTCCTTACTTGGTGCCCCGGGTCAGACAGGAATCACCCAAATCCGGTCGATGGTCTGTTCGGAACGAAGTTTAACATTTAACCCGTAGTCGGTTAACCTTGTGGATAGAATCTGGATCTTAAGCCATACAACCACCGAGGTGATTTGTAACCCGACTCAAGCTCCGTTTCTACCGGTTTGAGGTTATTGAGTGACAAAGAGTTGAGGGAAAGTTGGAAAATCCATCTTTCAATCCTTGTCACCGTGTATATGTTTAGATCTATGAAAGATCCTTGTTTGTTTATGTGGAAATCAGCTAGATCCAAGTCATTCTTGGTGGATTGAGGCCAAAACATGAAGTTCTTCAAGAACCCATGATGACATCATCCTAGAACACTTGAATCTTGATGATTTCACGGTTTAAAGTTAAGATTTGAAAGATAGAAAGGTGTAGGAGTGTGTATAGATCAAGAAAGTACAGGATTTAGGATGAAATCTTACCGGAATCGAGAGAAATCTGCAAAAAGGTGAGCTGAGCGTGCTGGTCGAACAGGGGTTTCCAAAATTGGAAAAAAAGAATGACAATGACAGGGGTATTTATAGGGCGACAAAAGAGGAAAGTGCTGGCCGATCGGTCAGGCAGCTCGATCGGACAGCCTGTCCGATCGGACAGCAGTCCGTTCGGCTGGCTGTTTGATCGGCTGCGAGCCTGATCGATCAGTCGCACCTTTCGAGTGTTTCGCGCGACGATTTTTGATATTTCGATTTCGATTATGAGCGGTACGATATGATAGGGTTTCCTAATCAAATTACTTTCAGTCCCAAACACTCATATCTCGCATAATCTATTTTCCACCATTTATCATAGTTCGTTCACGATTTGAGTTCGATTGTAATTCGAGTTAGATTCTGAGTTTCGATTGAGCTTGCTTGATTATCACAACACAACATAAATAAACATGCACAGGTAACACGCACACACACACGTATACTAACAAGTAAAATTCGTAGCTCGAGTTGCGATTAGAAGTCGATTCGATTAGTATAGCTTGATTATTGATTAGCTAACTTTATCGCATTGTTACTTCCTATAATTCACAGTCGTAAATCGGTTGATTAATGATTAACACACATCGATTATTGTCATTAACAACACTTACTCCACATAATACGAATTAAATAAAGAAATTTCTACAAGTCAAGTTGCGCGAAATCGGTCGTTGACTTAGACCTTGACTTTGACTTTGACTGGTGAAAACACGGGGTGTTACACATATAAAAATATACGCCTCGTATACCGTGATCGTATATTAAGTATACGACAGAATTAAAATAAATTAAATTACTGTATACGGGTCGTATACTTTTATACGGCCCGTATACAAAGGAAAAAAGATCGTATAAGTTTTATACGAGCTCATTTCCACCATACGGCCTCAACATTCCACCAAAAATTCTCTCGGTTTTCTCTCGAATCGTTCTTGGACAGTGTTCTTCGGCGTTTTTGGCTTTTTCTTCTCGTTCTTCCTATATGGTACGTTTTCGTATAGTAAACTTTCAAATTCCGTAACATGTTAGATTATGGTCTTGTATAGTAAAGCGTAGATAGGCGTAACGATTACGATTGTATAATTCAATTTGAAAAAAAAAATTGAAACAGAAAATTGTAACTGATTATTCAAGTGTATACGATCGTATACAATTTATACGACCGTATACACTTGAATAATCAAAGGTTATACGATCGTATACATTATATACGCTCGTATAACGTTTGAATATTCAAACATTATACGATCGTATATTTATATACGGTCGTATACTTGTTGAATATTCAAATATTATACGAACGTATATTTTATATACGGTCGTATACTTGTTGAATATTCAAACATCGTACGAGCGTATATGATATGTACAATACGTTCGTATACAAGAACAGTATTCGTATAATACGTTAACGATAATCGTATAGTGATTGCTAAGTTGTAATTGTTATTTGTTACAGACGATATGGCTGAGTCATCAGCAGCTGTTGCGGCCCGTAGAGGTCGAGGTCAGGGTCAGGGTCGGGGCCGTGGACGTGGACGCGGACGGGGACGTGGACAGGAGGAGGAGGTTGTGCCCGATTTTACTGTGACGGGGCGGTTTCTTAGAGATTACCCTCGAGGTACGGTTGCCTATAGGGTTTTGGGCAAATTACGGGAGATGGTGCTGGATGCGCCTCGGACCATAGATTTTCAGTTTTTGACCGATATTGGAGCGATCGGTCGGATCTGGGAGCTCATGCCAGCTAACTCCCCGTGGGACCGCTTATTTGATGCCGCCGCAGAGCGGGCCCACCGGGAGATTACTTTAGAGTTTTTATCTACCTTTTCATTTACGGACACCCGGGGTGGGGGTTTTCAGCATTTTTTGACGACAGACGTCGTAGCTTTTACTATTTGCGGCAAGACTCAGAGGATGACACTTCCTCAGTTCGCTGTTGCCTTGGGTCTGTACTCACAGGAGGACTCAAGGTCCCGCGCATTTTTTGATGCGCCAGTTAGCACGTCCACTGACGTGTTGTGGCCGTATTGGCGCACTATTGGGTTCGGGGAGTTCGCATAACCGAATCAGCGATCCCCGAAGGAACGGGCGACTGATCTTTACGACCCCTTACACCGATACCTACATTGGTGTATCGCCATGACGATCGCCGGTCGTCATGATAACAGGGAATGGGTCACCCAAAGTGACCTATTCTTCTTGCACGACTTACTTACCGGCGGGAGGGCCAACTTGGCGTACAAGTTGGCCGCATATCTCGCCGAGTACGATTTTAAGCGACCCTCTTCCCACATCAGCTGTGGGGCCTTCGTCACCCGTCTGGCGAAGGGTTTCTTTCGCTTCCTGTCCCGGCAGGTGGCAAGTGATATGACCCTGACAAGCCAGCTTGGCAGGGTTGGGAGGGACACAGCCCTATCGATGGGTTTGGCTCGCGAGGTCGAGGGAGGGCAGCTGGTTTGGGCTTATGGTGTGGGTGAGGGACCCCGTGGAGAGGGTGGTGATGAGGAGGGAGACGAAGGAGAGGGAGGCGAGGGCGAGGGAGGCGACGGAGAGGGAGGCGACGGAGAGGGGGTCGCTCATACTGTCGATCGATCCAGGTAGCTGCGGAGGAGTTACGGGGTGATCGCCCATACGTTCGACGCAGCGTGAGACAGCGTGTGATGCCTCCACCGGGGGTGGAGGAGAGACTCGTTCAGGTCGAGTCGGATGTAGCTGCAGTCAGAGGGGATTTAGCTGCAGTTAGAGGGGATTTAGCTGCAGTGAGAGAGGATGTACAGTGGATGGTCGAGGCGATTGTGGCTATGCATTCTGCCGCGCCCCTACCTCCACGAGCTGGCGCTGCACCACCACCACCACCACCGCCGTAGCTGCTTATTGTATTATTATTATTTTTTTGTTATTTTACGTTTGAAACTTTGTAAAAGTTTATCTTTTTTTTTGTTTTAGATGTAAAACATTATAAATATTAATCTTATGTTTAGATGTTAAGTTGTTTGTTTAATAATTGTTGTCGTAGTTTATCATAATCATATCACATATTTATCGTTTTACATAGTGGAAATTTACTAAACATTATAAATACGTTTAACTAGAAACTCGTAACATAATCCGATATATACAATACTATTTTAAAATTTACAAAACTTATTAAACGGTTTCCCGATTGCAACAAAAAATTAACTATTCTATACGTATTTATCGTTTTACAAAGTGGAAACCTATGAAACATAATGAATACGTTTAACTACAAACTCGTAACATAATGCGATATATAGAACACTATTTTAAAATTTTCAAAATTTATTAAACGGTTTCCCGATTGCAACAAAAAATTAACTTTTCTATACATATTTATCGTTTTACAAAGAGGAAACTTATTAAACATAATAAATACGTTTAACTACAAACTCGTAACATAATCCGATATATACAACACTATTTTAAATTAAAAAATTTATTAAACGGTTTCCTGATTGCAACAAAAAAGTTAACTTTTCTATACAGGCTATACGGGCCGTATAACATTATACGGCCCGTATACAGTTTTCAAAACTATAAACCCTTGGCAAACCTTCGAAACAAAATTATGAAAATATGTATACGGCCAGTATATAACTATACGTCCCGTATACATATAAAAACAAAAAAAAACATTCCACCGCATAAAATTCTGCGCATAAATATTCTATACGGCCCGTATCAGTTTATACGGCCCGTATAGATATAGGGATGTGAAAATAAGATTATAGGGGAGTGGAAATAGAACACCCCTTAATAAAACTTCAAAGATTTATAAGTATAGAGATTGCAATGTCAAAGCAGTGTAAACATGTTTTAAAGATGATGTTCCATCTAATATATACCAATAACAGAATTATATGTTAGTATGATCATAGCTGTTTTTTTATAGATTAGATTCAACTTTTTTAATCAAAATATAATTTAGAGATCAAACTTATTTACAAACAATTAAATCATACATGTAATTATTATTGTTCCAGATATCTTGTGAGAATATATAAACGAACAATTATCAAAATGATAGCTTCATTCTGGGCTGATTTCTAGGGTCATCCATGCTGGTGGTTAGCAGTGGTGTGGTGGGAATATATATATATAGAGAGAGAGAGATAAATGGTAGGTGGGAATTTATTTGTTTTTTTTTTAATTATTTATGTATTAAGATAGGAAAAGAAAATAACACCCCTGTAAAGAAAAATTTAACCAACTTAGACTTAAAGGACATCACGTGCAAACCTTAAAAACATAAAGTACATGTCTTGTCAGTTTTAAAGGTAAAGGACAACCGCTGAAATATGATATAAAGATAAAGAACAAAACTTGAAATTCACTTTTATATATATACTAGGTTTTTACCCGGGATTGCTTCCCGGGCTCGGGAAAGTTATTTAGATTAATTAATTACTATTTGTTATTAATACGACTGCATTACATCAACCATCTCATTCGATTCAACAACGACTTCAAATCACCGGATTAGATCATGAACTCATATTAGAGGACAAACAAAACCACAACAGGACCATATGAATAATTAAATTTTCACTTTTACATCAATGCACTTACATGATAGGGTGATTTGGGATTTTCAAAAAAATCTTTGTTTTTGTACCTCTTTTACAAAATAAGATGTTGACCAAATTTGAAACAGATGTTAACCAAAAGTCAATAAGATATTGACAAATAGTCAAACAGATGTTGAGCTTAAACAGATGTTTGGTTTAAGGCCAAACATCTGTTTATGGGCAAACATCTGTTGAAGGTCAAACATCTGTTTAAGTCCAAATATCTGATATAGAATAAGAACATCTGTTTACGGCAAAACATCTGTTTAAGGTCAAACATGTGTTTAAGATCAAACAACTGTTTAAGTCGAAACATCTGATACAAAAGGCCAAACATCTGTTTAAGGCAAAACAGTTTAAGCCTTAAAAGACCAAACAGTTTTAACCCAACAGTGGTTTTAAACCACTATTTTAACCAAACAGCGGTTTCGACCACAGTTTTCTGAACAGTAGTTCCAAACATCTGTGGACATCAATCTGTTGACCAAAGTCAACAGATTTATCAACCACTGTTTTATTTTCAAACATCTGTTCCCAATAACAGAGCTTTGATCATTTAAACATACATTTGCCAATATTACAAGCTTTTACACTCTCAAACCTAAATATTTATAAAAAGTACAAGTGTTAAACAGCATACAAAGTTCATCCATCTGTTGACCCAATTCAACAGATGTATCAACAACTGTTTAATTTTGAAACACCTGTTCTCAATAACAAAGCTTTGATCATTTAAACCGACCTTTGCCAATATTACAAGAATTTACACTCTCAAACATCGATATTCATTTACTTAATTTTAATAACAAACATTATTAATAATTTTAACACAACTAATTATATAAAAGATACAATTGTCAAAACAGATAATAGCATTGAATAAAATACAGGATTCTAATTCCTAATCTATTGGTGAAACAGTAGTTTCAATAAGTAAAGCTCCTTTCGGACCATTGTAGTTGTCAACATGTTGGAGGTATTTCAGAAGTTTGTTGGTGAGATCAACTTCAATCATATCCCCCCAGATGCTTGTTATCAACCACTTGTTGTCTTCAATTATATTAGTACTTCGGCGTGCATCTACGTAACCAACTACACGAGGATTATTGAAAACAAACATCTTCTTCCAGCCTTCTTCTTCATATCTGAGCAAATCAGCAGTTAGCTCAGCAGACTTTCCAATGACAATCAAATGCAATCTCTTTGCAATGGTCAAAAAATGCCCTTGGCAAGGATTGACTACAATACTCTCAGGAAAGTGAAGCATTCTGAAAGTCTCACTAACAACATCAAAACAAACGATGTTCCTCTCACCTAGTGGATACCAATAATTTGAAACCATAAAATATATGGTTTTATCAGCATAAACTCCAGTAGACCATGAATAACGACTTGAACTATAATTGTTTACGATACTGAAATTTATTGTTGTCCATGACTCACGACGTCGTGAGTAAACACGAGCAGCAGTTACATTACGGTAACATCTAATGTTCAGCACTTTGAGATCATTGAACTGATCAAAATAAATTCCACCGGTATCAGAGTTTCGATGATGATTATAATTAAAGTAGTCATCACACAAAACCTTATACTGCCTGATAGTTGGATTCCAAAGAATCAACTGACAGCAAATCCCTTCATTCGAAACTAACAACAACCCATTAAATGAAGATAGAATACGTAAGAAGCTAGAGTGGACATTGTTAGGAAAACTTAACGTTTTACTACTAACAACATCCAACGTACCACCAACTACGTTGTCAATGACAACTGACGTGTCTTTAAAGGATAATAGTTTCTTTTGTACTGAATCTCCACTTCGGAGAGCATGCATCATCTGAAATGCATGACTTGACAATTCCCTATAAAAATTCTTGGAAAGACACTTGAAACGGCAAATATCTTCTGCAGAAAGCCTTGTGAAAATCTCGTCAACAATCACTTGAAACCCAAATTTTTCCATCCTGCAAAGAGCCTTGTGAAAATCTCGTCAACAAAATTTTTTAAGATGATTGAGTATATAGATGAAAATGGTAATGATCAAAACCTCTGCCAAATCTGTTTTATATACCCAATGAAGAAGGCTATGACTAAATACATCGTCAGACGAAAGAATATCATGCGACACTTATTAGGCTTTTAATGCATTTACACGGGAAAAATATAAAATTAAACACGTTATTATAATTACAATTAACCTATTCATTTACCTATAAGACGCCTTTAGCATAAGAGAGAAGTGATTGCTTAACGTGCATTAATTGCAAAGTATATATCCCAAGGCATTTTGAATTTGAAATTACCGGCAATTTCAAAACCACTGCTATGGTATATGTTTGCCAAAGGAAATATCTGCTAAGTTATACTTTCTTGGCTATGGGCAGTAGTTTGCTGATCTGATTTGAAAGCAATTGTCGTGATGGGTTTTCTAATAGAAACAGAGTATGAGTTAAAAATTTTCTGCAAATAATAATTATTTTAACATGTTCTCAACAGATAATTCAAACACATAAGTAAACCCTTATTGAATGTATAGCAATAAACATTTAAAATCGTATTAGTAGCAAGATAGGATTTAAATTAACATAGATTAAACAATATAAAGTTCATCAATAGGAATGTACATACCAGTTGCTGAAGAAAAAATAATCAAACCTCAGGTGATTGAAGTGTAGAAGATGGAGGAAAAGAAAATTGAAACCCTAGAAAATGAATGGGGAGAAGTGATTTTTGAAAAAAGAGATGATAGATGTTTGATGTTTGATGTGTAATGATGATGAAGAAATACTGACGGTTGTGCTTTTAACAAAACTAGTTTGACTTTGGTCAAACAGCGTTTTAACATTCCTCAAACAGTGTTTTATCTATTATAATTAGCTTTTAATATAAGTAGCTTGACTTCGGTGAAACAGGGTTTTAACATTGCTCACAATGATTACAACCTAGTAAAAACTTCTTTGTAAACAACATTACTTATTTGTTGGTTTTCCAACAGCGTCGAATATTAGTATTTTAACACCTTCTCTGGTCTTGACCCTTGATAATGCAACATACAACTGACCATGAGTGAAGACAGGATCTTTCAAATAAAGACCAACCTTTGATAACGTTTGTCCTTGACACTTGTTAATTGTCATAGCAAAACAAACTGATAAAGGAAATTGTCTTTGTTGAAATTGAAAAGGTATTTTTTTGTCAAACGGGATCATATTAATCCTTAGAATAAAAACTCTCGTGCCAAAGTTCCTACCAGATATAACTTGAGCTTCTATAACTCGTTTACCAAGAAAAGTAATTTGAAGCCATGAATTTAGAATTAATAATGCAAACTACAGTTAAGTCAAACAACTGATGGAAAACTTTTAAGCACTGCTAGTGATTAAAACACTGATGGTACTTAACCGATAATAGTGAACTACAGATTTTTAACAACCGCTGCTGCCGTAAACAGTAGATACAGAAGCAGCGATTAAGGATTAAGTGTTAAGGAAGAGCAGTGGTTAACATCTGCTGATATCACCCCAAAACTTATAAAATATGTTGAAAAAAAGTAATATTTATTTTTAATGAAAAATGCAATTTGCGTCCCTGTGATATGTGTGAAACATCAACTTGATCCCCTAAATTCATTTTTTGGTTTTTTCAGCCCTTGATCTTATAAATTCATAACAGTTTGAGTCCCTCCCTCACACTTCCCTATGTTGACTGTTTGACAATTGTGAAATATCCTTTAATTACCCTAAAGACCGATCACACTTCTCAAAAATATCTGAAAATCACTACTCCGAACACCAATCATCATCTTCATCTTCATTGAATCTCCTCACCAACCATTTGTTGTTATAACAATCCAAGGTAAAATCACATACCTAAAACATGATCGACACTATGGTTTACCCTCTGTTCTTGTTAGATGCTTGTGTAACCCTATGTAAGTTGATGTTTGATGATATCTCATTTTCACCACTGTATGAAAGTAACAGCTTTTGTGTGAAAATATTGTTTGATTATTGTGGAAAATATTGTTTGATTATTGTGGGTTTTTGGCTCGGGTATCAAAACAGAGGTTTGGGTTTTGGTTATTATAAAGGTTTGTTTGTGATGTTTTTGGTTTTATCTGTTTATTAATACTGCTTTTTTTTATTTTTGGCGTTAATCTAAGATTGTTTTTGTGTTATAGTTTGTTTGAAATGTTTAAAATATACAATCGATTAAAACAGGGACAGGTTTCTTAAGTATCTGCTGTTAATGTTGAAATCTGAGTTTCTTAAGTCTCTGCTGTTCATGTTGAAATTTGGGTATGGTTGTTGTTTTGATTCTCATATAAAGTTGGTTAAAGACTATATGTTTTGGGTTCATCGTATTGGTCATTTGAATGTGTTTTCTTCATTTCAGATCAACTGAGTTTTGGGTTCCTCATCTTGGGTTCATCATATATGTATACTTATATGCATTATGAAAGTACTGTATCAGCCGTCTTACTATGGATTTTTTTTATTGTACAGAATGGCTGCGGATGTAAAGATACACAAAACACCAACTACGAAAACATTGGCGAGAATACTTGACAACCTCCTAGAAGTTAGTGCGATGCACATAAGGAAGTGATTGATCAGAACGATCAATTGCTAAAACATAAGCTGTTTGGTGCATATGAATGAATATAACCCCAGTGGCAGCTATGAAAATACCAAGCTTGGGAATTTCAAGGAAAATCGAAGAGCTACACCAAAAAGGGGGTTATCAGCTACATTCCGAAGTGCACCATTCACTCCTTGAGTTTTCATTATAAAGAAATTTGAAAACTCGTTGTATGTTACAATCTTTTGTTTTCGAGTCTGTAAGTTCTGTCAAGTCTTCCAAGTTGGATATCCTTCTATGTTTCTAGGTATGACGTTTTGTGTCCGTTATATATGTTTAACATAATGCAAGTGTGCATTTATGTTGGCTTTAATTGTAATAATGAATTTAACATGAATTTAAAATGAATAAAGCAAAATACTATTAAGTGAAACTACTATTAAGCGAAACTACTGTTATGTGAAACTACTGTTAAGTGAAACAGCTGATGAAAAACTTGTAAGCACTGCTAGTGATTAAAACACTAAGGGTACTTAACAACTGATAGTGAACTACTAATGGTTAACAACTGCTGATGTAGTAGTCAGTGGATAGAGAATCGTAATTAAGGATTAAGTGATGCTACTTAACAACTGATACATGAGTTAAGGATTAAGTGATGCTACTTAACAACTGATACATGAGTTAAGAAGTTATAATTTCACTTACTATGTAAATTTCGTTAAGATGAATTAGCTGCCGTAGAAGATGAACGTGAATCTTTGAAATCTCAATATTTATTTAACAATATAGATAATAATATGCAAAGAAAGATCATAGTCATTATAATATTAGAACATAACAGTATAATAAGCAGATAAGTTTTCAGGAATTCAAAACCACACAATGAGTCCAAAACATAACCCACCAAACACCCAAAAGCAACAAAACGAAAACCATAAGTTCAACATGGCAACAGCATATGAAATCAACACGTAAATGTATCTGAAAATACTGAAAAAACTATTTTTCAATCTTTGGAATCAAAAGCGTCAAAACACCAGCATCTTCATCCTGACACAGTTCATCACTGATTCGGCGCTTTGTGGAGGAGCAACCTAATGCATCATCCACATCGAACACTTCAAGAATTTTACGTTTTGTTTCATCTGAAGAGGGATTCTTAGTGCCTACCAGTGGTTGGGATAAAGGGGTAACATTGTCACCACAGCATGACATCTCATCCTGATATAAAAAGACAGTAAGTACTAACGTTTCAAAAAATGTAGTACAAATAAACAAATTCTCATATTACCTTCATAAGGTCAACAGGAGTAGACAAACTGCAGGAATCTGGAACATCCAACGATTCGGACTGCTCATGCTTTAAGTACATAATACACAATAACATAAAATACACACAATGGTATAAATCTATTTCAAAAAGATATAACTATAAAATTAAAAGATTCACATAATGAAGATTTAAACCTGGTTAAGAGTGAATTTGGCGGAAAGCGCAGCAAGGATCTCATCATCGTTAGTGGCCATTGAAATACCATAGTTTTCAACCTGATGCTCAATGTTATAGTCTTTAACACTTATGATGAAAGCATACCTCTTTCCAATCAATGTGTCAAAGATCTCAGGATATGGGTTCGGTATGTCTCCAGAATTAACAACCTATGATTTTATCAAAATTAATATAAATTACAATAAGAAGAATGATTCCATAATTGAGAACATAGAATTTTATAAAAATTAATTTTAAGTTATATTAACTACATGGCCAAACAACTGAATGCATGTATTTGTTACCTGATCTTGGATTGTAAGTAACTCTTTTGCAGATTTGTTAAGAATCTTGTAAGCTTCGAAATCAAACAGTGTCAAAGACACAGTACCGGAAGAGTCTTGCACCATAATAGGTATCTTGAACCTATCAAAGTTAAAAACAAATGAAAACATTAGTATTACTAATATGAACCGTTCATATTAGTATTTAGTATAAGGAAATAAAAAACTGTAATCTCAAACCGCGGAATAGAATAGATGTCGACTCCTCCACATTTATCATTTGTACAAACCAACGATTTTGCATGATCAACATCAAATGAACCATCCGCATTTTCTTTCGTTACAAATCTTTCCTCCACACCTGACTTACAGTGGTTACAACCATTGTAATACCAAAGTTTATCAGTGCATATAGCTGTGATTGTGGCAAGAATCAAAACCTTCTTTGTCTATCAATATCAAACAAAAAAATAACACTTAGAAAAGAGTATAAAAAAACTCAGCATGTAGAGTACTTATAAGAAAATACACACCGTTGATATCGTTCCAAGGAAACCAATAAGCATGAAATCAGGGTTACTAAGAAACTCATCTTCAACACTTGAGATAACATTTGAACCAACATGCTCATTTGATGAAGATGAAGTTGAAATTTTCTCTACATACCTAAACAGATTCATGCGATCAAATTAAAACGTAAAAATTAAATGTAACTATAAAATAATAATATTCAATGTTTATATGCATATTACTAACTATACCTCTTCCTAAAAGAGGAAATCTCTTCAATGTCAGTGTCAATAAAAAGTCTGCTCAGCTCAAACCCATTTGCAACTCCACGCTTGCCTGAATTTAAAAATAAAAACTTGAGTAGATCAATATAAATACTGTCAAATTTAAAATGTATAAATAAATACAACGTTTAAATTACTAAAAATAAAAAAAAATTAAACTAATTAAGTTTAAATTGTACCTTTGTAAAGGTTGACCATACCAAAATGACAAAGGATAACAACATATTTCTCTCTTTTCTTATCATTCATGTAAGCAAACATGTCAATAGCAAAACCATCCCACAAAGTAACCGGACACTTTTGGCCTCTAAAAATATTAACATAAAACATAATAACATCAAGCAACCTTATAATGGTTTAAACGTCAAAATGCAACAACTTAATAAAAAGAACGCACTCAAGATCTTCAAGTCTAAGATTAAGTCTCTTGCCCTTGCTCCCATCCTTCTTTGACGTATCCTCTAGATTGAAACATACATCCACATAACCAATCCAATCTATAAACAAAAATATATTGTTAAAAGAAAACAGCATTAAGAAGTGATAACAATAAAAAAAAAACAATAAGACAAAACAATAGATATATATCATGTAGTGATTTACATACCAATAACTGTATTTACTTCAATTTTATTTTTAACAACATCCTTGAGGTTAACAAAATTAAAACGGTATTTCGGTCCAGACCAGTCAAAGCATTTCTCAACAGAAGTATAGAAATAAAGTGATATTTTGTCATTTCTCTTGGTATACTTAGCAGAGGACTTATTAGTAGCAAGAGAAGGTTTGGTGATAAGAAGACATTCATCCAACTGAAGGAAGTCTTTGAATTTTCCAAGCATTTTATGCAAACAGTTGGCTTGTATCATAGTTCCCTAAGAATATGAAACATCCGATTAAATAAAAAAGGTGTTATATTCATTTGGATATTCATATGTCCAAAAAAATTATAACACAACTATATACGGTACCATCTCATCCATGAAGATCATATCAAGACGATATATTTCATTTTTGTTATCATTCATCATCTTCTTCGAAATGCTAACAATCTTAACTCTAATCGAATAGTTGTTTGAGAATGTATTAAGATCGTTAAGCATGGTAACCTTTGCAACCTCCATTTGAAGACTGTACATAAAAAAAAAAAAAAAGAATCTTTGTAAATAATAAGTATTGCTAAACGTAATATGCTAATAATACAATAAGCATGGATGTTCTTAAAAAAAATATCAAGGTTGGAATTCAAGGTTACCGATTATCCAATAAAAATTTTAACTGAATGCAGTGGCAAATGTAATTTCAAAGGTAGGGAGTGTATATCCCTATATGCTGCTTTATTAAAATAATAAAATATTAGAAATGATATGCAAAATAGAAAAAAAAACCAGAAAGAACGTCAATTTTAAATTACCATTTTGTATATTTATCATTTCAAAATTTCAAAATTACTGACTTGATTTCAAAGCAATTGTCATAATGAGTTTTCTATATTTTATTTTAAATTTAATTAAGAAATAATAACCATCAATTTGAAATGATGTGATAAATACTGTTACACCAAAGTGTATAGGAATGTTATTAGTATAAACATGAAACAACTGTTCAATTAATAGTACAGTTTAAACCACTGGAGTGAGGACTGTTCCGAAACACTGTTACATAGTAAAAACAACTGTTCCGAAACACTGTTACATATAAACACTAATGCCATAAAAATGGTTACATATAAAATACTAAGGTGATGACATCTAACAACCTAACAGTCTATAAAAAATTGACGCGAAACTCCTGTAGCATATAAACACTGTTAACATAAACAAATAAACAAACATTGATGCTGAACCACTATTGTAGTTTGACACTGTTGTTGGACGTCATAAATTTCAGATTTAATTTCAAAGGTATGCAAAGTAATTAACTCTTAAATATTAGAAAGGACATGCAAAGTAGAAAAAAAAAAAGAGAACCAAAATTTTAAATTACCATTTTGCAAATTTTAAATTTCAAAATTACTGACATTATCAGTAACTACTGACTTGATTTGAAAGCAAATGCCATAATGAGTTTTTTAAATTCTATTTTAACTTTAATCAAGATATAATAACCGTCAATTTGAAATTCAAAATTTGCTTAATCAAATGTCCAAAGCTCAAGAAATCAGCATTAATTACTGATTTGATTTGAAACAAATAGTCATCAAGAATATTTTTTATTTTTTATTTTAAATTTAAATTTTATCATGAAAATAATGTTGGTGGAACTCTTGTAGGTAATTGGAATGTAAAGATTAGGTACAATGGTAAGTTGATTGTAATTCTAGTTTTCATTTCATAATTTGATTGTAATACTATACCCAAACAATCAAGATGAGGAGCTTACTATTAATCAAAGTGTATATGAATTTTATTAGTATAAAGATGAAACAACTGTTCAATTAATAGTACAGATCAAACCACTGAATTGATGTGATAAATAGAGTTACGTATAAACAACAGTCCTAAACACTATTAAATATATATTAAATATAAACACTGATGCCATAAAAATGGTCACATATAAAACACTGAGGTGATGACATCTAACAACCTATCAATGTTTATATGCATACTAACTATACCTCTTTCTAAAAGAGGATATCTCTTCAATGTCAGTGTCAATAAAAAGTCTGCTTAGCTCAAAGCCGTTTGCAACGCCACGCTTGCCTGAATTTAAAATTAAAACCAAATGTAGATCAATATAAATAGTGTCAAATTTAAAACATATAAGTAAATCTAAAGATAAATCTATAACAATAAAAAAATTAAACTAATTAAGTTAAAATTGTACCTTTGTAAAGGTTGACCATACCAAAATGACAAAGGATAACAACATATTTCTCTCGTTTCTTATCATTCATGTAAGCAAACATGTCAATAGCAAAACCATCCCACAAAGTAACCGGACACTTTTGGCCTCTAAAATATTAACATAAAACATAATAACATCAAACAACCTTATAATGGTTTAAACGTCAAAATGCAACAACTTAATAAAAAGAACGCACTCAAGGTCTTCAAGTCTAAGATTAAGTCTCTTGCCCTTGCTCCCATCCTTCTTTGACGTATCCTCTAGATTGAAACATACATCCACATAACCAATCCAATCTATAAACAAAAATATATTGTGAAAAGAAAACAGCATTAAGAAGTGATAAGAATAAAAAAAAACAATAAGACAAAACAATAGACATATATCATGTAGTGATTTACATACCAATAACTGTATTAACTTCAAATTTATTTTTAACAACATCCTTGAGGTTAACGAAATTAAAACGGTATTTCGGTCCAGACCAGTCAAAGCATTTCTCAACAGAAGTATAGAAATAAAGTCATATTTTGTCGTTTCTCTTGGTATACTTAGCAGAGGACTTATTAGTAGCAAGAGAAGGTTTGGTGATAAGAAGACATTCATCCAACTGAAGAAAGTGTTTGAATTTTCCTAGCATCTTATGCAAACAGCTGGCTTGTATCATAGTTCCCTAAGAATATGAAACATCCGATTAAATAAAAATGGTGTTATATTCATTTGGATATTCATATGTCCAAAAAAATTATAACACAACTATATACGGTACCATCTCATCCATGAAGATCATATCAAGACGATATATTTCATTTTTGTTATCATTCATCATCTTCTTCGAAATGCTAACAATCTTCACTCTAATCGAATAGTTGTTTGAGAATGTATTAAGATCGTTAAGCATGCTAACCTTTGCAACCTCCATTTGAAGACTGTACATAAAAAAAAAAAAGAATAAGCAAAATATAAGTATTGCTAAACGTAATATGATAATACAATAAGCATGGATGTTCTTAAAAAAAATATCAAGGTTGAAATTCAAGCTTACCGATTATCCAATAAAAATTTTAACTGAATGCAGTGGCAAATGTAATTTCAAATGCAGGGAGTGTATATCTTTATATGCTGCTTTATTAAAGTAATAAAATATTAGAAATGAGATGCAAAGTAGGCAAAAAAGAGAAAGAACGTCAATTTTAAATTACCATTTTGTATATTTATCATTTCAATATTTCAAAATTACTGACTTGATTTCAAAGCAATTTTCATAATGACTTTTCTATATTTTATTTTAAATTTAATTAAGAAACAATAACCGTCAATTTGAAATTCACATTTTGCTTAACTCAAATGTCCAAAGCTCAAGAAATTAGCATTAATTACTAATTTGATTTGCAACAAATAGTCATTAACAATCAAATGTTTGAACCACTTTCAATAATACAATACCCAAACAATCAAGATGAGGAACTTAATAATCATCCAAGTGTATTTTGTGTTACCTTATTTATTAGTATAAAGATGAAACTGTTCAATTAATAGTACAGATCAAACCACTGAAGTGATGTGATAAATACGCTTACATATAAACCACTGTTGTGATAAACACTGTTACATACAAACAATGATGCCATAAAACCGGTTACATATAAAACACTGAGGTGATCACATCTAACAACCTAACAGACTATAAACACTGATGCGAAAAACACTGTTAAATATAAACACTTAAACACTCTTAACATCCAAGTGTATAGGAATTTTATTTTATTAAAATAAAGATGAAACAACTGTTCAATTAATAGTAAAGATCAAACCACTGAAGTTATGTGAAATACAAAACTATTCCTAAACACTGTTACATATAACCACTGATGCCATAAAAATGGTTACATATAAAACACTGAGGTGATGACATCTAACAACCTAACAGTATATAAAACACTGATGCGGAAAACACTGTTACATATAAACACTGTTAACATAAACAAATAAAAAGAAACATAGAATAACTAAAGTTGATGCTGAACCACTGTTATGGTTTGACACTGTTATTGGACGTCATAATTCAGATTTAATTTCAAAGGTAAAAGTAGTGTAATATGCTGCTTTAATAAAATAATTAAATATTAGAACTGATATGCACTGTAGGAAAAAATAAAAAAAAATAAAAAAGAGAGAGAGAACGAAAAATTTAACTTACCATTTTGCATATTTTGAGTTTCAAAATTACTGATATTGTCAGTAACTACTGACTTGATATGAAAGGAAATGCCATAATGACTTTTTTAAATTTTATTTTAACTTTAATCAACATATAATAACCGTCAATTTGAAATTCAAAATTTGGTTAATCAAATGTCCAAAGCTCAAGAAATCAACATTAATTACTGATTTGATTTGAAACAAATAGTCATCAAGAATTTTTTTTTATTTTTTAATTTAACTTTAAATTTTATCATGAAAATAATGTTGGTGGAAGAACTCTTATGTAATTGGAATGTAAAGATTAAGTAAAATGGTAATTTGATTGTAATTCTAGTTTTCATTTGATAATTTCAATGTATCACTAATTAAGAACATCAAAAATAAAAACGTGAGCACTGACTATTTTTTAGGGAAACCGCTGATGGTCAATATCAGTGAATGTCAACAATGTAAAAGTGAGCAGTGGCTATTTTTTCCGATCAGTAGATACCAACCAGTTTTCGAAACACTGATGTTCGGTCAATCAGTGGTCAACATGGAGATTGAAGAAACACAGGTTGTGTATCCGCAGTGGAATACTTGAACAATCAAATGTTTGAACCAATTTCAAGAATACTATACCCAAACAATCAAGATGAGAAGCTTAATATTCATCAAAGTTTATATGAATTTTATTAGTATAAAGATGAAACAACTGTTCAATTAATAATACAGATCAAACCACTAAATTGAAGTGATAAATAGTGTTACATATAAACACAGTCTTTTAAATTACCATTTTGCATATTTTGAATTTCAAAATTACTGATACTGTCAGTAACTACTGACTTGATTTGAAAGCAAATGCAATAATGACTTTTTTAAATTTTATTTTAACTTTAATCAACATATAATAACCGTCAATTTGTAATTCAAAATTTGCTTAATCAAATGTCCAAAGCTCAAGAAATCAGCATTAATTACTGATTTGATTTGAAACAAATAGTTATCAAGAATTTATTTTTATTTTTTAATTTAACTTTAAATTTTATGATGAAAATAATGTTGGTGGAACTCATATGTAATTGGTTGTCAACAATGTAAAAGTGAGCAGCGGCTATTTTTTCCGATCAGTGGATACCAACCAGTTTTCGAAACACTGATGTTCGGTCAATCAGTGGTCAACATGGAGATTGAAGAAACACAGGTTGTGTATCCGCAGTGGAATACTTGAACAATCAAATGTTTGAACCAATTTCAAGAATACTATACCCAAACAATCAAGATAAGAAGCTTAATATTCATCAAAGTGTATATGAATTTTTTTAGTATAAAGATGAAACAACTGTTCAATTAATAATACAGATCAAACCACTGAACTAATGTGATAAATAGTGTTACATATAAACAAAAGTACTAAACCCTGTTACATATAAACACTGATACCATAAAAATGGTTTCATATAAAACACTGAGGTGATGACATCTAACAACCTAACAGTCTTTAAAACATTGATGCGGAAAACACTGTTATATATAAACAAAGTCTTTTAAATTACCATTTTACATATTTTGAATTTCAAAATTACTGATATTGTCAGTAACTACTGACTTGATTTGATAGCAAATGCCATAATGACTTTTTTAAATTTTCTTTTTACTTTAATCAACATATAATAACCGTCAAATTGAAATACAAAATTTGCTTTAATCAAATGTCAAAAGATCAAGAAATCAGCATTAAAATAGTGATTTGTTTGAAACAAATTGTCATCAAGAATTTTTTGTAATATAACTTTAAATTTTTTGATGAGAATAAAGTTGGTGGATTTTTTCCGATCAGTGGATACCAACCAGTTTTCAAAACACTGATGTTTGGTCAATCAGTGGTCAACATGGAGATTGAAGAAATAGTGGTTGTATTTCAGCAGTGGAATATTTTGAACAATCAAATGTTTGAACCAATTTCAAGAATACTATACTCAAACAATCAAGATGAGGTGCTTAATATTCATCCAAGTGTATAGGAATTTTATTAGTACAAAGACGAAACAACTGTTGAATTAATAGTACAGATCAAAACACTGAAGTGATAGTATAAATTCTGTTACATATAAACACTATTAACATAAACAAAGATAGAATAAACACTTTTAACATAAACAAACATAGAAGATGTTTTGTTGATGAAGAACCACTGTTGTTGGAGAGTGTTTCACATTTAGTTGATCGGTGCTTGTCTGGACTTTAGTCTTGATCAGTGGTTCTTCATAATTGAACAGTGGATGATGTTCATCAAACTTTATGTACAACCATCCTTATATCCAACACTTGTTAGGCAGATCAGTGATGTGCCATATTAACTTGTTATAACCACTGTCAATGTAGGAAACTTAGCTGGGCAGTGCCTATTGGTGGAAACTTCAGTTTACCTACAAAAACTGATGAATTTAGAATAAATAACGCAAACTATTGTTAAGTCAAATAGCTGATGGAAAACTTTTTAACCACTGCTAGTAATTAAAACACCGATAGTGATTAACAAAACTACGTTTAATTGCTCAAATTGAGATAACGGGAGATCTACAAAGGATTACAAATGAATCAATGCACCAATAAACAGTAAATCAAAACGTTAGAAAAACCCAAAAAAATAAATCACACCAATTTAAGTTACCTTGGTGATGTCCTAAACTTTTGCACTGGTATCACGAATCAACACACCTGGTATAACCTTTCCCATTTCCAGCTCCTCAACAACCGTCCGGCAGAGGTTGCTTCTAATCAACAAACTCTATAATCCAACAAAAAAGGTCTGGAAAGACAAAGTACAAAACATATCAAAATAAATCTGCTCGTAATCACATGATACAACAAACCAAACATACCAGAGTCACCGATTAAGAGGAGGTTGTACAAAAGCGTTCATCGAGTACGATAAGGAGATCTGTTTCTTCTTCTGAGGATAGAAAAGGGTTCATCATGTTCAGTATGACAAAATAGATAAAACGAAATAAAATTTCTAGATAAAAAAGTAGATCTTACATGATTATTCTCTTCTTCAACCACTGGACGGTACATGATTTAGGGTTTCAAACGAAGATGTATCCAATAGAAGTAACCTCTGTCGTACGTTGTTGAGGAGATGAATATGAGAAGAAGAAGAAGAAGAAGAAGAAGGCTAAACATGAGAGAGGATAAACATCGATCGGAAATAGAACAGAGCAGAGCAGAGAGAGAAAGAAAGCAAGAAGCCCTGAATGAGTAAATGAAGGAGGATATAAATAGAAGAGAGCAGTGGCACTGTTGGGCGGGAAAAAGGGCATTTAGGGGCTCTCTGGTGTTGACACGTGGCCCAAATAACTTTCATTTATTATATATAATAGATATATATATATATATATATATATATATATATATAGGTAAAGAGTACTATACAAATACCCTTATCGTACATTACGTACGCGCCAATCTCAGCCGTCAGATCATCTTCCCGCAATGAAAATCGCATGTTGTTTTTTTTTTGTAATAATTTCGCATGTGATAATTTTGATGAAATAGCAGGTGTTTTTTTGTAACAATTTCGCATATGGTAATTCAATTTCGCATGTGATAATTTTGATGAAATAGAAAGTTGTTTTTTTGTAACAATTTTGTAACAATTTCGCATGTGGTAATTCAATTTCGCATGTGATAATTTTGATGAAATAGAAGGTTGTTTTTTTGTAACAATTTCGCATGTGGTAATTCAATTTCGCATGTGATAATGTTGGTAACAATTTCGCATGTGGTAATTCAATTTCACATGCGATTTTCAATGCGGGAAGATGATCTGACGGGTGAGATTGTATCGTACGTAATGTACGATAAGCGCATTTGTACGTTAACCGGCCTCTATATATATATATATAGTATCTTTCTTGATTTATTAAATCGTTCCATGACAATAATTATTATTGTTACAAAGTTAATTTTAGGATAAAAACTTAGTTATTTTTATTTGTATGATATTTAAAACTAAATAGTCTATTACAATAAATAATTTGGCTATGAAAAAAAAAATTAAAATGTGGTGATTCGTTAAATTTTTTAATGTTTTTAGGCGTTTGTAGGATCAACGGACGAAGTGCTTGTAAAAAGTTTATAATTGTTACGGATATACTAGCTTTGCGAAAGTTTGTGAGTTTCTTTATCCCGAATGCTAACTTGTTGTGAAGCTCCCCTGATATCGATGTTTAGGAGCGCGTGACGGATGAGTTTGTGGGAGGATTTCATGGGCCACCATATATTATTTACAGGGTCGCCTTATTTTGTATCAAGTGGCAGGTCACGTCTATAAGTTTATTTATTATGGTCTATATCAATGAATTTCTCTATAGGCGAGTTATGCGTTATACGATCACAACATTCGAATGAACAACCCGCCTTTGCCTTTGTAAACTATAATTCTAAAGAAGTGGTCTCAGAGCACTCACATTCAATCCATCAAATAATGAGAGGAGAGGTTTTTATATTATAAAGGGTATAAAAAGTGGTTGTGAGTGGAGGAGAGAGAAAATGTTACTGTTCATCTGTATATTTGGGGGGACACTGTTCATCCAGTATAATTTTTTTAATATATATTGAAAGTGGTTGTGAGTGAAGGAGAGAGAAAAATGTAATGATAATATTATTTAATTGAAAGGAGAGAGAAAAAGTATTTGTTTTTAGTGGAAATATATTGATATAGGAGTTGTTTTTTAGTGGAATGTATGTATAATTTGATGGATTGAATGTGAATGCTCTCATAGGGCAATATTTTCTAAATGTACCCTATCAATCAATATATTGTAACATTGTAACACGTAAGTACTATAAGCACATAAGAAGCCATAAATGATAAGTATTATATATAACATATGTTCCATACATCTTTATGATTGATTCTACATGAATTCAACAATGAAACAAACATACAATTTTGGAGGGAAAAAAGATTCAAAAATTTCTTACTCTGCTTCCTCAACCGAAGCCTCGATTCGTAGAAGAACAAACCCGATTGCAACTCCAACAAGAGTAATCCCATTCATGATTGCAGCTATCCTGAAAATCTCAGCCACTGCACTACAAGTAGAGGTGAGCGCTCCACCACTTAATGATGGTTTCCTCAATTCGCAAACAATGTTTGCGAATTGTTGTTCGGTTGAAACAGATGATCCCAATGAAGCCACCGCGTTGTGAGCTTTGAGCCCACCAAATGAGTTGAGTCCCTTAATGTAGGTAACTTTGGTGGTGGAGGACCGGGTGGGTGCAACCACCGTGAAGTTAACCGGAGATAGGGTGGCTGAGGCGGTTGCCATTGGTGGTTTGGGTTGAAAAGTTTTGTGGGTTTGAATGAGATGATTGGAATAATGAGTGGGTGATGAAAGAAAGAAAGAAAGAAAAGAATAGAAAAAGAAAGAGATATTGGATAAGGTGGGAAGATGAATGAATGGTTGTAAAGAAGATGTGAAGATGAGAAATTTAGAGCTTGTGTTGTACACATTGCCTACTTGCATCAACTTTAAATCATCACCAATAATTTAATTTGAGGCATTTTGGGAGATCTTTATATCGGGTATTATTATTATAAGAACATGCGTAGTGGTAAGGGTGAATAATGCCCTCATCCTTAGTCGTTTTCTGTCATATAGCAGTCCAGTCAGCAAGAGACATTATTGAGTGTTTTTTCTAAAATGGGTGTAGTGTGGATGTGTGTATTATATTAAAAAGAGGTTTAAAGAATTAAATAAAACAAAAACTAACAAAAAAGGGATTTGTCAAAAAAAAGTGGGATACATCTGATTGGCGACCAAAATACCATTTGAGCGTGTTTTAAATCACGCTGGAGAGGGATTTTTTGCTCAATCACGCCCAAGGGGGTGGGGACGGGGCATTATGAGGCGTGTTTGGTGGGGTTTTTTTTTTTTTTGAAAAAAGCACGCCCACTACGGGTGGTCTAATTAAACTTTAATTAAGATAGTCTTTTGATGTAAAGGATCTTTGAAAGGAAATTTGAAAGAAAATAATAATAGAGCAGTTATTATTCTTGTTATTGTTATTAATTTAATTCCTGTTACACATTTCTAAACGGTACTTTTTTTTTGTCGTGGTTAGGGGTGTTCTTCAAATTTTGGGTTTTCAGGTCAGGTTATTCGGGTTTTTTTTTTTGCTTGGAAAAAGTAATCCAATAACCGACCCATTTAGAGTTCGAGTTGGTCGGGTTTAGGTTAGATCAGGTCGGATTATTCGGTTTTCAAGTTTTAATGTAAAATAAAACTAAATGTTTTTTTTTTTTTTTACAAAATATCATCAAAATTGATACTACTAGAAAAATATTATTAACTTCAAAAAATCATTTGATAATATGATAATATAGAGTAAACTGCTAAATGGTCCCTAAGATTTGATTATTTTTACAGGAAAGCGGAATCAAAAAAGGTGGATAAACACGCTAAAGCCTGTGCTGATAACCAACATGCATTTATCCCCTTCGCCTTCGACATCTTTGGCTCCCTAGCTCCAGAAGCTATCCGTTTGTTGACTAGGGTCCAAAAAGTTGTCCACAGCAGCTGCTCATCAACAGGGGGGCAGCGGTTTGTCTTTAATAGGCTAGAGTTTGCTATTTAGAAATGGGTAGCGGCGCAGCTTGTTGCTCGCTTACCTGCGATATTGATGTAACTCGGCCAGTTCATATATATAATTAATTATTTATTAAAAAAATATTACAGAAAAAAAAAACTTTAATCTAAAACTTAAATCTTTTGAATCTGGGTTCCTGCTGTTTTAATTTTGTTACCATTTTCGTCCAAAAGCAAAATTTGATCAGATTTTTCAGTTAATATCCAGTTTTTTGTTTTTTTCCTCCTTTTTTTTTATGAAATGGCAAAATGGTCAGAGTTTTTTAATTTGTTATAATAACCTTAAAAGCCAATTTGGCCCTTCATTAAAAGGATGAAAAAGACAGAAAAGATGGATATTAACTGAAAAATCTAGATAGATTTTGATTTTGGATGAAAATGACAACAAAATTGAAACAACATGGACCCAGATTCAAAAGGTTTGAGTTTTGGACTAATCTGACAAAAGTGACCAAATCTCATGGACTATTTTGGCAGTTGACTCGATATTATAATTTCAAAAGCCCAAAAACTTAATGTTACAAATACTAGAAACTCTAAATCAAAACAAATTGATTGAAAGAAGGCAATAAACGTTTGGGTTTTTTTCGGGTTTTTCGGGTTAGATTGTTCGGGTTTTTTGCTAGAAATAAGTTACCTGATAATTGATCCATAGAAGATTCAGGTTGACATTTTTCGGGTTTGGGTTTTTTAGGTACTCTATAGTTCGGATTCGGGTGATTTTGAATTCGGTTGGGGTTTCATGTTTAAGATAGAAATGGACAGCCCTACATGGCTACCAAACATCGTCGTTGCTCTTTCACACCGTCATTTAAGATAGAAATGGACAGCCCTACATGGCTACCAAACATCGTCGTTGCTCTTTCACACCGTCATTTTTGACATCACAATAATTCTATTTAGATTTGTAATTTTGTTGGATAATGTTGGAACACGTCAAACTTGACATAATACTTAACCACACAAGAGTTTAGAGATCTTGATCTTTCCGTTTGAAGCCTTGTAACATTAACAGTTTTATCTTGAGCAAATATATATGTGTATAGCTTTTATAAGAGACCAGATATCTTTTTTTTTTGTTTTTACAACGACAAAGAATCTCACGTGTAAACCAATCTTGCTCGTGGCTATGTTCAAGATCGACTCCTCGACCGTCATGAGACCGTGCCTCATTGATGCATGGGAACTAGATGGAATCCGTAAACCCTCGCCCCATGTCAGGTTTGAACCCGTGATTACAACCCCAATTCGTCCCTTCACCCAGATGTCCATCGAAAATAGCCCAAACGGGAATCGAACCCGCGTCTTCAGCAGGGAGGGCAAACCAGTTATCTATATATAAAAGCTAGAGTTAAATGCTTGGTTGGTCCCTGTGGTTTATAAATATTGCAGACTTGGTCTTATTGGTTTAATAATTACACACTTGGTCCCAGTGTGTGTAATTTTTGCACTCGTGTGGTCCTTATCAATAACTTAGGTTAGATTTCTCGGTTAAGTTTGTATTAAATTACCAAAGTACCCTTATTTATTAAGAAAAACAATAAATAAAAAATAGTTTAACTAAAATAAATATTTATGTGGGTCTCACCCCAGCTTCTTCCCCAAATCACCATCATCACTCTCTCTCTTCTCAAACAAACACCACCACCACTGAACACCCACCACCACCACACCTCCACCATCGAACACCCACCACCACCACATATCCTTTACAAATTTGTTTATATAGTTGTGTGTGTTTTATGTTAATGTTTTTTTTCTGTATTTAAAGTATGAACAGTCTGAATCGTTTGATGTTTCGATCTCAGCCAGTTTGTCTAATTCTTTTGACGTTGTGAAGGTATTAATATAAGTTATCTTTGAATTCTATTTTTTAAAAAACCATTAATATTGATCAACTTTTTATATTAGGACGACGTCTCATGCAGGGCCGTCTTCGAAAATGTCAACAAAAATTTGGGCCCTGGACAAGATAAAAAACCGGGCCCTAGCCGCCCTAGTAAAACGAATGCCATTATTGGTTTAGATAATATTGATATCGGCAGCGATGTTATTCGGTCAAAACCATACTTTATTATGAATACAACTATGCTTTCAAAACAAATTACACCTTCCTTTTTAATAAGGATCGTCGATTCATAGGACCATAGAAATCTAATGAATCCATTTAACTTAGAAAAAATTTACTATGTTGCCTAGGTATGTGTTTTCTTACGTTTATTTTATATGATTGATCTTTTAGCTTTATCATATTATTTAAGACAAGTTTTAGACATACCGATGATGCTAGTACCGATGTTATTCGGCCGGTATCAGTTTGCTTCGTCAGAGTACATTACCATACTCGTACTCGGCTACTCCCTATAATATGTTGTACAAAAAAGGAAAAATCTATTGTAATATAATTAGTCCATCTCAAAGTTATAAGGCTAAAGGGTGTGAGGGTCATGGTTGGGACGTGATTCGCCATGTAGGAACATGAATGGAAGGCTACACCACACCATTGCATGATCCACCAAGGTTTGCATGGATTAAACCATGACAACCATGGTCCTCATTTCCATTTTTCAAGAAAACATTTCCTTTTTTCTTTAGACAAAGGTAAATTAAAATCAATAAGAGGATAATGGTTTGGGTCATCGTCACACCCTTAGGGTATTGGTTTTGGATGATGGATTAAATGTGAGTGACATGACATTGATGTGGAGGGTCATGGTGGTCATGAGGGATCATGACCACATCCTATATCGTAACATAATGATAGTTACTCTATTTAAATAACATCAAATAACACCAACAAAAGAATTTCTTATTTATACATTGCGTATTTACTTTCCATAAAAATGAAATTTTGATCCAAAAGAAAATTCTTAAAGGAACTCAAAAATAATTACTGAAACACGGGTCGAACTTGTGATGTAGAACTTGGTATGAGGCTTTTCAACCACTGAACCAAGGCTGGTGTACACATAATGCTTTTACAAATTATATAATATAGTAAGAATTTTTTAAAAATTTGCGGGCCTTTTTATGTTTTTGGCCCTGAGCCGGCGCCCACCCGGCACTTGCTCAGGGCCGGCCTTGGTCTCATGCACCGGTGACAATGCTATCCCCATATCCAATGTTGTTGGAAACAATAACAAAGCGTCTTCTGATGAAGTAAAACGTAATCTTGGTGAAGTTTACGAAGTGGATGATGCATTTAAAGAGGCGCATGAGTGATGAAATTGTTCAAGATGATGATGCTGGTGTCTCAAAGCCGTTGATTTTGAAGATTGAGAAATAGTTTTTTCACGTATTTCATAATAATATTTTAGTTATTGATTTCAGCATCATTTATTGTTTCAAACACATGGTTTTGGTTTTTCATGGATTTGGTTGTTTGGTTTTTTTTTTTTTTTTTGGACTACTACCGATTATGAATTGAATAAAAGTTATCTAATTATTATATTTGTTTATTGTACTATTGCAATGATGTACGTATCAATTTTGAAATACCTTCATATCTCATATTACCTACTACTACAAAACACAATGAGGGGAATAGTGCCTGGCAGCTGCCTGGCACTCCCCCATTGGACCAACAAGTATATTGTTTTATATTCGATTTAAAATTACATTTTTTGCTTCTTTTTAAAATTACCGTTTTGCCCCCAGCTCAAACTAAAATTACGCTTTTGTCTCCATCTCAAAATTACGATTTTGCCCTCAAGTGAAAATTACGATTTCGTCTGCCACTCTCCCATTAGACCAACCAGTTTATTATTTTATATCCATTTTAAAATGACGTTTTTGCCCCCCAGCTCAAAATAATATTACGCTTTTGTCCCAACCTCAAAATTTCGATTTCTCCCTCGATTCAAAAAAAAAAATTATGTTTTTTTCCCCAGCTAAAAATTACGATTTTGCCCTCTGTTAAAAAATGTTATTTTTCCCCGTTAAAAAAATTACGATTTCGCCCTCAGTTGAAAACTACGTTTTCCCCCCTTCAAAATAAAATTATGCTTTTGCCCCAAACTCAAAATTACGATTTTGCCCTCGGTTCAAAATAAAATTGTCCTTTTGCCTCCAGCTTAAAATTACGATTGTGCCCGTAGTTCAAATTTATATTACGCTGTTACCCTAGGTGCAAAGTTACGAATTTGTCCCTATTAAAATTTCAAATTTTCCCCCCTTCAAATTTACAGTACTGCCATCACTTTAGCTTTTGACAATTTACGATTTTACCCCAGTCAAAAAATACAACTTTCCCTCAGTTAAAAATTACAATGTTGCCATTGTTTTAGTTTTTTTTATCAAAAATATAAAAGTGTTTTGTTTTAATTGGTTGACTCGATTTAATTGTTTTTCGTGTCAATGAGCTGCTGCCTAACACTCGCTCATTATTCGGCCACCGCCCCGCAACGCGGGCGGGGCATCTAACTAGTTCATATATATGTATTAATTTACAACATAACTGATGAACAGTATCTACAGTAGATTAACGTTAACTGCCGTTAGTTATAATCTCAAAACCCTAAATTTCACTCATTTCTACAAAAACACGCACACCATCAGACTCCCCTTCCTGCTTCCCCTTCTTCTTCGATTTCAAAACCACAACCAGGCACCCCCTTTCTCTTCTCTTTGTTCAATCGCCGGCGACCAGGAGCCGGTCACCGGTGCCGGCCGTCGCACACCCCCTCTTCGTTAATCACCCACCACACCACCCACCTCCGCGCAGATCAGAGAAATCAGAGAGAGGGAGAAAGAAGTCAGAGAAGACAACAGGGGAGCCGGCCACCACCGTGGGTGGCGGAGCATTACGAGCAGCGGCGACAGCCGCAGAACCTCCAGGTAAACCTTTCCTCCTCTTGTATGTATTAATTCACAACATAATGCTAAGAAGCCTGTTCCCATAACATCATGTCATTTTACAAATGGCTGCTTATAGGGTTTCTTTTCCTCTTATGTTAACTTCAGCCAATGATGTCAATTGATGGTATGTTACTGTTTCCCATAATGATAAGAAGCCTGTTCAGAGGGTGTTTGGGATCGCCTATTAGAATTGTTTATCTATCTGCTTATCATGTTTTAATACAACAATTAGTTGTTTGGAAGTTGCTTATGAGTGCTTATATGATTATCCTAAATCTGTAATATTTGTACTACTGTAAAGCTTAACATTTTGTCTACGTTTTGGCGCAAGTTTTGTTCAGAAACGAGTCGGGACTTGACGGTACAAAGTCGAGTCACATTAAGTTTCGACGCCGCCGCAACACGCGGCAGGACAAAATTCTAGTATGTATTAATTTACAACATAACCGATGAACAGTGATGAACAGTTATTATTAACGGCGTCACATGCTTTACTTCTTCACTTTCTGGCTTTAGAAGCAGCAGAGACACAGAGAGCGAGTGAGATAGATAACTGATATATAGAGAGAGAGAGTAGATCGGCGGAGATGAAAGGTCGGCCATGCTCTCCGGCCGTTCTGTTCAACACAATCGAATGAACAGTAATAAAAAACCCATATAAAACCCTACCTCTGATACGCCCCCACCCACCGCCGATGAACCAAGAATCAGACAGATCAGAAAGAAGATCAGAAAGGAGAGAGCACGGTAGCCGGCCATGTCCCCGTGTGTGTGCCAGAACGGCGGCGTCGCCTATCACTGATGTTGTGGTGGTGACTAGAGAGATTCTCGGTGTGCGGTGGTGCCGGATTCATCACTCCTTCTTCTCCCTCTTTCTCTTATCTTCCACAGGTTGTTATCTCTTCAAATTTCACTCGATGATGTGACACTATTATTCTATGCTTAGTTAGTTCTGATGCTTTCGTTGTTGCAGATCTGTGAATCGTCCTGCAATTAGCACCATCGTTGTTTGTGGATTCTTCCTTATTGGCATGTTAGGGTATGTGATTCGGAATCTGTTTGCTGTTGTTCAATTTGAAATTTTGAAACCCTAGGTTTGTGGTTTTGGAACGGAGATGAATACTATTAGAATCTGTTCATATGCAATTGGTTAGATGAAGTTAGAATTCCAAATCTTTACATTTAGTAATGCTAAATTCGTATTTTTGATATATATATATTTTTTTTGTAAATTTACAGTTCTTTATTGATTTGATTTCATGGGATATATGGAGAGAAGCTGAAGAAAGAGATGCAGAAGATAAAAGAGAGATTTGGAGCTGCCGTGTCTCCTGTCACCGGCACGTGCTCGCCTCCCATCCATCAAAGAATCGAGGGTTCAGAGGTGGTGGTAAGGGTTCCGCCATGAACGGTGACGGCATGGTGGCGAGAAGTCGAAATAGAGACGGTGGGTAGGTATCACAAGGATGCTGGCGGCGATTAAGGTTGTCATATGGTTATTGTTCTTGGTTATCGCTACGTTCTTTGATATCTAATTTTTAAGGAAGAAAACTGGTTTAGGGTTTATTGATCAATGTGCTTAATTGACAGATAAAAGATGCGATGATGAATCCGTAGGGGTGGATAATAGAAGAAGGCCATCTGCAATCACTAATCCCCTTCTCGGCTTCTTATTTAGTGAGGTATATTGTTTGATGAATGTTGGATTTGTGTACACTATCGGTTCTGGGCATTTTCTGTGTGTTTGAAAGTGTCTTCGCCAAACTGTATATTTCTACATACAACCATTAATATTCTTACCATGCCTTTTAAGATGTGTTTCAGAAGTAGTTTGCCAGTAATAGCAAATTGTTTGACAAAATGATAATTAAAGGATATTTTGGACAACTTACGTACATACCACCGACCAATTTGCTTTTTACACAGCTTAACTAATTAAATTATATGGACTAAAGCCTCATCATCAAAGCTTTTCTGGTATATTTGTACACATATATACTTACTTTAGATATACACATGCATCTGTTAATGTATACTTGGACATATATGCTTGGATGTATACATAATTGACATAATTCCCAACCTGAACTGTTAACGTATACTTGGATTCATATACTTAGACGAAGACCCAACACCTTGACTTCATCAATAACACAAGCGTTAATCCCCTTATTTTTATTTACAATAACATTGTTTCTGACTCTCCAAATAGCCCAGCAAGTAAGGAGCATAACTAAATGCACCAATCTGTATAGTTCAGTGTTACTTTGTATTTTTATAGAACCCATCTGTATAGTTCGGTATTACTTTGTAAATTAAACATTGCTATGGTTGTGAGAAATTAACCCGACTCTCTCGCGCAACGCGCGTTGGGAATAATCCTAGTTAATTATAGTAATTTTAATATGAAAAGTAACAAGCCATTATTTCTTTTTTACTATGACTAGCAATCACATTCGCGCGCGTTGCAGCGCAAGAACACCGCACACATCGAATGGATTAGTCCAGGCGTTGTGTGATGCGCTAACCGTATGGAAACACGCGTTTTGACGTATCGGATTGAACCCGAAGTAACCTATATAAGCATTGTGCGTGATTGGATTAAAACGTAAAGTAAATCGAATTTATATGTGACCCGACTCATACATAGAAAAGAAACTACAATTTGACTCCACACAGTTTGAAACAAAATTTACGAAACATACATAAAATATGCACGAATACATGTTATATTTGTCCTGACTCATCTCCCAAATCGAAACGTAGACCAACTCAAATATATTGTACATAAAGATATACACGTAAAAATGGTTTTTTAATGAAAACATATTATATTTGACCTGAATCGTTCTTCAGAAAAAAGTTTACGTCAAAACATTGAGCAAATTATATTTATACCGACACATAAATAAATGTATGTACGTAAAAAATAGTTTTTTTTAGTAAAGGAAGTATAGGGGTAAACTAAAAACAAATTATAGGTAAAAAGCTTAATAGGTTAAAAAGATTCGTAAAACCATGCCACGTATAGCACCAATGCCACACCCTCTGCACCATTTCTTGAGAGTTATTGGGAGCGTTATTGATGCTCCACCAACGCAATAACGAAGGTTATGTGGGGCAAGATCAATTTAAAATCAACTAGTGTGAATGCCCGCGCGTTGCGGCGGGTGCGTCTGTTATGCCATCTCGTAGTTGGTGTGTGTATGAAGTTTGTCAGTTATTCGGTATGGTGACATCATTATTATGGTTAACAACACTAACGCATCAGTCGGGTGTTGGAAATATCTATCTTCTCATAGGCCTGATTCATCCAGCCACCCCTGCCCCATACAGGTTCTATCGTTCTCTTATCCAACATTCACACAATAATAAAGAATAAAGAATAACGAAGTCCAAACATGACATTTCCATTTCATAACAAAAGTTAATACAACAAACATGACAGTGTGACATGGGTGTGGCCACTTATGCCTATTAAAGTAGATAACAATAAAATTTGACAAAAACTTGAACAAAACTTTAGTACCTTTATGTGAAGAAAGAACTCAGGCTTTAGCCTTGCATTCCATTGATCCATTGGCAATCCTTGTGCTATACCTGATCGATATGAAACAAAAACAATTTTTTAAAACTTAAAATTATGCTGATGTGGTAATCATTTTGTAATGATTTGTGCTTATATACTAATTTATAAAATATCATCATTGACTTTAATAATGTGCACTTATGTGTAGGGGTGCAAACGAGCTGAGCGGCTCGCAAGCTATCGGCTCGAGAGAAAGCTCGAAACAAGCCGAGCCTTATCGAGCCCGAGCCGAGCTTGAGCCTAAAATAAAGCTCGTTTGTTTATCGAGCCCAACATCGAGCCTCACATGTCAAGCTCGTTAGGCATGGAAAACGACCCACGAGCTTAGCTCAAGCTTTAGAAACACAACTCGAACCACACCTAGCTCGGACCTGAGCCCGGGCTCGGCTTGTTTGCACCCCTAAATGAAACCATACTGAAACCGCTATTTTCCGTTAAGTTCACGTTTCTAATATTTTGAACGTTCAACAAAACCAGATTATCGACATTGTTTAAGGTTTGTATTGCAAATTTTGAAACAAAATGAAATATTTATCTAGTTCATGGTCTGGTTTGGGGCTCAAGCATATCTCATTCTTGTAATAGTGTTACTTTTGTAATCAAAATTAATGTGTTAACTATTCATAAAAGTTTAAAAATGAAGACATATACTTACAGCACTTGAATCTTGGCCAACAACAAATACCATCATATCAGGATCAAACTTTCTAACAGCAGGGACAACGACCTCGGTCATCGCACACTTATACCCTATATCCCCTGTTCCATTTGGTAAAGGTACATTTAAATTATACCCAAATCCCGCTCGTTTATACCTCCAGTAAGAACTTTATAATAACGGTAAAATCCCTCTGCAGTTCCATTCCTGTAATGAACATCAATGTCAATAACCGCAACCCTTTTGCAACCATGAAAAGGATGCCCACCAGTGCAGAAACAAATCAAGTGGTCAAAAGAAAGTTCATCATTTTCCATACACAAAAATCACCATCAATCATACAATGTGAAGTTTAAGTTGTAACAGATCTAAGGACAGAAATTTGAGCTGCTGGCATCACAAGATCAAACATATGTGATACCATCTGAAAACACTGCTTCGAAAAGAGCACTTATCGACTGATGATTTGCCATTTCCAGGCTTATGACCAACATCTAAACATGATTCTTGGGGACGCTGAGGAGATCGTAACAACTGTCGAGATCGATGATGAAACATATGAAGAGATTGTCCGGGTATGTTATCACTTTTATATGAATTATCTCTGTTTTTCATGGCATTCAGCTAGTGTATGCAGTTCACAACAATATTTTAGTATCAAGAAAAACAAACAATAAAGTTGAAATTATTTTGGCCCTGAAGGACCCACCTTTCATATATTTCATGGGCTTCCTTTTATTTGCTAGGTGAGTGAATACGTCATATAAAATCTTGAAGTAGCATTTTACATCGTTTCTTAATCTTATAAAATCATGAGTAGCATGTTACACCTTTTCCAATCGCTGTTAACTTAAAACATTTATTTATCTCATCTATGAGTAATTTAAACAACTGAAACAACATTGGGAAGAACTGAAATAGGAACTAACCTGCAAATCAGTTTGGCTTTCTCCAAAATCGGTGTTCACCTTCGATTTGTTCTTCATCTCCGGTCCAATTGGAGGAAGCTAGGGTTCTAGATGGAGAGAGAAAAGTTATAGGGTTCGAAGTATTTGTATGGTCTGTGTCGGAAAGAAGAAAAAAGATAGTACAGGGGCTAGGGTGTAATATGGTGTTCTATATATACACCATCTCTATGTAATCCTTTTTTTTGTACAAACAATTTCTCAATACAATTCAAACTCAAATCAGAGATTATTCTCTATACCAAACTACATGGTATTAGAGCAGAGTTTCTGATTCTTGAACACCCGGTTCATCATCTACAATCATCCCAGCCAATTCAATCTCAGAAAAATAAAAAATCAAACCATTTGAAAACTTCTTATCCAATCGATTTCAATCTCAAAAATCAATTCAATATTTTGCACCTCTGTTCTTATCAATCAAACCATTTGAAAACTTCTTATCCAATCGATTTCAAATCTCAAAATCTATATATCTAATAAAACAAACCATTGGGGGACACATGTCACCCAATGGTTTATGCCAACTAAGCAGCCATGTCATCATCCATGTGGCACATCTCATAGTTGAGGATTGAACAAGGCTTCTCATGTACGCTTCAATTATACTCTCTCTCTCTCATTAATCGTTCCTCATCTACACGAAAACCCTAATCTCTCTCTGGCGAATAAGAATCCTCTGCGTCTCTCTCTCAGTACCATCGGCGACAACATTCAATCGGATATTTCAATCCATCATTCTATCGAAATTGACGGATAATTCTTTGAGTTTAAGGGTGTTCAAGGTGAGTTTTAGGGTTTCAATTAGGATCTTCGTATAATTTAGGGTTCGATTTCGTATGATTTCATATTTTACCATGTGTTTAGGGTTCGATTTCATATAATGCAGGTTCAATTTCATACGATTTCTTGAATAAACATTGGTTTAGGATCCAACTAGTAAGATTTTCATCTTTTGTTCTTCGATTTGTAAATCTGTTTTTGCATATTGTTAGTGGAATACCTAATTTTGTTGTGGCAGAGAAGAAAGATGAGAAGCATCTGGTGCCTGATCTGGGTTATTTAACCAGTATCTACGATAGGTTTGCTCTTAACTTGCATCCAAATTGTTGTTTTCTTGCTGTAATCATGTTGTGTTATGGTCATGAATAATTCTTGGGTTTTGATGATAGATTATTGCGTTTCTTATAGGGATAGAGAAATGTTTTATTACTTGAAAGGGCGGTAGATTGATTATGGTGAAGAACACAAGGCTTGTGGGCATTCTCACTTTGAAAGGATACATGAACAAGGTCAGCAAAAAAGTAATCTTTCACTTATTTTTTCTGAATAATTCAATAAACGATTGATACCCTTCAGTGAATTGAAAATCATTAGTTAAGCAATTTATAAGATTAAAAGCACCCAAAAAATAAACCTTCACTAGACAATTTATTTCTTTCAGGGTGTGATTAATTGATTTTGTTTGTTTTGATTTAGTGATTCTGGAAGAAAGAAGACTGCATTTCTGACTTTTAAAGATCCAGAAGCTCTTGAATTTGCACTATTGCTATCGGTAACTTACTTTTTAATCCTTTTTAAAGATCTAGAAGCTCTTGAATTTGCACTATTGCTATCGGTAACTTACTTAATTATTGCAGGCCCGAGTTGGTTGGACACCCTCTTTATTAACATCTTAAAAGAAATTGGAAATAAAGAGTTTTTTTTGGTAGATCTGACCTGACTCATATGTAAATGACGCTTGCCAACTCATTCATTGAAATATTTGTTCTATGCAAACATGAATTTTAATGGATTTGTGCATTGCAGGCTGTTCTAAGAGATTTATATGCCTATTTTGCTGATAGGCCAATGAAAGAAATTCCACACATAGAGGTAACCAAAATATCATTAGATCATTTTTGTAGTAATTTGTGCGTGTATCATTTTTTGTGGGTTTTATTATTTTTCTTCGGCTATTGAGCAATTGGAGCAAGAGTATCATTCACAACCAGTTACACGTGAATGTGAACAACTAGGATTTAGTCTCCGACCGTGATGCACCTTTAATTACTAAACAAAATTGAAATTGATTATATAGGTATTATCATTGATTATTCATCCATATAAAAACCTAGGGTGGAGATACAATAGGAAGTTTATTTGGCTAGGAAGGCTAGGAAGTGATCTTGACCATCCATTAAGTTAATCAAGGGCTAAGATTAAATCAGGAAAATTGAAAGGAAGAAAAGAGGCGCGTGAGTTTGTTCAAGGGCATTCTAGTCAATCCAAGCCAATAGTTTCTCTCTCCTCCAATTCCCCCCCATTTTTTAAACGTTAATAACTCTTTCATACGACATTATTTTTTTTATAAAAATTGCACCAAAAAAACGAGCGTTTTTTTATCTTTAAAACGAGTATACTATTGCTATATTTAAAAAAACAAAATTAACCCAGTTGTGTAAAACGCAATAGAAAAACCACCAGTTACGTAAAACGCAATGAAAAAAAAAACCTAAAAAATGACATTTTTCTAAAACGCAATGCACCAAAAACACAAAGAAATGACTTATTTGTAAAACGCAATGGCCAGAAAACACAAAGAAATGTCTTATTTCTAAAACGCAATGGACTGAAAACACATAAAAAAGTGTTTTACCTAAAACGCAATGCATAAAAAACACAAAGAAATGTCTTATTTGTAAAACGCAATGGCCAGAAAACACAAATAAATGTTTTATTTGTAAAACGCAATGGGCAGAAAACACTTAAAAATGTCTCATTTCTAAAACGCAATGACCTAAAAAAACAAAAGAAAGTGTTCTCTGTAAAACGCAATGGACTGAAAACACCTAAAAATGTGTTTTACCTAAAACGCAATGACTAAAAACACTTCAAAAATGTGTTTTACCTAAAACGCAATGACTAAAGATACTTAAAAATGTGTTTTTTCTAAAACGCAATAGCCAGAAAACACATAAAACTCTCTTATTTTTAAAACGCAATGGACACATAAAACTGTTTGTGACTTGTTTGTGAATTGTCTGTGAACTGTCTGAATTGTCTTCGAAATGAGCCAATTTCTGGAAAATTAATTTCTCAACCCCAGCCAGGGGCTGCCGCCCCTGGGACCCCGCTACCAGGGGCTGCCGCCCCCGGACCCCCGCCAAGATCGTAAAACGCAATGACTAAATAAAAACCCAGATCGTGAAAATGAAATTAAAGAATTTCTTACATGGATCCGAAGTCGGTTTCTTCATCAATTGACGAAATTTGAAATGATAGAAACACTTATCAGCGATTGAATCGAACAAATCGAGTGATTATCTTCAAAATCACCAGAAAAAACGAGATTTTGAATGAAATTAAACTGGGTTTTCTTCGAAAAAAGCTGAAGAACACGTTGATCGGGTGGTTGAATCATTGATTGATGACGAAAATCACACTATAATGTAGTGATTATTGAGATAGTAAGTGAAGAAAAAGTTGGAGATGGTGGGTTTTGAAGTAACTGGGGAGAAGAAGGAAGAAGAAATGATGAGATTGACTAAAATACCCTTTCTCTTTATTTTAAAATTTGCCACATGTCATAATCCTATGGCTTCCTATCCTTCCTAGCCAAAATTAACTTCCTATTTGATCTTTTCCCTAAAAACCTAAACAAAATTGAAATTGAAGTTGCTTAGTGATCATATAGGTATTATAAGGATCTTGATTGTATTTTTGCTAGTTTGATTGCTATTTTGATGGTGGTATCCATATTGTTCTTGATTTTATATTGTGATAGCATCTTTAATTTTTGCTAAAATGGCACATTTTGAGTTCTTTTTTTTTTCTTTTTTTTTCAAGCCAGGTATTGTAATATGTTCCAAATTAGGTCACTTTTAATTATGTAATTTGTTAGACAATTTGTATCAAGTTTATGGATTATCTAATTAGCTAAATTTGTTTGTTAACAACCTAAAGTTGCAAGCTATGAATCCTAATCTGTCAGTAAGCATAATTCTTGATTTTTTTCTTTCCAGATTCTTAAACTTACCAACACGGTATACGATCGTCATCCTTTCCTCCATCACCGAATCTTTCACTCCGATTTGTTCATGAACTTTGAGGTACGGTTCTAACTCTTAAGTAATATTTATTGCTAATTTTGTTAATATTTATTTCAATTCTAACTGTTTCGTTAGGGTTTTCTTTGATCCCTTGCTCAATATGTTATGTTTTCGTTGGTTTCTACTAGAATGTATTTGATTTTTCAAAGTTGCTACTAATTTTGATTCAAAAGTATCTTTTTCTGAATTTTATGTTTTCATGTATGGTATACATTTTCATTTGTTATTGTACTTTTAATATTTTTTTTGTTGAAATAACGGTTTTGACTAAAATTATAATCATTTATTTCCAAATTTAATAGATCTTCGGCTTAATTTACTCCTATTTCTGTTAACACATGTTAAGACTTTACTAAATAATTTATTTCATTACGTATGTTTAGGATGATTTAATATTTTCCATATATATGGTACTAGCTTAAGACCCCGTGTGTTACACGGGTGGCCTCAAAAAATATATTATTTAACGGTGTTTTCATAAATCTTTTAATGAAAGATTTGTTTCGGTATCTATACTATAATTTGAGACAGAAACTTACTGTAAAAACTTCTACAAAAACAATGCATAATGGTTTTCTTCATAAAGATAGCAACACACTTTCATTTTACTTACCAAACCATTAAGAGGGAAATGTCTGACCAATTCAGATTAGAGGTCTTAACCATTCAGACTCTTTATAAATCTTAACCGTTCAGAGGCAAATGTCTGAACCATTCAGAGATCTGCTCATGAAACAAACAGTCTGAACCATTAAGTGTTGAACCAGTAATAGGTCTAAACCATTAAGAGCCTCATTAAGAGGTAAACAAACAACCACTTACTCTTTCTCAGAGCCATCTAAAATTTTTTGCTATAACCATCACTATAGATTTGCAAATTAAAAGACAAACGTTATATACATCACAAGGTAACGAAGCTCCCAGTGAAAGATATGTTCACATCACAAATAAGATGTGCATATTTTTCTAATATTCACATGTATATTCTATTAATTGATAGGCCAGCTTTTAATAGACCCATCTCTTATTCTTTTATAAAATATATTAATTATATTAATTATAATGCCTTAATGAAATTACATAGTAATTGACGTTACAATTAAGCAAAAAATGTATGCTAAACTTTAAAAATGTAAACATGGAAATTAAAAAAAACTTAAAAAATAAAAAAGTGTAAAGAAATGATATCCTCATTGTATATTGTTATTGCTTTTGCTACTAAATAAACATAAATATGTTAGCGGAAAATATTGATAATTAATCTATAAGTACTTCTTTTGAAACGGGTAAAACTTCATAAGATATCATAACTCATGTATTTTAATCTAGAAAAGTTAAAGTGTGTCGTATTTGAACTCATTTGTGTGAAATTTGATTCCGACTCTGAAGTCAAAATAATAGAGTTTGGCTATAGATTGACAAACGTTGATGCACAATGAGTTGTGGACCGGTTAAGAAGTGATAAATGTAACTTCTTGAAGTCTTCGTACTCGAACTTCATTTTAAAGATGACAAAACTTGTAATAAAAATGTTGAGAAATGATATGTTTTTTATTTTAAAAAAATACATTTAAACTGATTAACCCAAAACCCCGCTTTAGTTTCATCCCCTAGACTACACACCAAATGGTCGGACAGGGACAGGTGCAACTTCTCGAAGTCTTCGTACTCGAACTTCATTTTAAAGATGATAAAACTTGTAATAAAAATGTTTTTAGTAAATGAAAACATGGTAATATAATTTTTTTTATAAAAATAGCATCATGAATACTTGTCGTTTGAGGAACATAAAAATGCAAAGACAAATCTAATTTTAAAGGGTTGGGGGTTCATTCCTTAATCAGTTGGTGGAACATTCGCAGTATCACTAATTTTAATAGAAATCTTATGCTTGTTTCCCTCCAGTGATCTCAAACTATAAAATGTAGATGCCTAGTAAGTTCGAGGTCTAACATTTCAGAAGGCTTAATTTATTTCAAGATACATTAAACTGTCTTGTTTGATTCCTCCCCAACATAAACTCCCACATTAACAAACACACAAATTGTCCAAAGTTTATTCGTAGGTAAACTTATAGATTGCTTATTATAAGAAAAATAGCAAGATGTATCAAGAAATAAAGTAGTTGATCTCATTAAGATTTATCAAATATTATCCCATATGCATTTTCTTTTTCAAGCAAAATTACCAAATGCTGATTTCATGCTTCAGAAACTCATAAAAAATTATTGTCTAAATGGGTCCTTTGGTCATTAAATATACCTGATGCACTACTCTACTCTCATTGTGTCTCAAGTTTTTGCTGTCGTCACTTTGTGTGTACCTTGAAGCTTGACCCAGGCCATCATCTTGGGCGACAGGACAAATTTTCTAGTATCATCACATGAGACTCACGTACCCTGACAACCATTAAAAATGGGTTGTAACACCTCGAAAATTCACGTCCTATAATGTGTTGACACGTGTCATAAAGTCTGAACGTGTGAAAGAATGTTATAAAAGGACTAAAGTTGACAAACATGGAAAGTATGTGATTTTACGGGTTCTGAATGTCAACAGTGAATAAATATAATGTACATTAACCCTACACGATGCTCATACCTTCAAACGAATAAATCATGGATCATACGAAGCTAAAAGTGAGAGACTACAAACTACGGGGGGTAAATGTGTCAACATGTTTAAAGGTATACCTCTGGGTGACCTTTTGACAAACCCGAAGCTTTGTAAATGTTAATTATGCTCACTAGGATGCACGATTTAAATTTCGTAAAGTTTCGTTAACGCATGAGAAAGTTATGATCGAATTCGTGTGCGAGGGGTTAAAGCGTCAACGTTGAAAATTAGGCCTTTTCGGGTAACAATAAAGTTATCCGGGGACTTAACTAAGTAGGTATATGTCTTGAAGCCCTTATACGTCAATTATAAGGGTTTATACTGCAATAAACAAGTGTCTGTACAAAGTTTGAAGAGCCAGGGACTGAAACTGCAATTAATAAAAAATATGTTGGAGAACCCTGAGGGCTCGCGTAGCGCGAGCACATGATGTGCATGCAGTGGCGCTACGCCACTGCCATATCTGGGCAGAATTGTGATTTGTTGTTGATTCTTGTCTGCCTTTGCACTTGGATCCGACTTTAATCGATTTTTCACATCCCTTGGCCCCTAAAACAACCCCTAGAACACTAGGACACATGTTGGGGTGTTGTGGTAAGTGCTAGACTTTGTTGTCAACACCTTATGGTGATTGAATTCACTATAAATAGAGTCTTAAGTTGCAACACATTCTTCACACTTCACTTGTGCAATTGAGGAGCCTTTCTGGAACTTCAAAGCAGGCACAAGACCTTCCTAATCAAGCTTAGGACTTCAGTAAGTTTTCTAATCTTTCCTTAGTTTAAGTTTTATCTTAGTTTAGCTTAAAAGTCAACCGTCGTAATTAAAGGTTGACTTAACGATTAATCACTCATGGTCCAGTGATTAGTCGAATCAAAGGTAGTTATAAGTTGGTAATTATGTGGGCTTTAAACCCTTAAAAGGGCATCCACTGATTCCCATCCTAACTAGGTCAATTGTCGAGTCAAAGATGATTAGAAAAAGTCAACAGAAATGTAATCTTTCGTTTAACGCATAATTAACAAGGTAAAAGGCGTGTAACCTATTTTATCATTCATATAACTTGATAATAAGCATAAGAACTTGTCTAAGCTTGTTTGATTCGACAACTTTCCATTGTGAACCGATTCGGAACCGAAAGTCGCAAAGCTTTGACTTTTGCTTTGACTTCAGTTCTGACCCGCTTTAGTATGATTTGGAAATGCCTTAGGGTTTCCTTAGGACCAGCCTACATGTTACCATAACCCTCTGTGGTTGGTTCATTGATTGACCCATTCGTTTACGCGTTTCCGTTAATTGCTCATATGTTGACCATTATGCCCTTATTACCTTAGAACGTGATTTATAAAAATGTAAAAGTGTAGAAACCTTAGTTACTGATATATAGACTTGTATGCAAAGTTTGACATCAGTTTGACTTGTAGATTAAGAGTTATGCTCATTATCGCAAAACTAATGCTTTATGTTAATAAAATGGCGTAATTAGCGTATAGCCTAGTTAAACATACTTTTTGGTATCAAATATTTTACCCACTGATGTAATATATTATTTTGGGATTTTTAAAGATTTTTAATTAATTTTAGGCTGAGCATAACTCATAGTCGTAGGCTTAATTCGGTAAATGTCGGTTTTGCCCTTACGGGCCATAAAATGAGTTTTACATATCTAAACGACTCCAAACCTTTTGCTACTGATCACATATGATAAATAAATTATTTTAAGCCTTCTAGAAATATAAAAATATCAGATTTAAGTATCGAACCCGGAAATGGCCTTTAATCGCCTTATTTAGCGTTTTTAACGCATAGTATGTTTTAAAATCATATTGAACATACCCGGGTTGATACCTACTGATATAAGAGGCAAATTATAATATTTTAACAGTAAGCAAAGGTTGATAAACTCAGACTTCGGTTTTGAGCCTTTCGACTTATGTGAAATTACCAAAATGCCCCTACGGTGCATAGTTTGGTTATACTTGGTAAATTCACATATATACTTTAACCCACTGTTATAACTTACCAAAATAAGTATTTTTGCTGATTATATCAGACCTGTAACTCAGATAAATACTTAAACTCTTTTATAACCTTTTAAATGACCAAACTACCCCTACGGGACCTAGTTTGTGTTTAAATACGTTCGGGCATAAGGAAAGACATCTTACTGATGTCACAACATATTTGAGGCATAATTAACTTAGGAAACCTGTATATGGCTCATATAAATACCCGTCACGCTTATTACGCGTACGGTTCGGTTTATGTAACAAGTTTGCATAAATTAGCCGAAACGGGTCAAAAGTTATCGTTTTTATCTCAAAATCCAGAGTGTGTTTAGTTTACCCATATTATACAAGTCTCCAAACTTGTCGGGTCTAAATCACATCCTATTCCGGTCTTCGCTTAATCATGCGTTTTGAACCGTAAACCTTTCCTTAAAACTAACCGGTCTAAGTTACGACTTAAATAAGACCCGTTAGAAATTTAATAGGTTAATAAAACCTTCGTTCCAGATTGAGAGCCCCGGTAGAAGTACTTGTGCTTGATGATTAGAATATACGGCTGAGTATAAATTGCATTGCTAGCTCAGGTAAATACTTTTAACTTATTTTCCCTTATACGGGCTTGGGATACGGTATTATAAAAATACCGCTTGGTCGGGTGTAGAAACCTTTTAATCGGAGATGATTAAATTGCATAATCCCGTTTTAATCTGTATTGATTGATAACAAATAACATTGGGGGTTAATGACCGTGTCCTGGATATCCTTGGCTCATTTTAAAAAGTGAATGGCCACGACGTAAGCACAAGGTGTAGGCAAAACACCTCCTGTTGCATATGTATAACGTATACTCACTCGTAAGGGTATCTTCTTGTGAGATTATATTTGTGGTGTGTCGATTAATCTTGTCCGGCTTGTATTGTATAATCACCGGCCCTAAATGTTGGACAACCATGTAAATCGGATACAAGATTTTTATTAATAAAATTGTCCCAAGTATAAAAGATTAATTTTGCCTCTGAGCATTTTAATCAATGTGTCAAGATATTTTGTGCCGTTTGCACTCGAATCACTTTTCAAACTCTTTTTCCAAAATGAGTCAGTTAATTGTATTTACCAGTGAAAACTGACGTATTTTCCAAAAGGTTAAGTGACAGGTACTATGCGTAATTGGCTGGGAGCTCAGGGCGTCACTAGGGAATCTTGCAAGTTCTAGATGCCTAAAGTCTGTTGAACAGTTTTTCTTTTATTGATCCGCCTGTGGATCCTTTACCTTCCGTTGTAATACTTTGACATTACTTATATCCGGAATGTAATATATTTATCTTTTGCTTCCGCTGTGCATTATTATATTGTGTTGTTTGACTATTATGTTGCCAACCACGTCACGATACTCCCCACCGGGCCCACCGGTGACACGTGGAAAATCGGGGTGTGACAGGTTGGTATCAGAGCCAACACTGAGTGAATTAAACACTAGCCTTTTGTGTTTAATCTCAGTTACACAATTGCACAATCTAAACTCCTGAGTCTAGACTTAACATAGGAATATTCTCAATCCTAATCTGGAAAATTTTACTTCCAAATTTTTATTGGATACGTCGCCAAGCGAAGAAGCCGTAATAGGAGTTCTCCACACCCGGAGCCCTGAGATGCTGAGCTTCGTACCGCGGCTAGAATGAAACGAGCATCCAAGGAGAATGCATTCAGAAATAAAATGAAGAAGAAACTCCTTTTACTGAAGATCGTTTCCTTATTAGTCCTTATAAGGACATATTTATCTTTCAGTCCCTTTAAGGACACATTATCCCTTCAAAGACCCGCTTAGGGCAACTCTGTACTTCTATTTTCATATAATGGATTGATTAAATTAAGTTTTCATTCTAAACATGAAATAGGAAATGAATGGAAAATAACATCCCTTAGAAGGGAAGTGCCTACGGGCTATAATTAACGTCCTCTGAGACTAAAGACGGTGGTAGCCTTCAGCTCCCTGTCAAGAAAAGGTAATGAACTTTGATTCACACCTAAATGCCTCGATCCCAGACGATCATGGCTTATAAATCAAACTTGTCCACGTGACTAAGCCTTTTGTGCTATTACTAAATGCCTCGATCCCAGACGATCATGGCTTATAAATTAAACTTGTCCACGTGACTAAGCCTTTTGTGCTATTACTAAATGCCTCGATCCCAGACGATCATGGCTTATAAATTAAACTTGTCCACGTGACTAGGCCTTTTGTGCCATTACAAATTCATAAATTGCCCTGATTCTCTGAAATCTTGGCTTATAAATTAAACTTGTCTACGCGACTAGGCCATTTGTGCTATTATTAAATTATAAATTTGGATTTATGATAAAAATCCTGAATAAAATAAATATTCTTCCTTCCCTGCCAGTAGGCATTTTAAAAAGAATCTTAAAGGTGAAATCTAGCCTATGCGGCCAAGATGGTGAAACCTACCCAAGGGATTCAGATCCTTGTTAACACCTAAGAACGTGTTAGCACTCCTGACAAATGTGATTCGAGAAAATCACAACAGTCATCCTATTATTAGATTCTTCCAATTTTCTTATCTAGCCTAGTGATTTAGAAATCATAGCTTGTGTCATCCTATAAGATGATCACATTATAAACATCCAGTAGTGATGAAGTGCCTACGGGCTAAACTTGTTATCCGATAAGACAACGACAGTGGTGGTCTATGACCTCCTGTCTAAAAGTATTGGACCAGGTCCAAGCATAATGGTCGGTAGGATCCATACGATCTCGACTAATAGCATCTGAGAAGATGAACATATTATGACCATCCCTCAGAAGGGAAATGCCCACGGGCTATATCTATTGTCCTAAAAGACAAAAGACAGTTGAAGCCTACAACTCCCTGTCAAGGTAATGAACGTGATTCAAACCTTAATGCCTCGATTCTCTGAAATCATGGCTTATAAAATTTAGAACTGTCCTTGTGACTAGGCCTTTTTGCGCCACTTTAATATCCTTAATGTTTGATAACTAGGATAAATTATAATGGAAAATACTAATTAAATATAACTAACAAGTTAACCAATATGGCTTATATTACCATGGTTGATAAATCGTCAAAGATGATGATTCCATAAAATCTCTGAATAAATCATTGTTAATATTTATGTAGCAATCAAGCTACATGGCTGGATTAGATGAAGTTAACAGCCACTTGATGGAGAGCAATGATACTACCAGAATTAATGTAACTGGAGCAGAACTACAGGCAATAATAGATTATGCTGTTACTCGAGCACTTGATCGGCAGTATGATGAGTCAAATGATACCCACTCTAAGACTCTATCTGCGGCTAGTTGTAAGCCCCCTCTTAAAACACATGAGTCAAAGGAGGACGATGTTCATGACTTGTCAAATCAAAGGAGTATTCCGTCTAGACAAGTTGTGTTTCATCAAGAGGCACCAGTTAAGACCTGTTCATATAAATATTTTGTCTCCTGCAAGCCCAGAGACTTTACAGGAGAAGAAGGAGCCATCGATTGCATGACATGGCTCGATGAGATGGACGCTGTTGTCGACATCAGCGGTTGTGCGGAGCATGATGTTGTGAAATTTGTTTCACAATCATTCAAAGGGGAAGCGTTGGCATGGTGGAGATCATTGCTCCAAGCCACGGGAAAGGTTCTACTCTACAACTTATCTTGGGAGCAATTTGTTGCATTAGTCAAGGAAAACTATTGCCCCCATCATGAAGTAGAAAAGATAGAATCAGACTTCTTGACTCTGGTCATGGAGAATTTGGATTGTCAGGCATATGTGACAAGTTTCAACACTATGTCCCGCCTGGTTCCTTATCTAGTCACCCCTGAACCTAAACGCATAGCGCGTTTCATTGGAGGCCTAGCACCAGAGATAAAAGGGAATGTTAAAGCATCTAGGCCAACCACATATAGGTCCGCGGTGGACTTATCCTTATCTCTCACCTTAGACGCAATCAGAATTAAGTCTGTTAAGGCTTCTGGCGAGAGAAGAAGTGAAAGAGAGGAGGAAAACTCTCATCAAACTAACAAGAAGAAGAAGGGAAGCTCGGAGCGCGGGAAGGATTCTGAGGTTAGGAAGAACTCGAGTCAGCCTGATAACAGACCCAAATGCAGTAACTGTAAAAAGCAACATTATGGAAAATGTACAATAGACCCACGGGCTAAATTGTGTGGAATTTGCAAGACCAAGGGTCACAAAACCTTAGATTGCAAGGGGATGAAGAACGCCACATGTTACAATTGTAACGGGGAAGGGCACATCAAAACCAACTGTCCAAAGCTTATAAAGAAGCCTGGAGAGGCCAGGAAAACAAATGCATGAGTCTTCCGGATGAACGCCAGGAGATGGTGCAGAAGGATAACTATATAGCAGGTACCTTTCCTTATCAAGCAGTTTGTGCAGAAATTTACTTGATACTGACACATGTGATTCAATAATGAACGATCACTGTTGAGAACTGTTGTCTCCGTCTAAATAGGACTTCGGTCATTTTATACGAAGTAGTAATTGGCCGATGATACTTTAGAAAATACTCCAACAAACCTTAGATGGATATTTTATATCTAATAGGAATCACTCTTTTCTGATATTCCTATGGCAAGCTTTCAAGCTACCTAAATTCTTTAATATAATAAAGACAGATGTGACGTTTTGATCCTCTGTCAGAAAAGTGATGGACTAGGTCCAAATCTTTAATGCCATTGATGGTCTTTTGCGACCTAGGCTAAGTAATATTAATATATTTTAAATAACGTTCATAAAGAATGTTAGTGCTATAATAGCCTGTATAGGTTATTGACACCATGGTCAGTATATATTAAGGCCATCAGAACGAAAAATAGCAGTTGTTGGATTTCAACTAAGAAATTGTTTTATTGGTATTAGGAACCAATATCGAGTATGGCAAACTCGGATAAGACAACAGTCAATCGCGCCATTGATGACGCGACGCATGCTAATGATGCTGAAATTGTAAACCTTAGAATTTCCAAAGATATTCTTCAAACGATGATAGACGCAGCCGTTGGAAAAGCTGTGAAGAGAGCTGTGAAAAAGTTAAAGGAGCCCCATGCTGATCGGTCCAAATTTTATCTAGGACCACATTTCCTCACTCGTAAGAAGGATCTCGATCATGCCTCTGATGCAAAGGATGAACTAAAAAGGAAAAGGGAGGTAGATAACTCCCAAAGTTCTAAGAAAAAGAACAAACAAAAGTCCGACCAGAAACCAGTATGTGAGACCTGCAAGAAGCGCCATTATGGGAAATGCAGGTTCGAACCAAAATCCAAATCGCAGCCCAGGGCTTGTGGGATCTGCAAGTCTAAGGGACATAAAACGTTGGACTGTAAGGACATGAAGAATGCAGTCTGTTTCGGCTGTAAGGAGAAAGGCCACATCAAGACTACGTGCCCTAAATATGTCAAAGGAAATGCGGCGGAGGAAGTAAAGCCTAAAATTGAAAGCGCCTAAAATGCCTAAGCTAGCCCATAAATAATGACATCAGGTATATCCCTTGGCATTTTATCAATAATTTAAATACTAAGAGTTTTATTTTGGTTCGGATACCAGTAAATCCTTCATAAACTATAAGTTTAACAAGTTAAAAAAAAATGGTAGAATTGGCCGTCCCCGGAATCGAACCTGGGTCTAGGCCGCACCCTTTCGCGCGCCTAGCCAACTGAGCTAGGTGCCTAGCTTGTGAAACTTCCATTATTAATTAATTATAAGCACTTGTACAATAAACTTCCTTATCATTTATCAATGATAATTTCTGCTAAGTGCCCTGTTTTTAATACAGGCAATAATAAATCTTCATGAACCATAAACTTAGCAAAAAAAATTTTTATCATCCACAAGGTATAAATTACCAAGGAAACCTTAGTAACCGATTCTTCTCGTATCGGCAAGGAATCCTTCCGAAAATCTAAGAGCACTCTTTCTTTGCATAGAGTACGACAACATATGTTATTTTAATTATTTTTTTCTCATTGTTTTCTATCGCCTGCGAATGCCAAACTATGTTTGATAAAAGTGTCATATGAGGATTGGCGTATCCTAGTGTGTCCCATAGATTATTTCCATGTCTGATCAGCATGGAGGTTTAATACATGGAACCCCTAAGATATCCCAACGATCGTATTGTACTAAAGTCGACTAGTAGTATTCAAGGAAGATATCCAAAAATGGAATTTTTTTTTTCCAAGTAAATGTTTCCGATTAAGGAATTCGAGGACTTATAACATAAAGGTGTCACTCATTTGACACGGACAAAGATGGATGAACTGGAGCCTGAGAGATGGAAAATCTCTGTAGCCTCCTTGTATCTTAATTATCTTCACAAAGGTTGTCCCTGCTTACCTCCTGGACGGCAGGTAGAATTAAGAATTGTAGCCGCCGTGGGCTGGAGTATTGCGAAAACTCCATATTGATTATGGAATAAACGAAACCTTGATTAAGTAAGTTTTAAGACATAGGCTAATATAGCCAGACTCAATATTCCGAGAGTTTGATATTGTTAGATAAGAAAGACGGTTCATATTGCTTATGCATACATGCCGCAATCCTAATTAGGCAACGATTAAGAATTTGCCATCAGCTAACCAGGATCGTCGAATTGTTCGACTAACGACAAGGATTAGCTATTCCTTAATATTAGTTAAGTACTGGTTGGAATAACCATCTCACCTTAAGATAAGCTTCTCTATAATATTTGATATATAAGTATCAAGGCTACTCCCTTGAAAACCTTGTATAGATGGAATGATAAACGTTCATTGATAGGACAATAGTTTGGTAAGTCCAAACATTAAGATCTGAAAGTTGCATTATAGACGATCAATAAGATCACGCAAATTCATAATCATCAGTAAGATGCCAGTATACGGCAGAAAATTAAGGATTATGAAAATAGCAAACCTCCTAAATTCTTGTTAAGAAATAAGGTTCAACAATAGGTATCACCCTGGAAAGGAGTGATGCGAATTGGTAAGAAAGGAAAGCTAAGCCCGAGATACATAGGACCTTTCGAGGTTATCGAACGTGTCGGTTCAGTTGCCTATAAGCTAAACTTACCTGAAGAGCTCAGTGGAATTCACAATGTGTTCCACATCTGCAATCTGAAGAAGTGTTTCGCTGATGAATCACTGGTTATACCACATACGGATGTGCATAAAGATGAGAGCTTAAAATTTGAGGAAGAACCTTTGTCGATTGAAGATCAATAGGTAAAGAAGCTTCGGAAGAAGCATGTACCTATTGTAAAGGTCAAATGGGATGCCCATAGAGGTCCCGAATTCACGTGGGAGGTTGAATCCACGATGAAAGAAAAGTACCCTTACTTATTTAAGTAAATCTCGGGTCGAGATTTATTTTAAGGGGGTGAGGATGTAACACCTCGAAAATTCACGTCCTATAATGTGTTGACACGTGTCATAAAGTCTGAACGTGTGAAAGAATGTTATAAAAGGACTAAAGTTGACAAACATGGAAAGTATGTGATTTTACGGGTTCTGAATGTCAACAGTGAATAAATATAATGTACATTAACCCTACACGATGCTCATACCTTCAAACGAATAAATCATGGATCATACGAAGCTAAAAGTGAGAGACTACAAACTACGGGGGTTAAATGTGTCAACATGTTTAAAGGTATACCTCTGGGTGACCTTTTGACAAACCCGAAGCTTTGTAAATGTTAATTATGCTCACTAGGATGCACGATTTAAATTTCGTAAAGTTTCGTTAACGTATGAGAAAGTTATGATCGAATTCGTGTGCGAGGGGTTAAAGCGTCAACGTTGAAAATTAGGCCTTTTCGGGTAACAATAAAGTTATCCGGGGACTTAACTAAGTAGGTATATGTCTTGAAGCCCTTATACGTCAATTATAAGGGTTTATACTGCAATAAACAAGTGTCTGTACAAAGTTTGAAGAGCCAGGGACTGAAACTGCAATTAACAAAAAATATGTTGGAGAACCCTGAGGGCTCGCGTAGCGCGAGCACATGATGTGCATGCAGTGGCGCTACGCCACTGCCATATCTGGGCAGAATTGTGATTTGTTGTTGATTCTTGTCTGCCTTTGCACTTGGATCCGACTTTAATCGATTTTTCACATCCCTTGGCCCCTAAAACAACCCCTAGAACACTAGGACACATGTTGGGGTGTTGTGGTAAGTGCTAGACTTTGTTGTCAACACCTTATGGTGATTGAATTCACTATAAATAGAGTCTTAAGTTGCAACACATTCTTCACACTTCACTTGTGCAATTGAGGAGCCTTTCTGGAACTTCAAAGCAGGCACAAGACCTTCCTAATCAAGCTTAGGACTTCAGTAAGTTTTCTAATCTTTCCTTAGTTTAAGTTTTATCTTAGTTTAGCTTAAAAGTCAACCGTCGTAATTAAAGGTTGACTTAACGATTAATCACTCATGGTCCAGTGATTAGTCGAATCAAAGGTAGTTATAAGTTGGTAATTATGTGGGCTTTAAACCCTTAAAAGGGCATCCACTGATTCCCATCCTAACTAGGTCAATTGTCGAGTCAAAGATGATTAGAAAAAGTCAACAGAAATGTAATCTTTCGTTTAACGCATAATTAACAAGGTAAAAGGCGTGTAACCTATTTTATCATTCATATAACTTGATAATAAGCATAAGAACTTGTCTAAGCTTGTTTGATTCGACAACTTTCCATTGTGAACCGATTCGGAACCGAAAGTCGCAAAGCTTTGACTTTTGCTTTGACTTCAGTTCTGACCCGCTTTAGTATGATTTGGAAATGCCTTAGGGTTTCCTTAGGACCAGCCTACATGTTAGCATAACCCTCTGTGGTTGGTTCATTGATTGACCCATTCGTTTACGCGTTTCCGTTAATTGCTCATATGTTGACCATTATGCCCTTATTACCTTAGAACGTGATTTATAAAAATGTAAAAGTGTAGAAACCTTAGTTACTGATATATAGACTTGTATGCAAAGTTTGACATCAGTTTGACTTGTAGATTAAGAGTTATGCTCATTATCGCAAAACTAATGCTTTATGTTAATAAAATGGCGTAATTAGCGTATAGCCTAGTTAAACATACTTTTTGGTATCAAATATTTTACCCACTGATGTAATATATTATTTTGGGATTTTTAAAGATTTTTAGTTAATTTTAGGCTGAGCATAACTCATAGTCGTAGGCTTAATTCGGTAAATGTCGGTTTTGCCCTTACGGGCCATAAAATGAGTTTTACATATCTAAACGACTCCAAACCTTTTGCTACTGATCACATATGATAAATAAATTATTTTAAGCCTTCTAGAAATATAAAAATATCAGATTTAAGTATCGAACCCGGAAATGGCCTTTAATCGCCTTATTTAGCGTTTTTAACGCATAGTATGTTCTAAAATCATATTGAACATACCCGGGTTGATACCTACTGATATAAGAGGCAAATTATAATATTTTAACAGTAAGCAAAGGTTGATAAACTCAGACTTCGGTTTTGAGCCTTTCGACTTATGTGAAATTACCAAAATGCCCCTACGGTGCATAGTTTGGTTATACTTGGTAAATTCACATATATACTTTAACCCACTGTTATAACTTACCAAAATAAGTATTTTTGCTGATTATATCAGACCTGTAACTCAGATAAATACTTAAACTCTTTTATAACCTTTTAAATGACCAAACTACCCCTACGGGACCTAGTTTGTGTTTAAATACGTTCGGGCATAAGGAAAGACATCTTACTGATGTCACAACATATTTGAGGCATAATTAACTTAGGAAACCTGTATATGGCTCATATAAATACCCGTCACGCTTATTACGCGTACGGTTCGGTTTATGTAACAAGTTTGCATAAATTAGCCGAAACGGGTCAAAAGTTATCGTTTTTATCTCAAAATCCAGAGTGTGTTTAGTTTACCCATATTATACAAGTCTCCAAACTTGTCGGGTCTAAATCACATCCTATTCCGGTCTTCGCTTAATCATGCGTTTTGAACCGTAAACCTTTCCTTAAAACTAACCGGTCTAAGTTACGACTTAAATAAGACCCGTTAGAAATTTAATAGGTTAATAAAACCTTCGTTCCAGATTGAGAGCCCCGGTAGAAGTACTTGTGCTTGATGATTAGAATATACGGCTGAGTATAAATTGCATTGCTAGCTCAGGTAAATACTTTTAACTTATTTTCCCTTATACGGGCTTGGGATACGGTATTATAAAAATACCGCTTGGTCGGGTGTAGAAACCTTTTAATCGGAGATGATTAAATTGCATAATCCCGTTTTAATCTGTATTGATTGATAACAAATAACATTGGGGGTTAATGACCGTGTCCTGGATATCCTTGGCTCATTTTAAAAAGTGAATGGCCACGACGTAAGCACAAGGTGTAGGCAAAACACCTCCTGTTGCATATGTATAACGTATACTCACTCGTAAGGGTATCTTCTTGTGAGATTATATTTGTGGTGTGTCGATTAATCTTGTCCGGCTTGTATTGTATAATCACCGGCCCTAAATGTTGGACAACCATGTAAATCGGATACAAGATTTTTATTAATAAAATTGTCCCAAGTATAAAAGATTAATTTTGCCTCTGAGCATTTTAATCAATGTGTCAAGATATTTTGTGCCGTTTGCACTCGAATCACTTTTCAAACTCTTTTTCCAAAATGAGTCAGTTAATTGTATTTACCAGTGAAAACTGACGTATTTTCCAAAAGGTTAAGTGACAGGTACTATGCGTAATTGGCTGGGAGCTCAGGGCGTCACTAGGGAATCTTGCAAGTTCTAGATGCCTAAAGTCTGTTGAACAGTTTTTCTTTTATTGATCCGCCTGTGGATCCTTTACCTTCCGTTGTAATACTTTGACATTACTTATATCCGGAATGTAATATATTTATCTTTTGCTTCCGCTGTGCATTATTATATTGTGTTGTTTGACTATTATGTTGCCAACCACGTCACGATACTCCCCACCGGGCCCACCGGTGACACGTGGAAAATCGGGGTGTGACAGGTTGGTATCAGAGCCAACACTGAGTGAATTAAACACTAGCCTTTTGTGTTTAATCTCAGTTACACAATTGCACAATCTAAACTCCTGAGTCTAGACTTAACATAGGAATATTCTCAATCCTAATCTGGAAAATTTTACTTCCAAATTTTTATTGGATACGTCGCCAAGCGAAGAAGCCGTAATAGGAGTTCTCCACACCCGGAGCCCTGAGATGCTGAGCTTCGTACCGCGGCTAGAATGAAACGAGCATCCAAGGAGAATGCATTCAGAAATAAAATGAAGAAGAAACTCCTTTTACTGAAGATCGTTTCCTTATTAGTCCTTATAAGGACATATTTATCTTTCAGTCCCTTTAAGGACACATTATCCCTTCAAAGACCCGCTTAGGGCAACTCTGTACTTCTATTTTCATATAATGGATTGATTAAATTAAGTTTTCATTCTAAACATGAAATAGGAAATGAATGGAAAATAACATCCCTTAGAAGGGAAGTGCCTACGGGCTATAATTAACGTCCTCTGAGACTAAAGACGGTGGTAGCCTACAGCTCCCTGTCAAGAAAAGGTAATGAACTTTGATTCACACCTAAATGCCTCGATCCCAGACGATCATGGCTTATAAATCAAACTTGTCCACGTGACTAAGCCTTTTGTGCTATTACTAAATGCCTCGATCCCAGACGATCATGGCTTATAAATTAAACTTGTCCACGTGACTAAGCCTTTTGTGCTATTACTAAATGCCTCGATCCCAGACAATCATGGCTTATAAATTAAACTTGTCCACGTGACTAGGCCTTTTGTGCCATTACAAATTCATAAATTGCCCTGATTCTCTGAAATCTTGGCTTATAAATTAAACTTGTCTACGCGACTAGGCCATTTGTGCTATTATTAAATTATAAATTTGGATTTATGATAAAAATCCTGAATAAAATAAATATCCTTCCTTCCCTGCCAGTAGGCATTTTAAAAAGAATCTTAAAGGTGAAATCTAGCCTATGCGGCCAAGATGGTGAAACCTACCCAAGGGATTCAGATCCTTGTTAACACCTAAGAACGTGTTAGCACTCCTGACAAATGTGATTCGAGAAAATCACAACAGTCATCCTATTATTAGATTCTTCCAATTTTCTTATCTAGCCTAGTGATTTAGAAATCATAGCTTGTGTCATCCTATAAGATGATCACATTATAAACATCCAGTAGTGATGAAGTGCCTACGGGCTAAACTTGTTATCCGATAAGACAACGACAGTGGTGGTCTATGACCTCCTGCCTAAAAGTATTGGACCAGGTCCAAGCATAATGGTCGGTAGGATCCATACGATCTCGACTAATAGCATCTGAGAAGATGAACATATTATGACCATCCCTCAGAAGGGAAATGCCCACGGGCTATATCTATTGTCCTAAAAGACAAAAGACAGTTGAAGCCTACAACTCCCTGTCAAGGTAATGAACGTGATTCAAACCTTAATGCCTCGATTCTCTGAAATCATGGCTTATAAAATTTAGAACTGTCCTTGTGACTAGGCCTTTTTGCGCCACTTTAATATCCTTAATGTTTGATAACTAGGATAAATTATAATGGAAAATACTAATTAAATATAACTAACAAGTTAACCAATATGGCTTATATTACCATGGTTGATAAATCGTCAAAGATGATGATTCCATAAAATCTCTGAATAAATCATTGTTAATATTTATGTAGCAATCAAGCTACATGGCTGGATTAGATGAAGTTAACAGCCACTTGATGGAGAGCAATGATACTACCAGAATTAATGTAACTGGAGCAGAACTACAGGCAATAATAGATTATGCTGTTACTCGAGCACTTGATCGGCAGTATGATGAGTCAAATGATACCCACTCTAAGACTCTATCTGCGGCTAGTTGTAAGCCCCCTCTTAAAACACATGAGTCAAAGGAGGACGATGTTCATGACTTGTCAAATCAAAGGAGTATTCCGTCTAGACAAGTTGTGTTTCATCAAGAGGCACCAGTTAAGACCTGTTCATATAAATATTTTGTCTCCTGCAAGCCCAGAGACTTTACAGGAGAAGAAGGAGCCATCGATTGCATGACATGGCTCGATGAGATGGACGCTGTTGTCGACATCAGCGGTTGTGCGGAGCATGATGTTGTGAAATTTGTTTCACAATCATTCAAAGGGGAAGCGTTGGCATGGTGGAGATCATTGCTCCAAGCCACGGGAAAGGTTCTACTCTACAACTTATCTTGGGAGCAATTTGTTGCATTAGTCAAGGAAAACTATTGCCCCCATCATGAAGTAGAAAAGATAGAATCAGACTTCTTGACTCTGGTCATGGAGAATTTGGATTGTCAGGCATATGTGACAAGTTTCAACACTATGTCCCGCCTGGTTCCTTATCTAGTCACCCCTGAACCTAAACGCATAGCGCGTTTCATTGGAGGCCTAGCACCAGAGATAAAAGGGAATGTTAAAGCATCTAGGCCAACCACATATAGGTCCGCGGTGGACTTATCCTTATCTCTCACCTTAGACGCAATCAGAATTAAGTCTGTTAAGGCTTCTGGCGAGAGAAGAAGTGAAAGAGAGGAGGAAAACTCTCATCAAACTAACAAGAAGAAGAAGGGAAGCTCGGAGCGCGGGAAGGATTCCGAGGTTAGGAAGAACTCGAGTCAGCCTGATAACAGACCCAAATGCAGTAACTGTAAAAAGCAACATTATGGAAAATGTACAATAGACCCACGGGCTAAATTGTGTGGAATTTGCAAGACCAAGGGTCACAAAACCTTAGATTGCAAGGGGATGAAGAACGCCACATGTTACAATTGTAACGGGGAAGGGCACATCAAAACCAACTGTCCAAAGCTTATAAAGAAGCCTGGAGAGGCCAGGAAAACAAATGCATGAGTCTTCCGGATGAACGCCAGGAGATGGTGCAGAAGGATAACTATATAGCAGGTACCTTTCCTTATCAAGCAGTTTGTGCAGAAATTTACTTGATACTGACACATGTGATTCAATAATGAACGATCACTGTTGAGAACTGTTGTCTCCGTCTAAATAGGACTTCGGTCATTTTATACGAAGTAGTAATTGGCCGATGATACTTTAGAAAATACTCCAACAAACCTTAGATGGATATTTTATATCTAATAGGAATCACTCTTTTCTGATATTCCTATGGCAAGCTTTCAAGCTACCTAAATTCTTTAATATAATAAAGACAGATGTGACGTTTTGATCCTCTGTCAGAAAAGTGATGGACTAGGTCCAAATCTTTAATGCCATTGATGGTCTTTTGCGACCTAGGCTAAGTAATATTAATATATTTTAAATAACGTTCATAAAGAATGTTAGTGCTATAATAGCCTGTATAGGTTATTGACACCATGGTCAGTATATATTAAGGCCATCAGAACGAAAAATAGCAGTTGTTGGATTTCAACTAAGAAATTGTTTTATTGGTATTAGGAACCAATATCGAGTATGGCAAACTCGGATAAGACAACAGTCAATCGCGCCATTGATGACGCGACGCATGCTAATGATGCTGAAATTGTAAACCTTAGAATTTCCAAAGATATTCTTCAAACGATGATAGACGCAGCCGTTGGAAAAGCTGTGAAGAGAGCTGTGAAAAAGTTAAAGGAGCCCCATGCTGATCGGTCCAAATTTTATCTAGGACCACATTTCCTCACTCGTAAGAAGGATCTCGATCATGCCTCTGATGCAAAGGATGAACTAAAAAGGAAAAGGGAGGTAGATAACTCCCAAAGTTCTAAGAAAAAGAACAAACAAAAGTCCGACCAGAAACCAGTATGTGAGACCTGCAAGAAGCGCCATTATGGGAAATGCAGGTTCGAACCAAAATCCAAATCGCAGCCCAGGGCTTGTGGGATCTGCAAGTCTAAGGGACATAAAACGTTGGACTGTAAGGACATGAAGAATGCAGTCTGTTTCGGCTGTAAGGAGAAAGGCCACATCAAGACTACGTGCCCTAAATATGTCAAAGGAAATGCGGCGGAGGAAGTAAAGCCTAAAATTGAAAGCGCCTAAAATGCCTAAGCTAGCCCATAAATAATGACATCAGGTATATCCCTTGGCATTTTATCAATAATTTAAATACTAAGAGTTTTATTTTGGTTCGGATACCAGTAAATCCTTCATAAACTATAAGTTTAACAAGTTAAAAAAAAATGGTAGAATTGGCCGTCCCCGGAATCGAACCTGGGTCTAGGCCGCACCCTTTCGCGCGCCTAGCCAACTGAGCTAGGTGCCTAGCTTGTGAAACTTCCATTATTAATTAATTATAAGCACTTGTACAATAAACTTCCTTATCATTTATCAATGATAATTTCTGCTAAGTGCCCTGTTTTTAATACAGGCAATAATAAATCTTCATGAACCATAAACTTAGCAAAAAAAATTTTTATCATCCACAAGGTATAAATTACCAAGGAAACCTTAGTAACCGATTCTTCTCGTATCGGCAAGGAATCCTTCCGAAAATCTAAGAGCACTCTTTCTTTGCATAGAGTACGACAACATATGTTATTTTAATTATTTTTTTCTCATTGTTTTCTATCGCCTGCGAATGCCAAACTATGTTTGATAAAAGTGTCATATGAGGATTGGCGTATCCTAGTGTGTCCCATAGATTATTTCCATGTCTGATCAGCATGGAGGTTTAATACATGGAACCCCTAAGATATCCCAACGATCGTATTGTACTAAAGTCGACTAGTAGTATTCAAGGAAGATATCCAAAAATAGAATTTTTTTTTCCAAGTAAATGTTTCCGATTAAGGAATTCGAGGACTTATAACATAAAGGTGTCACTCATTTGACACGGACAAAGATGGATGAACTGGAGCCTGAGAGATGGAAAATCTCTGTAGCCTCCTTGTATCTTAATTATCTTCACAAAGGTTGTCCCTGCTTACCTCCTGGACGGCAGGTAGAATTAAGAATTGTAGCCGCCGTGGGCTGGAGTATTGCGAAAACTCCATATTGATTATGGAATAAACGAAACCTTGATTAAGTAAGTTTTAAGACATAGGCTAATATAGCCAGACTCAATATTCCGAGAGTTTGATATTGTTAGATAAGAAAGACGGTTCATATTGCTTATGCATACATGCCGCAATCCTAATTAGGCAACGATTAAGAATTTGCCATCAGCTAACCAGGATCGTCGAATTGTTCGACTAACGACAAGGATTAGCTATTCCTTAATATTAGTTAAGTACTGGTTGGAATAACCATCTCACCTTAAGATAAGCTTCTCTATAATATTTGATATATAAGTATCAAGGCTACTCCCTTGAAAACCTTGTATAGATGGAATGATAAACGTTCATTGATAGGACAATAGTTTGGTAAGTCCAAACATTAAGATCTGAAAGTTGCATTATAGACGATCAATAAGATCACGCAAATTCATAATCATCAGTAAGATGCCAGTATACGGCAGAAAATTAAGGATTATGAAAATAGCAAACCTCCTAAATTCTTGTTAAGAAATAAGGTTCAACAATAGGTATCACCCTGGAAAGGAGTGATGCGAATTGGTAAGAAAGGCAAGCTAAGCCCGAGATACATAGGACCTTTCGAGGTTATCGAACGTGTCGGTTCAGTTGCCTATAAGCTAAACTTACCTGAAGAGCTCAGTGGAATTCACAATGTGTTCCACATCTGCAATCTGAAGAAGTGTTTCGCTGATGAATCACTGGTTATACCACATACGGATGTGCATAAATATGAGAGCTTAAAATTTGAGGAAGAACCTTTGTCGATTGAAGATCAATAGGTAAAGAAGCTTCGGAAGAAGCATGTACCTATTGTAAAGGTCAAATGGGATGCCCATAGAGGTCCCGAATTCACGTGGGAGGTTGAATCCACGATGAAAGAAAAGTACCCTTACTTATTTAAGTAAATCTCGGGTCGAGATTTATTTTAAGGGGGTGAGGATGTAACACCTCGAAAATTCACGTCCTATAATGTGTTGACACGTGTCATAAAGTCTGAACGTGTGAAAGAATGTTATAAAAGGACTAAAGTTGACAAACATGGAAAGTATGTGATTTTACGGGTTCTGAATGTCAACTGTGAATAAATATAATGTACATTAACCCTACACGATGCTCATACCTTCAAACGAATAAATCATGGATCATACGAAGCTAAAAGTGAGAGACTACAAACTACGGGGGTTAAATGTGTCAACATGTTTAAAGGTATACCTCTGGGTGACCTTTTGACAAACCCGAAGCTTTGTAAATGTTAATTATGCTCACTAGGATGCACGATTTAAATTTCGTAAAGTTTCGTTAACGTATGAGAAAGTTATGATCGAATTCGTGTGCGAGGGGTTAAAGCGTCAACGTTGAAAATTAGGCCTTTTCGGGTAACAATAAAGTTATCCGGGGACTTAACTAAGTAGGTATATGTCTTGAAGCCCTTATACGTCAATTATAAGGGTTTATACTGCAATAAACAAGTGTCTGTACAAAGTTTGAAGAGCCAGGGACTGAAACTGCAATTAACAAAAAATATGTTGGAGAACCCTGAGGGCTCGCGTAGCGCGAGCACATGATGTGCATGCAGTGGCGCTACGCCACTGCCATATCTGGGCAGAATTGTGATTTGTTGTTGATTCTTGTCTGCCTTTGCACTTGGATCCGACTTTAATCGATTTTTCACATCCCTTGGCCCCTAAAACAACCCCTAGAACACTAGGACACATGTTGGGGTGTTGTGGTAAGTGCTAGACTTTGTTGTCAACACCTTATGGTGATTGAATTCACTATAAATAGAGTCTTAAGTTGCAACACATTCTTCACACTTCACTTGTGCAATTGAGGAGCCTTTCTGGAACTTCAAAGCAGGCACAAGACCTTCCTAATCAAGCTTAGGACTTCAGTAAGTTTTCTAATCTTTCCTTAGTTTAAGTTTTATCTTAGTTTAGCTTAAAAGTCAACCGTCGTAATTAAAGGTTGACTTAACGATTAATCACTCATGGTCCAGTGATTAGTCGAATCAAAGGTAGTTATAAGTTGGTAATTATGTGGGCTTTAAACCCTTAAAAGGGCATCCACTGATTCCCATCCTAACTAGGTCAATTGTCGAGTCAAAGATGATTAGAAAAAGTCAACAGAAATGTAATCTTTCGTTTAACGCATAATTAACAAGGTAAAAGGCGTGTAACCTATTTTATCATTCATATAACTTGATAATAAGCATAAGAACTTGTCTAAGCTTGTTTGATTCGACAACTTTCCATTGTGAACCGATTCGGAACCGAAAGTCGCAAAGCTTTGACTTTTGCTTTGACTTCAGTTCTGACCCGCTTTAGTATGATTTGGAAATGCCTTAGGGTTTCCTTAGGACCAGCCTACATGTTACCATAACCCTCTGTGGTTGGTTCATTGATTGACCCATTCGTTTACGCGTTTCCGTTAATTGCTCATATGTTGACCATTATGCCCTTATTACCTTAGAACGTGATTTATAAAAATGTAAAAGTGTAGAAACCTTAGTTACTGATATATAGACTTGTATGCAAAGTTTGACATCAGTTTGACTTGTAGATTAAGAGTTATGCTCATTATCGCAAAACTAATGCTTTATGTTAATAAAATGGCGTAATTAGCGTATAGCCTAGTTAAACATACTTTTTGGTATCAAATATTTTACCCACTGATGTAATATATTATTTTGGGATTTTTAAAGATTTTTAGTTAATTTTAGGCTGAGCATAACTCATAGTCGTAGGCTTAATTCGGTAAATGTCGGTTTTGCCCTTACGGGCCATAAAATGAGTTTTACATATCTAAACGACTCCAAACCTTTTGCTACTGATCACATATGATAAATAAATTATTTTAAGCCTTCTAGAAATATAAAAATATCAGATTTAAGTATCGAACCCGGAAATGGCCTTTAATCGCCTTATTTAGCGTTTTTAACGCATAGTATGTTCTAAAATCATATTGAACATACCCGGGTTGATACCTACTGATATAAGAGGCAAATTATAATATTTTAACAGTAAGCAAAGGTTGATAAACTCAGACTTCGGTTTTGAGCCTTTCGACTTATGTGAAATTACCAAAATGCCCCTACGGTGCATAGTTTGGTTATACTTGGTAAATTCACATATATACTTTAACCCACTGTTATAACTTACCAAAATAAGTATTTTTGCTGATTATATCAGACCTGTAACTCAGATAAATACTTAAACTCTTTTATAACCTTTTAAATGACCAAACTACCCCTACGGGACCTAGTTTGTGTTTAAATACGTTCGGGCATAAGGAAAGACATCTTACTGATGTCACAACATATTTGAGGCATAATTAACTTAGGAAACCTGTATATGGCTCATATAAATACCCGTCACGCTTATTACGCGTACGGTTCGGTTTATGTAACAAGTTTGCATAAATTAGCCGAAACGGGTCAAAAGTTATCGTTTTTATCTCAAAATCCAGAGTGTGTTTAGTTTACCCATATTATACAAGTCTCCAAACTTGTCGGGTCTAAATCACATCCTATTCCGGTCTTCGCTTAATCATGCGTTTTGAACCGTAAACCTTTCCTTAAAACTAACCGGTCTAAGTTACGACTTAAATAAGACCCGTTAGAAATTTAATAGGTTAATAAAACCTTCGTTCCAGATTGAGAGCCCCGGTAGAAGTACTTGTGCTTGATGATTAGAATATACGGCTGAGTATAAATTGCATTGCTAGCTCAGGTAAATACTTTTAACTTATTTTCCCTTATACGGGCTTGGGATACGGTATTATAAAAATACCGCTTGGTCGGGTGTAGAAACCTTTTAATCGAAAATGATTAAATTGCATAATCCTGTTTTAATCTGTATTGATTGATAACAAATAACATTGGGGGTTAATGACCGTGTCCTGGATATCCTTGGCTCATTTTAAAAAGTGAATGGCCACGACGTAAGCACAAGGTGTAGGCAAAACACCTCCTGTTGCATATGTATAACGTATACTCACTCGTAAGGGTATCTTCTTGTGAGATTATATTTGTGGTGTGTCGATTAATCTTGTCCGGCTTGTATTGTATAATCACCGGCCCTAAATGTTGGACAACCATGTAAATCGGATACAAGATTTTTATTAATAAAATTGTCCCAAGTATAAAAGATTAATTTTGCCTCTGAGCATTTTAATCAATGTGTCAAGATATTTTGTGCCGTTTGCACTCGAATCACTTTTCAAACTCTTTTTCCAAAATGAGTCAGTTAATTGTATTTACCAGTGAAAACTGACGTGTTTTCCAAAAGGTTAAGTGACAGGTACTATGCGTAATTGGCTGGGAGCTCAGGGCGTCACTAGGGAATCTTGCAAGTTCTAGATGCCTAAAGTCTGTTGAACAGTTTTTCTTTTATTGATCCGCCTGTGGATCCTTTACCTTCCGTTGTAATACTTTGACATTACTTATATCCGGAATGTAATATATTTATCTTTTGCTTCCGCTGTGCATTATTATATTGTGTTGTTTGACTATTATGTTGCCAACCACGTCACGATACTCCCCACCGGGCCCACCGGTGACACGTGGAAAATCGGGGTGTGACATGGGTAAAGTAAACTTAATATTTAAAATGATACAATAAAAGTTTAATAATTCATAGGTGATGCAAAACCATTAGTCAACCTAAAGCTAAAATTTAATTTAATTCAACCTAAATTAGTCTTGCAAGCTGTTAAGAGACACGCTGCGTACCTGTCTTTGTTTGGTTCCATAATCATAAATCATAAACTAAGCTCTTAGATCAACCATTCGTTCTTTGTACAACTACATCAAACCTTTTAATTTTCAACCATTCAAAAGTTAACTGATGTAATTATAAAAAAGGAATTATATATCTAACAAAACGTAATGGTAAAACGCTTACCGGCTGAAGATTGTAGAGGGCGCTACACTCCAGTTCCAAGAGAAGGATATAACATTTCCTTCCCTCCGTAATATATCACTAACCACACATAGTTTGTTCCTTTCCAACAGAAATAAGAAGGAAAAAGACATTTGAAATTAACTTTGCCTATTTAAGTATCGATCCAAAAGCGTATAAAAGATCCAGAGCATATCGATCCTTGAATAAGATTACAAACCGGACATTTTGAGCATTAAGACATCCCAATACCTTATTTATGTTAGCCCATACACCTAAATAATTTTAGGAGTATATTTCATGCTAGAATCAGTTGTATTTTGTTTAAAGAAAGAAGAGTAAATTACAAAAATCATCTTTTATGTATGTCACTTATTGCAAACTGTGCCCTTTGTCTTCAATAATTACCGAAAACGTACTCGATGTTTGCAAACCTTTGCAAGTTATGTCCTTTAGCCCTAACTCAGTTAATTTTTGTGGTTAAATCTGACCAGATAGACCCCATATGAGGGTATTTTTGTGGTTAAATCTGACCAAATGGACCTCACATGAGAGTAAAATGACCAAAATACCCTCATGTGTTGTCCATTTGGTCAGATTTAACCACAAAAAATTAATTGAGTTAGGGCTAAAGGACATAACTTGCAAGGGTTTACAAACATCGAGTACGTTTTCTTTAATTATTGAAGATAAAGGACACAGTTTACAATAAGTGACATACATAAAGGACGATTCTTGTAATTTACTCAAGAAAGAATGATAAATAGCTAAGTAAGTGAAGTCGGATATTTTAATAAGTATTCTAAAAAATTATAGGATATTATTATGAGTAATTTTAGGAGTAAAGTTGACGCTTTAATCCAGTAGTATTTTAACTCAATTTTAATTTTGAACCCAAACTCATGTTGACCCGTTACCCTGACTACATGTCTGTGCCACCTTTTAAGTTTATATAAAAACTGGAGACATACTTAGACGGCCTATAATTTACTTCAATATATATGTGTCCTTAAATGAAAACAATTATATACATAGGTAGCTACCAGAAACATTATCCAAAAATTGAAATATTACTTTTTGTTTTAAAGTCACTATCTCACCAATAAGCATCCCTATATCCCCCTTTAAGCTGATCAAGCTCTTGTTTAAGAACTGATATTTGTCACCGGTACTTCTTAATTACAGATTTTTCAGCAATACTACGAAAAAGGAACGTTTCAAGATTCATTTATACTTACCGAAACATGTCCATGTCCCCTAATTATGGCTTTCTCTTTTTCCATTTGCTGGTCGGATCCTCTTTTTCCAACGACAACTTCTCTCAGCCTTTTTTTTATGACCACCATTGTTCCTTCGCCTGAAACAACTTTATAAGTTGTACCATAACCGCCCTTTCCCAGAACTTCAGTAGAGGCAGAAGTAAGTCTTCAAGATCAAACTTATAAGATTAACCGTCCATGAAAACTAATTTGTTATTCCCAGGTTATCCCAATCCACTACAAAAGTCGTCTTTAGGCGTTTCGGTTATCCCAATCCCTAAGACCAACTGTCAAGTCCGTGCAAATGATCAGCGGTCTGAGAGTTTGTAGCGGCGATGGTGCTCGGCTGAATCGATTTGTGGCGCCAAGTAGTAACCTGAAATCATTGAGTCAACTGACGTAAGACGAAAATATTTGTTTTCTTATTTGAATACATTTTGGGTTACTTTTGACTCAATTGACACGTTCTAGTTTTAATCAAGTCTATTAGTAAGTAAGCATATTAGTCATACAATAGCAATATGGGTCTAGTCCTAGGTGTTCTAGAAAAACTATTGATTACAAAGCTTCCAAATAACTCATGTTTAAAAGACAACTTCCCATCAATATTCATTCTCTACTCGTAACCAATATCAGCAGCATAGAATTCATAAGCTAAAAGCCAGAGTATTAAAAACAACCATAAATTTACCTTGATGAGATATTCTATTTCAATCTCATTGCGTTGCAAATCAACCCAGTTAAAATTGAACCCAAATTAAAAAAAAGCACTGAGATATACCAGGTGATTGGTGATTGCTAAATCCAAGGATGATAAAAGTTGTAACAACTAACACTCTGCATAATCAAAGGTATGAATGTTATTTAAGTTGCTTTGACTAAAACCCAAACTGTTCCCACCTGAATCGGTTCGTCAGTCCAAAAAACCTGCAGCTGCAGATCGCTGAAAAAACAAAGTTTCGTCAGTTCAAAAAACCTGCAGCGACGCATTTTCGTCTGTCGAAAACGTTCGTCGAAAAAACCTGCAGCGACGCTGCTACTGGTTGCCTTTTTCGCTGAAAGAAACTGCGTTTTTTGTGGTTTTTCGCAGAAAAAACCTGCATTTTGTGAGGTTTTTTTGCTTGTAAAATTGTGGTTTTTTGGCCGAACCGGGTACTGCAAAAAGCTACACTTGTTTAACGTTTTTTTGCTGAAAAAGTATGCTATTTTTTTGGGATTTTTTTTCTGAAAAAAATCTGCAAGTTTTTGGCTTTAATTTGCAGAAAATTTGGTAGCGGTACCGGCATCGAAGTACGGTATTCAAAGGTTAAAAAATTGGGTAAAATACCGTTTCTTGCCGAATCGGAAGTACCAATCCCGAAAAATACAAAAAATAGGTGGCAAAATTCAATAGGTACGGTTCAGTTTAGTACCGGTATTTTTCATGGACACCCGACATCAATTTGGTAAAGTCCATTCGTTTTCATTTGGAGTATATTCTTTAATACATTTGAATTCACTCAGTCGAATTGGTACAAAACAACTACCGATCATTAATACTGTCTTGTACCCATGAGCCTGAAAAGTACACTTGGTGTTACTAATGAAGTTTTTAGACTACTAAATCATAGTGTGATAAGAAAGACCAAAACTTTCTTATTAATTCAGTTGGTACCCCAAAGATTGATGCGACCCATTCCAGAGTAAAATATAACTAACCAAAAAACTATATTAATGAAGGATAACTAACCTCAGCAAATATGACCCGATTAACCCACCAACACCATTACGATCCATTTAACCCATTTATTACAGCCCAAGTATGACCCGATTAACGGATTGAGACAGACTTACAACCACCAACCCATGTAAAACAGGTTAGCCCATTTGACCCATATAAATAAATGAGTAGACAGGTCATGTTCGGTTTGCATGATTCTTAGTGTAATAGTGTACTGTCTGGGTTAGTGTTGATATATTTGAGACGCATAAATATATGGATCATATTCAATTCAACCCGCCAATCCGACACTATTGCCACCCTTCATACACATTGCTTAAGATGGAATGACTAACTAATTATTCACCTCCTTGCAGGTAGACTTTGAGTCACCAGCCAATGATCTACCATGCTCGTACTATAGAAGCAATCGACGGGCTCCTTTTTCTTTTTTCTCCGCTTTATCTTTTATAGCACATGGCAACATTGTATCAGCAACATCAACTGGGATGCATATTTCCGCAATGTAATACTGAGTAAAAGCCAATATCAGTGAGATGAACCCCAGAATCATCAACTCTACAAATGACAAACAACCAATGGTTAGATATAAGAACTGTTTTTGAAGAAAAAAATGGGAATTAATTAAAGTTTAAAAGAGATGTTGTGTAGTTTAATTACCAGCTTTGACCTTCTCTAGAGCTTCAAACAAAGCTTTCTTGTGCTTATCTGTGAAAAACTGGTTGTAAAATTCATTATATCATTAACCTCTAAAAAGCTAAAGATTGAAGTATAATATTGAAGAGTTCTTAAAAATTTAAAAATAAATGCTTACTATTTAAAAATAAAGTCCTTGACAACTTACAATGTAAAAGAATATCGGGTTTTGAGTCCAAAATCGGGTGTGTGCTCTGACAATCGGGTATTAGCCATATAAACTAAAGAAATATATAAAAGCCATACCAGTCAATATTAATAAGACACTCACCCCCACCATAACCTTATCAACTATCGCCTAAAACCAAATCATCTCTCCACTTTCTTCTTGAGCCTTGTAGACTCTTAAGTGCATCTTAGTATTACACATTAAAAGCAAAATGAGAGATCATTGTTTGATGAATTCTAATTAAAATCAAATAGCAAAGATCATCTTACCACTTGACTATTGCCTCCATTAGCGTCTACCTTATTCCTCCACACAACAAATGAGAATTTTTCAGGATCCGAAGGGCTAGCCAAGATTATGACCAAAAATAATTGGTTAATAAGATAATATATTATATAGAGTAGTAGAGTGTCATACTGTCCTAGTAGACCAATAAATCAGGACTTTTACCTGAACAAAAAACTTTTCCCTTCCAAGGTTATCAAATGGCTTCTTGACATTAACATCATACATCTTTCAAAAATCCTCTTTTTTTGCTTAATGTAAAAGAATTTATGAAACAAATCTTGTGTTCCAGCCAATAAAACTCAACTGATCATCTTGTTAATGTATACCTAATACACCATTACATAATGCTATTTTAGTTTCAAGATTTTAAGGTTTTTATCTTATGTTTCTAGTACATGAAACCAATATCCTACCATGGAATTTTAATCTTATTAGCTAATAGAACCGATTTGAACTTTCTATGCACATGCAAAATCATCCATCTCATAGTCTAGTCATAAAAGGTGAAAAAATGTTACTATTCAAGAACATAAAAAACAATAGGGCATGCGTAAAAACAACACAACAAGCAAGCAATGATCTAATTATGTCATAAAGATTCAAAAATAGAAACTACAAAAAGCTAAAAGTAACACAAACCACTGGAATTACTGTTCTTGACAACTGTATCTTTCTCTATCTCTAGTGGTGGGAAGCTTGTTATAGGCATATTATATTCCCCGATAACTACATCTTCTTCATTAATATCATCTAAAACTAACAACAAATCAGAAACCAACCTCCATATATAACAGAAAAAAAAAACAATCATGTTTTGAATCTGTATTTCAGCTTTAACCCGTGATACAAACTTTGACCACTTGCATAGATGAACTGCTGACACATAAAAATAACAAAAATCACTTGTGCAATAAAAGTTGCTTCGTTGGCAAAAAAAAGTTGTACCTCAAAGAATAAGAACAACTAATTTGATTTCAACATCAATATTCATCTTACAATTCAAGCCAAATTTGAGATTCCAATTAAAAACATGAAAACCCAAATCATCAACACGATATAATGTGACCTAAAATTCAAGCAATCTAGTTACAATTATCGACTTTACCTGATCATCAACTACAACAGGGGTTACATATCTCGAGTAATCATCCCACCATTGGCATCCCCATCATAACCTAACATACAATTTTCATCAGAAACTTCAATAACAACTTTTATCTTAGATACAATAGAAAGTTGTTAATTAAAAGATCCCTAATAAATATTTGTTAAAACAAACCTTCAGTGATCAAGTAAATAAACCATTAGGGTTTCGACTCTAATAACTTGAAACAGAGCACAAATCGGAAATACATACCCACCTTGGTTGAGTGACCATGATTCATAGAAGATTAGAAAAAGAGTAATCAACAGAAGATCCAATCGATTGGCTTAGATTTTTCTTCGCATCGCCATTAGGATTTGAGTTTCAGAAATCGCCATTAGGGTTTGAGTTTGAGAAATCAACAGAAGATCCATTGGCTTATTTTTTTCTTCGCATTTAGGTTTGGACTTTGAGATAGATGAATTTGAGAAAGATGAAACGTATACAGGCGAACAATTAGGGTTTGGATTGACTAAAATCAAAGGAGCGTGTGAAAGAAGAATGAAGGAATTGAGGAGAAAAGAGGAAAAGAATTTGGCGCCCATTGGTGAATTCACTTGATTAAGAGGATGTCCACATCATCAAAATGATTGGCTAAGAATAGCCCTTGTGGCCTAAGAGAATTCATTTAGTATAATAGATAGATGTAATTTCAATTATTGTACTTTTGATATTTTAGTTAATTATTTATATTTTTATCAAAATAACCTTTTGACTAAAATTATAATCATTTAATTCCAATTACAATCTTTTAATTCCAAATTCAATGAAAATCAAACTCTATTTTTGTCAACAAAAATTTGACATGTAACTTATTTCATTTCATATAATATTTAGGAAAGTTTTTATTTTGTAAAGTCAACAACAATTAACAATTTATGATATTTTAACTCACCTAATTTCCTTGAATCATACCACATATTATTATGGTAATTATTATTTATTTTTTTGTAAAATTTGTAATAATATAACACATAGATCGGAAGCTTACATTAGTTGTATAGACTTAATAGATAAAATAAAAATTATCGTAACACAAAATATATGGAAAAAATACAAATAGAAAATAAGGATCATGAAGTTTCATAATGAAAGAGGTGTATACTTTAAGATGCCAATTCAACGGTCAACATATTACACCTAACAAATATATAATTAAATAACCAAGTCCATATAGGTATTATAAGGATATGGGGAAGGTTATTTTGGTACAATTCTACGTCAGCTTTTTAATTTGTGAGCATAGACAATGTAGCATATTATATCTACTTTACCGTTTATGTTATTGAACAGGAATTTGTTTATAGAACTTTAATGCTTATATCATTATTGTCATAAACACATAATAACCACTTTGTACTACAGCATATCGTATGCATCTAAATATTTAGTTTAGTTACATGCTGGTGTAATGGCTTAAATTGTCAAATACGAATAGGTAATGACTGCTTGACTAAATAAGAACCGACCATGCTATATACACACATAAGCAATATGTATGCTATATGTATGGTGTGTAGAATAATATATAGAAGAATTGAATAGTAACGCTATCCGTAACATAATCACCACATATTTGCAGATTACAAACCTTTGCCATTAATACTATTTTACCAAGTTAATTAAGTTTAAATGGGTTGGTTGGATTGGTCCAACCGACCAAGGAAATATATATTATAAAATTTAAACTCAAAATTAAAAATAAAGTTTAGAAAATCAAATAAAAACCATGAGTATCATGAAAATGTTATTAAGGAGCATCACGAAAATGTTATTAAAGAGTATTTTTTGTTGCAAGGCCTCAGGTGTAGGTGTTAATGAAGATTAATCACAATTTCATTATTTTTTTAAACTAACATGTAAGGCGAAGATTTGAGGTGTATTATATGGAAAGTAAGCAAATGAGATAATGAAAATAGTAGTACAAAAATGGAAATGGTTTTTACATGGGTCTTATTTATTAAAAAAAATAGTTTGAGTTTGAGTTTGTTTGTTTTTAACTTTGCTGATTGCATTTACAGATGGCAAACGTCTTATCGAAAGAAGATTTTTGACGCTTCTGTCAATGTTTTGGTTTTGGTCATTCGCACATGTTTTGATCAAGATTTTTGTTTTCTGTTTGTGTTTTCAAGAAACAGCCACCAACATGTATTTTGATTATCTATCCTTCTCTCAGGTACCTTCAACTGCATTTTGATCTAGATATTTGTTGTGAGTTGTTCTTATTTTGTAAGTTTTTTTTGTCATTTAAAATGCGATATCATTTTCAGTGTGATTTGATACATCGTAAAGGTCAAATGGGTAATTTTGGGAGGTCAAAATGGGTTGGGTTGCTTGACTGCACCAGGGGCACCCCTATACTTGACCAATGGCCACACACTTTATTTTATACCTTGACTAATTCACATGATTTGCTAAATTTTGAAGCCTTACAAAAAGATTAAAGAAGGTATATTCTTTTTGGCATCTTTTTTATATGTTTGGATTATTCAGTTAAATATTGTTTGTACTAAACGGGCCAAGATTGACTCTTTGATGCTTAATGGATACAACTGGTCATCCTGGTCGGGTTGGTTATATATCACGCTGGATCTTTCGGGTTGATGCTTGATGAGGACAACTGGTAATTTGGGTCGGCTCGGGTATATGATTGGATCATTCAAGTTGATGCTTGATGTGTACAAGTGGTCATCTGGGTCGGGTCAGGTTGGTTATATTACGCTGCAACTTTCGGGTTTGATTTATTGTTCTTCTGAATTGATTACTTGCTCTTGAATATCAATTTTTTTTTCCTTTTTTTATTTCTTTTAACTTTCAGTATTAATTCAGTTGTGTAGCCATCTTAATCGACATTTAGGTTTCAGCTGCGATTTTTGTGAAATGATATGTAAGTCCTTGGAACATTTAATTTTTTTTTATTCATTTACCTTTCATTTCATAGATTTCTTAGAATTATAAATTCAATTCTTTTATATGACTAGATTCATTATGTGTGACATTTATTTTGTTCATATTAGGTACAAAGAAGAAGCCGAATGATCTCAAATTGTCAAGATGTTCAAGCAACTAGCAAGTGTTTGGATGATATTCATGCTCTTAAGCACTTTCTATAACAATTATTACTTAATATAATTTGTGTATTGATTCTCTAAAATTACTTGATTCAAATTTGTGATGAATGATTAGTCCCTTTTACTACTTGATTTGAAAATATATTTAAGATAAAATTTCTATAATTAGTTGTTATACATGAATAAATGACTTTATCTTTTTTATATAATGTTCTTTATTTTCAACCATATAATACATTCACATTTTATTACATCTGGTTCATATTTTGATATTTTCTTTTTTACTCGACCAGTGTATATTGATCAACAGAATTTTTTATGCAACAGTACAAGACTACGTATTACTAAACTTTACAGACGTGTTATAGAATATGAGATTATATATGGATTTTAATAGGTTTTTATGCGTTTGTACAAAATATTATATTTCAAAGTAAATAATATGGTTTTGGATGAAGCCGCGCATTGCGCGGGCATTAACCTAGTCAATTCAATATTTTGCACCTCTGTTCTTATCAAAAGCAACAAACAAACGGTTCAAATCGATCAACACCAAATCGATTTCAATTCTTTTTTTTCGATTTCCAAAATCCAATCCAAAAAAAAAAAACAAAAAAAAACAACTGTAATCAGCCATTTGATCCAAAATTCAGCCTATTATCACCGGTTTCGATAAATACGCCATTAAGTTTCTTTTGGAAGTTTCTTGACTTTTAAAAGTTTCCTTTTTTTTCGAAGATAATTGTCATAAGTTTCCTTTTCACTTGAAAATTTCCTTTTTTTCAAGTTTCCATTCTTGATAAATAATTACGCTGGCCTTTTTTGTCGGTAGCGGAATTGCGAATTTGCGGTTTGTTTAAATCTTGAACGCGAGTTCAAGTCACCGGTGAATTTCGATAAATTCGCTGGCTGAGATAGCTTCGCCTCTTAGCGGAGTTATTCCGAACCTAAATCTTGAACGCGAGTTCAAGTCGCCGCCAGTGAACTGTGATAAATTCGCCGCGTGAGATAGCTTCGCCATTTAGCGGAGTTACTCCGAACTTATTTTTGAACGCGATTTCGGTGTATTTGGTTGCCTATTAAATACGCTCGGTTTGGTTGTTATCCAAAAAAAAAATAAAATAAAAAAAAAAATGGAAATCAATCATAGTAGGAACGGTGCTTGGATTTTTGATTCTGGTGCCACTGACACCATGACGTTTGAACCATCAGACATACGATCTCTGTCCAATCCTCAAAAAACTCAAATCCACACTGCAAACAATGGAATGATGCAAGTGAAAGGAGGAAGAACAATTGAAATTTCACCAACTATGAAATTATCAAATTGTCTTTATGTTCCATCATTATCGCACAAACTGCTCTCAATTAGCCATATTACCAAAGAGCTAAATTGCACAGTACTAATGCATCCTACTTTCTGCCTTCTACATGATATCAGGACGGGTGTGATTATTGGACGTGGTACTGAGCGCCAAGGATTGTACTATGTGGATGAAGTGGCTCAACAGGGTACTGTGATGTTGGCTCATGGAACTGATAACCGGGAAGCCTGGCTATGGCATAGACGTTTGGGACATCCATCCCATGGTTATTCGCACCTTTTGTTTCCAAAACTCTTCCCTTCAAATGGGAAAATAGATTGTGAAACCTGTCTTCGCGCTAAAAGCCATCGACAATCGTTCAAACCTAGCAATACGAAAGTGGCCTCACCTTTCTCACTTATCCATTCCGATGTGTGGGGTCCTGCTCCTGTGATGGGGGGACAGGGTCTTCGGTACTTTATACTATTCGTGGATGACTACACTCGCATGACATGGGTATATTTTTTAAAAAATAAAGCCGAAGAGTACGAAAAATTTGTCATGTTTTATGCTATAATTCAAACTCAATTTCAAACTCAAATTCAAATCCTTCGATCCGACAATGGGGGGGGGGGGGGAATTTGTCAATACATCTATGAAACAATTATTTAAAACCAAAGGATTAATTCATCAAACCTCTTGTGCTCATACCCCCGAACAAAACGGTGTTTCCGAATGGAAAAACCGTATTATTCTTGAAATGACTCGAGCACTTTTGATCGAATCTCAGGTCCGTAAATCTTTCTGGCCGGAGGCAGTTGCAACCTCCGTGTATCTGCTGAATCGGCTTCCCACAAAAGCTCTTAAATTTAAGACTCCCTTAGATTGTCTGTCTAAGTCTGCCAGTATTCCTCATCCTCTTACACTTGAACCTCGAATCTTCGGGTGTATCGCATTTGTTCATATACCCAAAACCAATCGAAACAAGCTTGGCCCATGTGCTGAAAAATGTGTATTTGTCGGCTATGGGATCGATCAAATAGGTTACCGATGTTATAATCCAACAACTCGTCAAATGTTCACCACAATGAATGTTGACTATCTTGAAACAAAATACTTTTATAACACCCAATTCAGTGGTCAGAGGGAGAATGACAGTATAGACACTCTGAGCTGGTTAACCCAAATTCCCTCATCTGAAGAAGTCACAACAGAAAACTATCACAGTACTGCTAGTCCTTCAAACACAGACACACAATCCGCGGAGCACAGTATCACTGAAGAAAGTCCATCCAACGTGATGCCTGAGGTAAGAAATACTGAGAACCCTGAATGTTCTACGTCTTATAACTACGAGACAACATGGGAACACATAGAACCGACAACTACAGAACATGTTGATCCAGTTGTTGAACAGGTTGAACCAGTTGCAGCAGAGACTACCGGAAGATACTCTCTCCCACCTAGAGCCAATAGAGGGGTTCCTCCAAGACGGTACTCCCCAGAGAAGGAGACCAGAAATTCAAGATATCCTGTAGCTAATATGGTCAACGGGAACTTATCTAACAGTGCGAAAGCATTTGTTACTTCTCTATACACTGAACAAATACCTAATTCCGTAAAGGAAGCTCAAGGTAAGAAGAACTGGGAAGAAGCAATGGAAGTGGAGACGCGTGCTCTTATGAAAAACAACACATGGGAGAAGTGCATTCTTCCTAGAGGAAAGAAAACAGTTGGATGCCGGTGGGTGTATTCGATTAAATATAAACCAGATGGCTCTATTGGAAGATACAAAGCCCGGCTTGTAGCCAAAGGGTACACTCAGATGTATGGGATTGATTACTCTGAGACATTTTCTCCGGTTGCAAAAATGGATACCATAAGAGTTCTCTTTTCCATGGCAGCTAATAAGGATTGGCCCCTTCATCAATTTGATGTTACAAATGCATTTCTTCATGGAGACCTAACTGAAGAAGTTTACATGGAAGCACCTCCAGGTTTTTCAGGGGGGTTTTAAAGATGGGGAAGTTTGTAGGTTGAAGAAATCTCTATACGGGCTAAAACAGTCTCCTCGGGCATGGTTTAGAAAGTTCACCTTGGCCATGAAAGAATACGGGTATCACCAAAGCAACGCGGATCATACCTTGTTCCTCAAAAGGAGGAACGGCCTCGTAACTTACTTGATCATATATGTGGACGACATGATTATCACCGGAGACGATGTAGAAGAAATAGCACAGCTGAAGAGAAATTTGTTTTCAAAGTTTGAAATGAAAGACCTTGGGAATCTCAAGTATTTCATTGGAATAGAAGTTCTTAGGTCTAAACGGGGGATTTTCATCTGCTAAAAGAAGTATGTTCTTGATCTCTTGGCGGAAACTGGGTTGATTGATTGTAAACCAACAGATACGCCAATGGTGGTGAACCACAATCTTCACATGGAACTCGATGGAAAGCTCGCAGACAAAGAAATATATCAACGGCTCGTGGGCAAGTTAATTTATCTCCCCCATACTCGTCCTGATATAGCTTATGCTGTTGGAGTGGTAAGTCAGTTTATGCACCAACCGCAAGTTGCCCACATGGAAGCTGCTCAGAGAATTCTAAGGTATCTAAAGGGTACCGCAGGCCATGGAGTGTTGTTCAAAGCAAGTGGACATTTAAATGTTGAGCTCTACATGGACGCCGACTGGGCAGGAGATAAGGGAAACCGAAGGTCAACGTCAGGGTACTTCTCCTTGGTTGGTGGAAACCTTGTCACCTGGAGAAGTAAGAAACAAAAGGTGGTCGCTCTGTCGAGTGCAGTAGCTGAGTTCAGAGGCATAGCTGGAGGGCTAAGTGAAGTTCTTTGGATCAGGAAGCTCCTAGAAGACATTGGTTTCTCCCAAAGGGCGATACCCAGTAAAATTATGTGCGACAATACATGTGGAGGTGGATCGACATTTCATCAAGGAAAAACCGGAGGAAAGAATCATAGAGCTCCCATATATATCAACAAAAGAACAACTCGCAGATATTCTCACAAAAGCATTCAACGCAAACGCTTTTAGTAGCTGTTTGAGCAAGTTAAGTATTGGTGACCCCACTACTCAACTTGAGGGGGAGTGTCGGAAAAAAAGAAAAAAGATAGTATAGGGGCTAGGGTGTAATATGGTGTTCTATATATACACCATCTCCATGTAATCCTTTTTTTGTACAAACAATTTCTCAATATAATTCAAACTCAAATCAGAGATTATTCTCTATACCAAACAACAGTCTGGAGGGGCGAGGGGAAGGGAATGAAAGGGTGGGTTAGGGAAAGATGAAGCGTTCAATTTGCACAATTTGGTGTCCTTTTTGGGGAATAACTGAATAAGTAGTTAAAACTAATAAATAAAATTGTTGAAGTGAAGAGTTGATGAAAAAGTTCATAATGGAAAACTTAATTTCACTTTTAAAAGTTAATAGTTAGAGAAAAAATAAAAGTTAATACATTGTTACTGTAGCAAACAATATATGCATTCTTGGATAAGATTATACAAAGTGAAGAAATTTTGGGCAAATATAAAAACCAATCTTAATCGACCCATACAAAAAACAGAAATCAAATCAAACAATATAAATGTCTAAATGTTTAGAGTTCCTGTTATTAATTGAAAAAAAAGCATGATCTCAACTCTTAATAAATTTAATCAATTAGCCTAGACTCTTCATATGTCATATTAATATTATAGTTACACATGTGCCAAAATCCCTAAAATACCCCTTAAGTGTCTTAAATTTTTGAAGAATGGGCAAGTTTACCCCCTCTAAAATAGTTTGGTTCACTTGTACATGTTGCTTGAAGATGTGTACACAATGGAAAATTACCAAAAGGATAGAAATCCTAGTTCTCTTAATATAGTAGTATAGATAATAGGGGGTGCTATTGGTTGGGGGGGGGGGGTATCCCATTTCTTGGTTTATAAAGAGGGTGCTATTGGTTGATGTGGCGTAATGTGGTTGAGGTGGCGCAATGGAGCCCCTAGGGGCTCCATTCCATACCCGCCGGTCTTATAAACAGCACCGACCATTGTTTGTATTACTATAATTAGTTTTTAGCATCTTTTGTCTTCTATTTATATTACGATATTTTATAAAATGCTAACTATGACATTGCGAGATGTTTTTATTTATCTACGTGTTGATATACTTTTTCTCAAAACTGAGTTGAGAGTAGTAATGTACAAGTTATCAAAGCACAAGCGTATAAGTCATCAAAGCTGCTTCATTGATAATTTATTTTGCCATCTTCATGGTTAGTATATGTGGTTGATCCGTTTTGCCATTTTCGTACTTATTTTTTGAAAATTACATCATTGGTACCAACCTTTAGTATCTGTTAGAAATAATTACATGGTTAATACCTGTAACGTACCAATGATGAAATTATTTTGTAAAAGTTGGTATGAATTGTGTAATTTCCAAAAAAATATGTATAAAAATGGTAAAATAGGTAAACCACAAGTATTAACCATGTAGGTTTTTTTTTTCTTTTTTATAAAACTAGTAAAATATTTCATCTAACCCCTCATACTTTATAAACTATTGCATTTAGCCTTTTAATATGCTCCGAGACATTTCGGATTTAAAGTTCTAACTAGCCCATGACATTATAGCCTAGTGGCATCTTGAAGGTGAGATAAGACTTAGGGATCATTAGGTATTGGGTTTGATTCTCACAAGAGAGTCGGATTTATTGGGTTTCCTCGTGAATTTGTGTATAGACATTATTGTCTAGTGGAGATGGATATGATCGGGTGGTTCCGTTGATGGCACGGTGATACTTCAGTGATCCGTCAGTAATCCAAATTTGTTGTTAAAAAAGTTCCAAACTGTTCAAACTATATTACATAACAGTGACACTTATTGCACACTAGCAATAAGTCACGAAATAAGTATAATTTTTCATCTCGTACTTCATATACCTTTGCATTTAGCCTTTCAATATGTTTTGTGGCATTTCGGATTCAAGGTTCTACCTATTTACTTCAAATTATCTATATATCTATATCTATAAATCTATAATCTATAAACCTATATAAAGCATTTCACGTGGATAGAAATGTCATTTCCCTCAAAGTTTTAAGACGCCATCACAAAATCTGAAGCTAAGTTCTATAATTTTCATCCTCGCTCCCAAATCTACCCCTCATTTAACCCTTATTAATAAGGTATCAATGATTTCTTACATCCCTCACCCTCGTCGACTGTTCCACATCCCCTCACCGCATGAAAAATTGAATACTGCAACTTGAATCGTTTCGCATCTATGTCAAACCGTCAGAGATACACTTGAAATCCATGAAGGGAGTATAAATCCATCAAATGGTACCTGCATTGCACTCGGTTTGGGTTAGATTTGACTCCTAGGGTTCCGGTCGAGACTTCCAGAGGTATGTTTTTGGGTTTGAATTTGAGTTATCTTCTTCTACTCTGTTACCCCCCACAGATTTTTGATAGCTAATTTAGTTCTAATTTATTGATTACGGATGCTTGTATTGCCCGATTTCATACATGAAAAGTTTGCTGGTTTGTGTCCTTTTCTTTATCTCCTTTAAATTGTGAACCCTAATTTACCTCAAAATTAATACTGAACCCAATATGCATAATTTAAATTAATCTGAGTTGCATGTTGGATTCTTGCAGATTTCGACATCTTTTCTGTTGTGAGAGCGTTAGTTGACTCGAGAGTCGATTTTACTTAAGTTCGAAGGGATCGCCAGTCTCCTATGGTAGTTATTTTTTCTTGTAGATTTAAATTATTATTATAATTGTGACACGTGACTTGATTTTAACTTTCACTTTGACTTCCATGCTGTGTTGATTCACTCATATAGTCATATATAGTGCTGTCAACCATGATTTTGTAAACTGTTGCAATTGTGCTGATGATATAGAAGTCCCTTCAGTTGAGGTAGGTGAGGTAAGATTGTTATTAACGTGTTTATGCTATTGAATTATGATTAATATTGTTGAAATATTTCATATTATAAAAAATTAACGCAAAAGAAGTCAGTAGAGAAGTATTAGAAGAAAATATGAAGATGGAAAAACTTTAGTCATATCAACTTGAACCTGACCAGTTAGTTATTCTTGTTAGCTAGATGTGTCAACTCATTTTTAGTACCGGAATCCATTTAAGCCTGGCCCAAACCCGTTAATTTCTCTTCCGCTTGGTGTAACCCGACCCCTGTTATGTTTTCTTTATCTACTAATTACACACAAAACCAACTCTTATGAGGCTAAAATCCATGTAATTTTGTTAATTTTACATCAGGGTAGTTTTGTCATTAATCATTTTATGTAGAGTTTTATTCTTTATTGCCAAATATTTTACATTTCAAAGGAAATTTCAGAAACAATAATCAGTCAAACATTTTCAGGTTTTTAATTTCTTGTTGTATTCTAACGTAGGGCAGCCAAAATGACACCTACTTACCACGTGTTGTACAAAGCACACATATCATGCTTCTTCCTTCTTAGAATAGAGTTTAAGGATATTTATGTTGTTTTTGAGTTGATGGAATTTGACCTTCAGTTTGGTTATATTCAGGGTGGCAGGACCGGGGTGCTGGTTATATTCAATTTGGATGTGTTATGATACTATGTGGCCTATGTAGGGCGGATCTATGATTTGTTTGCTTTAGAGTCAGGCACTGGTGGGCAATGATAGGAGAACCAGGTAAACCTGGGTTGGATCCTTTAGCCAAACGGGTTTTACCGGTAATTTCACTGTCGTGCCTACGGGCGGGTGGGTTATTGGGTTTTCCCTGGAATTGGTGGTGGACTCGGGTTACTCTCAGAGTACTCCGTTTGTCCAGTGGGTGCCCCGGGAGTGCTCGGGATTGATTCTGTTGGCCGTTAAAAAAAAAAAGTGTGCATGCACTAATATAATATGTTGCATAACATATTACCTGAGAGCAAGACCCCTCAGGCATCTCAAGAACATCGTTAATGTATTTGTCATGGAGTGATAATGCAACTACTATATATCAGGGCCCGAGGTAAAAAGACGACTCATATTCAAAGTTATAAATTACCTCATGTTCTTGATCAATTCAACTAAGAAGAGGTGGTGATTTTGACGAATGTAGTTATGAACGGGTCAATTTAGATTATGTTTTGAAGGGGCTTAAAAGATAGCGGGTCAAACAAATGAGTAGTGCATGCGACGTCCTAAATTTCTTTATTTAAACACGCCTCTTGTATGAATTGTTTTCGGTATAAAGTAAATAACACATTAAAAAAACTATTGATTCTTATATACCTGAGTCTAAAAGTAACTTAATCATGACATATTTGCAAAAAGAAGGCCAAATTAGGGGTGAGCAAATTTAGGGTCCACCCGAAAATACCCGTTAACTGGACAGAGAACTTCCCGAAACAAAATCGGTTGTGTCTAAAAAAGTAGGTGTTCGATTCTTATTTTTTGCCAGTTTCGGGTTCGGGTCGGTTCTCGGTCCTAGACCTAAGGTAACCAATTGTTTTGAACCTGCCTGAAAATTAAAGCAGGTTAACCAAGGAAAGAGATGCAAATGTTTCCAATTCCTACAACAACAAAAGTAAATAAATACTCAAAGAAATCTACTAAGAAACTTGATGGAAGTTTAATAGTTTCAACTGTAACAACTTCAAGCAAAAAATACGTTATTAAACTATAAAACTAAAATCTTAAATAATTAGAAGGCAAACCATGTTGAAACTACTTCATGATTGATTAAGCTGTCATTAACAAAATTGCCAGCATCCTCCGTCATGTAGACTGTAATATTTAATTCTGCACAAAAAAAAAGTTAAAGAACATGCATCAGATCATTTTAACTTGCCTCCAGGGGTGGCACTTTTTAACTGTAACCCGAAACCCGACCTGACATAGGGCCACCCGAACACGTTTAAACCATACCCGAACCCGAGTAACTGACTCGTTAACAGTTTCAACATGCACTAAACTAACATGTTCGAACCCAACCCCATTTTTAGCCATTAGCAACCCCCGAATGCCCATCTTGCCACTCAAATAGAAGATGACGCAAGTTGTTTATCAAGTAAGTTTATGCCAAAATCATAAAACTTTTGCGGTAGAGGGTGTAGGAAATCTGCATACTCTTTCCCTTCCTCTATTTAATGAATTCTTAAAATAAGTGGACTTCTCAAAACTGAAGATTTCCCTTTCTCTATTCAGCGACATACTGACATTTGCTTCTGAATCTATTATCTATTATTATCTCTTTGGATTAGCCATAATTGTTATTTTTAGTCCGAAGCTAAGTAATGGCCTAGTGGGTCAAACGGGTAACCTTTTGGTACGGGTCATAATGTTCTCGTGAGATATTTTTTTTTTAAACGACAATGCTAATAAATTTATTGAAAAAGTACATAACTTTACCATTAGCAATTAACCTCTTGAAAACCCAAAGAAACATTCAAGGACGTTGTTAGTCGCCTGCATTCGTGTAAACTATTATAAGTAAAAGCTATGTTCGAGTAAGTTATTATTTACACCCAAATAATATTTTGTAAAAGCCATGTTATAGATATTGGAGAAAACGCTGAAGCAAATCAAATGAAAAAGTTATATTTCAAAAACTTTGATGTCAAAACTTAGATGTCGCAATTTGTTTAAATACTCGTACTTGTAGGCACAACAGAAACGGTTATTTCAAAAACAAAAAACAAAGAAGAGATGTTAAAAAGAAATTTATAACTATGAAATGTAAACAATATAGGTTTGTGTTCGCGAATTGGTGAGCCCAACTAAAGTACAATACGAACTCGAAAACAATGTGCTCGGGTTTGACACATAACTGACCAGGAACCTTTTTACTAAACAATTAGCAAGTATACTGACAATCAAAACATAAGCCAGTTAGTAAGTATACTGACCACGAAAAGAATCTCTAATATAAGCGTTGACCCAAAATAGTTGGTGACTAAACATGAACTTGCAGTAAACATCACATGTACCAGTTGTTCTACCTGGAAGCAACAAAAAGAAAGAGCACATCAAGTGCTTCCAAAATGAAAAAAGGAAAGGCCATAAATAGGGAAAAAGAATTACCAGAATTAGCCCCAGCTTTGGTCTTTAGAGGCAGTAAGCTGCAGACCTTGACATAACCGTATTTAATTTATGCTCATTGCAACTCTTTGTAGTTGGCTCATTGTATCATTTTAAACTAATTTGTTAACTTCACCAGGTGTTTGGCTGTGATTAGTATGAAGATAGACCCCCAATCTTCTGATTATGCTGTCGAGTCTGATCTACAGGGAAGTTCTGAGCCTTGGCGTGTAGAGAAGAGAGGTGAGTTTATATACAAAATGTTAATATAGGTTTTTCATGTACTGTTGATGCTGTGTTAATTTAGGTGTGCCAAATTCGACCCACTTATTAGGGAGATTTGCATATTTCCCCTTATAAACTCATCTCAATTGCATATTTACCCAACCCCATTATAAAATTACATATATCCCCTTCTCCATCAAAATGACAAAATTGCCCCTTTCAAGTTAACACAATCTGAGATAAAATTAGACGGTAGATCAAGGGGCGATTGTTCAATCCTTCTTATTCGGATCTCCTTCTCTTGGCGATGAGTTTTCTATCGGCACTGGCGATTACAGTCTCTTGGTTCTCCAACTCTCTCAGCGCCGGCGATTACATCACGCAACCTGACTCGGTTTGTTTTGATCATGCTTCCCAGATCATCTTCTTTTCGAAAACCTTTTTGAAATTGTTTTTAGGTTTCATTGCAAGAGGGTCTTCCTAATCCTCGAAAAAATAGGGATTTTGAACCCTAGCGGTTGTTTGGTCACTACAAATGGTCTTATAAAACTATTACAGAGACACTGGAGTTACAAATCCTTAATGGTGTGTTCATGTTTGCAATTCTATTGCTCTGAATTCATAAACCATTTATTGATCGAATATTAAAGTCAGCCTTTAATTCAGTTTCAGTTTCAGTGTTTGTTTTGGTTCAAAATTCTACCTTTACAGGCTTCATATCCATTTGAGTTGTTGATCAAGATTGATACTTTGTCAATTAGTTGTTACCATAATGTTTTAAAACTTTGATATTTACTTTTGCATTTTGGATAGTGGTACCGTTGTATTTCAAGTAACGTAGGCTAAATGAACAAATCAATTATTTACGAGCAAAGCCACTGTTGCTTTCTTTCATTTGTGATTTGGAATGGTGCTTCGGTTCATTGCTATGCATATATCTTATGTTTGATATAGTTTATTTGGTTCGTCGGATCGCTTTTAAATCAAATATACATATGTTTGTTTTGTATTAATTGGTAATTTTTTTGTTGGGAAATTGGTTTTTAATAAACCAACCTTTGCCCAGTTGGTAAATAATAATCCAACGTACAGAATTGGTATATAATAATCCTACCTATCAACATGTTGGCACTCAATGGACCTCCGTTAGTTTTTTTTAACTGAAGTTAGTTTTTAAGTTTTATTTATTACACAAACAGTCCCTGTAGTTGTAATTTACTAGTTTTAAGTTTTATTTAGAGTTAACTGCCATTTCCGTCCCTGTGGTTTGGTCACTTTGGCCATTTCAGTCCATTTTTAAAAAATGCGCCATTTTCGTCCCCCACGTTCTGGAAAGGTGACATTTCAGTCCAAAAATCATAACCCAGTTAAGTCAGTTTGTAAATAAGGACTGATTGTGTAAATTTGTAACATAAAGGACTGATTGTGTAAATTTGAAAAATGGACTGAGCCTCCTCGTCTGTTGCCGTGCAGTGCTGCTGCCTGGTCTGTCTACCTCCGACGAGGTGAGGGTGAGAGAGGTTTTTGAGGGTGTCGGCTGCTTATGTGGGTGTGTTATGTTACAAATTTACACAATCAGTCCTTATTTACAAACTGACTTAACTGGGTTATGATTTTTGGACTGAAATGTCACCTTTCCAGAACGTGGGGGACGAAAATGGCGCATTTTTTAAAAATGGACTGAAATGGCCAAAGTGACCAAACCACAGGGACGGAAATGGCAGTTAACTCTAAATAAAACTTAAAACTAGTAAATTACAACTACAGGGACTGTTTGTGTAATAAATAAAACTTAAAAACTAACTTCAGTTAAAAAAAACTAACGGAGGTCCATTGAGTGCCAACATGTTGATAGGTAGGATTATTATATACCAATTCTGTACGTTGGATTATTATTTACCAACTGGGCAAAAGTTGGTTTATTAAATACCAATTTCCCTTTTTTTGTTTTACGGGTTTTTTTAGTAAATATGCATTTTTTTAGGTTTTAGTAAAACTAAGGGTAAAATAGTCAATCTATAATTTAATTTTTTATAAATTAAATCAAAATGGGTAAATTTGCAATTTTATTAGTTAATGAAGGGGAAATATGCAATTTAAATTTAGGCTTGGGTAAATATGCAATTAAAAAGATTTTCAAGGGGAAATATGCAAAAATCCCTAGTTATTAATGGGTCGATTTGGTTTGTGTTTTTTTTTTTAAATTTCGCTCAAGCGGACGAATAAAACATTATTACTCAAAAGTAATGAGGTCACACACGTTGACAGTTGTCCGGAGTCTATTTTTTGATGCGTGCAACATCTTAAATTAATTTTATTTAAGACCTAGATGGATGGTTATTGTTTTCTAATCATGATTGGCACTATAATCATTTATAAGAATTATATTTGGTTCTTCTAATTTTGAGTCAAGTGAAATTTGTTTATACCACTGGGTCCGCCATAATTATATGTTGATACATGCTGGTCATTATTGTAGAAACACTTCAACTTAGAAAGTGGCTCACATAGGTTACTTATATACCAAAGGTTTTACTTTTATATATAGGAAGGGCGCTGAAGTTTATATTCATTCAAATTGAATTTATGTAACCATAAAACCATATTGGGTCTAAATTTTCTCATGTGCCCCATTAGAGATAGAACACAACTCAAAGCGACTTGTTTTTAAGTAAAGAGCTCAACTGCCTCCTCTATTAAATAAGATGAAAAGGTTAATATATTATTTTGTAGTCTTAGCTTACATCCTTTTATAGTGTCCTAATTTTGTATTCACAAAGAGTTACAAGGATGAATAGACGTAAAAAATGTTGTGAAGGTACCTAATGGAACCACATTTTTTCCCGACGTCGCCGTTATTGGTGTAGCACTAGGTGTTTTAAAGTTAATATTTGTAAGGTTTGAACCAACATTGCCCAGTGGAATGAAGAAGCATAGCTGCCCTGGAGTGAGAATTGAGAACAAAATAATTTTGCATTTTGACAGGGGTTTTTTTTTTTGTTGGCCAAATGTTGAATTTTTAGGAGTTGTTGCACAAGCTTCTTATGGTTGAAGATTTAACTAAACTGTGTTCTAGATTGTTTTCCAATACTTGATATAACTAAACTTGCAAATTTAACTAAAACTGTGTTGTGTAACATTGCATCTATTTATTTGTTAGAACAAAGGGATGCCGTCTACAATCTTTTGTATTGTTGTTTCTTATGTCAATTTGTTGATTTATACTCGATTGCTCTTTCTGATTGATGTATTACTTGTCTTAGCAAATTGGTATTTAAAAAAAAATACGCGAAATCTGCCACGCAACGTGTGTCAGAAAACATAAATACCCGTGGCAACGCACGGGCATTCCCACTATAATTATAAAATTAGATAAATAATTCAGGAATAAAGAGAAGGAGTGACGAGGAATGGACCAATAAATAAAATATATTATTTGGAATAAAGCCAAATTCGACACCTTCCAAGCACCTGGGTGCATACCCCATTTCCCTTTCCTTTTAAGTTTTCCTGATATTTTTACACATCCATTGTTAGAAAATTAAATTTTCAATTTAGCCCAAATTAGTTTTGCACTTTTTATAATTAAAACATTTTTTTTATCAAACTTACTAAATGACCAATAGAATTTGTTTTGGTCAAAAATCACATAAGGATAATGTAAAGGAAATCTGATTTCTGTGAGGTTGGATGCTTGGTTAAATGAACAAATGTATGAACAATAATTGAATGAAAATGGCAATGAACACAAGGATTTATAGGAGGAAAGAGCCCTTGATCAATGTATGATCTCCGGTATAACCCGTTAAAGTCCTTCCGTGAGGGAAAACATTCTTGATTAATATTAATTACCCCTTATAAACCACTAACCATTTCTAGTTTTATGGTATAAACATTTTAAACAAGTTAAAAGTCTTTTAATACATGATTAATTAAGCTTATTTTTGCAAATATCTCAACTAACCACATACTAATCATCCAAGATAATTAACTATAATCAAGAATCCAACATCAATAAACAAGGTTGCAAACTAATCATCAAGGATTAACATAAAAAGTGCTAAGTGTCATTACAAACTTGATTAACATGCTAATGGTTGTTTATGAAGCAAGGAATACTAGTGTTTTTGCCCTTAGGCTACAATATCACATAAAACATCAACCAAATGCTTGAATCATAAACAAAATCATGGAAATATTCAAGAATCAAACCATAAACAAGCACTAGATTGAAGGCAGGGATGGTAACGGAGCTTCTAGGCACAATGGGGGCTCGATTCCGATCAAAAGACGTATTCTCCGGAGCCCAGAAAGTCGCTTGAGATGCTCCCAAAAATCCAGTCTTCTTAACAGAATGCCCTCTGTTGTTTTTTTATAACTTTTTCAATCGGCACGGCCGTGCCAAAAAAGTGCACGACCGTGCACTGTTCATGAGATCTTGTGACATCAGTAGATCTGCGCAGGTTTTCAAGATTGGCACTGCCGTGCCAATGGTGCCACTGTCGTGCCAATGGTGGCACGGTCGTGCATGTCCGAGAGATAGCCGACACTGCCAGCCGCACTGGCCGTGCATGTGAGCTGTAGGCCTGGTCTTCGGGATGGCACTATCGTGCCAACATTGGCACTGCCGTGCCAAAATTGGCACTGCCATGCCAACAGTGCTGAACTCAACAGAATCTTCATATATCTTCCGATTCGCTCAGATAATCCTCGTTTTCTTCATCCTCTTGTTCGGCACGTTGTTTAAGACCCGTAAATAAAAACATACACGATTAAGTGTCTAAACCTTGGTTTTATGGTCGAAAACGCGTAAAATGGGGGAGTAAAGTATGTGTAATTTAACGAATATCAACGTCCACTCCATTTTTTATTTATTAGTAATATTACTAAATAATACTAGATAAATATCTGACTAATATTATGAATATATAAAAACTTTTTAAAATATAAATTAAATAATGAAACAAATGATATAATAAGTTTCTATTAAATCCATAGCAATCTTGAAAACACACGAATATATCTGAAAATTAGTTAAATTAATATATCAAGATATGTAGCATAATCGAGAAAAACTGTCTAAAAATAACTACAACTAAATTATTTATCATTTCTTAAAAAAATATACATAAATATTTACTTATAAAAAAATAAATAGATTTTATGTTAACTAAGAGATATAATAAAAAGATGAAAATAAAAAAAAAGATTTTTAAAATTGATTTAAACTTAAATAAAATAGGTGTTAGTACCCAAAGGTGTTACATTGATAAAATTAAAAAGAATGGAAGAGTATTTTAGTCATTATATTGATAATTTTGGTGTTAGTACCCAAATGTGTTACAAAATTGAAACCATAAAACCAAAACCTGTTAAAAAAAAGTTAGTACCTAAAGGCGAAATTAAGTATAAACCACAGGACCCATTTGTGTAATTAACTCTTTAATGCATAAATCATCCCAAATCGTTTTACTAAAAACAAATTAGATTATTACTGAAATATTATAGTTTTTATAATTACATTTGACTTCTTAATTATATTTAAAAAAAAATAATTTTGAAAAAAAAAAACGTTGTTTCTGGTTATCAAACATGGCATGTTTCGACCCTCACCAAAAATCCAAATAAATACTTCAATACTACCATTTCATGTTTTATTTCAATATTTTCATTTGATGGATATTTTTTTTTTAATATTTGCAGGTCAAGGTTGATATAACACCAGATTTAATTGTTACCTATTTAGTGCACAAAATTAACACCATTAGTTATCTGTAATAGTTTTGGGTTTGCCAATGACTTTATTCACTATTTGGTTATATTTCATATTTTTAAGCTACATAGGCTTGTTAGATTAAAGGTCTGGTACAAGAAATCTGATCTATTACAATTGATGGTATCACAAGTTCAGGTCTTTGATGTTGCTGGGTCTCAGAGCTTGTTCAGGCTGCATTGATATGGCCGCTGAGAGCTGGATGCATCAGACTTTCATATGGACCTAGTTGCATCATTGGAACAAGCTTGTTTTGTATAGTCTGCAGACTGTAAGTATAATTCTCCTGCTACACTGGACGAGAGCTTTAGGCTGCTTTTATATGGCTGTTAGAAGCTAGTCACATCAAACTTTAACTTGGACCTGCATTGGTAGGATTTTTACTGGAAAAGGTCCTGGTTTATACGTTTGGGCTGGTCATCTTTTAAAGGCCCAGTTCTGGTTTATTAGTCAGACTCAAAGGGACTGGGATTGGGCTGTTATAATTCGCCGTAAAGTGTTGAAATACAGGGATGTGCTGCTGTGTCTGAGTTGTGCTTTTGTGACTTGGTTGAAGGCCCAAGATTGGGATTTAAAAGGCCAGAGGTTAATTAATATCTGCAGGGGTAAAATAGTAAAAACGACTGATGGTATTACGGAGATCTGAAGAATCAAGTGGTTAGGCCGCAATGTTGTTTGTTTGTTCATTCAGGTTCTCGTATTCTGGGTATGTGATTTCCGTACTTCATATCCGAGTTTGGCTCCCATTATTTGGCTCCGGCTTTGCTGCATTGATCTTGGTGTCTCCGAGTCAGTTTACCGAGTTTGTTATTCTCGGATGTGCTTATCCTGGGTCTGCTTGTTTCCTACTAGCCTATCTGAGTTTGGCTGTTGGTTTTATAAGCGTTGGGTTTGGGCTTATAAGATTCATCGTAACCTGCAGAAGGCCAGGGATGTTCTGATGTGGTTGGGCCCTGGTTTTGTGATTTAGTAGAAGGCCCAAGGTTGGGATGTAAAAGCCCAAGCTGTTTTGTTGCTGTCGTTCAAACTAAAGGCCCAATACAGTGGGTTACTGTTGTGTGTCGAATCCAGCAAATAAAATAATAAGAAAACTACTAGTATGTGTGGGAGTAGAGTTCGTGTCTATAGGTATACAGGTTAACTAATGATGCCAAAATGTTGTGAACACATATACGATTGTATTGGAAGGGGAGTTTTTAATTTAACTAAATGTAAAAACATTTTATAATTTTTAGATTAAAAAGAAAAGCTAATTAAAGTGGTTGGAAAATTCCGATGTTAAAACTAATTTCAACACCAGGGTAATTTCTTGATTCGGTTCGACTTACGATCATTAACAGTCACGGTGCAATGATCCTTTTTAAATAATAGTTTGTATCGACACTAGACGTCACGTAGTTCGGACGTCTGCTCAATCTAATGTCTAACCAAACGCCGTTCGTTGATTAGAGCCAACCCGCTACTCTAAGCTCACGCAGTTCGGATTTTAGCGTGCGGGTTGCGGGATAGAAGTATCAATTACAATCAAACAGTAACGCCGTTCGGAGTGTTTAATTATATTATATAATTCTATAACAGTTTGGGTTCATAGACAAACTCAAATTATTATTTTGTTGCTAGTATCAAAAATTAAAACTTTATTAGGGTTCTAGAAATTGATTGAACCTTATTAGTAAAATTAATAAGTTGGTCAGGTTTATTAACAATCTAATATTTTCCGGATCGAATCCGTATAAAATACAAGAATCATATAAACAAACCACTAAAATAATTGGATCGAACATGCTCGTTTCACATAAGTATATGAACCAAAACAAAGCAAATACGCCCTGATGTCGAAATTATACGGCTCTAGCCGGACATGGTCCTAAAATCAATCAAGTTTAATTCAAAACAAAACATGCAAAAATAAACTTACGAAACAAAAAACAACCCAATATTGTTTGTTCTAGAAAATCCCACTAGAAAAAAAATGCCTTTTCTTTTCTTCTTCGACTTGCAGCTCCCATCCCCAAATATGTTGCCTCCTTTTTTTTGTTTGTTGGTGATTCCCTTTTGATAAGTCCAAACTCCATCCCAAAAATGTAGTATAGATTGTTTTTGGTGATCATGCCCACATACTTCCAGCCCACTTCAACAAACCCCAATTACACAAAACAAAATAATTGAATTTAAAGCTCACTCTCAAGCGAATTAACCCACCACATAACTTATGTATTTTGTTGAACTCTTGTTTAAATCGCATCATTCCTATGTCGCCCTTAGAAAGCACTCCGCACCTACAATATCAACCAAAGAACAGCCAAAGTAGATTCCATTCCACAAAAACAAGTGTTTCGCAAAATAATGATGTACGACTATGAAATACGCATGATATATGATGAAATATTAATAATATGCTATAAAAATGTGCCTAAGAATACAACTAACAGTTACAGATCTTTATAAAGACCGTGGAGGCCCACCTATGGTTTCTTGCGAGAAGTATTAGACGTGTTTTACTCTATGCAGTTATAGCGGTCCAAAATCGAATATCGGTCAAGGTCCGCTATATGATATATAGGTTATAGCGGTGGTATAGCGGTGATATAGCGATAATTATATATATATATATATATATATTGATGTGTGCAAAATGCAACATATAAATTACATCAATTGTGGCATAAAACTAACCCTTTTTAGTACTAATGTTGGAAAAAAGTATGCTTTTGACTTCCTTTTGTATTTTCAGGATTAAATGAGCTCAAATTAACAAAAGAAGCAAAAAGACAGCTAAATCTAACATAAATACAAGAAAAGGAACAAAAGAGACATGCCCGACCCCATGACAGCATCTTCCCAAGCAAAACAAGAAAACAGAAGGCTGAACACGCCCCGTGCTCAGTGAACACGGGGGCGTGCCCAAGTGCCAGCATAAAAGACAAAGCTATAGAAGCTTCTATCGCCCACCACGGGGCCGTGCTCAGCGGACACGGGGCCGTGGTCAAGTATTGCAGACAAACTGCAATTAATGAAGACAGAGAAGAGGATGGACACGGGGCCGTGCCCGAGCTTCTGTTCAGCCTATAAATAGGAGTGCTTGGCTCAAGTTCAAACCATCCCTTGGCACACCACCTCTCTCACACTTCACCCACCACCCACCACCATCACAACACCATCATCCACCACCATCATCCATTGTCCATCATAGAGTGTGTGAGTCGTCTCGGGATCCAAGATTGATCGTAAGAGTTCTTGACAATCAAGGCCATGTTTGCCTAAGTCTCTTACATCACTTGGATTAGAAAAGTACTTCAGAACCTCTTTTGTCTTCCCCAAGCAGACCACGCGCAGACATAGGGGTTTGCAGATTGTTTGTTTTTTAAAAGGGTTTTCATTAAAAAACCACTTCTTGACCTCTTTCTCGTGCAGATGTTACCTTATGTCTTCTAGGCTCTGCACAAACACTTCTCCATCACAAAAAAGAAAACCCTAATCTTCTATCCTTCTCTCCAGCCAACCCCATCCTCTCCCACGCTCTCCACCTCTAGTGCTACATCTCCGGCTCCGCCCAACCCTGTTCGCCGGTCACCACAAGCCTGTTCGCCGCTCAGAACAGCCCCTATTCGCTGCTACATCTCCGGCGCTACATCTCCGTCTACAACAACATCGACCACAGCCCTTGCTCTCCACCTTCGCTGCTAGTGCTACATCTCCGGCTACAACAACATCGACCACAGGTTCAGTCGTCGGCAAGATCTCAGCCCCTCTTCTTCTCCTTTCTTTCTTGCATAAGAAAAAGGTACAATATTCAGAATCTCTACTCACATACATACATTTGGTAGGTTAAATTAGGGTTTGATTTGAATTTAAAATGTTGTAATGATGCATACATCTCTGATTTGTAAAGTAAATCTGTGTTTTTATTTAAAATTGTGTTGTAATGATGCATACATTTATAAAGTAAAGCTGTTTTTGGTTGAAATATGTGTTTTAAGTTCAGATTTGTAAAGTAAACTTGTGTTTTCAACATATTTGTAAAGTAAAGTTGTGTTTTCATTTGAACATGTGTTGTAATGATGCATATATTTCTGATTTGAAGTAAGGAATTGTTTTTGGTTCTTAGTTGAACATAGTGATTTATAAAAATTGTTTGTTGTTGGTTTAAAATTGTTAATTTGTTAATTTTAGTTCTTCATGTTTGTAAAAAAAATTGTTTGTTCCTTTTGTTGTTTGTTGTTTGTGTTAGGTTATAATTGTTAATTTGTAATGTTAGTTCATAATTTTTGTTTGTTGTTGTTATAATTGTTAATTTGTAGTGTTAGGTTTCTTGTTTGTTGTTAGTTTAAAATTGTAAATTGTTCCTTTGGTTGTTTGTTGATTAATAGAAATGGGAGAGAAACAACAATGGTCAAACGACCATCTAAAATGCTTATTAGAGACTTGCATTGAAGAGATAAACACGGTGGGTAGAAAAGGCTTGAGTTTGCATAAAGACTCGTGGAATAAATTAGGAAAAGTTCTTAAGGAAAAGTTTGGCTTGGATTTGACTCAAAAACAAATGAAGAATGCATATGATAATCTTAAAGCCAAATACGTAGGTTGGGTGTATTTGAAAAACAAAACCGGCAACATATACAACCCTCAAACAAATACTTTTACCTTAACGAACGAAGAATGGGAAGAATTTAAGAAGGTATGTTCATTTATATAAATTTTAATCATAATCCTAAAAAAAAAGTTTATAACATTTTTTTTTATACTTTGGGTTTAGGGGCATCCAAAGGCTGCATCATTGAAGACAGTTCCATTGCCTTTTCCAGAACTTTGTGCAGAATTGTTTGATGGAAATACTGCCACTGGAAATTGCAAGTGGACCTCAACCCAAACAACATCCGGGGTTGGATCTTCTTGTCATCGTGTCCAAGCGCTTATGATTATGGACACCCATTCTCATGACACACAAGATGATGTCGGCACCTCTGAGCCTACTTCCGAGCCCACTTCTGAGCCTAATCCTGAGCCCACTTCTGAGCCGACTTCCGAGTCTACTTCCCAGCCCACTTCTGAGCCTAATCCAAACAAAAGGGCCAAAATCTCAAAATCATCTATTAACCATGATGATTTAGCACGTGATATGCAGAAGGCTCTACAGGTTTTGATTAAAGGCAAAGAAGGGCCGACAGTTCGTGAGTGTTCTGAGAAGTTAAAGTTGGTTGGGTTAGACCCGGTAGATCCTATATTCTTAGCTGCTTTTCACATTTTTGGGGTGTCCTCCGACATGAGAGAGGCGTGGATGGCATTACCAGAAATTCCCGAGGTCTTAAGAGGGTGGATTGGGATGAAAGCAAAAAGTTTAGGCCTGCTAAAGTAGTGAAGACCTTACATGCTTAACACGACTGTTAGCTTTTGTTTATGTTTGAGACATTGCTTGCTTTTGTTTATGTTTGAGACATTTTATGCTTTTGTTTATGTTTAAGACATTTTATGCTTTTGTTTATGTTAGACATTGTATGGTTTTATGATTGTATCCTTTGGTTTATGATTGTATCCTTTGGTTTTATGCTTATGCTTTTGGTTGTTTATAATTGTTAAAACAGGTTCATAATGGAGTATAATAAGAAATTACTTCTCGTTATTCTTATGTACTTGTATGTCCGGTTTTTTGGAAGAGAGGTTTAAAACGAGTGCGAGACAATGATTCGCGTATGACGGGACATAAATACACGTTAGAGTTATTGACAGGAAATCTCAAACAATGCATTGAACTTCTACGTATGTCTCGAGAATCATTTGTCCGACTATGTGCACATTTTAGAGTAAATTATTCGTTAAAGGATAGTAAACATGTATCGGTTGAGGAGAAGATGGCTATGTTTTTTATGATAATCGGTCATAATCAACGATATGTAGTTATCAAGCGTAGATTTCAACACTCAAAGCAAACAATTCATAAATATTTTTATGAATTCTTGGATAAAATGATGCTTTTTGCCAAAGAAATGATAGTACCAACTTCTTTCAATCCTAATCCAAACATACCGGGACATAACAAGAGACTACGACGGGTTTTTAAAGGAGCGGTTGGTTCACTAGATGGAACTTTAATACATGTTGTTGTCCCTACTAGTAAACAAGATTTATATAGAGGAAGAGGAAAAGGAGATTGTTATCAAAACGTATTAGCAATTTGTGACTTCAACATGATTTTTACGTTCGTCGTGGCCGGATGGGAAGGTGTAGCAGATGATGCAAGAATATTATCAGAGGCATTATCAGATCCAGATGCACCATTCCCCTTTCCACCACAAGGTATGTTTATGTTTTGTTAAATATTTATCACTTGGTTTACTTTTCTAAATAATTGTATATCTTTACAGACAAGTATTATCTTTGTGATGCCGCGTATGCACACATAAGGGGATTTATGGCTCCATATCGTAATGTGAGGTATTGGCTAGGAGATTTTCGCCGAAGACGTGCGTTGACGAATAAAGAGAAATTTAACCATGCTCATGCAAGACTTCGGAACGTAATTGAGCGTGCTTTTGGTGTCTTGAAAGCAAGATTCCCTATTTTGAAAAGGATGGCACCATTTCCATTGGTTACACAAAGGAACATTACCATTGCATGTTTCGCGCTACATAATTTTATAAGGAAAGAGGGTTTGAGCGATGAATTGTTTACAGAATACGATCAACCCAATGTTTCGGTGCATAATAGGCTAGTGCACGTTGATGCTGATGAAGACGATGTTGAAGCACATGGTACTGCATCGGATCGGGAATATATGACTCAGTTACGAGATGAGATTGCTGAGCAGTTAATGCAAAGCATGGATACAATGCTTTAAAAAAATGTTATTGTCTTTTTTATGAATATTATTTCAGTATTGTATAACTATTATTTAAGTTTGAATGTTGAAAAACTCTTATAAGTTTAATAAATCAGTTTATTTATATTTCAGTTTATTTCAGCAGTTTGCAGAAGTAAAAAAACAAACAGTCTTCTTCTTGCAGACTGCAGACATTTGGTCCAGCACTTCTGCTGCAGATGTCTGCAGATGTGGTCCGCAGACGTTTTACCTCAGAAAAAACAAACAGCACCAAAGTGTCTAGTGTAATACTTTTTATTTTTAATCTTTTCGCACTTCTTATTTGGTTATGTATTAATGACTTTAATAACTAGTTTCTTATGTTGAAGGTGATTTTTCCTTATCGTTTGTCCGTGGTGTCTTGGCATTATTTTACTGTCTATATAAAATAAAAGATTTTCACCATTCATATCTCCACGGTCTATATGGAGGTATGTTGGCTACCTGGTCGGGGGTTAAGGGAACGGTTTGGTAAGAGTCTTGCCTTGTTCAGTGTATAGATTCTGCAAGGACCTGGGTCAAATTTAGTAGAACCTCCTTCAATACTTAACGGTATTGGATGGCGGGGGTCCAAACTCTTTGATCCCCTCATATGTAAGCTACTATTAATACTTTAACCCGGCTACTTAGGACTGTATCCCTGCTGACTCAGACTACTTAGCCGAGGGTAACGTCACCTTCAAAAGAGGGGCCTACCATAATATGCATTAATAACTTAATTAATTATCTTTCAATAATCCGACCCTTTAGGATTGTATCCTTGCTGACTCAAACTACCGGGTTGAGGGTAACGTCACCTTCAAAAGAGGGGCCTACTACAATAACTAAGATAATCTCTTAAAAAGTGCAAAAGTGCGGAAATAATCAAAGGTTACACTATACACGAGTCGGAGCCAAGTGATTCATATTGTCTATCTGTTTTTACTTTTATTTTATTTTCAGCATTTTAGTTAGTTTTTATTTTTCTAGTTTAAAACCTTTTTCTAAATTTTTTATTTGATTAGACGTTGAGGATAAACCGGTACTAAAAGCTCTTGTGTCCTTGGACGACCTCGGTATCTTACCAACACTATACTACGCTCACGATGGGTGCACTTGCCCATATGTGTGTTTAGTGTTAGTAAATATCGTGTTTTATAAATTTAAAACTTGGCTAAAGAAAGTGTAAAAGGGCTTAAAATAAACATTAAAACCATAACACACTTCACGCACATCAAGTTTTTGGCGCCGCTGCCGGGGACACAAGGATTTTAAGAAAGCTTAAAATCGACGGCCTAATCAGTTTTCCAAAACTTTTTTAAAACGCGCGCACATTTTTCTGCATTTTAGTTTAGTTTTGCATTTACAGTAGCCTGAACACGGGCCGTGCTCACTGAACACGGGGCCGTGCTGCATATTTTTCATAAAACACCCAGTAACAGAAGCTGAACACGGGGTTGTGATCATTGAACACGTCCCCGTGCTCAAAGAAATCAATAACTTTAATTAAAACGCCCAGATACAGATTCTGTACACGGGGCCGTGTCCACTGAACAATACTCAGGAGGTTACAACTACACCTATGAGGAGGATGATTATAGGAGTAACTATTGCACTAATTGTGGTGACCCACACTCGGTTCAATATTGTAACTTATATCAACCATCCAATTCATACACCTATTATGAGGAGCCCAAGTACGAACCATCAACTTCATACACATCCTATGAAGACCAAAGGTATGAACCTCCTCCCTCATACTCATATTTTGTTGAACCAAGGTATGAGCCTTCATATTCATACTTTGAGGAACCAAGATATGAGCCACCACCTTCGTATACTTATTATGAGGAACCATGGCGTGAACAACCCACCTCATATGAGTATTGTGAAGAACAAAATTACGACCCTTATCCGTCATATGCTTACAATGAAGAACAATGGTGTGAACCATCTACTTCATATGGGTATTATGAGGAACAAAGGATCGAACAACCGGATTCAAGCTTTGAAAATCCCGATCCTTTTTCTATAACCGAAGTGACCGATAGGATATTAGAACACCTTAGAGTTATCGATCGCTATATAAAAGAATCTCGCGTAAGGGAAGAGGAGTCCCGCGCAAGAGAAGAATTAAATAAAGAAGAGATAACTGAAAGTGTAAAAATGGAAGAACAAATAAGTGTAAAACCGACACATGAGTTAAACAACGAAAAAGGTGAGTCCGACAAAGTTAAAATTCAAGAAGAGTCTAATTTTGAAGAAATTAATCTCTTGTCACCTTCTTTTGAAAATCATTGTTTAGTTCCCACTCATGCTAAGTTTTTAAAAGAATTAAACACTAACATTAAAATTGACGAAACGGTAAGTGTTAAGTTAACTAATGATCAAACCTCGCTAATAAAAGAAGACCCATTTGAAATCAACATTACACCGGTTCCATGTTTTTTTCAAAATTCGTTTATTAGTAATGTCACGATTGATAAAGATCTTTGTGTTAACATAATGCCTAACTACATTTTCGAAAAATTAAGTATTAGTGATTTTTCTCCACTTCAAATACCCATTTTTCTATCTAATCGGAGAATAATAAAATCAATCGGTGTAGTTGAGGATGTCTTGGTTCAAACAAATCAAATGGTAATCCCAACCGACTTTGTCATCCTTGATGACGCTCCTCTAGTGTTGGGACGACCCTTTGTAAAAACTCACGAAGCTTTGAAAAACCGGAAGTTCAACAATCTACCTCTTCAATTAGGGGCATTTAAAAAGAGTGTCGATCTTGAGCGGTCAATGAAATATCCATTCGGCCATAATGACCCCCTAATTGAAGATGAAGATGAACCACCCGATACAAGTGAAAAGTTTGACCAGTTTGTTGAAGAAGAGGTCGCCATAGAACAAACTTTTAAAGTTCTTGATCAAAATGAGCAACCAAATAAGGAGTCTCCTAAAGACCCACCTCTTGAGCTCAAAGAACTTCCAAAAGGTTTGGAATATGCTTTTCTAGACAAAGATGGTAAATTACCTGTAATTATTTCGTCTAAATTAGATAGTTTAGAAAAAGAAAAATTAATTAACCTTTTGAAAAAACACAAAAATGCGATCGCTTGGAAGCTTATAGATATTAAAGGAATAAGTCCTTCCATGTGCACGCACAAAATTTTAATGAATGATGACTACAAATTGGTAATACAACCACAACGTCGAGTAAATCCCAATGTTCAAGAAGTGGTTAAAAACGAAGTCATCAAATTACTTGACGCCGGACTTATTTATCCTATCTCCGATAGTCCTTGGGTAAGTCCCGTCCAAGTTGTTCCAAAGAAAGGAGGTATGAAGGTAATAACTAATGAAAAGAATGAATTAATACCAACGAGAACCGTCACAGGATGGAGAGTATGTATAGATTATAGACGATTAAATGAAGCAACAAGGAAAGATCACTTTCCTTTGCCCTTCATTGATCAAATGTTAGAAAGATTATCCGGTCATAAATTTTACTGTTTCTTGGATGGTTTTTCAGGTTACTTTCAAATCCCGATAGCACCCGAAGACCAAGAAAAGACAACCTTCACATGCCCCTATGGGACTTTTGCTTATCGACGCATGCCGTTTGGTCTATGTAATGCCCCCACAACCTTCCAACGTTGCATGGTAGCCATCTTCCATGACATGATAGAAAGGACAATGGAAGTCTTCATGGGCGACTTTTATATCTTTGGGGATTCATACGACCAATGCCTCGATAACCTTGAACGAATGCTATCTCGATGTGAGGAAACTAACCTCGCCCTTAACTGGGAAAAATGCCATTTCTTGGTAACAGAGGGAATAGTACTCGGTCATAAAATCTCAAGCGAAGGAATGGAGGTGGATCGAGCCAAAATAGACACCATTTCTCGACTACCACCCCCATCCTCCGTTACAGCTATCAGAAGTTTCCTAGGGCATGCCGGATTTTATAGGCGGTTTATCAAAGACTTTTTCTAAAATTTCAAGGCCTCTAACAAAATTACTTGAAAAAGATGCCCCTTTCATCTTTGACAAGGATTGCAATCAAGCATTTCTAACCATAAAGGAAATGCTAGTCAATGCACCTATCATGATAGCGCCTGATTGGAAATTACCTTTCGAAATCATGTGTGATGCAAGTGACTTTGCAGTTGGAGCTGTCTTGGGACAAAGAAAAGAAAAGCATTTCCACCCAATTTATTATGCTAGTAAAACACTTAACGATGCACAAGAAAATTACACAACAACTGAAAAAGAATTACTAGCTGTGGTATTTGCTTTTGATAAATTTCGTTCTTATCTTGTTCTTTCTAAAACTATAGTCTATACAGATCATGCAGCCATTCGATATCTCTTCAAAAAGTAGGATGCAAAACCACGTTTGATTCGGTGGATTCTACTCCTCCAAGAATTTGATATTGAAATCAAAGACAAAAGAGGAGCAGAAATACCGCGGCAGATCATCTTTCACGCTTAGAAGACCCAGCTTTGGAATGGAGTCCCTAGAAATGGTGGAATACAAGGAAGAACCATGGTACGCCGACTATGCTAACTACCTAGCTAGCGGTATAGTCGCAAAAGGTTGGCCACATCATCAAAGAAAAAAATTCTTTGACAATGTGAAACATTATTTTTGGGAAGATCCATATCTTTTCAAAATGTGTGCCGACCAACTCATCCGACGATGCGTACATGGTAGCGAAGCACGAAGAATTCTCTGCCATTGTCATGAAGGTCCATACGGAGGACATCATGGTGCCGCTAGTACCGCACGAAAGGTATTTGATTCAGGATTTTATTGGCCGACCATTTACAAAGACGCCCAAAGTCTTGTCAAGACATGTGATGCTTGCCAAAGAACAGGTAATATTTCTTCCAAAAACGAAATGCCACAAAATGGCATTCTTGTTTGTGAATTTTTTGATGTGTGGGGACTCGACTTTATGGGACCTTTCCCACCGTCAAAAGGAAACAAATATATACTTGTGGCAGTAGATTACTTGTCTAAATGGGCCGAGGCCGAGGCACTTCCAACAAATGATGGAAGAGTCGTGGTAAGATTTCTGAAAAAAACTATTCTCTCGTTTTGGAACACCTAAAACATTAATAAGTGATAGAGGTACCCATTTTTGCAACCATCAACTTGAAATTTTTTTAACAAGATATGGGGTCTATCACAGGGTCTCAACAGCATATCACCCTCAAACAAACGGACAAGCCGAAGTGACTAATAGAGGTTTAAAACGAATACTCAAAAAAACCGTAGGGTTAAATAAAAAGGAATGGGCAGATAAATTAGATGATGCTTTATGGGCTTTTCGAACTGCTTATAAAACAACAATAGGTACAACCCCATATAAGCTCGTCTATGGAAAAAGTTGTCACTTGCCAGTAGAAATTGCACACAAAGCCTACTGGGCAATTAAAAATGTAAACTTAGATTTAGAATTTGCTGGTAAAAATCGATTTTGTCAATTAAATGAGTTAGACGAACTTAGGAATTATGCATACTCAAACTCAGAAATTTACAAGGAAAGAATGAAAAGCTTACACGACAAACACATTAAACCTAATGAATTTCGAGTAGGAGATCAAGTTCTTTTGTTTAATTCACGACTTCGATTATTTCCTGGTAAATTAAAGTCTAGGTGGTCAGGACCTTTCTCCATCACCCATATTTTCCCACACGGTGCAGTAGAAATTAAATCTCGGAATGGAATTCCATTCAAAGTCAATGGCCAACGGCTGAAACTCAATCAAGGATTCATTGAGGATGAAGAAGAGGAGATCTCTCTTCAAACGATCGAAGAATAAAAACATCAACATCATACCTGGTAAGTTACGAACCAACAGGGACGAACTCTTAATCGGTAAGTCTTCTAACCAAGTTTTGGGAAAACTAGGGCATTCACACGAGCACAAAAAAAAACAAAAAAAAATTCAAAACTTTGCTCGGCACGAGGCCGTGTCCGCGCGACTGTCGGGATAAATCCCCTTTTTCATAACAGTTACACCATTCCACACGCCCCGTTTCCCTGAAAACACTCTGGTTCAAGGCGATTTTCCGCAGATTTTCGACGTCTCCTATCATTCTAACAACACCAAGGTATGATTCTATCAACATTAGTAGTTAGATTAAGGATTTGCATCTAGTTAAAACTTCAAAAATTTGGGAAAAAATCTAGGGTTCTTGAACTACATCCGGATCGAACCTCAAATTTTTGCCTAAATCTGTTAGCGTTTAGTTAGATTAGTGTTATAGGAAGTAAATCCACTTGTATTGTTCAAAGATTCGCCCGATTTCTCACAAAAACCCCAAACCCTTGTTTTTGAACCGAAAAAGATAAAATTGAATGGGTGAACGGGTTGTTTTGGGAAAAACGGCACTTGGGGTTTCATTTTTAGGGGAAACCGCACCTGTTGGACCAAAAATTTTCAAGTTTTCGAAACCGGGTCAAAAAATGATGTTTTTGAGTAACAGACGCCTGGACACGGGGTTGTGTCCGCTGAACACGGGGCCGTGTCCGCTGAACACGGGGCCGTGTCCAGCTCGCTAATGGTTTTAAGATTTTGAAGAACAACGGTTGGGTTTTCTTTACTACAACTGAAAGACATCTTAAAGATTATCAAATCTATATGTTGCAGTTGTCTTGCACGTGTTTAGGCGAGGCCATTGCATCTTAGGTTAATGCAAGGCGAGGACATTATATCCTAGGTTAACGCAAGGCGAGAAACTTGCTCTAGGTACACACAAAGTTGTTTTTAAATTTGTTATAAGTTTATTACTTCCTTTTTAGAGTTCTTAATTATCAATTATCTTTTGTGGTGCTTATGTTCAACTTTGAATGTGCGCTCCCAAGCTATTATTATGTTTGTTAATATTTTTTATAACAAAGATGAGCGCTAAAAGGTGAACAAGCGGTAGTGGTTGGAGCTATAGTTGTGTTTCCAATTATATATATCAAAAGTAAGTTCTTTTAGAGAAGTTGGATTATGTGTTGTGGATAATGTGTTTGATTCAGTAGTTACTCTCATGTGGCAAAGTTTGATATTTTTTATATACACGGTTTATTTTTAAACGTTATGATAAAAGTTAAAGTGTGTTTTTTATTATTTCTGTTTATCTATTAAAAACATTAAACTACCCATTAGTTCCATCATGGATTAAATACAATTTAAACTGACCCATATGCATGCATTGGTTGCATTTCGTTAAAGGCAAGGTACAATGACCCGTGCAAAGATTTCTGAAATTAATGCCTGCAATGACACTGATCTTCTTGACGCGCGACCCATGAAGATATGGTTTTCTTATGATCGAAATAATAATGAATACTGCTATCTTTTGGTTGATAAACATGTAAGTAGCGTTCAACTCTATACATTGTTTTGTTAGCTTTTCTTTGTTCATTGTTTTATATTTACTAGGTGTGTCCTTATTCATTGGCTTTTGGAATTGAAAATACTCAGGTACACTTAAAAAATTACAACACCGTTCTCATATTATGTTGGAAAAGAAGATAAGATTCCAGGCGTACTCACCCAAACCAACCAAGGGCTGACTAGAATAAGACTTCAAGATCAAAGGTATGTCAAAAACTACAAACTATGATCCTCATGGGTCTAAAATCAAGGTAGTTAAGGCCTTCAAATTTTTAAAGAATTAGATCAAGTTCAGAAAAACTTTTGATAGGCTGAGTCATTTTTCGGATTGAACACGGCATTTTCCAGTCAAGGCCTTTGAATTTCTGGTTAGTACGCCATATATAGTTTCATTTGTTTATTAGTTGCGGGGTAATATGGGCCGGTTAACAAGATATCGAAGTGGTGGTCTATGGTTAAAATTTTTGTAACAATTTACAATAATCAAACTTGATGGTAAAATAATTTTTATTGAAACGATTATTACAAAATTTATACTAAGACTTAAACAAATTTAAAGTCTATTCATAAAGTTAAATTATAGGATTTGTTGTTTGTTTAAAATAAATTGCATTGCAATACATTCAGTAATGAGTGTTTGTCAAAAAATGGTTATAAATATAATGCAGATGTTCAAGACTGCTTGGGGATAAACAAATCATGTTTGAGATAAATTTAAGATTACCCGACCATGTGCAATGCGCATTTTACCGATTTAGTTACTAAAGACAATTGTTAGTGTTCGGTAAGAGTGGTTTCATGGTTGTTTTGTGTGTTTTAATGAGGTTTTTGAACTTTTCAGTGTGAACACACTTCGACTTTGCAGCAGGTTGGAGTTCTTCGTTTCGCTTACAAAAGTTGTGAGTTGTGAGCAAGTCTCTCTGCAATTAAATTTAACAGTATAGATACCATGACGAACCAAATTAGTACCGATCAAATGCCCGTCGCAAAGAATGATTTGGTTTAACGTGATCGTGTTCTGAGTTGTGTTGTAAAATGTACATGTTATCACAACAAGAATGTTTTGGTTGAGTGAGCCGCAACGCGGCGTTGTGTATAAATTTATTATAAAAACAACATTGAGTGTCCCTTTTATAGTTGTCTTTTTTCAGTTACATTTACTGTAAAAACAAAATTTGTTATATATAGATGTGTTCATTTGAGATGAAATGTTCCTTTTTTTCATTTGGAGTTTGTATTAAGATAGGTTCCCAAGTGGAACAATCTCAAAGACCAACATATGGTAACTCAAGAAGCTTAGAATTAAAAAGATAGCCATTTTAGTAAGTTGCGACAAGAATCGAGTACGCTCAAACAATTGTATTCTCTTGTGGATACTCAAAAGCGCATAGCTATCTATGTATAATTTATTAAATCAATAGATTTGTAAGAAATATTTTCTTTATACAACCCGTGTAACACACGGGATCTAAAGCTAGTTAAACAATATAATCAAAATCACTAAAATCTCGCTAGTTTCCGTATATACAAGATACATAGTTCTTAGTGTATACACATGTGTACATCTCGCTGGTATCAGTTTATACAATATACACAGTTGTTAGTTTATACACATGTGTACAGTCTCGCTAACTATCATTTTATACAAGATACACAGCTGTTAGTTTATACACATGCGTACAGTCTTTTATACATCTGTGTATTATATTCAGAAATGGTTACATATCTGTATATTAACAACATATAGTATATTAGGCATGCACACAAGTAGATTTATATAAAAATTATAAAATTAATGAAAATGAAACATATCACATGTAGGCAAAAATAAATAACTTCATCACATATTAAAAAAAATTAATGCTAAAAAATAATTACAATTTCAATCTCAGGAGAAATTTTTTAATGTTTATTGAAAATTATAAAAAAGTTAAAAACAATGTATTATGATATCTATATATACGGATAATAAAAGAAAAACAATATTCAAGTTAAAATTAATACAAAATCTATGGATAAAGGAATAATGGAGAAATAATTAAAAAAAATGAGAGAGAGAGAGTTAAGAGATGAGAAAATTAAGGGATTTTGATTAAACATACTTAGGTAATGTCAATCATACCCTTATAATCTAAAAAATGATCAAGTGCCAAGATTAGTTCACTCAGTTCACTCTCAAGAAGTTGTTCACTCTTGATCCTAATCCTATATATATAGGATTAGGTTCAAGAGTGAACACTAGTGTAATTTGCGAACTGAGCGAACTAATTGTAAGACCCTAAATCGTATTAGACAAAAAGTCGCAGCGGAAAATTCGTGCCTTAAAATTTCTTTCATTACAAGCGTCTTGACTTACTTGAAGGTTCATTTTAATATGTATCTTTTACAAAAATAAGGCATAAGTCCTGTTTACTAATAATACATACTCAATTATTCCCGTACAATCTATCCTGTGACTCGGTCTTCGATCTCTATTCCTTGTGATAATCACCCGTGATCCGTATAACCTGCACGCACACATTCATTCATAACATTAGCACACATTATATAAACAAGATTCATTCACACACACTTCACTTTACATCATTTTCCAAACTTTAAGCATTTCATCTGCGTATCCATTTCCTGGTGAGGCTTCAATAATGTACCTGCATTACTTTTCATTCTCAAGGTACACCATTAATAATGTTAACACTCAACGTCTCTAAAATAGGCATACATACGTACTTACATACAAACATACATACACATCTACATCCATACATACCTTTCCTACAGCTTTACATACGTGCATACACTCATATATGTCTTTATGCATACATACATACACAACTACATACATACATACCTTTCCTACGTCTTTACATACATGCATACACTCGTACCTATCTTTATACATACATACATTCATAACTACATACGTACCTGCCTTTCCTACATCTTTACATACATGCATACACTCGTACATCTCTTTATATATACATACATACATACATACATACATACGTACCTACCTTTACAAACACGTACTAGATCACACGTACCTCTTACATACGCATACATTATTTACATGGAGCTTAGGTTTAGATTTATAGCCCATAAACATCTAAGGATTGATCAAAATCATGTTTAGAAAGTCCGCCGTAGTCCACGGATAACAAACCGAAGCCTACGACACATAAATCAACCTAAATCACAAATTTCAGACTTTTGGACTTGGGGAGGTCGTCGGCGACGGCCCTAGGGCCCGTCGGCGACGGCCCGTAGTTTTTCCCGTAGCCAAAACCCCGTAGACAGGAAGATAACCCGTCGGAGAAAAACTGATTTTCCCTTGCCCGTCGGCGACGGCCTCCTTGCCCGTCGGCGACGGGCTCTCTAAAGTGCATTTTTTCTGCAGATCCGTTTCGACATCCGAACGCACTAAAACGCGCATAACTTTCGAACCGTTTACCCGTTTAACCTCCCGTTTCTTCCTACATGCTTGTAAATTCACATTCTATCATATAAACTTAAAATCCCACATCCAGATTAAGGAAATTCTTATCTTACGCTCTATCGGCTTATTATCATTTCCTAATTATTTGACCCGTTATGGGTATTTGCGCATTAATTGGTCTAAGACTAGCAAGACCATACTTCCCACCTCCATACTTGTCCAAAACATTAAACCAATCGTATAACTTGTTTCTAAACCACTTATTAAGATCGTTTGCCCAAAATACCCATCAAGGGCATTTTGGTCAACTTTAAATCCCATCCTTCACGACGTAAGACTACGACACATAATTGACCTCAACCATCATGTTTAGTTAATTAAAACACCATATAACTTAATCGAACATAAGAAGTGATTACAGAAATCACTTATCTTACGCGTCCGTGCTCGTATCCAATTCCTCGCCTCTTCTTGACCCGTTAGCCTTTCTCGCTTGAGTCCGTCTTGACATGATTCCTATACTTTCATGTCACCATCACATTCTCGTTAGTATACCCAGTTGTACGCGTTAACGATTATACCAATCACATAATCCACACTTAACTTCCCTTAGCCATTTCTAACAAGCATACTACTCAAAATCAACTTCATATCCTTTCCAACTCATGTAATTCATCATGTAATCACAAATAACGCATATTAACATAACATGTACCAAACGACTTCCTATAATCCTACCTTTACGACAACGAGTCAAATCACGTTACTTATACTTAGTTGACTTTTGAGAGTCAACTATTAACCATATTTAATTATCAACTTATCATCATATACCCGTAACATCATAGTCGACTATACGGACGATACTATAAACATTTGATCATACACTTGGTGTGAGTACCACCTTCTAAGCATAACGTACAACTAGCTTATACATAAATCTTCTAAGTTCATATATAATTCATCAAATCCTACTACTAATCAACATATAACATTCACACATGAACATCAAACATATCACTACCACATTTCTCTCAATTCAACTTACAAGAATTCATCATATCCATCATAATTCATCAACAATCAGCAAGAATTGAACATGGATGATCATTCAAGTCATCATCCTTACTTTAATAAGTGGGTTTCACCTCTAAACATCAAATTAACACAAACCATACATAACCTATGTTCCATATGATGATTCTAACACTTATACATGATCAATTTCACCTTAACTTACGGATTAGAACATAACCCACTTCACACATGATCACCAATCTTTGATTTAAGACATACCTTACGATCCCCTTGTGAATGTGATCACTAATTCATGCTCGGTTGTGAATTTGGGCCTTGATTCATTCTTCAATTTGAAGCTTTTGATGAACTAGGGTTTGGGGCTCTTGAGAGCCCCTGATCGATCTATCCAGAACACACACGAAGGTGTGTGTGTGTGTGTGTGATCTTTTCCTTTTAATAACTAAACTTTCATTTGTTCCACTTTAGCCCCCTCGGGTTTACCTTTAAAGCATAACTAACACTACCCTCATCATTTAATACTTTTGACCATACTCTTAACTAGGTTAAATAACCTAGTTATTTATTTCATGACATGTCAACTAAGAACATACGACAAATATTAACATTCAGATTTTGGGGCGTTACAAGTCTACCACCCTTAAACAAGGTTTCGTCCCCGAAACCTTTCTTACCTCTATTTAACACTAATTAATTCTTCTCTACGTCCCATCAACACTACCGCTAGCCCATCACAACGACTATCTTCTTTCTTAAAGAACCCGTTCCGGAGTTCTTATTAGTGTCGCTTTCACTAATGACGCTAATTCCTAACAGCCTTCATAGCTAATGGTTCAATCATCATTCTATTACTCATATATCATATGCATCATATATCTTTTGTTTACTTGAAACCATTACAACATCCCATTACTAACATTCCCATTTGTTCATTTCAACATTCCAAATGTTTTCATCGACCATACGATCTTGCATCGTAATTTGCATATACTCAGATATGATTAACTCTAACTAATACGTCATAGTAATGGGTAACTATACATTCTCGATTCATAAACTATTCATATAATTGGCTTTTTCTTAACAAGTCCATACTTTTCATACCATACATTCACGTAACATTCTCATTTCCTTGACCGGTTAATAACGGGTCAATATACACACTTCCTCAATCTGTAATCCTACATACATTTGTATGATCCGTTCATAACGGATCTACTATTTTCTTCTCATTTCTTAAAAGATTACATTCTCTATATGCATTGTATAATATTTAACTCTTGCGTCTCCACCACAACAAAACTACTAGTACATAACCACACCTACATGCAAGTCCCTAACGTTAACCTTATTCCATAGTTTCTACAGTGACTTGTGTCTTGCATACTTCTACGCTACCTTTAGATCAATTCGTTCATTTCATATTACTATTGCTTTCACTTCATGCATTACTTAATTTACATATATAAATGTGTCATACCAGTTCATATCTATCCAACATAAGTTAAACATTTTACTAACCTCTTTTTCATTTCCCAAACCAACGATCCGTAACTCAGATCGATCATTTTCCCCTCGATCACTAGCCATAACATGTCCGTTTTCATTCATCCGTGTAACGAGCTTCCGCTCGTGCACATCCTTTCACCAATTCAATTTGGTTTCATCACATTAATAGTTCTAGCATTATCATTAATCAACATCGGCGGTTAGCATATGTCATATAGACATTCATTACACTAGGTGATTACCCACCTATATCTTTTCTACAATTTCCTACGTACCTACTATAACGTACCACACATTCTAACTCTTACATGCAATCCTTTCATTCTATTAATCATTTCGCCAACTGAAGTACACGTTCGTACTTCCTTCCATTAATGCTTACTTGCAAAGACCTTATTACATCGTTTCAATATTTCTTCCCAAGCTTACCATTCCCGCCCATACTCAAGTTATTGTCCGGGTCACAACCCTTCATCATTCTGACTTCTAAGAGTCAATTACTAACACATCTAACATTGTTAAACAAAGTTCCGAGTTTAATATGTAGATGATATTCCGAGTTTATTATTGAACAAGGTAGTTTGAGTTATGAAGGTATTATCTATGTGGCCGATTTTGTTGTAAAAGATTTTATACTCTAAAGTTTAACGACCTTAAAGCGTAAATTTATTTTTAAGTCGGGGCAGAAACATAACTTTGAAATGATGGCAAAGTCGTAATTATACGGGGGAAAAAATAATGGCAAAACTGTAAATTTAAACGGGGCGATGTCGTAATTTTGAACCTAGGGCAAAATTTGAAATTTTTTGCTGGGAGCAAAAGCGTAATTTTATTTTTAAGTGCGGAAAAAAATAATTTTACAACTAATGGCAAAATCGTAATTTTAAAGCGGGGGTAAAATCGTAATTTTGTTGAGCCAATAGAAGAGTGTCACTGGCACTATTATTTTGCCGTCCATTTAGCCCAATAAAAGGCGAGAACTGTTGCCTTGTCGGCGCCGACTTTTGTGATTGTAGTAGTTGAAAATAGAAGGTCAAGATAAAGATTTGAGATATTTTTCTATTTTTGTCATTGAGATATTTTTTTTTGGCAAAGATTGAGATATTTTTCTTCTTCCTGACAGTTTTGTCCTGATTGAGATATTTATTTTGAAAAAATTGAGATATTTTTCCTCTTCCATGAGTTTCTTCTTATCGAAAACAAAAGTATCCGCAAAATATATTATCATGGTCTCCATTCCAATGCTCCATTATCTTTCCAATTAAAAACCTATGGCCGCCAACCGCCTCCCTCCCGGCCACAAATAAATTCTATTGGTTTATAAAGTACCCACATATGCATCCATAACGTTTATAAGTACCAACATAAGAATCCATAAACTTGCATGGCTAACCGTACAAATGATATCAACAACCCTCACCCTCCTGTTCGTATAACTGAGTCGGGAAAGTTTAGTAATGCCTTGGATCCTTTGAGAGTCAGTGGAGCTGCATCTTAAGCCGCAGCCGCCATGTCGGGTGTGGGATACGAGCCCAGCCAAATACGAGTGGCCTTGCGTCGAACCCGAATTTCAGAAACCCATTTTCAGTCCTAGTCCTGCATCTGATATCATGATAGATTCGGAACCTCCAGCAGCCGACACCCAATCTATCATGGTATCAGATGCTGGACTAGGACTGGAAATGGGTTTCTAAATTCGGGTTCCACACAAGTCCACTCGCATTTGGTTGGGATTGTATCCCACACCCGACAAGGCGGCTACGGCTTACGATGCAGCTGCACTGGCTCTCAAAGGATCCAATGCATTGCTAAACTTTCCTTGACTCAGTTTTACCTAATTATGTTCCAGAGCGTCCCACTGCTGATGACATCTGTGCGGTAGTTGCACGCGCAACAGCTGCTCGACATGGCAAATATGTTATCCGACATGGCGGAATTTATGGACCATGACGTAGTATTAGACATGCCAAATATGTTATCCGACATGGCGGAATGAATGGTGCTGCTGAGCCCTTACCTGTGTATATAACCCTTACCAGGAACGTTACCACCTCAAACGGATCTAAACTTTACTTTGGATATATCTTAGCATAAGTGTACACTTAGCATCTTTAAGACTCGTGCTTAACACTCACTCATTACCAGTGGCGGATCTAGGATTCCGACCAAGCGGGAGCGTTTTATAAATAAGCGGTAACGAAATCGAAAAAACGTCAAATTTTTCCAAAATTTACACTAAAAACGTCAAAAATTTTCCGACCTAGCGGTAGCGGGCGCACCCCCGAGGTTGTACATAGGTCCGCCCCTGCTCATTACCAGATGTTCATATGAAGCGGTGTGAATCTAAGACCTGAGCTCTTAGTGCAATTTCTAAATTTAACCAGTATCATTCTATGCGAAGGGTTCCTCCAAAATTTCGGGACGAAATTCTTCAAAGTAGGGGAGACTGTAACATCCGTAAAAATAACGGATATTTTTTATGGTGGGCATGTTGTGATATAAGAAAAACTTGTTACTCAATAAAAAGAAGAAAAATGTGTAGCGGCAGGTTTGGAACTCGGCACCACAAGGTTTAGCGAAGGTCATATTACCGACTACACCACAGCCAACTGCCTGTTGAGAAATGGATTGGATGAGCTTTATATGGTACGACATGCATTCTTCAATTGAAACAAGATAGGTTGGGGCGTAATCGAACCCGGGACCAGCTAAAATGTAAAGTAACCGCCACAACCGCTGGGCTACAACGTGTTGTAAGTTGTGCCTGCCACCTGCTTAGATTTTATACGCATCTTAATGAGAGGTCTCCTTCCCCATTAGGGCTGGTTCGATCAGTTTCTTCAAAAATTGATGATTGAAATTGGATTTTTGGCTCATTTAATGAGGATAATAAGTGGTAATAACGTTTCCTCATCCCCCCAATCAGTTACCAATCATAACTAGCCAACATTAAAGATGAAAATTCATCACCATTGAAACACCTAAGAGCTTGATAAGTCCCCTATCAAATTCGACCATTCTAAGCATTAAAACCGATTCCCATTGATTCTAAACATCTTTTCATAACCTCAACAACACTCTAAACCTGCAGATTCTCACCCAAGGTCGCGAATTTGACCAAGATTAAAAGCTAGGGCTTGTAACTTGTTCATAGCATATCTCCTTCAATTGGGCACTGATTCCGGTAATTCAAAAGCCTAATCCCCATAGTTTTTCGAGCTCTACAAAACCCCTCTATCAATTTCTATGATAGAGGGCTTAATCTGCACGAATTTTAAATCCCCATTTCTAGGGTTCTTACATGATAAAAATTGGAAATGGGGCTTTTAATTAACTCGTTGAATTCGGACAGGAAGAGAGGAAATGAAAATAAAAAATGATACAATTTTTAGTATTTGAATATTCATTTTTTTTTATTTTCATTTTATTTTTAAGCTTTGCGGAGTGGACCAATATTCCGTACCGGCCCCCCTACTCTCTCCCTATAAAAAAGCATGCGGGAAGCGCGAAGAGCTAAGCCACTAATGTCGTGGCGAAGGTTATACCTCGGAAAGTCCGCGAAGTTAAGGTTTAGATTGACCTTGAAACAACAACGATTAATTACTATTGCTATAAAACAAGCTCGTATTTTATCTTTGTTACCTTTTCTTAATAATGAGAAACAATTTGAAAGAACCGAGAAAGTCTTAGGCTTACATTTTGATTAAATTGATCTTACGCTTTTGTTCCTCATCATATGAGATTAGTTTAGAATTCTTGGGAATTTTTAGGATTTGTTTGAATATCTTATGAATTTTTATTTCAAAATATATAAAAGAATTATATAAAATATGAAATCAACTAAACTTTCATCGTAGGCTCAGTAATTAGTAATTTCGTAGATTTTACGATCCATGATTTTAATTGTTGCGTTACCAAGTAATTAGGATAATTAACATAAAGTTAGTCCTTTTAATAAATACATGATTAATATTATAAAAATGTGATTTTTAAAACAAATATGTTTTATGATGGATTTTTTTAATAGTATGAATATTTTCTAAACCTACAAAAAAAAATATGTACACACACACACACATATATATATATATATATATATATATATATATATATCGTCAGGATTTAGAGAAAACGGTAGAAAGTGTGAGAACGGTGAGAACGCTTATTGATCGTCCGATCAAAACAATCTATGGACTAGATTGGCGCGGTGGCATTTTAGTAAATAACACCAATTTTATTACGTGGACGCGCTTCATTAAGGGTAAAAAAGTAAAAAAAACCATTTCTCACATAAAACGCCATTGAAAAATAAAACGCTAAATAGATACAAAACGCCAATTTTATCACTGCGTACTTTTTTCTGTGTTTTTATTTAAGCTCTCTGGCTACAAAAACGCCAAAAAATATGAAACGCCATTATATATAACGCCAAAGCTTACATCCGGATAAATGTTAATTACATTTTTGGTTATAAAAATAACATTCCGCCTAAACTACGCGCCAAAAAAATTTCTATAAATAGAATCGTCTCACCACCTTCCGTTTTTCCCACCAAAAAAACACACAGTGGTTGCTAAAAAAATTTACAACTCAATGTAAAACGCCAAAATATACAACGACGGCAAACATCTTTTCTTTGATGCTCAGTAATGTTCTGCATGAAGCTTCATTGAATGACTTGTTACGTGAGTGTAGTAAAATTTTGCTGCAAGAGATGGACAAAATTGAAAAAAGAGGGACTGATGACACCCATATGTCATACTGTCGTCTTTGTTCCTGAAGAAGGTTTGGATGATAAGAAGAGACCTATACCAGTGCAAATGCTACTTTGGCCTCGATGATTATAATGAAAATGACAGGCAGATAGCATCCACCCACGCGGGGCCGATCTATGTCTCCAACATCCACAAAGACACTTCAACATATGAACAAAGAAAATAAACAACGCCAAACCCAAAACGCCATTTATTTGTCACATTTCTTGTAGTTTCAAAAGAAAAAAGAGACTGATGACACTGAATATTTAAAATCATAAATTGCTTCTACTTTGTTTTTTTTTTAATTTTCTTTATCTATTGTTTGTTTTATAATTTCAGTTAATAAACAACAAAAGAATATTAATGCTAAAGAATATTAATATGCTATGATGAAAAATATAATAAAACGCCAAAATTAGCAAATACGTGTAAAACGCCATAATGCCATAAAAACGCCCCAAAAAAACTACCAAACTATAATAAAATTAATTTGAACAACTAATATTATAAAAAAAAGCATGAAACAATGTGCAAAGAATATAAAACAAAAGAAGTCCAATAGTTATCTAACCGCCATTGGAAAACAAAACGCCATAATTACAGCCGTCAAAGATTTGACGTGTTACACCATAAAAACAGTTGAGTCTGAAAACAAAACACGGTAAACTGCAAAAAACAGTAAAATGAAACGACGGAAAACATAATTACTAACATTTATTATATTTATTTATCTTTTTCAAAACGCCATAATTACCTGTCATACGCAGGAAAAAAAGTCAATATAAAAGAAGACCATGAGAACCCAAGCTCAAACACGCCAAAAAATTTGACTAAAACGCCACATATTGTCCAAAATGCCAAAAAATTTAAAAATGGCTAAGGTTATTGCATGGAGGTTTGAAAGGAAAGAGAAATAATTCATCATAAAGTTCTCTGATAGGAGAAGGGTAAAGGTAAGGACAATCAAAGTCATGCTTGGAATGAATGAAAAGGTTCGGAAGGATATCCTGACCCTTGGGGTTCTAATAGACAACGATTGTGAAAAAGAGAGAACTGTAATAAAAAGACTGAAGAGAAAATTTCCGGCAGAAGATGATGAAGATGATGATGATATTGAAGATACTCCTATACCAAAACTTAGCAGTTGGGTATTGCATGAGGAAGAAGGAACACTTGAAGTGACTTATAAAAATAGGGTGCAATATTCAAGGCCAATGGAAGAAATATTGAAGACAGGGTTGCTATCTATCATTGAACAACTCTGTGATTTAACACCTTCAAACGATCCAAAATCCAAGGATGCAGTGATATTCAAGAATAGGCTGCAGCAAAGAAGAGATGAGCTAATGGCGTTATACGCAAAAATGAAATTTGATGATGAAGAATCTGAAGAAAGTGATGAACAAAACGATGGGTACATCTCTGATGTAATTCCCACATACGGAAGACTATTAGTTTATTTTGATTTTCGTGTTATTGTAGTTTTATAAAATATTAATCTATGGTAATCAATTATTAACAAAAATATACAAAACGCCAAAAATGACATGGAAAAAACCATAACGCCAAAAAATTAACTATGTGACACAAAAAGAATTAATTCAACGAGAAGAAATTTGAGAAAAAACAGTAAAACGCCAAATAATTAATAATTCTACATAACGCCAAAATTATCTTGCACGCAAAAAATAAAGCAGCATGTCAAACGCAAAAATCGTGAAAGGAGAAGAATACTAAAAAGACAAAAAAACCCCTCGAACCCTGATCATGCCCCGCGCCACGTGTTCGGCCAGGATGCGTTCTCAACGTTCTCACACTTTTTGCTGTTTTCTCCCGATCCCGTTTCTATATATATAGAACCCCACCCTAGGTAGAGGATCCTGTACATTAATCTAATATTATGAGAAGAGTGAGAAATAATGTGGTGATGACACGTGTCCTATATCTAAATTAATTTAAAAGGGTGAAGTAGTAATTTTCTATTTTTTTCAATTAATTGATTAAAAGATAACTGCCAAAATAACCGCAACCCTTTATTATAGGAATTCGAATTTAAGAATTAATCTACGAATTTGTGTCATCTCGTTCACCGGTTATTAATTCTGTAGTGTTATATAATTTTGTAGTGCAACCACCATTCAGAACTTTATAATGTTATATATTTTTATATAGTGTTATATAGTGTTACATGGTGTTATATAATTCTGTAGTGCAACCACCAAAAACACTATATAACACCATCAATTATTACTTCTGTAGTACAACCACTATTCAGAACTGTATAATATTATATATTTTTATATAGTGTTATATAGTGTTACATGGTGTTATATGATGTTATATAGTGTTCTTTGGTTTATATCGTATTATATGATGGATGCATAGTGTTATATAGTGTTATATTTTTCTGGTAACATGTCTATGATGGATGTATAGTGTTATATATTGTTATATAGTGTTACATAGTGTTATATGGTGTTACATAGTGTTATATGGTGTTATATAGTGTTATATGATTGATGTATAGTGTTATATGATGGATGTATAGTGTAATACATTTCTTGTAGCAATTACATATTTATGTATTTTTAGAATTTAGGATCGATAGAATTTAGCAGTTAAATTTGAATAGCTAGAATTTAGGGGTGAATCACTAAAATTTAGGAGAGGTTACCTAATTTGAAAAATATACAAAGACACTATTACCCCTATAATTTTCAAATGAGTCCATATAATTAAAACACAATTTATAATTTGATCCCTATTGATCTCAACTATTAGATAAAAGATCTAATGATTTAAAACACTTCTCACACTTTAGACACTTTGTACACTATCCTTACCCCCACCCTATATATATTACCATCAAATCATAAAATTTAGATTCGATTAATCTGGTATAACCCATATAATTTCTAATGGATAACTTTTAATGTTTGACTCAATTTTATCATGATATAAAAATTGAATATGGACTTAGGAAATTTTATTGTATCTTTATTTAATATGTCACAAATGTTAATTAGGCAAAGTTGGTGAGTTTTAAGATGTTAAAATCGTATAAGAATATAATAATACATTATGATACATTACCTAGGTTATTTCTATATTGTGATATTTAGTATGATATATATATATAGGGTGGGAGTTGGCTACAAAGTTCATTTTTCCTACAAAGTGTAAAAAGTCATAAAACATCATAATGCAAACCATAAAACACACTTAAAACCCACAAATAACAAAGTGAAGATTACTAAAACGCCATATTGGTGAATTTTGTATTGTGTTTTGGATCATAAGGCTTTAATTATCGAATAACTAACATTAGTGTGTTTTATGTTGATTATCATGTTGTGTTTTATATTAATAGTTCAACGATGGTGTGTTTGAAGTTTTTATGGACTGTTAGGGTTTGGATATTGTGTTTTAGTGATCTTCACTCTATTATTTGTGGGGTTTAAGTGTGTTTTATGGCTGAAATTGTGGCGTTTTATGACTTTGTACACTTTGTAGGAAAAATGAACTTTGTAGCCGAACCCCACCATATATATATATATATATATATATATATATATATATATATATATATATATATATATATATATATATATATATTAGGGCGACTTCTCGTCTTTTGAGGAACTTCCAAATTGTGCGGTGATTTAACAAGATTAAGCAGGAACGCAAACCGTGAGTTGATTCGAATCCGTTGCCCCATTTTTGTCATTAAATATTTTGGGGTGTATTTCATGTTTATTTTAAATTTCTTATTTCCATTTTTTTTAACATGCTATTCGATGTGTCACAGGTTTCGTGTGGATCCACTTGGCTGACCGGTTCCCCGCGGCCATGGGTCGAACTCGGTATCGCCATCATTGTTTCGCAGATTCGCTTTTCAGGGCTTGAATCTCTATGTGTCTATGATTACTAATATTGTTATGTTTGCTTTCTTATCATATATGTGTTGAATTCTTGTTATGTTGAAAGACATAGTTTCACATTTGATAATGCATGTTATAATATAAGATTTTCTAAAGATAATTAAAACAGAAAAATAAGTTTTTAAATAGAAAGCCAATCTATTCACCAACATGTTTGTTGACCTAAAACTCTTTTACGCGTCATACAGGTTCACAAGGGTGGGCGGATTTTGAATTGAAGACATGTAGGACTGCCTTAGTAATAAACCGACTATGATATGTGCTTTTATTTGAATTTGTTACTTGGTATTAATATTTGAATTCTATACTATGTGTGACGAATTTAATATTGATGCTTTAAATACTTCAACTTTTAAATAGTTGTTATAAACTTAGAGCAATTATCATGCCCCGTACTATTCCGCTTCGGATCGGGTTGTGACAAATACAAAGTCAGCAAGTCTAAACTGAACAAAACTTAAAGCGAAACTCACACATGTTTAATTGTAAATGTAAAACTTAAGTTAAATAAATTAATGGCAAAAATAAATTATGTGTTTTCTTTCAACTGTATATTCCTAACTTAAAAGTAATTTTCTTTTACAGTAGTAGGTGTGTGTTTATCATTTTGTTATTAGCATGACGTTTGTTTTTATTTATCAAAACTTGAACTTACCATTGTGATCTTATAATGATGTAGGCTAGTTACGACTTACGAGGGTAGATGGATAGTCTTTCAACAGCAGAGTTTGAGGAGTCAATAAGTGGAACCAATGAAGTTAGAACTTTTTCCCGAAGAAAGCTAACATCAACTGTGTCAATAACCGATACTGTTACCAATATTTTTTTAGACTTTTTTTCGATCTTTTAGAATATTTTAGAATTTTTTAAGATTTTTTTTATTTTTTTTGGATTTTGACAATTTGTTGATTTTTTTTTATTTTCTTTAGTTGTTTTATACTTCTAGAGTTTTTTTTATTATATACTTTTAATATGGATCGATCCGGATAGTCATCCATCCATTTAAAATTATTGGATATAGATCAGATCATGATCCATTATGCTGGATCATGGATAAGATCATGATCCATTTAACTTGGATCATTAATGGATCGGATCATGATCCAATCGATATCCATCCATTGACAGGCCTACTTCCAATTTCATTTTATCTTTCATATTGAGTTCCCAGGGAGATCTCCTCCAGTCTACCATATTCATCCTCCACTCCTTTTTTATTTTGAGTCGGCTCAATGGACAACATTCGAGCTCAAGTTTTCAGTTCAATCGAGTATCTCGAACTAAGACATGTTGGCTCGTTTAAGATTTGTGTGACAACCCGCAATTTTAGGTTAATACTTTAATCTAACCACAATTAGTTTAGACATACATTCATAGCACTGCATTTAACTAGGGTTAGTTAAATGAGTCTACCTTGGTAATTCTGGGAATTACCGGAACACACACAAAAGTTAAATCTCGAACGTTAGTGACTAATTCGAATAATAATTATAAATGGGCATTTTAATAAAACTTACGCGTTGCATGACAAGTACGTGAATTATACGCCTTAATTGTAAATTACAAGAGGTTGTGGGCTTTATGTGAAAATTATGTAATTAAGGGTGTGTTATGGATATTAGGGAAGTTATTATAAAACACAAAACCCTAAGCTTTCCTCACAATCTCACAGTGAAGAAACAATAGTTCGAATGACCGGAATCAATCGGACCAGGGGTTTAGTTCTGCATAAAAGAGGTGGGTCTTCTCGTTTGGTTTGGGGTTTGGCTAAGCTTCTTCTCCGAACGATATATGCAAAACGAACAACCGTTAGACTCACCACGGGGTGAATGGGGGTTCTCTCCGTGATCACCCTCCGGCGTGAGAATAAGTACAGATCTAAATGAAGAAGAAGAAGTAGTGAAAGTGAAGTGAATGTAACTTGTGAAATCATACCTGACCTGTCTTATTTATAGCTCGGATTTGGGCGGGAAAATCTGTTTACGGAGATAGTAACAGAAGACATTTTCCATAAGCGGTTATTGTCTTTTCTGTTGATCATTAACGTCCGTTCAAGCACACGGATCGTGATTACGATCAATGGCTAGGGGAACGCCACGTGGAAAGTGGTTTTATGTGGATATTTCTCTAAGTTAGTGCCATCATCGTGATTGGGATGGACGCCCAGGATGATGCCATGTCACCATTCGGTTGTAACCGAATGGTTGTGCACGATGCAGTTTTCTAGAAGGTTTACAGCTGTAACCCTTCATGTTCTTGCCATGTGTTAATTCTGTTACAATCAGAAAAGAACACTTTTGCTTAAGTTATGGTTCCTGGTGCGCGGAGTTTGTTTAGGTTCTCCAACCCCGAGTCTAACTTTTACCCTTGCGCGTGCCCGCACGAGGTTGTTAGTTGAACGTTGGTTCTATACTTTCTCTGGCACATGGTTTATTGAAGACCGTTTTCTTCTGTGTTTTGTTTAGAACCGGCGCGCAGCCACGCGGGGTTCTGCTTTAAAGATGTTTATGTGATGGGGGATGGTATGGTTCCATGTGCCTGCATAAGGTTTTTGGGACCATACCCCTTCACACAGTACTGTAGTTTTCTCAAAATCATTTCTCTAATCATTTGGCTACACCAAGTTCATACACAATCATCAATCTTTGATTTTTCAATCCTTCAAGAACAAACCCTAGAATCAATCTAAGGTAATGCTTTATTTTGTATGTCGATTGATATTCTTATCCACTTTATTTCATGCAAACCCTAGTAATCCAAACAATGGCCCTGTGCCTTGATTATGCTTGAATGAATATGTGATTGTTTGTGAATGAATGCGTAATCGTTTGCCTGCGACTAGGATGCTATTGACATGTTAGGATTGCCAATGTCTTGCATTACAATTTCTTGCATGAGTACAATTTCTTTGTTTCAGGTAACACGAATAAGGATGGTATAAAGCTCATGTGTGAACGTAGGGCTGGACCTTGCGCGATACTTGTGATCATGGACCGTTCATGAGACTTGCATTAGTTTACCATAATGTTTCTACGTGTACCAAAAGGAATTGCATGCATTTTGTAATAAACAGAGAAATAATGCAATGAAGTTTGTATTAATTGGATAGGGCACAGAGGCCATGAGTTTACAAAGTTGTTTTACTATAAATAGTGGAACTTAATTAATTGCATGTGCAGATAGTCCTGAGCCATGGTTTGGTAAGCTGTACTTGACCAATTATGGGGGGCTATGTCTGCAGCGTGTTGCTCTGTCTTGGGCTCAAGTTTGTTTGGCTTTTTTGCTCGGCCCTTCATCCCCGCGATTGATTTGTTTGATGTCTTTGCGCACATTTTGGACTAAGTGGGTGAGTTCTCTGCTCTTTAATGCTTTTACAATTTCAGTGCGGAGGCTTATGCAATTATTTGTGGTGTGGCCGTTGTCTTTATGGTACTCACAGTATAGGCTCGGCTCTTGCCCCCTCTTGTTCTTCATCGGCGGTGGCATTTTGAATTGATAGTCTTCGGTGCTAAGTACCTCCACCGGTGTTTTTGTTAGAGGGGTCCATTGTCGTTCACGGTTCTCCTGCTTAGCCTCTTTCTACGCTGTTAGCTTGTTAATTGTCGTGCGGGCATCATCGGACGAGTATGTGCCTGAGGTTGAATCTCTCCAGCTTTTCTTAAATTTCTTACCATTGCTCCCGCTCATATCCTGTGGATGGTTCTGCGGTAGCGGTGGCCTGTTGGAGCTTAGATTTCGCTCTGTTTTAGCGTAAACTTTAGTCGCGGCCATCAATTTCTCCCAACTTTTGGGCAAGCCTTCTGTTCCTGACAGGACTGTAATTATATCGTCACAAAGCACGGCATATTTGAATTGCGCTCGTATTAGATGTTCATGTATGTCACCAATTTCTAGCACCTCTTTGTTGTATCTCATTATGAAGTCTTCTAAACTTTCATCATCTCGTCTCCAGATGTTTATCACGTCGGAGGTATCTCTGACGTATCTGCGTTGTTGGGTGAAGTGAACTAGGAACTTCTCTCTTAAATCCACCCATGATGTTAACTTACCTACCGGTAAATTGTCAAACCATAATCGTGCTCCACCTGTCAGGGTTTGGACGAATAAGTGACACCACATGGGTAGTGTCCATCCCCCGACTAGGCCTGCGCTAGTAAACACGCGTAAATGATCGTCTGGATCTGTCATTCTGTTGAATTTTCCAACATTTGATGGTAATTTTGCCCTCTCAAGAGGAGCTAAAGCGATCTCACTGACAAATTTTGAATTCTCAGCTGCTTCTGCTGGGCGGTAGATTAAATTGTAATCATACTCTGCGTCCAGATTGTAAACCGCATGGGTTTTGGGTTTCTAATTGGTATGATCTCGTTGCAATCGGCTGAAAACACTTGTGTTATCGCCTTCCTGATATGTTTAGTCATACTCATCGGTTTGGGTGTCCCGTTTCTAGTAAGAACGCGGGCCCAACCGAGAATGAACTGAGTAATGTCTCTGAGAATACTGGTCATCACGGTAATCTCTTCGTCGAGACTCCGAGTGAGTAGATTCATACCTATTGGGAGATCTGGAGTAGACTTCTGTATTGTCCACGGATATTCGTGATGGTGCATCATAGTGTGATGTACGTGGTGCAGTCGGTGTTCATACAGATCTCCGTGATTGAGTTGCGGGTGGAGCAGCTTGTGCACAGAGTTGTGCATAGACTGCGTTAAATGCACCCTGAGATCTTACATACCATGAAATCGGGTTTCACCAGGGGGTAAGATCAAACTTATCGGTAGCTCAGGCTGTGCTCCCGATGTAACAGGATCATTTGGAGGATTAACGTTGTGCTGGACATCGTTATCATCGGAAGCTTCTTCCATGATTCCCTGGACACGGGGATTATGAGTAAAATTCGCCTGTCGAGGTCCTGATGGACGATGTGACAGAGTCTCTGCCATGGGAAACAGAGATTGGACATAAATGAATCAAAACGAGAAGAGGAGAATGAAAATTGAAGAATCAGTGGGCACAAATGAAGAAACAATAGTTCGAATGACCGGAATCAATCGGACCAGGGGTTTAGTTCTGCATAAAAGAGGTGGGTCTTCTCGTTTGGTTCGTGGTTTGGCTTAGCTTCTTCTCCGAACGATATCTGCAAAACGAACAACCGTTAGACTCGCCACAGGGAGAATGGGGGTTCTCTCTGTGACCACCCTCTGGCGTGAGAATAAGTACAGATCTCAATGAAGAAGAAGAAGTAGTGAAAGTGAAGTGAATGTAACTTGTGAAATCATACCTGACCTGTCTTTTTTATAGCTCGGATTTGGGCGGGAAAATCTGTTGACGGAGATAGTAACGGAAGGCATTTTTCGTAAGCGGTTATTGTCTTTTCTAGTTGATCATTAACGTCCGTTCAAGCACACGGATCATGATTACGATCAATGGCTAAGGGAACGCCACGTGGAAAGTGGTTTTATGTGGATCTTTCTCCAAGTTAGTGCCATCATCGTGATTGGGATGGACGCCCAGGATGATGCCATGTCACCATTCGGTTGTAACCGAATGGTTGTGCACGATGCAGTTTTCTAGAAGGTTTACAGCTGTAACCCTTTATGTTCTTGCCACGTGTTAATTCTGTTACAATCAGAAAAGAACACTTTTGCTTAAGTTATGGTTCCTGGTGTGCGGAGTTTGTTTAGGTTCTCCAACTTCAAGTCTAACTTTTACCCTTGCGCGAGCCCGTGCGAGGTTGTTAGTTGAACGTTGGTTCTATCCTTTCTCTGGCACATGGTTTATTGAAGATCGTTTTCTTCTGTGTTTTGTTTAGAACTGGCGCGCAGCCACGCGGGGTTCTGCTTTAAAGATGTTTATATGATGGGGTTATGGTATGGTTCCATGTGCCTGCGTAAGGTTTTTGGGACCATACCCCTTCACACAATACGACAGTTTTCTCAAAATCATTTCTCTAATCATTTGGCTACACCAAGTTCATACACAATCATCAATCTTTGATCTTTTAATCCTTCAAGAACAAACCCTAGAATCAATCTAAGGTAATGCTTTATGTTGTACGTTGATTGATATTCTTGTCCATTTTATTTCATGCAAACCCTAGCAATCTAAACAATGGCTCTGTGCCTTGATTATGCTTGAATGAATATGTGATTGTTTGTGAATGAATGCGTAATCGTTTGCCTGAGACTAGGATGCTATTGACATGTTAGGATTGCCAAACTGTTGTTTTGATTTGTAACATTTGTTGATTATTGTGAATTAGGGTTTGATCGTTGGAACTGTTACATTGAAAGAAAAGTGTTGTCGCAGCCCCCGACCCCTGCCCCGGAAGTGGGCGGCCGCGGGTATTCACAGAGCGGGTGGTATTGGTGTTTATTAATTTGTCAGCTGAAATGAGACATTAGGACCGTAGTTAGGAAATGTTTATCAGAGTTTAAAACACCAAACTTTTTATAATAAACAAATGGGATAAAAACCCAAGTTTCCATTACAATACATTTCGTAGGGATAAACCCTAATTCGTTGAAAACAAAATCTCCTTTTTATTTAGGTAACTTTTATAACCACTTTTCTAAGCCTTTAGTGCCCTCCAGCTGGCTTCTATTAGCTTTCAAATTAAGTTACCTGAAACGCGATTACAATGTTTATATCTACACAGTTACTCATTCACTACTATCAACACCTGACTTATGGGTCATGTTACTCATTGGCTAACTCTTTGTCCAATAGTAACGGATTTCAAATAATGTATACAAAACCCCAACATACCGGCAGTTACTGTAGAATACATAGACTCGATCACTGTTAAGTATAATTAAAGCATTTGAGGTTTTGGTAAAATAGTTTGACTCACAGAAATAATGTATTCGCAAACGGTGAGAAAAGAGAGAATGTACTCACATTATTTACTTAGGTAAAACTAAAGCTTCCTGGTGAATCTTCTGGTTATTATCTATTAAAAATTAACAATGCACACGTGTTAGTAAGATAACCCAAATCACATTAACCGTACAACTCAAGACAGAACTCCAATGACTGAGTCAGGTAGAGCCTTGACATGCATTACGGAGTCTTAGATCAATCGGGTTTAACACGAGACAGAACTCCAACGACTGAGTCAGGCAGAGCGTTGAATGCATTACGGAGCCCTAGATCGATCGTGTAGGGTAACAAATAGGGGTTATAATACTTACAATGAGGCAGAGCTTCGCTTTATAGGGGTATTATTTCCCGAGTATAACTGCCCACTATAGATCAGAGAAAAACAAAAGAATTGAACGGTTTCAAATGAGGCCGTCGACCTCAATTTATAGGCTGATCACAAGGCGGCTCGCACCTTGCGACAGTTCCGGCTTCGGCCTTCGCGGCCCGCGAGAGAGGTAGGTTAGTCCTTAGCCTTGACCAGTCAGCATACTAGCCTCGACACGGGTTAGGACACGTGGCTGGCTGGGTGCCCGACAAGTAATCAAGGCTAACGCCCCGTGAGACCTACAGCCAACTAGGTCGCGACCCGCGAGCGGCCCGTTTTACTTGTTTGTATTTGATTTCTGTAACTATAAAGGTATTTTGGGCTCGTTTCTCGTATACGAGGTATAATAGGAACATTTTGGGGTGTTTTAAAGGTTTTAGGAGGGTTGTTATATCCTCCCCACCTTGTTTTAGATCTCATCCTTGAGGTCTACTAGAATAGGTGTGAATATTTTCTTTGCATCTCTGATTCTAGCTCCCAATTGTATTCCGGTCCTCTCTTGGAATCCCATCACACTTTGACCAGAACTAATCTCTTGTGTTTGAGATTCTTGACCTTTCTATCTTCAATCTGAATAGGTTTATCTATGAACTTAAGTTTCTCGTTTACCTATATGTCCTTAAGAGGTATTACTAATGATTTATCTGCTAAGCACTTTTTGAGATTACATACATGAAACACGTCATGTATTCCTGCCATTTCCTCTGGCAGTTGTAGCTGATAAGCTACTAGTCTTATTCTTTTAATAATCTCAAAAGGTCCAACATACCTAGGGCTTAGCTTTCCTCTTTTAACGAATCTGGCCACTCCTTTCCAAGGAGAGACTTTTAACAATACCTTATCTCCAACTTGAAATTCCAACGGTTTTCGTCAGCTATCAGCACAACTCTTTTGACGATCTCGTGCTGCTTTTAGTCTTTCCTTGACCTGAATAATCTTGTCCGTTGTTTCTTGCACTATCTCTGGTCCAGATAGTTGCTTTTCTCCAATTTCTGCCCAACAGACTGGAGTTCGGCACTTTCGTCCATAAAGTGATTCAAATGGTGCAACATTAATACTGGTATGATAGCTATTATTGTAGAAAAATTCTATTAATGGTAAGTGATCGTCCCAACTTCCTCCGAAATCAATTATACAAGCTCTAGGCATATCTTCCATTGTCTGAATTGTCCTTTCGCTTTGTCCGTCCGTTTGAGGATTATAAGTTGTGCTTAGATTTAACTTGGTTCCCATTGCTTTTTGGAAACTTGTCCAAAAATGAGAAGTAAAACGGCTATCTCTATCAGAAATATTAGATAAAGGAATTCCATGTAATGAAACTATTTCATTTACATATAGCTTGGCTAAGTGTTCCATACTGAAAGTTTCCTTCATTGGTAAGAAATGAGCAGATTTGGTTAACCTGTCTACAATCACCCAGATTGTAGCATTACCTTTTCGTGTCTTGAGTAATTTGGTAACAAAGTCCATTGTTATCAATTCCCATTTCCAGATTGGCAATTCTAATTGCTGCAATAACCCTGATGGTTTCTGATATCCAGCTTAGACAATTAGCAACATAGTTTGCTATATCCTTTTTCATTCCTATCCACCAGAAATTCTTCCTTAAGTCTTGATATATTTTATCACTACTAGGATGTATCGTATATTTTGACTTATCGGTTTCTTCTAGAATTCTGGGGCGTAGGTTTCCTTGTTTAGGTATCCAGATCCTTTTCATATGGAATCTCCAAATTCCATCTGACCCTTGTTCTAACTCCTTAATCATACCTTTTAAACCTTCAGCATCGTCCTCGATTACTGTTTCCTGTACCTCTCTAATTTGCTCATTTAAATCTATCCACAGTTTTAATTTAAGAGATCGTACTTGTTTTGGCTTTTCATGATATTTTCGACTTAAAGCATCAGCTACTACATTAGCTTTTCCTGCATGATACTGAATATCACAATCATAATCACTAAGAATCTCCATCTAGCGTCTCTGTCATATTTAATTCATTTTGCCCAAAGACATATCTTAAACTCTTATGATCTGTAAGCACAACGAACTCACTACCGTAAAGATAGTGTCTCAAATCTTAAGGGCAAAAATTATGGCTCCTAACTGTAGGTCATGGGTTGTATAATTCTCTTCATGTTTCTTAAGCTGTCTAGAGGCATATGCTATAACCTTTTGACGTTGCATCAACACACATCCATATCCTAACTTAGATGCATCACAATAGACTACAAAGTCTTCCATTCCTTTTGGTAACGCAAGTATGGGTGCATTGGTTAACCTTTGCTTAAGAATCCTAAAGGCTTCTTCCTGTTTTGGTCCCCATTCAAACTTAATTGAATTGCAGGTCAGTTTGGTTAACAAAATAGCTATTCTAGAGAAATCCTGAATAAAACGTCTATAATATCCTGCTAGTCCAAGAAAACTTCTCACCCCCGTCGGTGATTCAGGGACTTTCCATTTAGTAATCGCCTCGATTTTTGTGAGATCCACTTGAATTACTTCATGATTAACCAGATGTCCAAGGAACTGTACTTCTTGTATCCAGAATTCGCATGTTGAGAATTTAGCATAAAGCTTCTCTTTTCTCAGTAATGTCAGAAGTGTATGCAGATGCTCTGCATGTTCCTCTTTACTCTTCGAGTAAATTAGAATATCATCTATAAAGACAATTATGAATTTATCCAGATATGGTTTACATATCTTGTTCATCATGTCCATAAATGCAGCTGGGGCATTGGTTAAACCAAATGGCATGACTGTAAATTCATAATGACCGTACCTAGTTCTGAAAGCAGTTTTAGGAATGTCCTCTTCCTATACTTTCAATTGATGATATCCTGAGCGTAAGTAGATTTTAGAAAAGAATCGAGCTCCTTGAAGTTGATCGAATAGATCATCGATTCTCGGTAGTGGGTACCGATTTTTAATCGTAATCTTGTTCAATTCTCGGTAATCGATGCACATACGCATTGATTCGTCCTTCTTCTTGACAAACAAAATTGGTGCTCCTCACGGTGATGAACTAGGCTTTATAAAACCTTTGTCAAGAAGTTCGTCTAACTGTTTCTTCAGTTCTTGCATTTCCGTCGGTGCTAGACGATAGGGTGCCTTGGCAATCGGTGTCATTCCTGATATTAGGTGAATTCTAAGTTCAACCTCTCTATCGGGCGGTAAGCCAGGTAACTCTTCTGGAAAGACGTCTGAGAATTTAGATACTACAGGAATATATTTTAATTCTTTTCCTTTAGTGTTAATGATTATGGAAATCATATACACTATTGCTCCTTTCCTTGCATATCTTGCAGCTTTCATCACAGAACTTACTTGCACATACTTTTGATCACATAAAATACTAGATTCATTCCTAATACAACATCGAATCCAGCTAGATTCATTAGATAAAGGTTAGCAGTAAAATTATGGTTCAGAATTTCTATTCTTGCTCCCTGCAAGATCTTACTTATCTTAATGGAATTTCCATTTGTTGTCCCCACCAGACTGTCTTGTAGAAGTTTAGTTAACGGTTGATTGAGAAGTTTGTAGAAAGAAGTATTAATAAACCTTTGGTTTGCACCAGAGTCAAATAATACTTTGGCAAAAATATCATTAACTAAAAACGTACCGGCAATCACATCTGGAATCATCTTGGCTTCTTCAGCTGTTAGAACGAATGCTCTGGCATTCTTCTTGGGTCCTTCTGTTGCCTTAGCTTTGCTGGTTGTTGCTAGAGCTAGTTTCTGACAGTTCGGTTTGATTTGACCAGTTTTTCCACAATTGAAGCATAGCCTATTGCTAGGTTTCCTCCTACAATCTTCTTCCTTGTGTCTATACATTTTGCAAAAGTTGCAGTATATTGAGCACCTTCCAGAGTGCTTCCTTTTGCAATACTTGCAGTAGGGTGCAGAGGAAGAACCTGTACCTTTCCCACGGTTGGAATTACCGTAGCGAAATTCTTGGGTAAGCCTTTGAGCTAGCTTCTTTCTCTGGTTTTCTTCTTGTGTACGTACCAATTCATTAGTCAAGGTGTTGGCTAGTTCTACTGCTTCTTCTATGGTTTGCAGCCTAGCTGCCTTGACTACGTGTCGGATCTCACTGATTAATCACCATTTATAATGGGAGATTAATACTGGTTCTGGAGAGGCTAAGGTTGGCACTATTCTAGCATATTCAAAGAATATGGTAGTGTAACCTTCGCAGTCTATTCAAGTCATTTTAAGTTTTAAGAACTTATTGGTGATTTGCTATTTTTCATGAGGAGGAGATAATTTTCTTTCGACTCTATCCTTAAAGTCGGTCCATTCCATATTATAAGTTCTGTCATTTCCTCTAGACTGGAGAATAGTATTCCACCATTCTAAGGCTGCATTTTTTAAAAGATTAGAAGCAAACATAACCTTATCTTCTTCAGCACATTTACTTATTTTTAAGACTGCTTCTGTCTTTCCTATCTAGCGTAAAGCTGTAATGGCTCCTTCATTGCTTGAGAATTCTATTGGTTTGCAAGACCAGAATTCTTTATAAGAACAACCATATGAAACAGTTCTTCTTCTTTTTGGAATAGGTACTTGGATCAGTGGTCCATTATTTTCGTTCACACTGTGACTTGGTTAAGTGAGTGAACGTTTACTTCCAATTTCAATTTTATTTTCTGCTTCTTTAATAGTCTTGATAATATAGGGTATAACATCTATAATTCCTTATGCTACTATATGTTGGATGGCACTGTTATCTATTTGGTTTCCATTATTATCATTATTCTGGTTTTCCTGATTTACTTCGTTGTCCATCTGAATTGGAAACATTTATCAGGTATTAATTATCACAGAATAAGATTTAATACAAATAATCACACAAGCAAATTTATAAAAAACGTCGAGCATTGCGACTTACTCTTTTTATATATATCTATATATATGCGTCTATTACAACTTACAACTGAAAATTAAACACATTAGTAATTATGCATCTATATTTATTTTAGTCTATCTATTCTAGTTTGTTTTTTTTTTCAAAATATAAAATTACACATATATCTTAAGTATTATTCTAGGTGTTATTCAACCAATATTGCATCTCATGCTCGTCGTATTTCCAAACGAGCTTTTCCCCTTTCTGTTGGATTCTATTCCCTTCATCCACTAAATTTTCACCGTACTAATGGAGTTTCTGCACACATTTTTGGCTCATGGGTGGGTCTACTGGTGGGACTGGTACTGGTTCTTCGGGAGTATATAATGCCGAATATGACCTATTGTCATCAAACCATGGATCATATTCTAACGAGTTTGGGGTTGGGATTCTAGGTAATTCATTAGGGTCGAATGCAGGTATCGGGAATTGGTTTTCCTGGTTTGGTTCTAGCATTTGTTGGTCTAGGAATAAGGGTAACAGTGGCGGTTCAACTATTTGGTTCAGATTAGTGTCTACTGCTATACTGGCTAACATATGGAAGTCTGCTAACTGCCTATCGAGTTCCTCTTCCCATAGTGGCCTATTGACTGCTTCCTGGGTTTGTGAATGCATTTCCCTATTTGCTTTCGCTAACGCTCTCTGTTGTTGTAATTTCTTCATTCTTTTTCTCCTCTCATGCGCTCCTCTACTAAACCATCCTTTCTTTTTAGTAGAAAATGGTTCCTCAAATTTTGCCTTAAAGATAAATATTCCTTCCTTAGTATCTGTCGCAACCCCCGATCCCTAGTTCTCGGGAACGGGAGGACGCGAGCTCAGAGTTTGGTGGTATCAGGTTTAATTAAACTCGCAGCGGAATTTACATAAGGACCGTAGTTAGGAAATGTTTATCAGAGTAAAACCACCATATTTAATATTAATAAACACATGGGTAAAACCCAAGTTTCTTATTACAATACATTTATAGGGATAAACCCTATTTTATTGAATTTAAAACATCGTATATTAGGTAACTTTTATAGCCACATTTTTCCCAAGCCTTCAGTGCTCTCCACCTGGCTTTTTAATAATTGGCTTTCACATTGGGTTACCTGAAACGTGTTTTAAAAACATTTGTCAGTCGGAAATACTGGTGAGTGAATCCCAGTTTAATCAAGAAAGATTTAATTAAAACAGTATCGAGGAGGATTACAATGTTTATGTCTACACAATTACTCCAATTGGTACTATCAATCCACTGACTTGTGGGTCATATTACACATTGGCTAACTCATTGTCCCAATGGTAACGTACTGTCATACTCGACTTACTACTCGCAGGTAGTACAAATTTTTGTATACAAAACCCCAACATACCGGACAGTAATTGAAGACTACAAAGACTCAATCACTGCTTAATTACTTTGTAAAACATTTAAGGTTTTGTAAAAACTGTTAATAAAAAGGAGATTACTCACATTGCTGTCTTAAGCTTTTCGTAAGGGTTTCCTGGCTATAATCTATAATTTATACAAATGTACATTGGTTAGTATCATAACCCTTTGAAAATATTAATAATACCCTCCCCGAGACGGCATTCCAACAACTACGCCGGGCAGAACCACGACAGTTGTTACGGAACCCTAAATCAATCGGGCAGCGTAACTATTATGAAACTAGGGTTATAATACTTACAACGGAGTAGAACTTCGCTAATTAGGGGTATAATACCCGAAATATTATAACTTCTCTACAGAATTTCGAGATTGAAAGAAAGAAATAAGCGACGGAAAACGTAGACTGATTGCCTTCTTATATAGTTGCTGATTTCAGTCCTTACGCGGCCCGCGTCAACACCAGTCAACGCAGTAGCTTAGCTGAGTCGTTCACTAGACCGCCACGATCATGACATGTGTCGGCCTTTGGGTGTATCCGCGTTTCACGAGCTCTCGCGGCCCGCGTTAACTAAGCATAACCCTTACGCGGCCCGCTTTAACTAAAGAAGTCAGCGAAGTCAAATCCAGCCTTGATACAGCCCGCGTAAACTAAGGGTGGAGTATGTCGCGGCCCGCCTCAGCTTACACTTTCAGAATTTTATTTATTTTATATACTATAATATAATTAAGGCTCGGTTTTCACTTACGGGGCATAATATAAGACATATTGGGAAAATTTAAGATACAATAGAGGGTCGGAAATATTATAAGGGTGTTGGTTTTACCGAGAGTTGTTACATTCTCCCCACCTTACTTTAGAGCTCGTCCTCGAGATCTACTGAAATAAATGCGGATATTTCCTTTTCATTTCTGACTCGAGCTCCCACGTGTATTCAGGTCCTCTTTTGGAGTCCCACTTTACTTTGACTAGAACTAGTCTTTTGTGCTTGAGATTCTTGACTTTCCTATCTTCAATTTGTAGAGGTCTTTCTACAAACTTGAGTTGTTCATTTACCTCTATATCCTTAAGAGGTACTATCAATGATTCATCGGCTAAACACTTTTTAAGATTTGATACATGAAACACATCATGTATTCCTACCATTTCTTCTGGCAGTTGTAGCTGATAGGCTACAGGCCCTATTTTTCTAATAATCTTGAAGGGTCCAACATACCTGGGACTTAGCTTTCCTCTTTTGATGAATCTTACCACTCCTTTCCAAGGAGAGACTTTCAACAATACTTTATCTCCTACCTGAAATTCCAACGGCTTACGTCGGTTATTAGCATAGCTCTTTTGTCGATCAAGTGCAGCTTTCAGTCGTTCCTTGACTTGAATAATCTTGTCAGTTGTTTCTTGCACTATCTCAGGTCCAGATAATTGTTGTTCCCCAATTTCTGCCCAACAGACTGGGGTTCGACACTTTCTTCCATAAAGTGCTTCAAATGGTGCAGCATTGATACTTGTGTGATAACTATTATTATAAGAAAATTCTATTAAAGGTAAGTGATCATCCCAATTACCTCCAAAATCAATTACACAAGCTCTAAGCATGTCCTCCATTGTCTGAATTGTCCTTTCACTTTGTCCATCTGTTTGAGGATGATAAGCTGTGCTTAACCTTAATTTGGTTCCCATTGCCCTTTGGAATCTTGACCAAAAACGAGAGGTAAATCTACTATCTCTATCAGAAACAATTGATAAAGGAATGCCATGTAAAGAAACAATTTCATTTACATACAATTTAGCTAATTGTTCCATACTAATTGTTTCCTTCATTGGAAGAAAATGAGCTGATTTGGTTAATCTGTCTACCATCACCCAGATTGTATCATTTCCTTTCTTAGTTTTGGGTAATTTAGTAACAAAATCCATTGTTATTAATTCCCATTTCCAGACTGGCATTTCTAATTGCTGTAACAAACCTGAGGGTTTCTGATGTTCAGCTTTAACTTGTGAACAAGTTAAACATTTAGAAACATAGGTTGCTATGTCCTTTTTCATTCCTATCCACCAGAAAATTTTCCTTAAATCCTGGTACATTTTATCACTTCCTGGATGCATCGTGTATTTAGACTTATGGGCTTCTTCTAATATACGATGGCATAGATTTCCTAATTCAGGTATCCACATTCTCTTTTCATGGAATCTCCATATTCCATCTGTTCCTTGTTTTAATTCCTTTAACATACCTTTTAATTTTTCAGAATCATTCTTGATTACTGATTCTTGTGCTTCTCTTATTTGATCATTTAAATCTACTTGCAGATTTAATTTAAGAGAACGTACCCTTTTTGGCTTTTCATGATACTTTCGGCTTAAAGCATCTGCCACTACATTTGCTTTTCCTTCATGATACTGGATATTACAATCATAATCGCTAAGAAATTCCATCCAGCGTCTTTGTCTCATATTCAACTCCTTTTGCCCGAAAACATACCTTAAACTCTTATGATCAGTGAATATGGTAAACTTACTACCGTAAAGGTAATGTCTCCAGATCTTAAGAGCAAAAATTATAGCTCCTAATTCTAAATCATGGGTTGAATAATTCTCTTCATGATTCTTAAGTTGTCTAGATGCATAAGCTATAACCTTCTGTCGTTGCATCAATACACATCCATAACCTAATTTAGAAGCATCACATAGACTACAAAGTCTTCAGTTCCTTCTGGTAATGCTAATATGGGTGTATGGGTTAATCTTTGCTTAAGAATTCTAAAGGCTTCTTCTTGTTTTAATCCCCATTCAAACTTAACAGATTTACAGGTTAGCTTAGTTAAGGGAATGGCTATTCTAGAAAAATCTTGAATAAATCTTCTATAATAACCGGCCAATCCTAAGAAACTTCTAACCTCAGTTGGTGATTCAGGGGTTTTCCATTTAGTAATTGCCTCGATTTTTGTTGGATCTACATGAATTCCTTCATGATTGACTAGGTGTCCAAGAAATTGTACCTGTTCTAACCAAAATTCACACTTAGAAAATTTAGCATAAAGCTTTTCCTTTCTTAACAAACTTAAAAGTGCGTGCAAATGTCTTGCATGATCCTCTTTATTCTTAGAGTAAATTAGAATATCATCTATGAATACAATTATGAATTTATCCAAATATGGCTTACATATTCGGTTCATCATGTCCATAAATGCAGCTGGGGCATTGGTTAAACCAAATGGCATGACAGTAAATTCATAATGGCCATACCTCGTTCTAAATGCGGTCTTAGGAATGTCCTCTTCCTGTACCTTTAATTGATGATATCCTGACCTTAAATCGATCTTAGAGAAAAATCAAGCTCCTTGCAGTTGATCAAACAGATCATCGATTCTCGGTAATGGGTACCGATTCTTAATCGTGACCTTGTTTAATTCACGATAATCAATGCACATACACATTGATCCGTCCTTCTTTTTAACAAACAGTATCGGCGCTCCCCATGGCGACGAACTTGGTTGTATAAATCCTTTTTCTAACAATTCGTCTAGTTGTTTCTTCAATTCTTGCATTTCTGCAGGTGCCAAACGGTAAGGTGCTTTGGCAATTGGTGATGTTCCTGGTAGCAAATGAATTCTGAATTCAACTTCTCTGTCTGGAGGTAGTCCTGGTAATTCTTCTGGAAAAACATCTGAAAACTGAGATACTACTGGAATATCTTTTAGTTCTTTCCCTTTAGTGTTAGTGATTATAGAAATCAAATACACTATAGAACCTTTTCTTATACAACTTGCAGTTTTCATTGCATATATGAATTTTGTGGATCTAGAGGGCTTATCTCCTTTAATTGTGATCATTTTACCTTTTGGTGATTTTATTTGGATTAACTTTTGATCACATAAAATACTGGCTTTATTGGTTATTAACCAATCCATTCCTAAAACAACATCGAATCCTGCCAGATTCATGGGATAAAGATTTGCAATAAATTTCTGATTTGAAATTTCTATACTTGCTCCCTGCAATATTTCAGAAATTCTAACGGTTTCTCCATTAGCTGTCTCTACTACGCATTCATGTGGTAGTTTAGTTAATGACTGATTTAGAAATTTGCAAAACGATGTATTAATAAAACTTTGGTTTGCACCAGAGTCAAATAATACTTTAGCAAAGACATCATTAACTAAAAACGTACCAGCAATGACATCTGGAATTATCTTGGCTTCATCTGCAGTCAGAACAAATGCTCTAGCATTTTTAGTATTTTTGTTGTTTGCAGCTGGAGCCAATTTCGGACAATTTGGCCTGATGTGACCTTTTTCTCCACAGTTGTAGCAATATCCATTACTGGATTTCTTCATGCAATTTTCTTCCTTGTGTCCTGGCATCTTGCAATAATTGCAGAGAGTGGAGCATTTTCCGGAATGCTTTTTCTTACAGTTCCTGCAGTATGGTGCAGAGGTAGAACCTGTATTCCTACAATTGTAATTCCCCGAATGGAATTCTTGAGTAAGCCTTTGGGTTAGGTTCCTTCTCTGGTCTTCTTCTCTAGTACGGACTAATTCATCAGTCAAGGTATTTGTTAATTCTACAGCTTCTTCTATGGTTTGTGGTCTATCTGCCTTGACTATGTGTCTAATCTCTCCAATTAATCCCCAAATATAACGAGAGATTAACACTGGTTCTGGTGAAGCAAGAGTTGGCACTATTCTGGCATATTCAAAGAATATCTTAGTGTACCCCTTACTATCTACACCAGTCATCCTAAGATTTAGGAATTTGTTTGTTATCTGTTCTTTTTAATTGGGTGGGCAGAACTTCCTTTCTACCTTGCTTTTAAATTCTTCCCATTCCATATTATAGGTTTGATCACTTCCTCTTGTCTGGAGGATAGTGTTCCACCATTCTAATGCTGCATTCTTAAACAGATTAGAAGCAAATAATATCTTATCTTCTTCAGCACACTTACTTATCCTTAAGACTGCCTCAGTCTTTTCTATCCAGCGTAAAGTTGCAATGGCCCCTTCATTGCCTGAGAATTCTATTGGTTTACAGGACCAAAATTCTTTATAAGAACAACCGTTAGGCACGGATCTTCTTCTTTTGGAAATAGGCAATTGAAGTATCGGTCCATTGTTCACGCTGTTTTCTGGTTCAAGTGGTCGCTTACTGCTATGTTTACTTTTGTTATCAGCATCCTTAACAGTTTGAAGTATAAATGGCATTGCATCTATAATTCCCTGTGCTACTATGTGTTGGATAGCACTATTGTCCACTTGGCTTCCATTGTTATTGACACTCGGATTATCATTAACCACGTTAATGTTACTCTGGTTATCGTTATTCAGATTTCCTTGATTTCCTTTGTCGGTCATCTGAATTTTAAACATTTATCCCATATTAATATCACAAGATAGTAAGTAATATAGTTGATCACATGACACACAATCTAACCAAAAACGTAGATCATTGCTACTTTACTCTTTTCATATACTTATGCGTCTATTACACACTAGTACAAAAATAAAGATTACAATACCAACAGAAATAAACTAGTAATATGCATCCGTACACACATTTTTTTATTTTTTTTATTTTTTTATTATTACTACCGCTTCCTCCATTCTAACATTCATGGATATGGATTCATCCAAAAATCCATATTGCGTTCATCGTATTTCCATACGAGACGCTCTCCCACCTGACGCATTCTCTCACTGCTCTCTAAAATTTCCTCCCCGAAAGTCCTAAGTTCTTGAACGTTTTCTGCACTCATTGGGGGTGCAGGTTCTAGGACTGGGTTTGGAATCTGGGGTGCATTTTCCTGATATGGGGGTGACAATTCCTGAAATTGGTAAGGATCCTCTAATATCTCCCTAATATAATCATCTTGATAATAGGGGTCTAAAGGGTCCATACCTGGGTAAGCTTCTATGTTTTGTATGGGTGGATAATCCTGGATAGGGTAACGTTGCACAAAGTCTCTATTGTCGTCCCACCAGGGGTCATAATTCGGGTCTAGGGGGTTTGGTGCAGGCACTCTAGGGATTTCTTCTGGATTAAAATTGTACATCTCTTCTTGGTTTTCCTGATTTTCTATTTCCATGGGCTGTTCTGGGTTTTGTGGTTGTGGGGCTACTAGTTGTTCCAGACCTGGGTCAGCAGCAGTTGTAGCTAAGATATGGAAATTTGCTAGGCTTCTATTTAGCATATCTTGAGTATGAGCATCTGTCTCTCTCTTAATAGCTGTTAAAGCCCTTTGCTGTTGCAATTTTCGCATTCTCTTCCTACGAGCAAAAGCTTCTTTACTGAACCATCCTCGTTTCTTAGTAGGAAATGGTTCTTCAGATTGAGCTCTAAAGGCAAATATTCCGTCTTCCTGATCAGCAGTATACCCAGAGAGGGCAGGCTGTGATGATGTACCTTCACTCCTAGGTGAATCAGCTAACTGAGGATTCACGTCTGATGGTCCTTGATCACTCATACTGAAAACTAACAGATAGTCAAATAACACATAACCAATAAATACAGTTATGCACGTATTTCCGTAATTATTTCCTAACACAAAATTTAGAATTTAAGTGTCAGCAGAACACTTCTTTGGCTCAGACCAGTGGCCAGGCTCTGATACCACCTTCTGTCGCAACCCCCGATCCCTAGTTCCCAGGAACGGGCGGACGCGAGCTCAGAGTTTGGTGGTATCAGGTTTAATTAATCTCGCAGCGGAATTTACATCAGGACCGTAGTTAGGAAATGTTTATCAGAGTAAAACCACCATATTTAATATTAATAAACACATGGGTAAAACCCAAGTTTCTTATTACAATACATTTATAGGGATAAACCCTATTTTATTGAATTTAAAACATCGTATATTAGGTAACTTTTATAGCCACATTTTTCCCAAGCCTTCAGTGCTCTCTAGCTGGCTTTTTAATAATTGGCTTTCACATTGGGTTACCTGAAACATGTTTTAAAAACATTTGTCAGTCGGAAATACTGGTGAGTGAATCCCAGTTTAATCAAGAAACATTTAATTAAAACAGTATCGAGGAGGATTACAATGTTTATGTCTACACAATTACTCCAATTGGTACTATCAATCCACTGACTTGTGGGTCATATTACACATTGGCTAACTCATTGTCCCAATGGTAACGTACTGTCATACTCGACTTACTACTCGCAGGTAGTACAAATTTTTTTATACAAAACCCCAACATACCGGACAGTAATTAAAGACTACAAAGACTCAATCACTGCTTAATTACTTTGTAAAACATTTAAGGTTTTGTAAAAACTGTTAATAAAAAGGAGATTACTCACATTGCTGTCTTAAGCTTTTCGTAAGGGTTTCCTGGCTATAATCTATAATTTATACAAATGTACATTGGTTAGTATCATAACCCTTTGAAAATATTAATAATACCCTCCCCGAGACGGCATTCCAACACTACGTCGGGCAGAACCACGACAGTTGTTACGGAACCCTAAATCAATCGGGCAGCGTAACTATTATGAAACTGGGGTTATAATACTTACAACGGAGCAGAACTTCACTAATTAGGGGTATAATACCCGAAATATTATAACTTCTCTACAGAATTTTGAGATTGAAAGAAAGAAATGAGCGACGGAAAACGTAGACTGATGGCCTTCTTATATAGTTGCTGATTTCAGTCCTGTCGCGGCCCGCGTAAAAGACAGGGGACCCTTACGCGGCCCGCGTCAACACCAGTCAACGCAGTAGCTTTGCTGAGTCGTTCACTAGACCGCCACGATCATGACACGTGTCGGCCTCTGGGTGTATCCGTGTTTCACGAGCTCTCGCGGCCCGCGTTAACTAAACATAACCCTTACGCGGCCCGCTTCAACTAAAGAAGTCAGCGAAGTCAAATCCAGCCTTGATACGGCCCGCGTAAACTAAGGGTAGAGTATGTCGCGGCTCGCCTCAGCTTACACTTTCAGAATTTTATTTATTTTATATACTATAATATAATTAAGGCTCGGTTTTCACATACGGGGCATAATATAAGGCATATTGGGAAAATTTAAGATATAATAGAGGGTCGGAAATATTATAAGGGTGTTGGTTTTACCGAGAGTTGTTACAGTATCAGCTGAGTATCCTGAGGGATTTGGCTGAGATGAGGTTCCTTCATCTTTTGGGGAACTTGCTCATTGACGATAAGCGTCGGATATACCTTGCTCACTCATACTGTAAACTAACAAATTGTCAAATAACACAAAACAATAATATACATATTTACACATAAGCACATAGATTATTTCCTAACACAACTTGTTTAAAATTTAAGTGTCCGCAGAACACTTCATTGGCTTAAACCAGTGGCATAGCTCTGATACCACCTTCTGTCGTAGCCCCCGACCCCTGCCCCGGGAACGGGTGGCCGCGGGTATTCACAGAGCGGGTGGTATCGGTGTTTATTAATTTGGCAAGAAATGAGACATCAGGACTGTAACGCCCCAAAAATATGTAATCTAATTATTGTCTTTAAAATAATTTATGAAATGAATGTTTGGGTTAAAATAAATAAACGATAGAACATGAGGGACTAAACTTGAAAATTTAAGTAAGGAACTAGTTAAATTAAACCACACACACACACTAGAACTTCTAGTGTGTGCGTGAAGTTTGTCCAGGAGAAGAGAAGAACACCACAAAACCCTAGAGCACTAATTCCATCAATTGGAAGGTGATTTCAAGCCCGAACGATTGTAAGAACTTGAATTCTCGATCACCAAGGTGTGACTAACAAAGTGGTAAGTCGAATTTCTTGTAAGTATGAACTCTAGGAAACGGGTTTTTACTAAATCATGAGTAATGTTGTGATATGTGTATTTAGGAGTTAAGAGTATGGACTAAAACCCGATTAATGATCGGGTTGTAAGTGATTTAGCGTGTGGTGATAGATATCGCATTAACTTGTTTGATTTGTTATGAACTTGTAAGATTAGTATGTAAAGAAACATGTAATTAAATGTCCTACAAATGCGAAGCCCGCCAAGTGTTCGATAAAATGCCTAAATGAACAAATGGGTGAATTTTTGTTAAATTATGATCAAGATGTTGTATGATAAAAGTGTGTAAGATGGAATGATGTGTAGTCGGCTAAATAAATCAATGTATTGATGTAGGCGTAAAAGAAGAAGGTTCAAGTGCCAGGAGGTCGGACGGCTCACAGGATCGAGGTATGTTGTTTAATGCATACAAACTTTACTTCTTAGTTGTCATAATTATATTAAAATCGCAACTATGATAGTCGTGTATGACGATTAGTGAATAGCCTAACCCGTGTCGAACGGGTCGTAAGAGAATGTAATAATGAAGAAGGTTATGCTATAGACGGTTGGCTATGAAGTAACCGTGTTTTGAGAAGTGATGTATGAATGAAGTCTAACTGTTAAATCCGTCATGAATGGGTTTAGAATGAAGTTTATGATGCATTATGTTCATTCGGATTATCGGATGCTAAGTATTATCTCGTTGGAGATAGTAAGTAATGACCCGTTCAACGGAAGAAAGAAAGATAGACTGTGATATGAGTATGTGATGATGCGAATGGATGTTAGTTGGTTTTTGTTATAGTGCTAGTAATTTGACTAACCTAGACTTGTTGGTGATGTAGGTAAAATGGCTTTGTAGATGGCATTGCGAGCTTGGAAGCGAACACTAAAGTACACACTTGACATTGCGCTTCCGAAAATGTTGCCCTTTTGAAAACAATACTTTTGTCAAAAATTATATTTTTGGGAAGTTATCTTCGTGATGTAAATTATGGTTCTTAAAACTTAGTTGTTGTAACTAGTAACGATAAATCTACATTTTGACAGGGTAGTTCGGATTAACACCGTTATCTAGTCAAGGGGAGGTGTTGATTTCGAACTAGTCACAAGGGTATTTTGGTAAAAAATGAAATTCTACTTTGTTTTCTCTGAAATACTAAAGTTATCAGTGTGTTTTGAACATGGTTGAAATAAGGGCGTAACAAGGACCATAGTTAGGAAATGTTTATCAGAATTTAAAACACCAAACTTTTTATAAATAAACAAATGGGATAAAAACCCAAGTTTCCATTACAATACATTTCGTAGGGATAAACCCTAATTCATTGAAAACAAAATCTCCTTTTTATTTAGGTAACTTTTATAGCCGTTTTTCTAAGCCTTCAGTGCCCTCCAGCTGGCTTCTATTAGCTTTCACATTAAGTTACCTAAAACGCGTTTAAAAACATTTTATCAGCAAGAAATATTGGCGAGTGCATCCCAGTTTAATCAAAACAGTTTTATAACTTTTACAGTATTGAGAGCGATTACAATGTTTATATCTACACAGTTACTCATTCGCTACTATCAACACCTGACTTATGGGTCATGTTACTCATAGGCTAACTCTTTGTCCAATAGTAACGGATTTCAAATAATGTATACAAAACCCCAACATACCGGCAGTAATTGTAGAATACATAGACGCAATCACTGTTAAGTATAATTAAAACATTTGAGGTTTTGGTAAAATAGTTTGACTCACAGAAATAATGTACTCGCAAACGGTGAGAAAAGAGAGAATGTACTCACATTATTTACTTAGGTAAAACTAAAGCTTCCTGGTGAATCTTCTGGTTATTATCTATTAAAAATTAACAATGCACATGTGTTAGTAAGATAACCCAAATCACATTAACCGTACAACTCGAGATAGAACTCCAATGACTGAGTCAGGCAGAGCCTTGACATGCATTACGAAGTCTTAGATCAATCGGGTTTAACACGAGACAGAACTCCAACGACTGAGTCAGGCAGAGCATTGAATGCATTACGGAGCCCTAGATTGATCGTGTAGGGTAACAAATAGGGGTTATAATACTTACAACGAGGCTGAGCTTCACTTTATTGGGGTATTATTTCCCGAGTATAACTGCCCACTATAGATCAGAGAAAAACAAAAGAATTGAACGGTTTCAAATGAGGCCGTCGACCTCAATTTATAGGCTGATCACAAGGCGGCTGGCACCTTGCGACAGTTCCGGCTTCGGCCTTCGCGGCCCGTGAGAGAGGTAGGTTAGGCCTTAGCCTTGACCAGTCAGCATACTAGCCTCGACACGCATTAGGACACAAGGCTGGTTGGGTGTTCGGTAAGTAATAAGGCTCGAGCCTCGCGAGACCTACGACCAACTAGGTCGCGGCCCGTTTTACTTGCTTTTATTTGATTTTTGTAACTATAAAGGTATTTTGGGCTCATTTCTCGTATACGTGGTATAATAGGAACGTTTAGGGGTTTTTCAAAGGTTTTAGAAGGGTTGTTATAACTGCGATTGTGTTTGTTTCAGTGTGTTTGATTGAAAATAAAGCCCGGATTATTGAAAGTTCCAAGTTTACATTGTTAAACAAAGTTCCGAGTTTAATATGTAGATGATATTCCGAGTTTATTATTGAACAAGGTAGTTTGAGTTATGAAGGTATTATCTATGTGGCCGATTTTGTTGTAAAAGAAGGTGATCCGAGTTTATACTTAAAAATGAGGGTTCCAAATTTATATATATATAAACATGATATGCCCGAGTTTTACATGTAAACTGTGAGTCCGAGTTTATTTAATGTATTTCGAGTTTGTTTTAAAATGAAAGGGAATCCGAGTTATAAACATAAGTTACGTGTTTATGTTTGGAGCCTAGTTAAGTTCCGAGTTTGGATATTGGTATTATATTTATGTGTGTAAAATGCAACATATAAATTACATCAAATGAGGCATAAAACTAACCCTTTTTTAGTACTAGTGTTGGAAAAAGTGTGTTTTTGTCTTCCTTTTGTATTTTCAGGACCAAATGAGCTCAAACGAATAAAAGGAACAAATATGCAGCAAAAAGTAACATAAATACAAAGAAAAGGAATAAACATGGCATGCCCGACCCCTCGACAGCATCACCAAGAGAAAAAACATGAAAACAGAAAGCTGACCACGGCCCTTGCCCACTGGACACGGGGGCGTGGTCAGATGTCTGCAGAAATGGACAAAGCTGTGGAAGCTTCTATGCTCACCACGGGGGCATGCCTAACTCAGCACGGGGCGTGATCAATGCTAAGATTTGCAGAATCTTGCAAATCTTGATGGTACAGATACGCTTCTGCACACGGGGCCGTGCCCTGCGAACACGGGCCGTGTCGAGCCCTATGAAGACAAATGCAATTAATGAAGGAAGAGAAAAGGAATGGCCACGAGGGCGTGTACAGCGGACACGGGGCCGTGGCCGGGCTTCTATTCAGGCTATAAATATGGGTGCTTGGCTCACTTCAAAGGCATCCCTTGGCAAACCACCACTCTCTCACTTTGCCACCACTGCACCACCACTACAACACCCACATCCACCACCATCATCCATCATCCACCTTAAAGTGTGTGTAGTAGTCTCGGGATCCAAGATTGATAGTAAGAGTTCATGTTTGGCTAAGTCTCTTACATCACTTGGTGAAGACAAACATTTAATGTATGACTTTTGATTTTTAATCTTTTCGCACTTTTATTTGGTTTTGTATTAATGACTTTAATAACTAGTTTCTTATGTTGAATGTGAAACTTCTTTATCATTTGTCCGTGGTGTCTTGGCATTACGTTACTGTCTATAAAAAGTAAAAGATTTTCACCATTCCTATCTCTACGATCTATATAGAGATATGTTGGCTACCTGGTCGGGGGTTAAGGGAATGGTTTAGTAAGGTTCTTGCCTTGAGTAGTGTATAGATCCTGCAAGGACCTGGGTCAAGCTTACTAGGACCTCCTTCAATACCCATTGGTATTGGTTGGCGGGGGTGCGAATGGCTTGATCCCCTCATATGTAAACTACTATTAATACATTAAACCGGCTACTTGGGATTGTATCCCTACTGACTCAAACCACTTAGCCGAGGGTAACGTCACCTTCAAAAGAGGGGCCTACCACTTTTCGCATTAATAACTTAGTTAATTATCTTTCAATATTCCGACCCTTGGGGATTGTATCCTTGCTGACTCAAACCATTGGGTTGAGGGTAACGTCACCTTCAAAAGAGGGGCCTACTACTATAACTAAGATAACCTCTTAAAAAGTGCAGAAGTGCGGAAATCATCAAAGGATACATTAAAGGCGAGTCGGATCCAAGTGATTCATCTTGTCTATCTGTTTTTATTTTTATTTTTATTTCAGCATTTTTAGTTTTATATTTCAAGTTTAAAACCTTTTCCAAAAAAAATTAGTTTGATTAGACGTTGAGGATAAATTGGTACTAAAAGCTCCTGCGTCCTTGGACGACCTCGGTATCTTACCAACGCTATACTACGCTCACAATGGGTGCACTTGCCCATGTGTGTGTTTAGTGTTAGTAGAATATCATGTTTTATAAATTTAAAACTTGACTAATGTGTAAAATGCGCTTAAAATATTAATAAAAAACATATTACGCTTCGCACACACCAAGTTTTTGGCGCTGCTGCTGGGGACACAAGGATTTTAAGAAAGTTAGGAATCAACGGCCTAATCATTTTTCTTGTTTTTTTAGGATTTTTCTTAATTTTTCAGCTTCGGCAGACTTCAGCACGCAGCCGTGCCCGCTGAACACGGCCCGTGCCCAATCTTTGGTACTGGCAATCCTGTTTTAAGTCAGACAGTAGCTGAACACGGGGCCGTGCCCACTGAACACGCCCCCGTGCCCAAGCTTCAGTTTCTAAAAACAGAACCGTAAGATCCCGACGGTTGGTAATTTCTGACACAAACATGAGTGATATTGATTATTTTCACTTTCGCTCCTCTTATGGTGTGTGGTGTCAAATATGTGGTGGATCTCACAAAGAATTAAAGTGTTATTTTCTAAATTACACTCCCCACTATATCGACCCATCGTTTTCCTATAACCTTAATATGGGCGAAAGTAAAAACGATCCATATCTCCCTCCCGAGTGCCCTCAACCGTTTCTTTTGGATGACATGATTTTAGAATTATGTCAGTTCGATGAAATAATTTTCCAATTATTAGAAGAACTTGAGAAGGATGCAAGCTATTTATCTCAAGACGATAATCAAGGAGAATAATTGGGGACGCATTCGGAATCCAACAACATCGTAGATCCCGAAAGCACCTCTAACTCTTGTGAGGACTTGAGCGATAGTCGTCCCTGTGTCGATTATGCCGTGAAGGACTCTCCATTGGTCTCCGCCGACGCGTTCATAGACCTGAGCGATTCGACATATACCTTGTTTAACGAGAGCCCGAATAAGGGAATATGTGACAACTCGTATTTCAGAACATATCTTTGTGCTTGATGTAACGTATGTGAACCTTGTGTGATAATCTGATTTGTTGATTTAATGAATGTTATGATACTTTATGTTTGAATTATGCGTAATGTATGTATGTATGCAAACGAGCCCAAATGCACAACACAACCCGATCGTACAAGCTTTTGTTGGGCCACACACCTTGCACTCGAACCACAAAGGCAACCCGTAATGGGTTCGGCCCATTCTCTTATTTGCGCATATCCTCATAGGAGGGGGGTATACTTTTCATTGTTTGTCAAACACTCTAAACACACAAACCCTTGCTCTCTTTCTTCCTCTCAAACCTGACGGCAACAAGGAGTGTCTCTCTCGAAGCCTTATCGTTCGGATCAACTCTCATCCCATTCTCTAACCGGTTAGTGTCTAACTATTGATTGTATGTTATGTGATGTTGTGATTATACATGTTTCATGTGATGATTTGTAAATGATAAGTAATTAATCATGATTGAATGTAGTCGGCCATATATGTATTCTATTCGGATCCTAATGGTTTGGTTATGTTTAGGTATGAATGATGAGGTTTAGTGTTCATGAAATCGGCTTGCATATGTGTATTAGATAATGTTCATGTTAATCGGATTTCATATTATGGTTCTAAGAATTGAATGCTTGTTAATCGGCTGCATGTATGTTGAAATCGGATCAGTTGTATGGGCAAATAAGAAGTAGTATATGATGATTTGAAACCCCTAATTGAATAGTTTAATGTTGTGAATCATTTGAATGTTTTGAACATGTCTAGGGTTCTTAAGAGAATTATGTTAAAAACCATGGTTTGATCGATTATTGTTGGGTTGGAAACTGTTAGCGTGTGTTGATGGTATGATTTGGAAATTGTTATCTTGATTCAATGTAAGTTAGGAAACTGTTGATTAATTGTAACTAAATAGCATAAAATTCGGATGGTAAACGGATCGCACAAGTCGACCGGATCGTACAAGCAGTCCGGATCGCACAAGACCTATGTTATCTATTGGGCCGTATTCTGTTGGGATTGATTTTTGGGCCGGGTTATTCTGATGGGCTTCATCTAGTGAATCGCACAAGGCTATTGGGTTAATGAACTTGTGCGAGCCCAAACCTTTTAATCGCACAAGTTGGATACGTTATGACTGTTAATGTGTTAACATGAATTATGTGTTTGCCATGATCAACCCGTGTTCATAACCTGTTATCTATGTGTAATCATACGTGCACCTAGACCTGACTTGTATGGTAACCATGTTAGGACGTAGTTGACCTCTAGCAGCTCGATTGACCTTTCGTTTATCTGCCGAGCTAACCTAAGGTGAGTTCACACTTTCTACAAAGCATGGGATTCCCAGGGGTTGGGAATGGGTTAAGGAATATGGATTCCTTGTCCTTCTTGGGTAGGACAGTACGGGTTCAGGAATATAATTCCTCGTCCTCATGGACAGTTAAATTTCACTAGACCAAAACTCTATCACGAAGTCCCTCCTTTTTGTATCGACTTAATCGCCGGGCCAATGGCGAGCGGGTCATTAGTTAATGGCGCTATTTAGGTCTGACAAGCCTCACACCGTACCGCAGAGGACGGGCGTGAACTAATGGATCTGGGCACGTCAATGATGATAGACATTGACAGTTCAGGGCACATAAACATGACTAGAGTCAGCAGTCGATATGGTAACGAGTCTAGTAGTATTAAACATGGGGTAGCCCCCACGGCTGGATTGCCAGAGTAAATGGGTTAATCAAATCACGTTTTCAACTATGGGGTAACCCCCACGACAGGGATGCCAGTTAAAGGAAACTGTTTTCGAAACAACTTAAAACAAACACCCAACTGTGAACTCGCTCAACATTATTGTTGACTCGTTACTACATGCTTTGCTGGTGAATAGGTACTTAGCTGGAGCTTGCATGGGGAAGGGTCGTTGTGGGACATGGACAGCTGTGTGCCATGTTAAACTTTGAAACATTTAAACTTATGTTTTGGTTTTAAACATTATGCTTCCGCTTACAACTTAAACTATGTTTGTTTGGACACCAATTGTATTGGTTAGACTTTTATAATTACTTACTTGCTTGTTCAATATGATTGGTGGCTTGATCCTGGTCAGTCACGCCTCCAAGCGGTGATACTCCGCAGGTGGATTTTCGGGGTGTGACAGATTGGTATCAGAGCCATTGGTTATAGAGAACTTGGTTTTAATAAAGGAGAAAGTTTTTGTTAAAACTAGACTATAACCTGTACAGTGCTCGACGATCGACAACGACGCTTCACTCCACGTGCAAGGCTCGACATTCTAGGTGATATGGTTTATGTTTTATTGCCTACTTGCTAGATTACATAGAACTTTGCTTATGGTATGCTTAGATGAATGTAGCAACTATAGTTTGAAAACACATGTGTGCTTACTCTCTTCTGTCATTGCACTTTCACGAACCTCTCTCACTCATGTTTCTCTTGATATGAAGATCATGTCTGGACGCGTTAACATGACTCAAGCCCAGTTGACGGCTCTGATTAACTAACAAGTTGCTGCGGCACTTGCAGCCGCTCAGGCAGGAGGTATACCCTGCCATCTTGACTCACTCTAGGATCCTTAGATCCTACTCTCGTGAACCAACCTTTGTGTTAAACTTTGTCCTTTCTTACTCCCACAACAGGTCAACCTGCACAGCCTCCTGTGTGCACTTTCAAAACCTTTATGGACTGCCGACCAACTACTTTCAGTGGCACTGAAGGAGCTGTAGGTCTCCTCCACTGGTTTGAAAAGCTCGAATCTGTTTTCGAGATGTGTGAATGCCCTGAGGCTCGCAGGGTGAAGTATGCTACCGGTACTCTCGAGGGTTTAGCGCTCACGTGGTGGAACGCTCAGGTTCAAATGCTGGGGTTGGTTGCTGCTAATGCCACCCCATGGAACAATTTTAAGGAAATGATCAAGGAAGAGTACTGCAATCGTGATGAAATTCACAAACTGGAAGTCGAGTTCTTCAACCTCAAGATGACGGGGTCAGAAATTGAAGCGTACACGAAAAGATCGAATGAGCTTGCTATTCTGTGTCCTACTATGGTGGATCCTCCCATCAAATGCATCGAACTATACCTTAAGGGCTTAGTGCCAGAGATCCAAATTCATGTAACTTCAGCTAACCTCGCCACCATCCACCAAGTTATTCAATTGGCTCATCGTCTCACTGATCAGGCAGTGGAGCAGAACAGGTTACCAAAACGTATTAGTGCTACAGCTACTTCTGATACTCCCAACGACAACAAGCGTAAATGGGATGGAACTTCAAGCAAAGGTTCAACTTCTGTTCAATCTCAGTCTCAACAGAGAAGGACTGACGACTACAAGAGCCCTAGTCAGCAAACATCTGGTAGTCAAAGTCATGGTGGGTACAAGGGAAATCACCCCAAATGCAATCGCTGCAACCTACACCATAGCGGACCATGCGCCAGGAGTAACTGTCATCGGTGCAATAAGCCAGGCCACGCAGCAAAGGATTGCAGAAGTTTATACCCCGCAAACCAGAATCGTCAGCAACAACAAGCCCAACAGAATCAACGCCAGCAGCAGCAGCAAGGTAACAACAAAGGGTGCTTTCAGTGTGGAGCTGAAGGCCATTTCAAGAGAGATTGTCCCCAACTAAACAGGAACCAGAACAACAACAACAACAACCAGGGGAATGGGAACAATGGGGGTAATAACGGCAATGGCGCAAGGGGTCGTGTGTTCGTTATTGGCCAAGGTGAAGCAAGGAACGATCCCAACGTAGTGACGGGTAAGTTCCTTCTTGACGACTTTTACGTTACTGTATTATTTGATTCGGGTGCTGATACTAGCTACGTGTCCTTAAAAGTTAGCCAAATGCTTAAGCGTACCCCAACACCATTGAACACCAAGCACATTGTAGAGTTAGCAAATGGTAAGAATTTAGAGGTTACACACGTAGTCAAGGGTTGTAACATTGTTCTTGCTGGTCACACCTTCTCCATCGACCTCCTTCCTATCGTTCTGGGTAGTTTCGACGTTGTCATTGGGATGGACTGGTTATCCCAACATCAAGCAGAGATTCTTTGCAACGAAAAGATTGTCCGCATTCCTCGTTCAGGTGATGAACCTCTCATGATTCGGGGCAACAAGAGTGGTGCTGTTGTGAGCATCATCTCTTTCCTTAAGGCCCAGAAATGCTTGCGTAAGGGCCACACTGCTATTTTGGCTCTTGTTACCGACACCTCGAAGAAAGAGAAGAAGATAGAAGATTTTCCGATTGTGCGCGACTATCCTGAGGTATTTCCTGAGGAACTATCTGGCCTTCTGCCTCATCGTCAGGTCGAGTTTCACATCGAGCTAGCTCCTGGAGCAGCGCCTATAGCTCGTGCACCTTATCGCTTAGCCCCATCAGAACTAGAAGAGCTCTCTACGCAACTACAAGAACTCTTGGATAAGGGTTTCATTCGTCCTAGCTCTTCGCCCTGGGGAGCTCCAGTACTATTCGTGAAGAAGAAAGACGGTACCTTCAGAATGTGCATCGACTACCGCGAACTCAACAAGGTGACCGTGAAGAATCGCTACCCTCTTCCACGCATTGATGACCTATTCGACCAGTTGCAAGGGTCGAGCTTTTACTCGAAGATTGATTTGAGATCAGGATATCACCAGCTGAGAGTCCGAGAAGATGACGTCTCCAAAACAGCCTTTAGAACTCGTTATGGGCACTATGAGTTTTTGGTCATGCCTTTTGGGCTGACAAACGCACCTGCGGTCTTCATGGACTTGATGAATCGAGTGTGCAAGCCTTACCTAGACAAGTTCGTTATAGTTTTCATCGACGACATCCTGATCTATTCTAAGAGTCAGGAGGAACACGAGCAACATTTACGACTCATTTTGGAACTCCTTCGAGCAGAACAGGTGTACGCCAAGTTTTCAAAATGCGACTTCTAGCTTCGTGAAGTCCATTTCTTAGGCCACGTGGTAAACAAGGATGGGATTCACGTTGATCCATCTAAGGTAGACTCGATTAAGAACTGGCCTGCACCTCGTACACCAACGGAAATTCGCCAATTCTTGGGCTTGGCGGGTTACTACAGGAGGTTCATTAAGGATTTTTCCAAGATTGCACAGCCTCTCACCTCACTAACGCAGAAAGGCGTTGTTTATCGATGGGGAAATGCACAGGAAGTAGCATTTCAGCACTTAAAGGATAGACTTTGCAGTGCACCTATCCTTTCATTGCCAGAGGGCACATACGACATTGTGGTTTACTGCGACGCATCAATTCAGGGTCTTGGTTGTGTATTGATGCAACGTGACAAAGTCATAGCCTACGCCTCCCGCCAACTTAAAGTTCATGAAAGGAACTACACTACGCACGATTTAGAGCTGGGAGCTGTTGTTTTTGCACTCAAGATATGGAGACACTACCTGTACGGTACCAAGTGTGCCATCTACACCGATCACAGGAGTCTCGAGCATATCTTCAAACAGAAGGAACTGAATATGCGACAACGACGATGGGTCGAGCTACTGAATGACTATGAATGCTCGATCAGGTACCACCCAGGCAAAGCCAATGTTGTGGCTGACGCCCTCAGTCGAAAGGACACTACGCCTAAGCGCGTACGAGCTTTACAACTCACTATTCAATCTAGTCTTCCTGCACAGATACGAGATGCTCAGGTGGAAGCATTGAAACTAGAAAACATCAGGGCTGAAGCCCTACGCGGCTCAAGGCAACGATTAGAACAAAAGGAAGACGGCGCTTACTACGTAACAGGACGCATTTGGGTCCCACTTTATGGCAACCTACGAGAGCTTGTGATGGATGAGGCACACAAGTCTCGCTACTCAGTACATCCTGGTTCGGATAAGATGTACCACGAACTTAGAACTACATACTGGTGGCCTAGCATGAAGGCCCACATAGCAACTTACGTCAGCAAGTGTTTGACTTGTGCGAGAGTCAAAGTCGAATACCAGAAACCTTCAGGCCTACTCCAACAACCAGAGATACCACAATAGAAATGGGAGCAAATTTCCATGGATTTTGTTACTGGCCTGCCTAGATCTTAACGTGGTAACGATACTATCTGGGTGATCGTGGATAAACTCACAAAGTCTGCACACTTCTTGGCTATCAAGGAAACGGATAAGTTCTCCACTCTAGTAGACGTATATCTTAAGGAAGTTGTTTCGAGGCACGGGGTGCCGACCTCTATTATCTTGGATCGTGATGCATGTTTTACTTCAGAACTGTGGCAAGCAATGCACAAGTCCTTTGGCTCACGTTTAGATATGAGCACAGCTTATCACCCGCAAACGGATGGGCAGTCTGAACGCACCATCCAGACCCTTGAAGACATGCTTAGGGCATGTGTAATTGACTTTGGCAACGGCTGGGAAAAACATCTGCCACTTGTGGAATTTTCGTACAATAACAGCTACCACACCAGCATTAAAGCTGCTCCATTCAAGGCATTGTACGGGCGTAAATGCCGATCACCTCTTTGTTGGGCAGATGTGGGGGATAGTCAGATCACTGGTCCAGAACTTGTGGTAGACACAACAGAAAGGATTGCTCAAATACGACAACGAATGGCGGCAGCTCGTGACCGTCAGTAAGCTACGCCGATAAGGGCAGGAAACCACTCGAGCTCCAGGTTGGGGATCGAGTGCTACTCAAAGTTTCACCCTGGAAGGGTGTGGTTCATTTTGGCAAACGAGGCAAACTTAACCCACGATACGTTGGACCGTTCGAAATCATAGAGAAAATAGGCAGGGTGGCCTACAAACTGAACTTACCAGCAGAACTCAGTGCAGTTCACAACGTTTTCCACGTGTCGAATCTGAAGAGGTGTCTGTCAGATGAGACCCTCATAGTTCCTTTGAAGGAGCTCACTATCGACGAGCAGTTACGATTCGTCGAGGAACCAGTTGAAATCACGGACCGGGATGTTAAGGTCCTCAAGCGCACTAGAATACCTCTCGTTCGAGTTCGTTGGAACTCACGTCGTGGCCCAGAGTTCACCTGGGAACGCGAAGATCAGATGAAACAAAAGTATCCCCAACTGTTCGCTAACAGTACAACCACTACTGAGGCTGAAGCTACCATGGAATTTCGGGACGAAATTCCAGATCAACGGGGGGAGGATGTGACACCCCAGGAAACCACGCAACTCAACTAGCTTCCTCAGTGACTACGTACCAAATTTCGGGACGAAATTTCTTCCAACTTGGGGATAATGTGACAACTCGTATTTCACTAGACCAAAACTCTATCACGAAGTCCCTCCTTTTTGTATCGACTTAATCGCCGGGCCAATGGCGAGCGGGTCATTAGTTAATAGCGCTATTTAGGTCTGACAAGCCTCACACCGTACCGCAGAGGACGGGCGTGAACTAATGGATCTGGGCACGTCAATGATGATAGACATTGACAGTTCAGGGCACATAAACATGACTACAGTCAGCAGTCGATATGGTAACGAGTCTAGTAGTATTAAACATGGGGTAGCCCCCACGGCTGGATTGCCAGAGTAAATGGGTTAATCAAATCACGTTTTCAACTATGGGGTAACCCCCACGGCAGGGATGCCAGTTAAAGGAAACTGTTTTCGAAACAACTTAAAACAAACACCCAACTGTGAACTCGCTCAACATTATTGTTGTCTCGTTACTACATGCTTTGCAGGTCAATAGGTACTTAGCTGGAGCTTGCATGGGGAAGAGTCGTTGTGGGACATGGACAGCTGTGTGCCATGTTAAACTTTGAAACAGTTAAACTTATGTTTTGGTTTTAAACATTATGCTTCCGCTTATAACTTAAACTATGTTTGTTTGGACACCAATTGTATTGGTTAGACTTTTATAATTACTTACTTGCTTGTTCAATATGATTGGTGGCTTGATCCTGGTCAGTCACGTCTCCAAGCGGTGATACTCCGCAGGTGGATTTTGGGGGTGTGACAAAATAAAGGTTGGTTTCGCCCACCGGTATTTAGCTTAGGATTCACCCTTTCCGATAACCTCTTGCGTTCTTGTCTAAAGGACGGGCAACTAAGGTACCTCAGGCACTTCGGTGTTGTTCCGTCCAGTAAGGAACCACCCGATCTGGACAAATTCCTTAAAATAAGATGAAACATCATAAAAGCTCTCTAACCATGGGGCCGTGTCCAGGTCAACACGCCTCGTGCCCACTTGAAAATTGACCACGGGGTCGTGTCCAGGCCAACACACCCCGTGTTCAGAATACGAACAAAATGTGTCAGACTCTTGTCTGACCACAGGGCTGTGTCTAGCCGACACGGGGCAATGGTCAGCGTGCTGTCATTTTCTATAAATGCAGCAAGATTCCTGCACATTTGGACCCATTCCAAAGACAAAGATCTGGTGGGATCTTCACATATACCCTATAAGGTATATTCCAAAGAAGGTTCTCAACAACCATCTTGTCTTTACTACTTTTGTCTCTTGCCTTCTTCTTCAAAAACTCCTCAAAACCTCCATTAAAGTTTGAAACCTCCATGTTTTCAAGCTTTATTGAGATATTTGCTAGGTTTTTAACAAGGGAATCTTATCAAAAATAAGTTGTATAACACTGTTTTAAGACATTTTTGCTCAGAATTGTCTCAAAGTTCAGAAAAATGATTTAAAACTATAAGATTCCTGAGTTCGAAAATTTGTAGAATGGTGGCCACGGGGCCGTGCTCAGCGAGCATGGGGCCGTAGCCGGAGTTACTGTTTCATTAGTTTGAACTTTTCGACCTGTTTTCTTAGAATGTCGACCCGGAATAGCGGAACATCCTCAGATCACTGAAAGAACGATCGACGGGGAAGAAGAACATCGGTGGAAGACTCCTTAGTCAACTACGTGTACGCCTTGTGAGAAGCCATTGATGAAATGAAAGGGGTAGAAGAAGCTTTAATTGACCGTATTAACCATTTGTCGGTGGGGTTAGAGGGGTGCCTTCGAGAAGTCAACCTTTTGCACCAAAGGTTGAATATTCTTGCTTCTCCTCCCATGGTGCAAATCATAGCACAAAGGGGGTGGAATGTTGTGCCGGAAGTCATTATTCCAGCTGAGTGGCATGTCATGACTCTGGAACCTCCTTTAGACATACAACACGGGGTCCCAGTAGCCGTTGCGCCTCCTCCGCAAGACATGGAGAATGAGCCTGCCTTCTTTCTCCCTAAGGAGATAGAGGATTGGCTCAATAACATTTAAAAGACATCCCCCGGTTCCGAGTTCTACAAAACCCTTAAGTACCGGAAAGTTATTTCCGGGTTTTTGTCACTCCTACAATAAGGGTAGAACTCCTTAGTGATTTCCTGCATTCTATGACCTATCTATCTTAGGATCTTGGTTGTTTTTCATTTTTAGCAACTTTATTTTCAATTTTTAGGATCTTTGTAATTGTCGTTTTTAATGAATGATGGTTTCAAGTATTAAATGGTGTTTGGATGATGTTGTAATGGTTAAACACGCTCGAAAAGGTAGAAGTTACCAAGGGAAAGAATAAACCACACCCCATGCACAAAAACAGAGCCTCCCAACAATTTTCCATCATTACAGCAAGTTTAGCACGAGGCCGTGCTCTGCCAACACGCCCCCGTGCCCAAGGTTCTGCAGAAAAATGCCCAGTATGGGTAACTAGAAACGGGGCCGTGCTCACTGAACACGCCCCCGTGCCCAGCCTTCTGTTTGATTATGATACTGGCAATCTGACCACGGGGCCGTGCCCAGACCAACACGGGCCCGTGGCCAGACGCCCAGTAACACAAAATCTTGTTTTCAACACCTTTTTACATATTCAATCAACCTAAAAACTTATTTTTGGGACACATTGAGGACAATGTGTAATTTAAGTGTGGGGGGATGCTAAAGCCTTGAATTTTGCAAGTCCTAATAACAAGCCTTACACAAAACTCTATTGGAACCGCTAATCACCCCAAATTTTTTTTCAAAAACTTTTCATTTTTTTACTTGTCTTGGTTTAATTTGGGAATAACAAGTTCTAAAAAGGTTATATTTTTACAAATTTACAACCGATAGCGTCATGATAAAAAGAACCAATATAAGAAAATTATGAAACGACATGACAAATCTAGTTAAAATTTGATTATATATACTTGATCACATTATAAACCCATTCCCACAATAAATGAATTTTGAGCCTTTATTGAGCATACAAGCATACATCTTTAAAACTAAATGCTCATTTTTCGTTTCTTGTGTGAATAGCCGCTTGTTTCTTACGACTCTAGAACTTGCCACGACGATACATTCCCGGTCCTTACCAACTTAAACCCAAGTGAGTAAATGATGGAGGCATTAGGACTAACCCATTTTTCTTTCAACACCATTATTTTTCATTTTCTTTATCACCTTCCCAAAATTCTCCTAGTTAACCCCTTTGTGCCTAAACCTTTTTCATTTCTAAACCCACAAAGCAAACACCCTTTACCCACCAAAAAAATCTTTTTCTTTTCAATCCTTTATTTTAGTAAAAAGCTCGGTTTTTTTTGTGACGTTTCTTTATAAAAAAAAATAATAATAAAAAATAAAAATAATATGAATGTCTAGCAATAAAACAAACAAAGTCCTCAAAGAAACTTTGTTTGAAGATGCTTAGTTTGAATAAAAGTCACAAAAACAAAAAGTTTTACGACAACCGACGCTTTTTACGCTTTTAGCCCTTTTTACTAACCACTAACCCAAAACCACCTACCTCTAGCCCAAGCCTAACCTTTTCCCAAGTCCTCTTGATATTTACAAAAGTTTATAGTTAAAACGGAGGGGGATTGATTGCTTGGCAAGCATATGGTAGAAGTAAGTTCCATGCCGGTCTCGAGTGTTTCACAAAAATACATCTTCGGCCAAGTGTTGAGTGATCTCCCGTGAGGTATGTGAACTTGTATATAAATGGAATTTTAAAGAGGCATGTTATGCCCAAATAAGTAATTTCTCTTATGAAACGTTCTAAATAAATCATAACGAATAGGATTGTAAATAAAATAAAAATAAAACCTAATAAATATCTTGGATTCCCGACATTCAAGTCAAGCCCAAAACTTCTCTTCTACCCATTCCATTTGGGTGTGTAAGCCACATAATAAAGAGTTTTGCTTGAGGACAAGTAAAGATTCAAGTGTGGGGTGTTTGATATGTGTAAAATGCAACATATAAATTACATCAAATGAGGCATAAAACTAACCCTTTTTTAGTACTAATGTTGGAAAAAGCGTGTTTTTGTCTTCCTTTTGTATTTTCAGGACCAAATGAGCTCAAACGAACAAAAGGAACAAATATGCAGCAAAAACTAACATAAATACAAAGAAAAGGAATAAACATGGCATGCCCGACCCCTCGATGGCATCTCTAAGAGCAAAAACAAGAAACAGAAGGCTGACCATTGCCAGTGCCCACTTGACACGAGGGCGTGGTCAGATGTCTGCAGAAATGGAAAAAGCTGTGGAAGCTTCTATGCTCACCACGGGGGCGTGCCTAGCTCAGCACGGGGCATGGTCAACGTTAAGATTTGCAGAATCTTGCAAATCTTGATAGTACAGATACGCTTCTGCATACGGGGCCGTGCCCAGTGAACACGGGCCGTGTTAAGCCCTATGCAGACAAATGCAATTAATGAAGGAAGAGAAAAGGAATGGCCACGGGGGCGTGTCCAGCGGACACGGGGCCGTGGCCGGGCTTCTGTTCAGGCTATAAATAGGGGTGCTTGGCTCACTTCAAAGGCATCCCTTGGCAAACCACTACTCTCTCACTTTGCCACCACTCCACCACCACTACAACACCCACATCCACCACCATCATCCATCATCCACCTTAGAGTGTGTGTAGTAGTCTCGGGATCCAAGATTGATAGTAAGAGTTCTTGTCAATCAAAGGTCATGTTTGGCTAACTCTCTTACATCACTTGGTGAAGACAAGCATTTAATGTATTACTTTTGATTTTTAATCTTTTCGCACTTTTTATTTGGTTTTGTATTAATGACTTTAATAACTAGTTTCTTATATTGAAGGTGAAACTTCTTTATCATTTGTCCGTGGTGTCTTAGCATTACTTTACTGTCTATATAAAGTAAAAGATTTTCACCATTCATTTCTCTACGGTCTATATAAAGATATGTTGGCTACCTGGTCGGGGGTTAAGGGAATGGTTTAGTAAGGTTCTTGCCTTGTTCAGTGTATAGATCCTACAAGGACCCACTGGTATTGGATGGCGGGGGGTGCGAATGGCTTGATCCCCTCATATGTAAACTACTATTAATACATTCAACCGGCTACTTGGGATTGTATCCCTGCTGACTCAAACCACTTAGCCGAGGGTAACGTCACCTTCAAAAGAGGGGCCTACCACTTTTCGCATTAATAACTTAATTAATTATCTTTCAATATTCTGACCCTTAGGGATTGTATGTGACAACCCGAACTTTCAAGGTCTGTATCTCTTCGTCACGTGATCCTGTTTCTTGTTATTTCTCTTTCATATCCCTTACGACGATAGAAATTAGTAAACACTTGTGACGGTAATTAAATTGCTAAATGTTTAATGTGTATGTAATATACTTGCTAAATGTAAAACGTGATTAAGTATGTTATGTGTGTTTGACTGATTAACCGCAAGGAATCGTTAAACGTTTCTAGGTGTCGTTTAGTTAATTTATGGGACTAACCTATTTGGGCCGCGAGCTACACGATGCGTATTGGGCCGCAAACTTACTCGAAACACACACACACACATAGGTTATCCTAGGTTGAACTGTTCGAGCCCAATCAAGGGTCATAAAAATTGGGCCGGCTAATGTGAGTCTGCACACCCGAAGCGCAAATACCACATGTGTTGGGGGCCGGCTTTTGACTTCAGAATATACACACATATAGTTAGAGTTGGGCTGATTATTTGGGCCAGTAGGAATCACGCACACATGAGGGATTTACATATGATTACTTAACAATATCTCAAACCAAAACCAAAAACAAACCCTACCCTTCTCTCAAGATTTCGAACGGCAACAGGGGACCCCCCCCCCCCTTCGAGAACATCATCTTGTCGATCTTGCTATTAGGGTTAGTAGATTCATGTTATGTTAACTTTTATTTGTTGATTGTGTTCCTATGTATTTTTTAGTAACAAAGTCATATGTACGTTCTTTAAACATGAGAAAGATTTCGTTATGTTTTGCATGATTAATGATGGTTAGGGGTTGCATGCTTTTAGTAATATTAATGGTCCGATACAAAAGATAGTTGATAGTAATGGAATGTGCACGAATCTGATTTAGTCATGTGATTGTATGATCTTGATATGTTGATTAGTTCTCTGATGATGATCATGTTTGATGTATATGTTTGATTAGAATGTTGATGATTAGTATTGTTCTGGAAAACCTTATAAACCCTAATCTCTTGTATGAATTATATGTAATAAGGTTCTTGATAGTGGTTGATGACTAACTGTTAAAGATGAACAGCCGTGATTAGGGTTGCAGGTGCACCATGACCGTCAAAACTGTTCACGACGAAACTCATGTTTCGTCACATATGGGTCACGACGAAACTTAGGTTTCGTCAATGATTGTTCGTCACATATGGTTCACGATGAAACTTAGGTTTCGTCAATGATGTTCAGGACGAAACTCATGTTTCGTCACTCATAGTTGTGTGGGTTGATGTTTTGACTCTCCTGATTATGTTATTAACAAGTGTGTGTGAATTACTAGTGAAATTGGAATGTTATGTGCAATCTGCCATGGACTAATGAAGAGAACTAATGTTATGCAACTTGATTGGGCCTTATTTGAGTAACTGGGCCGCATGTAACTGTTTACGTATTTGGTCGTACACCCGAATTAGACAGGACACTTTAATGGGCTGTATGATTAGTGGGCCGCACCCCTCGGCTATAGGTGAATGAATTACTTATTTGACCGATTCCACTTTGGGCCTTGGAGTGTATATGAGTATCATGTGTATGTGCATATTCTGTTTTGGGCCGTTATTAGTTTTATTTGTAAATTGGAATTAGCATTTGAGCTATGTATATAAATGAGATTGATAATCTAGTACAACCACAATGTGTGGGCCGAAGCCTTGGTGGGCCGTTACGTGCTAAGTGACTACTCGATGATAATGGGTTAACTGTTATGACTTGAATTGCATGAGTGTGCTACATGAACAATGACTGTGTAATGTGAATGTGGGATATGTAATTCATGTGTATGCAAAACTGATTTGTCGTTGGTAACCACATTAGGATTTGGTTGATTATTATAGAACAAGTAACTAGTCATACCGAGCAAATCAAGGTGAGTTCAGACTTTCTATAAGGCATGGGATTCCCGGTGGTTGGGAATGGGTTAAGAAACTAAAGCGGAAACCGCATATTCTTCTTGGGTAGAATATGTACCTCCATCCTCGTTGAGAAGGATGACAACATTTAACCTGCGTATTCTCCTTGTGTAGATTACGTACCTCCATCCTCAGTTGGGAAGGACGACAACATATAACTTACTAGACAAAACTCTATCATGAAGTCCCTCATTTTTATATCGACTTAATCGCCGGGCCAATGGCGAGCGGATCATTAGTTAGATAGCGCTATTTAGGTTTGACAAGCCTCACAACGTGCCGCAGAGGACGGGAGTGAACTAATGGATCTGGGCACTTGGTCAATGATGATAGGCATTGACGTAGGGCACAACATGACTCAGTCAGTTGTCGATATGGTAACGGGTCTAGTGGTTAACATGGGGTAGCCCCCACTGGTTATGGTTTGGGAAACAATGGATTGGATAACTCATGGTTTTTGAATGAACTCGTGGTTTTTGGAACAACTATAAAATGGACAACCAACTGTGAACTCACTCAACTTTGTTGTTAATTCGTTGTTACATGCCTTGCAGGCCCTTAGGTGCATATTGTTGGAACTTGCTGTCTGGGAGGCTGGAGTGGTCATGGGTCGAGTTACATGGAATCGCAACACAAGACTAATGGTTTCTACATGTGGTTTATAAACTCTTAACGAATGAATTATGCTTCCGCTGTATACTATGAATTGTTTGTAACGTTGTAACACTTAATGTCAATAAATGAAAGTTTTATTTAATTATATTATGCGAAGTTCAATGTGATTGGTGGCTTGGATCCTGGTACGACACACGCCCCGCGGTAATTCCGCATGTGGTATTTTGGGGGTGTGACATTGTATCCTTACTGACTCAAACCCCTAGGTTGAGGGTAACGTCACATTCAAAAGAGGGGCCTACTACTATAACTAAGATAAGCTCTTAAAAAGTGCAAAAGTACGGAAATCATCAAAGGATACATTAAAGGCTAGTCGGATCCAAGTGATTCATCTTGTCTATCTGTTTTTATTGTTATTTTTATTTCTGCATTTTTAGTTTTACTTTTCATGTTTAAAACCTTTTCCAAAAAATATTAGTTTGATTAGACGTTGAGGATAAACCGGTACTAAAAGCTCTTGTGTCCTTGGACGGCCTCGGTATCTTACCAACGCTATACTACGCTCACGATGAGTGCACTTGCCTATGTGTGTGTTTAGTGTTAGTAGAATATCGTGTTTTATAAATTTAAAACTTGACTAATGTGTAAAATGGGCTTAAAATATTAATAAAAAACATATTACGCTTCGCACACACCATATATACATGTTCCAAGGTTGTTGATGACCGGATTTGCGCACATCAGTCCGAGTTTATACATGTTTCCCAAGCTTTTCATTTGTTTCGAGTTTATACATCATGTCCGGGTCTGAATTACATTTATTGTATCTGGGTTTCTTCAATAAATTCCGAAATTATTGATTAAACAGCATGTGTTTGGGTTACATGGAGTCCGAACCTATATAATGTCCAAACTTAGATATAATGTACATATGTATGTGTATTATATGGTATTACGAATATATGTGTATTGCATGGTATTCTGAATTTATGTGTATTATATGGTATAACCGTCACTTTTTCGTACATTCCGTACACTAATTGAACAGTAATATGTGCTTAAATGATTGTGCATGATCTAGTTTACAAGATAAATGAAGTTTTGATTACTGTTTTATACATACAATGGCATTTCATGATACAAGACTTTATTCGTTGCTACATGCAACACGCGATAGTTCAAATGATACACAGAACAGAATTGGCACCGTTATCAGACAAACAAGAAAATGCTGACGATGTTCAGTACATAGATGAATAGTGTTTTGAGGCCCAGTATGAGACAGAGACTACGTATTACACTAGCATAGTGCGTAGGAAAGTAAGGACCACAAAACTACCTTTCTAGATGAAAGACAAAGTGCCGAAAAGTGCCTAAAACTCACTTAAAGTGCAAAATTCTGCACTAATCAACAAAATTCAGCATTTTAACATGCTAGTCACTTGCAAAAACATGACAAAATGGTCCTGAATACTTTCCTAAGTGTCGGGAATTAAAAGTGTCACTAAAATTTACATAAAGGACACTATACGGAATAACTTAGCACTTTAACGGAACGGTATCCAACCGAACAACCGGACATTACCCGGAACACTAAAATATTGCTAGAATCATTGTTTTTATTTTTCTGAGCCAGTTATGGTTCCCGAGCACTCTAACATATTATATAATGCAAGTTACACACTAAATACTAGACTTTACACTTAAACTTCCACTATTTACTTGCATTACCATCAAAGTTACACATAACCCCCCCCCCCTCATTGTTCACGGCACTAAGGGGTAGCCCCACTTCAAAGATTTATGTAATCTTCTTAAATCTCCTGGTTGATCTCATTGGGATTTGCTTAGATTATGTTAGTACTTTCCTAGACACAATACCCTTTGGATATTAGAACTTGAAGGTTATAAGAACATAAGTATCTATCATCTTCCTCATCACACTCCAACACTTCTTCTCTCCCTCTACAAAGCTTCGGCCGAACACCCAAGCACACCCACCCACCATTTTTGTTTCAAATTCAAGCATTCCAAGGTCCTCATAAGGTGTAACAAGGTGATTAACGAAGCTCGGTGTTCACGGATCTTGAAGGACCTCCTTTACAAGCTTTTATCCACTCCGTTTTCACTTGTGTTCTTCCCTAGCTTGAAGCTAGTAGTAAGACTCTTAAAAACTCTTGTTACTTCATATTTTTAGTGGTTAAAAGATATAACATGTTGAAAATCATATGAACACTAAAGGTCGTACACTTGAAGTTTGAACATAAAGCTAACATAAGACGAAATATTGTTAGAAGAAAGTTGTTTTGAATATGTTGATGATTATTTGTTGATTTCTTGGTAATATGATGTTGATCATCGTATTGAACTTGTTAAAGCATGATTAAAAACATGATTTAACAAGTTAGGAGATGATTATGTGTTTACATGTGATGATCATCTTCATGACTAGACATGAACTTGAAGATTAAAATGATTTCTTGAAAAATAATCATTAAAGTGAGTTGATAACCTTGTTAACCCTAGATTTGTGGATGATTTTCTAAAAAGAACCAAGTTCAAAATGTGATTTTTAGAAGATCATGATTTTACATAAACCTATATTATTTTTGGTGGAAGAACAAGTATAAGAACACTAGAGAAACAAGAAGGTTTAATAAATAAACATTTTTGTAAATTATGTTTACAAGTTGTAAACACCAAATCTCTTCAAGAATGAGATTTTAAAAGAAGTAAACACACTTTGGAGGGTAACTAAACCCACTAAACACCTTACCAAGTTACTACGCGTTTTCGTGAAATATCAAGTTCATGTTATTAAGTAAAGTGTATAGTTTATACGCTTGATAAATGAAATATTGTTTAGAGTGTTATTGTTAATTGTTTGAATGATTTTCGGAAAAGAAAATGATATGCTAAAAAGCATGGACACCTCCGTTTTCAAAGGAAACTATGGCGAATTTTTCAAAAAATATAAACACTTAGAAAATACTTTCTAAACAAGTGTTTATATGTATGTCCTAAACTTTGGTTTTTTCCAAATAAACTTTGCCATATATTTTGTACAAGAATACAAGTATTGGAGGTTGATTTTTTGTAAATAAAGATGGATAAATATATATTTATAATATATATTTTATATCAAAGACACATTGTGTGATTGTGTGTATACTCCGTGTATTGGTTGTATTAATTTATGATTTAAAATAATATAACTTAACAAAATACCAAGAATCTACAATCTAAAATAACACCAAAAATCACAAGGAACAAATATATAAGTTACACGCTTAATAATGCGAAATCAAGCGCAAGAACGTAACTTATAAATATATTTTTGGCAAATATTATTTTGGATACAAGGACTGAAAACATGATTTTTGAAAATATTACAAGAGTAATATTGTATTTTCAACAAAGAGAAAATGTGTTATTTTTGGAAACTGCAAATACGAGAATACAAATATACATGTATGAAATACTCCCATCCTTGGGAAGAAAACACGAAAACAAATACTTTAAAAGCATTATAACTCTGGATGATGTAAAGACATAAAGGAAACGTAACTCAAAACATGAAGACTAAGGCAAGGCACGGCCGCTCGTCTAATAGACCCTAGCACATTGTAGGTAGTCGTATTTGCTGACGAGATTTGAGTTACGAGTACTGAAGACGCAAAACAATGAGTTCATGCTCCCCCTTTTCTTTAACTGTTTTTGGTTTTATAACTCTCGTGGGTGAAATACATGTTACAAAAATTACAATGTTTATAAATGGTATAATACAAAAACAAGAAGCACTCTTGGTGAGAACGAGTACCAAGTATGATGCGTTTTAAGGAATGATATATGAAATGCCTATCAAAGGCCTATGAAATACTAGATCATGTGAGCATAGACAAGATATTGAAATGCCATTAAATACTTAATTAGGGACGAGGGTTAGATCTAACGGGTACGGCCAAACCCCACTCATGGTCACAACTAGTACCTAGTAGTGCTTCGGAGTCCCAGTCGAGGGAAATTGACAAAGTCGAGGGTAATCGACACAGTCGAGGGTAATCGACACAGTCAAGGGAAATCGACACCGTCAAGGTAAATCGACACAGTCGAGGTTAATCGACATAGTCGAGGAAAATCGACACAGTTGAGGAAAATTGACAAGGGTATAAGCCATTACGAGTGCTTCCCATGTCCTCAAGGAGTCATAACAAGTACTCCCCATGTCCTCAAGGAGTCATAACAAGTACTCCTCATGTCCTCACATGCCTTAAAGTCCTTGTACAAACATTCATTTAGTACGTTCATACACGTTTTTCATACCTGTTTACAAAGGAGTCTCTAAAAGATTTACAAGAATTACAGTATACAAACAAGACGCATGAACTCACTCAACTTTTGTTGATGTTTTCCAAAATTACATGTATTTCAGGTGACATGATGGATCTTGGGCGCGGGTGTCGTAACTAGAAGTAGACTTCAAGTATAGATGTCATCCACTTTTCTTGATTTGTAACCTAGACGAAGGTTGTGTTTAAAACTTAAAATAACAAGCGTTTGTAATACTCAAATTTTATGAATGGATGAACATCGTTTTGATCATGTAGTTGTTTATTACGATTGAATGCAATGATATTAAACCAGTCACACATCATACGCTTCCGCAAAAGACAGGGTGTGACAGTTTGGTATCAGAGCTTCGATTGTAGTAAACTAGGATTCCTCCTCGAGTCTAGACTACAATCACTAGAGTTTTCTCACGAAAACATTTTACAAAAAGGTTTTCATTGCATTCACGTAAGCGTCAAGATCCACGAGTCAAACACTTTTCAAAAAAGAGATAAGGCAAGGACATTGGTAGGGAATACCCTCAAGATAAGGTGCCAATTAAGGCATAGTCTACATGAGATAGACTTGCCAAAAATAAAATACACTCTTGGTGAAAACTTGTACCAAGTAGTGTTTTTGTCGTAAATCGACAACTAGAAAAATGACCCCCCCCCCCCCAAAAAAAATGAGAGTTATACATGATATAATGCATCAAATTTCTTGTTTATGCTAAGTAGCATATTTGTTATTGATATACATACATACGAATAAGTGTACGGAATAAATATTGACGTGAATACATACAAATAAGTGTACGGAATGATTATTGACGTGAATAAGATACTTTCGACTCCGACTCCTATTATTGTACGTAACTTGCACGATGAAGCTACCGACCTCGCGTACTTTGCAAAGCTTATGGATAGAGTGATTACCAAACAAGATTCTGAGCTTGCTTCCGTAGGAGATGGCTACTCTTTCCTCTCGATCGTGAAGGTGCCTGACTACGGTGATGATGACGAGGCAGAGGCGGCAACCTTGAATGAATTCTTAATCAGCGGGACTAGATCCCTGCAGCTTTTGTGAAGCAAGATTGACGACATACTAGACCAGAAAAGGAAGATGAAGTATTCATCTTGAAGGTGCCCCTCCAGTTACTAGGAATTCTCTTTATTCCTATTTCATTTAATCATCGTGCCTATTCGCGCGTAACGATAACAAGTGTTAGCCCGTGGACCACTGCAATGGTCCTTTCCATGACAGAAGTATAAGGACAATAGTGTCCCCTCCTTGATTGATCATCTGCTTGGACGAGAGAAAATTGGGTTACTGTGCAAGACAATTTATTATTACGGGGGCCCACGTAATAACGACTTGTAGTGCACAGAAATCCTGGTGGACTCTGCGGGTCAAGCTAATGAAAACCACACAAAAATAATCTATAGGTGTTCACACCTTCATCTGCTAGAACAATACATAGATCAGTGCTTTGGCGTGTTATAAAGTAGGAAGCATGTCTTAGCCTACTTCGTGACTGACACTTCTACCTGTATACGAGACGTTTGAGAAAACGACATTTAAGCAAGTGAAGATGGGTAACATTCAAAAAGATTCAGCGACGTTACACTCTCTATCACCTCTACACGAACAACCCCATCTCTGGGAAGATATACACATCAATAAAGCTAATATAGCAAGAAATAACTGAAACCTAAATGACCGAGGCGATGTAACCTCGAGTTCATTTTATTATGAACAATAAGCCAAGTTGGCAAGCCTATGTGAAGGCTCAGTAATTGTTTCCTCGCTCATACCTTGATTATATATGCATGTGATATTGGGTGATTACACATTCACTTATGGTACTATGTACCTCATAGACAATTATGGAATGTCGTCTAATCCATCCCATGCTTTTGACAGAAGAGAATGCCACCCAGACGTGACACAAATACCAGTACGTTGCTAAGAACAGAAGCTGAGCTTCAAGAACGTATCGCACAGGCAATTGCACGACATGAAGCCCTCCGCTCTGAACACAGCGGTGGCACATCCGGAAATAACCCTCCAACTGGCTGCACCTATAAACAGTTCCTGGACTGCAAGCCATTAAACTTTGACGGCACAGGAGGTGCTGTTGCGTTTGTTCGTTGGACAGAAAAGACTGACTCCGTTCTAAGAATGAGTAACTGTTCACCCCAGCAGAGAGTTACTTTTATCTCAGGGTTATTCTTAGATGGCGCACTCTCCTGGTGGAACCTTCAGGTTCAAACCCTTGGTGTAGATGCTGCTTATGCACTGAGCTGGGACGAGCTCAAGGAAATGATGGAAAATAAATACTGTTCCAGGGCTGAAATCCAGAAGCTCGAAGTGGAGTTCTGGAACTTGAAAATGGACGGACCGAAGATTCCTGAATATGTCCAGCGATTTCACGACTTGTCTAGGGTCGTCCCCTACTTAGTCAAACCGGAATTCAAGAGAATTGAACGATTCATTTGGGGACTTGCACCTCAGATCAGGAGCATGGTTACTACCTCAAAGCCCTCAACCATCGCAGAGGCAATCGATTTTAGTGTCACTCTTACTGAAGAAGCTCTGCGCATGGGAAAATTTTCAGAATCTGAGGATAACAAGAAAGAGACTCATGTGGAGTCATCAGGCAACAAGAAAAGGAAGTCTTCAAACCTAAAGATGGGCACCCAAGTCAGCTATGGAAGCTCTAAAGCAAACAAAAGAAAGAAAGTGAATCCGCCGCATGGCAGGAAAATTGATGGAGCCATTAATAAGGCTGGTGGTAAAGTTTACTCGGGGGCTAAGCCAAGGTGCGGGGAATGCAACTTTCACCATGAAGGTCGATGTCTGAGGCCTAAGTGCGGAAAATGTGGAAAAGAACGGCACAGCAAGGACGCCTGTTGGGCGAAGGACCCAGATGGAAGAGATAAGAGAGTACCAGGTTGCTACAGATGTGGTAAAGCAGGACACTTTAGGAAAGATTGCCCCAGTAAGAAACAAGCAAGGAAGGGTTTTCGCGATCGAAACTCGTAAAACACGCCAGGATCCAGATGCGGTTACGGGTACGTTCCCTATTAACCAACCTAATGCATCTACTTTTAATTAATACTGGCATCAACTTTAACCTTGCATGCTTAAAACATAAGAAACTGCTTGGTCTAGTTTCAAGTAAAATAGACGTCCCGTATTCTTTAGAAATGGGCATATAGAAGGCTAGTTTAAGCAAACGAAGCAAGTAAGGAATTATATTCTAGGAACTTAGAAGGCCGGAACCTTCTGTTACCATTGACTTGCGAAGTCATAATACGATAGTCAGCTTGGATTGGATACCCAGGTATAGAGCCTGAGAACATCCCCGTGATGGAAGAAATTCCAGAAGCCTTTTTCTGAAGACTTGCCAGGAACGCCCCTCCGCAGCGACAAGAGGAGTTTAGGATGAACCTCGTGCCAGGAGCGGCACCAGTACCGAATGACGTCTTACCAAATAGTTTCGTCCGAAAAACATGAGCCTCCAATATGACTGCAAGAGCTGCTAGACAAAGGAAATTAAGGACTTGACACCCGTAGTTAAGGGCACAAAGAGAAAGTTGACAGTGTACACTTTGCATCAATTCCAGAAAATTGGATATCAAGGATTTGCATCCTTTGCCAAGGATTGATAGCATGAACAGACCAATCGTAAGGTTCTAGTTACCACTCAAAGATCGACTGGAGGACATGATGTCCTCAACTGTATACAAGAAGACAATATTCCTAAAACGACCTTTAGGACTCGCTTCGAGCATTACGAGTTCCTTTTCGTATCATTTGGCTTAACACATGCATCGACAATGTTCATGGACCTCATGAATCGAACGTATAAGCCATACCTAGATAAGTCATGATGATACTTATTGACTACATTCTTATATGGCCAACGACCAAGGAAGGTCAGCTGCAATTTACCTTGCAAATTCTTAGAGAAAAGAACAGTTAGGTGCCATGATGACGAAAAGCGGATTTCGAATTCGCGAAGTGAGAACTTTAAGGTACATGGTGGATAAGAACGAAATTCATGCCAACCCTGCAACCAAGAGCTAAGGAGCTAGAGTTGCAATTATGTGACGCTTCTCAACAAAGTCTCGATTATACGTCGATGCAACGAGACCACAACATAGCATACGCGACACATTGATTAAACAATCATAAGAAGAAACCATGATCTAGATACAGTAATTGCGCGCCGCAAAATCTGACATCATTACCTGTAAGAAAACGCTGCACGACCTATTAATCACAAGGGTTGCAGCACACCATTGATCGTAAGAACTTGAATATTAACGTAGATGGACTGAGCTACTGAACGACGCAGACTGTATGGGCATGTTGCATGCTGGTGTGATGAACTTTGACGAAAAGTGGAACACTCACTTGACCTCAGTGGAGTTTTCCTACAACAGTATTTATCACACCGCCGTCTAAACCGCTTCGTGTGAAGCTTCAGATGGAACATAATAAGTCGATCCCCGTCGTGTTGAACGGAGACCGGAGATAAACAATCTACAGGACCGAGTTGGTTCAGGAAAAACTAGAGGCAAGACCGTTTAGATATGTAAACATATCAAGGCAGGCCACAAAATACAGAAAGATTACACCGACGAGCGGCAGAAATCGTAGAAATTTGAGACAAGAAGTAAGACTTTAATGGGAACCTCGCCTAGAGAAGGCGTGGTGTGATTTTAAAAACGTAAAGGTTGGACCCCCAGTGTAGGGATCGGAACCATTGCTCACAAGATGAATCTTCTAGAAAAGATCCGTAGTGATCACGACACTTTCTATGTGTCTAAGGAGTTTGACTCAAGGAACAGTCGTAGTTCCACAAATAAGATTCACGTCAATGACAAACGACAAGAATTACTATAGAAACCTGTTAAGGTTTTGGACCAAGAGTCCACAATACTCTAGAAACCTGTTAAGGTTACGGACCAAGAGTCCACAAGATACAGAAAAGACATGATTGATTTACTAGAGTACGATAGAATTTATAACATGACCCAGAGATTTCATGGGAACATGAAGACAAATCATGAATCCAAGTGACCATATTTGATTCACAACTCCCCTGTGACCGATGGCATCGCTTGAATTTCGGGATGAAATTCTTTTAACGTGGGGAGACTGTGACAACCGTCACTTTTCTGTGCATTCCGTACACTAATTGAACAGTAATATGTGCTTAAATGATTGTGCGTGATCTAGTTTACAAGACAAATGAATTTTTGATTACTGTTATATACATACAATGGCATTTCATGATACAAGACTTTATTCATTGCTACATGCAACACGAGATAGTTCAAATGATACACAGAACAGAATTGGCACCGTTATCAGACAAACAAGAAAATGCTGACGATGTTCAGTACATAGACGGACAGTGTTTAGAGGCCCGGTATGAGACAGAGACTACGTATTACACTAGCATAGTGCGCAGGAAAGTAAGGACCACAAAACTGCCTTTCTAGATGAAAGGCAAAGTGCCGAAAAGTGCCTAAAACTCACTTAAAGTGCAAAATTCTGCACTAATCAACAAAATTCAGCATTTTAACATGCTAGTCACTTGCAAAAACATGACAAAATGGTCATGAATACTTTCCTAAGTGTCGGGAATTAAAAGTGTCACTAAAAGTTACATAAAGGACACTATACGGAATAACTTAGCACTTTAACGAAACGGTGACCAACCGAACAACCGGACATTACCCGGAACACTAAAATATTGCTAGAAGCATTGTTTTTATTTTTCTGAGCTAGTTATGGTTCCCGAGCACTCTAACATATTATATAATGCAAGTTACACACTAAATACTAAACTTTACACTTAAACTTCCACTAATTACTTGCATTACCATCAAAGTTACACATAACCCCCCCCCCCCCCCCCCATTGTTCACGGCACCAAGGGGTAGCCCCACTTCAAAGATTTATGTAATCTTCTTAAATCTCCTAGTTGATCTCATTGGGATTTGCTTAGATTATGTTAGTACTTTCCTAGACACAATACCCTTTGGATATTAGAACTTGAAGGTTATAAGAACTTAAGTATCTATCATCTTCCTCATCACACTCCAACACTTCTTCTCTCCCTCTACAAAGCTTCGGCCGAACACCCAAGCACACACACCCACCATTTTTGTTTCAAGTTCAAGCATTCCAAGGTCCTCAAAAGGTGTAACAAGGTGATTAATGAAGCTCGGTGTTCACGGATCTTGAAGGACCTCCTTTACAAGCTTTTATCCACTTCGTTTTCACTTGTGTTCATCCCTAGCTTGAAGCTAGTAGTAAGACTCTTAAAAACTCTTGTTACTTCATATTTTTAGTGGTTAAAAGATATAACATGTTGAAAATCATATGAACACTAAAGATCATACACTTGAAGTTTGAACATAAAGCTAACATAAGACGAAATATTGTTAGAAGAAAGTTTTTTTGAATATGTTGATGATTATTTGTTGATTTCTTGGTAATATGATGTTGATCATCGTATTGAACTTGTTAAAGCATGATTAAAAACATGATTTAACAAGTTAGGAGATGATTATGTGTTTACATGTGATGATCATCTTCATGACTAGACATGAACTTGAAGATTAAAATGATTTCTTGTAAAATAATCATTAAAGTGAGTTGATAACCTTGTTAACCCTAGATTTGTGGATGATTTTCTAAAAAGAACCAAGTTCAAAATGTGATTTTTAGAAGATCATGATTTTACATAAACCTATATTATTTTTGGTGGAAGAACAAGTATAAGAACACTAGAGAAACAAGAAGGTTTAATAAATAAACATTTTTGTAAATTATGTTTACAAGTTGTAAACACCAAATCTCTTCAAGAATGAGATTTTAAAAGAAGTAAACACACTTTGGAGGGTAACTAAACCCACTAAACACCTTACCAAGTTACTACGCGTTTTCGTGAAATATCAAGTTCAAGTTATTAAGTAAAGTGTATAGTTTATATGCTTGATAAATGAAATATTGTTTAGAGTGTGATTGTTGATTGTTTGAATGATTTTCGGAAAAGAAAATGATATGCTAAAAAGCATGGACACCTCCGTTTTCAAAGGAAACTATGGCGAAATTTTCAAAAAATATAAACACTTAGAAAATACTTTCTAAACAAGTGTTTATATGTATGTCCCAAACTTTGGTTTTTTCCAAATAAACTTTGCCATAGATTTTGTACAAGAATACAAGTATTGAAGGTTGATTTTTGTAAATAAAGATGGATAAATATATATTTAGAATATATATTTTATATCAAAGACACATTGTGTGATTGTGTGTATACTCCGTGTATTGGTTGTATTATTTTATGATTTAAAATAATATAACTTAACGAAATTCCAAGAATCTACAATCCAAAATAATACCAAAAATCACAAGGAACAAATATATAAGTTACACGCTTAATAATGCGAAATCAAGCGCAAGAACGTAACTTATAAATATATTTTTGGCAAATATTATTTTGGATACAAGGACTGAAAACATGATTTTTGAAAATATTACAAGAGTAATATTGTATTTTCAACAAAGAGAAAATGTGTTATTTTTGGAAACTGCAAATACGAGAATACAAATATACATGTATGAAATACTCCCATCCTTGGGAAGAAAACACGAAAACAAATACTTGAAAAGTATTATAACTCTGGATGATGTAAAGACATAAAGGAAACGTAACTCAAAACATGAATACTAAGGCAAGGCACGGCCGCTCGTCTAATAGACCCTAGCACATTGTAGGTAGTCGTATTTGCTGACGAGATTTGAGTTACGAGTACTGAAGACGCAAAACAGTGAGTTCATGCTCCCCCTTTTCTTTAACTGTTTTTGGTTTTATAACTCTCGTGGGTGAAATACATGTTACAAAAATTACAATGTTTATAAATGGTATAATACAAAAACAAGAAGCACTCTTGGTGAGAACGAGTACCAAGTATGATGCGTTTTAAGGAATGATATATGAAATGCCTATCAAAGGCCTATGAAATACTAGATCATGTGAGCATAGACAAGATATTGAAATGCCATTAAATACTTAATTAGGGACGAGGGTTAGATCTAACGGGTACGGCCGAACCCCACTCATGGTCATAACTAGTACCTAGTAGTGCTTCGGAGTCCCAGTCGAGGGAAATCGACACAGTCGAGGGTAATCGACACAGTCTAGGGTAATCGACACAGTCAAGGGAAATTGACACAGTCAAGGTAAATCGACACAGTCGAGGTTAATCGACACAGTCGAGGAAAATCGACAAGGGTATAAGCCATTACGAGTGCTTCCCATGTCCTCAAGGAGTCATAACAAGTACTCCCCATGTCCTCAAGGAGTCATAACAAGTACTCCCCATGTCCTCAAGCAGTCATAACAAGTACTCCCCATGTCCTCACATGCCTTAAAGTCCTTGTACAAACATTCATTTAGTACGTTCATACACGTTTTTCATACCTGTTTACAAAGGAGTCTCTCAAAGATTTACAAGAATTACAGTACACAAACAAGACGCATGAACTCGCTCAACTTTTGTTGATGTTTTCCAAAATTACATGTATTTCAGGTGACAGGATGGATCTTGGGCGCGGGTGTCGTAACTAGAAGTAGACTTCAAGTATAGATGTCATCCACTTTTCTTGATTTGTAACCTAGATGAAGGTTGTGTTTAAAACTTAAAATAACAAGTGTTTGTAATACTCAAATTTTATGAATGGATGAACATCGTTTTGATCATGTAGTTGTTTATTACGATTGAATGCAATGATATTAAACCAGTCACACATCATACGCTTCCGCAAAAGACAGGGTGTGACAAGATGTGCACTGTTGGTCCGAGTTTTGTAGAAGTATATGTTTAATTTTGGATCCGACTTAACCTATTGTTAAACCAAGATGTCCGAATTTATTAATGGATTCCACTAGTCTTGAGTTTAATATAATAGTTCTAAGTTCACTGATAAATAATATCTCCGAATCACTGATAAACAATATATCCAAATATATGGTATGTGGAAATGTTTGAGTTTCTTAAATCAGCAAATGTTGACACCAACCAGAGAAATCACTGTGTGTTAAACTTGCAAACCTGATCACATTAAACACTATTGTTTGGACAAATAGGGTATTGCAAAACCCTACTTGAATACTCACTTACACGATATTGTACATTAGGTCGCGTGTAACGGACCTATTATTTATTTAACACGTAGAAGCATGTTAACACATACCGAGCAAACTAAGGTGAATTCACTACTCTTTCACAAGCATGCGTCCCGGGGGGACAAACAAAATAATATTCCTGGGAGAAATACTTTTAAAATGTTGTAGTTTAAATTCGATGTTGGTTAATAAACTCAAACTCTGTCACGAAAGTCCCTACTTACTACCGAGCTAGTTGCCTGGGAGGCAACGGGGTATTAGTTGATAGCGCTATTAGGTTTGACAAACCTCACACCATGTTAGGAGCCGGCGTGAACTGAGGACCTTAAACATTTGTATCATAGACATTGATGAGGGCACAACAAACTTGACAGTCATTCGGTATCCAGTTTATTACGTTGAACAAAACTGTGAACTCGCCAACTTTATGTTGACACACTATTCTACATGCTTGCAGATCGTTAGATACATCATGCTTTGGAACTTGCAGTCTGAGGAGCTGGGAGTGTCATGGGGCACGCAACTTGATGCAAACAATTAACATTATGCATTTAAAACGATTTGGTTTTGATTATGTTGAAGCAGTTACATTTGCTTCCGTTGAACACAAGTTTTGTTGAAATGTTATTTGGGATTACACTACCCATGTTGGACATGACGTTTGTGTTTATTAATATTTTACTATTAGTTCAACCTGATTAATGGCTAGATCCTTGTACGTTACATGCCTCGTGGTGAAATCCGCATGTGGTAATTTGGGGGTGTTATAGATGGTATCAGAGCCAGGGACCGGACTTGTGTGTCAGCGAGGACGTTGGGCCCCGTAAGGGGGGTGGATTGTGACATCCCACATTGGTTGGCTTCCTTATAAGGGGCTTAATACCTTCACCATCATGACGCATTTTAAAAACCGTGAGGGGCGGGAGATAAGGGCGTGCTGGCTGCCAAAGCGAACAATATCATGGTGCGGTTGCACTGGGCTGTTACAATTTGAGCCAAGCTTGAGCTAACCCTAGCAAGGTTCGGTTTGAGCAGTGAGCAACTCTTGACAATCGCAAAAGTAATTTTTTTAAGGAAATATATCATCGGTGACTTATGATTGTTTTAAAAAAAATAATTTTTATTTGTAACTTTTCAACTAAATTATTTAACCCCAAAGTGGGTAAAATGAGGCCTAGATTGCATAGGTAAGTGGGTGATTTGTGAAGAATAGTCCAAATGACTTATTTACATCAAACCACGATCTCAAACGTCGTTAAGTTTCCGTTATGTACTATTCACAACAATGAGATATCAAGAGATTGATAATGATAATAACGTCTTTTGTTTTTTCGTTTTTAATAACATAATATAATTCTTTTTTGTAAAATTTATAATATACCGTTGCGGCGTATTTATTATTATCTAAATAGGCTATGTTTCAGTAAAAGTTTTATAAAAAAATCAAACGCGTCAAATAAATTTATTCTTTTGTTCTTTACCGTTACAAACCTAAACCGATACCAAACAACATCAGTACCAATACCGGTATTCATTTTGTAGTTTTCGCCATACTTCCACTGGTGCCATTACAAACTAAACCGATTCGGACCTGATACTGTAACAAACTAAACTAATACCAACCGAATATCCACCGTAAACTCGCCAAGAATAACATGCCACGATGGATTTGAGTTTATATATTAGAAATAGTGAAGTGAAGTGATTATTTCAACTAAATAGTTTTGTGATGAATTCATCTATTAATTCAGATAAAATTTAATTCATTGATAATATTACTAGTGCTAGTTCCCGCGAACTTCGCGATTTAACAAAATAATATGTTTATAAGATATTGACAAAGCACATTATGTGTTTATAATGAACATACATAGATTCTGTAAAAGAAATTCTTATGGAATAGTGCTAATACCCGCGAACTTTGCGGGTTTAACAAAATGATATGTTTTCGAGGTATTGACAAAACACAATATACATTTATGATAATTATAATGAAATCTCCGAAAGAAATTATTATGGAACTCACAGGTTCATAAAGTAAATAAAACAACCAACGTACTAATGATATAAATAAAACGAAAAGATCAATAAATGATCAACCAACTTACAAAGACGTTTACGTTTACAGGAAACATTTTGCATTACAACATCATTGTAAATGTTTACATAAAAATGTCGATACATCACTTAGGGAGTGTTTGTTTTTTTTTTTTTTTTTTGTGAAAAGCACTTCATAACCTCTTATGTCTGCCCCATGCAGACCACGTGCAGACGTTTGAGTCTGCAACGTGTTTGTTTTTTTAGAAGTGATTTCATTAAAAAAACCTCTCCTAAACCTCTTCCTCGCACAGACCTGGCCTCACATCTTCAGACCTCTTCTAAACCTTTGCTCTTTCAAAACACATCTCAGAAACCCTAGATCCTTCTTCTCCACAGTGACACCTCCATGTTCTCCAGCCAGCCGACACCTCCACCTCCTCCACCACCCCACATCTCCGTCGACCCCACCTTCCGTCAATTCTCTTCCTCCGGTGACCCCCCTCTTCCGTCGATTCTCTTCCTCTGGCGACCCCAACCTTTCGTCGATTTTCTTCCTCCGGCGACCCCATCTTCCGTCGATTCTCCACAGCCGACACCTCCATCTTCTCCAGCTTAAGGTCCGTGTTCTTGTTGATTTGTATAGTTAATTTTTGTATAGGTGTTGTTTGTTTGAAATTAAGGTGCTGTTTGTTTGAAATTAGGTGCCGTTGGTTTGAAATTAAGGTGTTGTTTGTTTGAAATTAAGGTGCTGTTTGCATGAGGTGTTTGCAAAAGTTAAAAAAACAAACAGTCTTCTTCTTGCAGACTGCAGAGGTTTGGTCGACCTCTTCAGCTGCAAATGTCTGCAAATGTGGTCCGTAGACAGCAGACGTTTTACCTCTGAAAAAACAAATAGCACCTTAGTCTTTCTTGGATGGTCTCTGGTGCACCTTGAAATACAGAAACAAATTGTATGAGTTAAGCCTAAATGGTTGTAGAAAATGGGAGGTATATATGTGTATACTAATATATAGTATGGTGACGTGGAATGGATAGAAATAAGAGTAGATCAGAAGGCAAGGCTGAGAGAGAACATTTGCAGCGGTAGTTACTAGCATGAGAAGTCTGAATTGCCTGCAATAAAATAAAGGAAAAGAATATAAGCAATTTTTTTTGTTCGCAACAATAAACACAACTGTTTTTTTATAGGCGACCTTATATGTTAGATGACAAATAGTTCATCTCGCTTTATTGTGATTTGTGAAAAAGTTCTTAACTTAATATTAAGAGTTGCAGCACATAGAATCCAAACCCGTCGTAAATCTGAATTCGAAGACATTTATATATTATATCATAATAACCATACAAAAATATAGCAATGTGTAAAAATGGGTTATATCATGACTGTAGCTCATAAAAACCAAACGTGTAGTGAATCTAACTCGTTTCAAATCGAACCTAGTTTTGACCCGTAATCTATACCGACCATCGACCTTCAGGAAAAAAAAAAATTATTTTTGATCCATTTATTGAATTTTTAACTTCCAATCTAATCTTGTTTTCGTCTAAATTAAGCAAGTTGACCGAAAAGTCAAATGTATCCGGATCTAAATAGCAAAAAATATGAACCGAATACGCATTAAACACTCCCTAATATTTTTGTCATTGTAAAATCTGCAAATACCTTTCCTTGCAGTTGCAGATATAACTTCTAATGATTAAATTATTGATGAAAACAACTTTGTATGTCTCCCTGTGGGGTTGTGGGTGACTATGTATACCTGACGAAACAGAACATAAACTCACGTTAAAAATAAACAACTAATACAAAATAGATTTTTTTTAGAAAAATAAGAAAGACAATGGAGATTCATGATAGACTTTAGCAATTTTGGTGATAGACACAATGACACATGCATTAGGCCTCAACAAAATTCTTAAGAAGAAATTTTCATGATCAAAAAAATGAGAAACCAATTCAGATAAGGGTTCTACGACCTTGATGGTTACCTTGACTCATGGGATTTGATGGCTACTTCCACAAAGATCAACACCACCGCCCATCGTTTGACAAAACCAACACCACGATCGGGTTCCTTATTCTCTGATCTTGAAGGTTAACCGCCACCAGAACGGTTTGCTATCACTTTCTCACTCTATCACTTTCTCAATACCTGACAAAGACCTTTTGCATATCGACCTTCGACCTCAATTGTAGCCGGCTTGATCCCAACTTCTTCTCCCATTGACTTTTCAACAACTCTTGTTTTGTATCTCGCCCAATCTTAAAGCGAATTTAAGAACAATTGCGACCTAGAACTAAAATTGAAATAAGAAAGGACAAAGTCCATTATAATCCATATGTTATCACCTCATAAGCGTTATACAACATAGCAAATAACATATAAATTTTATTCACCCCGAATGAGAAAAACAAAGTACCAATATAACTAAAAGTCGAGAACCATCCCGGAGGATAGACCTGAGAAAATAAAAAGAACAAAAAATGATTAAATCCAGGATCGATTCAATGAAAACAACAGAACTCGCATAACCCAATTATAGACCAATTTTGCTGTGTCAACATGATTTTAGAACATTATATTGAAAAAGATGAGAAAACATATACATCCAAACAAATATGAGTACAGGTTTCTCCACGAATATATTAATAGATCCACAAAGACACTCATAAAACAATCAACATACAGATGCATGGCAAAGTAACATCATACTGATGGGGATCTTTTTGACCTACATCCAGAAGGTAGTGATTCGTCTTAAGTACTTAACAAAAAAAATAGGGTTAAGTATAATAGTGTTGCAACTACAAATCGAAAAACAAATAGAAAAAATGATACCTTGGAAAAAGTATATAAATCTATTACACCACCACCAGCAACCACTGCGGAATTCTACGACGCCATCCTCAAAATCATAACTGCATAATGTAAACTAAGCTCAGCTTTGTTTTGTTGATAAACTTTAAAACTGCATGTATTCTAATAAAGAATTTCATAACTGATATAAATTAAAAAAAAAAAAAAAAACGAATCTCAGTGAGAACTGAATTCTCGAATCTCCCCTGGTTGTACAAATTATACAAAGTCTTGATCCTCAACTTGAATCGTTTGTCACCAACTTTGAAAATCTACTAACTTGTGAAGCTAAAATCATCATATACATCACCTATGATTGCTACCATAGCTGCTAAGAAAATCAATTCCACCAGTCTTTCATTGCGCATAACCCTTTCAACAGTTGATTAAACGTACTTGTGGAAATCAATTGAAAAACAAAGCGGCTGGCTATCTTTAATCTTCAACAAAACTTTAGGATTAAAGAAAGAGATGCGATTAATGGAGAAGAACAAGTTGAGTGTGAGGCTATCCCTCATTGCAATCACCATTGTTATCTACGCAGAAACATGAAACCACAAGTCGCAAACATTGATATTAAGTTAACCAACACTAATCAGAACCTATTGCTTCACACCAAATCATATTTTGATAAAGCACACATTAAAAATGGTTTTATAGAATGCGAATAATTTAGCCTACTTCATCGCAAATAATCAGCACGGTAAAAGTATATCTAAACCTAAAAAATGTTTACTTCCTTTAATTGACCAAGTACCAACCTCTATTAGTTTCATAACCTGAGCCACATGCTGTGTGATATACCAAGTGAATATATATTCAAGTGAAGGTTTAACTAATCAAGTATTTATATATACTTTGAACACTGAATCTTGTAAATATACTACCTGGAGGCACCACCGTTCAACTGAGTTGTACCCATAAAAGAGGAATTTTGGTCCCGTGAAAGATTGGATTACTCAAAAAAAAAAAGATTTACCTGTTTAATTATATATGATAAAAGAAATTAAGCACCTGATTAACACCATGAAAAAGTAAAATACATACCCTAACTTTTTATTAGACCAATAGGAGCTACAATTTTTTTCACATTTTCATTAGATTCCTACAAATATAACAAAAGTGGTCAAAGTATGATAATATACCCTCCATCGCATAGATGTGTTTATTGTCTATGATAAAAAAATATTAAGTAATAAGATAACAAATTAGGGTCAAGTTACCTTCACGTTTTCACCATTAGGAGTAATGTCTCTATCATAAAAGCTCCACTCCAAGCTTTTCAAGGAACTCAATATTAGCTCTCACTGCAACAATAATAAAATTGGATAAGTAACTAAAATCACATGAAACAAATAGGAAGGGGAAAGAGCTAACATGAATTAAATAACAGCTACATTCAAATAAAAATCGAAACCATAGAATGATTTTTGTTTCTAAAATCCATAATCGTAGATCTGATAACCTAAATCGTAGATCTGAAAAACCTAGTCTCGCCGAAACTCACAATCGAAACCAAAATATGTCCGAGCATAGACTCTCGGACAAGTTGTCGTCTATGTCGGAGATTATGCCGGCAACGGTCATAATACAGGGAATTTGTCGGGTCATACGGGTGAACGACGGTGATGGAAACTCACCCAAGGCAAGATCTAACAGGTTTGAGTATGATCTTAACACCATTTTAACTACAAATTTAAGAAACCCATATTAAAAGACAATCTTTTTGAGTTAAATTCATCATTTTAACTACAAATATTAAATACCCAGATTAAAAAGACAATCTTTTTTAGTTAAATTCATCATTGTAACTACAAATTTTAAAAACCCAGCTTAAAAAGACAATCTTTTTTACTTAAATTCATCATTTTAACGACAAGTTTAAAATACTCAGATGAAATAGACAAACTTTTTGACATAATTCATCAATTTAACTAAAAATTTTAAAAACCCATATTAAAAAAAACAATCTTTTTTACACAAATTCATCATTTTAACTACAAATTTGAAAAACCCCAAATGAAAAAGACAATTTTTTTGCCCTAAATTGATCACTTACAGAAGCAAGTAAAGAGGGGAATGAATCTTGAAACCATTTTACTACAGAAAAAAAAAACAGATGAAAAAGACATTCTTTTTTACCTAAATTCATCATTTTAACTACAAATTTAAAAACCATAGATCAAAAGGACATTCTTTTTAAACTAAATTCATCATTTTAACTACAGATTTGAAAAACCCAGATGAAAAAGACAATCTTTTTTAACTAAATTCATCATTTCAACTTCAAATTCAAAAACCCCTTATGAAAAAGACAGTCTTTTTTTAACTAAACTCATCATGTCAACTACAAATTCAAAAAACTCAGATGAAAAAGACAGTCTTTTTGACCTAAATTGATCATTAACAACATGTAACACCCCACTTTTTAGATATGATTTATGTAAATTTAATTTTTTATAACCATTCATTATTTGGGTTTTAGGAATTATCTACAAACTTAAATATGTGATTGAAGATTTTGGGCCTACAAGGTGTTCGTAGAAATGTCTTGGAACAAAAGTTTTGCGTATTTCAAATGAATTAACACTAATTTAGTTATCATTAATGGAGATATGTTATACAAATATGTGTATCATCTAATGAAGTAGAGTTGTCAAAAAAATGATGATATGGTATATTGTGGCTTTAGTTCACCGATTTAGAGATTTGGGACTTTTAATCTATTATGTTTAGATTTGTCATTTATCGTTGAAATATGCTAAAAAGGATATTTATCGTGATCAAAAGTTTAGATTTTAGATGTTAAGAACAAGCAATTTCGTTGACGGGTCAATTGTAAATAAAAGAATGAAAATATGGAAATCATTGTTGTTGAAAGGCATAAAGAGGTTTACATTAAGTTATGGTATTAAATAGACATGTATGTGTACGATGTCTACATGTGAATTAATCATGAAGTTGCATAGAAAGGATTGACTTTAGGAGGTCAACGTGAGGGCTCAAGGATTCAAGGGCAACAACTACCCAAGCACAAAGGTAAGTCTATTATGCTCGAAATCATTGTTAATCGTCACTTGTTACTTTTTCGTACATAAACTTAAGATGGTTAAAATCATTCTTGATACAAAGTATTGATATATGTGGACTAAATGTAACGATATGCTGATGAGTAATTGAAGTAAAGTCATAAGGTTTGTAAGTTATCTATAAAGAATTGGGTTTATTTAATAAATTAGTCTTTATAGTTGATCTAGAATTAAAAGTTTCTGTAAAAGTGGTTAATCAGTTGCTGAAAAAGGTTTTCTTATGATTGGGATATAGTCGTGTATAGTTATTATGAGACTGATATAGAAATGCAAGTCGACTAGTAATTCATATGTTGTTAACGAGTAAAAAAAGACAGTAGTAACTAATCCTTTTGTTAACAGAATAAGAAAATAACCAAATGACCTTTTTATGCTGGTTGTTCAATTTTTTGGTACGTTGGTATTTAACTTGGATGGTTAATGCTATGTTTTAGGGATTGCTAAGCTTATATTACAGGTGACGAATTGAGTTCTTCTGATGTGTTTAGCTAAGCAAGGAGGTAAAGAATCTTTGTTCTTATGGTCACTTATGGATCTCTTATTTAAGAACAAATCATCGACTACGAGACAAATTAATAATGGTCTCGTATAACAAGGTGTTAGTAACTATTTTTATCATAAGTACATGCAGATGATGAGTACCCAGACATGTCCATTTGATCATAAGTACATGCAGATGATGAGTACCCAGATGATGGTGGTGGGTGTAGGTGTTGTAGTGGTGGTGGATTGGTGGCAAAGTGGGAGAGTAGTGGTTTGCCAAGGGATGCCTTTGAAGTGAGCCAAGCACCCCTATTTATAGCCTGCACAGTGCTCTGGCCACGTCCCCGTGTCCAGCGGGCACGCCCCCGTGGCCAGCCTTTTCTCTTCCTTCATTAAATGCAAGTGTCAGTAAAGGGTCCTACATGGCCCCGTGTCCAGTGGACACGGCCCCGTGGTCAGCATCGTATCTGTACTATCAAGATTTGGCAAGATTCTGCGTATCTTTGCGTTGACCACGCCCTGTGCTGAGCTAGGCACGCCCCCGTGGTGGGCGTAGAAGCTTCTACAGGTTTGTCTTTTCTGCAGGTTCCTGACCACGCCCCGTGTTCGGCTGGGCACGACCCCGTGGTCAGTCTTTTGTTTCTTTGTTTTTGCTTTGGGGATGCTGCCGAGGGGTCGAGCATGTCACCTTTATTCCTTTTCTTTGTATTTATGTGAGTTTTGGCTGCATAATTGCTCATTTTGTTCGTTTAAGCTCATATGGTCCTGTAAATTCAAAAGGAAGACAAAAACGCGTTTTTTCCAACATTAGTACTAAAAGGGTTAGTTTTATGCCTCATTTGATGTAATTTATATATTACATTTTGCACATATCAGTTTTCAAGTATATGTATATGCCATGAGGGGTCAAAAGTTGAATTTAGTGTGTAATATGGCAAAAAGTATGTGTAAAAGTGGATTGTATTACCCAAAAGGTTATTACTAAAATCATAAATTGTCATTAGTGGTTTCAAGTATATGTATATGCCATGATGGGTCAAAACTTGAATATAGTGTGTAATACGACAAAAAGTATCTAAGAAGTGGATTGGATTAAATTGTGAAGAGTAATGTTGAGATGTTGGATTGAGAATTAATGTAAAATGAGACTCCAATTTGCTTTTATAAGGCTTATTGTTTCCAGAGGTGTATTGGATTCAAAAGGTCAAGGTAAGAAATTCTCATATCACATATGTATAAAAAAGAGAGAAAAATCAAGTGTTGACTTCGAATGTTATGATATTGCGGGAATACTTAAATTAAGTTTGTAATAGGTGCTATTATGGTCTAAATCCATAAAAGTTGTTAAGAAATACTGAGAGGTTGACGTGCGCTTATGGAATATTAACTAACAATGGGACAAATGTGATTGTAGGTTATGTAGAATATCTTGAGGAAATATTTACCGTGCTTTATGATTTAAAGTTTACTTATCATGTGAACAGTTATTCTGAATATATTATGAATATTCAAGTATAATACAAATTGTGTATGATGATGTGAAGGTGATTAAATGAAGACTAGATGTAAATTGTGATGATGGCCAACTATGTGTAATGAACAAAGCCAAACATGTAGTATACACATGGTGTAAATTAAGAATGACCTACATTGTTTGCAAAGAAAGAATTACATGCATGTGCTGGACTACTCGTAGTTAGTATCTCTTAACGAAGTTATGTCATGTCATTAGCGGGGAGTATTCTAGCTATACTTAAAGGACAAGTGAAATGTACAAGGATTATTCGTGATATGAAGTGATTGTATTAACTCGGCGTATAATGAGGTACGTATCTCAATGTTAATTTTTTATACATACGTCTTGATTTGGACACACATGTGCAATAAGTTGCGGATAATAATGTGTAGTGACCTCTTGACTTAGATGCGTAAATAGCCATATTTAGTCAAGCACCCTTAAGTACTGTCAGTGATGAATGTACTTACAAACATGTTGGATATTGGGTCAATCACCCTTAAGTATTGTCAGTACTTACAAGCATGTTGGAGCTAAAATATATATTATGACCCCCAACCAAAAAAATGTGAAATGATACAAGTGAAGTAAAATTATTTCTTGATGCGTCTGATTGAAATGTTCATAACCATTAGAAGGTTAGATTAAACCATGCGAATAGAATTTAAGGATTTCACAGTATTGTGTAAAAAACTTATAAGATATTGGCACGGATTTATCTAGCTAACGGAAATGCGATGCAAGGTGAATAATTACGTGGTTGAGTAGGGGTAGGTATTCTAGTTGACAAAAAGATGTGTGGTTTTATACTTTAACATGTAGGTCGTATATTGTTAAAAATGTGGATTAAATAATAAATAAAAATATTGCGTTGTCACCTATTATATGATGTAATTACAAGCCCTTATATGTGTTGCGCTTTAATATGTGGTATACCTTAAATGTAAAGCTAAATAGAATGATAAATGAAAATACGGAATTTATAAAAAATGTAGTAGATTACGACGGTGCATCCCACTTATGGCTGAGTTATAGTTTATGAGTTGTTGATGTAATTCGGTTTCGAGGACGAAACCTGTTTGAGGGGGGTAGATTTGTAACACCCCACTTTTCAGATACGATTTAGGTAAATTTAATTTTTTATAACTATTCGTTATTTAGGTTTTAGGAATTATCTACAAACTCAAATATGTGATTGAAGATTTTGGGCCTACAAGGTGTTCGTAGAAATGTCTTGGAACAAAGTTTTGCATATTTCAAATGAATTAACGCTAATTTTGTTTTCATTAATGGAGGTATGTTATACAAATATGTATACCATCTAATGAAGTAGAGATGTCAAAAATGATGATCTCGTATATTGTGGCTTTAGTTCACCGATTTTGAGATTTGGGGCTTTAAATCTATTATGTTTAGATTTGCCATTTATCGTTGAAATATGCTAAAAAAGATGTTAATCTTGGTCAAAAGTTTAGATTTTAGATGTTAAGAACAAGCAATTTCGTTGATGGGTCAATTGTAAATAAAAGAATGAAAATATGGAAATCATTGTTGTTGAAAGGCATAAAGAGGTTTACATTAAGTTATGGTATTAAATTGACATGTATGTGTACGTTGTCTACATGTGAATTAATCTTGAAGTTGCATAGAAAGGATTGACTTTAGGAGGTCATTGTGAGGGCTCAAGGATTCAAGGGCAACAACTTCCTAAGCACAAAGGTAAGTCTATTATGCTCTAAATCATTGTTAATCGTAACTTGTTACTTTTTCGTACATAAACTTAAGATGGTTAAAATCATTGTTGATACAAAGTATTGATATATGTGGACTAAATGTAACGAAATGCTGATGAGTAATTGAAGTAAAGTCATAAGGTTTGTAAGTTATCTATAAGAATTGGGTTTATTTAATAAATTAGTCTTTATAGTTGATCTAGAATTAAAAGTTTCTGTAAAAGTGGTTAATCAGTTGCTGAAAAAGGTGTTTTTATGATTGGGATATAGTCGTGTATAGTTATTATGAGACTGATATAAAATGCAAGTCGACTAGTAATTCATATGTTGTTAACGAGTAAAAAAAAGGCCGTAGTAACTAACCATTTTGTTAACAGAATAAGAAAATAACCAAATGACCTTTTTATGCTGGTTGTTCAATTTTTTTGGTACGTTGGTATTTAACTTGGATGGTTAATGCTATATTTTAGGGATTGCTAAGCTTATATTACAGGTGACGAATTGAGTTCTTTAGATGTGTTTAGCTAAGCAAGGAGGTAAAGAATCTTTGATCTTATGATCACTTATGGATCTCTTATTTAAGAAGAAATCATCGACTAAGAGACAAATTAATAATGGTTTCGTATAACAAGGTGTTAGTAACTATTTTTATCATAAGTACATGCAGATGATGAGTACTCAGACATGTCCATTTGATCTATAGAATATGCATGCAAAGGTATGTAGTTTTTCTTTGTTTGGTATGGGTGTATCTAGCACCTAAGTGATGATCAAATGTAAGGTCCTATTAGGATCTAGCACACACACGAACACGGACACGGCTCCGAAAGCAATAAACGAACACAAGGATTTACGTGGTTCGATCTAAATTGACCTATATCCACGGGTGGCAAATAGGATATTTTATTGAGGTGTTAAATGTTACAAGTACATCATAATATTTATAAAGACTGATCTAGGGATTATCAAACTTGTTCTCCAAGTTTAGCCCATGTAGGGTCCATAAGGCCTACGAACCCAACAATCTCCCACTCAGAGGCCTTGAACTACTTTCGCCTGCTCTCCTAGATGTATTTCTGCAATCTGTCAACGGAAACTCTAAGCTCCACCTCTAGTTGCCACCAGCCTTCTCATCAATTAACCTGAAGGCTCGTTGAAGCTCCCACTGAGCTTCAACTAATCTGTCACTACTCTTGACTCGTTCTTTGTCTCTTCCGGCTCCCACTTAAAAAAACTGACGGACCCTGAGAAAACCTGAGTACTAACACTCTCCATCATAAGCAGGTAATTCATTAGAGAGACTTTCACCGCTGGAATACAAGTTCTCTTAACCCACTGTTGTTTGGGAGCTCTGACTGAAGCACTAAATGTGCTCCCACTGCCACGAAAACCCTTAACTGGCTCTCTGAACCTTTCCTAGCACGTTCAACCTGAATCTGACCAGTGACTCTGGGTTTATCTCCTATAAAACAAACCTTCTTCTGCCCCTGAGATTCTGTAAACTGAATTTTGGTCTTCTTCTGAACTGGGATGGCCTCTCCCTCAGGCGGTACACTGACCATATACAATGAGCCCCTCTTCTTGCCATGTGCAACTACTAAATTTCCCTTAATTACCTTCCATTGTCCACTACCAAAATTAACCTTGTGACCCTGATCATCCAGCTGCCCGACTGAAATAAGCCTTTTCTTCAAGCCTGGAATAACTCTCACGTCTCTCAAAGTCCATGTAGATCCAACTGAAATAACTAAGTCAATATCACCCATGCCAGTAACATCTAAGACTTCATCATTTGCAAGTCGTACTTTACCAAAATCCCCAATCTTAAGATTCCGTAGTGCTTCACTGTTGTGGGTAGCGTGAAATGAAGCACCCGAATCCATAACCCAGGAATCAACACTGCTCTCCACACTACAAATCAAAGCTTCATCATCTGAGTAATCTACTGCAGCGTTAACTTCTTTCTTTTCATTTGGACATTGATTCCTGAAATGTCCAACCACTTTACAGTTCCAACAGGTTACATCATTCCTATCCCTAGACTGACTCCTTTTTCTGTTCTTGCTGCCACTACCTCTGTTATTCTTTCTTCCTCTACCAACATGCATTAATTCACCTGATGACTCACCTGAATTTCTTCTTCTGGCGTCTTCGCCCAGAATAAGATCTCGCATCTTCGTAATCATGAGCTTACTCGTATTTGAAGAGCTCGAAACAGCAGTTACGGTTCCGGACCAACTATCGAGTAATGAGGACAATAACAATATGGCTTGGACCTCATCATCAAACTTGATATTCACAGACAACAAACGAGACAAGATCAAGTTTAGGTTATTGATGTGCGCTGTTACTGAATCACCTTCCCTCGTCCTAGTATTCACAAGCTCTCGGATAAGATAAACCTTGTTCGCTACAGAAGGCTTCTCATACATGTTCGATAATGCTGCCATCATTCCTCTAGCTGAGGTCTCCTTCTGGATATTAAATGCAACATTCTATGATAGAGAAAGTGTTATCACTGCTCTGGCTTTCTTATCTAACCTATCCCAATCTGCTTGTGATGTATTTTCTAGTTTTTCATCCTCGAGCACTACATCAAAGTCTTTCTGACAAAGTAGTGCTTCAACCTGCATCTTCCACCAACCAAACTTCTTCCTGTCAAACTTTTCGATTTGAATTTTCCCGTCTTCTTCCATGATACACAAAATAACATGGATAATCCAAAAACTAAAACCGAAATATAAATTGAAAAAAAATCAGCACTGAAACAAATAGAAACAGAAAACATCTGATTCAAGTTTCTTTGATCTTCAAACAAACGGTTAAACACCTGTTGGCCAATCTGGTGAAAAGACTGATCTTAAAGAAACCTAACTGGCTAGTTTGTTCGTTATAAACTTACTACCCAAATATATTACTTAGCCCAAAAAATTAACTATGGCTCCTGCCTTTAGGTTGGTCCAAGTAAAAAGAATAGATTGTTGCTTGACAAATCTTGGTCAAAAGTAGCAAAAGAATAAGCCCCACCATGTGCCTTTCTTTTCAAACCTTATCACAAAAATTTCTTTTTCTAAAACCCGCGACTTTCTCTTCTGCCGACAATTAAACAAAACGGCTGCTACAGTCCTTGATTTTCAAACCTGACCAACAAACAAAAAAATGATGGGTTGCGGCTTACGTCTGCTAGCAACCTATTATTTTATTTTTTTGTTCCGATGCAACAACCTACAACAACTACTGCACGGTGCTTTTCTTTCTCCAATCGGCGGCGGGTGGTGTGTGTCGGGTGTATTATATTTTTTTCTTTATATTTTAAGCCCTTTTTAACACGTTAATCAAGTTTTAAATTTATAAAACACGATATTCTACTAACACTAAATACACACATGGGCAAGTGCACCCATCGTGAGCGTAGTATAGGGGTTGGTAAGATACCGAGGTCGTCCAAGGACACAAGAGCTTTTAGTACCGGTTTATCCTCAATGTCTAATCAAATCAAAAGTTTTAGAAAAGGTTTTAATCATGAAAATAAAAAACTAAAAATGCTGAAAAATAAAAAATAAAATAAAAACAGATAGACAAGATGAATCACTTGGATCCGACTCGCCTTTAGTGTAACCTTTAATGATTTCCGCACCTTTTCACTTTTTAAGAGATTATCTTAGTTATAGTAGTAGGCCCCTCTTTTGAAGGTGACGTTACTCTCAACTCAGTAGTTTGAGTCAGCAAGGATACAATCCTAAAGGGTTGGAATATTGGAAGATAATTAATTAAGTTATTAATGCGTAATGTGGTAGGCCCCTCTTTTGAAGGTGACGTTACACTCGGCTAAGGGGTTTGAGTCAGCAGGGATACAATGCTAAGTAGCCAGGTTAATGTATTAATAGTAGTTTACATATGAGGGGATCAAGCCATTCGCACCCCCGCCATCCAATACTAGTGGGTATTGAAGAAGGTCCTAGTAAACTTGACCCAGGTCCTTGCAGGATCCATACACTAAACAAGACAAGAACCTTACCAAACCATTCCCTTAACCCTCGACCAGGTAGCCAACATATCTCTATATAGACCGTAGAGATATGAATGGTGTAAATCTTTTATCTTATATAGACAGTAAAATAATGCCAAGACACCACGGATAAATGATAAGGAAGTTTCACCCTCAACATAAGAAACTAGTTATTAAAGTCATTAATACAAAACCAAATAAAAAGTGCGAAAAGATTAAAAATCAAAAGTATTACACTAAATGCTTGTCTTCACCAAGTGATGTAAGAGACTTAGGCAAACATGGCCTTTGATTGTCAAGAACTCTTACTATCAATCTTGGATCCCGAGACTACTACACACACTCTAGGTGGATGATGGATGATGGTGGTGGATGTGGGAGTTGTGATGGTGGTGGAGTGTAGGTGAAGTGGGAGAGAGGTTGTTTGCCAAGGGATACCTTTGAAGTGAGCCAAACACGCCTATTTATAGCCTGCACAGAAGCCCGGAAACGGCCCCGTGTTCATTGGGCACGGCCCCGTGTCCATCCTCTTTCTCTTTCTTCATTAATTGCAATTATCTTTATTAGGCTCCACACGCCCCCGTGTTCACTGGGCACGGCCCCGTGTGTAGAAACGAATCTGTACTATTAAGATTTGCAAGATTTTGCGAATCTTAGCGTTGACCACAGCCAGTGTTGAGCTGGGCACGCCCCCATGCTGGGAATAGAAGCTTCTATGGCTTTGTCTTTTCTATAGGTACCTGACCACGCCCCCGTGTCCGCTGGGCACGGGGCCGTGGTCAGCCTTCTGTTCCTTTGTTTTTGCTTGGGAAGATGTTGTCGAGGGGTCAGGCATGCCACGTTTATTCCTTTTCTTTGTATTTATGTTAGATTTGGCTGCATATTTGTTCCTTTTGTTCAATTAAGCTCATTTGGTCCTGAAAATACAAAAGGAAGACAAAAGCATACTTTTTCCAACATTAGTACTAAAAAAGGGATAGTTTTATGCCTCATTTGAAGTAATTTATATGTTGCATTTTACACACATCAAATACCCCCACACTTGAATCTTTACTTGTCCTCAAGCAAAACTCTTTATAACGTGGCTTACACGCCCAAATGGAATGGATAGAAGAGAAGTTTTGGGCTTGTCTTGAGTGTCGGGAATCCAAGATCTTTATTGGGTTTTATTTTTATGCTATTTACAATCCTATTCGTTATGATTTATTTAGAACGTTTCATAAGAGAAATTACTTATTTGGGCATAACATTCCTCTTGAAAATTCCATTTATATACAAGTTCACATACCTCACGGGAGATCACTCAAAACTCGGCCGAATATGGATTTTTGTGAAACACACGAGACCGGCATGGAACTTACTTCTACCATATGCTTGCCAAGCAATCAATCCTCCTCCTTTTTACCTATAAACCTTTGTAAATATCAAGAGGACTTGGGGAAGGGTTAGGCTTGGGTTAAAGGTAGGTGGTTTTGGGTTAGTGGTTAGTAAAAAGGGCTAAAAGCGTAAAAGCGTCGGTCGTCGTAAAACTTTTTGTTTTTGTAACTTTTATTTGAACAAAGCACTTTCAAACAAAGTTTCTTTGAGGAACTTGTTTGTTTATTGCTAGACTTCATATATATATATATATATATAGGGCCAGGATCATTTCAGAACCATAAATATTTACAGAACTCGCAGAACTCCTAATAAACAATCTTTTTATTTATATATTTTTATGTTTAGGATAATTTTATCATTTATTATGTGTATTTTTACGATTACATACAAGTTAAGAGTAATTTTATCATTTTTTATATGTAATTTTATAATTACACATATGTAAACTAGTTTTTCTACATATATGTAATTAGTTATGACACATATATATAATTTTGGCAATTAAAAATATGTAAACTACTTTTAACATGTATGTAATCAAAGAAATACATATAATAGATGATAAAAAGATCCTAAATACAAAAACTTATATGTAAAATGATTGTTTATTAGGAGTTCTGAAAGTTCTGTAGTTATTTAGAGTTCTGAAATGAACTCAACCCTATATATATATATATATATATAGGGAACGTCACAAGAAAACCAAGCTTTTTTACTAAAATAAAAGGGTTTAAAAGAAAAAAAAGGGTTTTGGTGGTTAAAGGGTGTTTGTTTTGTGGGTTTAGAAATGAAAAGATTTAGGCTCAAAGGGGCTAACTAAGGGGATTTTGGGTAGGTTAAAAGAAAAAGAAAAAAAATGGTGTGGAAAAGAAAAAGGGTTAGTCCTAATGCCTCCATCATTTACTTGCTTGGGTTTAAGTTGGTAAGGACCGGGAATGTATTGCCGTGGCAAGTTCAAGAGTCGTAAGAAACCAAGCGGCTATTCACACAAGAAATGAAAAATGAGCATTTAGTTTAAAGATATATGATTGTATGCTCAATAAAGGCTCAAAACTCACTTTTTGTGGGAATGGGTTTATAATTTAATCAAGTATATATAATCAAATTTTAACTAGATTTGTCATGTCGTTTCATAATTTTCTTATGTTGGTTCTTTTATCACGACACTATCGGTTGTAAATTTGTAAAAATATAACCTTTTTAGAACTTGTTATTCTCAAATTAAACCAAGACAAGTAAAAAAAAGAGAAATTTTTGAAAAAATTTGGGGTGATTAGCGGTTCCAATAGAGTTTTGCGTAAGGCTTGTTATTAGGACTTGCAAAATTTCAAGGTTTTAGCATCCCCCCCACACTTAAATTACACATTGTCCTCAATGTGTCCCAAAAATAAGTTTTTAGGTTTATTGAATGTGTAAAAAGGTGTTTAAAACAAGGTTTTGGTGTTACTGGGCAGCTGGACACGGCCCCGTGCTGGGTGAGCACGGCCCCATGGTCAGACTGCCAGTAACGAAAACTTACATAAGTTGGGCACGGGGGCGTGCCTGGTGAACACGACCTCATGTTGGGCAGAAATTAAACAAACAGCAGGTACTGGGCGACGGACACGGGGGCGTGTCCACTGGACACGGCCCCGTGTTGATAAACTGTAATTCTTGAAAACAGGTTTCGGCTTTCGGTTCTTGTTTCCAGGCTTATGTAGCACTAATACTTAGTGCTTCTAAGCCTCATAGGTACCTGTCTTACTTAAAAATACCACACCAAACAAAATAACCAACATCCTACCTTACCATAAGTTCAACATCCACAACATAAACTAAAAAGAAAAATGCAGGAAATTAAGAGTGTTAGCGGAAAAGTAAATTGTTTAACAATGGCACGCAGGCCATGAAATTGTTTTTTAAGATAAGGGGGTTAACCTGTTACGACCTTCAACCATGTTTCATCACCTACCACCGCCTCCAACTCAATCCATATCGTCGTCCTCGTCATCCCCTCCTTGGCCCGCCATGTACTCCCGGATATTGCCGATGACATCTTGAATTTCGGAGTTGTTCCTCTCTATAACTACGACTCGGGCGTACGTGTTGCTAGCCATATTGTAGGTGTTTCGGGTGCACAAAAGGTTTTCCTGCAAAAGATCATGCAAACTTTGAAAGTTTGGAAAACCACCTCCTTGAGAGGAGGATTGGCCCGGATCGCCATGGTGCTGGTACTGGTACTGTGGAGGAGGAAGGATTTGTGGAGCGTGAAGGACGAGAGCTTCTTGAGGGTTCCACACATCCGCTTGAACCGTTTGAAATCTGATTGTTCCGTCACCCACTTCATTTATAATCCCCATCGAGCGGCATACAACCAGATCCACCATCCCCGACCACGGGCCCCTATGGAAGGACCTTGGCATCCCTTGCACGAAATGCTTGAAGAGGCGGTAAACCTATCCTCCGAAGAAGATAGGGGTCGGGGGATTGGCTAGTTGGTTCAGGTGCATGTTGCGTAGGAGCAGGTATGGAACATCAAGGGCTACACGGTTGTAAATGCGGTGAAGGACCAAAAGATCTCGCAAGCTTACAACACCAGTACTGTCATGTCGTTGGCGGAGTGAGTTGCTGAGGACCCTATGGATGTAGCGGTATAGAGGGTCCCGCAACTGTGGGCTCTTGGTTTGGCTTGGGTTGTAGTGTCATTCCCCAATCTGAGTTGTCACAGTCCCGGACCCCACCCTGGGAGCGGAAGCCGTGAACCAGTAAGATGATATCGGTGTTTATTAAATACGCAGCGGAAATTTTTTTCATCAGGATCGTAGTTAGGAAATGATTTCAAAGTTTGTAAAACACCAAACTTTTAAATATTAAACAAATGGGTTAAAACCCATATTCAATTCAATTGTTTTTATAGAGATAAACCCAAATAAATAAAACATAATTTCTTCTTTTATTCAGGTATTTATAGCCACTTTATTTAAGCCTTCAGTGCTCCATAGCTGGCTTCTATTATCTTTACAGCAAATTACCTGAAACACGTTTTGAAATATTTTATCAGTAATAAATACTGACGAGTTCATTCCATTTTTATAGAAATATATTATTATACTTACAACATTAAGGGTTTTTATATTTGTTTATATTTATCCAAAAGTCAATCAGTATTTATCACATGGTGGCAGTTCCGATTTGACAGTGGGCATATCACTCATTGGCTCACTTTCGTCCAATAGTGAAGTTTATCAAGTAACTATCTTACTATTATTCAAAGTATCTGTCACTAGGTGATTCCTGTGACGGTGGTCAAATCACTATTGATCATTCTTTCAACTAGTGACTGGGGTCGTATCAGTGTTGATCATTCTCTCAACTAGTGACTGGGGTCGTATCAGTGTTGATCATTCTTTCAACCAATTATTTACTAGTGGTTACTCTACTTTTGGGGGTGTCCTAAGATCCCTAAAACCTTCTCAAGATCCATATGACACCCTAAAAAGTGTAGTAACATGATCAAAAGTTAGTGATCAATTAACGGCGTGGTGACATAACACACTAAGTGTTAAGTTGGGGGTGACGGACGTCAAAGTGATAGTTGGGGGTGACAGCGGCCAATAGCCAGTAGTTGGGGGTGATAAAATCTAATAACCCTTATTTCAAAAAAATCGATGTCAAACGAACGAGATGAAATGATATAATTTCCAAGGTAACTAGGTTCAAGCCAAAAGAAATATATGATCAATAGATGTCTAAATTGACTATTTACAAGTTGTAAATGACTTTTGGAAGCAACAGAATTCACTGTCAAAAGAAAACTTACTTTGATTGTCAATTGAGGAAGGCTTAGAATCAAAATAGAAGCACGTAAATGATTTTTCAACTATCAAATCATGATATGAGAAAAATCAACGTGTTGACATTTATTGAATTGCAAGGATACACCGAAATACAACAGAGTTTGGTGTATCATTGTCTTAATACATAATTGCATTAAGACTATTTTCAATGATGAGTCAAACGAAAGACATACGTGGTTTTGAATGATTCGTATGATTATGATTAGCCCAAGCTACAAGTTTATATCGACGCCGCAAGGTGTCGCAATGATTGAAATAGTTTAATAATTACGGTGACTGAACAATTTCACCGTGTTCGTAATCAACTGAAAGCTTTAGTGAAGTAAATTTGGATATTCATCTCGAATAGGATTTTCAATTGATGATGAAAAGACCAAACGAATATTATAGAATTTTCAATCAATGATGAAAGAATCTTTAAAAGTACACCGGAATATAATACGAATTTGTGTACTCTTATCTTAACACATAATTTGTATTAAGACTGTTTAAGATAATGAACCAACAAAAATTATCTGTACATCAGGTGTGAAAATGAGATTAGCTCAAGTTTCAAATTAAATAGAACGCCACCACAAGGTGTCGTAACCAAAAACATGATTCAATGAAGATGAAGACCAAACAAGTATATTATGGTTCTGAATAGATGAAGTATTTGAAAGGATGCATTTATAAATTTTCAGTTATATTAGGGTCAAATAATAACTTAACTTAGATATTACATATCAGCGATTACGTCTGGAATCATTTATGCTTCTTGCGTAGTAAGTACGAATGCTCGTGCGTTCTTCTTAGCTCTATCTATTGTTTTTTCCTTGTTGTCGGGTGCTTTAGTCGGTTTCGGGCAATATGGTTTGATGTGTCACGTTTCTCCGCAATTGAAAAAAATATTAGTTTTCCTTCTACATTGTTCCTCTATATGTCCGGTCATCTTGCAGAAGTTACACCAGAGTGTTCTCCTAAAACGGCATCTTCCTGAATGCTTTTTATTATAGTTTCTGCAGATAGGTTGCTACAATGACGGTTCAGTTCCTTTCTTCTTGAATTCTTGGGAAATTTTCAGGGCTAAATCTTTCTTCTTGTTTTCTTCTCTTGTGTGAATTAGTCCATCTGTCAGGATGTTAGCTAGTTCAACTGTTTCTTCAATAGTCTGTGGTCTAGCGGCCTTGACCATGTCTCGGATTTCACTAACTAATCCCCAAATATAACGAGAAATTAGTACAGGTTCTGGTGATGCCAGAGTTTGTACCATTCTTGCGTATTCGAAGAACTTTGTCGTATATTCACGACAATTCACGTCTATCATTTTATGATTTAGGAACTCATTAGCCATCCGTTCCTTTTCATAAGGATGTCAAATTTTCCTTTCTGCCATTTTCTTGAATTTTCTCAGTTCATGGCATAAGCCAGGTCACTTCCTTTTGCCTGAAGAATTGTATTCCACCAATTTAAGGCTTCTTTCTTGAAGAGGTTGGAAGCATACATCACCTTATCTACTTCGGCACATTTGCTAATCTTAAGAACAGCTTCCGTCTTTTCCAACCATCGCAGAGCGGCCGTGGCGCCTTCACTACCGAAGAACTCAATTGGTTTACAAGCTAGAAATTCTTTGTAAGTACACCCGAGAGTCATCGCCTTCATTTTCTTGGGAAACGGGGTTTTGATAATATCATCATTGTCTCCATTGACACTATGGCTAAAACTGTCGTCACGAGTATGCTTGCTACTCACAGCTTTGGTGTGTTCTACGGAGTTTTTAATAGCTTTAATTATTAAAGGTATAGCATTAGTTATTCCTTGGGCTATTATATTTTCTATAGCATTTTTATCCAAAGGATTTTCGTTATTAGCATGAATTTATGGATTATGTGATACTTCATTTGACATCTGAATTGCAAACATTTTCAATTATTAACATCACAGAATAATTAAAACAAAACGACACTTTCAAGAATCATATGTGCATGTATACATATATATATATATATATATATACATATATTTAAATCTACAAAAAAAATGCATAGGTTACTTTGTATTAATTTCCTAACTTTATTGTTTAAGTTTAGGTATTAAAAGAACACCTAAATAGCTTAAACAAGTGGCTCTGATACCACATTCTGTCACACCCCAGGACCCCACCATGGGAGCGGGAGCCGTGAACCAGTCAGATGATATCGGTGTTTATTAAATACGCAGCGGAAAATTTTTCATCAGGATCGTAGTTAGGAAATGATTTCAAAGTTTGTAAAACACCAAACTTTTAAATAATAAACAAGTGGGCTAAAACTTATATTCACTTCAATTGTTTTTTTAGAGATAAACCCAAATAAAAAAACATAATTTCTTCTTTTATTCAGGTATTTATAGCCACTTTATTTAAGCCTTCAGTGCTCCATAGCTGGCTTCTATTATCTTTACAGCAAATTACCTGAAACATGTTTTGAAAACATTTTATCAGTAATAAATACTGGCGAGTTCATTCCATTTTTATAGAAATATATTGTTATACTTACAGCATTAAGGGTTTTTATATTTGTTTATATTTATCCAAATGTCAATCAGTATTTGTCACATGGTGGCAGTTCCGATGTGACAGTGGGCATATCACTCATCGGCTCACTTTCGTCCAATAGTGAAGTTTATCAAGTAACTATCTTACTATTATTCAAAGTATCTGTCACTAGGCGATTCCTGTGACAGTTGTCAAATCACTGTTGATCATTCTTTCAACTAGTATCTGGGGTCATATCACTGTTGATCATTCTCTCAACTAGTGACTCTGGTCAAATTTCTGGACATATCACTGTTGATTATTCTTTCAACTAGTGATTCTGGTCATATCACTGTTGATCATTCTCTCAACTAGTGACTCTGGTCAAATTTCTGGTCATATCCATGTTGATCATTCTTTCAACTAATGATTCTGGTCATATCATTGTTGATCGTTCTCTCAACAAGTGACTCTGAACTTAGTAGTGTCCCATGACATTACTTTGTCAAATATATTTTCTGTGGCACAAATCCAATTAGCCAAGAAAATGAAATATATCATTTTCTGTCAAATTAATAGCTATAACTTTATCAAATATAATATATTAATTAAATAATTGTAATATTAGTATTTAATATATTAATGTGACTAAGATTTAAAATATAATCTTAGTATATTAAAAGTAGAATATATTATATTTGGCATATTTTATTATGGTATACATTTATTGACTAAAATTATTTTATAACGTTAACTAGTTATTAAATTTATCATTTAATAATGCATATACTTAGATATATGGTATCGAATTAAATTGTAATGGTAATGATTTATAAGTTAAAGTTAAGTTACTGTAAAATAGTTGAAATGGTTAAAACTGAATTTGCAATTTATTTTAAAGTCAGGTATAAGTATTCAATGTAGTTTTCAATTGAATTAAATTGTCCTATAATGGACATCGGTTTTTCAAACTAGTTGTCTTCTTGCAAATATGAAACACCAATCCACTAATTTCTATTTAATCAAATTTGCTATGCTTATATAAGTGACAACATCGTTAGCTGAATATTTAAATGGCACCAAAAAGCTTTGCAATTTATTCTAAAGTCTAATATAAGTATTTAATAGTAAAATAATATTAGTTATAGGTTATGGCTATTGGGGCATAATTTCCCCGTGCTTGTGGTCATGTTACCATTGGCTAACTTTTTGGCCAATAGTAACGAGTGTCAAGTAATATATACAAACTCCCATATACTGGCAGCTATTGCAGAATATAAAAACTTAATCCACTGTCGGTATAACTGATAAACATTTAGGACTTTGGAAAGTATTTTTAAATATAACTGTATCACAGAAGGTGATAAAAAGGAGAATGACTCACTTTGTAACTTTAGGGTTCAACTAAAAGTCTCCTGTTAGAATCTTGGGTATAACCCCTGAGCTATTTAATAAAATATATAATGCACTCGTGTTATGTATAATAACCCCAAATTCAACTTTATCCCTACGTCACGAGACAGAACCCCAATGAACTTAGTCGGGCAGAGCCTTGACATGCGTTATGGGGCTCCAGATCAATCGGATAAGGTGTCAGTGATCAGGGGTTAAACACTTAAAACGAGGCAAGACTTTAGAGTATTATAGGTTAATATTAAAGAAAAAATATGTATACAGAGAGCAGGATGGCGAGAGAGAAAGGATGAAAAAAATTGAGCAATTTGAATTGTCGATCGGCAAGTTCTATTTATACTCAAAGTTTGAGTTAAATCTTGGATATCACGTCTGTCCATGTACACATATAGGAATTAAATGTTAGTTTTTTATTATTCTTTTTCAATTGAGGAAACTTACACAACTACAATGCATACACGTACACACAACATAAATGAAATGTTTTCATTATTTTATTTATTTTATATATTATAATTAATTCAGCTGCTTCACTCATTTGGCGCTTATAACTTCTAAAATTTGACGTTTTATAAAATAATAAATATGTCATTAAAACGAGAATAATCTTATCTACATTTTAAACCAAGTTTCATTAAAAACGGAGTAGGTTCAAGTATAATGTATTTTTATAATTTAATTATTAAACGGTTCCTACGCCCGTCTAGGTACTACATTTTCCTAACAGTCAACTTACCCGTAATCTCCCCATCTAATAATATAGGTTTTATATACTTTATTTTAATATAGAAAATAGAAATGTCACACATATACAAGCCAATTAATTAGTATAACATTACAACCAGTTATATATAAAATAGTTTTTAAAACTATGTAAAAACGTATAAGAATAATATGGGTCGAAAATTTATATTAAAAATAAAACTATTTACTAGTGGTTAATAAACTTAAACAAAACTATAATTCTTATATGATAAAAATGGAAATGTTACATGAGCCCATGCTGCTTGACGTTGGTCCGGTGGGAGTTCACGGAGACCACCCGTGTTCTCCTCATCTCCCGCATCCTCTTCGGCATATAACCCAATGATTGCCCCAAATTGTGCAATCGAAATTGCAAGCACATTCCCAGCACAACGAAATTCCACTCCCTCATTATCGAGCGGCTCAGCTCTTGACTTGAACGCTAATGTACTGTAGAACTCCATGTTGTATTCAAGGACCGAGTGGAGTCGAGTACAAAGGGCTAGTAATGAGTGGACCAGTAACTAGGTTGTTGAAGCGGTCAAGTTGTCCCACTGCTTCTAAGGTTTCAAGGCAGACTTGTCGTGGGTTTTCTTCGGGCCTTGTCTTGAGGATTTCAAAGCGGGCTTAAGCAGCCCACTCATTCTGGCTGAATCTTGTGAACTTTTTGGCCATCTGAAAGAAAACACCAAACAATTAGCACAAAACAGTAATTTTTTCGAAAAAAACTGAAAACAGCAAGCTGAACACGGTCCGGTGTCCATTGGACACGCCCCATGTTTGCCCAAAAATTGCTGGACACGCCCCCGTGTCGGCTGAGCATGACCCCGTGCTCAGGTGTCTGTTTCCCAAAAGTCTGATTTTTCGTCCCGGTTTCGAAAACTTGAAAATTTTTGGTCCAGTAGGGGCAGTTTTCAATGAAACCCCAACTGTCGGTTTTCCCAAAACAAACCGTTAACCCCTTTAATTTTATCTTTTTCGGTTCAAAAACAAGGGTTTGAGGTTTTTTGTGAGAAATCGGGCAAATCTTCAAACAATTCAAGTTGATTTACTTCCTATAACATGTAACTAAACTACTACTAACATATTTAAGCAAAAATTTGGGGTTTGATTTGGTTCAAGTTGAAGAACCCTAGATTTTTCCCCAAATTTTTGATGTTAAACTACATGCAAGTGATTAATCTAACTAATTATGAAGATAGAATCATACCTTGACGTTGTTGGAAGTCGGAAAAACGTAGAAATCTGTAGAAATTTCCGGTGAAACTAGAGAGTTTTTGGGGAAACGGGTCATGTTGAAATGAAGAAATGAAGGAAAAAGGGGTTTTATCCCCGACAGTTGCGCGAACTTGGCCCCGTGTCCGCTGGACACGGCCCCGTGGGCGGGCAATTTTAATTTTTTTAAGTGCACGTGTGAATGACCTGTTTCCAAAAATTTGATTTTAGAGATCTTACCAATTTAGAAGTCTTTCTGATGTTCGCCTCTTGCAAGATATGATGTTGATGCTTCAAACCTCCATTTATTCTTCGGCCGCTTGTAGTGAGATTTCCTCCTCTTCATCCTTAATGAATCCTTGATAAAGCCTAAGCCATTGGCCATTGACTTTGAATGGAATTCCATTCCGAGATTTAATTTCAATTGCACCAAGTGGAAAAATATGGGTGATAGAAAAAGGTCCTGTCCACCTAGACTTTAATTTAACAGGGAATAATCGAAGTCGTTAATTAAACAATAGAACTTGATCTCCTACCCGAAATTCATCAGGTTTAATGTGTTTATGATGCAAATTTTTCATTCTTTCCTTATAAATTTCGGAGTTAGAGTATGCATGATTCCTTAATTCGTCTAATTCATTTAATTGACAAAATCGATTTTTATCGGCAATTTCTATGTCTAAGTTTACGTTTTTAATTGCCCAGTAGGCTTTGTGTGCTATCTCTACCGACAAACGACAACTTTTTCCATAGACAGGCTTATATGGGGTGGTACCTATTGTTGTTTTATAAGTAGTTTAAAAAGCCCATAAAGCATCGTCAAATTTATCAGCCCATTCCTTTTTATTTAACCCTATGGTTTTTTCAAGTATTCTTTTTAAACCTCGATTAGTCACTTCGGTTTGTCCATTTGTTTGAGGGTGATATGCTGTTGAGACCCGGTGATAGACCCCATACCTTGTTTAGATTTTTTTCAAGTTGATGGTTACAAAAATGGGTACCTCTATCACTTATTAATGCTTTTGGAGTTCCATAACGAGAGAATAATCGTTTCAGGAATCTTACCACAATTCTTCCATCATTTGTTGGAAGGGCTTCGGCCTCGGCCCATTTAGACAAGTAATCTACTGCCACAAGTATATATTTTTTTCCTTTTGACGGTGGGAAAGGTCCCATAAAGTCGAGTCCCCACACATCAAAAATTTCACAAACAAGAATGTCATTTTGTGGCATTTCGTTTTTGGAAGAAATATTACCTAATCGTTGGCATGCATAACATGTTTTGACAAGACTTTGGGCATCTTTGTAAATGGTTGGACAATAGAATCCTGAAACAAATACCTTTCACGCAGTACTAGCGGCACCATGATGTCCTCCGTATGGACCTTCATGACAATGGCGGAGAATTCTTCTTGCTTCACTACCATGTACGCATCGGCGGATGAGCTGGTCGGTACACATTTTGAAAAGATAAGGATCTTCCCAAAAGTAAGGCTTTACATCGGCAAATAATTTTTTTTCTTTGATAATGTGGCCATCCTTTCGCGACTATTCCACTAGCTAAGTAGTTAGCATAGTCGGCGTACCATGGATCTTCTCGGTATTCCACCATTTCTAGGGACTCCGTTGGGAACTTTTCATTGATTAGCTCTTCCCTAGTTGCCTCCAAAGCTGGATCTTCCAAGCAGGAGAGATGATCTGCAGCGGTGTTTTCTGCTCCTCTTTTGTCTTTTATTTCAATGTCGAATTCTTGGAGGAGTAGAATCCATCTAATTAAACGTGGTTTAGCATCTTGTTTCTTAAAAAGATAACGAATGGCTGCATGGTCTGTATAAACTATCGTTTTAGAAAGAATAAGATAAGAATGAAATATATCAAAAGCAAATACTACAACTAGTAATTCTTTTTCTGTTGTTGTGTAATTTTCTTGTGCATCGTTAAGTGTTTTACTATCATAATATATTGGGTGAAAAGGCTTATCTTTTCTTTGTCCCAAGACGGCTCCAACTGCAAAGTCACTTGCATCACACATGATTTCGAAAGGTAATTTCCAATCAGGCGCTATCATGATAGGTGCATTGACTAACATTTCTTTTAGTGTGAGAAATGCTTAGTTGCAATCCTTGTCAAAGATGAAAGGAGCATCTTTTTCAAGTAATTTTGTTAGAGGTCTTGAGATTTTTTAAAAGTCTTTGATAAATCACCTATAGAATCCGGCATGCCCTAGGAAACTTCTGATGGCTCGAACGGAGGATGGGGGTGGTAATCGAGAAATAGTGTCTATTTTTGCTCGATCAGCCTCCATTCCTTCGCTTGAGATTTTGTGACCGAGTACTATTCCCTCTGTTACCATGAAATGACATTTTTCCCAATTAAGGGCGAGGTTGGTTTCCTCACATCGGGATAGCATTCGTTCAAGGTTATCGAGGCATTGGTCATATGAATCTCTAAAGATAGAAAATTCGTCCATGAAGACTTCCATAGTATTTTCTATCATATCATGGAAAATGGCCATCATGCAACGTTGAAATGTTGCGGGGGCATTACATAGACCAAAAGGCATGCGTCGATAAGCAAAAGTTCCGTCGGGACATGTGAATATTGTCTTTTCTTGGTCTTCGGGTGCTATCGGTATTTGAAAGTAACCTGAAAACCCATCTAAGAAACAATAAAATTTATGACCGGATAATCTTTCTAACATTTGATCAATAAAAGGTAAAGGGGAATGATCTTTCCTTGTTGCCTCATTTAATTGACGATAATCTATACAAACTCTCCATCCTGTGACGGTTCTCGTTGGTATTAATTCATTTTCTCATTAGTGACTACCGTCATATCTCCTTTTTTTGGAACTACTTGAACGGGACTTACCCAAGGACTATCGGAAATTGGGTAAATGAGTCCGGCGTCAAGTAACTTGATGACTTCATTTTTAACCACTTCTTGGACATTTGGATTTACTCGACGTTGTGGTTGTATTACCGATTTATAGTCATCATTCATTAAAATTTTGTGTGTACACATGGAAGGGCTTATTCCTTTAATATCTACAAGTTTCCAAGGGATCGCATTTTTGTGTTTTTTCAAAAGTGTGATTAATTTTTCTTTTTCTACACTAGTTAATTTAGACGAAATAATTACAGGTAATTTACCATCTTTGTCAAGAAAAGCATATTCCAAACCTTTTGAAAGTTCTTTGAGCTCAAGTGGTGGGTCTTTGGGAGACTCCTTATTTGGTTGCTCATTTTTATCAAGAACCAAAAAGGTTTGTTCTATGGCGACCTCTTCTTTAACAAAGTGGTCGATTTCTTCTCTTGTATTGGGTGGCTCATCTTCATATTCAATTAGGGGGTCATCATTTCCGAATGGATATTTCATTGAACGCTCAAGATCGAAATCTTTTGAATGCCCCTAATTGAATAGGTAGATTGTTTTTCTTCCGATTTTTCAAAGCTTCGTGGGTTTTTACAAAAGGTCGTCCCAACACTAGTGGAGCGTCATCAAGGATGACGAAGTCGGTTGGGATTACCGTTTGATTTGTTTGGACTAACACATCTTCAACTATCCCTATTGATTTTATTGTTTTCCGATTAGATAGAAAAATGGGTATTTGAATTGGAGAAAAATCACTAATACTTAATTTTTCGAAAATGTAGTTTGGCATTATATTAACACAAAGATTTTTATCAACTGTAATATTACTAATAAAGGAATTTTAAAAGAAACATGGAACCGGTGTAATGTTAATTTCAAATAGATCATCTTTTATTAGCGTAGTTTGATCATTTCTTAACTTAATGCTTACCATTTCGTCAATTTTAGTGTCAGTGTTTAACTCTTTTAAAAACTTAGCATTAGTGGGTATTAAACAATGATTTTCGAAAGAGGGTGACAAGAGATTAATTTCTTGAAAATTAGACTCTTCTTGAATTTTAACGTTATCGGACTCACCTTTTTCGTTGTTTAGCTCATGTGTCGGTTTTTCACTTACTTGTTCTTCCATTTTTAACTCTTCAACTATCTATTCTTTATTACAAGTTAATTCTTCCCTTGCGCGGGCTTCTTTTATATAGCGCTCGATAGTTTTAAGGTGTTCTATTATCTTTTCGGCTACGGGTGAAATAGTTGGCAGTTCGTCAAAGTGAGTTGAATAAGTATCCTCAAAGCTTGAGTTCGGAAGTTCGATCCTTGGTTCCTCGTTGTACTCATATGAGGTAGATGGTTCACACCATTGTTCCTCATTGTAAGTATATGATGGATAAGGGTCGTAACTTGATTCTTCATAATACTCATATGAGGTGGGTTGTTCATGCCATGGTTCCTCATAGTAAGCATATAAAGGTGGAGGCTCATATCTTGGTTCCTCAAAGTATGAGTATGAAGGCTCATACCTTGGTTCATCAAAATATGAGTATGAGGGAGAAGGTTCATTCCTTGGCTCTTCATAGGATGTGTATGAAGTTGATGGCTCGTACCTGGGCTCCTCATAGTAGTTGTATGAAGGGGATGGCTCAAAGAGATCACAGTATTACACCGAATGAGGGTTGCCACAAATAGTACAATACTCTTCCCAATAATCATCCTCCTCATAGTGGTAGTTGTAACCTCCTGAGTATTGATCCACAAGAATCACTCAGCAGATCACAACAGAGTCTCGGGACCAGAAAACAAAAATAAAAATGGAAACAGAGGCTGGACACGGCCCCGTGTTCAGTGAGCACGGCCTTGTGTTCAGGTTCTGTATCTGGGCATTTTAAAAAATGTAACTGGTTTTGTGCAGCACGGGGGCGTGTTCAGCGAGCACGACCCCATTTTCATACTCTGTATCTGGGTTGGAAAAAAATTATGCAGCACGGCCCCGTGTTCAGTGAAACACGACCCCGTGTTCAGGCTACTGTAATGCAAAAACTAACTAAAAATGTAAAAAAAATGCGCGCGGTTTTAAAAAGGTTTTTGAAAAACTGATTAGGCCGTCGATTTTAAGCTTTCTTAAAATCCTTGTGTCCCCGGCAACGGCGCCAAAAACATGGTGTGTGTCGGGTGTATTATATTTTTTTCTTTATATTTTAAGCCCTTTTTAACACGTTAATCAAGTTTTAAATTTATAAAACATGATATTCTACTAACACCAAACACACACATGGGCAAGTGCACCCATTGTGAGCGAAGTATAGCGTTGGTAAGATACCGAGGTCGTCCAATGACACAAGAGCTTTTAGTACCGGTTTATCCTCAACGTTAATCAAATCAAAAGTTTTAGAAAAAAGTTTTAATCATGAAAATAAAAAACTAAAAATGCTGAAAAATAAAAATAAAATAAAAACAGATAGACAAAATGAATCACTTGGATCCGACTCGCCTTTAGTGTAACCTTTGATGATTTCAGCACTTTTGCACTTTTTAAGAGATTATCTTAGTTATAGTAGTGGGCCCCTCTTTTGAAGGTGACGTCACCCTCAACCCAGTAGTTTGAGTCAGCAAGGATACAATCCTAAAGGCTTGGAATATTGGAAGATAATTAATTAAGTTATTAATGCCTAATGTGGTAGATCTTTTGAAGGTGACGTTACCCTCGGCTAAGTGGTTTGAGTCAGCAGGGATACAATCACAAGTAGCCGGGTTAATGTATTAATAGTAGTTTACATATGAGGGGATCAAGCTATTCACAACCCCGCCATCCAATACCAGTGGGTATTGAAGGGGGTCCTAGCAAGCTTGACCCAGGTCCTTGCAGGATCTATACATTGAACAAGGCAAGAACCTTACCAAACCATTCCATTAACCCTCGACCAGGTAGCCAACATATCTCTATATAGACCGTAGAGATATGAATGGTGTAAATCTTTTATTTTATATAGACTAGAAAATAATGCCAAGACACCACGGACAAATGATAAGGAAGTTTCACCTTCAACATAAGAAACTAGTTATTAAAGTCATTAATACAAAACCAAATAAAAAGTGCGAAAAGATTAAAAATCAAAATTATTACACTAAATGCTTGTCTTCACCAAGTGATGTAAGAGACTTAGGAAAACATGGCCTTTGATTGTCAAGAACTCTTACTATCAATCTTGGATCCCGAGACTGCTACACACACTCTAGGTGGATGATGGATGATGGTGGTGGATGTGGATGTTGTGATGGTGGTGGAGTGTGGGTGAAGTGGGAGAGAGGTGGTTTGCCAAGGGATGGCTTTGAAGTGAGCCAAGCACCGCTATTTATAGCCTGCACAGAAGCCCGGACACGGCCCCGTGTCCATCCTCTTTCTCTTTCTTCATTAATTGCAATTGTCTTTATTAGGCTCCACACGCCCCCGTGTTCACTGGGCATGGCCGGTGTTGAGCTGGGCATGCCCCCATACTGGGAATATAAGCTTCTATGGCTATGTCTTTTCTGCAGGTACCTGACCACGCCCCCGTGTCCGCTAGGCACGGGGCCATGGTCAGCCTTCTGTTCCTTTGTTTTTGCTTGGGAAGATGCTGTCGAGGGGTCGGGCATGCCACATTTATTCCTTTTCTTTGTATTTATGTTAGATTTGGCTGCATATTTGTTCCTTTTGTTCAATTAAGCTCATTTGGTCCTAAAAATACAAAAGGAAGACAAAAGCATACTTTTTCCAACATTAGTACTAAAAAAGGTTAGTTTTATGCCTCATTTGATGTAATTTATATGTTGCATTTTACACACATCAGCGGGACTGAACGGCGATCAGTTGGGTTGACGACGGCGGTACTGCCGGTTGAATAAACCCTAGATCGCAACTTTTCTCTCGCAATGTGTTTCCCATGTGTAACGAACCGTAGCTTTGATACCAGTTGTTAGGATCTAGCACAAACACGAGCACGACACCGAAAGCAATAAACGAACACAAGGATTTACGTGGTTCGGTCTAAACTGACCTACGTCCATGGGTGGCAACTAGGATTTTTTATTGAGGTGTTAAACATTACAAGTACATCATAATATTTATAAAGACTGATTTAGGGTTTATCAAACTTGTTCTCCAAGTTAAGCCAATGTAGGGCCCATAAGGCCTACGAACCCAACAGGTCCAGTTTCGTTTTAGCATTTATTTGTAGTGTTTTTGTCTATACAAATTATTATCATTTCTTGATAGAGATGTCCAATTATATAGTAAATATAACTATCAAGTTGCTTATGTGTTCAGGTTTAGATGAGAGTTCAAGATGAAGTTTGATGAACGAGTCTTGGAGTAGGAGTGTAAACTCAAAGTATATATAAAAGTATGACCTAGTGTGGTTGTATACAAGCAAAATTATGTAACTATATTTTGAAATATTTTACTTCACAAATAAAGAAAGGTGTTTTGTACATAATTCAAGAGAATGGATGTCTTACGAAAATCAATATAAATGTTTTTGAAAAGGAAAAAAGTTGGGACCTCTTTTCCGCTGCAAGTCCTTAAAGCTTATGTTGTTAATAAAAGTAGGGTGTTACACAACAGAATAAAGAAAAGAGATGACTCAAGAAATTACCTTAAAAGTAGATCCACAAACAGATAAAGATTCTTGAACCCTAGCGACTGCTTTCAGTTCAATCGAATGATCGATTGAATAAAGAAGAAAAAGGAATTAATCTGAAGATCTTGATGTTCAACGTATAAGAAAGCCATAGAGAATGAGGTGAAACCTAATGCGATGTTGAATAATGAACAATTTCGGGTTATAAGGTGACTTTTATACCAACGGGTATTTGACCCGAATTTCGTAAAATGGGTCCGCTTTTTTGTTTTAGGTTGATGATTGGGAATGAGAAAAGAAACATGCTAGTGTCATGTGTCATTTATAGCCTAAATAAATTGCCATGTGTCATAGAGAGGCTAGAAAAATGACATGTGGCACCCAAGGTATGTCCTTTATTAGGATGGATAGATTAATGAATTGAAAGAGAGAATATTATATGACATTAACTGTAATGTTTTATTAGAATTAGATATACCCACCACAATCCATTTCCATCGCTACCATTTTCAGCTACCAACTCCATCTCAATTAAGATTTAAGAGCATTCTCATTATCATCCTAAAGTTTTAAAGAAACCTTGATGTGTTCATTAGTTTTTTTTAATCCATCTCATTCCCTAAGATAAAGATAAGATTTAAGAATTTACTTCACATTCTTTATGTATCATAACATAATATATAAATTAAATTATTATTACTACAATAACAAATAAATATAAATTATTACTGAATATAGTTCGAAATACATACTATTAAAATTAAATTAAATTAATTTTTATATAATTATTAAATAATGTTTTAATTTATAGTTATAGTTTAAGATCAAAAAAATTAAGTTATTTCTTATTATTGTAGAAGATATTTACTTTGCTCCTTAAGTTTACATTTGAGCATTGCTAAAATCCTTCATGCGATACGGCAGGAAATCTGTTTCGATTGATATCAGTTTTGCTTGTTATGATACTGATACGTTACAGACACTAAGTATAGCAAGTGAAAGAAAAAAAAATAAAGAAATAAAGGTCGTTAAACTTTAGAGTATAAAATCTTTATTGTCGTTTAAAAAAATTAAAACATTACTATAAACAAAACATCAGGGCCGTCTCTGAAAATCACAAAAAAAAATTTGGCCCTGTTCGAGATAAAAAATTTGGGCCTATTCGCAAATCTTCATATAATATAAACTCATCAATCATTCAATCAAATATATAAATACTAGTGTTGTAAAAATCGCTAGGCGGTCCCTAGTCGGTCGACTAGGGAGTTGGGAGTAATCGGAGTATTCGGAGAGTACTCGGGGAGTACGCGGGCATGGTAAATATAAAGAAAATTAATTGTTATATATTATATATATGTTAAAATAAGCATAATTAATGTCAAATGAGTATAATTTAAAATGAAACATGTTTGAAGTTCAAATCTCACCGAGTATAAGGCCGAGTAGTTCGAGTACAAGGCCGAGTAGGCCGAGTACAAGGCCAAGTACGCCGAGTACAAGTCCGAGTATTCTAAATACAAGTCCGACTAGTCTGAGTACAAGGCCGAGTAGTCCGAGTACATGGCCGAGTAGGCCGTTGTTGACCGATTTTGACCCCTGCCGACTAGTCAAGTCCGACTAGGGTAAACTCGCCTCGGAGGTGGTCCGAGGACCGAGGTGACTCCGAGTACAAGGCCGAGTAGGCCGACTTTTACAAATTAACAAAAATGATCAAGTTATCGAACCTACTTGCTAAGCGAAAAGTGTGGTTCTTCTAGACGTACAAATTAACAAATATAGTGTAGCAAAAATTGCGAATGATATTAGGAACGAAAACGATCAACCGTCAACGACTGAATGAATCACAGTGATATACTCTTAATTAGACATGCAAGCTTTAAACAAAACAACTATTTAATTGATATTTAACTTGATGATTAATGAAGCTTGTATTTCAAAATAAAAAGCTTACCTGGTTCGTAGTTAACAATTAAGATTTAGAAACAGTGATATACTCTGATCAACGACTGAATGAGAGTCCGGAGTCGACCTTTTGTTTCCCTCCTGTGCGTGCGATATCAGCATTCAGCGACTTTTTGTTTCCCTCCTCCTATGCGTGCGATATCAGTCACTGCAGGCCCTTATTTTTGTACTTGGGCCTATTTCAATTGAGTTTTATTGACCTGCTTGGGCCTATTTCAACTTACAGAATTTATTTTTTATAAAAACATACGGAATTTTTTTTTAAATATATATATAAAATTTTCGTTTTTGGGCCCATACTGGTTTGGGCCCTGTGCACAGGCCCATTCTGCACCTTGGCTTAGCCGGCCCTGCAAAACATAATATTAAAGTGAAATCCGTTAATAAAATCTGTGCGCAAGATAGTGTTTAAGATTTAGTAGTATTAGAATATTTTTCATGTTAACCTTTCAATTTTAAATTATTTATAATTATAATTCATGTTTTGTAAGTTGTAAATTTTAACTTATGTATTTAAGTTAAATTAGCAATAATTATCATCTATTGGTCTCTTATATTGGGTAAATTTATTTTCAGTATTATTCTGTTTTTCTTTAAATTTGAAAAAAAGAAATTAACATTTTATTTATTTGGATGGCTTTAGAAATTTTTATATTGTATTCATCATTTTTTTTACTTACGTGACAAATATTTTTTTATTTAATTCGTGTAATATACGGGTCTATAACCTAGTTATATTATAGAATAATAAAAAGTTATTACACACTACCAATAAGTCATTGAACTAGTAGAGTATTTCATGTGTCCCCCTTACATTTTATTAAACAACATTTAGCCTTTCAATGTTTTTTAAGGTATTTTAGATTCAAGATTGTAAATGGTTATTTCAAAAGAATAGCTTTTATAACATTTTCAACAAAATTGGTGTTAATGTTATTTGAATCTTTTCATCTTGCTAAGAAAATTTAAACAATATTTAATTGTGTAAGTGTTTTTTTATTTTTTTTATTTTAAGAAAACACAAAACATAAAAAAGTTTCTTTTAATGCTTTCTGATTCTAAAAACACAAAAAGTAAGTTATACATCGAACCATCATCTTAAATAAAGACATAATAGGGGGTGCTATTGGTTGTGGTGGTGGTGGGGGGGGGGGGGGGGGTATCCCATTTCTTGGTTTATAAAGAGGGTGCTATTGGTTGATGTGACGTAATGTGGTTAGGGTGGCGCAATGAAGCTCCTAAGGGCTCCATTCCATTCCCTCCGGTCTTATAAATAGCACCCGACCATTTTTTGTATTACTATAATTAGTTTTTAGCATATTTTGTCTTTTATTTAGATTACGGTATTTTATAAAATGCTAACTATGAGATTGCAAGATTTTCTTATTTATCTACGTCTTGATATACTTTTTCTCAAAACTAAGTTGAGAGTAGTTTATCATATCACGAACGTATATGTCAGCAAAGCTCCTTCATTGATTAGTTATTTTGCCATCTTCATGGTTAGTATCTGTGGTTTATCCGTTTTGCCATTTTCATACTTATTTTTTGAAAATTACATCATTGGTACCAACCTTAAAGTATCTGTGGCTGTAGAAATAGTTATTTTGAAAATTACATCATGGTTAATACCTGTGATGTACCATTGGTGAAATTATTTTGTAAAAGTTGGTACGAATTGTGTAATTTCCAAAAAATAGGTATGAAAATGACAAAAAAAGGTAAACCACAAGTATTAACCATGTGGTTATTTTTTTTTCTTTTTTATAAAACTAGTAAAATATTTCATCTAACCCCTCATACTTTATAAACTATTGCATTTAGCCTTTTAATATGCTCCGAGACATTTTGGATTTAAATTCTAACTAGCCCATGGCATTATAGCCTAATGGTATCTTAGGAGTGAGATAGGACTTAGGAATCATTAGGTACTGAGGTTCGATTCTCACAAGGGAGTCGGATTTATTGGGTTTTCTCCTGAATTGGTGCATAACTATTATTGTCTAGTGGAGATAAATATGATTGGATGGTTCCTATTAGACAAACATTAGTTCATATTTAATTAGTATCTAATTGTATAGGGTCTAGAGTGTATTATTCTAGTCTTTATATACACCATGTAATTATACAATTCAATATACGATACAATCACTGATTACCAAGTTTATCTTGGTATCAGAGCCTACCCTAAAAACCCTAGCTGCCGCCAATAAACCCTAGCCGCCGCACCCTCACAAATCTGCAACAATGGCCACCATCACAACTTTCGATTCAAAGGAGAAGGCCATCCACAACTCTCACAAGTTCAGCTTTCTCCTAAATCCAGACAACTACGGTCACTGGAAAATTCTGGTGCAACCATTCCTAGTAACCAACGAGTTGTACGGTTACGTAGATGGCACAATACCATGTCCGGAGGCTACTATTCTGACCTCCTCCTCCTCCGGAAAAGACAAAGAATCGGCTGCAGAAACAAGACTTCCGAACCCAGAATACTTCGCATGGGTGGCCAACGACGCTCACGTACGGATGCTTATCCTATCCACGGTCTCCGAAGGCGCTATCCAACATGCTCAAGGTACTACCACCTCGAGAGAACTATGGCTTGCTCTGGAACGAGCTTTTGCTCCCCATACTTCCTCCAGAGAATATACGTTGAAGACACAGTTATTGCGTATCGAGATGAAGCCTGATGAATCCTCCTTTGCCTATTTAACAAGGGCCCAAGAGTATGCCACCGCCCTTGCTAATATAGGGGAACCGATGAAGGAAAAAAGATCTTGTAATGCTTATCATCTCCGGTCTCCGTCCAGAATACAACGGACTTAAGACTGCTGCCCTAACAAAGCAATTAGCACTCAATGAACTCCATGCCCTCTTTGCAGACCACGATTACATGCATCAAAAGAACGACAATATCGTCCCTCCAACACAGGCCTTCACGGAAGCCCTCAAGCCACCACCTGTCTCTGGCAGTGTGCAATCTGTTCAACCCTCTGATGCTGCTGTACAGGCGGTTCAACAGCTTGCGGCTCAACTGGGGCTGCAATTACAGATCCCCTCACAGCCGCAAGCCTTCTACACCAATCGCTCATCCAACAACCGCAACAACAGGTCCAACAACAACCGTGGACGAGGAGGCTTCTCTCAGCAAACTAACCGCAACAATGGAGGCAACAAAAATCAGTTTAGCTGGGCAACTAATCAGAACACTGTGTATGGGTCGTGTAACAGGTGCGGCATCGGACACATCCCATCTCTGTGCCCGAATCGTGATCCAACAACCATTCGGCCAAGACAACAACCTTCGGCCAATTATGCAGATTACAGGTCACAAGAGTCGTCAACTTGGCTCTCAGATACAGGCTCCAGCCACCACGTTGCACCGGATCTCTCGGGGTTCGACAATTCCGAAACATACTACGGAAGTGACAGCCTTCATGTTGGTAATGGTAAGGGTCTACCCATTTTACATATCGGTTCCAAAAGCCTTCACTCACCCAACCGTACCTTCCACCTTCGTAATATCCTTCATGTCCCTCAAATTAAACAAAATCTTCTATCTGTTCAAAAATTTTGTTATGATAACCATGTTTATTTTGAATTTCATGCTTCTTTCTTTTGTGTGAAGGACGAGGCTACACATACTACCCTCCTCACGGGTCCAAGCACTGATAGGCTCTACTCCTTCAACTTTCCTCGCTTTCAAACAATCCCTAAAGTCGCGTTTTCTGCAGTTCGGGCCTCCTCCAACATTTGGCATCAAAGATTGGGACACCCTCATCCACAACTTTTGAAGTCAATGTTATCTACTTTTCATTTACCTTTAAATGACAATTGTTCTTCTTCTTTTTGTGACTCTTGTTCTATTGGCAAATCTTCCAAACAACATTTATTGAACAGTAATTTTAAAAGTTCTCATGTGTTAGATCTTGTATTTTGTGATGTGTGGGGCCCCTCTGCTGTGACATCTGTTGAGGGTCACAATTATTTTCTTTTATGTGTTGACCATTACTCCAAATTCATGTGGTTCTTCCCGTTCAAATTGAAATCAGATGTTTTTACGATACTTAAACAATTTATTGTTATGGCCGAACGCCAATTTGGTACAAAACTCAAACAAGTTCAAACAGATTGGGGTGGCGAATTCCGAAACCTCTCCAATCTTTTTCGTTCCCTAGGGGTCATTCACCGCCTCTCATGCCCACACACGAGCGAACAAAACGGCACCGTGGAACGGCGCCATCGCCATGTTGTGGAAACGGGCCTCACACTCCTAGCCCATTCTCATGTTCCATACAGATTCTGGAACTATGCTTTTGACACCGCGGTTTACCTCATCAATCGCATGCCCTCCCGGAACAACTCCTCTGTTTCACCCTTCCAACACCTCTTCAAACGTTCACCCGATTACTCATTCCTACGAGTTTTCGGCTCTCAATGTTTTCCTCATCTTCGTCCCTACAACAAACACAAAATCGAGTTCCGTTCCACACCGTGTGTCTTCTTAGGCTACAGCCCGGACCACCACGGTTACCGCTGCCTTGACACTCAAACCGACCGTCTTTATATCGCACGCCATGTTCGGTTCAACGAACTGTGCTTCCCATTCGATCGACCTACTCGTCCTACAACCACCCCAACCGAACCCGAACCATACATCTCTACCTATCCGGACCCTTACACACCGGATGAATCTTCCCCACCCGATGACCCACATGCCACACCATCCTCTCCTAACCCTACACCTTCTACACCTATACCTACACCACCCCCACCACCACCACCTCCCATCTTCCAAACTTATCAACGCCGCCCGAAACCCTCCAACACCACCACCACTTTTCCTGATCAGCCATCAACAGCCCCACAACCTACTGCCAGTTCTCATACCAACCAGCCGGCACAAACACAAGCCCCCAGACAACGCCCACCTAACCTACGACCCAACCCCAAACCTACAACCCCATTCAATCCAGCCTCTTTTCACACAACCGCCCATGACCCAAACACTGTCCCAGCATCCTTTACCGTTGCCAACGACATCGCACACTGGCGGGCTGCCATGCAAACTGAGTACTCGGCCCTGTTGAAAAATGGTACGTGGTCCCTGGTTCCTCGTGTTCCTGGTTCCAATGTTGTCGATTGCAAATGGGTTTATAAGATCAAACGTGATCCCACAGGGGCAATACAACGATACAAAGCACGGTTGTGTGCACGGGGTTTTAGACAACAGTCCGGTATTGACTATGATGACACATTCAGTCCAGTCGTTAAGGCGACAACAATTCGCCTTGTGTTATCTGTCGCTGTCACACAACAGTGGCCACTACGACAGCTTGACATAGAAAATGCCTTCTTGCATGGTGACCTCAAGGAGACCGTTTATCTACAGCAACCCCCAGGTTTCCTTGACCCGACTAAACCGGACCATGTTTGTCTTCTACACAAATCCCTCTACGGGTTAAAACAAGCACCCCGGGCGTGGTTTCATCAATTATCTACAACACTCAACAAGCTTGGGTTTCATGGTTCTAAGACCGACCCTTCCTTATTTATTCTCTCATCAGGGCGCACACTACTCTACATGCTTGTCTATGTTGATGATATAATTTTGACAGGTAATGATCCACAGGCTATCGACTCTGTCATTCATCACCTGAGCCACGTCTTTCCCGTACAATACATGGGTCGTCTATCTTATTTCTTGGGTATTGAGGTTGCCTCCAAAGGCACGGACATTGTACTGTCACAACAGAAATACATCTCCGAGCTGTTACAGAAAGCAGGCCTATCCGATGCCAAACCTGTTTCGTCTCCTATCACCACAACGGCTAACTTAGCCTTGGGAGACAGCCCACCATTTGACAACCCCGCAAAATATCGACAGCTTGTTGGTGGCCTTCAATATGCCACCTTGTCAAGACCTGACATTGCCTATGCGGTTAACAAAGTATGCCAATTTATGCATTCTCCCACCGAAAATCACTGGTTCGCTGTCAAACGTATCTTGCGCTATCTAAAAGGTTCTATCTCTCACGGGCTTCTCATACAACAGCACTCCGAGTCAGCGTTACATGCCTATGCGGACTCCACACATCCCAATCTCTCGGCCTTCTCGGATGCGGACTGGGCCGGGTGTCCGGATGACCGTCGTTCCACGGGGGGCTATGCTATCTATTTGGGTTCGAATCTTGTCTCATGGTCTGCACGAAAACAGAAGACTGTCTCTCGGTCATCCACAGAGTCTGAATACAAAGCACTCGCAGATGCTGTTGCTGAATTGACATGGCTGCAAACTCTCCTTCGTGAGCTACATGTCCCTTCACGATCTGCCCCTAAATTATGGTGTGATAATCTGGGTGCAACATATCTATCAGCTAATCCCGTCTTCCATGCCCGTACAAAACATGTCGAGGTAGATTATCACTTTGTTCGAGAAAAGGTGGCTCGGGGTCAGCTATCAGTTCAGTTTATTACTACAGATGATCAGATCGCAGATGTCTTTACAAAGCCTTTGCCTTCTCCAAAATTTCTCTTTCTACGGTCCAAGCTAAGAGTCGCTCCCCGGCCTTAGCTTGCGGGGGGATATTAGACAAACATTAGTTCATATTTAATTAGTATCTAATTGTATAGGGTCTAGAGTGTATTATTCTAGTCTTTATATACACCATGTAATTATACAATTCAATATACGATACAATCACTGATTACCAAGTTTATCTGTTCCACTGAAGACATTGTGATACTTCAATAATCCATCAATATTCCAAAAAAATTGTTGCTGAAAAAAGTTCCAACTGCACCCCACCAATAAGTTACGGAATAAGTATAATTTTTCACTTCAATAATCCATCAATATTCTAAATGTGTTGTTGAAAAAAGTTCCAACTGTTACTTCAAATCTATTATATATAATAAATGAAAGGATTTGGGCTGATGTGGCATTAGATTAGAGCTTCTTGGATGCCTTTTTGGCGGGAAAATAACATGGATATTTATGAGCTACGCAACCCGATCCATCTATGCAATCTGGATTCCATATATAAAACCTTTTTGTTTTTTTTTTTGAACTTATAGAAAACCTAATCTCCCACTCTTCTTCGTCGCTTCATCTTATAGAAAACCTAATCTCCTACTCTTCTTCGCCGTTTCATCTAAATAATCACAATGGGTATGATGTATCACCTCTGTTCTTCAATCGACTAAGAAAAAGATGTTGACGGTGGTTGTGGCCTGAATAAAAAGATGACTGCTACAAGGATTGGTTGGGTTTCGCCGGTTGTGATAATGTGATGGTGTGATTCAAGGAAGCGAGGACAAGGCGGAGGCTAGGGTTTCACCAGCAGCACGTATTCTTATGTTGCTGGTTTGATTATAGAACCTTATCGGTATTATCTAATTACAAAAATCACTTTCAATTTATATCATCATTCATTTTGCAGTTTCCGAGATTCGTACAATTTTCTTCAGGTTTGTTCTCGAATTCCTGCACTCTTTTGTTCAATCTTGCATCAAGATTTTGTTTAACGGTGGTCTTGTGATGGCTTATTACAACAACCAGACGTTTATTCCCTTCTTCAGAAGCTTCATTCAAGGTAGATGTGAGATCAGGGTTTAGATATCTTTTTATTATTTACCAGCAACTTTATATTTTTCTTAATGATTTATGAGTCTGTACATTGCATATTGTGTGTATGGTGTAAGAAATACAACTACCGATCAAAAAGTAGAACAACCGAAGGTTCGATTTGGAGTATTTCAGTATTTCGGTTTGTTCTTGATTACAGCAGATCGACAAAATAAAAACCTTTCCAGTTCATTTTGTTATTTAGGTTTTTTTAGTTTAAATCTGATTGTTCAATTCTTGTGATTGGGCGTTTGATGTCTATATATTTTAGATTCAGTTTGTTAATTCATTTTTTTTTGTAGTTTGTAATGTTTTTCATTTTGTGCGAACTAGGGTTCAATCGAGTTTAATTTGATTAGGTCTGATTCGATTAGGTTTGACTTCATTTTTTGTGACAAATAATTCAATTCGAATGCTCACTTTTGTTTGATTAGGTCTGATTCGACTTCATTTTTGTCACACTACAATTAAGCATTTTTTTATCAGCGTAGGTTTTTTTTATTGCTCGTGTTGTTTGTTGATTTGAATGCAGAAGAAGAATGAAGATGTGTTGCGGTGACGGTTAGATATGGATTGTTTTATTAGGGTTTTGCGTGAAGTTGAGGAAGAAGAAAGGTGACAGTTGGAATGAAGATGTGTTAAGGGTGTCGGCTGATACTGGACAGAAGAGATATAGTGCTTAAAGGTACGCATAATATTATCCAATCAATGACTTTTAACAACATTTGTGGAAAAAATGTAGCTAATGGGCACCAGATATATTTCCCCTGAACTTGTGATTTTGTGAGATAGGATCGCTCTTTCATCTATATCAGGTACGAACATTGTAGACTACGAACATTGTAGACTGATCTCTTTATTTTCACGGTTCATTTGAATACGTAATTATCAGCTAAGAGTTCAGCAAATATGAACAAATGTCATTTTTTCTTAGGTTTTGGAGGTTTTTGTTTATAATTTGTTGTTATTTATGAGTTCTGTGTATACTTTTGTGAGTTTATGTATGTTTTGTTTCTGATTTTCAGCAAAGAAAAAGGCTAAGGCTAATGGGACTCTTGATTCTGGCAACTCTTAGCTATCATTATCACATACATACGGCTTCAACCAACAGAATTCAGTTGCTAAACCCTCACCAAACTATCACCACTCTTTTTTGGTCAATTGGCCCTAAATTGTTTATCACGACAATCATACACAAGCGTAGTTTTTATTACCCAACCCATACCCACATCTATTTATCCAATTACATCGATCTCAGTTAACACAATATCTTTCCCCTTTCCTCTTTAAAATCCTAAAAGTGAAAGCATGAACTATCTAGGTATGTTTTCTAGATCTTTCATTATGTAATCTAAGATTCCTTTGTTTTTTTCGATTTACTTATTTTTTTATTGACTGATTATGGATTCCTAACATATGGGTTAATCTTGTGTTGAATGTATATATGTACGTACGTATGTTTGATTACATTTATACACACACATATGTGTGTATGTTATTGAAATAGATTTGGAAATTGTGGTGATTGAATATAAAAAAAGGTTAAACTGCACTTCATATTGTTGTAAAATGGCTGGTTATTGCTATTATGGATGATTTATTGGTTGCGGATCACTCCAGAGTGGTGTTATTTGCAGGGCAAGCTTTAGGAATGCAGAATCTTATATACGGGTTATGTCCTTAGGATTCCATCTATTGAACACATATCATATCAAACTCTAAATATTTGTTCAGATTTGAGGCAAGTTGCTGTTGTTTTGAAGTTTTAAAAAGGGTATAATCTATGCTGCAACTTATAATATGGCTACCTATTAATATAAAATTTGCCTGATAATATATAAAGCAGTCACATTTAGCATTATCTTGATATCCAGAATATGAAACCTACTGCTTATATTATAAATTAGGTAAGATAGTTCATTAGGTTTTTTGTTTAATTTGGATGAAATTTTGTTACCACACATTTCGAATTCTGAATTTACTATCTAAATCATCTTCTTTTCTTTAGTTCAGTTCATGTTAGACTTATTGTTGTTTTGTAGGTAATTGGTTAAGGTTATTGTCACTCACAACAAGGTCAGTTTTCTTCTATATTTAAATTTAATTTCATCAATGCATGCTTTCTCTCCAATCATTGTCTCTATGCATACCATTTTTTTAGATCCACATTTTTTATCTTTCATATTTGTATGCTAATGTGCAGTTATGAGTTGGCTACATCTACATTTGAGTATCACGTTTTTTAGCTTCTCTGTCTCCCATCAGCTTCGAGTAACTTTTATTTTGCTTTTATCTTGCATACAGTTTTTTAGATCGATGACAAGCATGAATCTCATAGGTATACTTTTTTGGTTTCAATTGTTATTGTAGGTGTATCGATATATAATTTTTTTTGTTGATTTATATGTTGGGGCTTGCCTATTTTTCAGCTTTATTATGTTTGCAATCTACATCTTCTACTCAATTCTCATGACATGTTTTGACTTTCATTCTTAAAGTTTTGACTTTCTTATGTAATAGGTGTGTGTTAGATCTGGGCGAAAGTATTGTTGATTGTCCCTCAACCTTTAAAATGTATGAATTTGATGACGATGATGATAATGAGGAAGGGGATACGTTATGTAGAGTGCAAAATAAAAAAAAATAAAAAAGTGATGTTGCTGCTCTTACTAACATACTAATTTCCCATGATTCTATGATATAAATGATTTTAATAATTCTCTCTTATAAATTTATAAATTTTAGGGTAAGGCCTTTCAAAGAAATAAGCTGCTCAATAAGATTAGGAAATTGCTGGCATGGGTATGAATAAAAATACTACTATGATATTCTTAAAATAAAATATAAAAATATAGACAGTATTGTTTTTTATGTTTAATATCTTAAATCGTTCCTTTACATATGATAGAGAACTTATTTGTGTGAAAGCTTTGATTAGGGAGTTAGAAGAACAGAAGGAAGGGTCTATGGCCAAACTACAAGTGAATTACTCCAGCTTAGTGGTTAACTTATTATTAGAGGTGGTAAAATAAAAGGATGGGATAATGGGTCAAGACATGTTTTAGGGGATTTCAATAAGCATGAAATGTTGCTAAAGATACTGACGCATTAGCTAAGGCCAAGTAAAAAGTGACACATTAGCTAAGTATTAATAGGATCCAGATGCTTTATAAGTCTCTTTATATCTCACACGTTAATATGTCAATTTCTTTATATGATTTTAATTATAGATTAGTTATTAATAATTAATATATAGAACTAACGTGCATTTGGTTAATAATTAATATATAGAACTAACGTGCATTTGGCTGAGATCACTGTGCATTATAACATGTACAAGAATAATATTTAGATGACCTTAAATGGTTCTATTGAATAGGTGTATAGTGTGATGGCTTCTCATCACAAGGTCCGCAACCATCACATCCGGGTAATCATAAGTAGTACCATTCCTGCTAAGCTTTGCAAGAGGGACTTCACTATAGATTTGTGTATTTTATTGCTTTTTATTTGTAAATTTTGTTTGTAATTCAATTTTTGTTATTTTCCCCTCTATAATTTTGCAACTTTTGAGCTTCCTCACAAATTACTTTTCAATTTTACTTGCATCTTATTGGTTTATTCAAGTTTACTCTTATTTGATTGGTTGACACAAGATGCAACACATGGTATCCACCTCTCTCTCACACAGTCTGCCATGACCATTCTCTACAGTTTCCTTTGCACTGGCTGCTTCCCCACCCACCCATTCTCAGACATCGACAGCCACCACAAACGGAAATATTGAAGGCGGTAAGGCGGTGGAAGGCGGTTTTTAGTGAGGGAAAGTAGAAGTTAGGGTTTTTAAAGAGAGAGAGAGAGAGAAGAGTGATGGTGGTCGGTGATGTAGCAGACGGTTGTCGGGGTGGCTACGGTGGTCGTGGAGATTGTAGAAACATGGTATAGCGACTGGCCAGCGGTGGAGGTGAGTCGTATCACGAGTGAATGGAAACTACAAAGGCGTTCGACGGCGGCGGATTGTGAACAGCTACATTAGTCGACGTCGGCGGAAACTGAACAACTACATCAGTCGACGACTGCTGTTTTTACGACGAACTTAGGTAAGATCCGGCAAATCGCTTTGTCCAACTCATTTTTTACTCGAAAATGACTGATTTGAATGGATACATGGGATGTCGATACAACCTATGATATGTATCCACATACACTGATACACACAAAAGCCTTGAATGAATCGTAGAGAGGAAACAAAGGTTTAGTGAGAGAAAGAGTGATTAAGTGTGCAAAACATACATAAATTGAAACGAAGATAAATTAAATTGGAATGTATTTGGCGTCCAGGAGAAGAAAGGAGCGGACTTTAAGATCTTTTATAACTTGTATTTTCAAATTAATTTGGGGTCCAAGTCCAAAGAAAAAAATAGCCATGTAGCACTCATTTGGAAATCTATCATGGATGGTTATTGTTATTATTAAATGACAAAAAAAGTACAGATTTAAACTATTTGCAAATAAGTTTTTTTACATAAGACTAGAGGGTATGGAGAGCCTCATCCCCAAGGGGATGGGCCGCCACATCACCGCCACGTAGGAGAGGCTTCAAGGGGATGGGACCTAGGGGGTGGGAGATGAGCCCCTTTATGTATATATATGTATGTATGTATGTATAGGTTATTGTGAGAGAAAATGGCATGTCCTCTCCGTCTGTGGGGAGCCGAAGTTGCCGAGCCGGAACCAGGGGCGGTGTGGGGGGCCAAGCCGGGCCTCAGCCGGCCCCCATACCCTCTAGTCTAATCGGATATAAAATGAAATGGTAAAACATCTATTATGCATTTTTGCTATAAATTGATCTAAACAGGTAGATTTTTTAAATATGAAATATCATGATGTTTTTGGGTTTTCTTTGTTACTGTTGTAATGAACCGAAACAATATTTATCGAATAACATCAGTACATGTGCCATTATTATCATTCATTACATCGGTATTATATTCATTTTGGTTTTCACCCGATATAAAACACGTTATTTTTACCATTGCGTCGACGTTTCCATTTGATTTTAGTTAGAAAAACAGTTCGTCCCCCCACGAAGCGCGGGTACAACCCACTAGTTATTATTATTTTGCAAGTTGGGTTGAGGATCTTTTTTATTTTTTAATTTCCAAAGCGCAGAGTGTACAGTCAGATTGCTTGCTTGATGAGGGAGGGAGGGAGGGAGGGAGGGAGGGAGGAGTTTTTGTTTTTATTATTATTATTCTGCATGTACAGTTGTTTGTTATGATTTGGATCGAATCCTATTTATTAGTTGTAGTTTTCCATATACCACTTGTTAAATAGATCGATCCACTTGGTACTTCTTTCTTTTATGGTTTACGTTGTCATTGTATCCAATATCAGCTGAGCTGGATCTAAGAGATTTAAACCACAAGGATGCTTATGCCGGTCGGTTCCTTGGAAGATCTAAATCAATTTTAAAATGTCTGAATAAAAACTACTCAATTATTAATAGACTAAAATTTGCAAGCAGCTGAGTCAGTTATTATGAAATAAGGAAATGGTGGTTGATTGTTTGGGGTTTGCAGCCATCCGCGTTGCAAGGAGCTCAAGTTTCTGTTGTGCATTCTTTTTTTTTTTAACGGCCAACAAACTCAATCTCGAACACTCTCGGGGCACCCACTGGACAAACGGAGTACTCCGAGAGTAACCCGAGTCCACCACCAATTCCGGGGAAAACCCGGTAACCCACCCGCCCGTAGGCACGACAATGAAAATACCGGTAACACCCGTTTGGCTCAAGGATCCAACCCAAGTTTCCCTTGGTCTCCTATCATTGCCCACCAGTGCCTCACTCTACACCAAGTGGGAGCCGAACCTGCATCTCACAAGTGAAATGCAAGCCCTCCACCACTTGATCTAGAGATCATTGGCTCTCTTGTGCATTCTACTTGCACTCATTTTAACTAGTTCTATAGCCGTTGTCAGGTATTAATGCTATAATAACATAATTAGTTTACTTTTTGTGTACTAAACAAAAATAATATTTTTTTTAAAGTAAAATAAAATGAACACTTAATAGCAGTGGGAACAACTGTTTTTTCATTATGTTTGTTTATTTTACTTAAAACTGTAATAGAAAATAGTTAAGTATAATAAAAACTAATTACACTAGTGTAGTAGTGGGAACAACTTGAAGTATGATGCACTTTTCAAAGAAGAGAGTTGCATCTTTACTACATATACAATTCTAAGTTAGGGGAATAGTTTCCCTGTTGGACCAACTTATTTTTAATTTAATTTTATTTCCAGCTTAAAATTACGTTTTCGTCCTTTGTTTAAAATTACGTTTTTTCCCCAGCTAAAAATAAAATTATAATCTTGCACCTAGCTCAAAATTACGCTTTTGCCCTCGGTTCAAAAACTCACTTTTAATTTTGTTCCCAGTTTAAAATTACGGTTTCGCCTAGTTTAAAATTATGCTTTCGTCCTTTGTTTAAAATTACGTTTTTGCCCCCAGCCCAAAATAAAATTATAATTTTGCCCCTAGCTCAAAATTACGCTTTTGCCTTCGGTTCAAAAACTCACTTTTAATTTTGTTCCTGGTTTAAAATTACGGTTACGCCCTCCGTTTAAAATTACGTTTTTGCACCTAGTTCAAAATAAAATGTTGTTTTTTCCTCTAGCTCAAAATTACGCTTCTGCCTTCAGCTCAAAATTACGTTTTTGCCCACAGTTCAAAATAAAATTATGTTTTTCCCCTAGCTCAAAATTATGATTTTGCTCTCAGTTTAAAATTATGATTTCGCCTTTAGTTCAAAATATAATTTACAATTTTGCCCTCTGTACAGACATACATGTTATGAGAGAGAAATATTCGGCTTATTGCCCCGCAACGCGGGCGGGGCAAAAACTAGTTTAATTTAATATGTAACTTTGTTTATAAGAAATTTATTAACACAATAATGAATTATATATATTATGTTCAACCTATGTGGTAGACGTCCATTGGTCGAGCACATATACACATTGAAGGTAAATAGTGCATATCTGTCTGGCCTATAGAATATTATGAGAAACTCGAAATAATAAATCTTAAAAAAATATAACCGTATGAAACTGGAACTATTTTGGCAAGGTTTGTAAAGAATCGGGTACTAACCAGTAAATTGAGGATATCTTGCATTTTGTAATATAATACTCATGGTGTTGATGTTTTTTATAGTTAACACGCATTGGCTTTTGGAATCAAAATGCACTGTAGCGTCTCATGCCTTTTAAAACCAAGCAACATTGAAAGTGATTTATATAATATGTCAATATGTTTGTATTATTTTGTTAATATATCAATCATTAATTAATAAAACCATCGCACGAAAGGTGAGTAAACCCCAATTAAAATTTCGATCAGTGATTATCTTCGGTTCATTTCAATTTATTTAGATATGTACTAACGAGTTTTTCAACAAAACTACCTCGATTCTGATGCAGTTTTTGATACAGCTTGAAATAAATATTAAATTATAATGGCAAGTGCGGTAGATGCCGTTGGAGAACCGATTCCGACATCAGCAGGGATGATTCAGCGTCTAAGCTTATCACAGGTAGATGCACAGGCCAAAATATCGCTTTTTTGAATAAATATGCATTCGATTTCTTATTTATAGGTGGCATCATAACGAACATGATGCAACCATTATATATGAACTTAATTAATAATTATATTTAAACGAAGTTGAGAATATTTGATTTGTTAAAAAAGTATTTATATATCAATTCCTTTTTGTTTACTGATCTATTTCAACACAAATCATGCATGACTTCTTCTTGAAAGAAGGGTTAGTGGGTTGACATGTAACTAAAAATCGTCTAACTTGAACAACCTTTTTAACAGGTTGGAAGACATTTATCATAATGTTTTAGTTAGGTTTTTTGTTTTGCAGAGGGGCCTTCGTCCTTATTTTCTGAACCTTCGTTCTTATTTTCTCTCTCTACCAATACTTATTCTCACGCCGGAGGGTGGTCGCAGAGGGGCCCTCTCATCTCTGCGGCGAGCCTAACGGTTTTCTGTTTTGCAGGACGACTCTTCAGCTCTTTTATAAGATCCAAACCCTCGATTACAGGCTCCGGCCTAAACTCGATTCTTTGGTTCTTCAATTGGCGCCATCCGATTTCACAGCTCATAGTCCTTCACTTTAGTGAATTTCTTGAGCAACGAACTGATCTATGGCGGCCTCGGGTTCTATGAATTCGGGATCCATGGCTGTTAGTACGCAGATTACAGCACCGGTAAGCACTGTTTCCACAGTTTCAGCTCCTTTGAGCTCGGGACCAGGAACAACTCTGCCATTCATATCGATTCCCACTTCGCAAGCATCAGAATTCGATGCGGAATTTCTTTCCAAAAATGCAAGTCTTCTACAAAGATTAAAAGCCCAACATACTAGAGATGAAGAGACCCTCGGTTTACGAACCAGGCTCTTCCATGATAAAACACCGGGTTCTTCCGAACCATCTCCAGCAATGGCAATGGCAATACCAAATGAAATGCAAATGGAAGTAATTAATGATCCGGAACTCACCAAACCATATCATCCGGTTTCTATGACTGCTAAGTCCAAATTCAGTGCCCGCATCATACACGCCAAGCTCCCTCCGAAGCTCAAAATGCCAACCACAGTAAAGAAATATGACGGTACGACTGATCCGGACGATCACATGTTTGACTTCGACGGGGTTGCACGTGTGGATCAGTGGCCAATGCCGGCATGGTGCTTCATGTTCGCACAAACACTAACCGGGGCTGCTCGGGTGTGGTTTGATGCGTTGAACGAATGAGAGATCAACGATTTTGAAGAATTCCGAAGGCTGTTCCTCCAGAACTTTAGCCAACAAAGGCACTGCTCCAAAGAAATCACCGAAGTTCATAACATCCGGAGGAAAGATGGGGAATCGTTTCATCGACCGATTCAACCGAGAAAGCATGCAGATCAGTGGGGTCGTGGACCAGTTACGAATCTCCGGATTCTGTCACGGTGTTCGGAATAACCAGTTGGTCGAAAAGTTACACGAAAATCTCCCAAAAACAATGGAAGTACTCATGGAGCGAGCCCGAGCCTTCGCTCGTGGAAAAAACGCGTGTAACCCGGCATCAGAATCAGATCAGAAGATGTCCTCCTGGAAAAAGAATGGTGGTTCCGTATTTGATAAAACTCCCTCCGGAAACAGGGGACGATCTCATCCTTACAACAGAAATAATCGACCTCAACGCGGGAGAAGTACCGGATCTCGTTTTTATAACTTGTCAGATCTTTCCAAAACTCCTAGCGAGATCCTCAGCGTTTAGGGAGCAAATTTTCCAGCACCTCCGAAACTCTGAAATCCGGGGGATAAGAATTCCAAAAAGTATTGTGATTATCACCATGCACGAGGCCACAACATCGATGATTGTTGGTCCCTAAAGCCGGAGATAGAAAAAGTAGTTCGGTGAGGAAAATTGTCACATCTGGTGAAGGAAGTAAAGGAAGGGAAATCTTCTGGAAATTCGGCAGATAATCCGAATAACCAACCAGCAATATGCATGATCAGGAAAGTAAATAACCAAGGCATTAAGCGGACCAATCATCACATGGCCGCTTGGATGCAGCAGCCGATCGCTTTCCCTCCAATTACCCCCGGAGAAATCAAAGACGGACCAATCATAGTGTCTGCGATAATAGCAGGCCACAAGGTCCGGAGGATTTATGTTGATAGCGGAAGTGCCACTGAGATCATGTACCAACAGTGTTTCCAACAATTAGCCCTGCAAACCAAAGCAAAACTGATACAAGTCTCTATGCCATTGGTAAGTTTCTCCGGAGAGGTGGTCCAACCGATTGGACAAATCACCTTACCAACAACGTTGGGTGCCGGAAGCTTGGTCAGAACTGTCAATCTGACGTACCTAGTAGTGGGAGCAATGTCCGTTCACAACGTCATACTAGGAAGACCAGGAATGTGTACTTTCGGTATTATTAGCTCTACCATTCATGGGTCATTAAAGTTTCCCACCGAAGCAGGAGTAGCAACTTTACACTCCGAGTCAACCATGTGCGTAGCTGGATACGGCAAAGCGAGGGTAATGTGCAACCTCCGACCCTCCTTACAGAAGAATGGGCTATTCACCCACATTTTCCAGAACAAAAAATTGCCATTGGGGCCCAGCTCCCTGAACGCACCAAAAAACGGCTGTGGAAACTTCTGTCTAATTCACTTGACGTATTTGCATGGCAAACTTCTGACATGGTCGGAGTCCCTCGGTGTTTGGCCGAACATAAGTTGAAAGTGTCACATTCGGCAAAACCAGTCGCTCAAAGAAAAAGAAACATGGCTCCAGCTCGTCACAAAGCCATTTCCGAGGATGTGCGGAAACTACTAAGCGCCGGAATTATCAGGGAAGTGCGGTATCAAACATGGGTCTCCAACCCAGTGATGGTAACAAAGAAAGACAAAACCTAGAGAATGTGCGTTGACTTTTTGATCTGAACAATACATGTCCGAAGGACTGCAACCCTCTGCCTGAGATCGATTTGAAGATTGATTCTCTTTCCAGCTTTCGTCTTAAATGCTTCTTGGACGCATATAAAGGTTACCACCAAATACAGATGGCTTTGGAAGATGAGGATAAGACGGCGTTCGTAACAAATGAAGGTCTCTTCTGTTATACTAAAATGTCGTTTGGATTAAAAGACGTTGGAACGACGTACCAGAGGTTGATAGATAAAGCATTCAAGGACCAGATCGAAAGGAACTTAGAGATTTACGTAGATGATCTGGTCATCAAAAGTCAAGCCGAAGATAGCATGATCGATGACATACTCGAAACCTTTACCAGGCTTCGGAGTATCAACCTCAAGCTGAATCCTAAAAAATGTTCTTTTGTTTTAGAAGAAGGGAAGTTTCTGGGCGTATGGATAACTCAATCCGGAATCCAGGCGCACCCGGATAAGATCAAAGCGGTGATCTCCATGCAACCTCCTAAAACGGTCAAAGAAATTCAATCATTGAATGGTAAGTTGGTAGCTCTTCATCGTTTCATCTCAAAAGCGGCTGATCGATCCATTCCCTTCATGAATGTATTGAAAAAAGAACCGGAAAGGGTCAGATAGAATGGACAACGGAGGCTGATTTAGCATTCCAGGAATTGAAAGTCTGTCTTGGGACTTTACCCACTTTGACCACTCCAATCGGTGGAGAAACCGTCACTGTATATCTCTCTGCTTCCCATTTCACCATCAGTGCAGTACTGGTGGTACACCGAAACCAAGCGCAAATACCGGTTTATTATGTAAGCCGCATCCTAAAAGATTATGAAACTCGGTACCCAATGATAGAGAAACTGGCACTCGCATTGGTACATACATCCAGACGCCTCCGAAGGTATTTTCAGGATTTCAATATAGAAGTGCAAACCGATCTTCAAATTCAGCAAATTCTCAGAAAGCCAGAGGTTTCCGGACGTCTTACCAAATGGGCAATCGAACTCAGCGCTTTCGATATTACCTACCGAACTAGAGGTCCGGTAAAAGGTCAAGCTGTGGCAGATTTTCTTACGGAGGTACCGACCAGGGAAAGCACCAAAGAAAAGTCCACTCTCCCAAGGGTATGGAACCTGTATACAGACGGAGCTTCCAATAAAGAAGGGTTGGCAGCCGGTTTAATTTTGATAGATCCGGAAGGAATAGAATATACTTATGCCCTGCGTTTTGAGTTTAAAACTTCAAACAACGAAGCAGAGTATGAAGCCCTTCTCGCAGGACTCCAAACCGCAGCCAAGGCTGGTGCAACCTCCGTACTGGCTCATGTTGACTCATTACTAGTCGCCAACCAGGTGAGCGGAGAGTACGAAGCACGAGAAGAGAACATGATCCTGTATCTAAACCAAGTTAACAGTTTAATCTCCTCATTCGACTCTTGCAAAATAGTTCACATACCACGGAGCAAGAACAAAAAAGCAGACGCTCTAAGCAAGCTTGCGTCCGTAGCATTCTATCACCTGTCCAAAGAGGTGCTGGTTGAAACTTTGCAATCCCCGGCCATCCATCAGACGGAGTCCGTGATGTCCGTCTCCGTACATGAAAGATCATGGATGACCCCAATCTTAGACTACCTGAAAGACGGCACGTTTCCGGTGGAAAAAGACCAAGCTCGGAAGTTGAAAGTAAAGGCACTACAATATCAGGTCCACGACGGAAAACTTTATCGAAAGACCTTTTTAGGTCCGCTCCTAAAATGCCTAACCCCAGAAGAAGCCAGTTACGTCATAAGAGAAATCCACTGGGGATATGCGGCATCCACTCCGGACCGAGGATGGTCGTAGCCAAGGCTATGAACGTCGGATACTTCTGGCCGGGCATTCATCAGAGCGCTGTCAATGAATTGCAAGCATGTGAAGACTGTCAGCGGCATGCTCCCATCAATCACCGAGCTAAAAATAACCTTGTAACTTCGGCATGGCCGTTTCAGAAATGGGGGATAGACATCGTCGGTCCTTTCCCTGTTTCCACCGGAGGAGTGAGGTTCTTGCTGGTAGCCATCGATTACTTTACGAAATGGATTGAAGCCAAACCCCTCCGAACTATCACCGGGGAGCAAGTGTTGAGATTCGTTTGGGAAAATATAGTATGCTGGTACGGAATGCCGCTCTGCATTGTCAGTGACAACGGGAAACAGTTTGCAGAAAAACCATTCAAAACTTGGTGCGAAAGAATGCACATTGAACAAAACTTTGCTTCAGTTGCCCATCCCCAGGCCAATGAGCAGGTAGAAAGAGCCAACTGCAGCATTGTGGAGGGCATAAAAAAGCCTATGGGGAAAGAAGGCGTCTCCTTGGCAGATGAACTTCCGCACGTCCTGTGGGCTCACCGGACGATGCCAAAAACAAGCACAAGGGAAACTCCGTTCAGTTTGACATACGGTACTGAGGCAGTCATCCCCGCCGAAGTTGGCGTACCTACCCCCCGCATGCAACAAAGTCAAGAAATGAACAAACAAGAACTCCGCTTGAACCTCGACATGGCCGAAGAAAGAAGAGAACTTGCGGCTATCCGAGAAGCAAAGTATAAAAAAGAGTTGGAAAAACATTACAACTCAAAAGTAAAAGAAGTCCGGTTCAAGGTTGGAGATTACGTTATGCGAAGCAATGAGGCAAGCCTGGCCGAGGGTACGGGAAAGATGGCTCCGAAGTGGGAAGGTCCTTACCAAATCGAAACCGTTGGAAAAAATGGTGCTTACACACACAGCAGAATGGATGGCACTCCCGTTCCACGTACTTGGAACGGGACGCACCTAAAACAATGTTTCCTTTAAAAGTTGTAGAATATTTCAGAATAAATTTGTAATGCGAAGGCCATGGCCCGCTTCGTTCTTACTTTCCTTGTAATGCGGAGGGTGTTACCCGCAAAACTATTTTATATTTCCAAGAACTGCGGAGGGTTTTACCCGCAGATTATTTTAATGTTTTTACCATGTGTTAACCGGAGAATATATTCCGGATGGATCAAATATAGTATTCAAAATTTCTATCATTTGCAAAATCACGACGGATAAGTTATCATCGGCCGAATCAGGGAAACTAACCCTAAAAAGATAAGAATGAACTGGCATTGTTCGTATTCTTTCTTTCATCAAAAAACAACTATTATCCTAAAAAGTAAAACAAATCGGATCCGTACCTTAAAAAGAACGTTCTAAAAAAGAAAAATGTAAGCACAAAAGCATGGACGCATGCATGAAAAAGTGATTACATCAAAATTGACCGGACTAATATAACCGGAAATTACAAAAACCATTTACATGTTAAAAGGATAATTGTCATAAACACAAGTACAGTAAGAACATCATTACATTCACTCCGAGTCAAAATAAGGTGCATATCCCAAGGTACCAGATATGTCCACCTTCTAAAAAGACAGTTAAAACTAAAATCTTCCAAGGTGCATACCCCAAGAAGCCGAGCATGTCCACCTCATTCCTTCGAAGACTCTCTACTCGTAAAGAAAAGAGCATCCTTGATCTTGGAAAGTGGTTCGTTAACAAGCTTCGGAAGGTCTTCTATTACCGGGAAAATAAGAGAATCAAAGCAAGCAATTGCTGCATTCAACTCTTCACCAGCATTGCGGTTCAGCATCGGGACTTCGGCATACGGAGTTTTCTTCTTCAAAGCATGAATATATCCATTCTGAAGTCCCGAATTGACACCCACGGCGCTCATCGTGTTATTTACAGCAGCGACAGTGACAGTCATCTCCGGACCCCTGTGTATATTTTTAGCAAGAAGCTTCGCTCCTTCCGAAAGAAGCCAGGTCTTTGTTGCCTGGAGATCCTCCACCTTTGCTTTCAAAGCAGTATTTTCCGATTTAATCTCCTCAATTTCGGCCATATGATTCCCTTTCATCTCCTCGATTTGAGCCTTTAAATCGGCTTCTCTTGATTTAAGCACATCTCGCTCTGACCAAAGTGTTAGAAAGAAATGATAAAATAAAAAGAGATTAATCCAAGCAAAGTACGTACCAGCCATCATGCTCGCATAAGCCAGACGAGCGTTATTGAAAGACTCTTCCATTTTTGCCAGAACCGCTTTATGCTCTTCGTCCTTCTTCTTCATCGATTCGGAGAAATCTTTTAATTCCGCGGATACCCTGTCCCGTTCCTCAGCCTCCGAAGCAGCAGCCGCTTGAGATGACTGGTTCTGGGTAATCAGAGACTTAACCTTTTCCTGTTGAGCTTGAAGGTCTTGGGTAAGCTGGGCCATCTTCCTCTCAACATCCGGGGTTCGCTGAATTTTACGCTTCAAAGAGGGAGTCTCTTTCTCCAAACTCTCCCTCACCGACTCAGCCTCAACCCACCTTCGATACAGCTCCGTCACAAAAACGTTAGATTGAGCTTGATTGGATAGAACAATAGCACCCAAATCCTGGCTTTTCATCTTCCGACTCCTGGCATGGTCCAGCAGAGTGTTAATGTTAAAAAGGAGGGTTCTTGCAACGAGCTCATCCATCACTGAGTCTCTGTTCCGGAACAAATTTTTCATTGGCCGTCGCCGGGTCAATCTCCATATCATCTAAAAAAGCATCTGCATATCGAAAAAAGGACATCAACTCAGGTCCGAACCAAGATGGAGGAAGTGAAGACACTTGATCTTCCTCATCATCAATAAAATAGTCCGGACCCAAAGAAGAGTCCAAAACAGTACCTGAAAAAGTCACCACCTTCTGTTCACCATGAGTTTTTCCGTCTCCCTTACTCGTAGCCTCCAGATTCTCCACCTCCATACTTTCTACTTCGTTGACAGGAAGAAAACCGCCAGAAAAAGTAGGAGTCGGTTCAGATCTAGCCCGTGCGGCCTCTTCCCTAGAAAACTTGCCACCAGTGAGGTGCTCATCCAACTCAACCATCACATCACTACCAGAATGAGAAGAACCTCTTTTGTTTTTCTTCGGCTTCGGCATAGGAAGAGGATCAGACGAACGAATTTATAAAGGTTCATTCTTCCTCTTGCGAACCAGACCTTTCTGGTCGGCATCAGACATGACACCTTTACTCTTCAGCGAGGCAGAAGAAGGGCAATACTGTAAGGCTTCATCTAAATTACGTATCTCCGGATCATCATCCACGTCATCCAAGATAGACTTCTTTCCATCCTGAGATCCAGAAGAGCCTGCCGCACCTTTTGTGGGTGTCGGAACAGAAGAAGTAGCTTCAGCAGTAGATGGCTCAGCTACGTCCTGGGCAACCAAGGGACGAATCTCCTGGGCTGCATAAGCCACTTGCTTCATGAGAGGAACCTCACCCTCTCCTTGATCATCAAAGTCAAAATCCAGAACATCAAAACTAGGAACCATCAGAGCATCCCTGAGAGACATCATGGCGCCTGCATTTTCAGAATAAAAAACAAGTTAGTAGAATACCAGAAGAAAAGTGCCGAAGGGGATGTAAAGGGCCGAAACTTACGATCACGCTTTCGGCGAATAACCGGCCAATCTCTATCCCCTTGGCTCCAAGAAAAACACTCTCGACCCAACAAAAGAAAATGCTCATGAAGAGGACGGATCGGGGACTTGTGTTCAATTAGGGCACGGGCTAGTTCTTGGTCGAAAACGAAGTCCTCGCCCAGATCGAAGGACATCGTCTGGTCCTTAAAGCGCCACCTCATATCCTCCGGAAGACAACGATCGTCCAAACAGAAGAAGTTATCCTTCCAGTTTTTCAAACGAGAACGTTTTTCTGAGGAAGGGGGAGGGATACCCTTCCGATGAGCAAAAGTATACCAATCTCCGGCAGAAATGAACTCATAAAAATACCGAAAAACAAGGTCAACGTCAAGAAATCTCGAAGTGGTTCACACGGCTTAATCCGAACGGATTTGTAACACCCCGTGTTTTCACAAGTCAAAGTCAAAGTCAAGGTCAACGTCAACGACCGGTTAAACGAATTTGACTTATAGTAAATTCCTTGTTTTAATTGTATTACGTGGAGTAAGTGTTGTTAATTGCTAAAATCGATGTGCGCTAATCATTATCTAATCGACTTACGACCGTGAATTATAGGAAGTAACAATGCGATAAAGTTAACTAATCAACAATCAAGCTATGCTACTCGACATCGAATCGTGATACGAACCGCAACTCGACTTAATCTGGTTAAGTATACGTGTGTGTGTGTGTGCCTTATGTGCTACATGTGCGTGTTATATATATATATATGTGTGTGTGTGTGTGCTTGCTGTGGAAATCAACCGAACTCAATCGAAACTCGAAATGCAATCGAACTCTAACTCGAATCGCAATCGAACTATGATAATTAGTGGAGAAGAGATTATGCGAGATGTGAAGTAGTTGGGACTGAAAGTAATTTGACTAGGAAACCCTATCGTGTCGAGCCGTTCAAAATCGAAATCGAAACATCAAAAATCGTCGCGTCGAACAATCGAACCAAGTGCCATCCGGCCGGATAGCCATCCGACCGGATAGCCACTGCGCTACAGATCAGACGCCATCCGACCAGGATGTCATCCGATCGGATAAGCCATCCGAGCGGTGTGTCATCCGATCGGATAACCCTTTCCTCTTTTGGAATCCTATAAATACCCCTGTCATTGTCATTCTTTCCATTTCTGGAAACTCTTTGTCCGAACCACTCCTGCTCCTCACCTTTTCTTCGATTTCTCTCAATCCATGTAAGATCTCGCCCTAAATCTTGTACTTCCTTAATCTACACGCACTCCTACACCTTTCTATCTTTTAAATCTTAACTTTTAACCGTGAAATCACTAGATTTCGGGTGTTCTAGGGTGACGGTAGCATGTGTTCTTCAAGAACTTCATGTTTTGACTTCAATCCGCCAAGAACAACCTAGATCTAACAGATTTCCACGCAAACATACAAAGATCTTGTAAAGATCTCGACACAAGAATGGTGAAAAAGGATTGAAAGATGGTTTTAACTTTCTTTCAACTCTTTTACACTCAAAACACTCAAAACCGGTGGAATCGGGTCCTGATCTAGTCTCCTACTCACTCTTAGTGTTGTACTGGCTCAGATCTGAATTCTACACACGACACTACCGATTCCGGATTAAACAAGAACAACCGTACTGAGCCGGTAACCGGTCGAACTAGGGTGATTCCTGGCCGGTCTGGTCACTTGGGTCAAAATGGAGTTCCAATTGGTTAACACGTTGTCGAAGTGTCTCGACATAATGACAAACCATCAAAACGATCAAGTGTAGGACGAACGGAACAATCGGAACGGATTGCTGTCCGATCGGATAGTTCATCCGAACGGATCACACTTGGGTCCCACTTTTTAAACAACCTTATCTAAAGTTTGGGTATTGAACGAATTGCAATCCGATCGGACGACCATCTGACTGGATTACTCTTCGGATCATGAGATACCAAGACTTTAAAGACTTAAACAATTTTCAACATGTTCAATGACAAGGTTCCACCCGATCGGATTGCCATCCGATCGAATGGCACTTCTGTCATGAACTGACAAGGTTGCCATCCTATCAAATGACACTTCTGTCCTGAACTTGCCTTCAGTAAGTAACCTCCTCACAAAGTCGTCGTCCGACCGGACCACTGTCCGACCGGATGACCATCCGAACGGATTGTCATCCGCACGACCAGCCATCCGATCGACCGACTTGAAGGATAGAGATACTTCCATATTTTCAAAATACTACAACGAAAACTTCAAAAGTCAAACCATCATACACAAACACATCCTTCTTGTAGGAAGAAACAATCCACTCGAATAGTCATCCGACCGGATAACCTATCCGACCGGATGACCATCCGAACGGATTGTTATCCGCACGGATTGCTGTCCGCTCGGATCACCATCCGATCGAACTACTATCCGACCCACTCATACCTTGCATCGTTTACGCATCGCTTATCGATATACAATCTAATCTACTCAGGCTAATCTTACTCGCTAAGCGCTCCCTTCAATCCATTAATCGCTGTGAGTATACTCGATCCCTTTTTGATTTAAGCACTTTTGGGTGTTAGATACGTTATATCTATTCAAATCACAACAATCACACTACTCAATACTATTTGAACGCTAACCGTTAATGCATGTTATACGTGGCTTATGAATGCTTGTTTGTTATGTTTACACATGGAATGCTGTCTACCTGCCTTAGCAACGATAGTACTATAGTTTGGACTCAGCACCCGTTCACACGGGGGTTGTTAAGGATCATTTACTTGCATGGATTACGGTGGTAGTCATGTATTGCGAACTGCCTCGGGCAGTCAACCCACAGTCATTGGTATCGATGGATCTATGTCGATAACTTACGTGCTTCATTTCACTATGTGTACGTGCTGGTTATGCGTAAACGAATTCGAACTCTATATGCTATTATCAAACTTGTATGCTCACCTTTACATTATATGTATTGACTTTATTTTAACGTATGTGACAGGTGCTTAGGACGCACACTTGGTAGGAATTTGAAGCTAGAATAAAGCTTTAGAGCCCAACAAATAGTTGTCTGTAGTGGTCAAACTAAGGGTCTCTAGAAGCAGATAAACAATTGTTGTCTATTTGAATCTGAGTTGTCGGAATAGAATATTTGCCTGGATTTATGTCTGTAATAATTATTTTGCTGTTTGAGATACGGTATGGGACATATTATTTTAAATTGAATAGTATTGATAATTGTTATGGAAACTTCTAGACAATCTGTTTCGCTCAGTGCCACGCCCCGATGATTCCGCCATCGGTTGGGGTGTGACAGATTGGTATCAGAGCCATAACTATAGGGGATTAGGCAAGACTCGACCTAGTCCAGGTCGGTGTCTTAGAAACCTAGTCTATAGTTAGGAACCAACAGACCGATTTATGCATATCCAGTAGGGATTATGTACGAGCTTATTCCTCGCTATTCTCGTTTATGCTACACTATCACTACACCCGAAGTTACAGCTATAAATAAGCGATAAGGTCGAGATCAGGTGTGAAAACCACAAACTCTTGACTAAAATTGCTTAAATTAAGGCTGTTTTATCAATGATTCCTTCTTACTTTTCAACAACGAACGTTTGTTCAACGAGGGAATTATACCAAATCAGGAGTGAAATCCATATTTTGATGAATAATCTCCTCTATTTTATCAAAAACAGGGACGAAGTTGTTGAGACAGGGGTGAATCCCTAACCTTGACGACTTGTTCCGCACGTTTTATAAAACTCCCACCAAAGCCTCGACGGACTCCAACGACCTGAAGTCACGACATGACTAACGGAAAATGTGTCGAACGCCCAAGAATCGAGGCAAGGACACAGTCCTGAAGGTCAAATGTAGACGGCAAGTCCTTGATAATAGTTGAATCACTTTGGTTAGTCGAAGTCTACTAGCCATAGACAGTCTATCTCCTGATTTTTATGTGTTTCAATTCTGAGCCCGCAACTGCTGACTTTGCTAATTCGTCGATTTTATGAGTCTATATGTGTTTTACCTGTTTATGTGTTTAAATTTTTGGAGATTTACTCGATTTTTGCTTCCACTCCAGTCGACACATACGACTAGCACTACTCTTCTATCTCAAATCGCTAACAAATCGTTGAATTTGGACGACCTTACGCTACGATGTACGCTTATATCACGCTATTCGATATACCAAAAAGCGATCGCTATAGTCGAACAATCGCAAGCTTTGAATGATAGGTTTCTGCATTCTGACCGACTCTTGTGTGAAAATGCCTCTGTGCTCTACGTGCTTATGTGTTAATGTGATTCTGTGCTCTGCGTACCTATGTGTTTATATGGTTCTGTGTCCTACATGGTTCTATGTCTATGTGTTTAAGTGATATGTGTTCCTGAGCTTTAGTAATAGTAGACGTGTGAGGTGAGATTCGAATACATGTGTTGAGTCTTGTGATGATGGTCTGTTGCAGAAAATGTCGTCTGGATCCCGTCACGCACTTTCCCGTCAGGAAAAGAGAGACAAACGTCTTGCTGCCATCATCGCAAAAAGTGTGGCAAAGGCCGTGAGTGATGTTTATGAGAATGCCAGTAAATCGTCTGAGGAATCGAGAACCGAAGCTCCTAAGCTACCGCGAAGACCTTCAGTTTTAAGCAATTCAAGTCGTGTGGGCCAAAAGAATTCACTGGCGAAGGAGGTCCTACTGCGCCATTCCACTGGTTTGATTCCATTGAGGTTACTCTGCGACAGAGTGGTTGCCCTGATGACCTCCGTACTCTGAATGCTACCGCCGTTTTCCAGTCCCGTGCACTAGACTGGTGGACGGCCGAGAGGAACAAGCGAGGGAACGATGCAGCTTACGGTCTGTCGTGGGATGAGCTCAAGGAAGTTATGCTAGAGGAATTATGCCCTCCTCACGAACGTCAAAAGCTAGAAGATGAATTTTGGCACATACAGCAAAAGGATGGAGACAATGCTGGTCTTACTGCTCGTTTCTAACAGCTCAGCATTATCTGTCCCGATCAAGTCAAGACTCCAGATATGGCAATCAAGAAGTACATCCGAGCCCTGCCCGACGGCGTTGCTGATTTCGTGCAAGCGGCTAAGACTACGACGATTGAGGAAACTTATCTACTGGCCGCTGAAATCTACGACAAACGGGTTAAGGCTGGTGTCTGGGATAAGACTTCGAAGCATCTGCATCAAGCTACAGCCACCGCACCAACTGCTGAACCCACCTCATCGAGCAACAAGAGGAAGAACAAGAGAAAGAACAGCTCCAGCAACAAGTACTGTGCGATCACTGCTGCACCAGTTCAAGCCGTACCAGCTCAACAGCGCCAAGTGGCAGCGCCTGTGACCAATGCACCTCTTGTTAAGCGTGCATTCACTGGGCCACATCCGCTCTGCCCTACTTGTACCTACCACCACCCTACTGCCATTCCTTGCCGATTTTGTGCTCACTGCAATGTGTACGGGCATTTTACTGCCAACTGCCGCATCCGACAAGCTCCTGCTCATCAAGCTCTGCTCACTGCCCCACAGGGTCAACAAGCTCCTCCGACACCCGTTGTCAAGGCCAGAGCCTGCTTCGCATGTGGCGATCCTAACCATTTCGCCAACATGTGCCCAAACAGGGTTGTGAAGCAAGAGCCCTAGCAACAGCCTCAACAGCAGCAGCAACACCAGCAACAACAGCAGCAGCAGCAACAGCAACAACAGGCCGCACGCGCCAGAACTTTCAACATCAACGTGCGCCAAGCCCAAGCCGAAAACAACGTGGTTAATGGTACGTTCCTTGTGAATGGTATTTATGCATCATGTTTGTTTGATACTGGGGCCGATAATTGCTTTGTGTCGTTCGAATTCGAGAAGCTACTTAGTCGTAAACGTTCCAAGCTCTCTTCGACATTCGATGTTGAAGTCGCCACTGGAAGAACTGTCACCGTCAATTCCGTTATCCGTGATTGTACTCTCGAGCTCAACAATTACATCTTCCCAATCGACCTTATTCCGATGCAATCGGAAGTTTCGACGTCATAGTAGGCATGGACTTTCTACGTGAAAACCATGCTGAAGTTGTGTGTTATGATAAGATGATTCGATTCTCGCTCGCAAATGGTGATTTGTTGTGTGTATACGGCGAAACTGCATCGAAAGGGCTCAAGCTTATGTCATGTGTCCAAGCTAGCAAGTATCTCCTCAAGGAATACAGAGCTTTCTTGGCAAACATCGTAGTAGCGGAGAAGGAAAAGAAAGAGAAGAAGGAAGTGAAAGACGTCCCTGTGGTTCGTGAATTTCCTCATGTGTTTCCTGATGATCTTCCAGGTTTGCCGCCAAGTCATGATATCGACTTTCGTATCGACCTCATTCCTAGAGCAAATCCTGTTGCCAAAGCTCCTTATCGACTTGCGCCATCCGAATTACCCTGCATAAGGTCTTAAGTTAACTATCAAGAACCGCTATCCCCTACCCCGCATCGACGATTTGTTTGATCAACTACAAGGCGCTACGTGTTTCTCAAAGATCGATCTACGTTCAGGCTACCATCAACTGCGTATACAAGAGGAGGATATACCCAAAACCGCGTTTCGCACCCGTTACGGCCACTACGAATTCGTTGTTATGCCCTTTGGTTTAACCAACGCACCAGCAGTTTTCATGGATCTGATGAATCGCGTGTGTAAACTATATCTCGACCGTTTCGTCATCGTATTCATCGACGACGTCTTGATCTATTCCAAGTTGAAAGCCAAACACGCGCAACATCTACGTTTGGTTCTCGAACTACTCCAGGGGAACCAACTCTATGCCAAGTTCTCCAAGTGCGAATTCTGGTTGGAGGAAGTTCAGTTTCTGGGGAACATTATTAATAGTCAAGGCATTCACGTCGATCCTGCGAAGATTGAAGCTGTCAAGAGCTGGGTTACGCCTAAGAACCCGTCTGAAGTCCGTTCTTTTCTCGGACTAGCGGGCTATTATCGACGATTTATCGAAGGATTCTCAAAGATTGCTGTACCGCTTACCTCTCTCACTCATAAAGATCAGCCTTTTGTCTGGGGAACCAAACAAGAGACTGCCTTTCAAACCCTCAAGCATAAGCTTTGCAATGCTCCTATTCTCACATTGCCCGACGGAAACGACGATTTCATTGCCTACTGTGATGCTTCCAACCTTGGTCTCGGTTGTGTCCTCATGCAACGGAACAAGGTTATAGCTTACGCGTCTCGTCAGCTCCAAATCCACGAGAAGAACTATACAACCCATGATCTCGAGCTAGGTGCGGTTGTTTTTGCATTAAAGATTTGGCGACACTACCTGTATGGTACCAAGTGTACGATCTTCACCGATCATAGGAGCCTACAACATATCTTTAATCAGAAGGAACTTAATATGCGTCAACGCCGATGGGTAGAACTACTCAACGATTACGACTGTGAGATCCGCTATCACCCAGGTAAAGCGAATGTTGTTGCCGACGCACTCAGCAGACGGAGTTATCTGCTTAGCACCCGTAATGTTCAAGCCCAACACGATCTCGAAACCCTTATTCGTGAAGCCCAGCATGCGTGTTTTAACGAACGCACGCTAAAAAGGGAACGAATCTATCACGATGGAGCCCAACTTGTGAGCAAATCCAATGGGATATTCCACTTTCTGGATCGAATCTGGATCCCTAAGCGGACCAATTTACGACGGATCCTGATGGATGAAGCCCACAAATCCCATTATTCTATTCATCCCGGTGCTGACAAAATGTACCAGGATCTTCGCTACAGGTACTGGTGGCCCGGCATGAAAAGGGATATTGCCCTCTACGTTGGAAAATGCCTAACTTGTGCAAGAGTCAAGGCTGAACATCAAAGACCCTCTGGCTTACTCGAACAACCACCAATTCTTATGTGGAAGTGGGAAAGTATAGATATGGATTTCGTAACAAAGCTTCTGCACACGTCATCAGGTCACGACAGCATATGGGTTGTTGTTGACCGTTTGACTATATTTGCTCACTTTCTGCCGATACGAGAAGACTACAAGGTAGAACGATTAGCCCGAATCTACACCGACGAGATTATTTGTAATCATGGGACGCCTCGTGACATCAGCTCTGACCGTGATGCTCGGTTTACCTCGCGACTGTGGGAAACGTTTCAAACGGCACTCGGTACATCGCTTAATCTAAGTACCGCCTTCCATCCTCAAACCGACGGTCAGACTGAAAGAACGATTCGTACTCTTGAAGACATGCTCCGTTCGTGTGTCTTAGACTTCGGTGGTAATTGGGATAAATACTTGTCGTTAGTCGAATTCTCGTATAACAACAGCTATCATTCTAGCATCCAAATGGCACCATTCGAGGCATTATACGGAAGAAGATGTCGATCGCCTATTGTGTGGCACGAGATTGGTCACTCGCAACTAACCGGTCCTGAGCTACTGCAAGAAACGACAGACAAATTTTTCCAAATTCGAGACAACCTAGTGAAAGCTCGGGATCGACAGAAAAGTTACGCCGATAAGAAATGCAAGCCCCGATAATTTGACGTTGGTGACTACGTACTCCTAAAGGTATCACCTTGGAAGGGTGTAGTCCGATTCGGCAAGAAAGGGAAACTCGCGCCTCAATATGTTGGACCTTTTAAGATTCTGGAAAGGATCGGAAAAGTTGCCTACAGACTCGAACTCCCGGAGGAACTTAGTAACGTCCACCCGACTTTCCACGTGTCAAACCTCCGAAAGTGCCTAGCAGACCACGACTTACATGTCCCTCTCGATGACCTGCAAATAAACGAAACATTACACTTCGTGGAAAAGCCTGTCGAAATCATGGATCGCCAAACCAAGCAGCTCAGACGCTCTCGCATTCCTATTGTGAAAGTCCGATGGGAACGCAAACGAGGCGCAAAGTTGACTTGGGAACTCGAGAGCGACATGAAGGCGAAGTACCCGCAGTTGTTTAGATAGAGAAGCTAGAGAGAGAAAGTGACATTGTGATTCTAGTGCTTTGTACGATTTCATATCAATCTACAGAATCACCAATTATAGTACGTTCTTGTGTGTTTGGTCACGTTCGTGTACGGATTCCGCACGTCACACGTTTGGTTCGCAATCGTTTCGGAGTCAAAACCGGTCTGAACAGAAAGTTCTCAAACGTGATTCACGGCGTTGTACAGCCTCCAGCTTAATTTCAGGACGAAATTCCCTAAACAAGGGGAGGCTGTAACACCCCGTGTTTTCACAAGTCAAAGTCAAGGTCAACGTCAACGACCGGTTAAACGAATTTGACTTATAGTAAATTCCTTGTTTTAATTGTATTACGTGGAGTAAGTGTTGTTAATTGCTAAAATCGATGTGCGCTAATCATTATCTAATCGACTTAAGACCGTGAATTATAGGAAATAACAATGCGATAAAGTTAACTAATCAACAATCAAGCTATGCTACTCGACATCGAATCGTGATACGAACCGCAGCTCGACTTAATCTGGTTAAGTATACGTGTGTGTGTGTGCCTTATGTGTTACTTGTGCGTGTTATATATATATATATATATATGTGGTGTGGAAATCAACCGAACTCAATCGAAACTCGAAACGCAATCGAACTCTAACTCGAATCGCAATCGAACTATGATAATTAGTGGAGAAGAGATTATGCGAGATGTGAAGTAGTTGGGACTGAAAGTAATTTGACTAGGAAACCCTATCGTGTCGAGCCGTTCAAAATCGAAATCGAAACATCAAAAATCGTCGCGTCGAACAATCGAACCAAGTGCCATCCGGCCGGATAGCCAGTGCGCTACAGATCAGACGCCATCCGACCAGGATGTCATCCGATCGGATAAGCCATCCGAGCGGTGTGTCATCCGATCGGATAACCCTTTGCTCTTTTGGAATCCTATAAATACCCCTGTCATTGTCATTCTTTCCATTTCTGGAAACTCTTTGTCCGAACCACTCGTGCTCCTCACCTTTTCTTCGATTTCTCTCAATCCAGGTAACATCTCGCCCTAAATCTTGTAATTCCTTAATATACACGCACTCCTACACCTTTCTATCTTTTAAATCTTAACTTTTAACCGTGAAATCACTAGATTTCGGGTGTTCGAGGGTGACGTCAGCATGTGTTCTTCAAGAACTTCATGTTTTGACTTCAATCCGCCAAGAACAACCGAGATCTAACAGATTTCCACGCAAACATACAAAGATCTTGTAAAGATCTCGACACAAGAATGGTGAAAAAGGATTGAAAGATGGTTTTAACTTTCTTTCAACTCTTTTACACTCAAAACACTCAAAACCGGTGGAATCGGGTCCTGATCTAGTCTCCTACTCACTCTTATTGTTGTACTGGCTCAGATCTGAATTCTACACAGGAGACTACCAATTCCGGATTAAACAAGAACAACCGTACTGAGCTGGTAACCGGTCGAACTAGGGTGATTCCTGGTCGGTCTGGTCACTTGGGTCAAAACGGAGTTCCAATTGGTTAACAAGTTGTCGAAGTGTCTCGACATAATGACAAACCATCAAAACGATCAAGTGTAGGACGAACGGAACAATCGGAACGGATTGTTGTCCGACCGGATTGCTGTCCGATCGGATAGTTCATCCGTACGGATTGTCATCCGAACGGATCACACTTGGGTCCCACTTTTTAAACAACCTTATCTAAAGTTTGGGTATTGAACGAATTGCAATCCGATCGGATGACCATCTGACTGGATTACTCTTCGGATCATGAGATACTAAGACTTTAAAGACTTAAACAATTTTCAACATGTTCAATGACAAGGTTGCCACCCGATCGGATTGCCATTCGATCGAATGACACTTCTGTCATGAACTGACAAGGTTGCCATCCGATCGGATTGCCATCCGATCGAATGACACTTCTGTCATGAACTTGCCTTCAGTAAGTAACCTCATCACAAAGTTGCCGTCCGACCGGACCACTGTCCGACAGGATGACCATCCGAATGGATTGTCATCCGCACGACCAGCCATCCGATCGACCGACTTGAAGGATAGAGATACTTCCATATTTTCAAAGTACTACAACAAAAACTTCAAAAGTCAAACCATCATACACAAACACATCCTTCTTGTAGGAAGAAACAATCCACTCGAATAGTCATCCGACCGGATAACCTATCCGACCGGATGACCATCTGAACGGATTGTTATCCGCACGGATTGCTGTCCGCTCGGATCACCATCCGATCAAACTACTATCCGACCCACTCATACCTTGCATCGTTTACGCATCCCTTATCGATATAGAATCTAATCTACTCAGGCTAATCTTACTCGCTAAGCGCTCACTTCAATCCATTAATCGCTGTTAGTATACTCGATCCCTTTTTGCTTTAAGCACTTTTGGGTGTTACATACGTTATATCTATTCAAATCACAACAATCACACTACTCAATACTATTTGAACGCTAACCGTTAATGCATGTTATACGTGGCTTATGAATGCTTGTTTGTTATGTTTACACATGGAATGCTGTCTACCTGCCTTAGCAACGATAGTACTATAGTTTGGACTCAGCACCCATTCACACGGGGGTTGTTAAGGATCATTTACTTGCATGGATTACGGTGGTAGTCATGTATTGCGAACTGCCTAGGGCAGTCAACCCGCAGTCATTGGTATCGATGGATCTATGTCGATAACTTACGTGCTTCATTTCACTATGTGTACGTGCGGGTTATGCGTAAACGAATTCGAACTCTATATGCTATTATCAAACTTGTATGCTCACCTTTACATTATATGTATTGACTTTATTTTAACGTATGTGACAGGTGCTTAGGACGCACACTTGGTAGGAATTTGAAGCTAGAATAAAGCTTTAGAGCCCAACAAATAGTTGTCTGTAGTGGTCAAACTAAGGGTCTCTAGAAGCAGATAAACAATTGCTGTCTATTTGAATCTGAGTTGTCGGAACAGAATATTTGCCTGGATTTATGTCTGTAATAATTATTTTGCTGTTTGAGATACGGTATGGGACGTATTATTTTAAATTGAATAGTATTGATAATTGTTATGGAAACTTCTGGACAATCTGTTTCGCTCAGTGCCACGCCCCGATGATTCCGCCATCGGTTGGGGTGTGACAGGATTAACTTGACAGATGTGAACCCTAAAAAACTGAAGAACCATAATTAAGAATACCGAAAAAGGAACCCTATAATTCGCGAAATTACAGAGTCGCGTATAAAAGGGAAACTTCCCCTGGCGAAAAGGGTAAATGGTTTCATCCTTGGAAGGAAGAACGGGACGGAGATCTAATGGAATTCTATACTCGCGAACAAACTTGTCCAACTGTCGTTGGGTAAGAATGCTCACGCTCTCTGACATGTTATCCTTACCAGGATCCATTGTACAAAAACCAGGAAAAACGAACGCACATTTTAAAAGAAGAAGAAGATAAGTAAGATTAAGAGGGTAACAGGCAAAAGAGGAAGAAGAGTAGAAAGGTAAAAATGAAAAAGTGAAAAAGGAATTTATAGGAAAAGTAAGGCGGTTTGGAGACGGTCAAATCAAACCGTCACCTCAACAGGCTCTTACAGTTCCCAACACGGGGTTTCGTAACCGTCACGCGTGGGTGACTGACGGTCAAGTAACTTAAGTCACCCACGCCACGATGGCACCATTCAGATCGCGCCACGTCATTCAACCAGAACTACTCCTGCAACGACACGTCATGCGGACGAAACAACTTACACAAACATTTTGCTAAGTCCCTTACGGAACTTAACAAACTGAGGGACTTGAAGATACATATCCGTGGCCGGACATGATCCCTTGGGCCGAACCGGACTGTACCCGAACGGACATATCTCATGTGTCCGTTCCCCATAACTCCGAGGACGAACCTCCATTTAATGCGTCTGGACGAATGATGTCATCTCAGTTTAGCATTATAAATACCCCGTCAAGTACAAGGCCAAGTATGATTTTCTGAACCTTCGTCCTTATTTTCTCTCTCTAGTTTCTCTCTCTACTAATACTTATTCTCACGCCGGAGGGTGGTCGCAGAGGGGCCCTCCCATCTCTGCGGCGAGCCTAACGGTTTTCTGTTTTGTAGGACGACTCTTCAGCTCTTGTATAAGATCCAAACCCTCGATTACAGGCTCCGGCCTAAACTCGATTCTTTGGTTCTTCAGTATCCACATACACACAAAAGCCTTGAATGAATCGTAGAGAGGAAACAAAGGTTTAGTGAGAGAAAGAGTGATTAAGTGTGCAAAACATACATAAACTGAAACGAAGATAAATTAAATTGGAATGTATTTGGCGTCCAGGAGAAGAAAGGAGCGGACTTTAAGATCTTTTATAACTTGTATTTTCAAATTAATTTGGGGTCCAAGTCCAAAGAAAAAAATAGCCATGTAGCACTCATTTGGAAATCTATCATGGATGGTTATTGTTATTATTAAATGACAAAAAAAGTACTGATTTAAACTATTTGCAAATAAGTTTTTTACATCAGACTAGAGGGTATGGAGAGCCTCATCCCCAAGGGAATGGGCTGCCACGTCACCGCCACGTAGGAGAGGCTTCAAGGGGATGGGACCTAGGGGGTGGGGGATGAGCCCCTTTATGTATATATATATGTATGTATGTATAGGTTATTGTGAGAGAAAGTGGCCTGTCCTCTCCGTCTGTGGGGAGCCGAAGTTGCCGAGCCGGAACCGGGGGCGGTGTGGGGGACCGGCGCCGGGCCAAGCCGGGCCTCAGCCGGCCCCCATACCCTCTAGTCTAATCGGATATAAAATGAAATGGTAAAACATCTATTATGCATTTTTGCTATAAATTGATCTAAACAGGTAGATTTTTTAAATATGAAATATCATGATGGTTTTAGGTTTTCTTTGTTACTGTTGTAATGAACCGAAACAATATTTATCGAATAACATCAGTACATGTGCCATTATTAGCATTCATTACATCGGTATTATATTCATTTTGGTTTTCACCCGATATAAAACACGTTATTTTTACCATTGCGTCGACGTTTCCATTTGATTTTAGTTAGAAAAATAGTTCGTCCCGCCACGAAGCGCGGGTACAACCCACTAGTTATTATTATTTTGCAAGTTGGGTTGAGGATCTTTGTTATTTTTTTAATTTCCAAAGCGCAGAGTGTACAGTCAGATTGCTTGCTTGGTGAGGGAGGGAGGGGTTTTTGTTTTTATTATTAGAGTAAACTGCAATTTTACCCCTTGAGGTTAGGGGTCATTGGCACCTTTACCCCCTCTAAGGAAATAATTGCAATTTTACCCCCCACTGTTTGAGGTTATGTCGCAACCTTACCCCCCGGCCTCAGTCAACGGTACTTTGACCCTTATAGGTGAGGGTATTTTGGTAATCTTACCCTATATTTATTATTATATTATCATTTTTATTATTATTGTTATTATATATATAAAAAAAATACATCATTCTTCTTCTTCAATATCCCTGAAGGAGACAGAGGAGGTTCACCACCACAACCACCGCAACTTCACCACCACTGCCACCACAATAATCACCACCACTGCCACCGCCATTCACCACCACAACCACCGCAACTTCCGCCGCCACACAACCACCACCACAACCATCCGGAAGGAGACAGAGGAGGTTCAATGGTCGCCGGAGTGGATGACCGGAGACGGAGATGGAGCTGTTGTGATGGTTGACAGGCAACTCCGGTCATCTTCTCCGAATTGGCTACATCTTCATCAGTAAGTAACTTACGACATCTATCCCAGGAATACGGTTACCTGTTAACACTGAATATATTATCAAATAATATTATGATTTGTAATGAAGATTGTCAGATTAAAGCTTGCAACTACAACCGATGAAGTAGAGCAACTGATAAGCTCAATGCTGTCAAGAGATATAACTTTGTTCGAAAAAGTATCCTCTTCTGCGTATCGTCTTCGTAACTCCGTTAAGAACGATGAAGATGATCAATCTGATCTTGAGGATTACGGTGGTGTTGATGATGATCCTAACGATATTAGTAAAAGCAAGGATAATACTTCACCTGTAAGCTCTGAAATTGACGAGAGTCACCCTGGAGAAATGTGGTTATTGGGACTGATGGAAGGTGAATATTCGGATCTGAATGTTGAAGAGAAGTTGAATGCTCTGTTGGCTTTGATTGATCTACTTAGAGCCGGTTCAAGTATAAGAACGATGGTAATCCGTAATTCGACTAATACAATTCTTTTAAGTTGTATGTATAATTGATATAATTATCCATCTCGTGTTGACAAACGTGAAAATCTCTCAGGAACCTGCATCACACGCACTTCCTAATGTTTATCAGATAGTTAAGCAAATCTTAAATTATATATCATATAAAATACCATGCATCACATCACAGTAATATTCACCTTTCATTCTAAATTATATTCATGAGACAGAACTACATTTCACAATTTCAGTGACATTCTAAATATGAATTCTCCTTTCATTTCACAGTAATACAACACATTCCCTCATTTCATAACCTAACTTTCAACAAATGTCACAACAAAACCTCAAAAAGCACATTTCATAATTTCTATCAAAACAGAGCATGTATGTGGGTTTGAGTTTATGAAGAAATTTGTGATTGAATTAAGGGTTTTTGGTGGTGGAATAAAACAGAGCATGTATGTGGGTTTAGAGTGATGACCTGCAAATTTATAATACACAGTGGTTGTGGTGGTGGCTGGAGGTGGCAGTGGTGGCAGTCGTTGGAGAAGATGACCGGAGTTGCAGGTTTCCGGTGACGGAAGTAGTGGTGGTGTTATATATGAAAGGGATATTAAGTTGTGGTGGTGGCTGGGGGTGGCAGTGGTGGTTGTGGTGGTGAATGGTGGTGGCAGTGGTGGCAGTGGTGGTAGTGGTGGTGAATGGCGGTGGCAGTGGTGGCAGGAGGTAAACATGCGACATAACAGCAAACGTTGGGGGGTAAAATAAAAGGGTAAAATAGTCATTTCACCCCCAAGTCAACAGACCAGTCAACAAAATTGAAGCCGGGGGGTAAAATTGCGACATAACCTCAAACAGTGGGGGGTAAAATTGCAATTATTTCCTTAGGGGGGTAAAGGTGCCAATGACCCCTAACCTCAGGGGGTAAAATTGCAGTTTACTCTTATAATTATTATTATGCATGTACAGTTGTTTGTTATGATTTGGATCGAATCCTATTTATTAGTTGTAGTTTTCCATATACAACTTGTTAAATAGATCGATCCACTTGGTACTTCTTTCTTTTATGGTTTACGTTGTCATTGTATCCGATATCAGCTGAGCTGGATCTAAGAGATTTAAACCACAAGGATGCTTATGCCGGTCGGTTCCTTGGAAGATCTAAATCAATTTTAAAATGTCTGAATAAAAACTACTCAATTATTAATAGACTAAAATTTGCAAGCAGCTGAGTCAGTTATTATGAAATAAGGAAATGGTGGTTGATTGTTTGGGGTTTGCAGCCATCCGCGTTGCAAGGAGCTCAAGTTTCTGTTGTGCATTCTTTTTTTTTTTTTGAACGGCCAACAAACTCAATCTCGAACACTCTCGGGGCACCCACTAGACAAACGGAGTGCTCCGAGAGTAACCTGAGTCCACCACCAATTCCGGGGAAAACCCGGTAACCCACCCGCCCGTAGGCACGACAATGAAAATACCAGTAAAACCCATTTGGCTCAAGGATCCAACCCAAGTTTCCCTGGGTCTCCTATCATTGCCCACCAGTGCCTCACTCTGCACCAAGTGGGAGCCGAACCTGCATCTCACAAGTGAAATGCAAGCCCTCCACCACTTGATCTAGAGATCATTGGCTCTGTTGTGCATTCTACTTGCACTCATTTTAACTAGTTCTATAGCCGTTGTCATCAGGTATTAATGCTATAATAACATAATTAGTTTACTTTTTGTGTACTAAACAAAAATAATATTTTTTTTAAGTAAAATAAAATGAACACTTAATAGCAGTGGGAACAACTGTTTTTTCATTATGTTTGTTTATTTTACTTAAAACTGTAATAGAAAATAGTTAAGTATAATAAAAACTAATTACACCAGTATAGCAGTGGGAACAACTTGAAGTATGATGCACTTTTCAAAGAAGAGAGTTGCATCTTTACTACATATACAATTCTAAGTTAGGGGAATAGTTTCCCGCGAGATTCGAACCCGTGCCACAAGTGTATAACCCAAACGTCTTAACCAGTTTATTGCTGACTAAAACCCTGGACTACGAGTCGGAACATCACACATGCATTCAAATAGAAATGAGCTAATTCCAAGTGACGTCGCGGGGCGCGACAAAGAAGGGCTTCTGCCCTCGCGGGCCGCGAGCAAGGTTGCGTTGCGCGAAAGGAATCCACAGGAAATTACCTAAGATAACAATGTGAGTAATCTCCTTTTTGCAAACTGGAATTGTCCTTTCACTTTGTCCGTCCATTTGACGAAAACCCTTCTTTATTACTGATTTTTATTTCTCATCAACATCTCCCTGATTTGTCCTTGGACTAACTTATTTTTTATTTAATTTTATTCACAGTTTAAAATTACGCTTTCGTCCTTTGTTTAAAATTACGTTTATTCCCCAGCTAAAAATAAAATTATAATCTTGCACCTAGCTCAAAATTACGTTTTTGCCCTGGGTTCAAAAACTCACTTTTAATTTTGTTCCCAGTTTAAAATTACGATTCCGCCTAGTTTAAAATTATGCTTTCGTCCTTTGTTTAAAATTACGTTTTTACCCCAGCCCAAAATAAAATTATAATTTTGCCCCTAGCTCAAAATTACGCTTTTGCCTTCGGTTCAAAAACTCACTTTTAATTTTGTTCCTAGCTCAAAATTACGCTTTTGCACCCAGTTCAAAATAAAATGATGTTTTTTCCTCTAGCTCAAAATTACGCTTCTGCCCTCAGCTCAAAATTACGTTTTTGCCCACAGTTCAAAATTAAATTATGTTTTTCCCCTAGCTCAAAATTATGATTTTGCTCTCAGTTTAAAATTATGATTTCGCATTCAGTTCAAAATATAATTTACAATTTTGCCCTCTGTACAGACATACATGTTATGAGAGAGAAATATTCGGCTTATTGCCCCGCAACGCGGGCGGGGCAAAAACTAGTTTAATTTAATATGTAACTTTGTTTATAAGAAATTTATTAACACAATAATGAATTATATATATTATGTTCAACCTGTGTGGTAGACGTCCATTGGTCGAGCACATATACACATTGAAGGTAAATAGTGCATATCTGTCTAGCCTATAGAATATTATGAGAAACTCGAAATAATAAATCTTAAAAAAATATAACCGTTAGATGGGGTTGGGTAAAATATGAAACTGGAACTATTTTGGCAAGGTTTGTAAAGAATCGGGTACTAACCTGTAAATTGAGGATATCTTGCATTTTGTAATATAATACTCATGGTGTTGATGTTTTTATAGTTAATACGCATTGGCTTTTGGAATCAAAATGCACCGTAGCGTCTCATGCCTTTTAAAACCAAGCAACATTGAAAGTGATTTATATAATATGTCAATATGTTTGTATTATTTTGTTAATATATCAATCATTAATTAATAAAACCATCGCACGAAAGGTGAGTAAACCCTAATTAAAATTTCGATCAGTGATTATCTTCGGTTCATTTCAATTTCTTTAGATATGTACTAACGAGTTTTTCAACAAAACTACCTCGATTCTGATGCAGTTTTTTATACGGCTTGAAATAAATATTAAATTATAATGGCAAGTGCGGTAGATGCCGTTGGAGAACCGATTCCGACATCGGCAGGGATGATTCAGCGTCTAAGCTTATCACAGGTAGATGCACAGGCCAAAATATCGCTTTTTTGAATAAATCTGCATTCGGTTTCTTACTTATAAGTGGCATCATAACGAACATGATGCAACCATTATATATGAACTTAATTAATAATTATATTTAAACGAAGTTGAGAATATTTGATTTGTTAAAAAAGTATTTATATATCAATTCCTTTTTGTTTACTGATCTATTTCAACACAAATCATTCATGACTTCTTCTTGAAAGAAGGGTTAGTGGGTTGACATCTAACTAAAAATCGTGTAACTTGAACAACCTTTTTAACAGGTTGGAAGACATTTACCATAATGTTTTAGTTAGGTTTTCTGTTTTGCAGAGGGGCCTTCGTCCTTATTTTCTGAACCTTCGTCCTTATTTTCTCTCTCTACTTTCTCTCTCTACCAATACTTATTCTCACACCGGAGGGTGGTCGCAGAGGGTCCCTCCCATCTCTGCGGCGAGCCTAACGGTTTTCTATTTTGCAGGACGACTCTTCAGCTCTTGTATAAGATCCAAACCCTTGATTACAGGCTCCGGCCTAAACTCGATTCTTTGGTTCTTCAATTGGCGCCATCCAATTTCACAGCTCACAGTCCTTCACTTTAGTGAATTTCTTGAACAACGAACTGATCTATGGCGGCCTCGGGTTGTATGAATTCGGGATCCATGGCTGTTAGTACGCAAACTACAGCACCGGTAAGCACTGTTTCCACAGTTTCAGCTCCTTTGAGCTCGGGACCAGGAACAACTCTGCCATTCACATTGATTCCCACTTCGCAAGCATCAGAATTCGATGCGGAATTTCTTTCCAAAAATGCAAGTCTTCTACGAAGATTAAAAGCCCAACAGGCTAGAGATGATGAGATCCTCGGTTTACGAACCAGGCTCTTCCATGATGAAACACCGGGTTCTTCCGGACTATCTCCAGCAATGGCAATACGAAATGAAACGCAAATGGAAGTAATTAATGATCCGGAACTCCCCAAACCATATCATCCAGTTTCTATGACTGCTAATTCCAAATTCAGTGCCCGCATCACACACGCCAAGCTCTTGCCGAAGCTCAAAATACCAACCACAGTAAAGAAATATGACGGTAGGACTGATCCGGACGATCACATGTTTGACTTCGACGGGGCTGCACGTGTGGAACAGTGGCCAATGCCGGCATGGTGCTTCATGTTCGCACAAACACTAACCGGGGCTGCTCGGGTGTGGTTTGATGCGTTGAACGAAGGAGAGATCAACGATTTTGAAGAATTCCGAAGGCTGTTCCTCCAGAACTTTAGCCAACAAAGGCACTACTCCAAAGAAATCACCGAAGTTCATAACATCCGGAGGAAAGATGGGGAATCGTTGGATAGTTTCATCGACCGATTCAACCGAGAAAGCATGCAGATCAGTGGGGTCGTGGACCAGTTACGAATCTCCGGATTCTGTCACGGTGTTCGGAATAACCAGTTGGTCGAAAAGTTACATGAAAATCTCCCGAAAACAATGGAAGTACTCATGGAGCGAGCCCGAGCCTTCGCTCGTGGAAAAAACGCGTGTAACCCGGCATCAGAATCAGATCAGAAGATGTCCTCCTGGAAAAAGAATGGTGGTTCCGTATTTGATAAAACTCCCTCCGGAAACAGGGGACGATCCCATCCTTACAACAGAAATAATCGACCTCAACGCGGGAGAAGTACCGGATCTCGTTTTTATAACTTGTCAGATCTTTCCAAAACTCCTAGCGAGATCCTCAGCGCTGAGGGAGCAAATTTTCCAGCACCTCCAAAACTCCGAAATCCGGGGGATAAGAATTCCAAAAAGTATTGTGATTATCACCATGCACGAGGCCACAACACCGATGATTGTTGGTCCCTAAAGCAGGAGATAGAAAAAGCAGTTCGGTCGGGCAAATTGTCACATCTGGTGAAGGAAGTAAAGGAAGGGAAATCTTCTGGAAATTCGGCAGATAATCCGAATAACCAACCAGCAATCTGCATGATCAGGAAAGTAAATAACCAAGGCATTAAGCGGACCAATCATCACATGGCCGCTTGGATGCAGCTGCCGATCGCTTTCCCTCCAATTACCCCCGGAGAAATCAAAGACGGACCAATCATAGTGTCTACGATAATAGCAGGCTACAAGGTCCGGAGGATTTATGTTGATAGCGGAAGTGCCACCGAGATCATGTACCAACAGTGTTTCCAACAATTAGCCCCACAAACCAAAGCAAAATTGATACAAGTCTCTATGCCGTTGGTAAGTTTCTCCGGAGAGGTGGTCCAACCGATTGGACAAATCACCTTACCAACAACGTTGGGTGCCGGAAGCTTGGTCAGAACTGTCAATCTGACGTACCTAGTAGTGGGAGCAAGGTCCGTTCACAACGTCATACTAGGAAGACCAGGAATGTGTGCTTTCGGTATTATTAGCTCTACTATTCATGGGTCATTAAAGTTTCCCACCGAAGCAGGAGTAGCAACTTTACACTCCGAGTCAACCATGTGCGTAGCTGAGATACGGCAAAGTGAGGGTAATGTGCAACCTCCGACCCTCCTTACAGAAGAATGGGCTATTCACCCACATTTTCCAGAACAAAAAATTGCCATTGGGGCCCAGCTCCCTGAACGCACCAAAAAACGGCTATGGAAACTTCTGTCCAATTCACTTGACGTATTTGTTTGGCCGAACATAAATTGAAAGTGTCACATTCGGCAAAACCAGTCGCTCAAAGGAAAAGAAACATGGCTCCAGCTATTCACAAAGCCATTTCCGAGGATGTACGGAAACTACTAAGCGCCGGAATTATCAGGGAAGTGCGGTATCAAACGTGGGTCTCCAACCCAGTGATGGTAACAAAGAAAGACAAAACCTGGAGAATGTGCGTTGACTTTTCTGATCTGAACAATGCATGTCCGAAGTACTGCTACCCTCTGCCTGAGATCGATTTGAAAATTGATTCTCTTTCCAGCTTTCGTCTTAAATGCTTCTTGGACGCATATAAATGTTACCACCAAATACAGATGGCTTTGGAAGATGAGGATAAGACGGCGTTCGTAACAAATGAAGGTCTCTTCTGTTATACTAAAATGCCGTTTGGATTAAAAAAACGCCGGAGCGACGTACCAAAGGTTGATGGATAAAACATTCAAGAACCAGATCGGAAGGAACTTAGAGATTTACGTAGATGATCTGGTCATCAAAAGTCAAGCCGAAGATAGCATGATCGATAACATACTCGAAACCTTTACCAGGCTTCGGAGTATCAACCTCAAGCTGAATCCTAAAAAATGTTCTTTTGGTTTAGAAGAAGGGAAGTTTCTGGGCGTATGGATAACTCAATCCGGAATCCAGGCGCACCCGGATAAGATCAAAGAGGTGATCTCCATGAAACCTCCTAAAACGGTCAAAGAAATTCAATCACTGAATGGTAAGTTGGTAGCTCTTCATCGTTTCGTCTCAAAAGCGGCTGATCGATCCATTCCCTTCATGAATGTATTAAAAAACGAATCGGAAAGGGTCAGATAGAATGGACAACGGAGGCTGATTTAGCATTCCAGGAATTGAAAGTCTGTCCTGGGTCTTTACCCACTTTGACCGCTCCAATCACCGGAGAAACCGTCACTGTATATCTCTCCGCTTCCCATTTCGCCATCAGTGCAGTACTGGTGGTACACCGAAACCAAGCGCAAATACCGGTTTATTATGTAAGCCGCATCCTAAAAGATTATGAAACTCGGTACCCAATGATAGAGAAACTGACACTCGCATTGGTACATACATCCAGACGGCTCCGAAGGTATTTTCAGGCTTTTAATATCGAAGTGCAAACCGATCTTCAGATTCAGCAAATTCTCAGAAAGCCGGAGGTTTCCGGACGTCTTACCAAATGGGCAATCGAACTCAGCACTTTCGATATTACCTACCGAACTAGAGGTCCGGTAAAAGGTCAAGCTGTGGCAGATTTTCTTACGGAGGTACCGACCGGGGAAAGCACCAAAGAAAAGTCCACTCTCCCAAGGGTATGGAACCTGTATACAGACGGAGCTTCCAGTAAAGAAGGGTCGGGAGCCGGTTTAATTTTGATAGATCCGGAAGGAATAGAATATACTTATGCCCTGCATTTTGAGTTTAAAACTTCAAACAACGAACCAGAGTATGAAGCCCTTCTCGCAGGACTCCAAACCGCAGCCAAGGCTGGTGCAACCTCTGTACTGGCTCATGTTGACTCATTACTAGTCGCCAACCAGGTGAGCGGAGAGTACGAAGCATGAGAAGAGAACATGATCCGGTATCTAAATCAAGTTAACAGTTTAATCTCCTCATTCGACTCTTGCAAAATAGTTCACATACCACGGAGCAAGAACAAAAAAGCAGACGCTCTAAGAAGCTTGCGTCCGTAGTATTTTGTCACCTGTCCAAAGAGGTGCTAGTTGAAACTTTGCAAGCCCCAGCCATCCATCAGACGGAGTCCGTGATGTCCGTCTCCGTACAGGAAAGATCATGGATGACTCCAATCTTAGACTACCTGAAAGACGGCACGCTTCCGGTGGAAAAAGACCAAGCTCGGAAGTTGAAAATAAAGGCACTACAATATCAGGTCCACGACGGAAAACTTTATCGAAAGACCTTTTTAGGTCCGCTCCTAAAATGCCTAACCCCGGAAGAAGCCAGTTACGTCATAAGAGAAATCCACTGGGGGATATGCGGCATCGACTCCGGACCGAGGATGGTCGTAGCCAAGGCTATGAACGCCGGATACTTCTGGCCGGGCATGCATCAGAGCGCTGTCAATGAATTGCAAGCATGTGAAGACTGTTAGCGGCATGCTCCCATCAATCACCGAGCTAAAAATAACCTTGTCCCTGTAACTTCGGCATGGCCGTTTCAGAAATGGGGGATAGAAATCGTCGGTCCTTTCCCTGTTTCCACCGGAGGAGTGAGGTTCTTGCTGGTAGCCATCGATTATTTACAAAATGGATTGAAGCCAAACCCCTCCGAACTATCACCGGGGAGCAAGTGTTGAGATTCGTTTGGGAAAATATAGCATGCAGGTACGGAATGCCGCTCTGCATTGTCAGTGACAACGGGAAACAGTTTGCAGAAAAACCATTCAAAACTTGGTGCGAAAGAATGCACATTGAACAAAACTTTGCTTCAGTTGCCCATCCCCAGGCCAATGAGGAGGTAGAAAGAGCCAACCGCAGCATTGTGGAGGGCATAAAAAAGCGTCTGGGGAAAGAAGGCGTATCCTGGGCAGATGAACTTCCGCACGTCCCGTGGGCTCACCGGACGATGCCAAAAACAAGCACAAGGGAAACTCCGTTCAGTTTGACATACGGTACTGAGGCAGTCATCCCCGCCGAAGTTGGCGTACCTACCCCCCCCCCCCCCCCCGCATGAAACAAAGTCAAGAAATGAACGAACAAGAACTCCGCTTGAACCTCGACCAGGCCGAAGAAAGAAGAGAACTTGCGGCTATCCGAGAAGCAAAGTATAAAAAGAGTTGGAAAAACATTACAACTCAAAAGTAAAAGAAGTCCAGTTCAAGGTTGGAGATTACGTTATGCGAAGCAATGAGGCAAGCCTAGCCGAGGGTACGGGAAAGATGGCTCCGAAGTGGGAAGGTCCTTACCAAATCGAAACCGTTGGAAAAAATGGTGCTTACACACTCAGCAGAATGGATGGCACTCCCGTTCCACGTACTTGGAACGGGACGTACCTAAACCGATGTTTCCTTTAAAAGTTGTAGAATATTTTAGAATAAATTTGTAATGCGAAGGCCATGGCCCGCATCGTTCTTACTTTCCTTGTAATGCGGAGGGTGTTACCCGCATAACTATTTTATATTTCCAAGAACTGCGGAGGGTTTTACCCGCAGATTATTTTAATGTTTTTACCAAGTGTTAACCGGAGAATATATTCCAGATGGATCAAATATAGTATTCAAAATTTCTATCATTTTCAAATTCACGACGCATAAGTTATCATCGGCCGAATCAGGGAAACTAACCCTAAAAAGATAACAATGAACTGGCATTGTTCGTATTCTTTCTTTCATCAAAAAACAACTATTATCCTAAAAAGTAAAACAAATCGGATCCGTACCTTAAAAGAACGTTCTAAAAAAGAAAAATGTAAGCACAAAAGCATGGACGCATGCATGAAAAAGTGATTACATCAAAATTGACCGGACTAATATAACCGGAAATTAAAAAACCATTTACATGTTAAAAGGATAATTGTCATAAACACAAGTACGGTAAGAACATCATTACATTCACTCCGAGTCAAAATTAGGTGCATATCCCAAGGTACCAGATATGTCCACCTTCTAAAAAGACAGTTAAAACTAAAATCTTCCAAGGTGCATACCCCAAGAACCCGGGCATTTCCACCTCATTCCTTTGAAGACTCTCCACTCGCAAAGAAAAGAGCATCCTTGATCTTGGAAAGTGGTTCGTTAACAAGCTTCGGAAGGTCTTCTATTACCAGGAAAATAAGGGAATCAAAGCAAGCAATTGCTGCATTCAACTCTTCACCAGCATTGCGGTTCAGCATCGGGACATCGGCATACGGAGTTTTCTTCTTCAAAGCATGAATATATCCATTCTGAAGTCCCGAATTGACACCCACGGCGCTCATCGCGTTATTTACAGCAGCGACAGCGGCAGTCATCTCCGGACCCCTGTGTATATTTTTAGCAAGAAGCTTCGCTCCTTCCGAAAGAAGCCAGGTCTTTGTTGCCTGGAGATCCTCCACCTTTGCTTTCAAAGCAACATTTTCCGATTTAATCTCCTCAATTTCGGCCATATGATTCCCTTTTCATCTCCTCGATTTGATCCTTTAAATCGGCTTCTCCTGATTTCAGAACATCCCGCTCTGACCAAAGTGTTAGAAAGAAATGATAAAATAAAAAGAGATTAATCCAAGCAAAGTACGTACATGTAACACCACGTAAAAACGTGTCCAATTATGTAAAGACACGTGTCCTGAACTCTAAAGGTGTGAAAGATTTAGTTTGAAGGACCAAAGTTGTCGAACAGTGAAACTATGAAACCACAGGGACTAAAAGTGTCAACATGCCAAACTTGTGCCTCTGAATGACCTCCATAATGAATATATTCTTAAACGAGTGATTGATTGGATATAAGAAGCCGTTTAAGAAAATAATCGGAAGATTATTAAATTACAAGGGTTAAACGTGTCAACATGTCGTTTCTGACCTCTGAGTGACCTTTAACAAAACCGAGACTTCGAAACATTCAAATATACTCTTAAGAATAAGTGGTATAAATTTCACGTGGTTTCGATATCGTTAAGCACGTTTTCAAGACTTTGGGCCAAAAGTGTCAACTTGATGAAACTTGCTTTCATAGTGATATTTAACGAACCCGAGCCTAATGAGGTTTGTTTATATATCCTTGGGCCCCAAGAAATTAACTACAAGGGTCTCTATTGCCAAAAATCATGTTAAAAGGGGTTTTAAAGCACCAGGGACTAAAACTGCCAGCTTTCAAAATTGTTTCCCGGTTTAAAAGGTCCAAGCGGCCCGCGTAAGACATCCTTAAGTCTTACGCTGCCCGCCTCAACATGCCCAGATCAGAAAAACACCTGCAGGTGTGGGTTTGGCCTGTTCCACCGCCTTAACCTCAAAGTTATCGACCTAGGGAGCTGTAAGTCGGTTAAATTTAATAGCTTGGACACCTGGGTCGATCTCAGAGCCTCTAATTACACCTAGAAGTGATCTAAATGCTTGGACATTGTTATATAAAGGACCTTAGTCCATGTGTTCTTGGCACATTATTTTCAACAACTTCAAAAGGACTTGCTCTGGAGCTTCCATCAGTAAGAAGAGGATTAACAAGTGTAGAAAAGTTTGCTAGGACCATAAGTAAGCTTCTAATTTCTTGTTTAGTCATTTAATTTAGCTTAATTACTCTAAAGTCAAACTTATCGTAAAATTAGTTTGACTTTCGCTTTAATTACTTGTGGCTTAACCACTGATCAAATTGGAAGTGGTTATAGAACCACATTAGTGTAGGTGATTAACCCTTAAAAGGGCACCTCATAATTATCTCGTTTGACTGGTCAATTGTCGGGTCATAGTAGTTTGACAAAAAGTCAAACTGGGCATAATGTTTGAAAATGATTAAAATTAATAAACCAGAGGTTCTAAATTATATTTTAACATTCTAATGACTTGGTAATTAATATTAAAATATGTTTTACCTGTCCTAACCCGTAGTCTAAGGTCAGTTTATAACCGAAAGTCGCAAAAGCTTGACTTTTGCTTTGACTTTCAGTTCTGACCCGTTCAAGCTTAATTCTCCCATGTTTTAAGCTTCCATTAGGACCATATTACTTAGTAGTATAACCCTCTGGAGTTATATTGCATGGTACCTAGTGGTTTGAATTATATGCACTTGATCGTAATTATGCTTAGTAATGCCATAAACGCCCTTTTTACATACAACTGAGATTTTTAACAATGTGATTGGACTAACACCTTTGCTACTAATATTTAGACATGTCCTAAAAATTTGACATCAATTTGAGGTCTAGAATTAAAGTTATGCTCAATAGCGTGATTAAGGAACTTTTTGTTATTTAAATGGCGTAATTAGTATGAAGCCTATCTAAACCCAATTTTTGGTACCAAGCTTCATACCTACTGATGTAAAATAATATTTTGGGATTTTTAATTATTTTTAGGCTGAGCATAACATAGGATTAAGGCTTAATTTCGGAAAATGTCGGTTTTACCCTTTCATGCATAAAATGAGTTTTACCTAACTTTTTAATGCCAAACCTTTTGCTACTTAACTTATATAATAAATAAAGTATTTTGAACTTTATAAACTGATCAAAAACTCAGATTTACTATTTTAACCCGAATAACCCTTTAAACCGACTTTTAAGCATTTTTAGCACCTAGTATGGGTCAAAACTATATTTGACATATAAAACTTATTACCCACTGATGTTTTAAGCTAATTTATATAATTATACGGTAAGCTAAAGTTTTTAAACTCAGAAGTCTATTTTTACCTTTAAAGCCTATGTAAAATTACCAAAATGCCCCTACGGGACATAGTTTGGCTATATAATATAATTTTCACATATATAAAGTATCATACTGATATAACTTATAAAAAATACATATTTTTACTGATTTAACCAAACCTGAAACTCAGTTGCACAATTAAACTCTTTTATGGGCATTAAAATTACCAAAATGCCCTTATGGGACTTATTTTGGTTTAAATTACTTTTTTGGCATATATGTTAACATCTTACTGATGTATTAACATATTTTAAGCATAATAATGATTAAGACCTGTATATAATTTATTTGGTTACCCGTTACGCGTTTACGCGTTCGGATCAGCTTATGTGACTAGTTTACATAAAATAGTCGAAACGGGTCAAACCTTATCATTAAGTTCTCAAATTCCAGAATGTGTTTAATTTACCCATATTATACAAGTATCCAAGCTTGTCGGGTCTAAATCACATTCTATTCCGGTCCCCGTTTAATCAAGCGCTTAGAACCGTAAGGTTTCTTTCTAGCTAGCCGGTCTAAGTCCTTGACTAAATTAAAGACCCGTTAGCATCCTAATAGGTTAACAAACCTTCTATATAGATTAAATAGCTTTCGGTAGAAGGTGCCTTCAAAAAGCTTTAAGATTTTACTGCTAGCATCAGGTAAATACTTTTAACTTATTTTCCCTATACGGGCTTGGGATATGGTATTATAATAATACCACTTGGTCGGGTATGAAATCATTTAATCGGATTGTGATTAATAAATTGCATAACCCGTTTTAATCTGTCTTGTTTGATAACATAAGCATTGGGGGTTAACGACCGTGTCCTGGATATCCTCGGCTCATTTTATTTGAAAATGGCCATGACCTATGCACGGGGTGTAGGCATACACCTGACAGATGCAAATGCTAAATATAAACCCACATGTTGGGGATAACTCCTTTGTGGGTTCTATAAGTGGTGAGTCGGTTAATCACGACCGGCTTCCAACCTGCCCCAATTGTATGACAAACATATAAATCTGTATACAAGATTATATTTAAATAATTGTCCCAAGTTATAAAAGATTTATGCCATGGGCACCTAAATCAATTTTCTTAAATGTTTTCAAAAGAGTCAGTTAATTGTATTTACCAGTGTAAACTGACGTATTTTCTTAAAGACTGATTTGACAGGTACCTCTCGAAATAGGCTGGAGCTATAGGGTGTCAATAGAGGATCTTGCAAATCCATAAGATGCCTGAATTCTGTTATTTTGTTTCTTATATTTTTATGATCCGCCTGTGGATCTTATTACATTCCAGTCTATACATTCATAAACTCGAACACTCAGACAATATGGTTTGTAATAGTTTATTCACCAAGCCTTCTGCTGTGCTATTATATTGTGTGTATTGACTATGATGATATCAACTACGTCACGATACTCCCCGCCGGGCCCACCGGTCATATGTGGAAATATCGGGGTGTGACAGGTTGGTATCAGAGCCAACATTGAGTGAATTAAACACTAACCTTTTGTGTTTAATCTCAATGACACAATAAGCACATTCCTTAGACTCTCGAGTCTAGGCAAATGACCTAGGATTTTACTCTTAACCTTCCTTTTTATTGTTTTATTATATTTACTTGTTTTGACAGGAAAATGCCACCAAGACTAAGAGGACGAGGCAAAGGACCCATGCGTGGAGGACCGTCTAGTAGCTCGGGACCCTCCCATAGGCGTACACCATCTGACTCGCTTTCCGGCTCCGACTCTAAGGATAATTGGAGCCATAGCTATGAACTAGCAAGACATTCGGTCTCGCTGGGATCTTCACCTTCTGACCCTCCTCATTACTTTGAGTTGCCCGTTCATCATTCCCCTCTTTCGCAGGGAACTCATCAATCACACCAATCTCACCACTCATTTCAATCTCATCCTTTTCATCATTCAGATTCCACTTACTCACCTGCACAATTTAATCCAAACGCTTATGTTAATGACTTTTTGGGCTACAACCCTTTGGGACCTGAGGATCACTTTTCTCAGGAAATGGAGATGGATGACGAACCGGACCCGGATTTGCAAACATGAACACCAGGCCACCCAATAAGCATCTCAAGTGGTTCCCCATTTCAGGGATCACCGTACAATGGGCCCGAATCATATCAAGAGAAGATGGCTCAGTATGACTGGTTCCTTACACCTTCATACCATAACTCTCCGTTGGTTGAACCACAGCTTCGGGCCGTGACCCTACCACCTATGCCAGTTGAGGATCCTCCTCAGCAGCCTCCCGAGCCACCAAGGTGGAGGAGAAATGCTAGGATGTCCGTGCGTGGGGGACCACATTTTGCATCTCCTCGTGGCTCAAGTTCGTATCCTCCTATCCCATAAGACCCTCAGTTTGGTGAATCATCACGCACAGTGACGGAAGCTAACCTTCCGCCGGTTTCACACGCACCACTTCAGCCACTGTTGAGTTTCGATAACCCTATCCCGACGTACCCAGGATCATCTAGGTATAATCCGTCTGGATACCCATCTGACTATGGGACTCATGATCCGTATCTTACAGCTGCACAATACCATCATCTTTACCCTTCTTCTTACCCTCCAGTGTATCCCACGGGATACCCGGCACAGGATTATCAATACCCGTCATACCAACAACCTCCTCCTGTTCAGCAACAGCAAACTCAAGAGATCCTAGAGAGGTTAGACAGGGTCGAGCATGTGGCTCATGAGAACAAAAAGAAGCACAATGGTTTTGTCAAGGGTCTTATGAGCCTTCTCAAGGGCAAGAAGAAATAGGGTGATGTTGGGTTGTTTTGTTTGTCATGTAATAAAGTCCCTACGAGGACGTTTATTTTGTTTCATGTACCAAGTCCCTGCGTGGACTTATTTCAGTTTTAGTAGCCCCTACGTGGGCAGTGTTTTCAGTAGCCCCTGCGAGGGCAGTTTGTGATGTTTTTCTCAAGTCCCTTTTCGGGCAACGTTGTAATCGTTTCGTAATTTTAATGAAGTTATTTTGATTTTAAATATGTATTTTACTATATCATGCTACTTCATTTCAAAATTTATTTAATCCACCTAAGAAATTCTTAGAGGTATAACCTAGCCAAAATATTAGATGGCTATAATGGTACAACCTTTTTAAGATAAGGACTCTCTGTTAACATCTGAAAACATGTTAACATTCCTAGCTGTGCGATACGAGAAACCACATAAGCTTCCTAAATGTGCTTGGGTTTCTAAGCCAAAAACCTTCTCTTCTACCAATTCCATTTGGGAGTGTAAAGCCACATTATAAAGAGTTTTGCTTGAGGACAAGCAAAGATTCAAGTGTGGGGGTATTTGATGTGTGTAAAATGCAACATATAAATTACATCAAATAAGGCATAAAACTAACCCTTTTTTTAGTACTAATATTGGAAAAAGTGTGTTTTTGTCTTCCTTTTGAATTTACAGGGTCAAATGAGCTTAAACGAACAAAAGGAACAAAAATACAGCCAAAACCAACATAAATACAAAGAAAAGGAAGAAACGTGGCATGCCCGACCCCTCGACAACAACTCCCAAAGCAAAAACAAGAAGAAAGCTGAGCATGGGGTTGTGCCCAGCTGAGCATGGGGCTGTGCCCAGACCGACACGGGGCGTGCCCAGCCCGACACGGGGAGTGTCCAGCCCGACACGGGGCGTGCCCAGCTCAGCACGGGGCAGTGCTCAGGATGGACAGCTCTGGCACTAAAGACAAACCTGTAGAAGCTTCTATTGCCCACCACGGGGCCGTGCCCAGCGGACACGGGGGCGTGGCGAAAGTACAACAGGCGCATTAATTGTAATTGCGAATTACAATTAATGAAGAGAGAGAGTGTCAGACGGACACGAGGGCGTGCCCAGCGGACACGGGGGCGTGTGGAGCTAATAAAGACAAAATGTATTAATGAAGAAAGAGAAAAGGGTGGACACGGGGCCGTGTCCAGCGGACACGGGCCCGTGTCTAGGCTTCTGTACAGGCTATAAATAGGAGTGCTTGGCTCAAGCTCAAACCATCCCCTGGCACACCACCTCTCTCACACTTCATCCACCACCCACCACCATCACAACACCATCATCCACCACCATCATCCATTGTCCATCGTAGAGTGTGTGAGTCGTCTCGGGATCCAAGATTGATCGTAAGAGTTCTTGACAATCAAGGCCATGTTTGCCTAAGTCTCTTACATCACTTGGTGAAGACAAAGTGTCTAGTATAATACTTTTTATTTCTAATCTTTTGCACTTTTTATTTGGTTTTGTATTAATGACTTTAATAACTAGTTACTTATGTTGAAGGTGATCTTTCCTTATCGTTTGTCCGTGGTGTCTTGGCATTATTTTACTGTCTATATAAAATAAAGGATTTTCACCATTCATATCTCCACGGTCTATATGGAGATATGTTGGCTACCTGGTCGGGGGTTAAGGGAACGGTTTGGTAAAGGTCTTGCCATTGTTCAGCGTTTAGAGGTCCTGCAATGGACCTGGGTCAAATTTAGTAGGACCTCCTTCAATACTTCACGGTATTGGATGGCGGGGGTCCAAACTCTTTGATCCCCTCATAAGTTAACTACTATTAATACTATAACCCGGCTATTTAGGACTGTATCCCTGCTGACTCAGACTACTTAGCCGAGGGTAACGTCACCGCCAAAAGCGGGGCCTACCACAATACTGCATTAATAACTTAATTCATTATCTTCTAATAATCCACCCTTTTAGGATTGTATCCCTGCTGACTCAAACTACTGGGGTGAGGGTAACGTCACCTTCAAAAGAGGGGCCTACTACAATAACTAAGATAATCTCTTAATTATGTGCAAAAGTGCGGAAATAATCAAAGGTTATACTAGATACGAGTCGGAACCAAGTGATTCATCTTGTCTATCTGTTTTTTTTTTCTTTTATTTTTATTTTCAGCATTTTAGTTAGTTTTTACCTTTTCTTAGTTTAAAACATTTTTCTAAACTTTTATTTTGGTTAGACGTTGAGGATAAACCGGTACTAAAAGCTCTTGTGTCCTTGGACGACCTCGGTATCTTACCAACGCTATACTACACTCAACGATGGGTGCACTTGCCCATATGTGTGTTTAGTGTTAGTGAAATATCGTGTTTTATAAATTTAAAACTTGGCTAAAATAAGTGTTAAAAAGGGCTTAAAATATACACCTAATATATATAACACTTTATCGCACATCAGTAACCCGGCATCAGAATCAGATCAGAAGATGTCCTCCTGGAAAAAGAATGGTGGTTCCGTATTTGATAAAACTCCCTCCGGAAACAGGGGACGATCTCATCCTTACAACAGAAATAATCGACCTCAACGCGGGAGAAGTACCGGATCTCGTTTTTATAACTTGTCAGATCTTTCCAAAACTCCTAGCGAGATCCTCAGCGCTTAGGGAGCAAATTTTCCAGCACCTCCGAAACTCTGAAATCCGGGGGATAAGAATTCCAAAAAGTATTGTGATTATCACCATGCACGAGGCCACAACATCGATGATTGTTGGTCCCTAAAGCCGGAGATAGAAAAAGTAGTTCGGTGAGGCAAATTGTCACATCTGGTGAAGGAAGTAAAGGAAGGGAAATCTTCTGGAAATTCGGCAGATAATCCGAATAACCAACCAGCAATATGCATGATCAGGAAAGTAAATAACCAAGGCATTAAGCGGACCAATCATCACATGGCCGCTTGGATGCAGCAGCCGATCGCTTTCCCTCCAATTACCCCCGGAGAAATCAAAGACGGACCAATCATAGTGTCTGCGATAATAGCAGGCCACAAGGTCCGGAGGATTTATGTTGATAGCGGAAGTGCCACCGAGATCATGTACCAACAGTGTTTCCAACAATTAGCCCTGCAAACCAAAGCAAAACTGATACAAGTCTCTATGCCATTGGTAAGTTTCTCCGGAGAGGTGGTCCAACCGATTGGACAAATCACCTTACCAACAACGTTGGGTGCCGGAAGCTTGGTCAGAACTGTCAATCTGACGTACCTAGTAGTGGGAGCAAGGTCCGTTCACAACGTCATACTAGGAAGACCAGGAATGTGTGCTTTCGGTATTATTAGCTCTACCATTCATGGGTCATTAAAGTTTCCCACCGAAGCAGGAGTAGCAACTTTACACTCCGAGTCAACCATGTGCGTAGCTGGATACGGCAAAGCGAGGGTAATGTGCAACCTCCGACCCTCCTTACAGAAGAATGGGCTATTCACCCACATTTTCCAGAACAAAAAATTGCCATTGGGGCCCAGCTCCCTGAACGCACCAAAAAACGGCTATGGAAACTTCTGTCTAATTCACTTGACGTATTTGCATGGCAAACTTCTGACATGGTCAGAGTCCCTCGGTGTTTGGCCGAACATAAGTTGAAAGTGTCACATTCGGCAAAACCAGTCGCTCAAAGAAAAAGAAACATGGCTCCAGCTCGTCACAAAGCCATTTCCGAGGATGTGCGGAAACTACTAAGCGCCAGAATTATCAGGGAAGTGCGGTATCAAACATGGGTCTCCAACCCAGTGATGGTAACAAAGAAAGACAAAACCTGGAGAATGTGCGTTGACTTTTTGATCTGAACAATACATGTCCGAAGGACTGCAACCCTCTGCCTGAGATCGATTTGAAGATTGATTCTCTTTCCAGCTTTCATCTTAAATGCTTCTTGGACGCATATAAAGGTTACCACCAAATACAGATGGCTTTGGAAGATGAGGATAAGACGGCGTTCGTAACAAATGAAGGTCTCTTCTGTTATACTATAATGTCGTTTGGATTAAAAGACGTTGGAGCGACGTACCAGAGGTTGATGGATAAAGCATTCAAGGACCAGATCGAAAGGAACTTAGAGATTTACGTAGATGATCTGGTCATCAAAAGTCAAGCCGAAGATAGCATGATCGATGACATACTCGAAACCTTTACCAGGCTTCGGAGTATCAACCTCAAGCTGAATCCTAAAAAATGTTCTTTTGTTTTAGAAGAAGGGAAGTTTCTGGGCGTATGGATAACTCAATCCGGAATCCAGGCGCACCCGGATAAGATCAAAGCGGTGATCTCCATGCAACCTCCTAAAACGGTCAAAGAAATTCAATCATTGAATGGTAAGTTGGTAGCTCTTCATCGTTTCATCTCAAAAGCGGCTAATCGATCCATTCCCTTCATGAATGTATTGAAAAAAGAACCGGAAAGGGTCAGATAGAATGGACAACGGAGGCTGATTTAGCATTCCAGGAATTGAAAGTCTGTCTTGGGTCTTTACCCACTTTGACCATTCCAATCGGTGGAGAAACCGTCACTGTATATCTCTCTGCTTCCCATTTCGCCATCAGTGCAGTACTGGTGGTACACCGAAACCAAGCGCAAATACCGGTTTATTATGTAAGCCGCATCCTAAAAGATTATGAAACTCGGTACCCAATGATAGAGAAACTGGCACTCGCATTGGTACATACATCCAGACGCCTCCGAAGGTATTTTCAGGCTTTCAATATAGAAGTGCAAACCGATCTTCAAATTCAGCAAATTCTCAGAAAGCCAGAGGTTTCCGGACGTCTTACCAAATGGGCAATCGAACTCAGCGCTTTCAATATTACCTACCGAACTAGAGGTCCGGTAAAAGGTCAAGCTGTGGCAGATTTTCTTACGGAGGTACCGACCGGGGAAAGCACCAAAGAAAAGTCCACTCTCCCAAGGGTATGGAACCTGTATACAGACGGAGCTTCCAATAAAGAAGGGTTGGAAGCCGATTTAATTTTGATAGATCCGGAAGGAATAGAATATACTTCTGCCCTGCATTTTGAGTTTAAAACTTCAAACAACGAAGCAGAGTATGAAGCCCTTCTCGCAGGACTCCAAACCGCAGCCAAGGCTAGTGCAACCTCCGTACTGGCTCATGTTGACTCATTACTAGTCGCCAACCAGGTGAGCGGAGAGTACGAAGCACGAGAAGAGAACATGATCCGGTATCTAAATCAAGTTAACAGTTTAATCTCTTCATTCGACTCTTGCAAAATAGTTCACATACCACGGAGCAAGAACAAAAAAGCAGACGCTCTAAGCAAGCTTGCGTCCGTAGCATTCTATCACCTGTCCAAAGAGGTGCTGGTTGAAACTTTGCAATCCCCGGCCATCCATCAGACGGAGTCCGTGATGTCCGTCTCCATACATGAAAGATCATGGATGACTCCAATCTTAGACTACCTGAAAGACGGCACGCTTCCGGTGGAAAAAGACCAAGCTCGGAAGTTGAAAGTAAAGGCACTACAATATCAGGTCCACGACGGAAAACTTTATCAAAAGACCTTTTTAGGTCCGCTCCTAAAATGCCTAACCCCGGAAGAAGCCAGTTACGTCATAAGAGAAATCCACTGGGGGATATGCGGCATCCACTCCGGACCGAGGATGGTCGTAGCCAAGGCTATGAACGCCGGATACTTCTGGCAGGGCATTCATCAGAGCGCTGTCAATGAATTGCAAGCATGTGAAGACTGTCAGCGACATGCTCCCATCAATCACCGAGCTAAAAATAACCTTGTCCTTGTAACTTCGGCATGGCCGTTTCAGAAATGGGGGATAGACATCGTCGGTCCTTTCCCTGTTTCCACCGGAGGAGTGAGGTTCTTGCTGGTAGCCATCGATTACTTTACGAAATGGATTGAAGCCAAACCCCTCCGAACTATCACCGGGGAGCAAGTGTTGAGATTCGTTTGGGAAAATATAGTATGCAGGTACGGAATGCCGCTCTGCATTGTCAGTGACAACGGGAAACAGTTTGCAGAAAAACCATTCAAAACTTGGTGCGAAAGAATGCACATTGAACAAAACTTTGCTTCAGTTGCCCATCCCCAGGCCAATGAGCAGGTAGAAAGAGCCAACTGCAGCATTGTGGAGGGCATAAAAAAGCGTCTGGGGAAAGAAGGCGTCTCCTTGGCAGATGAACTTCCGCACGTCCTGTGGGCTCACCGGACGATGCCAAAAACAAGCACAAGGGAAACTCCGTTCAGTTTGACATACGGTACTGAGGCAGTCATCCCCGCCGAAGTTGGCGTACCTACCCCCCGCATGCAACAAAGTCAAGAAATGAACAAACAAGAACTCCGCTTGAACCTCGACATGGCCGAAGAAAGAAGAGAACTTGCGGCTATCCGAGAAGCAAAGTATAAAAAAGAGTTGGAAAAACATTACAACTCAAAATTAAAAGAAGTCCGGTTCAAGGTTGGAGATTACGTTATGCGAAGCAATGAGGCAAGCCTGGCCGAGGGTACGGGAAAGATGGCTCCGAAGTGGGAAGGTCCTTACCAAATCTAAACCGTTGGAAAAAATGGTGCTTACACACACAGCAGAATGGATGGCACTCCCGTTCCACGTACTTGGAACGGGACGCACCTAAAACAATGTTTCCTTTAAAAGTTGTAGAATATTTCAGAATAAATTTGTAATGCGAAGGCCATGGCCCGCTTCGTTCTTACTTTCCTTGTAATGCGGAGGGTGTTACCCGCACAACTATTTTATATTTCCAAGAACTGCGGAGGGTTTTACCCGCAGATTAGTTTAATGTTTTTACCATGTGTTAACCGGAGAATATATTCCGGATGGATCAAATATAGTACTCAAAATTTCTATCATTTGCAAAATCACGACGGATAAGTTATCATCGGCCGAATCAGGGAAACTAACCCTAAAAAGATAAGAATGAACTGGCATTGTTCGTATTCTTTCTTTCATCAAAAAACAACTATTATCCTAAAAAGTAAAACAAATCGGATCCGTACCTTAAAAAGAACGTTCTAAAAAAGAAAAATGTAAGCACAAAAGCATGGACGCATGCATGAAAAAGTGATTACATCAAAATTGACCGGACTAATATAACCGGAAATTACAAAAACCATTTACATGTTAAAAGGATAATTGTCATAAACACAAGTACAGTAAGAACATCATTACATTCACTCCGAGTCAAAATAAGGTGCATATCCCAAGGTACCAGATATGTCCACCTTCTAAAAAGACAGTTAAAACTAAAATCTTCCAAGGTGCATACCCCAAGAAGCCGGGCATGTCCACCTCATTCCTTCGAAGACTCTCTACTCGCAAAGAAAAGAGCATCCTTGATCTTGGAAAGTGGTTCGTTAACAAGCTTCGGAAGGTCTTCTATTACCGGGAAAATAAGGGAATCAAAGCAACCAATTGCTGCATTCAACTCTTCACCAGCATTGCGGTTCAGCATCGGGACTTCGGCATACGGAGTTTTCTTCTTCAAAGCATGAATATATCCATTCTGAAGTCCCGAATTGACACCCACGGCGCTCATCGTGTTATTTACAGCAGCGACAGCGACAGTCATCTCCGGACCCCTGTGTATATTTTTAGCAAGAAGCTTCGCTCCTTCCGAAAGAAGCCAGGTCTTTGTTGCCTGGAGATCCTCCACCTTTGCTTTCAAAGCAGTATTTTCCGATTTAATCTCCTCAATTTCGGCCATATGATTCCCTTTCATCTCCTCGATTTGAGCCTTTAAATCGGCTTCTCTTGATTTAAGCACATCTCGCTCTGACCAAAGTGTTAGAAAGAAATGATAAAATAAAAAGAGATTAATCCAAGCAAAGTACGAACCAGCCATCATGCTCGCATAAGCCAGACGAGCGTTATTGAAAGACTCTTCCATTTTTGCCAGAACCGCTTTATGCTCTTCGTCCTTCTTCTTCATCGATTCGGAGAAATCTTTTAATTCCGCGGATACCCTGTCCCGTTCCTCAGCCTCCGAAGCAGCAACCGCTTGAGATGACTGGTTCTGGGTAATCAGAGACTTAACCTTTTCCTGTTGAGCTTGAAGTTCTTGGGTAAGCTGGGCCATCTTCCTCTCAACATCCGGGGTTCGCTGAATTTTACGCTTCAAAGAGGGAGTCTCTTTCTCCAAACTCTCCCTCACCGACTCAGCCTCAACCCACCTTCGATACAGCTCCATCACAAAAACGTTAGATTGAGCTTGATTGGATAGAACAATAGCACCCAAATCCTGGCTTTTCATCTTCCAACTCCTGGCATGGTCCAGCAGAGTGTTAATGTTAAAAAGGAGGGTTCTTGCAACGAGCTCATCCATCACTGAGTCTCTGTTCCGGAACAAATTTTTCATTGGCCGTCGCCGGGTCAATCTCCATATCATCTAAAAAAGCATCTGCATATCGAAAAAAGGACATCAACTCAGGTCCGAACCAAGATGGAGGAAGTGAAGACACTTGATCTTCCTCATCATCAATAAAATAGTCCGGACCCAAAGAAGAGTCCAAAACAGTACCTGAAAAAGTCACCACCTTCTGTTCACCATGAGTTTTTCCGTCTCCCTTACTCGTAGCCTCCGGATTCTCCACCTCCATACTTTCTACTTCGTTGACAGGAAGAAAACCGCCAGAAAAAGTAGGAGTCGGTTCAGATCTAGCCCGTGCGGCCTCTTCCCTAGAAAACTTGCCACCAGTGAGGTGCTCATCCAACTCAACCATCACATCACTACCAGAATGAGAAGAACCTCTTTTGTTTTTCTTCGGCTTCGGCATAGGAAGAGGATCAGACGAACGAATTTATAAAGGTTCATTCCCCCTCTTGCGAACCAGACCTTTCTGGTCGGCATCAGACATGACACCTTTACTCTTCAGCGAGGCAGAAGAAGGGCAATACTGTAAGGCTTCATCTAAATTACGTATCTCCGGATCATCATCCACGTCATCCAAGATAGACTTCTTTCCATCCTGAGATCCAGAAGAGCCTGCCGCACCTTTTGTGGGTGTCGGAACAGAAGAAGTAGCTTCAGCAGTAGATGGCTCAGCTACGTCCTGGGCAACCAAAGGACGAATCTCCTGGGCTGCATAAGCCACTTGCTTCATGAGAGGAACCTCACCCTCTCCTTGATCATCAAAGTCAAAATCCAGAACATCAAAACTAGGAACCATCAGAGCATCCCTGAGAGACATCATGGCGCCTGCATTTTCAGAATAAAAAACAAGTTAGTAGAATACCAGAAGAAAAGTGCCGAAGGGGATGTAAAGGGCCGGAACTTACGATCACGCTTTCGGCGAATAATCGGCCAATCTCTATTCCCTTGGCTCCAAGAAAAACACTCTCGACCCAACAAAAGAAAATGCTCATGAAGAGGACGGATCGGGGACTTGTGTTCAATTAGGGCACGGGCTAGTTCTTGGTCGAAAACGAAGTCCTCGCCCAGATCGAAGGACATCGTCTGGTCCTTAAAGCGCCACCTCATATCCTCCGGAAGACAACGATCGTCCAAATAGAAGAAGTTATCCTTCCAGTTTTTCAAACTAGAACGTTTTTCTGAGGAAGGGGGAGGGATACCCTTCCGATGAGCAAAAGTATACCAATCTCCGGCAGAAATGAACTCATAAAAATACCGAAAAACATTCAGGTCCGGTCTCCGATCCTGGGCCCTACAAGAAATCTCGAAGTGGTTCACACGGCTTAATCCGAACGGATTTGTAACACCCCGTGTTTTCACAAGTCAAAGTCAAAGTTGTGACAACTCGTATTTCTGAACCTCTTTGTACTTTGATGTAACGTTATGTGATTATGTGGACCTTTATGATTTATTGAATGTTATGTTTCAATTATGTATATACGTGTTTCATATGAGGATCGCACAATGTATAACTGATTTGCACCATACACCCTCGAGTCGCACAACACTCTTTCAACCATCTTGGGCTAGCCCTCGGCCCAAACGAAACCACCAGCTGGGCTCGGCTCACTCGTCAGATGCATATACGCTCAAAACCTTGTGTATACCCTCATATTACTTCATTACACAAAACTCACAAAACCCTAATCACCTCCCTCACACTCTCTCGATATTCTTTCAAACCCGACGGCAACCTTGGGTTCCCCGGAAACTCTCAAGACGATCTAGACATCATTCTGTTCATCACGGTTAGTGTTAACCCTTATTCGATTAATTGATTGAAAACACTTGTTGGCTATTTATTTGATATCATGAAATAACTGTTATTATGTAATGTTCGCGATCATATGATCTGATGTAAATGATGAACTGATTGTGATGTTATGATGTATGCATGTGTTATGTCTTGAAAAGGGCACTCATCGGATAAGGATGTACCCATATTTTGCATATGGATTGTCAGATACATGTGATTGATTTGCTAATACCTAGGATTGCATGATAGTGGAGTTAAATGTTAATTGATGGTCTAGAAATCGTGTATGTTATTATTATTGGTTGGTTGTGTATGTGTAATCTTGATTAACCGGAACCACATAGATATTTTATAGACATGAGGAATCTGATACATATATAGGGTCACATGGTGGGTTAATGAATTTAATATATATGAGGAATTCTGATTATGAACTACATGTGTTAGAATAATAGAGAAGGAATCATGAGGTCGGCCATTTAGTCCTTGCTTGCATAAGGGTTTGTCAGAGACATGTGATATTTCATATGTGTGTGTGCAACTTGGTAATGATACGTGTATAATTAGATTTAATGCAATCGGTCTAGTGCTCTCTTTAATCGATGACCTCATGACTTTTCCTAATGATTTATTTCACGATATGTTGTTTGAATATGTAAATGGTTGGGGCACTTTTATGACCACCGTTCGCCTTGAATGTTAAACAAGTAATAATCTAATAATGGTTACAAGTATGTGTACTGGTAATGACTCGACTTCACGTTAATGAAACTTGATGATTGACTGTTGATACGACGTAACTGTTAGATGAATTATTAGGGCTCATGCAAATAATCTTAGCGATTGACTTGGTTTGATATATGTTGGGTGTTGTAAATTGCCGTTAATGATTTGATGTTTATTAGGGTCCGTATAAAGATAAACTGTTTGATCCGTTTTGAATGAATTGCTAGATGTTGATTTCTTGTTATGAATTACCAAGAATAGGATATGGAATGATTGTGGAAGTTGCCGTCTTTAAATAAATTAAAGATTTATTTGCATGATTGTAAACTATTTAATTATCTTGACCAATGAATGCAAGTTAGGAAATTGTTGATTAATTGTAACCGAATGGCATAATATTCGGATAATAAAAACCAATCGTACAAGACCCTTAGTCGCATAAGGAGACCATTCGCACAAGCCTTGTCAGTCGTACAAGATACCTCCAGTCGCACAAGGCTTGCTGGATCGCACTAGATGTAATACGTTTAACTGTTGGGCCTCAAAGCCCAAATCCAGTCGCACAATCCCCTCGGACCGCACAAGACTTATATTGTTAGTTTGGGCCGATACATGTTAGGAATGATATGCTGTTTGTTGGGCCGGGTGTATTATTGAATCGTACAAGACATGTGGTTAGAACTACGTTCATGTTTATAGTTTTATTGGGTATTTTGGCTTTGGGCCGGGTAGAAATGGAATCCAACGGATGACTCGCACAAGGTAGCGAAGCTTGTGCAAGCCCAATCTTGATTACACTATTAATTATTGAACGTGTTGATGTATGTTGCCATGATCCGTATGTGCTTCCTATGTGCTATCTATGTGATGCTTGTACGCACTACTTGAAACCGAAACCTGACTTGTATTGGTAACCATGTTAGGACGTGGTTGACCACTAGCATTTTGACGTGACCTTTCTGTGTAATCTGCCGAGCAAACCAAGGTGAGTTCACACTTCGTTACAAAGCATGGGATTCCCAGGGGTTGGGAATGGGTTAAGGAATAGGGATTCCTCGTCCTGTTGAGACGTAATCAGGAACATAGATTCCTCGTCCTGTTGAGACGTAATCAGGAACATAGATTCCTCGTCCAGTATGAGACGGATTTAACTATACTAGACTAGAACTCTATCAACGAAGTCCCTCCTTTTATATCGACTTAATCGCCGAGGCCAATGGCGAACGGGTCATTAGTTAAATAGCGCTATTAGGTTTAACAAACCTCACACCGTGCCGCAGAGGACGGGCGTGGACTAATGGACTATGGCACGTCAGTGATGATAGACACAGACGTTAGGGCACTTAAACATGACGAACGTTAGTAGTCGATATGGTAACGAGTCTGGTGAATTAAACATGGGGTAGCCCCCACGGCCATAGAGCCGGGCTGGAATAGCCAACGTAAGAACGGGTAACTAATAAATGTTTTTCGAACTATGGGGTAACCCCCACGGCTGGATAGCTGGTAAAGAACAAACTGTGTTTTCGGAATAACTATAAATTGGACAATCAAACGTGAACTCACTCAACTTGTTGTTGACTCGTTACTACATGCTTTGCAGGTCTATAGGTACTTAGCTGGAGCTTGCACAAGGAAGAGTCGTTGTGGGACATGGACAGCTGAGTGCCATGTTAAACATTTGGATAATTAAACTTTTGATTTGGTTTTGAACATTATGCTTCCGCTCATAACTTAACTAGGTTTGTTTTGGACACTAATCGTGTTGGTTGGACTTTTACAATTAAATTACTTGCTTGTTCAATATGATTAGTGGTTTGATCCTGGTCAGTCACGCCTCCAAGCGGTGATACTCCGCATGTGGATTTTGGGGGTGTGACAGATTGGTATCAGAGCCATTGGTTATAGAGAACTTGGTTTTAATAAAGGAAAACGTTTTTGTTAAAACCAGACTATAACCTGTACAGTGCTCTACGATCCACAACGACGCTTCACCCCACGTGCAAGGCTCGACATTCTAGGTGATATGGTTTACGTTTTAAATTGCGTACTTGCTAGATTGCATAGAACTTTGCTCATGGTATGCTTAGATGAACGTAGCAACTATAGGTTGAAAACACATTTATGCTTGCTCCCTACTGTCACTCCACACTTACACACATTCGCGACACCTTTACTATTTGTGTTTCCTTCGATGTGAGATCATGAGGGAACGTGCGAACCTAACTCAAGCCAGCTGACGGCTCTTATCAACGAACAAGTTACGGCAGCACTCGCAGCCGCTCAGGCAGGAGGTATAACCTGCTACTCCGAACCTAACCTAGGATGATAGATCCTACTCTCATGACCCAACTCTCGCGCTTAACCCGGTCTTTCTTCCTCGCGTAACAAGGTCAGAACGCTCAGCTGCCTGTATACACATTTAAGATGTTTATGGACCGTCGTCCTAGTACTTTCAGTGGCACTAAAGGAGCTGTTAGACTCCTCCATTGGTTTGAAAAGCTCGAGTTCGACTTAGAGACGTGTGAATGCCCTGAGGCTCATAGGGTGAATTACGCCACTAGTACTCTCGAAGGCACTACGCTAACTTGGCGGAACGCGCAAGTTCAGATGTTGGGGCTGGCAGCTGCTAATGCCACCCCATGGAATGATTCTTAAGGAACTGATCCAAACGTGAATACCGTAGTCGAGATGACATCCACCAGCTGGAAGTGGAGTTCTTAAACTTGGGGATGACATGGTCAGAGATAGAAGCGTGCACGAAACGATCCAACGAACTGACAGTATTATGTTCAACTAGAGTGGATCCTCCCATCAAGCGCATTGAGCTGTACCTCAAAGGCTTAGTACCAGAGATTCAAAGTCATGTGACTTCTGCTAACCTTGCAACCATCCAGGATATTACTCGTCTTGCTCAACGTCTCTTAGATCAGGCGGTAGGACAGAATAAACTGCCGAAACGTATTAATGCTGCTACAACTACTTCGGATGCTCCCAGTGACAACAAACGGAAGTGGGATGGAACCTCCAACAAGGGTTCGACTACGGCTCAGTCCCAGGCACAACAGCGAAAGATCAATGACTACCAGAGTCCTGGTCAGCAACCTTCTAGTGGTCAATGGCAGGATGGAATCGATGTAATTTGCACCACAGTGGTCGTGCAGCAAAGATCGTTGTCAGAGATGCAACAAGCTTAGTCATGAAGTCAAAGATTGTAGAAGCTCACGTCCTGCAAACCAAAACCGACAACAACAGCCATAAGCTTCATAGAATTAACAGCAATAGCAAGGGTAACAAGGGATGTTACCAGTGTGGTGCTGGAGGTTACTTCAAGAGACACTGTCCACAGTTGAACCAGAACCAGACAACCAAGGAGACGAGAACATTAATAGAGGCAACAACGGGGGTAATAACGACGACAATGGTGCCAGGGGTCGAGTGTTCGTGATTGGTCAGGGTAATGCTAGGAATGACCCCAACGTTGTGATGGTTTCGACATCGTTATTGGTATGGATTGGCTACCTCAATATCGAGCAGAGGTTCTCTGCAATGAGAAGGTCGTTCGTGTTTCTCGAACAGGTGATGAACCTCTTATGATTCGTGGAGACAAGAGTGGTGCTGTTGTGAGCATCATCTCTTCCCTTAAGGCCCAAAAGTGTTTGCGTAAGGGCCACACTGCCATTCTGGCTCTCGTTACTGACTCCTCGAAGAAAGAGAAGAGGATAGAAGATTTCCCTATTGTACGCGACTACCCTGAGGTATTTCCTGAGGAACTACTTGGTCTTCCGCCTCATCGCCAGGTCGAATTTCAGATCGAGCTAACTCCTGGAGCGGCACCTATAGCCCGTGCACCGTATCGTTTAGCTCCATCAGAGTTGAAAGAGCTATCTACGCAATTACAAGAACTCTTAGATAAGGGTTTTATTCGTCCTAGTTCTTCGCCCTGGGGAGCTCCAGTACTATTTGTGAAGAAGAAAGACGGTACGTTCAGAATGTGCATTGACTACCGTGAACTGAACAAGGTGACTGTGAAGAATCGCTACCCTCTTCCACGCATTGACGATTTGTTCGACCAGCTGCAAGGGTCGAGCTGCTATTCAAAGAATGATTTGAGATCAGGATATCACCAGCTGAGAGTCCGAGAAGAGGACGTCTCCAAAACAGCCTTCAGAACTCGATATGGCCACTATGAGTTTTTTTTTTTTTTTTTTTTTTTTGGTAATGCCTTTTGGGCTGACAAACGCACCAGCGGTCTTCATGGATTTGATGAATCGAGTGTGCAAGCCCTACTTAGACAAATTCGTTATTGTCTTCATTGATGACATCCTGATCTATTCGAAGAGTCAGGAGGAACACGAGCAACATTTACGACTTATTTTGGAACTCCTTCGAAAGGAACAGTTGTACGCCAAGTTTTCAAAATGTGACTTCTGGCTTCGTGAAGTCCATTTCCTAGGCCATGTAGTGAACAAGGATGGGATTCACGTTGATCCGTCCAAGGTAGACTCGATCAAGAGCTGGCCTGCACCTCGCACACCAACGGAAATTCGCAAATTCTTGGGTTTGGCAGGTTACTACAGGAGGTTCATTAAGGATTTTTCTAAGATTGCACAACCTCTCACCTCACTAACGCAGAAAGGCGTTGTTTATCGATGGGAAATGCACAGGAACTAGCATTTCAGCACCTAAAGGATAGACTTTGCAGTGCACCTATTCTTTCATTGCCAGAGGGCACAGACAACTTTGTGGTTTACTGCGACGCATCAGTTCAGGGTCTTGGTTGTATATTGATGCAACGGGATAAAGTTATAGCCTATGCCTCACACCAACTTAAAGTTCATGAAAGGAACTACACTACACACGATATAGAGCTGGGAGCGGTTGTTTTTGCACTTAAGATATGGCGACACTACTTGTATGGCACCAAGTGTGCTATCTACACTGACCACAGGAGCCTCGAGCATATCTTCAAACAGAAGGAACTGAATCTGCGACAACGACGATGGGTCGAACTGCTGAATGACTACGAATGCTCGATTAGGTATCACCCAGGCAAAGCCAATGTTGTGGCTGACGCCCTCAGTCGAAAGGACACTGCGCCCAAGCGCGTACGAGCTTTACAACTCACTATACAGTCTAGTCTTCCTTCTCAAATACGAGATGCTCAGGTAGAAGCATTGAAACCAGAAAACGTCAGGGCTGAAGCCCTACCCGGCTCAAGGCAACGCTTAGAACAGAAGGAAGACGGTGCTTATTATGTAACAGGACGTATTTGGGTCCCACTTTATGGCAACCTACGAGAGCTTGTGATGGATGAGGCGCACAAGTCTCGCTACTCGGTGCACCCTGGTTCGGACAAAATGTACCACGATATCAAAACCACATACTGGTGGCCTAGCATGAAGGCCCACATAGCAACATACGTTAGCAAGTGCTTGACTTGTGCAAGAGTCAAGGCGGAATATCAGAAACCCTCAGGCCCACTTCAACAACCAGAGATACCACAATGGAAATGGGAGCAAATTTCCATGGATTTTGTTACCGGCCTGCCTAGATCACAACGTGGTAACGATACTATTTGGGTGATCGTGGATCGACTCACAAAGTCTGCTCACTTCCTGGCTATCAAAGAAACGGATAAGTTCTCCACTCTAGCAGAAGTATACCTAAAGGAAGTTGTCTCGAGGCACGGGGTGCCCACCTCTATCATCTCGGATCGAGATGCACGTTTTACATCAGAATTGTGGCAAGCAATGCACAAGTCCTTTGGCTCAAGGCTAGATATGAGCACAGCTTATCACCCACAAACGGATGGGCAGTCGGAACGTACCATCCAGACCCTCGAAGACATGCTCAGAGCATGTGTTATTGACTTTGGCAACGGCTGGGAAAAGCATCTGCCACTTGTGGAATTTTTGTACAATAACAGCTACCACACCAGCATTAAAGCTGCTCCTTTTGAGGCATTGTATGGGCGTAAATACCGGTCACCTCTTTGTTGGGTAGAGGTGGGGGATAGTCAGATTACTGGTCCAGAGCATGTGGTTGACACAACAGAGAAAATTGCTCAGTTACGACAACGAATGGCGGCAGCTCGTGACCGTCAGAAAGTCTACGCCGATAAGGGCAGAAAACCACTAGAGCTCCAGGTTGGGGAGCGTGTACTACTCAAAGTTTCACCCTGGAAGGGTGTGGTTCGTTTTGGTAAACGAGGCAAACTTAACCCACGATACGTTGGACCTTTCGAAGTCATTGAGAAAATAGGCAAGGCGGCCTACAGACTGAACTTACCAGCAGAACTCAGTGCAGTTCACGACGTTTTCCATGTGTCAAATCTGAAGAAGTGTCTGTCAGATGAGACCCACGTAGTTCCTTTGAAGGAGCTCACGATCGACGAACAGTTACGATTCGTCGAGGAACCTGTTGAAATCACGGACCGGGATGTTAAGGCCCTCAAGCGTACTAGAATATCTCTCGTTCGAGTTCGTTGGAACTCACGTCGCGGCCCAGAGTTCACCTGGGAACGCGAAGATCAGATGAAACAAAAGTATCCCCAACTGTTCGCAACCTGTACAACTACTACTGAGGCTGAAGCTACGGGAATTTCGGGACGAAATTCCAGATTAACGGGGGGAGGATGTGACACCCCAGGAAAACCAGGAAAACCATGCAACTTAACTAGCTTCCTCAGTGAGTACGTGCTAAATTTCGGGACGAAATTTCTTTCAACTTGGGGATAATGTGACAACTCGTATTTCTGAACCTCTTTGTACTTTGATGTAACGTTATGTGATTATGTGGACCTTTATGATTTATTGAATGTTATGTTTCAATTATGTATATACGTGTATCATATGAGGATCGCACAATGTATAACTGATTTGCACCATACACCCTCGAGTCGCACAACACTCTTTCAACCATCTTGGGCTAGCCCTCGGCCCAAACGAAACCACCAGCTGGGCTCGGCTCACTCGTCAGATGCATATACGCTCAAAACCTTGTGTATACCCTCATATTACTTCATTACACAAAACTCACAAAACCCTAATCACCTCCCTCACACTCTCTCGATATTCTTTCAAACCCGACGGCAACCTTGGGTTCCCCGGAAACTCTCAAGACGATCTAGACATCATTATGTTCATCACGGTTAGTGTTAACCCTTATTCGATTAATTGATTGAAAACACTTGTTGGCTATTTATTTGATATCATGAAATAACTGTTATTATGTAATGTTCGCGATCATATGATCTGATGTAAATGATGAACTGATTGTGATGTTATGATGTATGCATGTGTTATGTCTTGAAAAGGGCACTCATCGGATAAGGATGTACCCATATTTTGCATATGGATTGTCAGATACATGTGATTGATTTGCTAATACCTAGGATTGCATGATAGTGGAGTTAAATGTTAATTGATGGTCTAGAAATCGTGTATGTTATTATTATTGGTTGGTTGTGTATGTGTAATCTTGATTAACCGGAACCACATAGATATTTTATAGACATGAGGAATCTGATACATATATAGGGTCACATGGTGGGTTAATGAATTTAATATATATGAGGAATTCTGATTATGAACTACATGTGTTAGAATAATAGAGAAGGAATCATGAGGTCGGCCATTTAGTCCTTGCTTGCATGAGGGTTTGTCAGAGACATGTGATATTTCATATGTGTGTGTGCAACTTGGTAATGATACGTGTATAATTAGATTTAATGCAATCGGTCTAGTGCTCTCTTTAATCGATGACCTCATGACTTTTCCTAATGATTTATTTCACGATATGTTGTTTGAATATGTAAATGGTTGGGGCACTTTTATGACCACCGTTCGCCTTGAATGTTAAACAAGTAATAATCTAATAATGGTTACAAGTATGTGTACTGGTAATGACTCGACTTCACGTTAATGAAACTTGATGATTGACTGTTGATACGACGTAACTGTTAGATGAATTATTAGGGCTCATGCAAATAATCTTAGCGATTGACTTGGTTTGATATATGTTGGGTGTTGTAAATTGCCGTTAATGATTTGATGTTTATTAGGGTCCGTATAAAGATAAACTGTTTGATCCGTTTTGAATGAATTGCTAGATGTTGATTTCTTGTTATGAATTACCAAGAATAGGATATGGAATGATTGTGGAAGTTGCCGTCTTTAAATAAATTAAAGATTTATTTGCATGATTGTAAACTATTTAATTATCTTGACCAATGAATGCAAGTTAGGAAATTGTTGATTAATTGTAACCGAATGGCATAATATTCGGATAATAAAAAAACAATCGTACAAGACCCTTAGTCGCATAAGGAGACCATTCGCACAAGCCTTGTCAGTCGTACAAGATACCTCCAGTCGCACAAGGCTTGCTGGATCGCACTAGATGTAATACGTTTAACTGTTGGGCCTCAAAGCCCAAATCCAGTCGCACAATCCCCTCGGACCGCACAAGACTTATATTGTTAGTTTGGGCCGATACATGTTAGGAATGATATGCTGTTTGTTGGGCCGGGTGTATTATTGAATCGTACAAGACATGTGGTTAGAACTACGTTCATGTTTATAGTTTTATTGGGTATTTTGGCTTTGGGCCGGGTAGAAATGGAATCCAACGGATGACTCGCACAAGGTAGCGAAGCTTGTGCAAGCCCAATCTTGATTACACTATTAATTATTGAACGTGTTGATGTATGTTGCCATGATCCGTATGTGCTTCCTATGTGCTATCTATGTGATGCTTGTACGCACTACTTGAAACCGAAACCTGACTTGTATTGGTAACCATGTTAGGACGTGGTTGACCACTAGCATTTTGATGTGACCTTTCTGTGTAATCTGCCGAGCAAACCAAGGTGAGTTCACACTTCGTTACAAAGCATGGGATTCCCAGGGGTTGGGAATGGGTTAAGGAATAGGGATTCCTCGTCCTGTTGAGACGTAATCAGGAACATAGATTCCTCGTCCTGTTGAGACGTAATCAGGAACATAGATTCCTCGTCCAGTATGAGACGGATTTAACTATACTAGACTAGAACTCTATCAACGAAGTCCCTCCTTTTATATCGACTTAATCGCCGAGGCCAATGGCGAACGGGTCATTAGTTAAATAGCGCTATTAGGTTTAACAAACCTCACACCGTGCCGCAGAGGACGGGCGTGGACTAATGGACTATGGCACGTCAGTGATGATAGACACAGACGTTAGGGCACTTAAACATGACGAACGTTAGTAGTCGATATGGTAACGAGTCTGGTGAATTAAACATGGGGTAGCCCCCACGGCCATAGAGCCGGGCTGGAATAGCCAACGTAAGAACGGGTAACTAATAAACGTTTTTCGAACTATGGGGTAACCCCCACGGCTGGATAGCTGGTAAAGAACAAACTGTGTTTTCGGAATAACTATAAACTGGACAATCAAACGTGAACTCACTCAACTTGTTGTTGACTCGTTACTACATGCTTTGCAGGTCTATAGGTACTTAGCTGGAGCTTGCACAAGGAAGAGTCGTTGTGGGACATGGACAGCTGAGTGCCATGTTAAACATTTGGATAATTAAACTTTTGATTTGGTTTTGAACATTATGCTTCCGCTCATAACTTAACTAGGTTTGTTTTGGACACTAATCGTGTTGGTTGGACTTTTACAATTAAATTACTTGCTTGTTCAATATGATTAGTGGTTTGATCCTGGTCAGTCACGCCTCCAAGCGGTGATACTCCGCATGTGGATTTTGGGGGTGTGACAAAAGTCAAGGTCAACGTCAACGACCGGTTAAACGAATTTGACTTATAGTAAATTCCTTGTTTTAATTGTATTACGTGGAGTAAGTGTTGTTAATTGCTAAAATCGATGTGCGCTAATCATTATCTAATCGACTTACGACCGTGAATTATAGGAAGTAACAATGCGATAAAGTTAACTAATCAACAATCAAGCTATGCTACTCGACATCGAATCGTGATACGAACCGCAACTCGACTTAATCTGGTTAAGTATACGTGTGTGTGTGTGCCTTATGTGCTACATGTGCGTGTTATATATATATATATATATATATATATATGTGTGTGTGTGTGTGTGTGTGCTTGCTGTGGAAATCAACCGAACTCAATCGAAACTCGAAACGCAATCGAACTCTAACTCGAATCGCAATCGAACTATGATAATTAGTGGAGAAGAGATTATGCGAGATGTGAAGTAGTTGGGACTGAAAGTAATTTGACTAGGAAACCCTATCGTGTCGAGCCGTTCAAAATCGAAATCGAAACATCAAAAATCGTCGCGTCGAACAATCGAACCAAGTGCCATCCGGCCGGATAGCCATCCGACCGGATAGCCAGTGCGCTACAGATCAGACGCCATCCGACCAGGATGTCATCCGATCGGATAAGCCATCCGAGCGGTGTGTCATCCGATCAGATAACCCTTTCCTCTTTTGGAATCCTATAAATACCCCTGTCATTGTCATTCTTTCCATTTCTGGAAACTCTTTGTCCGAACCACTCGTGCTCCTCACCTTTTCTTCGATTTCTCTCAATCCAGGTAAGATCTCGCCCTAAATCTTGTAATTCCTTAATCTACACGCACTCCTACACCTTTCTATTTTTTAAATCTTAACTTTTAACCGTGAAATCACTAGATTTCGGGTGTTCGAGGGTGACGTCAGCATGTGTTCTTCAAGAACTTCATGTTTTGACTTCAATCCGCCAAGAACAACCGAGATCTAACAGATTTCCACGCAAACATACAAAGATCTTGTAAAGATCTCGACACAAGAATGGTGAAAAAGGATTGAAAGATGGTTTTAACTTTCTTTCAACTCTTTTACACTCAAAACACTCAAAACCGGTGGAATCGGGTCCTGATCTAGTCTCCTACTCACTCTTATTGTTGTACTGGCTCAGATCTGAATTCTACACAGGAGACTACCGATTCCGGATTAAACAAGAACAACCGTACTGAGCTGGTAACCGGTCGAACTAGGGTGATTCCTGGTCGGTCTGGTCACTTGGGTCAAAACGGAGTTCCAATTGGTTAACAAGTTGTCGAAGTGTCTCGATATAATGACAAACCATCAAAACGATCAAGTGTAGGACGAACGGAACAATCAGAACGGATTGTTGTCCGACCGGATTGTTGTCCGATCGGATAGTTCATCCGAACGGATTGTCATCCGAACGGATCACACTTGGGTCCCACTTTTTAAACAACCTTATCTAAAGTTTGGGTATTGAACGAATTGCAATCCGATCGGATGACCATCTGACTGGATTACTCTTCGGATCATGAGATACTAAGACTTTAAAGACTTAAACAATTTTCAACATGTTCAATGACAAGGTTGCCACCCGATCGGATTGCCATTCGATCGAATGACACTTCTGTCATGAACTGACAAGGTTGCCATCCGATCGGATTGCCATCCGATCGAATGACACTTTTGTCATGAACTTGCCTTCAATAAGTAACCTCATCACAAAGTCGCCGTCCGACCGGACCACTGTCCGACAGGATGACCATCCGAATGGATTGTCATCCGCACGACCAGCCATCCGATCGACCGACTTGAAGGATAGAGATACTTCCATATTTTCAAAATACTACAACAAAAACTTCAAAAGTCAAACCATCATACACAAACACATCCTTCTTGTAGGAAGAAACAATCCACTCGAATAGTCATCTGACCGGATAACCTATCCGACCGGATGACCATCTGAACGGATTGTTATCCGCACGGATTGCTGTCCGCTCGGATCACCATCCGATCAAACTACTATCCGACCCACTCATACCTTGCATCGTTTACGCATCCCTTATCGATATAGAATCTAATCTACTCAGGCTAATCTTACTCGCTAAGCGCTCACTTCAATCCATTAATCGCTGTTAGTATACTCGATCCCCTTTTGCTTTAAGCACTTTTGGGTGTTACATACGTTATATCTATTCAAATCACAACAATCACACTACTCAATACTATTTGAACGCTAACCGTTAATGCATGTTATACGTGGCTTATGAATGCTTGTTTGTTATGTTTACACATGGAATGCTGTCTACCTGCCTTAGCAACGATAGTACTATAGTTTGGACTCAGCACCCGTTCACACGGGGGTTGTTAAGGATCATTTACTTGCATGGATTACGGTGGTAGTCATGTATTGCGAACTGCCTCGGGCAGTCAACCCGCAGTCATTGGTATCGATGGATCTATGTCGATAACTTACGTGCTTCATTTCACTATGTGTACGTGCTGGTTATGCGTAAACGAATTCGAACTCTATATGCTATTATCAAACTTGTATGCTCACCTTTACATTATATGTATTGACTTTATTTTAACGTATGTGACAGGTGCTTAGGACGCACACTTGGTAGGAATTTGAAGCTAGAATAAAGCTTTAGAGCCCAACAAATAGTTGTCTGTAGTGGTCAAACTAAGGGTCTCTAGAAGCAGATAAACAATTGCTGTCTATTTGAATCTGAGTTGTCGGAACAGAATATTTGCCTGGATTTATGTCTGTAATAATTATTTTGTTGTTTGAGATACGGTGTGGGACGTATTATTTTAAATTGAATAGTATTGATAATTGTTATGGAAACTTCTGGACAATCTGTTTCGCTCAGTGCCACGCCCCGATGATTCCGCCATCGGTTGGGGTGTGACAGGATTAACTTGACAGATGTGAACCCTAAAAAACTGAAGAACCCTAATTAAGAATACCGAAAAAGGAACCCTATAATTCGCGAAATTACAGAGTCGCGTATAAAAGGGAAACTTCCCCTGGCGAAAAGGGTAAATGGTTTCATCCTTGGAAGGAAGAACGGGACGGAGATCTAAAGGAATTCTATACTCACGAACAAACTTGTCCAACCGTCGTTGGGTAAGAATGCTCATGCTCTCTGACATGTTATCCTTACCAGGAGCCATTGTACAAAAACCAGGAAAAACGAACACACATTTTAAAAGAAGAAGAAGATAAGTAAGATTAAGAGGGTAACAGGCAAAAGAGGAAGAAGAGTAGAAAGGTAAAAATGAAAAAGTGAAAAAGGAATTTATAGGAAAAGTAAGGCGGTTTGGAGACGGTCAAATCAAACCGTCACCTCAACAGGCTCTTACGGTTCCCTACACGGGGTTTCGTAACCGTCACGCGTGGGTGACTGACGGTCAAGTAACCTAAGTCACCCACGCCACGATGGCACCATTCAGATCGCGCCACGTCATTCAACCAGAACTACTCCTGCAACGACACGTCATGCGGACGAAACAACTTACACAAACATTTTGCTAAGTCCCTTACGGAACTTAACAAACTGAGGGACTTGAAGATACATATCCGTGGCCGGACATGATCCCTTGGGCCGAACCGGACTGTACCCGAACGGACATATCTCATGTGTCAGTTCCCCATAACTCTGAGGACGAACCTCCATTTAATGCGTCTGGACGAATGATGTCATCTCAGTTTACCATTATAAATACCCCATCAAGTACAAGGCCAAGTATGATTTTCTGAACCTTCGTCCTTATTTTCTCTCTCTAGTTTCTCTCTCTTCTAATACTTATTCTCACGCCGGAGGGTGGTCGCAGAGGGGCCCTCCTATCTCTGCGGCGAGCCTAATGGTTTTCTGTTTTGTAGGACGACTCTTCAGCTCTTGTATAAGATCCAAACCCTCGATTACAGGCTCCGGCCTAAACTCGATTCTTTGGTTCTTCAGTATCCACATACACACAAAAGCCTTGAATGAATCGTAGAGAGGAAACAAAGGTTTAGTGAGAGAAAGAGTGATTAAGTGTGCAAAACATACATAAACTGAAACGAAGATAAATTAAATCGGAATGTATTTGGCGTCCAGGAGAAGAAAGGAGCGGACTTTAAGATCTTTTATAACTTGTATTTTCAAATTAATTTGGGGTCCAAGTCCAAAGAAAAAAATAGCCATGTAGCACTCATTTGGAAATCTATCATGGATGGTTATTGTTATTATTAAATGACAAAAAAAGTACTGATTTAAACTATTTGCAAATAAGTTTTTTACATCAGACTAGAGGGTATGGAGAGCCTCATCCCCAAGGGAATGGGCTGCCACGTCACCACCACGTAGGAGAGGCTTCAAGGGGATGGGACCTAGGGGGTGGGGGATGAGCCCATTTATGTATATATATGTATGTATGTATAGGTTATTGTGAGAGAAAGTGGCCTGTCCTCTCCGTCTGTGGGGAGCCGAAGTTGCCGAGCCGGAACCGGGGGCGGTGTGGGGGACCGGCGCCGGGCCAAGCCGGGCCTCAGCCGGCCCCCATACCCGCTAGTCTAATCGGATATAAAATGAAATGGTAAAACATCTATTATGCATTTTTGCTATAAATTGATCTAAACAGGTAGATTTTTTAAATATGAAATATCATGATGTTTTTAGGTTTTCTTTGTTACTGTTGTAATGAACCGAAACAATATTTATCGAATAACATCAGTACATGTGCCATTATTATCATTCATTACATCGGTATTATATTCATTTTGGTTTTCACCCGATATAAAACACGTTATTTTTACCATTGCGTCGACGTTTCCATTTGATTTTAGTTAGAAAAATAGTTTGTCCCGCCACGAAGCGCAGGTAAAACCCACTAGTTATTATTATTTTGCAAGTTGGGTTGAGGATCTTTTTTATTTTTTAATTTCCAAAGCGCAGAGTGTACAGTCAGATTGCTTGCTTGGTGAGGGAGGGAGGGAGGGAGGGGTTTTTGTTTTTATTATTAGAGTAAACTGCAATTTTACCCCTTGAGGTTAGGGGTCATTGGCACCTTTACCCCCTCTAAGGAAATAATTGCAATTTTACCCCCCACTGTTTGAGGTTATGTTGCAACCTTACCCCCTGGCCTCAGTCAACGGTAGTTTGACCCTTATAGGTGAGGGTATTTTGGTAATCTTACCCTATATTTATTATTATATTATCATTTTTATTATTATTGTTATTATATATATATAAAAAATACATCATTCTTCTTCTTCAATATCCCTGAAGGAGACAGAGGAGGTTCACCACCACAACCACCGCAACTTCACCACCACTGCTACCACAATAATCACCACCACTGCCACCGCCATTCACCACCACAACCACCGCAATTTCCGCCGCCACACAACCACCACCACAACCATCCGGAAGGAGACAGAGGAGGTTCAATGGTCGCCGGAGTGGATGACCGGAGACGGAGATGGAGCTGTTGTGATGGTTGACAGGCAACTCCGGTCATCTTCTCCGAATTGGCTACATCTTCATCAGTAAGTAACTTACGACATCTATCCCAGGAATACGGTTACCTGTTAACACTGAATATATTATCAAATAATATTATGATTTGTAATGAAGATTGTCAGATTAAAGCTTGCAACTACAACCGATGAAGTAGAGCAACTGATAAGCTCAATGCTGTCAAGAGATATAACTTTGTTCGAAAAAGTATCCTCTTCTGCGTATCGTCTTCGTAACTCCGTTAAGAACGATGAAGATGATCAATCTGATCTTGAGGATTACGGTGGTGTTGATGATGATCCTAACGATATTAGTAAAAGCAAGGATAATACTTCACCTGTAAGCTCTGAAATTGACGAGAGTCACCCTGGAGAAATGTGGTTATTGGGACTGATGGAAGGTGAATATTCAGATCTGAATGTTGAAGAGAAGTTGAATGCTCTGTTGGCTTTGATTGATCTACTTAGAGCCGGTTCAAGTATAAGAACGATGGTAATCCGTAATTCGACTAATACAATTCTTTTAAGTTGTATGTATAATTGATATAATTATCCATCTCGTGTTGACAAACGTGAAAATCTCTCAGGAACCTGCATCACACGCACTTCCTAATGTTTATCAGATAGTTAAGCAAATCTTAAATTATATATCATATAAAATACCATGCATCACATCACAGTAATATTCACCTTTCATTCTAAATTATATTCATGAGACAGAACTACATTTCACAATTTCAGTGACATTCTAAATATGAATTCTCCTTTCATTTCACAGTAATACAATACATTCCCTCATTTCATAACCTAACTTTCAACAAATGTCACAACAAAACCTCAAAAAGCACATTTCATAATTTCTATCAAAACAGAGCATGTATGTGGGTTTGAGTTTATGAAGAAATTTGTGATTGAATTAAGGGTTTTTGGTGGTGGAATAAAACAGAGCATGTATGTGGGTTTAGAGTGATGACCTGCAAATTTATAATACACAGTGGTTGTGGTGGTGGCTGGAGGTGGCAGTGGTGGCAGTCGTTGGAGAAGATGACCGGAGTTGCAGGTTTCCGGTGACGGAAGTAGTGGTGGTGTTATATATGAAAGGGATATTAAGCAGTGGTGGTGGCTGGAGGTGGCAGTGGTGGTTGTGGTGGTGAATGGTGGTGGCAGTGGTGGTAGTGGTGGTGAATGGCGGTGGCAGTGGTGGCAGGGGGTAAACATGCGACATAACAGCAAACGTTGGGGGGTAAAATAAAAGGGTAAAATAATCATTTCACCCCCAAGTCAACAGACCAGTCAACAAAATTGAAGCCGGGGGGTAAAATTGCGACATAACCTCAAACAGTGGGGGGTAAAATTGCAATTATTTCCTTAGGGGGGTAAAGGTGCCAATGACCCCTAACCTCAGGGGGTAAAATTGCAGTTTACTCTTATAATTATTATTATGCATGTACAGTTGTTTGTTATGATTTGGATCGAATCCTATTTATTAGTTGTAGTTTTCCATATACAACTTGTTAAATAGATCGATCCACTTGGTACTTCTTTCTTTTATGGTTTACGTTGTCATTGTATCCGATATCAGCTGAGCTGGATCTAAGAGATTTAAACCACAAGGATGCTTATGCCGGTCGGTTCCTTGGAAGATCTAAATCAATTTTAAAATGTCTGAATAAAAACTACTCAATTATTAATAGACTAAAATTTGCAAGCAGCTGAGTCAGTTATTATGAAATAAGGAAATGGTGGTTGATTGTTTGGGGTTTGCAGCCATCCGCGTTGCAAGGAGCTCAAGTTTCTGTTGTGCATTCTTTTTTTTTTTCAACGGCCAACAAACTCAATCTCGAACACTCTCGGGGCACCCACTAGACAAACGGAGTGCTCCGAGAGTAACCCGAGTCCACCACCAATTCCGGGGAAAACCCGGTAACCCACCCGCCCGTAGGCACGACAATGAAAATACCGGTAACACCCGTTTGGCTCAAGGATCCAACCCAAGTTTCCCTGGGTCTCCTATCATTGCCCACCAGTGCCTCACTCTGCACCAAGTGGGAGCCGAACCCGCATCTCACAAGTGAAATGCAAGCCCTCCACCACTTGATCTAGAGATCATTGGCTCTGTTGTGCATTCTACTTGCACTCATTTTAACTAGTTCTATAGCCGTTGTCATCAGGTATTAATGCTATAATAATATAATTAGTTTACTTTTTGTGTACTAAACAAAAATAATATTTTTTTTAAGTAAAATAAAATGAACACTTAATAGCAGTGGGAACAACTGTTTTTTCATTATGTTTGTTTATTTTACTTAAAACTGTAATAGAAAATAGTTAAGTATAATAAAAACTAATTACACCAGTATAGCAGTGGGAACAACTTGAAGTATGATGCACTTTTCAAAGAAGAGAGTTGCATCTTTACTACATATACAATTCTAAGTTAGGGGAATAGTTTCCCGCGAGATTCGAACCCGTGCCACAAGTGTATAACCCAAACGTCTTAACCAGTTTATTGCTGACTAAAACCCTGGACTACGAGTCGGAACATCACACATGCATTCAAATAGAAATGAGCTAATTCCAAGTGACGTCGCGGGGCGCGACAAAGAAGGGCTTCTGCCCTCGCGGGCCGCGAGCAAGGTTGCGTTGCGCGAAAGGAATCCACAGGAAATTACCTAAGATAACAATGTGAGTAATCTCCTTTTTGCAAACTCGAATTGTCCTTTCACTTTATCCGTCCATTTGACGAAAACCCTTCTTTATTACTGATTTTTATTTCTCATCAACATCTCCCTGATTTGTCCTTGGAGTAACTTATTTTTAATTTAATTTTATTCCCAGTTTAAAATTACGCTTTCGTCCTTTGTTTAAAATTACGTTTTTTCCCCAGCTAAAAATAAAATTATAATCTTGCACCTAGCTCAAAATTACGTTTTTGCCCTCGGTTCAAAAACTCACTTTTAATTTTGTTCCCAGTTTAAAATTACGATTTCGCCTAGCTTAAAATTATGCTTTCGTCCTTTGTTTAAAATTACGTTTTTACCCCAGCCCAAAATAAAATTATAATTTTGGCCCTAGCTCAAAATTACGCTTTTGCCTTCGGTTCAAAAACTCACTTTTAATTTTGTTCCTAGCTCAAAATTACGCTTTTGCACCCAGTTCAAAATAAAATGATGTTTTTTTCTCTAGCTCAAAATTACGCTTCTGCCCTCAGCTCAAAATTACGTTTTTGCCCACAGTTCAAAATTAAATTATGTTTTTCCCCTAGCTCAAAATTATGATTTTGCTCTCAGTTTAAAATTATGATTTCGCCTTCAGTTCAAAATATAATTTACAATTTTGCCCTCTGTACAGACATACATGTTATGAGAGAGAAATATTCGGCTTATTGCCCCGCAACGCGGGCGGGGCAAAAACTAGTTTAATTTAATATGTAACTTTGTTTATAAGAAATTTATTAACACAATAATGAATTATATATATTATGTTCAACCTGTGTGGTAGACGTCCATTGGTCGAGCACATATACACATTGAAGGTAAATAGTGCATATCTGTCTGGCCTATAGAATATTGTGAGAAACTCGAAATAATAAATCTTAAAAAAATATAACCGTTAGATGGGGTTGGGTAAAATATGAAACTGGAACTATTTTGGCAAGGTTTGTAAAGAATCGGGTACTAACCAGTAAATTGAGGATATCTTGCATTTTGTAATATAATACTCATGGTGTTGATGTTTTTATAGTTAATACGCATTGGCTTTTGGAATCAAAATGCACCGTAGCGTCTCATGCCATTTAAAACCAAGCAACATTGAAAGTGATTTATATAATATGTCAATATGTTTGTATTATTTTGTTAATATATCAATCATTAATTAATAAAACCATCGCACGAAAGGTGAGTAAACCCTAATTAAAATTTCGATCAGTGATTATCTTCGGTTCATTTCAATTTCTTTAGATATGTACTAACGAGTTTTTCAACAAAACTACCTCGATTCTGATGCAGTTTTTGATACGGCTTGAAATAAATATTAAATTATAATGGCAAGTGCGGTAGATGCCGTTGGAGAACCGATTCCGACATCGGCAGGGATGATTCAGCGTCTAAGCTTATCACAGGTAGATGCACAGGCCAAAATATCGCTTTTTTGAATAAATCTGCATTCGGTTTCTTACTTATAGGTGGCATCATAACGAACATGATGCAACCATTATATATGAACTTAATTAATAATTATATTTAAACGAAGTTGAGAATATTTGATTTGTTAAAAAAAGTATTTATATATCAATTCCTTTTTGTTTACTGATCTATTTCAACACAAATCATTCATGACTTCTTCTTGAAAGAAGGGTTAGTGGGTTGACATCTAACTAAAAATCGTGTAACTTGAACAACCTTTTTAACAGGTTGGAAGACATTTACCATAATGTTTTAGTTAGGTTTTCTGTTTTGCAGAGGGGCCTTCGTCCTTATTTTCTGAACCTCCGTCCTTATTTTCTCTCTCTACTTTCTCTCTCTACCAATACTTATTCTCACACCGGAGGGTGGTCGCAGAGGGTCCCTCCCATCTCTGCGGCGAGCCTAACGGTTTTCTGTTTTGCAGGACGACTCTTCAGCTCTTGTATAAGATCCAAACCCTCGATTACAGGCTCCGGCCTAAACTCGATTCTTTGGTTCCTCAATTTGCGCCATCCGATTTCACAGCTCACAGTCCTTCACTTTAGTGAATTTCTTGAACAACGAACTGATCTATGGCGGCCTCGGGTTGTATGAATTCGGGATCCATGGCTGTTAGTACGCAAACTACAGCACCGGTAAGCACTGTTTCCACAGTTTCAGCTCCTTTGAGCTCGGGACCAGGAACAACTCTGCCATTCACATTGATTCCCACTTCGCAAGCATCAGAATTCGATGCGGAATTTCTTTCCAAAAATGCAAGTCTTCTACGAAGATTAAAAGCCCAACAGGCTAGAGATGATGAGATCCTCGGTTTACGAACCAGGCTCTTCCATGATGAAACACCGGGTTCTTCCGGACTATCTCCAGCAATGGCAATACGAAATGAAACGCAAATGGAAGTAATTAATGATCCGGAACTCCCCAAACCATATCATCCAGTTTCTATGACTGCTAATTCCAAATTCAGTGCCCGCATCACACACGCCAAGCTCATGCCGAAGCTCAAAATACCAACCACAGTAAAGAAATATGACGGTAGGACTGATCCGGACGATCACATGTTTGACTTCGACGGGGCTGCACGTGTGGAACAGTGGCCAATGCCGGCATGGTGCTTCATGTTCGCACAAACACTAACCGGGGCTGCTCGGGTGTGGTTTGATGCGTTGAACGAAGGAGAGATCAACGATTTTGAAGAATTCCGAAGGCTGTTCCTCCAGAACTTTAGCCAACAAAGGCACTACTCCAAAGAAATCACCGAAGTTCATAACATCCGGAGGAAAGATGGGGAATCGTTGGATAGTTTCATCGACCGATTCAACCGAGAAAGCATGCAGATCAGTGGGGTCGTGGACCAGTTACGAATCTTCGGATTCTGTCACGGTGTTCGGAATAACCAGTTGGTCGAAAAGTTACACGAAAATCTCCCGAAAACAATGGAAGTACTCATGGAGCGAGCCCGAGCCTTCGCTCGTGGAAAAAACGCGTATAACCCGGCATCAGAATCAGATCAGAAGATGTCCTCCTGGAAAAAGAATGGCGGTTCCGTATTTGATAAAACTCCCTCCGGAAACAGGGGACGATCTCATCCTTACAACAGAAATAATCGACCTCAACGCGGGAGAAGTACCGGATCTCGTTTTTATAACTTGTCAGATCTTTCCAAAACTCCTAGCGAGATCCTCAGCACTGAGGGAGCAAATTTTCTAGCACCTCCAAAACTCCGAAATCCGGGGGATAAGAATTCCAAAAAGTATTGTGATTATCACCATGTACGAGGCCACAACACCGATGATTGTTGGTCCCTAAAGCAGGAGATAGAAAAAGCAGTTCGGTCGGGCAAATTGTCACATCTGGTGAAGGAAGTAAAGGAAGGGAAATCTTCTGGAAATTCAGCAGATAATCCGAATAACCAACCAGCAATCTGCATGATCAGGAAAGTAAATAACCAAGGCATTAAGCGGACCAATCATCACATGGCCGCTTGGATGCAGCAGCCGATCGCTTTCCCTCCAATTACCCCCGGAGAAATCAAAGACGGACCAATCATAGTGTCTACGATAATAGCAGGCTACAAGGTCCGGAGGATTTATGTTGATAGCGGAAGTGCCACCGAGATCATGTACCAACAGTGTTTCTAACAATTAGCCCCACAAACCAAAGCAAAATTGATACAAGTCTCTATGCCGTTGGTAAGTTTCTCCGGAGAGGTGGTCCAACCGATTGGACAAATCACCTTACCAACAACGTTGGGTGCCGGAAGCTTGGTCGGAACTGTCAATCTGACGTACCTAGTAGTGGGAGCAAGGTCCGTTCACAACGTCATACTAGGAAGACCAGGAATGTGTGCTTTCGGTATTATTAGCTCTACCATTCATGGGTCATTAAAGTTTCCCACCGAAGCAGGAGTAGCAACTTTACACTCCGAGTCAACCATGTGCGTAGCTGAGATACGGCAAAGTGAGGGTAATGTGCAACCTCCGACCCTCCTTACAGAAGAATGGGCTATTCACCCACATTTTCCAGAACAAAAAATTGCCATTGGGGCCCAGCTCCCTGAACGCACCAAAAAACGGCTATGGAAACTTCTGTCCAATTCACTTGACGTATTTGTTTGGCCGAACATAAATTGAAAGTGTCACATTCGGCAAAACCAGTCGCTCAAAGGAAAAGAAACATGGCTCCAGCTATTCACAAAGCCATTTCCGAGGATGTACGGAAACTACTAAGCGCCGGAATTATCAGGGAAGTGCGGTATCAAACGTGGGTCTCCAACCCAGTGATGGTAACAAAGAAAGACAAAACCTGGAGAATGTGCGTTGACTTTTCTGATCTGAACAATGCATGTCCGAAGTACTGCTACCCTCTGCCTGAGATCGATTTGAAAATTGATTCTCTTTCCAGCTTTCGTCTTAAATGCTTCTTGGACGCATATAAAGGTTACCACCAAATACAGATGGCTTTGGAAGATGAGGATAAGACGGCGTTCGTAACAAATGAAGGTCTCTTCTGTTATACTAAAATGCCGTTTGGATTAAAAAAACGTCGGAGCGACGTACCAAAGTTTGATGGATAAAGCATTCAAGGACCAGTTCGGAAGGAACTTAGAGATTTACGTAGATGATCTGGTCATCAAAAGTCAAGCCGAAGATAGCATGATCGATGACATACTCGAAACCTTTACCAGGCTTCGGAGTATCAACCTCAAGCTGAATCCTAAAAAATGTTCTTTTGGTTTAGAAGAAGGGAAGTTTCTGGGCGTATGGATAACTCAATCCGGAATCCAGGCGCACCCGGATAAGATCAAAGAGGTGATCTCCATGAAACCTCCTAAAACGGTCAAAGAAATTCAATCACTGAATGGTAAGTTGGTAGCTCTTCATCGTTTCGTCTCAAAAGCGGCTGATCGATCCATTCCCTTCATGAATGTATTGAAAAAACGAATCGGAAAGGGTCAGATAGAATGGACAACGGAGGCTGATTTAGCATTCCAGGAATTGAAAGTCTGTCTTGGGTCTTTACCCACTTTGACCGCTCCAATCACCGGAGAAACCGTCACTGTATATCTCTCCGCTTCCCATTTCGCCATCAGTGCAGTACTGGTGGTACACCGAAACCAAGCACAAATACCGGTTTATTATGTAAGCCGCATCCTAAAAGATTATGAAACTCGGTACCCAATGATAGAGAAACTGGCACTCGCATTGGTACATACATCCAGACGGCTCCGAAGGTATTTTCAGGCTTTTAATATCGAAGTGCAAACCGATCTTCAGATTCAACAAATTCTCAGAAAGCCGGAGGTTTCCGGACGTCTTACCAAATGGGCAATCGAACTCAGCACTTTCGATATTACCTACCGAACTAGAGGTCCGGTAAAAGGTCAAGCTGTGGCAGATTTTCTTACGGAGGTACCGACCGGGGAAAGCACCAAAGAAAAGTCCACTCTCCCAAGGGTATGGAACCTGTATACAGACGGAGCTTCCAGTAAAGAAGGGTCGGGAGCCGGTTTAATTTTGATAGATCCGGAAGGAATAGAATATACTTATGCCCTGCATTTTGAGTTTAAAACTTCAAACAACGAAGCAGAGTATGAAGCCCTTCTCGCAGGACTCCAAACCGCAGCCAAGGCTGGTGCAACCTCTGTACTGGCTCATGTTGACTCATTACTAGTCGCCAACCAGGTGAGCGGAGAGTACGAAGCACGAGAAGAGAACATGATCCGGTATCTAAATCAAGTTAACAGTTTAATCTCCTCATTCGACTCTTGCAAAATAGTTCACATACCACGGAGCAAGAACAAAAAAGCAGACGCTCTAAGTAAGCTTGCGTCCGTAGTATTTTGTCACCTGTCCAAAGAGCTGCTGGTTGAAACTTTGCAAGCCCCAGCCATCCATCAGACGGAGTCCGTGATGTCCGTCTCCGTACAGGAAAGATCATGGATGACTCCAATCTTAGACTACCTGAAAGACGGCACGCTTCCGGTGGAAAAAGACCAAGCTCGGAAGTTGAAAATAAAGGCACTACAATATCAGGTCCATGACGGAAAACTTTATCGAAAGACCTTTTTAGGTCCGCTCCTAAAATGCCTAACCCCGGAAGAAGCCAGTTACGTCATAAGAGAAATCCACTGGGGGATATGCGGCATCGACTCCGGACCGAGGATGGTCGTAGCCAAGGCTATGAACGCCGGATACTTCTGGCCGGGCATGCATCAGAGCGCTGTCAATGAATTGCAAGCATGTGAAGACTGTCAGCGGCATGCTCCCATCAATCACCGAGCTAAAAATAACCTTGTCCCTGTAACTTCGGCATGGCCGTTTCAGAAATGGGGGATAGAAATCGTCGGTCCTTTCCCTGTTTCCACCATAGGAGTGAGGTTCTTGCTGGTAGCCATCGATTATTTACAAAATGGATTGAAGCCAAACCCCTCCGAACTATCACCGGGGAGCAAGTGTTGAGATTCGTTTGGGAAAATATAGCATGCAGGTACGGAATGCCGCTCTGCATTGTCAGTGACAACGGGAAACAGTTTGCAGAAAAACCATTCAAAACTTGGTGCGAAAGAATGCACATTGAACAAAACTTTGCTTCAGTTGCCCATCCCCAGGCCAATGAGCAGGTAGAAAGAGCCAACCGCAGCATTGTGGAGGGCATAAAAAAGTGTCTGGGGAAAGAAGGCGTATCCTGGGCAGATGAACTTCCGCACGTCCCGTGGGCTCACCGGCCGATGCCAAAAACAAGCACAAGGGAAACTCCGTTCAGTTTGACATACGGTACTGAGGTAGTCATCCCCGCCGAAGTTGGCGTACCTACCCCCCCACATGAAACAAAGTCAAGAAATGAACGAACAAGAACTCCGCTTGAACCTCGACCTGGCCGAAGAAAGAAGAGAACTTGCGGCTATCCGAGAAGCAAAGTATAAAAAGAGTTGGAAAAACATTACAACTCAAAAGTAAAAGAAGTCCAGTTCAAGGTTGGAGATTACGTTATGCGAAGCAATGAGGCAAGCCTAGCCGAGGGTACGGGAAAGATGGCTCCGAAGTCGGAAGGTCCTTACCAAATCGAAACCGTTGGAAAAAATGGTGCTTACACACTCAGCAGAATGGATGGCACTCCCGTTCCACGTACTTGGAACGGGACGCACCTAAACCGATGTTTCCTTTAAAAGTTGTAGAATATTTTAGAATAAATTTGTAATGCGAAGGCCATGGCCCGCATCGTTCTTACTTTCCTTGTAATGCGGAGGGTGTTACCCGCATAACTATTTTATATTTCCAAGAACTGCGGAGGGTTTTACCCGCAGATTATTTTAATGTTTTTACCAAGTGTTAACCGGAGAATATATTCCAGATGGATCAAATATAGTATTCAAAATTTCTATCATTTTCAAATTCACGACGCATAAGTTATCATCGGCCGAATCAGGGAAACTAACCCTAAAAAGATAACAATGAACTGGCATTGTTCGTATTCTTTCTTTCATCAAAAAACAACTATTATCCTAAAAAGTAAAACAAATCGGATCCGTACCTTAAAAGAACGTTCTAAAAAAGAAAAATGTAAGCACAAAAGCATGGACGCATGCATGAAAAAGTGATTACATCAAAATTGACCGGACTAATATAACCGGAAATTACAAAAACCATTTACATGTTAAAAGGATAATTGTCATAAACACAAGTACGGTAAGAACATCATTACATTCACTCCGAGTCAAAATTAGGTGCATATCCCAAGGTACCAGATATGTCCACCTTCTAAAAAGACAGTTAAAACTAAAATCTTCCAAGGTGCATACCCCAAGAAGCCGGGCATTTCCACCTCATTCCTTCGAAGACTCTCCACTCGCAAAGAAAAGAGCATCCTTGATCTTGGAAAGTGGTTCGTTAACAAGCTTCGGAAGGTCTTCTATTACCAGGAAAATAAGGGAATCAAAGCAAGCAATTGTTGCATTCAACTCTTCACCAGCATTGCGGTTCAGCATCGGGACATCGGCATACGGAGTTTTCTTCTTCAAAGCATGAATATATCCATTCTGAAGTCCCGAATTGACACCCACGGCGCTCATCGCGGTATTTACAGCAGCGACAGCGGCAGTCATCTCCGGACCCCTGTGTATATTTTTAGCAAGAAGCTTCGCTCCTTCCGAAAGAAGCCAGGTCTTTGTTGCCTGGAGATCCTCCACCTTTGCTTTCAAAGCAGCATTTTCCGATTTAATCTCCTCAATTTCGGCCATATGATTCCCTTTTCATCTCCTCGATTTGATCCTTTAAATCGGCTTCTCCTGATTTCAGAACATCCCGCTCTGACCAAAGTGTTAGAAAGAAATGATAAAATAAAAAGAGATTAATCCAAGCAAAGTACGTACATGTAACACCACGTAAAAACGTGTCCAATTATGTAAAGACACGTGTCCTGAACTCTAAAGGTGTGAAAGATTTAGTTTGAAGGACCAAAGTTGTCGAACAGTGAAACTATGAAACCACAGGGACTAAAAGTGTCAACATGCCAAACTTGTGCCTCTGAATGACCTCCATAATGAATATATTCTTAAACGAGTGATTGATTGGATATAAGAAGCCGTTTATGAAAATAATCGGAAGATTATTAAATTACAAGGGTTAAACGTGTCAACATGTCGTTTCTGACCTCTGAGTGACCTTTTAACAAAACTGAGACTTCGAAACATTCAAATATACTCTTAAGAATAAGTGGTATAAATTTCACGTGGTTTCGATATCGTTAAGCACGTTTTCAAGACTTTGGGCCAAAAGTGTCAACTTGATGAAACTTGCTTTCATAGTGATATTTAACGAACCCGAGCCTAACGAGGTTTGTTTATATATCCTTGGGCCCCAAGAAATTAACTGCAAGGGTCTCTATTGCCAAAAATCATGTTAAAGGGGGTTTTAAAGCACCAGGGACTAAAATTGCCAGCTTTCAAAATTGTTTCCCGGTTTAAAAGGTCCAAGCGGCCCGCGTAACACATCCTTAAGTCTTACGCTGCCCGCCTCAGCATGCCCAGATCAGAAAAACACCTGCAGGTGTGGGTTTGGCCTGTTCCACCGCCTTAACCTCAAAGTTATCGACCTAGGGAGCTGTAAGTCGGTTAAATTTAATAGCTTGGACACCTGGGTCGATCTCAGAGCCTCCAATTACACCTGGAAGTGATCTAAATGCTTGGACATTGTTATATAAAGGACCTTAGTCCATGTGTTCTTGGCACATTATTTTCAACAACTTCAAAAGGACTTGCTCTGGAGCTTCCATCAGTAAGAAGAGGATTAACAAGTGTAGAAAAGTTTGCTAGGACCATAAGTAAGCTTCTAATTTCTTGTTTAGTCATTTACTTTAGCTTAATTACTCTAAAGTCAAACTTATCGTAAAATTAGTTTGACTTTCGCTTTAATTACTTGTGGCTAAACCACTGATCAAATTGGAAGTGGTTATAGAACCACATTAGTGTAGGTGATTAACCCTTAAAAGGGCACCTCATAATTATCTCGTTTGACTGGTCAATTGTCGGGTCATAGTAGTTTGACAAAAAGTCAAACTGGGCATAATGTTTGAAAATGATTAAAATTAATAAACCAGAGGTTCTAAATTATATTTTAACATTCTAATGACTTGGTAATTAACATTAAAATATGTTTTACCTGTCCTAACCCGTAGTCTAAGGTCAGTTTATAACCGAAAGTCGCAAAAGCTTGACTTTTGCTTTGACTTTCAGTTCTGACCCGTTCAAGCTTAATTCTCCCATGTTTTAAGCTTCCATTAGGACCATATTACTTAGTAGTATAACCCTCTGGAGTTATATTGCATGGTACCTAGTGGTTTGAATTATATGCACTTGATCGTAATTATGCTTAGTAATGCCATAAACGCCCTTTTTACATACAACTGAGATTTTTAACAATGTGATTGGACTAACACCTTTGCTACTAATATTTAGACATGTCCTAAAAATTTGACATCAATTTGAGGTCTAGAATTAAAGTTATGCTCAATAGCGTGATTAAGGAACTTTTTGTTATTTAAATGGCGTAATTAGAATGAAGCCTATCTAAACCCAATTTTTGGTACCAAGCTTCATACCTACTGATGTAAAATAATATTTTGAGATTTTTAAAGATTTTTAATTATTTTTAGGCTGAGCATAACATAGGATTAAGGCTTAATTTCGGAAAATGTCGGTTTTACCCTTTCATGCATAAAATGAGTTTTACCTAACTTTTTAATGCCAAACCTTTTGCTACTTAACTTATATAATAAATAAAGTATTTTGAACTTTATAAACTGATCAAAAACTCAGATTTACTATTTTAACCCGAATAACCATTTAAACCGACTTTTAAGCATTTTTAGCACCTAGTATGGGTCAAAACTATATTTGACATATAAAACTTATTACCCACGGATGTTTTAAGCTAATTTATATAATTATACGGTAAGCTAAAGTTTTTAAACTCATAAGTCTATTTTTACCTTTAAAGCCTATGTAAAATTACCAAAATGCCCCTACGGGACATAGTTTGGCTATATAATATAATTTTCACATATATAAAGTATCATACTGATATAACTTACAAAAAATACATATTTTTACTGATTTAACCAGACCTGAAACTCAGTTGCACAATTAAACTCTTTTATGGGCATTAAAATTACCAAAATGCCCTTATGGGACTTATTTTGGTTTAAATTACTTTTTTGGCATATATGTTAACATCTTACTGATGTATTAACATATTTTAAGCATAATAATGATTAAGACCTGTATATAATTTATTTGGTTACCCGTTACGCGTTTACGCGTTCGGATCGGCTTATGTGACTAGTTTACATAAAATAGTCGAAACGGGTCAAACCTTATCATTAAGTTCTCAAATTCCAGAATGTGTTTAATTTACCCATATTATACAAGTATCCAAGCTTGTCGGCTCTAAATCACATTCTATTCCGGTCCCCGTTTAATCAAGCGCTTAGAACCGCAAGGTTTCTTTCTAGCTAGCCGGTCTAAGTCCTTGACTAAATTAAAGACCCGTTAGCATCCTAATAGGTTAACAAACCTTCTATATAGATTAAATAGCTTTTGGTAGAAGGTGCCTTCAAAAAGCTTTAAGATTTTACTGCTAGCATCAGGTAAATACTTTTAACTTATTTTCCCTATACGGGCTTGGGATATGGTATTATAATAATACCACTTGGTCGGGTATGAAATCATTTAATCGGACTGTGATTAATAAATTGCATAACCCGTTTTAATCTGTCTTGTTTGATAACATAAGCATTGGGGGTTAACGACCGTGTCCTGGATATCCTCGGCTCATTTTATTTGAAAATGGCCACGACCTATGCACGGGGTGTAGGCATACACCTGACAGATGCAAATGCTAAATATAAACCCACATGTTGGGGATAACTCCTTTGTGGGTTCTATAAGTGGTGAGTCGGTTAATCACGACCGGCTTCCAACCTGCCCCAATTGTATGACAAACATATAAATCTGTATACAAGATTATATTTAAATAATTGTCCAAAGTTATAAAAGATTTATGCCATGGGCACCTAAATCAATTTTCTTAAATGTTTTCAAAAGAGTCAGTTAATTGTATTTACCAGTGTAAAATGACGTATTTTCTTAAAGACTGATTTGACAGGTACCTCTCGAAATAGGCTGGAGCTATAGGGTGTCAATAGAGGATCTTGCAAATCCATAAGATGCCTGAATTCTGTTATTTTGTTTCTTGTATTTTTATGATCCGCCTGTGGATCTTATTACATTCCAGTCTGTACATTCATAAACTCGAACACTCAGACAATATGGTTTGTAATAGTTTATTCACCAAGCCTTCTGCTATGCTATTATATTGTGTGTATTGACTATGATGATATCAACTACGTCACGATACTCCCCGCCGGGCCCACCGGTCATATGTGGAAATATCGGGGTGTGACAGGTTGGTATCAGAGCCAACATTGAGTGAATTAAACACTAACCTTTTGTGTTTAATCTCAATGACACAATAAGCACATTCCTTAGACTCTCGAGTCTAGGCAAATGACCTAGGATTTTACTCTTAACCTTCCTTTTTATTGTTTTATTATATTTACTTGTTTTGACAGGAAAATGCCACCAAGACTAAGAGGACGAGGCAAAGGACCCATGCGTGGAGGACCGTCTAGTAGCTCGGGACCCTCCCATAGGCGTACACCATCTGACTCGCTTTCTGGCTCCGACTCTAAGGATAATTGGAGCCATAGCTATGAACCAGCAAGACATTCGGTCTCGCTGGGATCTTCACCTTCTGACCCTCCTCATTACTTTGACTTGCCCGTTCCTATCGAACCCCATCATTCCCCTCTTTCGCAGGGAACTCATCAATCACACCAATCTCACCACTCATTTCAATCTCATCCTTTTCATCATTCAGATTCCACTTACTCACCTGCACAATTTAATCCAAACGTTTATGTTAATGACTTTTTGGGCTACAACCCTTTGGGACCTGAGGATCACTTTTCTCAGGAAATGGAGATGGATGACGAACCGGACCCGGATTTGCAAACAGGAACACCAGGCCACCCAATAAGCATCTCAAGTGGTTCCCCATTTCAGGGATCACCGTACAATGGGCCCGAATCATATCAAGAGAAGATGGCTCAGTATGACTGGTTCCTTACACCTTCATACCATAACTCTCCGTTGGTTGAACCACAGCTTCGGGCCGTGACCCTACCACCTATGCCAGTTGAGGATCCTCCTCAGCAGCCTCCTGAGCCACCAAGGTGGAGGAGAAATGCTAGGATGTCCGTGCGTGGGGGACCACAGTTTGCATCTCCTCGTGGCTCAAGTTCGTATCCTCCTATCCCATAAGACCCTCAGTTGGGTGAATCATCACGCACAGTGACAGAAGCTAACCTTCCGCCGGTTTCACACGCACCACTTCAGCCACTGTTGAGTTTCGATAACCCTATCTCGACGTACCCAGGATCATCTGGGTATAATCCGTCTGGATACCCATCTGACTATGGGACTCATGATCCGTATCTTACAGCTGCACAATACCATCATCTTTACCCTTCTTCTTACCCTCCAGTGTATCCCACGGGATACCCGGCACAGGATTATCAATACCCGTCATACCAACAACCTCCTCCTGTTCAGCAACAGCAAACTCAAGAGATCCTAGAGAGGTTAGACAGGGTCGAGCATGTGGCTCATGAGAACAAAAAGAAGCACAATGGTTTTGTCAAGGGTCTTATGAGCCTTCTCAAGGGCAAGAAGAAATAGGGTGATGTTGGGTTGTTTTGTTTGTCATGTAATAAAGTCCCTACGAGGACGTTTATTTTGTTTCATGTACCAAGTCCCTGCGTGGACTTATTTCAGTTTTAGTAGCCCCTACGTGGGCAGTGTTTTCAGTAGCCCCTGCGAGGGCAGTTTGTGATGTTTTTCTCAAGTCCCTTTTCGGGCAACGTTGTAATCGTTTCGTAATTTTAATGAAGTTATTTTGATTTTAAATATGTATTTTACTATATCATGCTACTTCATTTCAAAATTTATTTAATCCACCTAAGAAATTCTTAGAGGTATAACCTAGCCAAAATATTAGATGGCTATAATGGTACAACCTTTTTAAGATAAGGACTCTCTGTTAACATCTGAAAACATGTTAACATTCCTAGCTGTGCGATACGAGAAACCACATAAGCTTCCTAAATGTGCTTGGGTTTCCAAGTCACTTTTGTATAGCCTGTATGATCAATGCGAATCATGGCTAATAAACATCAATATGATGTATACACTACAACATCCATTAGAGATGCATGCTTCTAAGCAAAAGGTGTAATAATGACAATGAAAGTGCTATTTATAAACTTCTTGTCAAAAAGGCGATGAACTTTGTTCGACCCTTAAATGATCACTGATCCAAAGGATCGTTGATTATATTCTAATCGTCCCTGTGGCAAGCTTCCTAAGCTATTTAAATGTCCTTCGAGACGAACTTTGTATAAAATGATTATCTCTTTGAGTATTATTATTTTTATGGTCTTTATGGTTTAATAATACCATGACCATCTACTTATCAATACGATGATATAATATGTAAATTAAATATATCATCTATGTTTGATATAGTATTTAGAAATGGCTGGCTCGGATGAAGCAAACAGTCATCCTACAGAAGGCAACAACACCAGGATTAATATCTCTGGTGCCGACCTGCAAGCAATGATCACCGCAGCAGTTTCTCAAGCGGTAGATGCTAAGTTTAAAGAGCCTAGTATTGTTAGGTCTCAAACTCATACTAATAAGAAAAGTGAGTCTCAGCACTCATCTAACCAGGGTAGTGAACCCAAGAGGCAGATAGTCCTCAAGCCGACTCCTAGGTACACCAAGGGTTGTACCTACAAGTACTTTGTCTCCTGTAAGCCTAGGGATTTTACTGGAGAAAAAGGAGCGATTGATTGTATGAAATGGTTAGATGAGATGGAAACTGTAATAGACATCAGCGGATGTGCTAAGGAGGATGTAGTTATGTTTGTATCACAATCCTTCAAGTCTACTGGGAAGGTTCACCTATATAATCTTTCTTGGGAGAAGTTTGTAGATCTTGTAAACGACACTTACTGCCCTCAACACGAGGTTGAGAGGATTGAATCAGATTTCCTCACCCTAGTAATGAAGGATCTGGATTGTAGATCCTATGTGACTAGTTTCAATTCAATGTCAAGGTTGGTACCATATTTAGTCACTCCTGAACCCAAACGCATTGCGCGTTTCATCGGTGGTTTGGCCCCTGAAGTAAAAAGGAACGTTAAGGCTTCTAAGCCAACCACTTATAGATCTGCTGTGGATCTATCTTTGTCCCTCACTTTGGATGTTGTGAGGAGTAGGGCAAAGAAAACCACTGATGAGGGGAAGAGGAAAAGAGAGGAAGACAAGTCTCCTCAGTTGAACAAAAAGGGCAAAGGGAACTCTGGTTCCAAAAAGGGGCAGTCAAGTGACAAGCCCAGATGTAAGACTTGCAATAAAAGGCATTTTGGAAAATGCAACCAAGACCCACAGGACAAACCATGTGGGATCTGTAAAAAGAAAGGGCACAAATCTGTTGAGTGCCGAAATATAAAGGATGCAACTTGCTGTGGTTGCAATGAAAAGGGGCACATTAAAACCAATTGCCCCAAGAATGCCAAGAAGCCCGAGGAGGCAAAGAAAAACAATGCAAGAGTTTTTCAGATGCAAGCGAGGGAAGCGGTGAATGACGAGAACGTCATAACAGGTACCTTCCTCATCAATAATAATTATGCTAGAGTCTTATTTGATTCCGGTGCTGATAAATCCTTCGTAGACCATAAGTTCTCTAAGTTGTTGAATTTGCCTATTAAGACTCTAGACATAAAATATGAGGTAGAGCTTGCCGACGGTACCTTAGAAACAGCTTCAACTCTTCTTGATGGATGCTCTATATCCATCAAGAATCATTCTATCCCGCTTTCCCTCTTACCAATGAAATTGGCTGGGTTTGATATAGTTTTAGGCATGGATTGGTTGTCGCATAACCAAGCCCAAATTGCCTGCGATAAAAAGCTAGTTATTATCAAAACCCCTTCTGGCGAATCAGTCACTATTCAGGGAGATACACAATACGGATTACCCAGTAATGTGTCTATTCTCAAGTTAGCACAGTGTATGAAAAGTGGATGTGTCATCTACATGGCACAAGTGACTGTGAATGATCCAAAACCAAAGTTGGAAGACATCCCGATCATCTCAGAATATCCTGATGTCTTTCCTGACGAATTACCTGGATTACCTCCTGAGAGGCAAGTAGAGTTCAGGATAGACATACTACCAGGATCTGCACCTATTGCACGAGCTCCTTATCGCTTAGCACCTACTGAAATGAAAGAGCTTAGGACCCAATTGGATGAACTATTGGAGAAAGGTTTCATACAACCTAGTTCTTCGCCTTGGGGAGCTCCAATATTGTTTGTGAAAAAGAAGGACGGATCAATGTGCTTATGCATTGATTATCGTGAACTAAATAAGGTAACGATCAAGAATCGCTATCCCTTGCTCAGGATCGACGACTTGTTCGATCAACTCCAAGGGGCAAGCTACTTCTCGAAGATTGATTTGAGATCTGGGTATCATCAACTCAAGGTTAGGACTGAAGACGTGCCTACGACGGCATTCAGAACAAGATATGGACATTACGAGTTTTTAGTGATGCCTTTCGGGCTCACTAATGCTCCAGCAGCATTCATGGACCTCATGAATAGAGTCTGCAAACCATACTTAGATAAGTTTGTCATCGTCTTCATAGATGACATACTTATCTATTCCCGTAACCAGGTTGATCATGAGAAGCATCTTCGATGTATCTTAGGATTGCTTCAACAGGAGAAGTTGTATGCTAAATTCTCCAAATGTGAATTTTGGCTTCGTGAAGTCCAATTCCTCGGACATGTTGTCAGTGAGCGAGGTATCCAAGTAGATCCCGCTAAGGTAGAAGCCGTAATGAATTGGGAAGCACCCAAGACTCCAACCGAAATACGTAGTTTTCTGGGTTTAGCTGGATATTATAGAAGATTCATTGAGAACTTCTCGAGAGTAGCCGCACCATTAACATCCTTGACCCGTAAGAATATTAAGTTTGATTGGGGTCCGAAACAACAAGAATCTTTTGAGACTCTTAAGAAAAAATTGAGCAATGCTCCGGTGCTAACCTTACCTAATGGAATCGAAGAGTTTGTCGTATACTGTGATGCTTCACACACCGGCATGGGTTGTGTGCTCATGCAGCGAGGCAAGGTGATTGCCTATGCATCACGAAAACTAAAAGTGCATGAGAAAAATTACACCACCCACGATTTGGAGTTGGGTGCCGTTGTATTCGCACTAAAGTTATGGAGACATTATTTGTATGGAACTAAATGTGTGATCTTTTCTGATCACAAAAGTCTCCAACATTTGTTCAATAAAAAAGAGCTCAATATGAGACAGCGCCGTTGGATGGAGACCTTAAATGACTATGATTGCGAAATTCGCTACCATCCAGGTAAAGCGAATGTGGTCGCAGATGCTCTCAGCCGAAAGGAAAGAGTTAAACCAATTAGGATCAATGCCAAGAGCATTGAGTTGAAGAATAGTCTGAATGAAAGAATATTAGCTGCATAGAAGGATGCTGTGTTGGAAGCTAACCTTCCAAATGAAAAGTTAGGTATAACTGTCGAACAGTTAGCACCTAGGAAGGATGGAATTCTCAGAATGAACGGAAGGATTTGGGTTCCTATTCAAGGAGGACTGCGTGATATAATCCTCCAGGAAGCCCACAACTCTAAGTACTCAGTTCACCCGGGAGGTGATAAGATGTATCAAGATTTGAAAGCTAATTATTGGTGGATAGGATTGAAGAAATCTATTGCCACCCATGTAGCTAAGTGCTTGACCTGTGCTCAGATTAAAGCTGAACATCAAAAGCCCTCAGGTTTACTACAACAACCAGAACTCCCTACATGGAAGTGGGAGATGGTAACCATGGATTTCATAACCAAGTTACCTAAAACAAGGCTTGGAAATGACACAATATGGGTTATTGTTGATAGACTGACTAAGTCAGCTCATTTCTTGCCCATAAAGAAGACTCATAGCTCCGACAAATTAGCCCAATTTTATGTAGATAAGATTGTAGCTCTACATGGAGTACCGGTAGCTATTATCTCGGATAGAGATACTAGATACACCTCTCATTTTTGGAAAAGTTTCCAACAATCATTGGGCACACGTTTGAACTTTAGTACCGCTTACCATCCTCAGACTGATGGACAGAGTGAGCGTACAATTCAAACTTTAGAAGACATGCTTCGTGCATGTGTTATTGATCTAGGTGGTAGTTGGGATGACCACCTACCATTGATCGAGTTCTCCTATAACAATAGCTACCATACAAGCATTAAGGTTGCGCATTTTGAGGCATTATATGGTAGGAAATGCAGAACGCCTGTTTGTTGGGCAGAAGTAGGAGAAGCTCAGTTGTCAGGACCTGATATAGTCCTTGAAACAACAGAAAAGATTGTCCAGATTCGGGATCGCCTGAAAGCTGCCAGGGATAGGCAGAAAAGTTATGCTGATAAGGGGCGAAAACCTCGAAAGTTTGAAGTAGGCGATAAAGTTCTATTAAAAGTGTCACCCTGGAAAGGTGTGATGCGTTTTGGTAAAAAGGGCAAGTTAAGCCCTAGGTATATTGGACCATTCGAGATTATCGAATGCGTCGGCAGTGTAGCTTATAAGCTAAACCTGCCTGAGGAGCTGAGTGGAATTCATAATGTGTTTCACATTTGTAATCTCAAGAAATGCCTAGCCGACGAATCACTGGCTATGTCTCATAAAGACGTACAAATTGATGAAAGCTTGAGATTTGTTGAAAGACCTATATCGATCGAAGATCAACAAGTTAAAAAGCTCCAAAGAAAGCATGTACCTATAGTAAAGGTCAAATGGGAAGCCCGTAGAGGTCCCGAGTATACGTGGGAAGTCGAATCCACTATGCGACAAAAGTACCCTCACTTATTCCAGTAAATCTCGGGGTCGAGATTTCTTTTAAGGGGGTGAGGATGTAACACCACGTAAAAACGTGTCCAATTATGTAAAGACACGTGTCCTGAACTCTAAAGGTGTGAAAGATTTAGTTTGAAGGACCAAAGTTGTCGAATAGTGAAACTATGAAACCACAGGGACTAAAAGTGTCAACATGCCAAACTTGTGCCTCTGAATGACCCTCCATAATGAATATATTCTTAAACGAGTGATTGATTGGATATAAGAAGCCGTTTATGAAAATAATCGGAAGATTATTAAATTACAAGGGTTAAACGTGTCAACATGTCGTTTCTGACCTCTGAGTGACCTTTTAAAGAAACCAAGACTTTGAAACATTCAAATATACTCTTAAGAATAAGTGGTATAAATTTCACGTGGTTTCGATATCGTTAAGCACGTTTTCAAGACTTTGGGCCAAAAGTGTCAACTTGATGAAACTTGCTTTCATAGTGATATTTAACGAACCCGAGCCTAACGAGGTTTGTTTATATACCCTTGGGCCCCAAGAAATTAACTACAAGGGTCTCTATTTCCTAAAAATCATGTTAAAAGGGGTTTTAAAGCACCAGGGACTAAAACTGCCAGCTTTCAAAATTGTTTCCCGGTTTAACAGGTCCAAGCGGCCCGCGTAAGACACCCTTAAGTCTTACGCGGCCCGCCTCAGCATGCCCAGATCAGAAAAACACCTGCAGGTGCGGGTTTGGCTTGTTCCACCGCCTTAACCTCAAAGTTATCGACTTAGGGAGCTGTAAGTCGGTTAAATTTAATAGCTTGGACACCTGGGTCAATCTCAGAGCCTCCAATTACACCTGGAAGTGATCTAAATGCTTGGACATTGCTATATAAAGGACCTTAGTCCATGTGTTCTTGGCACATTATTTGCAACAACTTCAAAAGGACTTGCTATGGAGCTTCCATCAGTAAGAAGAGGATTAACAAGTGTAGAAAAGTTTGCTAGGACCTTAAGTAAGCTTCTAATTTCTTGTTTAGTCATTTAATTTAACTTAATTACTCTAAAGTCAAACTTATCGTAAAATTAGTTTGACTTTCGCTTTAATTACTTGTGGCTTAACCACTGATCAAATTGGAAGTGGTTATAGAACCACATTAGTGTAGGTGATTAACCCTTAAAAGGGCACCTCATAATTATCTCGTTTGACTGGTCAATTGTCGGGTCATAGTAGTTTGACAAAAAGTCAAACTGGGCAGAATGTTTGAAAATGATTAAAATTAATAAACCAGAGGTTCTAAATTATATTTTAACATTCTAATGACTTGGTAATTAATATTAAAACATGTTTTACCTGTCCTAACCCGGCAATTAATAGTCTAAGGCCAGTTTATAACCGAAAGTCGCAAAAGCTTGACTTTTGCTTTGACTTTCAGTTCTGACCCGTTCAAGCTTAATTCTCCCATGTTTTAAGCTTCCATTAGGACCATATTACTTAGTAGTATAACCCTCTGGAGTTATATTGCATGGTACCTAGTGGTTTGAATTATATGCACTTGATCGTAATTATGCTTAGTAATGCCATAAACGCCCTTTTTACATACAACTGAGATTTTTAACAATGTGATTGGACTAACACCTTTGCTACTAATATTTAGACATGTCCTAAAATTTTGACATCAATTTGAGGTCTAGAATTGAAGTTATGCTCAATAGCGTGATTAAGGAACTTTTTGTTATTTAAATGGCGTAATTAGTATGAAGCCTATCTAAACCCAATTTTTGGCACCAAGCTTCATACCTACTGATGTAAAATAATATTTTGGGATTTTGAAAGATTTTTAATTATTTTTAGGCTGAGCATAACATAGGATTAAGGCTTAATTTCGGAAAATGTCGGTTTTACCCTTTTCATGCATAAAATGAGTTTTACTTAACTTTTTAATGCCAAACCTTTTGCTACTGAACTTATATAATAAATAAAGTATTTTGAACTTTATAAACTGATCAAAAACTTAGATTTACTATTTAAACCCGAATAACCCTTGAAACCGACTTTTAAGCATTTTTACCACCTAGTATGGGTCAAAACTATATTTGACATATAAAACTTATTACCCACTGATGTTTTAAGCTAATTTATATAATTATACAGTAAGCTAAAGTTTTTAAACTCAGAAGTCTATTTTTACCTTTAAAGCCTATGTAAAATTACCAAAATGCCCCTACGGGACATAGTTTGGCTATATAATATAATTTTCACATATATAAAGTATCATACTGATATAACTTATAAAAAATACATATTTTTACTGATTTAACCAGACCTGAAACTCAGTTGCACAATTAAACTCTTTTATGGGCATTAAAATTACCAAAATGTCCTTATGGGACTTATTTTGGTTTAAATTACTTTTTGGGCATATATGTTAACATCTTACTGATGTATTAACATATTTTAAGCATAATAATGATTAAGACCTGTATATAATTTATTTGGTTACCCGTTACGTGTTTACGCGTTCGGATCGGCTTATGTGACTAGTTTACATAAAATAGTCGAAACGGGTCAAACCTTATCATTAAGTTCTCAAATTCCAGAATGTGTTTAATTTACCCATATTATACAAGTATCCAAGCTTGTCGGGTCTAAATCACATTCTATTCCGGTCCCCGTTTAATCAAGCGCTTAGAACCGTAAGGTTTCTTTCTAGCTAGCCGGTCTAAGTCCTTGACTAAATTAAAGACCCGTTAGCATCCTAATAGGTTAACAAACCTTCTATACAGATTAAATAGCTTCCGGTAGAAGGTGCCTTCAAAAAGCTTTAAGATTTCACTGCTAGCATCAGGTAAATACTTTTAACTTATTTTCCGTATACGGGCTTGGGATATGGTATTATAATAATACCACTTGGTCGGGTATGAAATCATTTAATCGGATTGTGATTAATAAATTGCATAACCCGTTTTAATCTGTCTTGTTTGATAACATAAGCATTGGGGGTTAACGACCGTGTCCTGGATATCCTCGGCTCATTTTATTGAAAATGGCCACGACCTATGCACGGGGTGTAGGCATACACCTGACAGATGCAAATGCTAAATATAAACCCACATGTTGGGGATAACTCCTTTGTGGGTTCTATAAGTGGTGAGTCGGTTAATCACGACCGGCTTCCAACCGGCCCCAATTGTATGACAAACATATAAATCCGTATACAAGATTATATTTAAATAATTGTCCCAAGTTATAAAAGATTTATGCCATGGGCACCTAAATCAATTTTCTTAAATGTTTTCAAAAGAGTCAGTTAATTGTATTTACCAGTGTAAACTGACGTATTTTCTTAAAGACTGATTTGACAGGTACCTCTCGAAATAGGCTGGAGCTATAGGGTGTCAATAGAGGATCTTGCAAATCCATAAGATGCCTGAATTCTGTTATTTTGTTTCTTGTATTTTTATGATCCGCCTGTGGATCTTATTACATTCCAGTCTGTACATTCATAAACTCGAACACTCAGACAATATGGTTTGTAATAGTTTATTCACCAAGCCTTCCGCTGTGCTATTATATTGTGTGTATTGACTATGATGATATCAACTACGTCACGATACTCCCCGCCGGGCCCACCGGTCATATGTGGAAATATCGGGGTGTGACAGTACCAGCCATCATGCTCGCATAAGCCAGACAAGCGTTATTGAAAGACTCTTCCATTTTTTCCAGAACCGCTTTATGCTCTTCGTCCTTCTTCTTCATCGATTCGGAGAAATCTTTTAATTCCGCGGATACCCTGTCCCGGTCCTCAGCGGCCGAAGCAGCAGCCGCTTGAGATGACTGGTTCTGGGTAATCAGTGACTTAACCTTTTCCTGTTAAGCTTGAAGGTCTTGGGTAAGCTGGGCCATCTTCCTCTCAACATCCGGGGTTCGCTGAATTTTACGCTTCAAAGAGAGAGTCTCTTTCTACAAACTCTCCCTCACCGACTCAGCCTCAACCCACCTTCGATACAGCTCAGTCACAAAAACGTTAGATTGAGCTTGATTGGATAGAACCATAGCACCCAAATCCTGGCTTTTCATCTTCCGACTCCTGGCATGGTCCAGCGGAGTGCTAATGTTACAAAGGAGGGTTCTTGCAACGAGCTCATCCATCACTGAGTCTCTGTTTCGGATGTCCCAATCCGGAACAAATTTTTCATCGGCCGTCACCGGGTCAATCTCCATATCATCTGAAAAAGCATCTGCATATCGACATCAACTCAGGTCCGAACCAAGATGGAGGAAGTGAAGACACTTGATCTTCCTCATCATCAATAAAATAGTCCGGACCCAAAGAAGAGTCCAAAACAGTACCTGAAAAAGTCACCACCTTCTGTTCACCATGAGTTTTTCCGTTAGCCTCCGGATTCTCCACCTCCATACTTTCTACTTCGTTTACAGGAAGAAAACCGCTAGAAAAAGTAGGAGGCGGTTCAGATCTAGCCCGTGCGACCTCTTCCTTAGAAAACTTGCCACCAGTGAGGTGCTCATCCAACTCAACCATCACATCACTACCAGAATGAGAAGAACCTCTTTTGTTTTTCTTCGGCTTCGGCATAGGAAGAGGATCAGACGAACGAATTTGTAAATGTTCATTCTTCCTCTTGCGAACCAGACCTTTCTGGTCGGCATTAGACATGACACCTTTACTCTTCAGCGAGGCAGAAGAAGGGCGATACTGTAAGGCTTCATCTAAATTACGTATCTCCGGATCATCATCCACGTCATCCAAGATAGACTTCTTTCCAGCCTAAGATCCAGAAGAGCCTGCCGCACCTTTTGTGGGTGTCGGAACAGAAGAAGTAGCTTCAGCAGTAGATGGCTCAGCTACGTCCTGGGTAACCAAAGGACGAATCTCATGGGCTGCATAAGCCACTTGCTTCATGAGAGGAACCTCACCCTCTCCTTGATCATCAAAGTCAAAATCCAGAACATCAAAACTAGGAACCTTCAGAGCATCCCTGAGAGACATCACGGCGCCTGCATTTTCAGAATAAAAAACAAGTTAGTAGAATACCAGAAGAAAAGTGCCGAAGGGGATGTAAAGGGCCGGAACTTACGATCACGCTTTCGGCGAATAACCAGCCAATCCCTATCCCCTTGGCTCCAAGAAAAACAGACTCGACCCAACAAAAGAAAATGCTCATGAAGAGGACGGATCGGGGACTTGTGTTCAATTAGGGCACGGGCTAGTTCTTGGTCGAAAACGAAGTCCTCGCCCAGATCGAAGGACATCGTCTGGTCCTTAAAGCGCCACCTCATATCCTTCCAGTTTTTCAAACTAGATCGTTCGTCTGAGGAAGGGGGAGGGATACCCTTCCGATGAGCAAAAGTATACCAATCTCCGGCAGAAATGAACTCATAAAAATACCGAAAAACATTCGGGTCCGGTCTCCGATCCTGGGCCCTACAAGAAATTTCGAAGTGGTTCACACGGCTTAATCCGAACGGATTAACTTGACAGATGTGAACCCTAAAAACTGAAGAACCCTAATTAAGAATACCGAAAAAGGGACCCTATAATTCGCGAAATTACAGACTCGCGTATAAAATGGAAACTTCCCCTGGCGAAAAGGGTAAATGGTTTCATCCTTGGAAGGAAGAACGGGACGGAGATCTAAAGGAATTCTATACTCACGAACAAACTTGTCCAACTGTCGTTGGGTAAGAATGCTCACGCTCTCTGACATGTTATCCTTACCAGGAGCCATTGTACAAAAACCAGGAAAAACGAACGCACCTTTTAAAAGAAGAAGAAGATAAGTAAGATTAAGAGGGTAACAGGCAAAAGAGGAAGAAGAGTAGAAAGGTAAAAATGAAAAAGTGAAAAAGGAATTTATAAGAAAAGTAAGGCGGTTTGGAGACGGTCAAATCAAACCGTCACCTCAACAGGCTCTCACGGTTCCCAACACGGGGTTTCGTAACCGTCACGCGTGGGTGACTGACGGTCAAGTAACTTAAGTCACCCACGCCACGATGTCACCATTCAGATCGTGCCACGTCATTCAACCAGAACTACTCCTGCAACGACACGTCATGCGGACGAAACAACTTACACAAACATTTTGCTAAGTCCCTTACGGAACTTAACAAACTGAGGGACTTGAAGATACATATCCGTGGCCGGACATGATCCCTTGGGCCGAACCGGACTGTACCCGAACGAACATATCTCATGTGTCCGTTCCCCATAACTCCGAGGACGAACCTCCATTTAAGTGCATCTGGACGAATAATGTCATCTCAGTTGACCATTATAAATAACCCATTAAGTACAAGGCCAAGTACAATTTTCTGAACCTTCGTCCTTATTTTCTCTCTCTACTTTCTCTCCGGAGGGTGGTCGCAGAGGGGCCCTCCCATCTCTGCGGCGAGCCTAACGGTTTTCTGTTTTGCAGGACGACTCTTCAGCTCTTGTATAAGATCCAAACCCTCGATTACAGGCTCCGGCCTAAACTCGATTCTTTGGTTCTTCAGTATCCACATACACACAAAGGCCTTGAATGAATCGTAGAGAGGAAACAAAGGTTTAGTGAGAGAAAGAGTGATTAAGTGTGCAAAACATACATAAATTGAAGCGAAGATAAATTAAATTGGAATGTATTTGGCGTCCAGGAGAAGAAAGGAGCGGACTTTAAGATCTTTTATAACTTGTATTTTCAAATTAATTTGGGGTCCAAGTCCAAAGAAAAAAATAGCCATGTAGGACTCATTTGGATATCTATTATGGATGGTTATTGTTATTATTAAATGACAAAAAAAGTACTGATTTAAACTATTTGCAAATAAGTTTTTTTACATAAGACTAGAGGGTATGGAGAGCCTCATCCCCAAGGGGATGGGTCGCCACGTCACCGTCACGTAGGAGAGGCTTCAAGGGGATGGACATAGGGGGTGGGGGATGAGCCCCTTTATGTATATATATGTATGTATGTATAGGTTATTGTGAGAGAAAGTGGCTTGTCCTCTCCGTCTGTGGGGAGCCGAAGTTGCCGAGCCGGAACCAGGGGGCGGTGTGGGGGACCGGCCGGGCCAAGCCGGGCCTCAGCCGGCCCCCATACCCTCTTGTCTAATCGGATATAAAATGAAATGGTAAAACATCTATTATGCATTTTTGCTATAAATTGATCTAAACAGGTAGATTTTTTAAATATGAAATATCATGATGTTTTTGGGTTTTCTTTGTTACTGTTGTAATGAACCGAAACAATATTTATCGAATAACATCAGTACATGTGCCATTATTATCATTCATTACATCGGTATTATATTCATTTTGGTTTTCACCCGATATAAAACACGTTATTTTTACCATTGCGTCGACGTTTCCATTTGATTTTAGTTAGAAAAACAGTTCGTCCCGCCACGAAGCGCGGGTACAACCCACTAGTTATTATTATTTTGCAAGTTGGGTTGAGGATCTTTTTTATTTTTTAATTTCCAAAGCGCAGAGTGTACAGTCAAATTGCTTGCTTGATGAGGGAGGGAGGGAGGGGTTTTTGTTTTTATTATTATTATTCTGCATGTACAGTTGTTTGTTATGATTTGGATCGAATCCTATTTATTAGTTGTAGTTTTCCATATACCACTTGTTAAATAGATCGATCCACTTGGTACTTCTTTCTTTTATGGTTTAGGTTGTCATTGTATCCGATATCAGCTGAGCTGGATCTAAGAGATTTAAACCACAAGGATGCTTATGCCGGTCGGTTCCTTGGAAGATCTAAATCAATTTTAAAATGTCTGAATAAAAACTACTCAATTATTAATAGACTAAAATTTGCAAGCAGCTGAGTCAGTTATTATGAAATAAGGAAATGGTGGTTGATTGTTTGGGGTTTGCAGCCATCCGCGTTGCAAGGAGCTCAAGTTTCTGTTGTGCATTCTTTTTTTTTTTTTTTAACGGCCAACAAACTCAATCTCGAACACTATCGGGGCACCCACTGGACAAACGGAGTACTCCGAGAGTAACCCGAGTCCACCACCAATTCCGGGGAAAACCCGGTAACCCACCCGCCCGTAGGCACGACAATGAAAATACCGGTAAAACCCGTTTGGCTCAAGGATCCAACCCAAGTTTCTCTGGGTCTCCTATCATTTCCCACCAGTGCCTCACTCTACACCAAGTGGGAGCCGAACCTGCATCTCACAAGTGAAATGCAAGCCCTCCACCACTTGATCTAGAGATCATTGGCTCTGTTGTGCATTCTACTTGCACTCATTTTAACTAGTTCTATAGCCGTTGTCAGGTATTAATGCTATAATAACATAATTAGTTTACTTTTTGTGTACTAAACAAAAATAATAATTTTTTTAAAGTAAAATAAAATGAACACTTAATAGCAGTGGGAACAACTGTTTTTTCATTATGTTTGTTTATTTTACTTAAAACTGTAATAGAAAATAGTTAAGTATAATAAAAACTAATTACACCAGTGTAGCAGTGGGAACAACTTGAAGTATGATGCACTTTTCAAAGAAGAGAGTTGCATCTTTACTACATATACAATTCTAAGTTAGGGGAATAGTTTCCCTCTTGAACCAACTTATTTTTAATTTAATTTTATTCCCGGTTTAAAATTACGCTTTCGTCCTTTGTTTAAAATTACGTTTTTTTCCCAGCTAAAAATAAAATTATAATCTTGCACCTAGCTCAAAATTACGTTTTTGCCCTCGGTTCAAAAACTCACTTTTAATTTTGTTCCCAGTTTAAAATTACGGTTTCGCCTAGTTTAAAATTATGCTTTCGTCCTTTGTTTAAAATTACGTTTTTGCCCCCAGCCCAAAATAAAATTATAATTTTGCCCTAGCTCAAAATTACGCTTTTGCCTTCAGTTCAAAAACTCACTTTTAATTTTGTTCCTAGTTTAAAATTACGGTTACGCCCTCCGTTTAAAATAACGTTTTTGCACCCAGTTCAAAATAAAATGTTGTTTTTTCCTCTAGCTCAAAATTACGCTTCTGCCCTCAGCTCAAAATTACGTTTTTGCCCACAGTTCAAAATAAAATTATGTTTTTCCTCTAACTCAAAATTATGATTTTGCTCTCAGTTTAAAATTATGATTTCGCCTTCAGTTCAAAATATAATTTACAATTTTGCCCTCTGTACAGACATACATGTTATGAGAGAAATATTCGGCTTATTGCCCCGCAACGCGGGCGGGGCAAAAACTAGTTTAATTTAATATGTAACTTTGTTTATAAGAAATTTATTAACACAATAATGAATTATATATATTATGTTCAACCTGTGTGGTAGACGTCCATTGGTCGAGCACATATACACATTGAAGGTAAATAGTGCATATCTGTCTGGCCTATAGAATATTATGAGAAACTCGAAATAATAAATCTTAAAAAAATATAACCGTTAGATGGGGTTGGATAAAATATGAAACCGGAACTATTTTGGCAAGGTTTGTAAAGAATCGGGTACTAACCAGTAAATTGAGGATATCTTGCATTTTGTAATATAATACTCATGGTGTTGATGTTTTTTATAGTTAATACGCATTGGCTTTTGGAATCAAAATGCACCGTAGCGTCTCATGCCTTTTAAAACCAAGCAACATTGAAAGTGATTTATATAACATGTCAATATGTTTGCATTATTTTGTTAATATATCAATCATTAATTAATAAAACCATCGCACGAAAGGTGAGTAAACCCTAATTAAAATTTCGATCAGTGATTATCTTCGGTTCATTTCAATTTCTTTAGATATGTACTAACGAGTTTTTCAACAAAACTACCTCGATTCTGATGCAGTTTTTGATACGGCTTGAAATAAATATTAAATTATAATGGGAAGTGCGATAGATGCCGTTGGAGAACCGATTCCGACATCGGCAGTGATGATTCAGCGTCTAAGCTTATCACAGGTAGATGCACAGGCCAAAATATCGCTTTTTTGAATAAATCTGCATTCGGTTTCTTACTTATAGGTGCATCATAACGAACATGATGCAACCATTATATATGAACTTAATTAATAATTATATTTAAACAAAGTTGTTCAACCTGAACACGAACCTTATATTTATTCGTGTGAAAACATTAACCTTGTCTTGGGCACACTAAAAATCGTGTAACTTGAACAACCTTTTTAACTGGTTTATCTAAATGTGTCAAACAGGTTGGAAGACATTTATCATAATGTTTTAGTTAGGTTAGTGGGTTTTAAAAGAAGGGTTAAATGGGTTGGTGGCTTGACATGTATAACTAAACTGGTTAAAAAGGTCAATCCGAACGCAACCTGTTTGATTAAACAGGTCCCAAGCATGACCCATTTAGTAAATGGGCTAGATATTCGTGTCGTGTTTCGGTTCAGGTCTAACTGTCAACCCTAATTTTGACATTTTGGCTTTGAATCTACGTTATAGATAAAGTAATTTAGGTTATAAAGCTGACTATTAACATGGTATTATTTATAAAACAGGGGATCGTGCAGTAAAAACCAACCAAGGGCTCAATCTTGTCTACATGCATGCACGGAGAAGTTCCTTCACACATGCTGTAAAGTAGGTGTACTTGCCAATTTGCAGGTTTTATGCCTCTTTCGTTGTCTACAAGATGGACACTTCGGACAATTTGGTTATTAAGTTTGGGTTAAAACAGGTCATATTTTGCTTAAAAGAAATGGGCTAATTTAGGTTGGTTTGGCTCGTAAACATTTTTTCGTCAATCTTCAACTTTTTAGATATATGTATTATGTTAATTGTGATCAGAAAAGAATACCATGACAATAGTAATTTAGACTTTTAACAAATGATATAAGAGGGGTGTTGAGATTGTGTAATGTTTGTAGCTAGGTGAAGTAGGGCTATAACTTGGCGTGGTAGGAATATAACCAGGGGGTACGACTGTAACTAGGTGGGAGGTGCGGGGCTGTAGAATGGGGAGGTTTGGTTGTAAAACGGGGAAGTAGAGCTGGCTGGTGAGGTAGGGCTGTATGACGTAGATATAGGGCTCTAGGCAGGGATGTGGGGATGTAACTAGCAGACACAAGCTTAGACTATGGGGTATGGGGCTTGGGTTGGGGGAAAACGCCCAAGCCACCACCCCGGGTGGGCTTGGGTTGGGGCATGGCCCTTGGGGCTTGGGTTTCAAGCCGGGCGTGGGGCGGTCTTGAGATCCTAGCTGGCTGCCTCCCATTCGCTGACCCCGCCATGTCATAGCGGCCATTTAAAAGTTTGAATTTTAAATTCAAACCGTTTGGCTACCCCAATCCGCCACCTGGGTCCCAACAACCCCTATAAATATAACCCCCAACCCCACCGGTTCCCCCATCCCACGAACCCGCTACCCCACCGGCTACCCACTTCATTCCACGAACCCGCTACCCTACCGGCTACCCATTTCATTCCACGAACCCGCTACCCCACCGAAGAACATGGCATCTTGGACTCAGGAGGAAGAATTGGCTCTCGTCACAAGCGTCGTTGACGCTATGAAGGGGCGGCAACCGGGCCAAACAAAATATTGGCCGGAAGCATTCGCAACCTACCGACATAACGTCGGAAACGACCGCCACAACCTCAACCCGTGCCAACATAAATGGCGCGAGCTACGGCCCAAACTCAATCGTTTCAAGGCTTACTACGAAGCCGTTCCGAGCGGCGAGTTAAGCCACGAGGACCGGGTGGCGGTGGCGAACATAGAGTTTCGAGGCAAGGAGCGAAAGGCGTTCGATAAGATCGCCCTTTTTGAAATTTATCTAACGCTCTAGGTTTGTTATTTTGTAATTTCTAGAAATTATGTAATTTTTAGGATTATGTAATCTTTAAAATTTTAATGAAATTGTAGGTTTTTTTATAAATGTTGTGTGAATTTTATAATTTTTTTTTAATAATCTGCCACGCGGTGCATCCAACCCACGCCCCGCCATACCCCACGGACACGTCACTAGGCGATGGGGGGGCTCCCATTTCACGTGTCAACTCATGCCCCAACCCAAGCCCAACCAAAGCCCCACCATACCACACGGTCTTATAGTTGGGTGAAGATACCCGACCTGAAAGGTCATTGTCAATAAGGGACGGCTGATGAGTTAAATTGCCCAGAAAGGTGAAGATAAAGTGTGATAAAAGTGTAAGAAGGGCCAAATAACATAATTAAAAAATTGCATTACTTCTAGCTGTCTTTCATGACAGATGGCCTGACAGGAGCTGGTGGTATTGGAAGGGCCTGAAGGATCATCCAATCAGGACGAGCATACATGGGTTAGCATATTATTTTTGTATCATTTTGTTTATCAAGGCATATTTAGGCTATTATATTGTTACTTTCTATTTATGGAAAGTTTTATTGTAACATCATACATGTATATTTTAGCCTTAATGAAATGATTCAGGTTGTCAATGTCAATGGTGCATGTTTTACCTATTTTTAGAAGTCTTAACAATAACTGGCCTTTTTAAGTTTCAAGTTTCCACTTTTGGCCATTAAGCATATATGCATGCACTAGAGGTGACATATTTTGGTCTTTTAACTTTCAAACTTTTGTCCTTTGAGCTTATGCGCATACACTCAATGTGAAAATTTTGACTCATTTACTTATGAATGAGTCTATTCATATATATTTTTGTAATCTCAAATGGGTCAGATGAAATAATTTCTCAAATGGGTCAACCCAACTGTTGTATGTCAAGGTAGTAGATAAATACAAAGCAAGAGTGGAAGTCTTTTGCTTTTCATTGTTAGAGTGACTTATTATGTGAGATTTTGATTTCAGTTTTCAACTCTTAATCATCAGATTTAAGTTTATAATAGTGCACAGTTCTTAGTTTATAGTAGTTCACAGTTCTTAGTTTTGTTCATAGTATTAATTATAAATAGTTATTAATATAAGAAACTTACTTGAGCCCGGGAAGCAATCCCGGGTGATAACCTAGTTATACGATATAATAGTGACATTTATTGCACCCCACCAATAAGTTACGGAATAAGTATAATTTTTCACTTCAATAATCCATCAATATTCCAAATGTGTTGTTGAAAAAAGTTCCAAGTGTTACTTCAAATTATATTATATAACTAGTTGATGCCCCGCCCGCGTTGCGGGGCGATAACCGAATAATTCCCAATCAATTAAAAAAAGACTACTATAATTTTGGTAGGGAAAAAAACAAAAACGATGTTAAGACCGTAATTTTGGGCTCAGGGCAAAACTATAATTTTTCAGGACTAATGAGCGAGTGTTAGGCAGCTCCTTGACACGAAAAAAAATTAAATGGAGTCAACCAATTAAAACATAAAAAACCTTTATAGTTTTGAATTTTAATTCAGGGATAAAATCGTAAATTAAATGGACCAATGGGGAGTGCCAAGAATCTGCCGGCATGACTGCAATTTTACACTGGGGGAAAATTGTAATTTCACCAGGAAAACAAACAAAAACGATGAAGAAAATATAAAATAAGTTGAGGGCAAAATCGTAACTTGGCTGTGCGAAAAAAAACTAATGACAAAACTATAAATTTATACGGGGCAAAATCTTAATTTTGAAGCGAGTGCAAAATTGAAATTTTTAGCTGGGAGCAAAAGCGTAAATTTATTTTTAAGTGGGGGTAAAAACATAAATTTGAACTGATGGCAAAATCGTTATTTTAATGGAAAAAAACTAATGGCAAAAGTGTAAATTGAAACGGGGCAAAATCGTAATTTTGAACCGAGGGCAAAATCGAAATTTTTAGCTGGGAGCAAAAGCACAAATTTATTTTTAAGTGAGCGTAAAAACATAATTTTATATTGATGGCAAAGTCGTAATTTTAAGACGGGATAAAATCGTAAATTTGTTGGGCTAATAACGGAGTGCCAGGCAGCTGCCTGGCACCGTTAAAGTTGCTGCCCATTTAAACCAATAAAGCGCCACCACTATTGCCGCTCATGAGAATTGTATATGTTGAATAGTGACACTTATTAGACCCCACCAATAAGTCACGGAATAAGTATAATTTTTCATCATGCCCCTCATACTTCATATACTTTGCATTTAGCCTTTCAATATGTTTCTGGGCATTTTGGATTCAAGGTTCTACCTATTTACTTCAAATTATATTATATAATTATATTACATAATAGTCATACTTATTGTACACTACCAATTAGTCATTGAATTAATAAAATACAGTTAGGCAATAAGTTGGTATGGATGCTGTAACCCGCATGTAGAACCCATAACCGGTCCTAATTATTATATTAACCATAGAGATATTAAATAAACCGATCTTTGTGCTTATAATTATTTGAGTACCTGAATAATAATAGACCACTAATTGCAAACGTTGTAGGTCACATCGACGGAATCACATAAATCCATAGATACCTAAGACCATGTGTAGTGGGGCGTTTTTTTAAAACAAATTGCCCAATCACGCCCAATAACGCCCCTTCACCGCCCCCTGGGCGTTATCTTGCAAAAAAATGCTCCTTGGCGTGGTTTGAAAAACACCGAATGGGGAAAAGGTTGGCCAATAGCATTAGAGATTCCATTTGCTTGGCCAATAAGATTTTTAGGTGTTTTTTTTATTTTATTATACTACAAAACATATTGCCCAATAATGCCCCATCCCCACTACACCCATTTTAGACAACGCCCAATAATGCCCCATTGCTGACAGGGCTGCCACATGACGCAAAACGCCCAAGGGTGAATATTGCCCCACTACGCATGGTCTAACAAATATTTTATCTAACCCTTCATACTTCATAAAGATTGCATAATTATGTTTTATAGGCTTTTCAAATTCAATGTTTTACCTGGTTAATTCGAATTTTATTATATTATGTTCGTACATAATGCAAATTACTAAGAAGTCGCTAAACTTGTATATTTCATGAAGCACCTCATACTCTAAAAGCTATTGAAATTAGCATTTTAATATGTTTTGAGGCAAGTTCTAGATACCGGATCACTATAAATTTAATTCTAATAAAAAACTCCAAATAATGTCACATGATATTTTCTCCTTTAATTCATCAACATTTTACTTATATGGGTGGCTTTAAAAAATTTTATATGGTGTTCATCATTTTTTTTACTTACGTAACATATACTTTCAATGTGTTTTGAGGTATTTTAGATTCAAGGTTCTAAATGGTCATTTCAAAAGAATAGCTTTTATAACATTTTGAACAAAATTGGTGTTAATGTTATTTGAATCTATTCATCTTGCTATCAACCAAAACTTAGACAATACTTAATGGTGTAAGTGTATTTTTTTTTAAGAAAACATAAATTTCAGATTTACATAATGGTGCAAGTGTTTTTTTTTTTTTTTTTTTAATTTTAAGAAAACATTCAGATTTACATAACAAGAGGGTTTATCTGTACTTTATTGGAAATAGAAGGTCAAAATAAAGATTTGAGATATTTTTCTTCTTCCAGATATTTTGTCCTGCTTGAGATATTTTCTTGGTGGAAAGATTGAGATATTTTTATTCTTCATAAAGTTTCTTCTTTTTCTTTTAAAAAACAAAACAAAAGTATCCGCAAAATATATTATCATGTTTTCCGCGCTCCGTTATCTTTCCGGTTAAAAAAAAACCCTTGGGCCCCAACTACCTCCTCTCATTGGTCTATAAAATGCATCCATAACGTTTACAAGTGGCTACATAAGCATCCATAAACTTGCATGGCTAACCTGCTCGTAGAACCGAGTCCGGAACCTCCACCAGCCGACACCCAGTCGGTATCACTGGAAGATGGGTTTCTGAAATTCGGGTTCCACACAAGTCCACTCGCTTTTGGTTGGGCTTGTATCCCACAGCGGACATGGCGGCTGGGGCTTACGATCGATGCGGCTGGATTGACTCTCAATGGATCCAATGCAATACTAAACTTTCCCGACTCAGTTCTACCTAATCCTCTTCCAGAGTGTCCCACTGCTGATGACATCTATGCGGTTCCTGCACGTGCAGCAGCTGCTCGTCATCCGTCAAATAAGGAGGAGATTGGATGTGGTCCACCTGGAGAATTTATGGACCATGACGCAGTATTTGACATGCCAAATATGTTATCCGGCATGGCAGAGGGAATGCTGTGCTGAGCCCGCCACAGGATCAGTACGAAGATAGCTCCAGTGGATGGAATCTATGGGGCTACTATTGGAGATAAGCTCAATAAGCATGAATTAAGCTCTGAATATTCGTGCAAAGGTATATTTATAAGATGTTGGATTTTCGGTTTTTCATTGGTGTATGCAACTCAATATATTGGTTGTATCCATGTAGTTGACGTTTATTATATTAATATTAATATATAAACAAGATGTAAGGTATATTTATAAGATGTTGGATTTTCGGTTTTTCATTAGTGAATGCAACTCAATAGGTTGATTAATTATTGATTGATTTCGATCAGTTTCATCTTCTTATGTAGCATTTTCCATGCCTTCCAAATTGGCTAATGCAATTAATCGTGTTTGTATCAATGTTTTCATAACCGAACAGGATGTTGAACCGGTCTTCTTACTGGTTCACTGGTCGGATCAGATTTAAGAACCAGGCTATATATATACGAAATACATTATTATAGACGTAAATAATTCAGTCTGTACATTCAATTAGGGGACCCAGGGTGGGGGAATCTTTCCCGTGAGATTTGAGTTTGACGCGTGATGGAAACAAACAAACCACCACCACCCTCAAAGTTTGCGTGAAATGGAATTACTGTGATATTATTGACGTGTGATAAATGAAAGGTTGTGAGTGTTTATTGTTAGGTGTTGTAAGTGATAGACATTTCCATTAAAAAAGTTGTGAGTGATAAACGAGTGATGACTGATAACCACCCCTACCTCTTACATAAATAAAAAATTACTCCCTCCATCCCATTAAATGTGTCTTATTTTGAATTTTCAAAGTCTTTATTTATAAACTTTGACTTTAATTATATATTTTTTGTGTTATATAAAACTTGATGAAAATTAACCCGATAAAAATACTTGTAAAACACACTCAAATCATATAACTTTCATCAAGTATTATCTAACACAAACAAAATTATTTAAGGTCAAAGTTTATAAATAAAGACTTTGAAAATTCAAAATAGGACACTTTTAATGGGACGGAGGTAGTATATGTGTTGCTATTATTCATCTGACATGGTATCATCATGTCTTAGCTGTACCAATGCAAGTATGCATCATCATTTAACTTCTTTTTACTTTAATTTAGAAAAAAACAATTTTATTAGAAAACAACCCAAAACCCCGTACAGACCCACATTTACCTACTCTACATCACTATCTTCCTTCTCAGTTTTCTCCTCCCATCAATAGCACCGCTGTGCGTCGTCTACCGGATTTGTTTTTCGATCTTCACTCTCCTTTCTACACTGCTTCACAAACGGTTCGAAAGGGGTGCCCGGACCGGAGGTACCACCGGTCCGGTTTTCAAAACGTTGGTTTGTGTCGCTATTATCCGCTATATCCACCACTATATTCCCATCAAGCTTTCCTTCATCACCTGTTCTTTCGATATCGGTTGTGTTTCAAGGGTTGTGGTTCATTAACATGGGTCTTTTGTTATGGGTTCCCGAGCTTGTCCCAAAACATATAAATTATTGATTGATTTTGATATTTGTGGGATGCATATGCTCCTTTTTCCCCAAAAAGGTCGCGCCTCGGGCTCAGTCGATCGAGTACGAACGACTTAATAGCCGAATCGCAGAGATCCAGCTATCGGTAGCTGGATTTAAGCAAGTAAATTACCAATAAATACAATATATACATGTACGTTATGTAACGGTAACTATGCAACTTATGTATACCGGATGATGCATAATAAATCGCTTCCAGACTTCATAACATATATGATTTTTATCGTATGAATGTGCCTTAAATTATGATGTGATCAATATGATTACTTTGATTTAATTTTGATTATTTGAAGCAAATGATTAGTTTCAAATATGTTTTTTTTTTTTAAACAAAATTATTCAAAAAGAATGCTAAAATAGATTTTGGGGACTTCAAAACATATTGAAAATAAGTTTGATGGTTAAAAGGGGTATATTTGTTTTTGTTTTTTTTTAAAGGTAATAGAATGTGCGAATTTGTCATTCAAAATTTAATAAAAATTATAAATTTGCTGGTTATCATTTAAAATACATTAACTTACCAACTAAATTATGGGTCACCAACATTCCAATTTAATAGTGAAAAGGGTCTTCGACAAGATGATCCGATCTCCCCTTTCTTGTTCTTGATTGTTATGGAATGTCTCTCTTGGATGTTGGAGAGAGCGAAATCTATTGGAGAGCTCAAAGGTATTAATTTTTCGGTTGATGATATGGATATTAATCACCTCTTCTTTGCGGATGATGCTCTTATTATGGGTGAGTGGTCCCGAGATAATCTTCAGAGTACGGCTCGAATTCTTAGAGTTTTTTATCTATGTTCGGGGTTACGTATTAACCTTCACAAGTCTAATTTATTTGGGGTTGGTACTGAAGATATGGAGGTGGACAGTATGATGGAAGTTTTGGGTTGCAAACGAGGGGCTTTTCCTTTCGTTTACTTGGGTATCAAAGTGGGAGCCAAAATGTCTAGAATTGCCAATTGGAATGGGGTTGTTGAAGTCATTAAGAATCGCCTAGCTTCATGGAAAGCTAAGACTTTATCTATAGGCGGTCGATTGATCCTCTTAAAATCGGTTCTTGAGAATTTGCCTATTTATTATCTATCATTATATAAAGCTCCTAAAGCGGTCATCGAGAGTATGGAGGCGATTATGAGGAGGTTTTTATGGGCGGGTTGTAATGAAGAGAAAAAAATTAATTGGGTCGCTTGGGATATCATAACTACGCCTAAGAAGGCGGGTGGGTTGGGAATCTCTAAATTGCAAGATGTTAATGACGCGCTTCTCCTTAAATGGGCGTGGCGTTTTAAAAATGGGGGTAGGTGTTTATGGAAGAAAGTGATGATGGGTTGTCATGGGTCGGGTAGGACATGGTCTTTTCTACCATGTACTTCCTCGGCTAGCGGTTGTTGGAAGCAAATAGTTAAAATAGGGGAGAAAAAGATTTGGAATGGTAATACTCTCTATAGCTATTTCGTGGGGGTTATGGGTGATGGATCGACAATCAATTTTTGGGTGGATTCTTGGCTTAGGGAGGAACCACTACTTCTAACTTATCCGCTTTTGTTTAGACTAGAAAAAAATAAATGGGCCACGGTCTCTTCCAGATTAAGAGTTACAGATGGGTTAAAATCGTTGCAGTGGGAATGGCGTCATGCTCCTTCAAGTACAGAGGAAGTTAGTGAATTTTTTAGCCTTATATCCGATATATATGACTACGATTGGAAAGGAGGTAAGGACCAGTGGAGATGGAAGGCTAATGCGGATGGTGTATATTCTGTAAAGGAGGCAAAAAAGCTGATTGCAAATGGTCCTCATCCGGTCGTTAATGTTAAAATGAAGTGGAAAGGATGGGTGCCATTAAAAATCAAGATTATGGTGTGGAGAGCGATGCTTAATCGTCTGCCTACTAAGATGGAGCTTCTCAAACGTGGTTTATCTTTGCCGGCTGTTTTGTGTAATATATGCGACTCGGAGATGGAGACGTCTATTCACCTGTTTACCGGTTGTTTCTTTTCTGCAGAGATATGGTCCCGTATAGAGCTTTGGTGCCGTCTGCCTCCTCTTATTGTCTTCGATGTCCCTGATTTGGTGAAGATAGCAGACTTACATGCTACATCAAGGCATTCGAAATACATCTTGAGAGGTATCATATTCACCACTATGTGGGCGATATGGAATGAACGCAATGATAGAATTTTCAAAGGCAAAAGTCGTCGACCCATTGAAGTAGTGGAGAACATTAAAATGATGTCGTTTTTTTGGATTCGAAATAGAGCTAGATTGAAAGGTTTAGATTGGAATGTTTGGTGTAAATATCCATTGGAATTGTTGTAGTGTCTTTTTGTGTTGCCGGGGGTCCTTGTTTTGAGGTCCGTTCGTGCTTTTTTGTATGAAATTTACCTTACAAAAAAAAAACTTACCAACTAATAACTTCATAGAAAATAATTTATCATCCAAAACACATTATATGGGTAAATCATTCTCTATTTTGTTTTTTTTATAATAATTTCAAAGAAAATAATCGTTCTATATTTTGTTTTTTATAATAATTTCAAAGAAAATAATTTATCATCCAAAACACATTATATGGGTAAATCATTCTCTATTTTTTTATATGCAAAACACAAATACAAAAAAATACATATCGTTTGTGTTGGATGAAATATGATGGTAAATTTAGAACCTTAGCATTCACATCCAACCCATCATATTTTCACCTTAAATTACACTAAAAAACACTACATTTTATCTCTTCTTTTCAATTAAATAATATTTTTTATACTTTTATCATTACCTTTTCTCTCTCATCCACTCACAACCATTTTCGAAATATATTAAAAAATTATAGGGGGTGAACAGTGTCCCCCCAAATATACAGACGAACAGTAACATTTTCTCTCTCCTACACTCACAACCACTTTTTATACTCTTTATATTTTAAAAACAACACACACATATTTAGATTCCTTGGATGTGAATGCTCTTTTTAGACCGGTAACGTGGCTTTATTTGTGGAGCATCTTGTGTAGCTAAGGTGGAGCATCTTGTGGAGCTAAAGTGGCTTTATGGCCGTTAGTAGAATACGACCCCTTTCATTGATGAATGATAATGATAGGGGAGATTACTACAAACCCACGGGTTCAAAATTTATCAAATAAAATATTACAAATTTATTGGTTCTATGATAATGATAGGGGAGATTACTACAAACCCACGGGTTCAAAATTTATCAAATAAAATATTACAAATTTATTGGTTCTCATTTAATTTACCACCTAATAATTTCAAAGAAAATAATTTATCATCCAAAACACATTATATGGTAAATCGTTCTCTAAAAAACATGTATATTGTTTTTTAGGGTGGAGATACAATAGGAAGTTTATTTGACTAAGAAGGCTAGGAAGTGATCTTTACCATCCATTTAGTTAATTAAGGGCTAAGATTAAATGATGGAAATTGAAGGGAAGAAAAGAGGCGCGTGAGTTTTTTAGGGGCATTCTAGTCAATCCAATGCAATAGTTTCTCTCTCCTCCAATTCCCCCCCCCCCCCCATTTTTTAAACGTTAATAACTCTTTCATACGACATTATTTTTTTATAAAAATTGCACCAAAAAAACGAGCGTTTTTTTTATCTTTAAAACGAGTATACTATTGCTATATTTTCAAAAAAAAAAAAATTTAAAAACCCAATTGCGTAAAACGCAATAGAAAAACCCCCAGTTACGTAAAACGCAATAGAAAAACCCCCAGTTACGTAAAACGCAATGAAAAAAAACCTAAAAAATGACATTTTTCTAAAACGCAATGCACCAAAATCACAAAGAAATGTCTTATTTGTAAAACGCAATGGCCAGAAAACACAAAGAAATGTCTTATTTCTAAAACGCAATAGCCTAAAAACTAAAAAGAAAATGTACTTTCTAAAACGCAATGGACTAAAAACACACAAAAATATGTTTTACCTAAAACGCAATGCACAAAAAACACAAACAAATGTCTTATTTCTAAAACGCAATGGCCAGAAAACACTTAAAATGTCTGTTTTCTAAAACGCAATGGACTGAAAACACATAAAAAAAGTGTTTTACCTAAAACGCAATGCACAAAAAACACAAAGAAATGTCTTATTTATAAAACGCAATGGCCAGAAAACACTTAAAAATGACTCATTCTAAAACGCAATTGACTAAAAAACAAAAGAAAGTGTTCTCTGTAAAACGCAATGGACTGAAAACACCTAAAAAAATGTTTTACCTAAAACGCAATGCACCAAAAACACTTCAAGAATGTGTTTTTCTAAAACGCAATGGCCAGAAAACACATAAAAATGTTTTAGTTCTAAAACGCAATTGCCTAAAAACACCAAAGAAAGTGTTCTCTCTAAAACGCATTGAACCATGACAATAGTTTTGTCTGTGCTGTGAATTGTCTGTGCTGTGAACTGTCTGAACCAATGCAGTTTACGAATGCAGTTTCCAGAGGCAATTTACAGAAAATTAATTTTTCTGATGCATTTTTATTACAGGGGCGCTGCCCCCGGACCCCCGCCAAGATCGTAAAACGCAATGACTAAATAAAAAACCCAGATCGTAAAAATGAAATTAAAGAATTTCTTACATGGATCGAAGTGATTTCTTCAACAATTGACGAATTTTGAATGATTGAAACACTTATCAGCGCTCGAATCGAACGGATCGAGTGATTATCTTCAAAATCACCGGAAAAATACGAGATTTTGTATGAAATTAAACTGGGTTTTCTTCAAAAAAGCTGAAGAACACATTGATCGGGTGTTTGAATCATTGAATGGTGATGAAAATCGCACTATAATGTAGTGATTATTGAGATAGAAAGTGAAGAAATGGTTGAAGATGGTGGGTTTTGAAAATGGTGGGTTTTGAAGTTACTGGGTTTTGAAAAGGAAGAAGAAAGGGTTTGATTGACTAAAATACCCTTTTTCTTTATTTTAAATGTTGTCTCATGTCCTAATCCTATTGCTTCCTACACTTCCTAGCCAAAATAAACTTCCTATTTGATCATTTCCCTTGTTTTTTATATACAAAACACAAATAAAAAAGACACATGACTTTTGTGTTGGTTAAAAAAATATGATAAATTTGCCTAACCTTACTCGTAAAGGGGCTTTTAGGCCAAAAGGGTGCGGCTTCGTGAACCATCTCATAGTCACTATTAGAATACCATCCCTTTAATTGGTGAATGATGATGATAGTGGAGATTACTACGAAGCTCACGAGTCATGAAAAACAATTTAAAATATATAATTTATAAAAAGCCTTAGACTCGTAACAACGCTCTTAGGCCAAAGGGTCTGGCTTCGTGAAGCATCTCGTAGAGCTGAGATGGCTTTATGGCCACTAGTGGAATACCACCCATTTCATTGGTGAATGATGATAGTGGAGTACCACAAAACCCACGAGCCATGAAAAGCAATCTAAAAATATATAATTGATAAAAAAACGGGGATGATGTGTCACACCTTGCAAAATCAGAGTTGGTGTGATATGACTAGTATCTTCATTGCACAGCCGAAGTATAAAATGCTAAGACTTCTAAAAAGTGAACACCCGCTAAGTACTCAAATCCCATGGGTTTTCCTATTCCAGCCGTGCCATAGTTTGAAAATGCAACTTAAGAAAGAAAATGCGAAAAATTAACATAAAGTTGGTGAGTTCATAGTTTGTTTGAAAAATATTTAAAATAAATCTTTTTGATAACCGGTTTATATAGTGTTGAGAAAACGTAATAAAATCATTTTCCTCGGCATGTCATATGAAAAGTATGTATTTGTAAAACTTGTTTGACCGTTAATGTCTGCGTACGACAAAGACAACATGGCCGCATGAGCCTATAACCCACCTCGTGTTAGGAAGTGTGTAACACCCAAAAAATGGGTTTGGTAATTTAAACCCGGTTAATATAAAGGAACGGGTAAAAATACCATTAGGGGTAAAAGTGAACCCGTAAATGAATATTAACCAGGAATAATTAACCTAGTTGAATATTAGTATCGTTGGTATTAAACGAAGGGTTGTAGCCTTATTTAATTAAAACGAAACATGAGGGACCAAAGTGAACAACTTGAAAGTTGTTTTATTAAAAGAAAACAACACACACACATACACACACATCGTGTGTGTGTTCAGGAACGAGCAGGGAAGGCTCCCATGGAGCCAAAACCCTAAACTTCATCAAATCCTCCAAATTGAAAGGCTAAACGAAGCCCAAATTCACAACCGAACATGAATTAACGATCACCTTCACAAGGGGATCATAAGGTATGTCTTAAAACTTAGATTTTATGATCTTGTTTGAAGTGGGTTATGATCAATCCATGAATTTGTATGAAATTAAGCATGTAGAGGTGTTAGAAACACCAAATAGAACTTGTGTTATGAATAATTTCAAGTAATTGGGTGATTTAGAATGAAACCCATTGCATGAGTGTGAAGATGATGATCATGATGAACTTGTAGATGTTATAGTGTGATCTTGTGATGTATAAGGTGTTATATTATAGACTAAGATAGATAAACTTGATGTGGAATTTATGATTATGAGATTTTGCTTGAATATGATGGTTCATAAGATGAAATAGGGAAGAACATGCTTAAAGCACTTGTACATTATGCTTAGAAAGTGATATGCGCACCAGGTGTTTGATGAAATGCTTAGGAGAAAATGATAAATGAGATTGTATGCTAATAATGAATAAATGTATGTAGAATGTGATGATGATGTATTAGATAATAGATTTGTATAAGGAATGTGTTTTGAATGGATTACAAGTGGGAAATTAGTTTGATAAGATGATATGGCAAGAAACCTTCATTAAAATGTATGTATGCTCATGTATGCTAATCATGTTATGATGAATGTGACGACATGTACGGATAGGAGTCATGTCAACATGGACACAAGCATGGAAAGACAACGGGCCAAGGATAAACACGGAAGCTATGCTTGAACTCGGACGCACGAGGTAAGTGAACTCCGAACTTACCCTTTTGTTTGGTAATGTATTTATGATATATGGTAATTATTGAATGTAATGTAAGAAGATATGAATTGATGTTATTTACTAAGTTAAGTTTTAGTGAAATGGGTTGGAAGTGGTTAAGAAAGAGATTCGATTAAGTTTGGGTAAGAAATGGAACTTACATAATAAATTATGCATATAGATGAATTAAGGAGTTATACATGTAGGATGTAAATTGTAAGTACGTGTATGAATAGAAAGTGAATACATGCTTGAGTGGGTATTTAATTATATGCTTGAATGAATAAGATGAGTTATGTGTATTTGAGGACATGTTCATATGAAGGGAAGCTAATGATACTAACCGTTTTTCTATTGAGAATTAATGCGAAGTATAGGCATGTTAACAATGGAAGTGAAGGTTGACTCCGCAATCCGATGCGAGTGATCGAATAGATGGATGAAGGGGCTAGTATGAGAGAAAGCATGATATGTTGACGCCTTATTATGCATGTGTTAAGATTTTGTATTATGTCACTGGTTGCTAATGATGTGATTGAATGTGGTGACTGCAGGCTGTACAGGTTTATGGATGTTTCATCAAGAAGTGTACGCGGTTGAAGATCGAGTCAAGACATGGATTGTACGTGGGTGTGTATGTGGTCACTTAATTTGATATAAGTATGTTAGTTTTTGATTAATTTATAAAAAAGGATTAATGTATTTAAGTGAAAGAAAGAATATCATGAAAGAAATTTTAGGTATGTACTTTCCGCTGCAAATTAAGGGTAAAAATGTGTTAGGGCGTTACAAAGTGCCTCGCCAAACCGTTTACTCAAGACGGTAGACTAGAAGGTGGTTATAGTTCCGGTATGTAGCGAGGACTTCACTGTACAATTTTAAGAACCCTACGGCTCTTACAGTTGAGTAGAGGAGAATCCAGTACTTGAGACTTCGTACCTCGCACGAGCATAGGTGGGCTTAACCCACTAGAGTCTTTATGCCTTGCACAAGTGAGAATGGGCCTAGCCCATCTGAGTCTGTAAAAAGGACCAACCAGTCCCCTTGTTTGTATGCAGGACAACCCAGTCCTTGAGTATGTAACCAGGACCAACCAGTCCCCTTACTTGTATGCAGGACAAACCAGTCCCGTTGTAACTAGGACACTCCCATCACTAATCATGAAACACACGTTTTGAAAATACGCGTTTGTTTTGTAAAACCGGTATATTTAACATAAACCTTTCGTAAACCATTTGAGTTTGTTGAAATTCATTTGCAACATGGTTTAGAAATATGAATTTTCGTTCATCGAAATATTGTGTACCTTTGCAAAACTTGCATGTCTTTCCACCCCTGAAACATTCATAAAAAATGTAAAACTGTAAAAAGTGGGGGTTATGAACTCACAACTTTGCGTTTCATGCAATCTAGAAAATTCAATGTCCGATGAATATATACTCTAAACCTACAAGTGTCTTAATTCAATAAGACAAACTAAGGTCTAAATGTGTGCTTCATCCACAAGACTTTCACAATATGCATGCATTCGCCAAGATAACCCTAATTGTTAATAATTCATAAGTTTTCTACTAATTAGGGTAAGGTTGTTTCACGTATTGTTGAGCTCTATCGATTTGTCAATGTCACCCATTGGTAAAATGTTATCTTAAATAATTGTACATACTTCCGTTAGGTACAAATATACTTTCCAATATGTGTGTATATATATATATATAAACCAATATTAGTCGACTCGACTAAAATACATATACGCATGCTCGTCTAAAATAAACCTTTGGTCTCGGAAATACAGTTGTTTGAACATATGTCTATATATTTTTGTAAGATAAGATATGTATACACATGTTCTATAAGACTAGTGGGTATGGGGAGGCTCATCCCTATGAGGATGGGCCGCCACGTAGGCGCCACATCACCATCCTATGGACGATGGGCCTCCTTGCTTTTTGAGGGGGGTGGAGGATGGGGCTACCCCACCTAATTTTTTTATAATTTTCTAAGTTTTTTTTGTTAACTTAATAAAATTTTCATAAAAATTAAAAAAATACAACATAAAACAAGATAAATAAATTCATTTCATAACATAAAAAAAAATTACATTTCCTAAAAATAAAAATTACTAATCCTAGAAACGGAAAACATAAAAACGAAAAAAAATTACGATACGATTAAAAAAACTAAACAACCTACGACGTCCATTTTTTCTTTACCTCTTCTTTCATCCTCCGATAAACCTCGCGTTCATCCTCCGGAACCGAGTCGAGATCCAACCTCATAATCCTAAAATCCTCCGCTCGAGCATAGTCGGCCGACACGTTTTTCTTGTGACTATATTTTTCGGCCGTGAACTCTTTGAATGAACGGAATTCGTTTATCAACTCGTCCATTTTCGAAGCCGCCCCCTCCACCCGAACCGCCCCCTCCACTCGAGTCGGCCCCTTTTCGCTTTCCGGCCGCCTCTTTTTTTGATTTGTCCCTTCCGGTGGGACGTTCGTTCTCGCGAACGGGCAACACATCCTCGTCATATATCGGGTCGTCGTTTATGTCGATTTGACAACGAGCGGTGGAGCCTCCCGCACTATAACTTCCGGACTCGGAAGTTTTAGTCCGTTTGGCGGTTGCGACCTCATTTGGAACCGCCTTCCATTTTGGTTCTTTCTTTAAAACGTTCCATGCTCGGAGGTGCGAGAAAGGCGTTGAATTTTGAGAGTCCCACTTAGCCATAGCAAGGTTAAGATGTCCTCGTCATTACTCCCGCTAGGAGGACAAGTGTAAATTTGGTTATAATACCCGTTAAAAGTATTGATGGTCTTGATCATTTTACGCTACTTGCCCGAGACGGATTCGACATCACGCATCGGGCCTTGCTCCATAATCCCGTTAAATCTTTTCGTTGTCGCCTTCCAAAAACTACTACCCGTTTGGTTGTTCCCTAAATTTAGAAAAAAAATGCATTAGTAAAAATAAAAAATAAATCTTTTTAAATTTAAATTAAAAAATTAAACTTTGGTTCATACCGACTATCGGGCAAGTAGAGGACTTAACAAACGCCATTGCTAGCGCCTCCTCCTCTATTTTCGTCCAAGGTCTCGCCTTTGCTCTCGAACCGCTTTTTGGCGCGGTTTCGGGTACGGTTTCAACCGTCTTCCCCTTCCCCTTGTTTTTTTTTGCGCTTGAGCTCTTGCGGTGGCGATTCGGGGATGACTTCTTCATCATCATCGTCAACTTGAACCTGGGGTTGCGGTTGGGAAGTTGGCGGTTGCGATTGGAATTGTTCAAATGAGTTGCGTTGCATGATTTGTTGGAGTGCTTGGTATTGTTGCATTTGTTGAACTTGGGACATTTGTGAGAAGGCGTTGGGTGATTGTTGGAAACCCGAAAACGTAAATTGTGGAGACACCCACGAAGGATCCATAGTCGGAGTGTAAGCGGGACTCGAAAAAAAGTTAGGTTGGTTCGGGTTGGGATTGTTCGGGTTGGGGTTGTTTGGGTTGAATTGATGCATGATTAGAGAAAATGGTATAAAAAAGAGGGAGTGTTTTTTATAAGAATGGGAGAAGAATGGGAGAAGAATGAGAGATAATTGTATAAAAATGGATGAGATAGAGGGTATTTATTTGAATTAATTTTTTTTTTTATTAAAATAGAGCCGTTGTAACGGTTATAACATTGAAAAGTGGCCCGTCCTCTCCGTCTGTGGGGAGTCGATCTTGCCGAGCCGAGCCGAGCCCAGGGGGACGGTGTGGGGGACCGACGCCGGGCCTAGCCGGGCCTCAGCCGGCCCCCATACCCTCTAGTCTAAAAGACTCAGATATTGTAATTAATATGAATCAATAATAGCGATAACAATAATGTATACGTGAGTTCTCATATGTCGTATTCAGGGCCGGCCCAAGGGTAAGCCAAATGAGGCTTGGGCCTTGGGCCACCAAAACTATAGGGCCTCCACAATTTGATGAAATCACAGTCCATTTATAAAAGATTTAGGGTGTGGGCTATCAACAATTGATGGTTGGTAGTGTAGTGGTTTTGTGTATGTATGGATGTTTGTGAGACCCGGGTTCGAATCCCTGGTTCATCGTTTTTTTTTTCTTGTTTTTAAATTTTAACACAATCTTTCAAATAATTACACTTGGACCCTTCAAGTTTAACTTTCAATTACATACATTTTTTTTGGGAAAAAGGCCACAAAATTTTACTTCGCCTTAGGCCACCAAAATGGTTGAGCCAGCCCTGGTCGTATTTGTTAGCCTATTTGTTGGCCGAAGGCCGAATAATTGTATATAAAATTTAGTGTTCGTGTTGTATATACAACCCCATATGTTTATAAAAAAAATATAAATCTATCTATTCAGTCCTTAAGTTTCTTAGAACTTCTAAAATCACCAAGTATACCTGAATGTTTGCATACGTAAGATTGGCAAATTTCAAAGTTCCAACTTATATCTATGTAAGATATATTTTTTTAGCCAAAAACATATATTTAACTCCATGTGCATTTAGGAGAAATATGTGCATACATACATATGAGATGGTTCAAATAAAAACCACTTTTATTGTGAAAACTCGAAAACTAACTAAAAAAGCCTAAAAAACACACAAATTTTTTTTTTCAATTATTTTTTTATAAAAATCGCTAGTTTTTATACATGAAAAAAAACTTTAAAAAAAAATTTGTAGTATGTGTACTACACATGTGCACTACACAAATTTTTTATTTTTTTTTTGAAATTTTTTTTATATTAAAAAACCTGCGAAAATTATTATGCAAAAAAAAAAAAAAAATGGTATGTTTTTTTGACTTTTTTAATTAGTTTTCGAGTTTTCACAATAACTAATGTTTTTCATTTGAACATTCCCCTACATACATAATGATGTAAATACATCCTTAAATATTATGGAATAAAAATCATATTATTGTTTATAGTAAATATTTAAATGCATAATAATACCCATCGATAGATCGGTGGAAAAAGATATATAAACAATCATAAAATATATGTTATGGCCTTGAATAAAACAAAAACATCTCATGAAATCTTTTGTATAATATTATAGGATCATGTGTCTAAAAAGACATACTCAAGAGAAGTCTTGTGCTTTTATTTATTTATTATTATTTTTTAATAGATAACCAAGTTTCTAAAATATATAAACTTTAGAACTCATGTATTTTAAGTTCTAAAACATTACTTGAATGAGCTCGACCATGTACAACTATTAAAAAGCATAGAATGATCTTTAAGATGAACTTACAAGACACAAGTATGGAGAAGAAATAAGATCGAAAACAGGAGCTTGAAGTAGAGTCTTAGAATCCGAGTTTGGGGTTTCAAATGGATGTGGTGGTGTAGGTTCGGTTCAAGGCAGGAAAAAAAGGATGGGAGTGGAGGTCACATGGTAAATCATCATATTTAATATTCACAATGCCATGCTTATCTCACTTGCAAGATTGAAGGTATAGGTAAAGAGCTGTTCTTCTAAGAACAATGATGATAGAGTGTCAAAATGAACAAACTAATTCTTTTTTTTCTTTGAGTCCCTAAAAACCGATTTTTTGTTGGTCAAATGGTAGCGAAAAAATGATGTTGGGTGTTATATAATAATTAGGATGTTTAGGATGGAAAATTTAGAAAAAAAAAAAAAATCCTTAGAAAGCTATCCATGAAATCCTAATATGGTTTGGATAAAAAATAAACTCCATAAGATTGATTTATAAAATCAAATACATAATTCCCATATATATAGAGAGGAGTTCATGCGAGAACTACCCTTATTGCGAGAACCGCGAGAACCAATGTGAACACAACCTAAAATAGCTAAAAAAACCTACCCCCAAGCTAAATGCTAAAAACTAAAACCCCCAAAAAACCTAACCCCCCCAAGCTAAAATGCTAAAAACTAAACCCCCAAAAAACCTAAAAAAATAAAAAAAAAATCTAAATTTTTTTTTTTAATATTTTTTATGCTCAAATCGCTACTTTTAGTGGCAAATTTTTTTTTTTTTTTGCTTCGAAAAGTAGCGATTTTTATATAAAAAATATTAAAAAAAAAATTAATTTGTGTGATTTTTAGCTATTTTTAGGCATTTTTGGTTGTGTTCACATTGGTTCTCGCAATAAGAGGTGGTTCTCGCATGATCTTCTCCCTATATATATATAGGGGACCGCTAAAATGAGAACCACCTCGAGTTGTAAAAACCGTGAGAACTACACCGTACGGGGCGAGATGGACCAATTTTTTTTTCATAAACGTAGATGCGTGTATTATAAACACATTTGTAAAAAAAATTCAAAAAAAAATGTCGTGTGTGTAGTTTTGAGCACCACAAGTTTGTGTTTACGGGTACCGTAAATCCTACCGGAAAATTTACGGTACCCGTAAACACACACTTGCGGTGCTCAAAAACTTTTTTTTTGAATATATATATAGGGGTCCGCTAAAATGAGAACCACCTCGAGTTGTAAGAACCGTGGGAACTACACCGTACGGGGCGAGGTGGACCAAATTTTTTTTTTCACAAACGTAGATGCGTGTATTATAAACACATTTGTAAAAAAAATTCAAAAAAAAATGTCGTGTGTGTAGTTTTGAGCACCACAAGTTTGTGTTTACGGGTACCGTAAATCCTACCAGAAAATTTACCGTACCCGTAAACACACACTTGTGGTGCTCAAAAACTTTTTTTTTTGAATTTTTTTTACAAATGTGTTTATAATACACGCATCTACGTTTGTGAAAAAAAAAATTGGTCCACCTCGCCCCGTACGGTGTAGTTCTCACGGTTCTTACAACTCGAGGTGGTTCTCATTTTAGCGGACCCCTATATATATGTGTGTGTGTGTGTGTGTGTGTGTGTGTGTGTGTGTGAAGTAACCCTTTTATAGCTAGGGTTTGGGTCGGTTGAACCGAAGGCCCATTAACATGTTTCTAGTTGTTTGGGCGGCACAAATGCGTCTATGAGGCCCGTTTTCAAACCCAAACTTCATGGAACGTCGTAAAACGTTCTTTTAGAATTAAAACACGTAAAATAGGGTTGGGAGTCCACGTTTGACGCGTTCGTTCGCCGGTTACGTTAAAATCGCGTAAAATGTTTCGGTTGTCGTTTCTAATCCGATTTCAACTGCGGATATTAAAATTCGATTACGAAGCTAAATATATCATAATATTTCAGTTTTTAAGTTAATACACAAGTCCAATGCTTCCGTTTCATTGTCGGTGCATTCCTGCGGTCGTGTTTTTCATTCACGTATGTGTTTTATGACGTTCGAAAGCATGATAATTTTGCAAAACCAATTTCAAGTGTATAAAATTTACGTATAAAACTGGTATTTATCGGCGTTGTTAGTATTTTTTCCGGTGTCAGTTCGTTGTCGTTTAACATTCAGCAGTTTTCCCGTAAATCACCATTCGCATACTGTAAAGCCGGATAGACGTTCCTAGACATACCAAAGGCCCGTTTAAGTTAACTTGTGTCTTAAAACACTACTTATTATCGTTTTAATGCTTGTTATGTGTGTGGTTAAATATGAAAATTTCCCGTTGTCACATTCTCCTTCTGTTATAGAAATTTCGTCATCGAAATTTAGACTATGTTATCTCCTTAGGGTCATGTCATGCATAGGTAGGTTTTGTTACGATCTGAGTTTCTTATGTTGTGTTTTTGTTTGAGAATTAAGAAGATGAATAAGTAATTGCAGCGGAATTGAAATGGAAACAAACTTTCATACACAATCAAACAGGAGAATTGCTTTCAACACACATGTTTAACTTTGAACCGAATGATTAAATTTATTTCAATCTTCAATTACAAATGCATGCATGTATTACAAACTCCCCCTCAGCCTGGGCTCACAATGGTTTGTTCGTACAGAATGACAAGTGATGACAGAGCTAATAGAACAGTACAGGGTACTGTTCTATTTATAGGAACGAGCAAACCACTGAAGCATCTTTGCTGACGTCACCATGAAAGCGACGTCTAACTTCCTAACAACCTACAACCACTGATCTATACAAGCACTGCTATCTAAACTACTGATTACATTACAATGCAAACAAGTAACTAAACTACTACTTCTCATTCCACTGTTGTGACTCCAGCAGTACTTTATATCTTCAGCTGTGCTTGACCCATATCAGTAGATTGAGCATCAGTGTTTGTATTCATCAGTCTTTAGGCTATGAGCAGTTGTTTGTAGACGATCTGTGGATGGAGGACATCAGTTGTTAGAACCACTTTCAAGGGGAGAGAATGTATACAACATATGCTTATTCAGGATCCACTGCTCTGACCCAGTTTTGGCTTTATCAACTGTTCCTTTGGTAGGGTTCAATCCCAACAATCTTCCCCCGGAACAGATGATGTCAAAACCCTTCATTATTCTGGATCTTTATTGCCTCATCAACAATTCCCTGACTTGACCTTTGAATTGTAATTCAAAGTCCAAGGAATCTGTGTCATCCTCATCCCTGCACAGTGTAAGATCAAGGAGATCTTGCAGATCTTCAACACCCAGGCCTAATGCTTGTTCCCTTGATATTTTCTTCACTTCACCACTGGATTTGATCAAAGTCAATACGTGGGTCTGTTTGTCAGATTTCCACTTTAGTATTTTTGAATCCAGTGGGTTTCTTGGGAGAGGTTTTATTGATGATGAGTTTGGAGATGGTGGCCTGGTGATAACTGGTTGAACATTGCTTTGAGCTTTTGCAAGTTCAGGATTTTCAGCTATCATCTGCTTGAGGACCATTTTTATAATGTCATCCCCTGCTGCTATATCTTCTGCTGTTTCTGCATCCATCTGCTTTTGTTTCCTTCTTTGATAAAGGATGGCAGCAGGTGGAGCAGTGGGTCTCCTGATTTGTAGCTTTTATGGTTTAGCTGGAACCACTGCTTCAGGGTAAACAGGCTTTTGTGGAACATTCGGATTCTTTTTCCTCAACTCTTCCAACTTTTTGTAAGAGGCCAACACTTTATCCTCTGACCACCTTGTCACTTGGTTCCTTGACCCAAAATCTGCTGTAATCAGCTCTTCTTTCATTCTCTTCAGCCTTAAGGTCTTTTCAGGTACATTCTTTTTGTACTTTGACCAAATAGGAGGAGTGTGCTTCACTTTATCTTTGTTCATCTTTTCAATTCTTTCTAACTCCTCTTTGAGCTCACCCAGGGTCCAGTCTTTGTAGAACCCTATCTGCCATGTATCTTTTGAATGCCATGATGTAATCAATATAATCTTTTCTCGGGCTTTCATCATCTCTTTCTGAAAGCTTCTGACACAAATCTTTTGATAACTGCTCCAAAGTTCTGACTTGTGTGAGCAGATATTGATAATTTCTCTGAATTTCTTTGTCTGATTTGCCTTCAGTATTTCTTTTAGAGATATCCTCTGCTTGCCGGACTTTTAACTTCAAATATTCTTCAATATTGTTAGGCTTGGGATATCCTTGAATAGATGGCAAGTTCTTTTTTGCAAGATCATCTTCAGAGTAGAAGGATTTTATCTCCTCTCTAATTGCTGGAAGATCTAATGGGTACTGAACAGCTGCAGGAACAATGGCAGTGTTTGGGTTTTGAGCTTGTACTGAAGAGAGTGGATCAGGGTTTGGAATAATGGCAAGGGTCAGTTGTTGTGAAGAAGTTGGAGGTGGTGGAGATTCATCTTCCAGTATAATCCTTCTCCTTTTGGGTTTAGGAGAGGTTGGTGGAGTTTTAGTGGGTTGAGAGGTGGTGATTTGAGTGGTAGGTGGCTGACTAACAGTTGTTGAAACAACTGGTGTTTCAACCACTGTTGTCATTACAACTAATGATGTGTCATCAGTTGTCTTCTGCTTTTTGGCAGGAGGCTTTTGTGGTGGTGATGAGATTTTTGGTGGGGCAGTGGTTGAAGTGAGGGCAGTGGTTGGAGCGTGTGTTGATGTAGTGGTAGCGGTTGTTGGTTTAACAGCTGTTGAAACCACTGAAGTACCAACAGTAGTTGATACAACAGGTGTTTTAACATCTGCTGGTTTGGAGGTTTGATGAGAGGAGCTTTTGGGAGTTTGGGAAGCATGTTTTGTGAGTCTGGAAGGTGTGGATTTAGGTTGCCTCACTTTTCTAATGGGCTGTCTTCTTTGTGGCTTAGGATTTTCTTCTTGTTCATCCTTAGGCTCTAAAGTTCCCTGATCTTCCATCTCCATAAAAACTTTATTTTCCTCCTTAAACATTGACTTTCCCTTTGCCTCCATATCCTTTTCAGCCTTATCTTTTCATCAGCTAAGGCATTTAAGGTTACATCAACCTTTTTCGAACCATCTGGTTTAGGGATGTCTGCAAGCATACTAGATTTATCTGGTGCAATGTACAGACCATCTTCATATCCCTTTTTCTTTAACTGCTTCATTTTCTCCCCCTTTTTGGCATCAACTGGTGGAGGATTATCAACAAAAATTATAGGAGGAGGAGCAGAAGCAGTGGTTTTCAGCAAGTGGGCTTTGATTGCCTTTATGTCTGCTTGTGTATCCATGAACCTAGCTTCCATCATATTTTTGATCTTTTGAACTTGTATTTCATGTTGCTGATCAGCATATGCTCTTTGTTGGTGAAGCAGAGGTTGAAATAGACTCCAAAGCTCAGTGGCAGTAGGAGCAGGTGGTGGTGCAGATGCTTGAGCTGGTGCAGCAGTGGATGGTACCTTTTGTGCTTTCAACAACTGTTGCAGCATGACTTTGATTTCTGCAACAGATGTATCAAGATTATTAACTCTCTCCATCAATTCTCGGTACATTAAACCATCACCCAACTTAATGGGATCATCTGATTTCCCACTGGCAGTGGTTGTATCAGTGGTTGACTTAGGAAAAGTATCCCAAAAATCATCCACTGATGCCCCTTTTTCTTGGTACTGGGGTCTTCTATCTTCAAAAGAGGTTGCCATTCTCAGCTCACCAATGTATATTGGATATTAACTAGTGGACATTATGGTTCCCAAAGAAGATATTGCCTTCAAGGAAGTCTTATGGATGAAACTACTGTCCAAGTGTAAACCAGTGGGTTCAACACTTGTAGTAGCTGCTTCACTTGAACTACCACCAAGAGTTACTTGTAACTCAAGGGGTGTAACCTCCTCAGTTGTTGGTGGGTTAGCAATGATAGGGAGCTCAGACTTAGTCACTTGTTGTGGTTTACCCTCAGTGATAGGTGGTTGAGAGGAACTGATTTCTGTCTGAGCTATATCTAGAGCTCCAACAAAGGCATTATTGATGGTGGAATTGTGGCAGTGATTGTAGGTGTGGAAAGCGAATTTGCCCCGGGAGCTGGGCTGTGGATGATAGAATCAAGTGATTCTAGAGCATCATAATTGGTGTCGCTGTTCTTACAACCTGTTCTTTTTTATAAGAAGCAGGAGGAGTTTGAGGTTCTGGTTGAGATCTTTCTTCCAACTGTTGTGAGGAAGTAGCAGCAGTGGTTATTGGTGACTTTGGTGTTGTCACTGGCAGTTGCTCTGGGATCTCATCTTCTAGAGTTGCCTTTTTTGTAGGTTTGGGGGTCTTTTGTGATTTTTTCTTTGGTCTTTTGGTGGTTTTAGGTGGGGGTTTCACAACAGTTGTTTTGCTGCCATGATCACCTTGACCAGTGGGCTCAGCAGCAGATACTTGAGGAGCAGTGGTAGCTCCTAAAGTCTGCTCAGGAACCTCTGCTTGTGTTTTGGAAACTTTTGATAGCCTTGTAAATGTTTCAGGTGTTAGGCCATTTATTTGACAAGGTTCACCTTGGATAAGTACATGGGCATTATCCTTTGAAAATTTCTTTTGAAAATAATAGCTTAAGAACCCTGGAAACAGTAAAAATGATTTTTATTAACATTTTTTACCAAATCATTGAAGATCTCATGGGAATAGTTAAAATTTTCTTCATTCAGTATAGCATAACCCAGGTATTGAATCTTCAATGGAATTTCATTGAAAGCAGTGGTCTTATTGGAAACACACATTAGGAGGGTATGGAATAAAAACCTTGTGGCAGGAGGAAAACTGCCCTTTTCTAAAGTATCTTTTTTCATCTCCTCTTCATACCCTCTTTCTAGAAAATCAGTTTGATACTCTGTTTTAGGAAAAGAAGTTTTACCTTGAAGATCATTCAGTTCAAAAACCTCTGACAGAGTTTGTGGTGTGATTTTAACTGGAACACCCTTTATCGAAGAAGTAATGGCTATGGGCGTTTTATCTTGAGATTCAAGTTTTGCATTCTTCCAAAATTCTTGCTGGGTTTCCAGGTAAACCGGAGCATCAGAAGTCAACAAAGTTTTGTACTTTGAGGACGACAAAGCATCAATGACGGAATCGAAAGTGGTGGTATGACTTGGTTTTGTCAATAGACCCAAGTAATTGTGAGGAGCTTTGAATGGAAGTGCCATGGTGATTTGAATGTGAGAGCGAGAGGAAGAAGATGATGAGGGATTTGAGAGAAATGGATGGTAACTGCTTTGAGAAAGGAATTTTGAATTCGATTCGACAGTGAAAACCCTGTTTGGGGTTTTGATCAGGGTTTTATAAAGGGAAAAAGTGAATGCTGACGTGGCAGTGGTTACAAAAGATCTGACCGACAAGTACTGTCCACGTATCAACCACTGATGATGAATGGAAGACAGTTGTTAAGGGAACCACTGATGGAACAAGTATCAGTGGTTGCAACGATTATAATGAGAACAGTGGCTGATTTTCAACTATCAGTGGATAGCCTATCAGTGGGTTAAAACACTGATTTTGAACAACAGTGATTAACAAGGAGATCAGAAAACAGTGGTTGACTTTCAGCAGTGGACAATATTATCAAAACAGATGTTTGAACCAAAACAGTGGTTATGGCAGACTTTTAAGGATTTAATGAAAATTTTCATTTTTAACTATTTTTAAGGATGGAATTTTGATTTTCTGAAAACATTTTAATGCTTTTATTCATAGAAAAACAAGATTCTGCTTGTTATTCCATGTTCAGCATGCCAATCCTAGAGATCAAGCTTTCAAAGGTGGATGTGTCTAATGCTTTTGTTAGCACATCTACCAGCTGATCTTTAGTTGGAACATGGTGCAGAGAAATCAAACCTTTTTCATAGCAATCCCTCACAAAGTGATGTCTGATATCAATGTGCTTGGTGGTTGAATGGGATACTGGATTTTTGATGATATTTTCTGCTGCCTGACTGTCCAACATGAGAGGTGTCTTTAAGGCAATGATACCAAAATCCAGCAGTTGATTTTGAAGCCATAACAGTTGGGCTGTACAGCTTGCAGCAGCTATATACTCTGCATCAGCAGTGGATGTGGAAACAGCTGCTTGCTTTTTGCTTTGCCAAGACACTAAGCAACTGCCTAGGAATTGGCACCCTCCTGATGTGGACTTCCTTGTTTTGTCACATCCAGCAAAGTCACTATCTGAGAAACCTGAAAGCTTAATATTTCCATCAGCTGGATACCAGATACCAAGTGTGGGAGCACCTTTTAGGTATCTGAATAACCTTTTTTACAACAATGAGGTTAGACTTTCTAGGGGCTGATTGGGATCTTGCACAAACACATGTTGCAAACATGATGTCTGGCCTAGATGCAGTCAGGTACAATAAAGACCCAATCATGCTTCTATAAAGAGTTTGATCAACCAAATCATCCTTTTCATCAGACATGACTATTTTTGTGGTTGCAATGGGTGTATTGCATGGTTTGCAATCATCCATCTCAAATTTCTTTAAAAGTTCTTTGGCATATTTGCCTTGATGGATGAAAGTGCCATTTTGCAGTTGCTTTACTTGGAGACCAAGAAAGCACTGGAGTTCACCCATTGCACTCATCTCAAACTCAGCTGTCATGAGTTGTCTGAACTCTTCACACATTTTAGTACATGTGCTTCCAAAAATGATGTCATCCACATAAATCTTGACAATCATCAAATCTTTCCCTCTCCATTTTAAAAATAGTGTTTTGTCTATTTTACCTCTTGTGAAACTAATGGAAAGAAGAAAGGTGGAAAGAGTTTCATACCAGGCTCTTGGTGCTTGTTTCTGTCCATACAAAGCTTTATTTAGCTTGTAGACATGATTTGGATTAAATGGATCCTCAAAGCCTGGAGGTTGACAAACATATACCTCTTCTTGAATCTTACCATAGAGGAAAGCACATTTGATATCCATTTGATACACCTTTATGTTGTGGTTGACAGCAAAGGTCAGGAATAATCTGATTGCTTCTAGTCTTGCTACAGGGGCAAATGTTTCATCATAGTCAATGCCCGCTTCCTGTCTAAACCCTTGAACCACGAGCCTTGCTTTATTCTTGACAACAATACCCCTTTCATCAGTTTTATTTTTGAAGACCCACTTTGTGCCAACAGGACTCACACCCTCTGGCAATGGTACAAGTTCCCATACTTGCTTTCTTCTAAACTGTTGGAGCTCCTCTTGCATGGCTTCTACCCAGCTGTTGTCTTTTAGTGCCTCTTGGTACTTGACTGGCTAATGGAAAGATAGGAAACCAGCAAAAAGACAAATGTTTTGGGATTGGCTTCTTGTTACACCCCTTCACTGATGTTGCCAATGATTTGGTCATGTAACACCTCGAAAATTCACGTCCTATAATGTGTTGACACGTGTCATAAGTTTGAACGTGTGTAAGAATGTTCTTGAAGGACTAAAGTTGACAAACCTGGAAAGTATGTGAATATACGGGTTCTAAAATGTCAACAGTGAATAAATATATTGTACAATAACCCTACGTGATGTTTATACCCTTAAACGAATAAATCATGGATCATACGAAGCTAATTGTGAAAGAAAGTGGGAGATTACAAACTACAGGGGTTAAATGTGTCAACATGTTTAAAGTATACCTCTGAGTGACCTTTTAGCAAACCTAAGCTTTGTAACGATTAAATATGTTCACTAGAATGTGTGATAAAAATTTCACCAAGTTTCGTTATCGTATGAGAAAGTTATGATCAAATTCGTATACGAGGGGTTAAAAGCATCAACGTTGAAATTTATGGCCTTCCGGGTGATCACAAAGTTAACCAAGGACTTAACGAGGTTGGGTTATGTCTTAAGGCCCTTAAAAGTCAAGTTAGAGGACCCAAAGTGCAAGAAATAAAGGTAAAAATCAAGTTTGGAAGTCCAGGGGCCAGAACTGTCAACATTGGAAAGTTCTGTTGTGCTGAAGCATGCTTGCGCACCTCAACACCAAAAGCCTTACAGTGCGCAAGGCCTGCATCTGGGCAAAAACTTCACAGTTGCCTGTTTTCAGCCGGTTGCACCACCTCATTCAGCCATTTTCCGATTTTTAGGAATTGTTTAATGATTTAGGGGGGCTTAGGGACACTTGGGATGATCCCATAACCTCCCTAGACTTTGTTTGGCATGATCTAAGTGAAGATTAAACACTATAAAAGGCCCTCATGTGCAACAACTTTGATCACACCTTCATCTGCATTTGTGGAGCACTTCTGGAACTCAAGAGCCTTCTCTAATCATCCTTACTCGTGCATAGGACTTTGGTAAGTACCCTTGACCTTCCTCGATTAAGTTTTTGCTTAGTTATTAGCTTAAAAGTCAACCGTCGTAATTAACGGTTGACTTAACGATTAATCGCTAATGGACAAGCGATTAGTCAAACTTAGGGTTGTTATAAGTTGGTAATTATGTGGGAAATAAACCCTTAAAAGGGCACCCTCTGATTCCCACTCTAACTAGGTCAATTGTCGAGTCAATCGTAATCCGAAAAAGTCAACAGAATTGCATTTTTCGAATTTATACATAATTAACATTGTAGAAGGCGTGTAACCTGTTTTAACACTCATATAACTTGGTAATCAATGTAAGAACATGTCTAAACATGTTTGATCCGACAATTTTTAGTTTAGGATCGATTCGGAACCGAAATGCGCATAGTTTGACTTTTGCTTTGACTTCAGTTCTGACCCGATTTAGATAAGTTTGGAAATTCCTTAGAGCTTCCTTAGGACCAAGTCACATGATGGTATAACCCTCTGTGATTGGATCGTAGTTTGTCCGATTCGTTTGCGCGTTTCCGTTAAATGCCTAATGTTGACCATAATGCCCTTTTGACCTTAAAATGCGAATTTTGGAAATGTAAAAGAATAGAAACCTTAGTTACTGATTTATAAACTTGTACCTAAAGTTTCACATCATTTGGAGGTCTAGATTAAGAGTTATGCTCAATAGCGTAATTAGAACGTTTCTTATAAATAAAACGGCGTAATTAGCGTTTAGCCTATCTAAACCCAATATTTGATACCAAAATTTTTACCCACTGATATAATATAATATTTTGGGATTTTTGAAGATTTTTAATTAATTTTAGGCTGAGCATAACATAGGGTTGTAGCTTTATTACGGTAAATGCCGGTTTTGCCCTTTCGGGCTATAAAATGGGTTTTAGAAATTATTTTGACCTCAAACCTTTTTCTACTGATCTAATATGATCAATAAATTATTTTGAGCCTTCTGGAATTATAAAAATATCAGCTTTCCTTTGAAAACCCGGAAATGGCTCCAAATCGTTTTTTAAGCGTTTTTAACGCATAGTATGTATCAAGACCACTTTATAAATATAAGACTTGATACCCTACCATTATAACTTATTAAATTAAGTATTTTTCTGTTTACATCAGACCCGAGACTCAGATTTATATTTGAGCCCTTTTATAACCTTTAAAATGACCAAAATGCCCCTACGGGGCATAGTTTGAGTTTAAATGCGTTTTGGGCATAATGGAAGGTATCCTACTGATATCACAACATATTTAAGGCATATTAACTTAGGAAACCTGTTTAGGACCTTTTGGTTACTCGTTACGCACTTGTCGCGTTCGGATCGGCGTATGTGACTAGTTTGCATATATTAGCCGAAACGGGTAAAACCATATCCTTTTTGTCTCAAAATCCAGAATGTGTTCAAGTTAACCATATTAAACAAGCATACAAGCTTGTCGGGTCAAAACCACATTCTAAAACCGGTCTTCGCTTTATCACGCGTTAGATCCGTGTCTTCCTTTTAAAAACTAACCGGTCTAAGCTTAGGCTTAATTAAAGACCCGTTAGAAATCTAATAGGTTATTATAAACCTTCGTTCCAGATTAGGAGCCCAGTAAAAGTACTTACGCTTGCTGTATTTGATTGATACTTTGCTCAAGTAAATACTCTTAACTTATTTTCCCTATACGGGCTTGGGATACGGTACTATAAAAGTGCCGCTTGGTCGGGTGTATGTAGTCATTTAAATCGGATTGTGATTGATGTATTTACATAACCTGTTTAATATGTATTATTTGGTGTATGGCCTTTGGGGGTTAAATAACCATGTCCCGGATATCCTTGGCATCATTCGAAGAAATGGCCACGACCTAAGCACGGGGTGTAGGCGTACACCTGACAGTTGCATTATGTAAAAACTGGTAATCCACTCAGAGGTATCATCCTTGTGGGTATTATACCGAAGCTGGTAATCCACTTAAAGGATGATAGCCTGTGGGCATTATACCTGTGGCGTGTCAGTTAATCTGTCCTAATGGACGACAAATAAGTAAATCTGTATACAAGATTATATACAAATAATTTTCCCAAGTTATAAAAGATATTTTTGCCGAAGTGCATTCAAATCAACTTTTTAAACTCTTTTCAAATGAGTCAGTTGAGATGTATTTACCAGTGTAAACTGACGTATTTTCCAAAAAGGTTAAGTGCAGGTACTATACGTAATAGGCTGGCTACTCCAGGCATCCATAATCAAGTTTCGCAAGCTCTAGATGTCGAAGTCTGTTGAACAAGTTTTCTTTTATTTGATCCGCCTGTGGATCCTTTACTTCCGTTGTAATACTTGATGTTACATTATATCGGATTGTAATATACTTATCCTTTTTGCTTCCGCTGTGCATTTATATATATATATTGTGTTGTTTGACTATGATGATATCAACTACGTCACGTTACTCCCCACCGGGCCCACCGGTGACACGTGGAATTCGGGGTGTGACAGGTTGGTATCAGAGCCAACACTGAGTGAATTAAACACTAGCCTTTTTGTGTTTAATCTCAGTTACACAGATGCACATTCTTGAGTCTGGACAAGAACATAGGACTAATCCTAATTCGTTTCATTGTCTTTTAATTACTTCTTTTGTTATTTTTCTGATTAGCCTTTGCATAGGCAAGTCATTTTATTAGAAGTCCCGTTTAGGGCAACCATATACTTGTTTAAATTTAAAGGAACGATGATGTTTAAAATATTATTCCTATATCATAAGATCTACCATTATAATAAAATGGCAAAATCTAAAAAGGACGAGACCTAGCCATATGTCACCTTACAAAACAGGGCCAATATGGTAGTTCCACAATTAGATTCAGATCCTTGTTAACATTTCAATTTAGGATTTTTCTGCGTTAAATATTAAAAAGAATCTTAAAGGTAAAACCTAGCTTAAACGTCACTACGGACAAGGCCAAGATGGTAGAACCTATTCAAGAGATTCAAATCCTTATTAAACATCTGAAAGCATATTAACATGCTTGACAAAGTGTGATACGATAAAATCACATAAGTCATTTTTAACTGGGTTATTCTAAATTCCCTTATTTATATAATCATCCCTTATGGATGAAGTGCACACGGGCTATAACTAACGTCCTCTGGACTAAAGACAGTGGTAGCCTACAACTCCCTGTCAAGAAAAGGTAATGAACTTTGATTCAAACCTTAATGCCTCGATTCTCTGAAATACTGGCTTATAAAAATTTAACTTGTCTACGTGACTAGGCCTTTTGTGCTGTTATTAACTTATAATTTAGGATTATGATAAAAATCCTGAACAATTTTATATTTAGCAAATTAACTAAAATGTGTATTAAAAACATGGTTAATAAATCGTTTAAAACGATAGTACTGTATGGGCTTCTAAATAAACTTTGCCCTTATTTTCTTTTTGTAGCAACTAAGACTACATGGCTGACTCTGACGAGATAAACAGTCATCCTTTGGAAAACCGCGATGATAATGATAGGATTAATATAACCAAAGGAGAGCTTCGTACACTGATTGATACAGCTGTATCTAAAGCTGTAGAAGAACAATTTAAGGAGTATAGTGGGACGCATAGTCGAGCCTCATCTGTACCCCACTCTAAGTCTGTCCCTAAAACTCATTCAGAGCCTCATAACAAGCCGCCCTCTAAGAAAGAGGAGCCAAAGAAGGATGATGATCGACATTCATCAAATGAACACAGTGTTCCATCCAAGAGGATAGTGTTCGATAACGAACCGCGTACCAAGTCCTGTACCTATAAATACTTTGTTTCCTGCAAACCCCGGGATTTCACTGGGGAGAAAGGGGCAATTGATTGTATGACCTGGTTAGATGAGATGGACACAGTGGTTGACATCAGCGGTTGTGCTGAAAGGGATGTAGTGAAGTATGTATCCCAATCATTCAAAGGAGAGGCACTAGCATGGTGGAAGTCTCTCATTCAAGCTGCTGGGAAGATCCCGCTCTACAATATGTCATGGGAACAGTTTGTTGCTCTCATTAAAGAGAACTACTGCCCTCAACATGAAGTTGAGAGGATTGAATCGGATTTCTTATCATTGGTGATGAAGAATTTAGATTGTCAAGCTTACCTCACCAGTTTCAATATCCTGTCCAGACTGGTTCCGTATCTAGTAACCCCAGAACCCAAGAGAATTGCTCGCTTCATTGGGGGTTTGGCCCCGGAAATCAAAGCCAGTGTTAAGGCTTCGAGACCTGCTATGTTTAGGTCAGCAGCAGATCTCTCTCTATCCCTTACTTTGGATGCGGTCAGGTTGAGATCGCTAAAGAATTCTGAAGAAAGTAAGAGGAAGCATGAGGATGATACCTCACGGAGATCTGATAAGAAGCACAAGGGTAATACGGACCACAGGAAAGAGTCTGGGTCCAACAAGGGTAATTAGCGAACAGAGGAGAAGCCAAGGTGCTCGACTTGCCAAAGACGCCACTTTGGAAAATGCAGGCTTGAGACCAAGTCTCAATCAGGATCACCTGCATGTGGGTTATGCAAGTCTAAAGAACACAAGACGATAGAGCGCAAGAAGATAAAAGATGCAACATGCTTCAACTGCCATGAAAAGGGGCACATTAAGACCAACTGCCCTAAGTACGCTAAAAATCCTGAGGAAGTCAAGAAGACCAATGCGAGGGTCTTCAGGATGGATGCAAGGGAAGCCGTCCAGGACGACAATGTTATAACAGGTACTTTCCTCATAAATGATGTTTATGCGAGAGTACTTTTTGATTCAGGCGCTGATAAGTCGTTTGTAGATAATAAGTTTTGTGAATTGCTGAGCATGCCTGTTAAAACCCTAAGCGTGAAATATGAGGTGGAATTAGCTGACGGTACCTTAGAAACCGCGTCAACCGTATTAGATGGATGTGTTATATCCATTAGGAACCACTCATTTCCATTATCTTTACTTCCTTTGAAGTTAGCCGGTTTTGACATAGTTATAGGCATGGATTGGTTATCTCGTAACCAAGCCCAGATAGTGTGCAATAAGAAGCAAGTAGTGATCAACACTCCGTCTGGAGAATCACTTACCATTCAGGGAGATACCCAGTATGGTCTACCTGAGCAACTATCTATGCTCAAGGCATCCAGATGTTTGAAGAAGGGTTGTGTCATTTATATGGCACAGGTAACTATTGATGAGCAGAAGCCCAAGATTGAAGATATTCCCGTCATTTCTAAATATCCCGAAGTTTTTCCTGAAGAACTACCTGGTTTGCCACCAGATAGGCAAGTAGAATTCAGAATCGGCATCATCCCCGGAGTAGCTCCTGTCGCAAGAGCGCCTTATAGGTTGGCACCAACAGAGATGAAGGAATTAAGGACGCAGCTAGATGATTTGCTAGCCAAGGGTTTTATTAGACCTAGCTCATCTCCTTGGGGAGCGCCAATCCTGTTTGTAAAGAAGAAGGATGGATCGATGCGTCTATGCATCGATTACCGCAAACTTAACAAAGTCACTATCAAGAATAGGTATCCATTGCCCAGGATCGACGATCTGTTCGATCAACTGCAAGGGGCAAGTTACTTCTCCAAGATCGATTTGAGGTCAGGATATCATCAATTGAAGGTTAAAGATGAAGATGTACACAAGACTGCATTTAGGACTCGTTATGGTCATTACGAGTTCCTAGTGATGCCTTTTGGGCTCACTAATGCACCTGCCGCATTCATGGATCTCATGAATCGCGTTTGCAAGCCTTACTTGGATAAATTCGTCATCGTCTTCATTGACGACATTCTCATTTACTCGAAGAGCCAAGCTGATCACGAGAAACATCTCCGTTGCATTCTGAAACTACTTCATCAAGAGAAGCTCTATGCCAAGTTCTCAAAGTGTGAATTCTGGCTTCGAGAAGTCCAATTTCTTGGACACGTTGTTAGTGAGCGTGGTATCCAAGTGGATCCCGCTAAAGTTGAAGCTGTCATGAATTGGCAAGAGCCAAAGACACCTACAAAGATTCGTAGCTTCCTAGGTTTGGTAGGATACTACAGACGATTCATAGAAAACTTCTCAAGGATTGCTGCACCCCTGACTTCGCTGACGCGTAAGAAGATTAAGTTTGACTGGGGTCCTAAGCAGCAGGAATCCATTGATATTCTGAAAAAGAAATTGAGCAATGCTCCAGTACTGACATTACCTGATGGAATCGAGGAGTTTGTGGTATATTGTGATGCATCACACACCGGGATGGGGTGTGTGCTTATGCAGAAAGGCAAGGTTATTGCCTATGCTTCACGACAGTTAAAGGTGCACGAAAAGAATTACACCACCCATGAGTTGGAATTGGGTGCCGTTGTATTCGCACTAAAACTTTGGAGGCACTACTTATATGGAATCAAGTGTGTGATCTATTCTGATCACAAGAGCCTCCAGCACCTGTTTAATCAGAAGGATATAAACATGAGGCAGCGACGATGGATGGAGACTTTAAATGATTATGATTGTGAAATCAGATATCATCCCGGCAAGGCGAATGTAGTCGCTGATGCCTTGAGTCGAAAGGAAAGGGTAAAACCCATCCGAATCAATGCCAAGCGCATGGAGATAAAGAACAGTTTGACTGAAAGGTTGTTAGCTGCACAGAAGGAAGCTGTGTTGGAAGCTAACTATCCTAATGAAAAGCTAGGAGTAACGGAGGAGCAGTTATCTCTTGGCAAAGACGGAATTCTAAGATTGAATGGATGAATATGGGTTCCAATTTATGGAGGACTTCGAGATGTTATCCTTCAGGAAGCCCATAGTTCTAAATATTCCGTTCATCCTGGAGCTGATAAGATGTACCAGGATCTAAGGGCAAACTATTGGTGGATAGGCTTGAAAAAGTCTGTAGCCGCTTATGTAGCTAAGTGCTTGACCTGTGCGCAAGTCAAAGCAGAACATCAAAAGCCGTCAGGTTTGCTACAACAACCTGAACTTCCCACATGGAAATGGGAGATGGTGACGATGGATTCCATCACCAAGTTACCTAAGACGAGGAAAGGAAACGATACCATTTGGGTGATCGTAGACAGACTGACTAAGTCAGCACATTTCCTACCCATTAAGGAGACTTATAGCTCCGACATGTTAGCCCAGTTATACGTGGATAAGATTGTAGCCTTACATGGCATACCTGTGTCTATTATCTCTGACAGAGATACTAGATACACGTCTCATTTTTGGAAAAGTTTCCAGCAATCTTTGGGCACGCGTTTGAATTTCAGTACGGCTTACCACCCTCAGACTGACGGACAGAGTGAGCGTACCATCCAAACATTGGAAGACATGCTACGTGCATGCGTGATTGATTTAGGTGGTAGTTGGGATAACCACCTACCTTTGATTGAATTCTCCAACAACAATAGCTACCACACCAGCATAAAGGCTGCGCCTTTTGAGGCCTTATACGGTAGAAAGTGTAGAACGCCCGTTTGTTGGGCGGAAGTTGGAGATGTCCAATTATCAGGACCAGAGATAGTCTTTGAAACGACGGACAAGATTGTCCAGATTCGTGACCGTCTCAAAGCTGCCCGAGATAGGCAGAAGAGCTACGCAGATCCAAAGCGTAAATCTTTTCACTTCGAAATAGGTGATAAAGTCTTACTTAAAGTATCACCCTGGAAGGGAGTGATGCGGTTTAGTAAGAAAGGCAAGTTGAGCCCGAGATACATAGGACCTTTCGAGATTATCGAACGAGTCGGATCAGTTGCCTATAAGTTAAACTTACCTGAAGAGCTCAGTGGAATTCACAATGTATTTCACATCTGCAATCTGAAAAAGTGTTTCGCTGATGAATCACTGGTCATACCACATACAGATGTGCATATAGATGAGAGCTTGAAATTTGTGGAAAAACCATTGTCGATTGAAGATCGACAGGTTAAGAAGCTTAGAAGGAAGCATGTGCCTATTGTAAAGGTCAAATGGGATGCTCGTAGAGGTCCCGAATATACGTGGGAGGTTGAATCCACGATGAAAGAAAAGTACCCTTATTTGTTTCAGTAAATCTCGAGGTCAAGATTTCTTTTAAGGGGGTGAGGATGTAACACCTCGAAAATTCACGTCCTATAATGTGTTGACACGTGTCATAAGTTTGAACGTGTGTAAGAATGTTCTTGAAGGACTCAAGTTGACAAACCTGGAAAGTATGTGAATATACGGGTTCTAAAATGTCAACAGTGAATAAATATATTGTACAATAACCCTACGTGATGTTTATACCCTTAAATGAATAAATCATGGATCATACGAAGCTAATTGTGAAAGAAAGTGAGAGATTACAAACTACAGGGGTTAAATGTGTCAACATGTTTAAAGTATACCTCTGAGGGACCTTTTAGCAATCCCGAAGCTTTGTAACGATTAATTATGCTCACTAGAATGCGTGATAAAAATTTCACCAAGTTTCGTTATCGTATGAGAAAGTTATGATCAAATTCGTATACGAGGGGTTAAAAGCGTCAACGTTGAAATTTATGGCCTTCCGGGTGATCACAAAGTTAACCAAGGACTTAACGAGGTTGGGTTATGTCTTAAGTCCCTTAAAAGTCAAGTTAGAGGACCCAAAGTGCAAGAAATAAAGGTAAAAATCAAGTTTGGAAGTCCAGGGGCCAGAACTGTCAACATTGGAAAGTTCTGTTGTGCTGAAGCATGCTTGCGCACCTCAACACCAAAAGCCTTACGGTGCGCAAGGCCTGCATCTGGGCAAAAACTTCACAGCTGCCTGTTTTCAGCCGGTTGCACCGCCTCATTCAGCCATTTTCCGATTTTTAGGAATTGTTTAATGATTTAGGGGGGCTTAGGGACACTTGGGATGATCCCATAACCTCCCTAGACTTTGTTTGGCATGATCTAAGTGAAGATTAAACACTATAAAAGGCCCTCATGTGTAACAACTTTGATCACACCTTCATCTGCATTTGTGGAGCACTTCTGGAACTCAAGAGCCTTCTCTAATCATCCCTACTCGTGCATAGGACTTTGGTAAGTACCCTTGACCTTCCTCGATTAAGTTTTTGCTTAGTTATTAGCTTAAAAGTCAACCGTCGTAATTAACGGTTGACTTAACGATTAATCGCTAATGGACAAGCGATTAGTCAAACTTAGGGTTGTTATAAGTTGGTAATTATGTGGGAAATAAACCCTTAAAAGGGCACCCTCTGATTCCCACTCTAACTAGGTCAATTGTCGAGTCAATCGTAATCCGAAAAAGTCAACAGAATTGCATTTTTCGAATTTATACATAATTAACATTGTAGAAGGCGTGTAACCTGTTTTAACACTCATATAACTTGGTAATCAATGTAAGAACATGTCTAAACATGTTTGATCCGACAATTTTTAGTTTAGGATCGATTCGGAACCGAAATGCGCATAGTTTGACTTTTGCTTTGACTTCAGTTCTGACCCGATTTAGATAAGTTTGGAAATGCCTTAGAGCTTCCTTAGGACCAAGTCACATGATGGTATAACCCTCTGTGATTGGATCGTAGTTTGTCCGATTCGTTTGCGTGTTTCCGTTAAATGCCTAATGTTGACCATAATGCCCTTTTGACCTTAAAACGCGAATTTTGGAAATGTAAAAGAATAGAAACCTTAGTTACTGATTTATAAACTTGTACCTAAAGTTTCAATAAATTATTTTGAGCCTTCTGGAATTATAAAAATATCAGCTTTCCTTTGAAAACCCGGAAATGGCTCCAAATCGTTTTTTTAAGCGTTTTTAACGCATAGTATGTATCAAGACCACTTTATAAATATAAGACTTGATACCCTACCATTATAACTTATTAAATTAAGTATTTTTCTGTTTACATCAGACCCGAGACTCAGATTTATATTTGAGCCCTTTTATAACCTTTAAAATGACCAAAATGCCCCTACGGGGCATAGTTTGAGTTTAAATGCGTTTTGGGCATAATGGAAGGTATCCTACTGATATCACAACATATTTAAGGCATATTAACTTAGGAAACCTGTTTAGGACCTTTTGGTTACTCGTTACGCACTTGTCGCGTTCGGATCGGCGTATGTGACTAGTTTGCATATATTAGCCGAAACGGGTAAAACCATATCCTTTTTGTCTCAAAATCCAGAATGTATTCAAGTTACCCATATTAAACAAGCATACAAGCTTGTCGGGTCAAAACCACATTCTAAAACCGGTCTTCGCTTTATCACGCGTTAGATCCGTGTCTTCCTTTTAAAAACTAACCGGTCTAAGCTTAGGCTTAATTAAAGACCCGTTAGAAATCTAATAGGTTATTATAAACCTTCGTTCCAGATTAGGAGCCCAATAAAAGTACTTACGCTTGCTGTATTTGATTGATACTTTGCTCAGGTAAATACTCTTAACTTATTTTCCCTATACGGGCTTGGGATACTGTACTATAAAAGTGTCGCTTGGTCGGGTGTATGTAGTCATTTAAATCGGATTGTGATTGATGTATTTACATAACCTGTTTAATATGTATTATTTGGTGTATGGCCTTTGGGGGTTAAATGACCATGTCCCGGATATCCTTGGCATCATTCGAAGAAATGGCCACGACCTAAGCACGGGGTGTAGGCGTACACCTGACAGTTGCATTATGTAAAAACTGGTAATCCACTCAGAGGTATCATCCTTGTGGGCATTATACCGAAGCTGGTAATCCACTTAAAGGATGATAGCATGTGGGCATTATACCTGTGGCGTGTCAGTTAATCTGTCCTAATGGACGACAAATAAGTAAATCTGTATACAAGATTATATACAAATAATTTTCCCAAGTTATAAAAGATATTTTTGCCGAAGTGCATTCAAATCAACTTTTTAAACTCTTTTCAAATGAGTCAGTTGAGATGTATTTACCAGCGTAAACTGACGTATTTTTCAAAAAGGTTAAGTGCAGGTACTATACGTAATAGGCTGGCTACTCCAGGCATCCATAATCAAGTTTCGCAAGCTCTAGATGTCGAAGTCTGTTGAACAAGTTTTCTTTTATTTGATCCGCCTGTGGATCCTTTACTTCTGTTGTAATACTTGATGTTACATTATATCGAATTGTAATATACTTATCCTTTTTGCTTCCGTTGTGCATTTATATATATATTGTGTTGTTTGACTATGATGATATCAACTACGTCACGTTACTCCCCACCGGGCCCACCGGTGACACGTGGAATTCGGGGTGTGACAGGTCAGGTGGATGAGACTTCAAGAAGATTAACTCTCATTTGTATGGAACAATAGCATTTAATGGTGAAGGTTGCAGATGTGAATCATCTGAGCTAACCACTGCTGGTGACTTTGATGATCCAACAGTGGTTTCAAATGGAGGTGGAGGAATAGGAGGAACTGGTGTGAAAGCAGACTAACTTTTATCCACTGTTTGGGGATTTTTATCAATAGTGCTTAATGAGGTGGAAGCAGGGGTTAATGGGCTACTTTGGTCAACAACTGTTGAGGTAGCAGTGGTTGAGCTTTGACATCTGTTTTGAACAACTGCTGCTCTACCATTTGATGCAGACTTTTGTTGTGGAATGATGACTTCATATCCATAGTCGGTTGGAGAATCTTGTGATGGACCTGCACTGTTAGTCTTGACAGAAACATTTTCAAAGGTAAATTTATCAAGATCAAATAATTCTGCAGGATTTGCAGGGATTTTCATTGAAGAAATTTCATTGAACTTTACATTCAAAGTCTCTTCCATTGTTTTGGTCCTTGTGTTAAACACTTTGTAGGCCTTAGCAGTGGTTGAGTATCCCAAATGGTAACCACAATCAATTTTGGCTGCAAACTTTGAGATAGAATCTTTTAAGTTTAAAATGAAACATGGGCAGCCAAAAACTTTGAAAAATGAGATCAGTGGTTTTATTTTATACAGCAGTTCATAGGAAGTCTTTTGATGCCTGGGGTTGATTAAAACTCTGTTCTGGACATAGCAAGCAGTGTTTACTGCCTCTACCCAGAAAGTTAATGGCAAACCTGAATCAGCAAGCATGGTTCTCGCAGCCTCAATCAATGTCCTATTCTTTCTTTCAACAACCCCATTTTGCTCTGGTGTTCTTGGAATGTTGTACTGCCTTACAATTCCTTTTGACACACAGAACTCATCCAACTCCTTATTTCTGAACTCTATGCCATTGTCACTCCTGAAGATTTTACTGGCAGGTCAAACTGCTTTTCAACCTGTGTAACAAAGTCTTGCAGAATGCCTGCAGTCTCATCTTTGGAATGTAAGAAATAAGTCCATGTAAACCTAGAAAAGTCATCAACAATTACTAAACAATATCTTTTCTTTCTTAGACTCATGACTTTAACTGGGCCAAACAGATCCATGTGAAGCATTTGCAAGCACTTGGTTGTTTTGGACTCTTCAATGGGCTTAAAGGAGCTTTTATGTTTTCCTTTTAGGCAGGAAACACAATGCACAAGACAGGTGAACAGTTTTTGAGGAAGACATCTTACTAACCCCTGTTTTGACAAAGCAGTGATTGTCTTGAGATTTGTGTGCCCCAATCTTCTATGCCATAATTTTGTCTCTTTGTTAGAGGCAGCTGAGAACAGACAGGCATCAGTTCTTAGGTTCTCTATTGACAAATCAACTACATAAACATTGCCACTCCTTTGAGCAACAAGTTGGGTTTTTCCATTTTTGATTATTTCTTCAATCTTTTTAACCATTTCTGGTCCAACAATCCTACAACACTCCTTGGTGAAGAATGAGCCATAGCCCTTATCACTCATTTGTGAGACACTTAGGAGGTTGAATTTTAGATTGTCTATCAGATTGACATTTTCAAACTTAACATTACCAGACTGAACTGTACTAGACCCCACCACCTTCTGTTTACTATTATTGCCAAAGGATATATCACCCCCTCCATGAGTTTTGAAATCTTTGAGTAGGGCTCTACATCCAGTCATGTGCCTGGAGCCTCCACTATCTACATACCAAAGATTATCTAAGTATGCAGAAGCTCCCTGCACATCAAGTAAAAGGTTAGTTAGTTAGAGTCTCCAAAGCCAATAAGGCTTTGGATGGGGTCTCAACAGTGTCTAAGTTAAGTTCAGGTGGATGGACAGTGGTTAGCTTAGGGGTTTGGACGGTTTTAGAACTGTTTTTCTCTAACCACTGTTGGGGGTCTTGCCCTATCAGCTGTTGATACCCAAAGGGATGCCTGTTCACTCTTGGTTTAGAAGGTCTTTTGTAGGCTTCATAAACATGTGGGACCCTTGGGTATGGTGGTTGACCTTTACCTCTTCGGTATTGGTTAGCAGGGGGTGCATCAGTCACCTGAACATCTCTTTTAACAGAGGTTTGGTTCAGCTGTTTTGTAACAGATGATTGAACTGGTACAAATAGTGGTTGATTCTTGACAGGTAGTTTTGATGAACTCAATGATGTTTTTGCAGTGTACTCATTCTTTTTTACATCAAAGGATTGGAGATACACACATTCCTGAGTGATGTGATTTGATTTACCACAGATGGTGCAGCTCTGGGAAGGCACAATGATGCTTGTTTTATTAATGTCATATGCTTTTAGATGAAAACAATCTTTTGTTAGATGATTCTTCTTTTCACAGAAATCACAAAACAAGTTTTTAACCTTTTCTCTCTTTTTCTTCTTTTCAGACTCCTTTGCAACAGAGTTTTGAACAACTGTTGGGATGTCCTTAAGAGGAATGACCTTTTCCTTGGGAGCTTTTACACCATCAGTGGTTGTGAAGTCCATGGGCTTGAAATTTTCAAGGATGTCACACTCATCAGACCATGTGGGTTTAAATTGGTATTTCTCAATTTCCTCAAAAGTTGAGGACCCCACAGATCTTTCCAGTGTGATCTTGTTGCCAAGTTTGTTAGTTATTTTAACCTCTTGGCCATCCTTGTTTGTGGGAATGATTTCAACAAAACCAGATTCATTTACAGCATTGTTTTCAACTTGGTCATGTTTTCTAAAACCTACACCAAATTTTACATTGCTTTTGATCTGTTTCTCAAGGATGACCTCATAACCTTTGCAGGATTCCACCCATTTTTCACAAGTGATTTGGGTGGATTCCAACTCCTTTTTGCAGGCATGATATTTTTCTATCATGGTCTGGAGTTGGTCCTTGGTTATGCTATGCTCTTGTTTGATGCTGCAGATTTCACTTTCTTTTTCATTCAACTTGTTTTTCAATTCTTTTAATGAATTTTCAAATTGAACTTCAGAAGTTAATAACCTATCCCTAAGGTTTTCATTCACCTCTTTAATGTTAGCAAATGCTATGATGCAATTGTCTGAACACAAATTTTTAAGAATCTGAGGTGATACCTTGGTTGCAGCCATCATGGCACAATCACATGTATGATCATTTTCTTCTTGGTTCATCTCTTCTTCTTCTTCTTTGGACCAGGGGTCGGACAGTGGTTCCAACAGAGGTTTTGAACTTTCTCCCAACAGTACTTCATCAGCAACAACAGTAACCACTGCTTCAGCAATTTTGTCCACTGTTTCATCAACTGCTTGTCCTTCTTCAGCCTCCAGCCCCTCTTGTATGGTCTCCAATGCTACAAAACAAATATCATTACCAGAAACAGTACTTTGAGCATAGAGTGCAAAATTTTCATCTCCTAACTCTTCAGGTAAACTGCTCCAGTCAACCAGCCCTTGTGTAAAGAAGCTTTGTTGGTCTGGTTGAACCGCTGTTGGTGCAGTTTGTTGAGGTGCAGCCTGTTGCACCTGAACCGGAGGAGCAGGGGCTTGGACATACTGAATTTGAGGGACAGTGGTTTGAACATAATGCACAGGAACAGGGGTTGCAGGGTGTGCATAGTGAGTAGTGTTTACATGAGCAGCAGGGGTATATTGGGCATAGTGCATGGTGTTTTGGTTATTTTCTGGTCAAGGGTTTGAGCTAGGATGAGTAATAATAGGACCAGTGGTTTGTCACCTGCATTCCCTAGCAAAATGACCTAACCTATTGCACTTATAACATTTGATCTTTGATTTATCCAACCCCACTTTTAAATTCCCATGTAACCTTGGAAATTTTCTCCCTGTCCTTTTGTAAAACTTGCTAGTTCTAACACTTAGCAATGCCAGTTGGTGCAAAATGTCCATTTCTTCTAAGTCAGTTGGATCAAAATGTTGTAAATCATTGAGTTCAAAGCACAAATTATCAGAGATCTGGCTTTCTCCATTTGCTCTGAAAGCATAACTGGATGAGTGAGGATCAGAGTTGAAATTTCCACCAGCAGTTATGTCAATAAAATGATCATAACTCTGATCCTTACTGCTGCCAGACTCTTCCTGACACAAAAGAGCTGTGTTGCCAAATGAGTAGTCTTCTGCAACTTTTCCAGACTCTTGCAACTTTTTTTTTCTGGTTTAACTCCCTTTCATAGGTCAGGAGTCTACCATGAAGTTGAGTCAGGGTCAGATCTTTGAACTCAACAGAGTTTCTAGTCACAAAAGAAATGGTGTCCCATTTTTCAGGAAGTGATCTTAAAAACCTGTTATTAACGGTTGATTTTGGAAATTCAGTATTAACAAGTTTAAGCTCACTTATGAGACAGCTAAAACGCTTCAACTGCTGTGTTAATGTTTCACCCTTAATGTGACAAAAGGTTTCATACTGTTGGTTTAAAATTTCCCTGTTGTTTTCAATAACTTCTTAAGTTCCCCCAAATTGTTCCTTCAGTGCATCCCACAATTCCTTGGCACGGTTACAATGTAACAGCCCAGCATAGATCTCATTGGGGAGTGCAGATGCAACAATGCTAAATGCCTTGGCATCTAGTTTGATTTTCTGAAAATCTTGTTCAGTATAATTCTCAATTTGCTTAGGTTCGAACTTCTTTGGATCCTAAACACTCGGCACCATTGGAACATGTGGTCCAAAGATAACCGACATCCAACATCCGGTATTCTGTTGAGCAAGGATGTGACCCATCATTCTCTGCCAGATGTTGTACTCATTCCATTTCAACATGGGTGGTTTGAAAAGAGAGCCGATGCTATTGTTAACATCTTGTGATTGTGACGTCATCCTGGTTGTTTTACAAGCACTGATTAATCAACTTTGATGGTGATTAAACCTTACTCTGTTTTTCTACGAAACGAACAATTTAATAGTATCAACGATTATGAGCTGAACTATTTATGTCAAAATGACTGTTATATCAAATTTGACTGTCCAAGCTCTGATACCAATTGTTAGGATCTGAGTTTCTTATGATTGTGTTTTTGTTTGAGAATTAAGAAGATGAATAAGTAATTGCAGCGGAATTGAAATGGAAACAAACTTTCACACACAATAAAACAGGAGAATTGCTTTCAACACACATGTTTAACTTTGAACCGAATGATTTAATTTATTTCAATCTTCAATTACAAATGCATGGATGTATTACAAACTCCCCCTCAGCCTGAGCTCACAATGGTTTGTTCGTACAGAATGACAAGTGATGAAACTAATAGAAAAGTACAGGGTATTGTTCTATTTATAGGCACGAGCAAACCACTGAAGCATCTTTGCTGACGTCACCATGAAAGCGACGTCTAACTTCCTAACAACCTACAACCACTAATCTATACAAGCACTGCTATCTAAACTACTGATTACATTACAATGCAAACAAGTAACTAAACTACTGCTTCTCATTCCACTGTTGTGACTCCAGCAGTACTTTACATCTTCAGCAGTGCTTGACCCATATCAGTAGATTGAGCATCAGTGTTTGTCTTCATCAGTCTTTAGGCTATGAGCAGTACTTTAACAGTTGTTGAAGACCGGCAGTTGTTTGTAAACGATCAGTGGATGGAGGACATTAGTTGTTAGAACCACTTTCAATGGGAGAGAATGTATACAACATCTGCTTATTCTGGATCCACTGCTCTGACCCAGTTTTGGCTTTATCAACTATTCCTTTGGTAGGGTTCAATCCCAACAGGTATGAATAATACCAAAGTGAATGACCACGTCATTGAATCAAGACTTATTTGGATTTTGTGAATACAAGGACATACTACAACAATAAGAACCCAATAGTTCAACTGAATGTGTTTCAGAAATTGATGCCAAATGAACGAGACGTACTGATACCGTCACCAGTGTGACTAAGTTTATAGTGGTCCAACAAAAGATTAATTTCAACAAATAGAACTCCAAATGAACTTTCATAATATGCAAATGAATTTTAGAAACAATAAAATTTACTACCAACGCAAACTTGCATTGGTTGTTGTATAAATGAAACTTAGAATCAATAGGCTTCAATGAAATAGAAGCACAAAAATGATTTGTCAAATTGTCGAACCATAATATAAGGGAAAATCAGTGTGTTGACACTATTGAATTACAAGGATAGACCAAAATACAACCAAACCTTGTGTGTCATCGTCCCAATACATAACTGCATTAAGACTATTAAATGACGAGTCAAACGAAAATCATACGTGGTTTGCATGAAACGACTGATCATGATTAGCCCAAGCTACAAGTTTATACCGACGCCACAAGGTGTCGTAACGATCGAAATAATTCAATAATAGCGGTGACCGAACAAGTTCACTGTGTTTGCAATCAGATGAAAGGCTCAACGAAGTAAATCTGAATACTTGTTCCAAATAAATCTCGTAGGATTTTCAATTGATAATGAAACAACAATTAAATAATATTTTCGATCGAAGATGAAAGAGTAATGTGTATCATAAAATGTTCAATCGATGATGAAAAAACCGCTAAGAGGTACACCGAAATATAAACCAAAAAAGTGGATTTAAAAATAATAAATAAATAAATAATTAAATTCGTACATGAGGTGTGCAAACGAGATTATCCCAAGCTTCAAATTAGTGAAAATGCCACCACAAGGTGTCGTAACCAACACATTATTTAGTGGAGTTGAAGACCAAACAAGTCTACTATTATCACACCCCAACCGATGGCGGAAACATCGGGATGAGACGAACAAATCGCTCAAAAGCATCATAACACTATTGTGACAATATAATTTAAATCAAATTTCATAAATGACTAGAACCAATTACATTGTTTCAAATAAAGATAAATTGTAGAAACATAACATGATAATGTTTATTATTTAAATGAGTTTCTAAGTCCATCCTAACTTGATTTCTTCATCATTTTGTCTATCAACCTGCAACATGTATTAAAATATCAACAACAAAAATGTTGGCGAGTAGAAAAGTTTGATACATAGCATAAATAAAAGGTTTAAGTACTCATATCCAACATGAACAACATAATACAAGTTACTAATATGCTGAAACGGTGTCATTATATGTCAAACCCAAGTTTCCAACGCAAACACCCCAAGACTCAAGGGTGGTGCGTTACTCCTATAGCATAGGAGTTTAATAAGTATAAGAAGTCTAATAAGTCTCAGAAGTCTTAGAAGTCTAATAAGTTTAGCAAGGTTAATGAGTATATAGACACGAAAAGTTTACATGGCATACGAGATTAACAAGCATTAAATTGTTTCATGTTTAAAAATGGATAGAGTGTGAATAAATGTAGTTTAACATGTTTGTGTAATTTGCATAAGAATACAAGTTGCACCCAAAAGTGTTTAATGAATAAAAATGGGATCATGTATACTCACATTGGTTGCGTATGCGAATTCCTTGAATAACGCACGAGTAAAGATTTGAGAAAAATCCAAGAGAACGAGCAAAGCGATTACCCTAGATATGAAGTACCACAAGAGAGGCGACCACTATAAGTTTAAGTAAGTATCCATTACTAGAAAATTGAGGATTTCCTACAAAAATTACCCAAAAAAAATTCAGTCGGAAATTCCGACCACTTACCGACAAACTTCTGACTAGAATAAAAGTCAAATATTAGCAACCAATTTCCGACGGCTTACCGACAAAGAAAAAAGTTGTCGGAAATTTGATGGAAAGTTCCGACTAAATTCCGACAAAAGAAAACTATAAAAAAAAGAAAAAAATTGGTTGTAAAGTTGTCGGAAATTTCCAACAATTTTCCGACTAAAACCTTATTTTTTTATTCAATTATATTTAGCTATATGTATACATGTGAATGTATTTGCTTGTGTCTATATGTATGTGTATGTAGATGACTTGGAGTATATATACACACACACATATACCTATATATAATTATAGAATAATAAAAGTCTGGTTTAAGTAATTAGTCCCGATAGTGTACACGCACGTATGAATGTGCATAATACGTATAAGTTGGTGAATTAAAAGCATTTCAAGTATAATTAAGGTGTACAAAATATGTAATGAAAAAAACATCTTAGGAGGTTGAAAAATCGAAAAAACAGATATGGTGATTATCATGAAGAGGAGGACGCAAATGCGACTCAACTTGCCTCTAATGCTGCAGGCGCGCCTCATGGTCACTCACAGAAGGAAGTTATCTTTCGGGTTGGGATGGGGTATGTTTTTTTAACATTTAAACCAATGTTGTTTATTTGTGTTATACATATACTTATTCGATTATTTCAATATTGTAGGTTTGCGAATGGTAAAGTTCATAGGGCGATCAGAATGTTATTTGATGAGTTTTTTTATGGAGCTTGGTCAACATACAGAGAAGTCCCTACGGAACATGTGGACCGTATATTTGATCGCTTTAGGGTAATACATTAGTTAGTTATTTATATATTTTAAGGGCAATTACATATATACCCCTGTTAACTTTATAAATTATATATATACCCAACCAAAAGTTTTATTTACATCAGAACTTTATCGAATTTGCAAATGACACTGATGGTTTTTTTTGTTTAAACTAAAAGGTCTGATGGTTTTTTTAATCCTTATTTTAAACTGAAATAAAAGGTCTGATCGTTTTTTTTTTGTTTAAATGAAATGTCTGATGGTTTTTTTGTTTAAAAGGAAATTAAGGTCTGATGGTTTTTTTTAATCCTTATTTTAAACTGAAATAAAAGGTTTGATCGTTTTTTTTTTGTTTAAATGAAAGGTCTGATGTTTTTTTTTTTGTTTAAAAGGAAATTTGTAATTTAATTTTGCGGTTGGGTAAACATGTAATTAGTGTTTTAAATAGGGAGATTTATGTAATAATCCCTATATTTTAAGCGTTACTTGTTATACGTTTGCACTTTTAACTTTCAATCTTTTAAATACTCGATATAGTTAGGATCAAGCAAATGATGATTTCATTAGAGAAGGATTTGAAAATGTGTTAAAGCGTCGTTTCCCAGACATAATGTCGGATCACGGAGATGAATCAACAAAGAAGGCAAGGAATGCTGGGCATATTATTCCGGAAAATGAATATGATTTTGGCGTAATGTGTGAGTATCCGCCGTGCTTCGTGCGCGAGGACATATGACATGAGTTATGTATGGAAAGCAAGTTAATACATTAGTGATCGTTGTTATATTTTATTGCATTTTATATTATTTATACTTGTATTTTTATTCTTTTATAGGGTTGGAACACAGATGAGTGGCATAAGAAGTCTGAGAGAGGTAAAAGCAACCGCAAGAAAGCCGATTCCAACGGTGTGATATCCCGACATACAGGCGGGACTAGGGCCTATTATGAGCATCACATCATCTTGGTAATATAATTATGTTCTTAAACTTTAGTACTTGTTTCTTTAACACGTATTACATTAATCATGCATATTTTTTTTTGTAGGAACGGACATTGGGTCGGCCACCCACTTTTAAAGAACTCTTCCTTGCAACCCACCTCACCAAAGAATCCAAGAAAATTTTTTGGGCGGGGATGTATGATGAAAACTTGGATGGGGCAGAATTTTGTAGTGCGCGATCGAAGAAAGCATATGTAAGTTGTTTGCATCATTTTTAATATATATATATATATATATATATATATATAGGAAAAGTGTAAAATACATTCCGGCTTAACGTACATCACGTATGACAACGTGCGTGATTATGTGTATAACGTGCGTGATTAATGTTTTAATCATGCGTGATTTGGGTTTTTTAGTTTATAAACGTGCGTGATTTTCAAATGAACATGCGTAATTATCTGTCGTACGTGATGTACATTAAGCCGTATTGTACGTTAAGTGGCCCCTCTCTCTCTCTCTCTTTATATATATATATATATATATATATATATATATATATATATATTGTATTAGCCTTTTTAGTAAAATAACAACCGTGTTGTTTATATATATGGTAGGAGACATATGCAAGATACATGATCGAAAAGTACAGGGAAGACGTCACTCAGCATCCGGTGGGAGCTATGTTGTCAAAAGCGCAAAAAGCGCGCGCCTAGTACGCAGGCCCAGGTTTCCTTTCTGGAGCTGCATTCGTGTCCACATGTCGCGCGGGCACGCACCAGTTTTAACCAAATTCAAGCTCAGAAACTCATTTTTGCACCCCCCTGCGAGCGGGTAGGACTTGTGGTAAAACATGTCATAAAGCTACAATGGAGTAGTAAAGACTTTACCTTATAAACAACCACTAACTTTGTTCCCACACCAATGTGGGATAAAGTATTTACCACCTTTTGAGACTTTTATTCACACACCCAAAACTTACAACATATAAGTCCTAAACTTTTGCTACTAACTATTAGCTACATGATCTTAAATGGCATGTATAATAGTTTTTTTTATATGTGGAATCTTATTTATTTTCAAAGCATAACATATTTTTTATATTTTTTCTCTATGTGCGCTTTTCTTAAAAAAGCCCACGCTTTTTTGTGCCTTGCGCCTAGGCTCTGGGCGAGGCCGATACGCCTAGGCTCTGGGCGAGGCCGATACGCCTAGGCTCTGGGCGAGGCCGATACGCCTCGCCTGCGCCTTGCGTCTTTGACAACATAGGGTGGGAGATGTTCACTTGTGGGAGCGTGCGCAGGGAGGGAGGCGATTCGAGATCGGGTCTTCGGGTCTTAGTTTTGTCGTTACCGGCACAACATCTTCGCCATCCGGGTCTGCGTCCTATGCTGACTACCACCGCTCGCAAGAGGAGGTATTATTAATATTATTTATTATTTAATTTTTATCATTATCTGTTACTGTTACTGTTACTATTACTATTACTGTTACTGTTACTGTTACTGTTAGTGTTAGTGTTACTGTTAGTGTTAGTGTTATTGTTATTGTTATTGTGTATGCATATGGGTGGGTTTCTAAATTTAACTAGGGGTATTCGATGTCGCGCGTTGCGGGACATGATGGTGTACGGTTATAATAACTACAAGTTTTCTTATAGTAAGCCGTCACGCGGCCGGGTCTTTACGAACTAAGGCGTAAAGCATACAAACGTTAGATGGAACCCGAACTCGTTCCAACAAAATTCGTTTTTTACTTTTGTTGACCCGAACCCGTTTGGGCCAACAAAAGTCGTTTCTTACTGCTGGATATGATATGTTGTATTGTTTGAAGTGTCTTTAACGTGGTTCTTCCACATCAAAGTGCATGAAAAAAACAAATGAAAATGTGCGAACTATAAATTGAAATTTGAATTAGATTAGCATAAATAGTCTCTAAGTGTTTATTAACTATAGTTTAGGAGGGAATGTATACATTTGGACAATTTTGGACAAAAGCACAAAATATTACGGACTTTGAATGTAGGATTTGACAATATGTCCATATATATGGTTATGGTGTGTTTATGAAGGTAGTTTGGGAATTATGTAGTTAGAACTGGAATCTTATATAAGGAGTTTGAGTGAGATTTGAAACTTGTGAAAGAAGATAAAGATTAAGGTTTGAAAGTTTATTATTGTGTTAAAGATGATATACGCAACAAGTGGACAAATAAAACACATGTTTGTTGCTGTAGAATGTTTTAAGATGCTATCTCATGTCTCATGACTGTCGTGAACGTCAATAAAAAACCTATTTAACCTAATAGATAGGGTAAGCAGGGTATCGAACCAGAGGAGTATTGTGGAAAGCGTGATGAATTAAGAACTATTAAACTAATTGCAAAAATTTAAAATTAGTTTGTTTGGTTATTTGATTAACTAAAAATTACTAAGCAAACTAGTTTGTAAACATTTGGAGAAAAGGTGATTCCTTCAAGTTTCAGATTCAAAGTGGATTCAGGTTATTAGTTTTAATTGAGAAAACCACATAGACATGATTCAGATAGTTAATTGGCTGATTGTGATAAACGAGGACTAAGTACTTTGATTGATTAACAATGAAAGGTTATCACATGATTATCAATTGAAGATTACCAAACCCAATTCCTATCTAATATATCCCAATTACTATAACTCTCGGGAATTGAAAGAATCAAAACTAGGTTTTAAGTAAAATCAATCAGTTACATTCAATCTAATAAATCCCTAAGCAAAACAACATCAAATGCTTAGATTGTTAGTCTCAATTACAAAACAAAACCAAAAACAATCATCCACTTACAAGAATCCTCCACTCGGAGGAAACCACGAGAAGATTAGCCGCTCATCTCGGTTGATCGATCTTCACAAACTTGAGAAACAGTTGAATTCATGTTCTTGATCTTCAATTCGGTAAGAATGATGATGGTTGCAGGTTAAAACTGCCCAAAATTCAGTCTTTGATCCCCCAAAAGTGTCTCCCTGATTAGGGTTAAAAAACCCTTTTTATACATCCAAAAATCACATTCACGCGTCTTTTTCTGGACCCAACCGTAAGCTACGGTCAACAGACCGTAGGTTACGTTCTACACTTTCTGCTCCTTTTGTCTCGCCAGACCGTAAGTTATGGTTGACTGACCATAGCTTATGGTCGGCAGATTCTTCCCAAACTTTTTTCCTCATAACTTCTTCGTTTTAGCTCCGTTTTATTCACCGTTTTCGCCCACATCTTCGTAATTCAGCCCTCTATCATGCCATCTTCATATATCATCATTTTCAATCCATTAACATCCCCCAAAACACATCCAATCTTCGTGGTTAACCTACAAAACATCATTTTCTCATAGTTATTCAATTCCACACATATAAAGGATCAAATATGCATAAGATTAGACATTAAACACATATAAATCACATTCCTAAACCAATCCATCACATCTCCACACTTAACTTTGATTTTCCTCAAGCAACCATCACAAACATTACTCTCCTTATTAACAAATCACCATTGAATCCCTTACCGAATTAGCAATTTAAGGTCCCAAGTCATACCCGTCCGATAGATTGACATAATCGACTTTGACAATCCGAAAAGTAGTTGATGCACAATTAAAACACTTAAGACCTGCCTAACTAAAACTAACAAGCTTATGATACCACACACATGCCACACACCCCTCACAATCAAGTCTCCTCTCGGCTGTATCTGGACTAGCGTGTAATGTGCTAGTATATATCACTCAAAACCAGAATGAAACTCTGTACTCATAAGCTTGTATAGCAATCATACCTCCACTGTATCACATAACATAACACATATCAAAAGGACTTTTGGGTTTTGGGTTAAGGGTAAAGGTAAGGAAATATTTTTGGCTTTTTATATTTATATGGCGAATACAAACGAATATACCAAACCATGACAACTTTATTCGCAATAACTACTAACACTTTTGGTTATTTTCGACCCATTTATATAATACGAACATAGTAATAATTTTTGTTTTTTTTTTCTTTCTTTTCTCTTTTTTTCTATTTTTCTCTTTTTTTTCTATTTTTTTTTTCATTTTCTTCATAACATACTTCTAAACACACTTGTCATTCATGGTTGGTACTTCACACGGGTCAAGCGAGGTGTAACAAACAAAAGGTATAAGGCTCAACATGGTTAACTAAGGTGGGTGAAATCAACAATCAACATATAGAACAATGAATATGGGTTACCGACACGTAGCATGTGTAATTCCTAAAGCATGTTTACCCCTAGTTAGGCATCCCTTCTCAACTATTCTCTAAAAATTGTCAGAAATACTCTCATGAAACTTAAAGGGACAACCATGACTCGAGATCTAAGTTAGTTTAATATCAGTAGGAACCCTTTAGCGATTGAAAATGTTGATTTTCATGTAGTTCAAGCATGCTTGAGACAAAATTTTAAAAATTTTCAATTTTTAGCAATTTCAACCATTCAAGCATTTAAACTCGAGAGATACCAACCCTCTCTCGAGTTACCGCATCCCCACACTTGGGATACAATGTCCTCAATCTAAACTCGAGAGATACCACCCGCAAACCAAGAACAACTAATGAATCGATTGACTCGACACATAAAGCCGCTCCTAACATAAAGGCTCACATCACCAAATGCACAAATAAAAATAAAGTAAAGGATATAGAAACACATGAACTTGATCAGTAAATCAGCAAGTGTCGGTAATGATGCAAGTGCTGTGATCGAGCAGGGACATAAACATCTCTTGGCTTCTCTGATATCTCATCGGGGATGTTGCCGAACATCCCCACACTTAAATCATTGCATATATGAGGATTAAACGTTGTAACCTGCCAAAACACAAACACACACCAAAACAAAGCAACAAATACAATACTCTACATCCTCGGGCTACCTCCCAAGAGTGCTAAGTTTTAGGTCTTTAGCCATACCATACCTGATGTGCTCAGGGTGGCTCAGAAACCTGCTTGCCTCCCCACTTCTCGACATACAACTCCATCCAGTTTGGTGGGAGGTTTGCAGTTTCACGCCAGTTGGGGTCAAATGCAACTTCATTGCCCCTTCTAATTCTACCATCGGGGGGTTTCCCGTCATCCACTGACCTTCTCACAATTGCCTTCTTCACCCAATTTCTAATCGTCTCTAACCTGTCATTGGTCACTGTAACACCTCGAAAATTCATGTCCAATAAAGTATTGACACGTGTCATAAACTTTAAACGTGTAAAGGATTTCCTTAGAAGGACTAGAGTTGAAAAACAAGGAAAGTATGTGAATATAAGGATTCAGAATGTCAACAATGGATAAATATACTTTACAATGACCCTACATGATGTTTATACCTTTAAACGAATGAATCATGGATCATACGAAACTGATTGTTAAAGAAAGTGAGGGATTACAAACTACAGGAGTTAAATGTGTCAACATGTTTAAAGTATACCTCTGAGTGGCCTTTTAGCAAACCCGAAGCTTTGTAACGATTAATTATGCTCACTAGAAGGTATGATAAAAATTTCACCAAGTTTCGTTATCATGTGAGAAAGTTATGATAAAATTCGTATACGAGGGGTTTTCGGTGATCGTATGAATAACCGGGGACCTAACAAAGTTGGTTTATGACTTGGAGTCCTTAAAAGTCAAGTTTGGGGGTTACAAGTGCAAGAAAACATCTTAAAATCAAGATTTGGAAGTTCAGGCGCCAAACTGTCAACTTTTGAAAGTTCTGTCATGCTGGCCTGGTCTTTACGGACCGTATGCTAGGACCCTTACGGTCCGTAAGCGACTCCCAGATGCAGAAACTCGTAAGTTGGCTGTTCAGCCCATATAACCGACTTATATTGCCCTTTTACACTTCCAGGAGCTGCCTAAGTGTTGGTGCATCCGTCTGTCGTCTACGTCTTGTATCGAGTCTTGGGTAGAATAGGTTAGATCAGGGCACGAGAATCGAGAATATGTGTATTAGTGCTGATTCCGCTCGAAATGACATTCTGTCATTTCAAGCGAAATCACATGATCTTGATTCCGCTCGAGATGCTAGTTGCAGATTTCGCTTGAATTGTTGCATTGTTATTCCGCTTGAAATGCACATAGCATGTTCAAGCGGAACCCCATCACCTATAAATAGGTGTCTTGGAGCGAAATCAGTATGTGTGTTCTTCCAGTTTGCAACGAAGTGCTGCCGAAGTGTTGAGTCGCTGTAAAAGTCATTCAATCTATACAAATTGACAATTTAAAGTGTATACTCGCTGAATTGAACTCAGTTTGTTTGTTTTCGCTACTCAAATTGAGAAAAGCTCTTCTGATAGACTCGTTTGGGTCCGTATACGATCCTACACTAAGCTTGCTTTTAGACCTTAGGGACACTTGTGAATGATCCATGATCAGTTATAGCATTGTTTGTCATGATATTGATGGATCAAAGGCCCTATATAAGCCCCATTGTTTGCAAACTTTGATCATTCACTCACAACTCATCTTCTGATCATTTCTGGAGCTCAAGGTCTTTCTCTAAGCATCTCTGGTCGTGCATTAGACCTTGGTAAGTACCCTTGACCTTCCTTAATTGTGTTTTGCTTAGTTATTAGCTTAAAAGTCAAACCGTCGTAATTAAGGTTTGACTTATCGATTAATCACTAATGGTCCAGTGTTTAGACAAATTATAGCGAGTAAAGACATGAGTGCGGATGATAAAAAGAAATATAAAAATGAGAAAATGATGCTAAGTCTGCTACAACAAGCTGTGAAAGAAGACACCACGGTCTTACTGCAACATAATGGAAGTTCTTATTCGATTTGGAAAGCTTTAATATCAAAGTTTGTTGGTAGTCAAGAAATGATCAAGAACAAGAAATCACTTTTGAAGAAAGAATTTGATTTGTTTCGTGGTTTGAAGAATGAGAGCACAAAACAGATAATCGAAAGATACTGCAATTTGTTGGTTAATCTGAGAAGGGTGAGCATCAACAAAGACAATGAAGAGCTGATAGAGAAGCTAGCTAATGCTTTACCACACGAAACTTGGGGTACCTATCTCATGATGCTAAGAAACAAGAAAGGTTTCAGCAATCTGACACTTAGCAAATTCATTGAAAAGATTGAGGCGCAAGAGATGGAACAGAGGAAGATTGTACGAATGAAAGATTTTGATGGTGAACAGGATATTGGGTTGTATTACAAAACAGGGTTGAATGAGAAAACTACAAATTTGTCTCCAAAAGTGGAAACTGCATTCAATGCTATAGGTTCATCAGGAAGTTCATCAACAGGATCAAGCAGAAAAACAAGTTTCTCATCATTTCCATCATTCGATCCAAACATTTCAGCAACAAAGAATGGAAGAAAACTTCAATGCAACATTGTTTTAAATCTTGAGAATGATCAAGATTACTCAGAGGAAGTTGCGAAGAATCACATGTCTTTATTGGGAATGGTTTTAGAATCATACAGCAGTTTTGTTGCAGGAAAGATCGGGAATCCAATGCTTACAAAAGAGGATTACGATCAAATAGATGCTGAGGAGATGGAGCTAATGGATATAAAATGGTGTTTGGCCAGCGTGTTGAGGAGAGCTGAGAAATTCAAGCAGATTACAGGAAGAAATGATCTTCATGAGGCTAATATTTCTACTTTAGGTTTTGATAAATCTAAAGTCACTTGTTTTCGTTGCAGGGAGAAAGGACACTTCAAGAGGGAGTGTACCAATCGCGAAGCAAGTGGAGCTCAAAATCCTTTCAACAACAACATGATTACTACCGAAATGCCATCTACCATCAGGTTGCTCAACAACCAAATCAACAACAACAACATCAGGCACAAACTGCACATGGTAGAAATGTGATTGAAGATTCTTCAAAAAGAGCATGTATGGTTAATCAAGATGAGAAGAATTCATCAACTGGATTCAACTGGGACAAGTATATTTCATTTAATGCAAAAGTTTGTGTAATTGATCAAGATGATAAGAAGATGCCTGAAGGGTTTAGCTGGCAAAATTTTACATGGGATGATTATATTCCTGACCAAACTCCAGTTCACACAGCTTTTGTTGCTAAAATTGAAGAAGATAATGATGATCATGGTGCGGAATATTATGCAAAAAGAATGGCAGAACATCTAAAGATGATGGCAGAAAGTGACAGTGAAGATGAAAAAGTGAAACAGAAAAAGAAGAAGGTAAAAACACCGGTCAGCAGTGATGATGAAACAGCACCGGTAGGAAAAGAAAAGTGAAAGAAGTTCAAAAGTTTAAAGTTGATGAAAAAGTTGATGCTAGTGAAATGAAAGTGAACTGTGAAACTTGTGTGATCTTGAAAAAGAAAAACAGTGAAATGCTTAACAACATAAACAGGTTCAAAGAATCTTATGATGTGTTGAACAAAGCAATGAACATGTACAATGACACAAGTGAAGAGCAGGCAACAACAATGAAGTCACTTCAGGGAGCGTTCAAGATCAAGCAGAAAGTTGTGAACAACTACATTGAGAAGTGTGCTGCTCTTGAACAGAAGCTAGAGTTACAAAGAATTGAAACGGAAACGGAAAGAGTAAATCGTTTGTTGAAAAGTTACTCATGTACTTCTTATGTCATTGATAGGATTTATCCAACTGTTGAAGGCATGAAGGCATTTGAAGAGGATGAAGTAACTGAGGTAAAGAATGTTGAAAAAGTGGCTGAAGAAAAGACTCCAGAAAAGAAGAACAAAAAGAAGAGGGATACAAAGAAGAAAGACACTGAAGTGACGGCATCTGGTAAGAAACAAGGTGTCAGTTATAACAAGTGTCAACCCCCGCTAGAAAATGGATATTTGCCCAGAAATCCAAATCAGGAAAGAGTCGAAAAAGCAACAAATTTACAGTGGGAGTCGGAGTCCTCAGTCAATTTACCAGAAAGTATTGATGTCGTGTTTACATCGTCTAACACTGATCAACAATCTCAATTGATGAAGAAAGTGGTGGATCATGTGTTAGATAATGATGAAATAGAGGAGTCAAAGTTGGAGTCCACGTCAAAGTCTGAGTCCAGTACTCCGGGTCAAACAGAAAAACAGGGCAAAAGAGTTTACAGTAATGAATTCATGTTATCAAAATCTAATTTGAATGACGAAACGTTTAAAGTTGCATATACTTTGAATGATTCTGACAAATTATATGTTGATGAGGAATTTCCAATAAGAGGTGTTAAACCAGAAATGATCAAAAAGGTTTTCAAACTAACAGAAATTAATATTTCTGAAATAAAAGATGTAAATCTTAAAACCTAAAAAAATACACCTCAAGAGTTCAACAAAGAGAAAACAAGAAAAAGGGTTACAGTTCTGGTTCTGGTTTTCAAAAGAAACCAAACCAAAACCGTAATTTCAAAAAGAAAGGTCTTGGATTTAATCCAACAGAAAAACAGAAAATTAAAAAATATGTTCGTGATTTTAAATCAAAGATGACATTTGTTTCAGGTACCTCAGCAGATGAGGAAGAAAAGAAAGAATTCTGGAGGCAGTCAAACAGTGAGTTCCTTGCAAAGAAGCAAGAAGAGATGAAGTTTGCTGTACAGAGGAAAGATATGAGAACCTGTTACCAATGCAACACTGTTGGACATATAGCTAGAAATTGTTCTAAGGCAATACCATCAAAACAGGGAGTTTCTCGTAAACAAAAAGAGAAAGTGATTGAGTTTGAACCACCAATTGACAGAAAAAAGTTATTCAAAAATTCTACATTTGAAATTGGTGAATGTTCAAACAAGTTTTACAAGAAGAGAGCTAAAAATGACAAACAAAAATGGGTGGTTAAGAAGTCTGGAGATAGTTCTAGCGATGATTTTGATAGGTCAAAATCAGAGGAACTATCTTCTGGCAATGAATCTGATTCCATAAAATCAGAGGAGCCACAGGTTGAGGTAAAAGGTGAAAAGTCAGTAACTCAGATGGATGATGAAAATTTTCCACCATTGAGTGCTGAAAATTTTAAAAAGAAAATTGGTAAGGTTGAAATTTCAAACCAATTTTATGATGACAAAAAGGAATTTGATGTCGAAAAGGTCTTTAACCCCAAAGTGAAACACATTTTTGGAAAAATGATTGACCGAAAAGTCAAAGGGGTTAAAGAGTTCTATGAAAAGAAGAGGAAAGGTAAGAAACCAAGTGATGATGACTTGGTAACACCCAAGGCTGGTGAGGCTTGGGTGGATATTTTCTTTGACTAAAAACCTGACTTGCCGGAGATCCCAAGTTTGTAATCGTGGATCAGGAATCGGCATCATTCTTTAAAATTGTTTTTGTGAAAAAGTTAAAGTGGTTGAAATGTTTACAGGTGAAGGACTATGCCGGAACTCCCAGGTTGGTAAGTGAGTAGTAGGTATCGGCATCTTTCTTGAGAAATTCACTTAGATGATTGTGTTTTTACAAGTAGTAAATTCAAGGACATTAAGTTGTACTTGTTTTTCCTACAAGTGGTTAATCAAGGTCATTAGGTTGAACTTGATTGGACCATACTTACAAGTGATATTTGAAAGACAATGTGATGAATCAAACCCCTAATCTACAAGTTCAAATCAACAAAATTAATTTTCCGGAAAAACCATTTGATTAAAACAAACTTAAGTGTTTTGAAATCAATGGGAAAATAGTTTGTTGTCAGGGGGAGTTCTGATTGTTTATGCCAAGTGGATGGCGAATTGAAGTGATTCGATTTCAGTTGTCAGTTTGTTTGTTTGTTTTCAAATTTCCTATAATGTGTTTGCATTTTAGGGGGAGTAAGAGATTTTAGAAAATCCAAAAACATTTGAAAATTTGAAAAAGACAAAAACATGATAAAATGAAAAATGAGTTTTTGTGTCAAAGAAGAGGAAATGATAGTACATCAGTGGACTATCACAACATGCTAAAGAAATGGAAAGTTAAAATGTGATAAACGGTCTCACTGATGATGTGCCAGTAGGTTTTTGCACATTTAGTAGATTGTGACGAGATATAAACCTAAATTCAAACTTGCTTATATCGTGGGGAAACATCTCTCGGATATATGGGTAACCCCCGAAATCTTGTTTGAAAGGTCCCTCTTTCTGAGATACTAGGTCTTTATGCTCAATGATATCTGGGGTATTATCCCGGGACTTCTGATTTTGCGGAAGCAATGGCCTGGTCCCCGCATAATACTTTCCGCATTGCTTGAAATATAGCGCCGCCCTCAGCAAATTGATGAAACAATAAAATTGATAGTCATTGCTGTTGTAACAAAAGATCCTCTAAAGGGGACACACCAAAAGTCGAACCGTCATCTCTCTGTTGAACGGAAGTTCTGACCTGAGCTCTCACGGTCTCGTACTATAATTTATTCCCTTACAGATATCATCTGTGGTATACTCACCTGTAAGACTGAATATTGGGATTTGGATACGGGAGTATATTCTGAGGTGGGACACGTGATTAAGTTTAAGTGCTTAAGACATTAATCTCGTATCTCGAAGCAGTTGAACTTTGTGTTAGAATTTAAGTGGATCAGTATGCTGACAATCTAAGTGAATTGTTTAGAACTTAAAATGTTTAAAGCTTAACGGTGTTGGTGATTTGTCTCATAAACTGATATGATCCTCTTACACAAACTCACAAAAATATTGTTTGTAAATATTTCTTTATTGCATTTCTGTATTCTCAAAAATTCAAAAAGATTTTCAGTGAGTTTTAGCATAAATTTTTGAAAAATTCAAAAAGATTTTCGACAACTGGTGTTGAAGAGCTGATTTTCAAAATTCAAGTGCTAAACATGATGACATTTGGTTTGGGAGAATGTGTTTAAGAGACTATATCTTACAAGTGGTTATAAAAAGTTTTAGTAGAGAAAATGTTTCTACAAGTGGTTCATCAGATGCTATAAATGTTAGATCAATTTGTGATTGTTTACAAGTGGTGTCTGAATGAGTTAAAGTTTGTTTTTATAAAACTTATGTTTGAGGTAGAGATTGTGTAGGTATGAATCTGAGCTAGGTGACGATCCTAAGCCAGATAAGAGCCAGATCACGATCTTGCTAATGAATTTAAAGAGTCAACACTCGAGGGGGAGTGTATGCTGATGCAGATAAAGGTTAGAGATTTAACATCCGAGGGAAGAGTATTTGTTCGAGACAAGGAGTTTGTTGATGAAAGAGAAGAGAAGAGAAAGATTGAGGATACTTACAGCGTCAGATACTTCAGATAGAAGCCCAAAGACTGATAAAGACTGAAGGTGCGAAGACTCGACACTGAAGACTCCGTCAACATCCGAGGGGGAGTTTGTTGGTGCATCCGTCTGTCGTCTACGTCTTGTATCGAGTCTTGTATAGAATAGGTTAGATCAGGGCACGAGAATCGAGAATATGTGTATTAGTGCTGATTCCGCTCGAAATGACATTCTGTCATTTCAAGCGAAATCACATGATCTTGATTCCGCTCGAGATGCTAGTTGCAGATTTCGCTTGAATTGTTGCATTTTTATTCCACTTGAAATGCACATAGCATGTTCAAGCGGAACCCCATCACCTATAAATAGGTGTCTTGGAGCGAAATCAGTATGTGTGTTCTTCCGGTTTGCAACAAAGTGCTGCCGAAGTGTTGAGTCGCTGTAAAAGTCATTCAATCTATACAAATCGACAGTTTAAAGTGTATACTCGCTGAATTGAACTCAGTTTGTTTGTTTCCGCTACTCAAATTGAGAAAAGCTCTTCTGATAGACTCGTTTGGGTCCGTATATGATCCTACACTAAGCTTGCTTTTAGACCTTAGGGACACTTGTGAATGATCCATGATCAGTTATAGCATTGTTTGTCATGTTCTTGATGGATCAAAGGCCCTATATAAGCCCCATTGTTTGCAAACTTTGATCATTCACTCACAACTCATCTTCTGATCATTTCTGGAGCTCAAGGTCTTTCTCTAAGCATCTCTGGTCGTGCATTAGACCTTGGTAAGTACCCTTGACCTTCCTTAATTGTGTTTTGCTTAGTTATTAGCTTAAAAGTCAAACCGTCGTAATTAAGGTTTGACTTATCGATTAATCACTAATGGTCCAGTGTTTAGACAAATTATAGGTAGTTATAAGTTGGTAATTATGTGGGCATTAAACCCTTAAAAGGGCACCCTCTGATTCCCGCTCTAACTAGGTCATTTGTCGGGTCAAAGTTGTTTATAAAAAGTCAACAGAAACTTAATTTGCGAATTAACATGTAATTAAGCAATGTAGAAGACATGTAACCTATTTTATCAATCATATAACTCGGTAATAAGTATAATAACATGTCTAAGCATGTTCGACCCGACAATTTTCTGTTTAGGCTCGGTTCGGAACTGAAAGTCGCAAAACTTTGACTTTCGCTTTGACTTCAGTTCTGACCGGATTTAGATGGGTTTGGAAATTCCTTAGAGCTTCCTTAGGACCAGGTTACATGGTAGTATAACCCTCTGTGGTTGGATCGTTGATTGTCCGATTCGTTTACACGTTTCCGTTAAATGCCTAATGTTGACCAATATGCCCTTTTGACCATAAAACGAGAATTTTGGAAATGTAAGAGGACAATAATTTTTGTTACTGATTTATAAACATGTCCCTAAATTTTCACATCAGTTGGAGGTCAAGATTAGGAGTTATGCTTAAAAGCGTAATTAGAACGCTTCTTATGAATTAAAAGGCGTAATTAGCATAAAGCCTATCTAAACCCAATTTTTGACATCAAACCTTTTACCCGCTGATGTAATATAATATTTTGGGATTTTTGAAGATTTTTAATTATTTTTAACCTGCTCATAACCTAAGGTTATGGCCTTGATTCGGTAAATACCGATTATACCCTTTTTGTTTAGGGAAATTGGCCTGTAATAATCCCACCTAGACCTTATTGGCCATTAATAATCCCATCTCAGAATATTCCCCCCACCAGTCCCACCTTTCACTTATTTTTCCTACAATGGTCCCCCGTTAAAAAAACTTAACGGAGTTAAGCTTTTTTTCCAAATGACAAACAGATTTTTAGGGCTTTTGATTAGAACGACGATACGAGTTCATTGCTGTAAAACTTGCCTCGAAAAGGTGCTCCAAACGATGAAAATGGCGCTTCAATTCGGGTGTTTAAATTTCCAATTAACCAAAATCAAGTCACTTGGAGCAGCATTTCGATGCAAGTTTTACATCAATGGACTCGTATCATCGTTCTGATCAAAAGCCCTAAAAAATCTGTTTGTAATTTGGAAAAAAGCTTAACTCCGTTAAGTTTTTTTAACGAAGGACCATTGTAGGAAAAATAGGTGAAAGGTGGGACTGGTGGGAGGAATATTCTGAGGTGGGATTATTATTGACCAATAAGGTCTAGGTGAGATTATTACAGGCCAATTCCCCTTTTGTTTATAAAATGAGTTCTACATAGTATTTTGACACCAATCCAATTGCTACTGATTTAATATAATAAATGAAGTATGTGGGACTTTATAAACTGATCAGAAAACTCAGATTTTCTGTATAACCCGGAAATCGCTTAAAACGGCTTTTTACGCGTATTAAACATCTAGTATGGGTTTAAAACCATTTTGTCATATAAGACTTATCACCAACTGATATGACCTATTAAATTAAGTTGTTTTACTGATTATTTCAGACCCGAATCTCAGAATTTTAATTAATCTCTTTTATAATATTTAAAATGACCAAAATACCCCTACGGGGCTTAAATTGAGATTAAACTCGTTTTGAGCATAATGGAAGGTATCCTACTGATACCACAACATATTTAAGGCATATTAACTTAGGAAACCTGTATATGACTCTTATGGTTACCCGTTACGCTTCATACGCGCCCGGTACGGTTTATGTAACTAGTTTACATAAACTACCCGGAACGGGTCGAACCTTATCATTTTCATTTCAAAATACAGAATGTATTTAGTTACCCATTTTATACAAGTCTTCATACTTATTGGGTCTAAATCACATTCTAATCCGGCCTCCGCTTAATCTAGCGTGTCGTACCGTTGTTCTGTTTAAAAACTAGCCGGTCTAAGTCTATGACATAATTAAAGACCCGTTAGGATTCTAATTGGTTATTTATACCATCATTCCAGACTAGAGCCTTCCGGTAAATTGTACCTACGCTTACTTAAGTGAATACGGCTGAGTTATTATAATTCTTGCTATTTAAGACAGGAGCTAGCTCAGGTAAATACTCTTAACCTATTTTCCCTTATACGGGCTTGGGATACAGTAATATAAATACCGCATGGTCAGGTATGGGATTCAAAGACCAATAAGTCGGGAAATCCAAATAACCTGTTTTAATTCGTATTGCTTGACTGAAACATTGGGGATTAATGTGACCGTGTCCTGGATATCCTTGACTCATTAATTGCAATGGCTACGACCTAAGCACGGGGTGTAGGCATACACCTGACAGATGCAATATGCTTATAAATTAATTACACCCAATATGAGATTCCCAATAAGGGAATAAGTGGTGTGTCGGTTAATCTTGAACCGGCATAGAACCGGGCCCCGTATGTATAGCAAGTTATGTAAAACTGATAACATGAGATATAGTTTGTCCCAAGTATAAAAGATTAATTTTGCCTTGTGCATTTTAATCGAAGTGTCAAAATATTTTCGTGCCTTATGCACCTAAACCCATTTTCATAAACATTTTCAAATGAGTCGGTTGAGTGTATTTACCAGTGAAAACTGACGTATTTTCCAAAGTCTAAGTGACAGGTACAAGTACGTAATAGGCTGGAAGCTGCCCAGGACTTGTTAGTTGAGGACTTTGCAACTCCTTCACATAAGCCATTAGTCTGATAACTTCTTTTGTTGTTTTGATCCGCCTGTGGATTATTACAAGCTAGTCTGTACGGAATACTTTCATATTATCAGACATTTGTGTTTGTAATGATATTTTATATTTCAAGACTTCCGCTGTGCATTTAAATTGTGTTGTTTGACTATGATAATATCAACTATGTCACGATACTCCCCACCGGTAATATGTGGAAATATCGGGGTGTGACAGTCACACTTGAAACATGTTCGTTAGTAGCAACTGTGCGACAAGAATCATTAACAAGATCGTAAAAAATAGTTTAAAAAAAAATTAAAGTACAACTTACGATTCTTGTAGCTCATGGTGACCATTCCGTTTCGGAAATCGATCTGGGCTTTCACGGTATACAAGAATGGGCGGCCCAAAACCACTTGTGGCTGCTCGTATGTGCTCGATGGTGCATAGTCGATCACCATACAATCCACCGAGTAGTAAAACTCGCCCAGTTGGATTACCACATCTTTCACAACTCCCCGAGGTTGTTTCCAACTTGCATCCGCGAACATTTCCATGCTATCACATGCTTGCAGAGGACTAAAATCGTATTGGTCATACAAGCTACCGGGCAGTACGCTCATTCCCGCTCCATAATCCAGCAATGCCTTGTGGATTTTGAACTTGCCAACTCGTATTGGAACAACCGGTCCCCCTAAATCAATGCCATTTCCTTCTTCGGTTGCTTCACGTAAACCTGCAATCACATGAGACGCAAACAGATCATTATCATAACGTTTAATTTTAGGAACATGACTTACCCCACTAATCAGTGTGTTCCTCGCATTCTTGGGGTTTATTTGTGTATCACTTGGCAGCTTCTCCTGTTGTTGCTTCAATGTTGCTACCTCACTAGCCAATTGCCCCATTCGAGTGGTCAACGATTGGATGGCCTTGTCCTGAATCTCATCTTTGTGTCTTCTAGCTTCATCCGATTGACTTATCTTTTGCATCTCCTGCTGCATGGCCTTCAGCATCTCCATAACTTCGCTATTGCCCTGTTGGTAGCTTTTTTGATACCCAAAATTGTTCTCCCTTTGATAGTTGTTATGATTACGGGGCTGAAACGATTAGTTGCTACCTTGGAAACCCGAATGCCTGTTTCCATTCCCTTGCAGCATTTGCACCTCATCATACCTACCCAAAATGATAGGGCACTCATATACCCCAAGTCTCCTCAATGCCCACACATAGGTAAATGGCCTCCAATCTCATATGTATTTTCTACCGCTCTCACTACTGAATGTTGACCTCTCCTCGAAGATTGGGCTTTCCTCTTTGATGTACTCGCCATTTTCTCTAAATAATCCCAATCGACATTCTCGTAATTCGTCTGAAGGTGCCAGTCGATATCGAACTGAGGTCCCGTGCATCCTCCGGTGTTAGACCCTCTCGGAAAGCATTCAACAATTCCCACATTTGTATGCAATGGTGTGGGCAATTTTTAAGCAACATCTTAAATCGGTTGAATGCTTCATGAAATAACTCACCGGTTTGTTGTTGAAAATTTCCGATGTCTTTCTGAGCATCACTAGTCCTTTGAGGCGTGTAGAACTCGTCCAAGAACAGTTGTTGCATCTTGAGCCAAGTAAAGATAGAAGCTAAAGGCAACATATGAAACCACTGTTGTACTTTATCTTCTAATGTGAATTGGAATAGTACCAATTTCACATCATTGGGTGTAAAACCTTGGCCCCCGATGGTATTGCAATGAGCATCACAAGCGGCTATATGCAAATACGGTTCTTCGGTAGCCAAACCATGATACTTGGGCAAGCTTTGAATAGACTGAGCCCTTAACTCAAATGACCGGCCCCATAGTTGAGGTATTACTAACAGCGATGGATTATTAGCAATTGCAGGTTTAAAATGGCTCTCAACCCCCTGTACCGGTCCTCGATCATAGTGTCTTGGTATACCCTCGAAGTTGTTGATCGGTGGAATTAGATTGCTTGCGCGCGGCCTTTGTTGACCCTAAAATTGATTCACTGGTGGTGGTAACGGGATGTCGATGGGTCTTCCATAAATCGGGCATTGGTTAATCGGGTTGGGTTGGTAAACATGTTGTTGATACCCTGGTTGCGCTCTTTCTACAAACCCATACCCCGTATCATTTCTTTCAAAATCGCTCGCTTCACCACCTGCTTATTACCTTGAGTACCCCCATATATCTCGTATTCATCGTAACCTTCAACGAACTCCCCTGAGCTATTCCCTTGATCAAACATGGGGAACTATTGTTACGCAGCTGAGTAGTAATGTGAAGGTTGGGTCGGTAAGGGGATTGAGGTGGATGAGTTAACGAGTTGTGTTTGGGTTGGTGGAATCGGGTTCTCATCAGCAACAATCCGCACATATGGTGAAGAATGTTGGATATTAACGGTCGGGGTGAAGACTGGGTAATGGGATGATGTTAGCTGAGTCAAGAATGGTGGTGGAGGCATTGGTGGAAGAACAGTGGTGGAAAGTGGAATAGTGTTGGTTGGTTGGGTGGATTGTGGCGGTGGCGGTTGAGATGGTATGGTAGTGTTAGGTGATGGTTGAGTAGGTGTTGGTGTGAACTGGGTTGGTGAGGTGGTTTGCTTATCTAGATTCGCTGAGCTCTCCATTGGCTTGAAAATTGGTGTTGGTGATTGCAAAATTTTGCTTTCTCGGAGCAAGACTCGTGTATGCCGAACTGTCCTCTCGATCTCTAGATCAAACACTAGCGGCGAAGACTTCCCGGATTTCTGGGTATGATGCATACACGTCCAAAATCACTGCACAAGCACAAACAAGAAAACCCGAGCGTAATATTGAACAAGAAAGACAAAAAATAAACATTATTTATGGGTTTTTAAATATTTTTCTAAATTAACACTCAAAACACAACGCTTTGCGCACGACTCCTTGAGTAAGTAAGTAAATGATACATTCCCAATCCTTACCAATCCTTAACACTCAAAAAATAAATATTTTTCTAAATTAACACTCAAAAAATAATTATTTTTCTAAATATTTTTCTCTAGAACTTGCCATGACGATACATTCCCAATCCTTACCAACTTAAACCCGAGTAAGTAAATGATGGAGGCATTAGGACTAACCTTTTTATTTTTACACCATTATTTTTCTTTTTTTTTTACCACCTACCCAAAATCCCCCTAGTTAGCCCCTTTGAGCCTAAACCTTTTCATTTCCTAACCCAAACCAAAAACCCTTTTTACCCACCAAAACATTTTTCATTTTTAACCCTTTGTTTTAGTAACAAGTTCGGTTCATCATATGACTTTTCAAAAAAAAAAAAAAATTGTTGATGATGAAGCAAAAGAAAATAAACAAACAAGTTCATCAAAAAAAATAATAATAATAATAACTTTGTTTGAATAAATAGCTTCATCAAAATAAAAGTTATGAAAATAGAAAGTCTTACGAAAACCGACACTTGTTACGCTTTTCGCCCTTTTTCTACTAACCACTAACCACCAACCCAACCACCTACATTTAACCCAAGCCTAACCCTTAACCCACAAAGTCCGCTTGATATTTACAAAGGTATATAAGTTAAAAAGGAGGAGGATTGATTGTTTGGCAAGCCTATGGTAGGAGTAAGTTCCATGCCGCTCTCGAGTGATCCACAAAAATACATTTTCGGCCGAGTGTTGAGTGATCCCCGTGAGTTATGTGAACTTGTATATAAATAGAATTTTACAAAGGCATGTTATGCCCTAATAAGTAATTTATCTTATGAAAAGTTTTTAATAAATCATGACGAATAGGATTGTAAATAAATAAAAATAAAATTAAATAAAGAATCTTGGAAATCCCGACACTCTACGACAAGCCCAAAACGTTCTTTTCTACCCATTCCATTTGGGAGTGTAAATAGCCACATATTAAAGAGTTTTGCTTGAGGACAAGCAAATATTCAAGTGTGGGGGTATTTGATGTGTTCAAATATTAACATATAAATTTTATCAAACGAGGCATAAAACTAACCATTTTTTAGTACTAATGTTGGAAAAAGTGTGCTTTTGTCTTCCTTTTGTATTTTCAGGATTAAATGAGCTCAAATTAACAAAAGAAGCAAAAAGACATCAAAATCTAACATAAATACAAGAAAAGGAACAAAACGTGACATGCCCGACCCCACGACAGCATCTTCCCAAGCAAAACAAGAGATCAGAGGCCTGAACACGCCCCGTGCTCAGCCAGCACGGGGGCGTGCCCAAGTGTCAGCAGAAAAGACAAAGTGGTAGAAGCTTCTATTGCCCACCACGGGGCCGTGCTCAGCGGACACGGGGCCGTGCTCAACTATAAGATTCGCACAATCCAGGCAAATCTTCATAGTACAAAGATTCTTCTGCACACGGGGTCGTGCTCAGCGGACACGGGGGCGTGGTCAACTAAGAAGACAAAGTTGCATTTAATGAAGAAAGAGAGGATGTGGACACGGGGCCGTGCCCGAGCTTCTGTTAAGCCTATAAATAGAAGTGCTTGGCTCAAGCTCAAACCATCCCTTGGCACACCACCTCTCTCACACTTCACCCACCACCACCATAACACCATCATCCACCACCATCATCCATTGTCCATCGTAGAGTGTGTGAGTCGTCTCGGGATCCAAGATTGATCGTAAGAGTTCTTGACAATCAAGGCCATGTTTGCCTAAGTCTCTTGCATCACTTGGTGAAGACAAAGTGTCTAGTGTAATACTTTTTATTTCTAATCTTTTGCACTTTTTATTTGGTTTTGTATTAATGACTTTAATAACTAGTTACTTATGTTGAAGGTGATCTTTCCTTATCGTTTGTCCGTGGTGTCTTGGCATTATTTTACTGTCTATATAAAATAAAAGATTTTCACCATTCATATCTCCACGGTCTATATGGAGGTATGTTGGCTACCTGGTCGGGGGTTAAGGGAACGGTTTGGTAAAGGTCTTGCCATTGTTCAGCGTTTAGAGGTCCTGCAATGGATCTGGGTCAAATTTAGTAGGACCTCCTTCAATACTTAACGGTATTGGATGGCGGGGGTCCAAACTCTTTGACCCCCTCATAAGTTAACTACTATTAATACTATAACCCGGCTATTTAGGACTGTATCCCTGCTGACTCAGACTACTTAGTCGAGGGTAACGTCACCTCCAAAAGAGGGGCCTACCATAATATTGCATTAATAACTTAATTCATTATCTTCCAATAATCCACCCTTTTAGGATTGTATCCTTGCTGACTCAAACTACTGGGGTGAGGGTAACGTCACCTTCAAAAGAGGGGCCTACTACAATAACTAAGATAATCTCTTAATTATGTGCAAAAGTGCGGAAATAATCAAAGGTTACACTAGATATGAGTCGGAACCAAGTGATTCATCTTGTCTATCTGTTTTTCTTTTTATTTTACTTTTCAGCATTTTAGTTAGTTTTTATTTTTCTTAGTTTAAAAACCTTTTTCTAACTTTTTTATTTTGATTAGACGTTGAGGATAAACCGGTACTAAAAGCTCTTGTGTCCTTGGACGACCTCGGTATCTTGCCAACACTATACTACGCTCACGATGGGTGTACTTGCTCATATGTGTGTTTAGTGTTAGTAAAATATCGTGTTTTATAAATTTAAAACTTGGCTAAAAATAAGTGTTAAAGGGGCTTAAAATATACACCTAATATATATAACACTTCACACGCATCAAGTTTTTGGCGCCGTTGCCGGGGACACAAGGATTTTAAGAAAGCTTAAAATCGACGGCCTAATCAGTTTTTTTAAAAACCCTTTTTTTTAAAAACCGCGCGCACATTTTTCTGCATTTTAGCTTTGCATTTACAGTAGCCTGTACACGGGGCCGTGTTCGCTGAACACGGGGCCGTGCTGCAGATTTTTTATAAACACCCAGTAACAGTAGCTTGAACACGGGCCGTGCTCACTGAACACGCCCCGTGCTCAACGAAATCAGTAAATTTAATTAAAACGCCCAGATACAGATCCTGAACACGGGGCCGTGTCCACTGAACAAGGGGCCGTGTCCAGCCTCTGTTTCCGCTTTTATTTTTGTTTTCTGATCTCGAGACTTGGTTGTGGTCTGCTGAGTGATTCTTATGGATCAATACTCAGGAGGTTACAACTACACCTATGATGAGGATGATTATAGGGGTAATTATTGCACTAATTGTCGTAACTCACGCTCGGTTCAATACAATCACTCATATCAACCATCCAATTCATACACCTACTATGAGGAGCCCAGGTACGAGCCATCAACTTCATACACATCCTATGAAGACCAAACGTATGAACCTCCTCCCTCATACTCATATTTTGATGAACCAAGGTATGAGCCTTCATACTCATACTTTGAGGAACCAAGATATGAGCCACCACCTTCGTATGCTTATTATGAGGAACCATGGCGTGAACAACCCACCTCATATGAGTATTATAAAGAACAAAATTACGAACCTTATCCATCATATGCTTACAATGAAGAACAATGGTGCGAACCATCGACTTCATATGGGTATTATGAGGAACAAAGGGTCGAACAACCGGATTCAAGCTTAGAAAATACCGATTCTTTTTCTATAACCGAAGTAACCGATAGGATATTAGAACACATAAGAGTTATCGATCGATGTATAAAAGAAGCTCGCGCAAAGGAAGAGGAGTCCCGCGCAAGAGAAGAATTAAAAAAGGAAGAGATAACTGAAGGTGTTAAAATGGAAGAACAAATAAGTGAAAAACCGACACATGAGTTAAACAACGAAAAAGGTGAGTTCGACAACGTTAAAATTCAAGAAGAGTCTAATTTTGAAGAAATTAATCTCTTGTCACCTTCTTTTGAAAATCATTGTTTAGTACCCACTCATGCTAAGTTTTTAAAAGAGTTAAACACTAACACTAAAATTGACAAAACGGTAAGTGTTAAGTTAACTAATGATCAAACTTCGCTAATAAAAGAAGACCCATTTGAAATTAACATTACACCGGTTCCATGTTTCTTTCAAAATTCGTTTATTAGTAATGTCACCATCGATAAAGATCTTTGTGTTAACATAATGCCTAACTACATTTTCGAAAAATTAAGTATTAGTGATTTTTCTCCACTTCAAATACCCATTTTTCTATCCAATCGGAAATTAATAAAATCAATCGGTATAGTTGAGGATGTCTTGGTTCAAGCAAATCAAGTGGTAATCCCAACCGACTTTGTCATCCTCGATGACGCTCCTCTAGTGTTGGGGCGACCATTTGTAAAAACACACGAAGCTTTGAAAAACCGGAAGTTCAACAATCTACCTCTTCAATTAGGGGCATTTAAAAGAAGTGTCGATCTCGAACGGTCAATGAAATATCCATTCGGCAATAATGACCCCCTAATTGAAGATGAAGATGAACCACCCGATACAAGTGAAGAAATTGACCACTTAGTTGAAGAAGAGGTCGCCATAGAACAAACTTTTAAAGTTCTTGATCGAAATGAGCAACCAAATAAGGAGTCTCCTAAAGACCCACCACTTGAGCTCAAAGAACTTCCAAAAGGTTTGGAATATGCTTTTCTAGACAAAGAGGGTAATCTACCTGTAATTATTTCGTCTAAATTAGATAGCTTAGAAAAAGAAAAATTAATTAGTCTTTTGAAAAAACATAAAAATGCAATAGCTTGGAAACTTGTAGACATAAAAGGAATTAGTCCTTCTATGTGCACACACAAAATTTTGATGAATGATGACTACAAATCAGTTATACAACCACAACGTCGAGTAAATCCAAATGTTCAAGAAGTGGTTAAAAACGAGGTCATCAAACTACTTGACGCCGGACTTATCTACCTATCTCCGATAGTCCTTGGGTGAGTCCCGTCCAAGTAGTTCCAAAGAAAGGAGGTATGACGGTTATAACTAACGAAAAGAATGAACTAATACCAACAAGAACCGTCATAGGATGGAGAGTTTGTATAGATTATAGACGATTAAATGAAGCAACAAGAAAAGACCACTTTCCTTTGCCCTTCATTGATCAAATGTTAGAAAGATTATCCGGTCATAAATTTTACTGTTTCTTGGATGGTTTTTCAGGTTACTTTCAAATCCCAATAGCACCCGAAGACCAAGAAAAGACAACTTTCACATGTCCCTATGGAACTTTTGCTTATTGACGCATGCCGTTTGGTCTATGTAATGCCCCAGCAACATTCCAACGTTGCATGGTAGCCATCTTCCATGACATGATAGAAAAGACAATGGAAGTCTTCATGGACGACTTTTCTATCTTTGGGGATTCATACGACCAATGCCTCGATAACCTTGAACGAATGCTATCCCGATGTGAGGAAACTAACCTCGCCCTTATTGGGAAAAATGCCATTTCATGGTGATAGAGGGAATAGTACTCGGTCATAAGATCTCAAGCGAAGGAATGGAGGTGGATCGAGCCAAAATAGATACCATTTCTAGATTACCACCTCCATCCTCCGTAAGAGCTATCAGAAGTTTCCTAGGGCATGCCGGATTCTATAGACGATTTATCAAAGACTTTTCAAAAATCTCGAGGCCTCTAACAAAATTACTTGAAAAAGATGCCCCTTTCATCTTTGACAAGGATTGCAATCAAGCATTTCTAACCTTAAAGAAAATGTTAGTCAACGCACCTATCATGATAGCGCCTGATTGGAAATTTCCTTTCGAAATCATGTGTGATGCTAGTGACTTTGCAGTTGGAGCTGTCTTGGGACAAAGAAAAGAAAAGCATTTCCACCCAATTTATTATGCTAGTAAAACACTTAATGATGCACAAGAAAACTACACAACAACTGAAAAAGAATTACTAGCTGTGGTATTTGCTTTTGATAAATTTCGTTCTTATCTTGTTCTTTCTAAAACTATAGTCTATACAGATCATGCAGCCATTCGATATCTCTTCAAGAAGCAGGACGCAAAACCACGTTTGATTAGGTGGATTCTACTCCTCCAAGAATTCGACATTGAAATCAGAGACAAAAGAGGAGCAGAAAATACCGCAGCAGATCATCTTTCGCGCTTAGAAGACCCAGCTTTGGAGGCAACCAGGGACGAGCAAATCAACGAAAAATTTCCAACAGAGTCCCTGGAAATGGTGGAATATAAGGAAGAGCCATGGTACGCCGACTATGCTAACTACCTAGCTAGCGGTATAGTCACAAGAGGATGGTCACATTATCAAAGAAAAAAATTCTTTGCCAATGTGAAACACTATTTTTGGGAAGATCCATATCTTTTCAAAATGTGTGCCGACCAACTCGTCCGACGATGCGTACATGGTAGCGAATCACGAAGAATTCTCCGCCATTGTCATGAAGGTCCATACGGAGGGCATCATGGTGCCGCTAGTACCGCATGAAAAGTATTTGATTCAGGATTTTATTGGCCAACCATTTACAAAGACGCCCAAAGTCTTGTCAAGACATGCGATGCTTGCCAAAGAACATGTAATATTTCTTCCAAAAACGAGATGCCACAAAATGGCATTCTTGTTTGTGAAATTTTTGATGTGTGGGGACTCGACTTTATGGGACCTTTCCCACCATCGAAAGGAAACAAATATATACTTGTGGCAGTAGACTACTTGTCTAAATGGGCCGAGGCCGAGGCACTTCCAACAAATGATGGAAGAGTCGTGGTGAGATTTCTGAAAAAAATATTCTCTCGTTTTGGCACACCTAAAGCATTAATAAGTGATAGAGGTACCCATTTTTGCAACCATCAACTTGAATTTTTTTAACAAGATACGGGGTCTATCACCGGGTCTCAACAGCATATCACCCTCAAACAAACGGACAAGCCGAAGTGACTAATAGAGGTTTAAAAAGGATACTCGAGAAAACCGTAGGGTTAAATAAAAAGGAATGGGCGGATAAATTAGATGATGCTTTATGGGTTTTCGAACTGCTTATAAAACAACAATAGGTACAACCCCATATAAGCTAGTCTATGGAAAAAGTTGTCATTTGCCAGTAGAAATTGCACACAAAGCCTACTGGGCAATCAAAAATGTAAACTTAGATTTAGAATTTGCTGGTAAAAATCGATTTTGTGAATTAAATGAATTAGACGAACTTAGGAAATATGCATACTCAAACTCCGAAATTTATAAGGAAAGAATGAAAAATTTGCATGATAAACATATTAAACCTAATGAATTTCGGGTAGGGGATCTAGTTCTTTTGTTTAATTCACGACTTCGATTGTTTCCTGGTAAATTAAAGTCTAGGTGGTCAGGACCTTTTTCTGTCACCCATATTTTCCCACACGGTGCAGTAGAAATTAAATCTCGAAATGGGCCTCCATTTAAAGTCAATGGCCAACGGCTGAAACTCTATCAAGGATTCATTGAGGATGAAGAAGAAGAGATTTCGCTTCAAACAGTGGAAGAGTAAAACCTCATGCCTGGTAAGTTACGAACGATTGAGACGGCAAATAAAGCGGTAAGTTCTCTAACCAAAGCCTATGGGAAACAAGGGCACTCACACGAGCACTAAAAAAAAAATTCAAAACTTTGCTCGGCACGAGGCCGTGTCCGCGCTGCAGTTGGGATATATCCCCTTTTTCAAAACAGTTACTTCATTCCACACGCCCCGTTTCCCCGAAAAAGCTCTGGTTTCCGGCGATTTTTCGCAGATTTTCAACGTCTCCTATCGCTCTAACAACATCAAGGTATGATTCTATCACTTTTAGTAGTTAGATTAGTTACTTGCATGTAGTTAAAACACCAAAAGTTTGGGGAAAAATCTAGGGTTCTTGAAGTTCATCCGGATCGAACCTCAAATTTTTGTTTAGATCTGTTTGCATTTAGTTAGATTAGTGTTAAGGGAAGTAAATACACTTGTATTGTTCATAGATTCAACCAATTTCTCACAAAACCCCCAAACCCTTGTTCTTGAACCGAAAAAGATAAAATTGATAGGGTAAACGGGATATTTTGGGAAAAACGGTGCTTAGGGTTTCATTTTCGGGGGAAACCGCACCTATTGGACCAAAAATTTTCAAGTTTTCGAAACCGGGTCGAAAAATGAAATTTTTGAGTAACAAACGCCTGGACACGGGGCCGTGTCCGCTGAACACGGGGTCGTGTCCAGACAACTGTTTGCAGTTTTTTCCGAAAATATTTTTGTTTCGTGCTAACTTTTGGTGTATTCTTGCAGATGGCCAGGAAGTTCACAAGATTTAACGCCAATGAGCTCGATGCAAGAGCTCGATACGAGATTCTTCAAACAAGGTCGGAGGAATACCCGAGGCAAGCGTGCACGGACTTGCTAACCTTGGTGAATCAAATTGACCGTTTCAACAACATTGTCACGGGACCACTCAGAGTCGCTCTAACAACTCGGCTCCGTTCCGTCCACGAATGCACTTTGGAGTTCTATAGCACTTTCACATTCAACTCGAGGTGCGACCCGTTCGACAATGACGGGGTAACATTCCGATGTGGCGGAACGAAATATTCGATCTCTATGGCTCAGTTTGGAGCAATTATCGGGTTGTATGCGGAAGAGGATGCGGGAAACGAAGAAAATACTGGAGGGATGAGAGAGGTAGGTGAGAACGAACGCCAAGCCATGTGGGCTCAGATTGGAGAAGGGTACTACAATCCGAGCAGCACTAAGAGTACGAAGTTGAGGGATCCGCTATACAGATACATTCATAGGCTCCTCGGCTACTCTCTTAGCCAAAGGCATGAAAGTAGTGGCGTCGTTGGGTTAAGAGATTTGGTTGTCCACCAATGCATCCACAACCGCAGGCCGCTCGATGTTCCGTTCCTCATGCTCCGAAACATGCATCACAACCGCCTTGCTAGTGCACCGACTCCTATTTTCTTTGGGGGATGGGTGTACCGTCTCTTCAAGCACTTCGCCCACATACCTAGGTCATTTGAGAGGAGCCCATGGTCGGGTACGGTGGATATCCACATATGCCGCTCAATGAACCTGATTTATGAGGCAGAAGACGGGACGGTAACCTTTCAAAGGATGCAAGGTCATGCATGGAACCCGCAAGAAGCGCTTGTCCTCCAAGCTCCGCAACATCATCAGTACCAATACCAACCCCACGGTGATCCGGGCCAATCATCCTCCTCGGGAGGCAGTTTTCCTAACTTTCAAAGTTTGCATGATTTATTGCAGGAAAACCTTATGTGCACCAGGAACACTTACAACATGGCGAGCAACACCTACCACCGGGTCGGAGCTATCGAAAGAAACCTATCCGAGATCCAAGACGATGTTGGATATATACGAGACCACATCGCACGCCATGGAGGGGATGATGACGATGATGATGATGACGATGCTATGGAGTAGGCAAGAGGAGCAGAGGAGGAAGCGGTTGGTTGATGACTTCCCAGGTTAACCCTTTTTCACTCTTGAACAATTGGTGGCCTGCGTGCCAAAGTGTCGAACAATTTACTTTCCCTAACTTCTTTTATTTTCTGCATTTATTTTTCTTTTAACTTTGACATGGATGCTGGATATTGGTAAAAGTAGGATGTTTGCTATGTTTTGGTGGAGTGTTCATTGATTAAACAGGTACAAACGAGGCTTAGAGTGCTACACATTAGTACTACTAAAGCCGGGACAGGAAAACAGACGAAAGAAACCTGTTTTTCAACTTTGCAGACTGTCCACACGGGGCCGTGTCCACCAGACACGCCCCCGTGCCCACTCTCCTGAACCTGCTGATTGTTTTATTTCTGCAGACCTTGATAGAAACGGGGTCGTGTCCAGCCAACACGCCCCCGTGTTCACCTTCTGTAAGTTTTCGTTACTGGCACCTGAACACGGGGCCGTGTTCACTCAACACGGGGTCGTGCCCAGGTAGCCAGTAACACAAAATTTTTGCTTTTTACACCTTTTTACACATTCAATCAACCTAAAAACTTATTTTTGGGACACATTGAGGACAATGTGTAATTTAAGTGTGGGGGGGGGGGGGGGATGCTAAAACCTTGAATCTCGCAAGTCCTAAATACAAGCCTTACACAAAACTCTATTGGAACCGCTAATCACCCCAAATCTTTTTCAAAAATTTTCATTTTTTTTACTTGTCTAGGTTTAACTCGGGGAATTCAAGTTCTTAAAAAGGTTATATTTTTACGAATTTACAACCGATAGCGTCGTGATAAAAAGAACCAACATAAGAAAATTATGAAAAGGCATGACAAGCTTAGTTAAAATTTGATTATATATACTTGGTCACATAAAAACCCATTCTCACAAAAGTGAGTTTTGAGCCTTTATTGAGCATACACTTACATATCATTTGACTAAATGCTCATTTTTCGTTTCTTGTGTGAATAGCCGCTTGGTTCTTACAACTCTAGAACTTGCCATGACGATACATTCCCAATCCTTACCAACTTAAACCCGAGTAAGTAAATGATGGAGGCATTAGGACTAACCTTTTTATTTCTACACCATTATTTTTCTTTTTTTTACCACCTACCCAAAATCCCCCTAGTTAGCCCCTTTGAGCCTAAACCTTTTCATTTCCTAACCCAAACCAAAAACCCTTTTTACCCACCAAAACCTTTTTCATTTTTAACCCTTTGTTTTAGTAACAAGTTCGGTTCATCATATGACTTTTCAAAAAAAAAAAATTGTTGATGATGAAGCAAAAGAAAATAAACAAACAAGTTCATCAAAATAATAATAATAATAATAATAATAACTTTGTTTGAATAAATAGCTTCATCAAAATAAAAGTTATGAAAATAGAAAGTCTTACGAAAACCGACACTTGTTACGCTTTTTGCCCTTTTTCTACTAACCACTAACCACCAACCCAACCACCTACCTTTAACCCAAGCCTAACCCTTAACCCACAAAGTCCGCTTGATATTTACAAAGGTATATAAGTTAAAAAGGAAGAGGATTGATTGCTTGGCAAGCCTATGGTAGGAGTAAGTTCCATCCCGCTCTCGAGTGATCCACAAAAATACATTTTCGGCCGAGTGTTGAGTGATCCCCGTGAGGTATGTGAACTTGTATATAAATAGAATTTTACAAAGGCATGTTATGCCCTAATAAGTAATTTATCTTATGAAAAGTTTTTAATAAATCATGACGAATAGGATTGTAAATAAATAAAAATAAAATTAAATAAAGAATCTTGGAAATCCTGACACTCTACGACAAGCCCAAAACCTTCTTTTCTACCCATTCCATTTGGGAGTGTAAATAGCCACATATTAAAGAGTTTTGCTTGAGGACAAGCAAAGATTCAAGTGTGGGGGTATTTGATGTGTTCAAATATTAACATATAAATTTCATCAAATGAGGCATAAAACTAACCTTTTTTTAGTACTAATGTTGGAAAAAGTGTGCTTTTGTCTTCCTTTTGTATTTTCAGGATTAAATGAGCTCAAATTAACAAAAGAAGCAAAAAGACATCAAAATCTAACATAAATACAAGAAAAGGAACAAAACGTGACATGCCCGACCCCACGACAGCATCTTCCCAAGCAAAACAAGAGATCAGAGGCCTGAACACGCCCCGTGCTCAGCCAGCACGGGGGCGTGCCCAAGTGTCAGCAGAAAAGACAAAGTGGTAGAAGCTTCTATTGCCCACCACGGGGCCGTGCTCAGCGGACACGGGGCCGTGGTCAACTATAAGATTCGCACAATCCAGGCAAATCTTCATAGTACAAAGATTCTTCTGCACACGGGGTCGTGCTCAGCGGACACGAGGGCGTGGTCAACTAATAAGACAAAGCTGCATTTAATGAAGAAAGAGAGGATGTGGACACGGGGCCGTGCCCACTGGACACGGGGCCGTGCCCGAGCTTCTGTTCAGCCTATAAATAGAAGTGCTTGGCTCAAGCTCAAACCATCCCTTGGCACACCACCTCTCTCACACTTCACCCACCACCACCATAACACCATCATCCATTGTCCATCGTAGAGTGTGTGAGTCGTCTCGGGATCCAAGATTGATCGTAAGAGTTCTTGACAATCAAGGTCATGTTTGCCTAAGTCTCTTACATCACTTGGTGAAGACAAAGTGTCTAGTGTAATACTTTTTATTTCTAATCTTTTGCACTTTTTATTTGGTTTTGTATTAATGACTTTAATAACTAGTTACTTATGTTGAAGGTGATCTTTCCTTATCGTTTGTCCGTGGTGTCTTGGCATTATTTTACTGTCTATATAAAATAAAAGATTTTCACCATTCATATCTCCACGGTCTATATGGAGGTATGTTGGCTACCTGGTCGGGGGTTAAGGGAACGGTTTGGTAAAGGTCTTGCCATTGTTCAGCGTTTAGAGGTCCTGCAATGGATCTGGGTCAAATTTAGTAGGACCTCCTTCAATACTTAACGGTATTGGATGGCGGGGGTCCAAACTCTTTGACCCCCTCATAAGTTAACTACTATTAATACTATAACCCGGCTATTTAGGACTGTATCCCTGCTGACTCAGACTACTTAGTCGAGGGTAACGTCACCTCCAAAAGAGGGGCCTACCATAATATTGCATTAATAACTTAATTCATTATCTTCCAATAATCCACCCTTTTAGGATTGTATCCTTGCTGACTCAAACTACTGGGGTGAGGGTAACGTCACCTTCAAAAGAGGGGCCTACTACAACAACTAAGATAATCTCTTAATTATGTGCAAAAGTGCGGAAATAATCAAAGGTTACACTAGATACGAGTCAGAACCAAGTGATTCATCTTGTCTATCTGTTTTTCTTTTTATTTTACTTTTCAGCATTTTAGTTAGTTTTTATTTTTCTTAGTTTAAAAACCTTTTTCTAACTTTTTTATTTTGATTAGACGTTGAGGATAAACCGGTACTAAAAGCTCTTGTGTCCTTGGACGACCTCGGTATCTTGCCAACACTATACTACGCTCACGATAGGTGCACTTGCTCATATGTGTGTTTAGTGTTAGTAAAATATCGTGTTTTATAAATTTAAAACTTGGCTAAAAATAAGTGTTAAAGGGGCTTAAAATATACACCTAAGATATATAACACTTCACACGCATCAAGTTTTTGGCGCCGTTGCCGGGGACACAAGGATTTTAAGAAAGCTTAAAATCGACGGCTAATCAGTTTTTTTAAAAACCCTTTTTTTTAAACCGCGCGCACATTTTCTGCATTTTAGCTTTGCATTTACAGTAGCCTGTACACGGGGTCGTGCTGCAGATTTTTTTATAAACACCCAGTAACAGTAGCTTGAACACGGGCCGTGCTCACTGAACACGCCCCGTGCTCAACGAAATCAGTAAATTTAATTAAAACGCACAGATACAGATCCTGAACACGGGGCCGTGTCCACTGAACACGGGGCCGTGTCCACTGAACACTGGGCCGTGTCTAGCCTCTGTTTCCGCTTTTATTTTTGTTTTCTGATCTCGAGACTTGGTTGTGGTCTGCTGAGTGATTCTTATGGATCAATACTCAGGAGGTTACAACTACACCTATGATGAGGATGATTATAGGGGTAATTATTGCACTAATTGTCGTAACTCACGCTCGGTTCAATACAATCACTCATATCAACCATCCAATTCATACACTTACTATGAGGAGCCCAGGTACGAGCCATCAACTTCATACACATCCTATGAAGACCAAAGGTATGAACCTCCTCCCTCATACTCATATTTTGATGAACCATGGTATGAGCCTTCATACTCATACTTTGAGGAACCAAGATATGAGCCACCACCTTCGTATGCTTATTATGAGGAACCATGGCGTGAACAACCCACCTCATATGAGTATTATGAAGAACAAAATTACAAACCTTATCCATCATATGCTTACAATGAAGAACAATGGTGCGAACCATCGACTTCATATGGGTATTATGAGGAACAAAGGGTCGAACAACCGGATTCAAGCTTAGAAAATACCGATTCTTCTTCTATAACCGAAGTAACCGATAGGATATTAGAACACATAAGAGTTATCGATCGATGTATAAAAGAAGCTCGCGTAAGGGAAGAGGAGTCCCGCGCAAGAGAAGAATTAAAAAAGGAAGGGATAACTGAAAGTGTTAAAATGGAAGAACAAATAAGTGAACAACCGACACATGAGTTAAATAACGAAAAAGGTGAGTCCGACAACGTTAAAATTCAAGAAGAGTATAATTTTGAAGAAATTAATCTCTTGTCACCTTCTTTTGAAAATCATTGTTTAGTACCCACTCATGAAGTTAGAACTTCTGCCCGAAGAAAGCTAACATCAACTGTGTCAATAACCGATACCGTTACCACTATTCTTTTAGACATTTTTTGATTTTTTAGAAATTTTTTATTTTTTTATTTTTTTTATTATTTTGGATTTCTTACAATTTTTTGATTTTTTTTTAGAATTCTATTGATTTTTTTATTTTTAGAGTATTTTTATTATATATTTTTAATATGGACCAATCCGGAGAGTGATCCATTCATTTAAAATTATTTGAATATAGATTGGATCACGATCCATTATGTTGGATCATGGAACGGATCATGATCCATTTAAGTTGGATCATTAATGGATCAGATCATGATACAATTGATATCCATCCATTCATCCATTGACATGCCTACTTCCAATTTCATTTTATCTTGAGTAAATTGCCATTTTAGTCCCTGAGTTTTGTCCAAATTTGCCATTTTGATCCAAATAGTTTTTATTTTCCCCCCTGGGTCCCTGACTTTTACATTTGTTGCCATTTTGATCACTTTGCCTAACTCCATCCAAAAACCCAGTTACTCTTTTCAATTTAAACCTTTTCAGTTGCCATTTTGATCCAATTTCAAAAAATAAAAAAAATTCCAAAAAATCAAAAAAATTCCAAAAATTCCAAAAAATTCAAGAAATTCTAAAAAAATCTAAAAAATTCAAAAAAATCTAAAAAATTCAAAAAAATCTAAAAAATTCTAAAAAATCATAAAAATTCTAAAAAATCATAAAAAATTCAAAAAAATATAAAAATAAAAAAAATTCTAAAAAAGCATAAAAATTATAAAAAATCCAAATAATTCTAAACGGTTCGCGTCGAAACGGTTCGGTTCGATACAGTACGGGTCGAAACGGTACGGTTCGATACGGTACGGGTCGAAACGCTTCGGTTCGATACGGTACGGGTCGAAACTGTTCGGTTCGATACGGTACGGGTCGAAACGGTTCGGTTCGAAACGGTTCGCGTCGAAACGGTTCGGTTCGAAAGGGTTCGCGTCGAAACGGTACGGTTCGAAACGGTTCGGCTCGAAACGGTCCGGGTTCGAAACGGTACGGTTCGAAACGGTTCGGGTTCGAAACGGTTCGCGTCGAAACGGTTCGGTTCGATACGGTACGGGTCGAAACGGTTCGGTTCGAAACGGTTCGCGTCGAAACGGTACGGCTCGAAACGGTTCAGGTTCGAAACGGTACGGTTCGAAACGGTTCGGGTTCGAAACGGTTCGCGTCGAAACGGTTCGGGTCGAAACGGTTCGCGTCGAAACGGTACGGTTCGAAACGGTACGGGTCGAAACGGTACGGGTCGAAACGGTACGGGTCGAAACGCTTCGCGTCGAAACGGTTCGGCTCGAAACGGTACGGGTTCGAAACGGTTCGCGTCGAAACGGTTCGGTTCGATACGGTACGGGTCGAAACGGTACGGTTCGAAACGGTTCGCGTCGAAACGGTTCGGTTCGATACGGTACGGGTCGAAATGGTTCGGGTCTAAACGGTTCGCGTCGAAACGGTACGGTTCGAAACGGTACGGGTCGAAACGGTACGGGTCGAAACGCTTCGCGTCGAAACGGTTCGGCTCGAAACGGTTCGGGTTCGAAACGGTACGGGTCGAAACGGTTCGTGTCGAAACGGTTCGGGTTCGAAACGGTTCGCGTCGAAACGGTTCGGTTCGATACGGTACGGGTCGAAACGGTACGGTTCGAAACGGTTCGCGTCGAAACGGTTCGGTTCGATACGGTACGGGTCGAAACGGTTCGGTTCGAAACGGTTCGCGTCGAAACGGTTCGGTTCGAAACGGTACGGGTCGAAACGGTTCGGCTCGAAACGGTTCGGGTTCGAAACGGTACGGGTCGAAACGGTTCGTGTCGAAACGGTTCGCGTCGAAACGGTTCGGTTCGATACGGTACGGGTCGAAACGGTACGGTTCGAAACGGTTCGCGTCGAAACGGTACGGTTCGATACGGTACGGGTTCGAAACGGTTCGCGTCGAAACGGTTCGGTTCGATACAGTACGGGTGGAAACGGTTCGGTTCGAAACGGTACGGGTCGAAACGGTTCGTGCCGTTTAATGATTTTTGGATTTTTTAGAATTTTTTTGATTTTTTTGATTTTTTAGAATTTTTATGATTTTTAGAATTTTTTATATTTTTTTGAATTTTTTAGATTTTTTTGAAATTTTTTTGATTTTTTGGAATTTTTTTGATTTTTTTGGAATTTTTTTGATTTTTTGGAATTGGATCAAAATGGCAACTGAAAACATTTTTTAAGGAAATCCCCAAAATACCCCTGTTACAAACTGGGTTTTTGGATGGAGTTAGGCAAAGTGATCAAAATGGCAACAAAATGTAAAAGTCAGGGACACAAGGGGGAAAATAAAACTATTTGGATCAAAATGGCAAATTTGGACAAAACTCAGGGACTAAAATGGCAATTTACTCTTTTATCTTTCATATTGAGTTCCTAGGGAGATCTCCTCCAGTCTACCATATTCATCCTCCACACCTCTTTTATTTTGAGTCGGCTCATCGGGCAACATTCGAGCTCAAGTTTTCAGTTCAATCAAGTATCTCGAGCTAAGATGTGTTGGCTCGTTTAAGATTTGAGCCAAGCTTGAGCTAGCCATAGCAAGGTTCGGTTTGAGCAGCGAGCAACTCTTGACAATCGCAAAAGTAATTTTTTTAAGAAAATATATCATCGGTGACCTATAATTGTTTTAAAAAATATTTTTTATAAGTAACTTTTCAACTAAATTATTTAACCCCAAAGTGGGTAAAATGAGGTGTGGAATGCATAGGTAAGTAAGTGACGTGTGAAGAACCGTCCAAATGACCTATTTACATCAAACCACGATCTCAAACGCCGTTAAGTTTCCGTTATGTACTATTCACAACAATGAGATATCAAGAGATTGATAATGATAATGATAATAACGCCTTTTGCTTTTTTTCGTTTTTTAATAATAAAATATAATTCTTTCTTGTAAAATTTATAATATATCGTTGCGACGTATTTATCATTATCTAAATAGTCTACGTTTCAGTAAAAGTTTTTTAAAAAATCAAACGCATCAAATAAATTAATTCATTTGTTCTTATCGTTACAAACCTAATTGATACTATCCAAACAACATCAGTACTAATACCTGTATTCGTTTTTGTAGTTTTTCTCCACACTCCCACCGGTGCCATTACTAATTTAACCGATTCCAACCTAATACTGTAACAAACCAAACTAATACCAACCGAATATCCACCGTAAACTCGCGAAGAATAACATGCCACGATGGATATTACAACTCACCACGTAGATATTCCAGATCATTCGTAACCTGCATGACTGAATCAGTGTATCCCTCTCCCTCTTCCACCACGGATCAAAATTTTGAAACCAAAAAATCACCAAACCTAAATTCTCGATTAAGAATTTGATCGAATCAATTTCCCCTTAGGGTTTGTTACGATTTCAATCTGCAATGTTGGTTCATATATTCCTCAATTCATGACATTCTCAATCATGCATTAACGTTTTACGTCAACGATCTTCTATTCCTCAATGGAAACATTACAGGATCTAATCGAAGAAGCAAGGCTCCGTACAGTGTGGTGGACGGTTTGCATATTCATCGTCACTTACTTCTTAACACGTAACTTTCCATAATTCCGTTTTAATTCATTCTCAATTTGTCAATTTCAATTCCAATTTTATCACATTTTGCCCTAATTTGTTGCCCTAGATCATTTATCATAACACAGAATCAATTCTGTAACAAAATCTGATCGTAGGTTTAGTTTAACGGTTTAACCAATAGTATTCGAAATTTCGGATGATTGTTATGTTGTTTAATTTGACAGACACGAGTAAATCGATGTGGATGAATATTCCGATAGCGATTGTGATAATATCAGTGGTTCATATTGTGATTAGTGAAGTGGAGTTTCATTGGAAGATTAGGAGACCTAATAGGCAATCATACTTGTCTCACCTAGAGAGAAAACAGATGTCTGTGAATGATTCTCGGCTTTCGGCGTTGTCTCAACAGCCTAAATGGAAGCGGAAGATTGATTCGCCGGTAGTTGAGGCGGCTCTAGAGGATTTTGTTAACAAACTTTTGCAAGAGTTTGTTTTAGATTTGTGGTATTCGGATATAACGCCGGATAAGGAAGCACCGCAACTGATTCATGCGATTATTATGGATATTTTTGCTGAGGTTTCGATACGGGTTAAGGATATAAACCTCGTTGACTTGCTAACCAGGTTGGTATGTCTGGTCTAGAACTGTAAAATACTTTCTTAGTTAGTACACACTTTGAAACCGACAGAAGCTGTGATTAATATTGTTGTTTGGTTATGTATTCGGTTGTTTCAGGGATTTAGTTGATTTAGTAGGGGATCATTTGGAGCTTTTTAGGAAAAATCAAGCTGCAATTGGGACGGAGGTTATGGTGACGTTATCTTCTGAAGAACGAGACGAAAGATTAAAGCGTCATCTAACGGCTTCTAAAGAGCTTCATCCAGCTTTGATATCTTCAGAGAGTGAGTACAAGGTGTGAGTGGAGAGTTTTAAGCATTTAATGCGAATTAGTTAGTACAATGAGTGATGACTATTGTTTTGTGAATATTATCTAATGGTGCTTAATGTTGTAGTTTCTTAAACGGATCATGGGGGCGGTTTTGGCTGTGGTTCTTAGACCTCGTGAAGCACAATGCCCGTTAGTTAGATGCATTGTGCGAGAGCTTTTAACTTGTTTGGTAATGGAACCCGTGATGAGATTCGCAAGCCCCGGGTGAGTTTGTAAGAATTTGTGGTCGACTTACTTTTTTTTTCATTGATTAAAATGTCATTTTCGTCCCTAAGGTTTGGCCAGTTTTGCGACTTTCGTCCAAAGGTTTGATTTTTCGCATCTGGATCCAAAGGTTTGAAATCTGGCCATTTTCGTCCGGCTCGTTAACTCCATCCAATTTTCTCCGTTAAGTCGGGGGTATTTCCGTCTTTTTTGTTTACTTAAAGGGAAATTCAGTCTTTTGAATACTTGTACATTATGCTAAATGCTTGTACATAAAGTGAAAAAACCTAATTGCCCTTTAAGTTAACAGAAAAGACAGAAATACCCTTGACTTAACGGAGAAAAATGGAAGGAGTTAACGAGCTGGACGAAAATGGCAAGATTTCAAACCTTTTGGATCCAGATGCGGAAAAACAAACCTTTGGACGAAAATGACATTTTACTCTTTTTCATTTAATAGTTTTTTTCTATTTGATGTGTTTTAACAGGCATATCAATGAACTGATTGAGGGTATTCTTCTCGCCAACAATAACAAAGAAGGAAATGAGGCAGTTGACGATCAGTCAACTAACGTCACGGGTCTTAACCAGAACCAGCAAAAAAGTCAAGAATTGACTTCTACAAAAAGCGACTCTTCTAGCAGTCAAAAGAACAATACACCCAATGATCAAAATGGAACAGGTTTAAATCCACCTGGGCCCATGGTTAGTGGGCCGGTTCCAGATGTACTGTTGAACACACGGTCCTCTGCTTGGGCCCGGGTTCGTGCGGAAAGAAGAAAAGAAGTCCTTCAGCCTGAAAATCTTGAAAATATGTGGACCAAAGGGAAAAATTACAAAAAGAAAAGTCAAAAGCAAGTAGTACGTTCTGGAATAAATGAATATGAATATGATCAACAACAAAATCTTGATGGTAGAATTTTGAGTGGTGAAAGCAAGATATCAGATCCTTCTGATATAATTGATGGAAATACTTCTAGTGTAACAAATTTGGAAAGTTCTAACAGTGTTTCTGATCAAAATCAAGTTGGTGGACCGATAATTTCGGAGTTTTATAGTGCGAATGTTGGTGTAGATAATGATGTACATAATGTTAATAATGTTGGTTCTGAACAAGTAACACGTACTGATGGTTATGTTCCGAAGCTCAGGTGTCGGGTAAGATTATTTTAAGGATCTTTAAATTCAATTTCTTTATTCTATGCTGATTTATTCACATTTTACAGGTTCTCGGAGCATACTTTGAAAATCTTGATTCGAAATCATTTGCGGTTTATTCCATTGCAGTGACAGATGCCGATAACAAGACTTGGTTTGTAAAACGAAGGTCTTGTTCCTGAGCTCTTTCTGTTAACATTTTTCTATGATTACCCATAGGCCTGTAAACGAACCGAACGTTCAAGAACTGTTCGTGGGTGGAAAGTTCGTTTATTTTAATAAACGAATGAACGAACATGAACATATATTTTGTTTGTTCATTTATGTTCGTGAACATCCGTTTATGTTTGTTTATTTACGTTCATTTAAATTTAATATATACATAAGTAGTTATATTTATATAAATATAAACATAAAAGTGGTTTTATAACTACTTAAATAATTATAAATGGTTAGTAATTAGGCTTTCATGTAATAAATATAAGCTTTACAATGGAACTTATCGTAATTAATCACTAGTTTACATATAAAAAAATTAGTGTTGGTTCGTTTGTCTTTGTTTATTTTGGTCAATTATGTTCATTTATGTTATTTCAATTATGTTCATTTATGTTTCTCCGTATAAGTTTGTTTGTTTGTTTACGTTCGTGAACTGTTCGTTTAGTTTTAAATGAACGAACATACCTATTTTCCTAATGAACGAACATGAACACAAAAAGTTGTTCGAATATATGTCCATGTCCATGTTCGTATTCGTGTTTGTGTTCGGTTAAAGTAAATGAACACGGATACGCCTATGTTCGTGTTCGTTCGGTTCATTTACCGGCCTAATTACCCGAAAAATTAGGTACTTATTTTTTATATCTATTTTGTTAACAGATACCGGAATTTTGAGAGACTGCATCGACATCTTAAAGCCATTCCCAATTACACATTACATTTGCCTCCTAAAAGAATATTCTCATCTAGCACAGAGGACGCGTTTGTTCATCAACGTTGTATACAACTTGATAAATATCTTCAAGTACGGTTCCAGATTTCCTATTAAATTTCCAAAAGATTAAAATGCCATTTTCGTCCCTGAGGTTTGGCCACTTTTGCGATTTTCGTCCAAAGGTTTATTTTTTCGCATCTGGATCCAACACGTTTGAAATCTTACCAATTTCCATCCAACTCGTTAACTCCATCCATTTTTCTCCGTTAAATGAGAGGCATTTACGTCTTTTTAGAAATTTTTTATCAAAATAAAAGACACAATAACAAATAAAGATCCAGTTTGTTGACTTTCTCCCCACCTAAACCCTTTAATCATCACAAAATATCTAAAAAGATGAAAATACCCTTGATCATCATCATCGTACTCAGTGAATCACACCAATAGAAAATCTAAGGTAGGGTCTGAGGAGGGTAAGATGTAGACAACCTTACCTCTACCCCATAGGAATAGAGAGACCGGTTCCAATGAGACCCCCGGTTCGATAGTAGTTTTGTATCAAGCCTTGGACATAAGGCACATAACACTCAGCAGTCGGGACAAAGACCACTTAGTGCATGTGTCCCTTTGTCTTTTGGCTATCAATGCCACCACATGATGCATGATTAACCGTCATCGCTTTTAACGTTATTTCACAAAATCAGTAAAATAATGTTAAAATTAGTGCAATTTCACTCTTGCCTCCAGATAAACTTGGTTAATTGTATTGTATTCTTGTATATCATTAAAACTTAGATTACATGGGATATAAATACTCAATATAATTACACTCTAATCCCTATATTATAATATAATTCATTTATTGTCTAATATTCCCCCGCAAGCTAAGGTCGGGAAGCGACCTTAAGCTTGGACCGTAGTGTGATGAATCATTGTGAAGGCAACGACTTTGTGAACACATCTGCTATCTGATCATTGGTAGATATAAACTGAACCGTTAGTTTCCATTGTGCAACCTTTTCACGAACAAAGTGAAAATCCACTTCTACATGTTTTGTACGTGCATGGAAAACAGGATTTGCCGAGAGATACGTAGCACCCAAGTTGTCACACCATAAAGTAGGAACTGCTTTAACAGGAACTGAAGTTCTGAAGAAGAGTTTGAAGCCAAGTGAGTTCAGCAACCGTGTCTGCTAATGCTTGTATTCGTATTCTGTGGATGACCTAGAGATAGTACGTTGTTTTCGTGCAGACCAAGAAACAAGAATTGACCCAAGGTATGTGGCATACCCTCCGGTGGATCGACGGTCATCCGGGCAACCAGCCCAGTCAGCATCTGAGAAAGCACTCAGTTAGTTGTAAGCCGCATCAGTGTAAGCATGAAGAAGTGTATATGAATCATGGGTGATGCATAAACCAAAAGAAAGTAGAGTAAAATTCAAAAAACACATTATTGTCATGGCAGAATTGTTGAACGGAGAGTAAGTTTTGTTTGACTTCAGGTACATGAAAAATGTTTTTAAGGGAAAAGGTTTTGTTTGGTGAATAAAAGTGTGAGGAACCAATATGTAGGATGGGTAACGCCTTACCATTGCCAACATGAAGATGGTCGTCACCGTAATAGGCCTCCGAAGTATCCAAGCTAGAGAGATCTGGTGCAACATGTTGATTAGAACACGTGTTTGGTAGCCAGGAACTTGATGCCTGAGAGCGGTAATCAGCAAAGTTTGCTGAAGGCTGTTGCCTCGTCCTTAAAGTAGTGGGATCACGGTTGGGACATTGAGAGGGAAGACGGCCAATACCGCACCTGTTACATGTGCCATAAACAGTATTCTGGTTAGCAACCCAACTGAATTGACTACGATTACCTCCTCGATTGCGATTGTTGTAGTTCCCTCGTCCACGGTTATGTCCTGATCAATTTGTCTGACACTCTGACCACGTCCACGATTATTTCCTGGCTGATTTGTATAGAATGCTTGTGTATGTGATTGGGAGATGGGGCTTGTTTGTAGTTGAATACCCAGCTGCGCAGCCAGTTGTTGGACAGCCAAAATAGCATCTGATGGAGTGGTAGCGGTAGAAGTACGGCTAGTGTTAACAGCCGTGAAAGCTTGAGCATAAGAGACATCAGGAACCTGCTTATTGATCATATACTCATGATCTGACAAGAGTCCATATAATTCAGCAAAGGTTGTTGGAAACTGCCTAGCAACCAACATGGACTTCAGGCCATTGTACTCATCCCACAGCCCAGAAATAACCAGCATAACAGATCTCCCTCCCTCTGGAAAAGATTTACCAATGTTGACAAGAGCATCAGAATACTCCCGTGCTCTAACAAGATAAGCAGACGAGGTTTCATCTCTTTTCATCTGGATTTTCAGGAGTTCCTTGTACATGCTGAAAAGAAGCCTCGGAAACAGTAGACAAAATCAGCATACGGACGTGAGCGTCATCATCTTTGTCTTTGTCTTTTCCAGAAGAGCCAGAGGCTTGTATTGTCATCGGTGGGCAGCACATAACGGAACAAATTGCTGGTAATCAAAAACTGTTGTAACATAGCTTTCCAATACCCATAATTGGTTGGAGAAAGTGTGAATCTGAACTTGTGAGAATTGTTAGTGGTTTTCTCGGCTTGGGAAAAGGAAGCAAGAAGAGCCATTGTAGTGCTGCCGATAAAAACGAATGAAAAAGGTGTGTATGGCTGCGGCTGTTACCTGCGATGTTTGATTGAAATCAAAAAGGGCTGCTGTTGTTGCTGCGATATCTGATTGCAGAAGAGAATAGGCAGGCAATTTTTACCTGTGATGTCTGATTGCAGAGGCCGGCCATTGTGTTGGCGGCAGAAAAAATGGGTTAAGGATCATACGCTCTGATACCAAGATAAACTTGGTAATTGTATTGTATTCTTGTATATCATTAAAACTCAGATTACATGGGATATAAATACTAAATATAATTACACTCTAATCCCTATATTATAATGCAATTCATTTATTGTCTAATACCTCCCGAGGGCCTGCACATATATACATTATATGCGCACGCTGCAAGCGGGGCGTTAACGAGTTGGATGAAAATGGCAAGATTTCAAACGTTTTGGATCCAGATGTAGAAAAACAAACCTTTGGACGAAAGTCGCAAAAGTAGCCAAATCTCAGGGACGAAAATGGCATTTTACTCTTTCCAAAAACTAAATCTGTTGATTTAAAATTGAAAAAGTTATGTTTTTTTGCAGGATCTTTTGTCTATAGCTAATATTGCTGAGCAACATGAAGTTTGGGACTTCTTAAGCATGTCTTCAAGGGTTTGTGTTTGTGTGTACGTTTATTTATGCTAATATTCAAGAGTAGTACTTCTAAAGGAAATTACCAATCTAACACTGCAGAGTTACTCTTTTGGAAGGTCATCATCGGTGGTGAGAACCTTAGCAGGTATGTTGCTTATTCTTAATGTTCTTATTAATATGATTATACATTTTTCTTTGTGATTGTAGCAACCAACATTTTAAGTAGGCGTAAAATAGAAACCAAGTAGCATTCTATTATAATTTTTAGTTTTAGAAGCCAAGTTAAATTGTATTATATATTGTAGCAACTAATTATTTGTCCAACGGTAGCAGGCCATTTTTTTCCTAACATGGCATGTATTTTTGTCGAGTGACATCTAATAATCATTTTCTAATACAGATTGATTAAAGAAAAGATAAACTCGATGGTAATTTTTAATACATATTTTCCACAATCATTTATCACAAATGACATAAGATGTGGCAACTTGCATAGCATCAACAAGTTCCACAACAACAATTTATAGATAACTAGTGTTTTGACCTGCCACGTGTTCCAGTGGCGTCGAAACTTAAAGTAACTCGAACTTATACCGTCAAATATTTGACCCAACTTGTTTTCAAATAAAATTTACGTCAAAACGTAGACCAACTGAAAACGCACATGAAAATAAGCACGAACACGTATTATATTTGACCTGACTCGTTACCTTTTTGACGGGTTAAATGCCATGCAAGCAACTTATCAGGTAATTATAACCTTTTTAAGTTGCTTGCATGACATTTAACCCGTCAAAAAAGATAATGACCAAATCAGATAAAAAAATGTATGATTACCAAAGTGGACCACAAACCTTATAGCACATTGCGTTTTTAGTGATGTTTGCCATAACAATAATAATTTCAAAGAAGTATAACTACCAAATTGGATAAAATATGTATAATTACCATTAGATTATGTCACTTTATCGTAGCCTGACTACTATTTAGTATTTACTGGTGTTTGCCTTATCTTTGGTTATCAGTGAATGTGGGCGATGCTGTAGATGATACGGTACGCCAATTCAAAGGGGTTTCCGGTGGTTTAAAGAAGAAAGCTGCGGGCCCGGGTTTACCTTCTGAATCTTCTGCTTCAGTTGCTAACAGAAACGTGGCTAACAGTTTTTCTTACAATAAGGAAGGAAGGCCCGCTGCACAAACTAATGAACGGAATGGAAATAGTTCAGAAGTTCGATCTGAATTACTCAGTATTGCTGCGAATTATCCCTCAACTTCTGGTCTTAAGGAAGATCCACTTGGTGTGCCAGCAGAGGTGATATCAGTTATCTCCATAATATAATTTAGTTTTGCGTTTGTTATTACAGGTAGGTTTGTAAATGAACCGAACGAACACGGACAAAATCATTTAACTTTAACCGAACACGAACAAATAAGCGAAGTTCGTTCATTAAAAAATGGGTATGTTAGTGTTCGTTTATGTTCGTTCGTTTAAAACCTAGACGAACAGTTCATGAACAAAAACAAACAAACTTAAACGAACATAATTTAACAAACATAAAACAACACAAATGAACAAACACAAATGAACATAAATGATCAAACATAAACAAACATAACGTAGCCTTTTTATTTATATAAATTATTGATTAATTATGATAGGTTCCATTGGAAAGCCCAATTATCAATTAGCTATATTTATATAAATAGTTAGAAAGCACATTTTATGTTTATATTTATATAGGGTTAGGTTCACTTGTGAACACCCCCCTTGATTGTGAACACTAGTGAACTAATCCTAGCCCTTGATTATCAATACACAAGTGTAAATCAGTGGTCAGGATTTGATGATGAAAATACACTAGTGTATTCTACAATTTGATGATGTAAATCAATGGGCAGAATTTGTTCACTCAGTTCACAAATACACTAGTGTTCACTCTAGAACCCCACCCTATTTATATAAATATAACTACTTATGTATTTATTAAAATTTAAACGAACATAAATGATAAATGAACGAACATGTGTGTTCATGTTTGTTCTTTTGATTAAATGAACAAAAGATTTTGTTCATGTTCGTTCGTTTATTAAATAAACGAACATAAACGAACTTCCCGCCAAACAAGTTCACGAACAATCATGAACGTTCGGTTCGTTTACAGGCCTACATGTGTTAAATTAGTCATGTTCATGGGTTGGTGGATCAACCCGAACATGACACGAACCCAAGAATCGTGTCACATACATCAACCCGCGGGTTGACATAAACATGGCCGTTTAACCCAAAATTTTATTTTATTCTGTTTTTTTTCATACTTAGAACTCTAAAATTACAAATTTTTCTACAAAAAGATACAAATGTATATAAAATATTAATTTATAAACTTTATCTAAAATTACAATTTTTCTACCAAAAGATACAAATGTGTATAAAATATTAATTTATAAACTTTAAAATGGCTGCACGTTTCTTATTTATCTTTTAAATTTTCATAATCCAATCAGGATAACTTATGACATAGAACACATTTTAAAACAAAGTATAAAATTAAACTGGTCAACTTACAAATCCATCAGGTTGACCAAAACAACCAGCTTAGCAATACTTGTTCGTGGGTTCGACCTAAACCCAAACCCACGAATCTCGTGTTAGGTTCGTGTCATGTTTTCATGTCGTGTTAGAAGTTCTCACCGTTAATTGTTATGTTGATATATTAATAACGCCTTTCTCGAATTTTCATTTGTATTTATTATTTGTTTTCTGTGTGTCCTTTTCCAGTGGGCACCGCCGAATGTAAGTTTACCCTTGCTAAATTTGGTGGACAAAATATTTCAACTCAACAGAAGAGGCTGGTTAAGGTTTGTCATTTGGTTTGTCTAGCTATAGTATCAAAATCCATACCTCGGATGATTAATATTTGCATACGCAGACGACAGGTGTTTTGGATATCAAAGCAAATCTTGCAACTAATGATGGAAGATGCTATTGATGACTGGCTCTTAAGGCAAATTCGTTTTCTCAGAAGGGATAGTCTTGTTGCTCAAGGAATTTACTGGATCCAAGATGTAAGTTAGTTGCTAAACAGTTGATATATATTTTCTGTAATTTTATTATTTTCTTTTTTAAAATCTAATTTGAAAATGCAACTTTTGTTAGGTTCTGTGGCCTGAAGGCACCTTTTTTCTGAAATTAAGAGCAAATCAAACAGATTCTTCTCAGTCAAATGAGAGTTCTTGCAAAACTCCATCCGGCAGTAAAAATAATAAAGGGTCATTTGAGGAGCAGCTAGAGGCTGCGCGTAGAGCTAGCGATATCAAAAAGATGATATTAGGTAAATATATAATGTTTTGCATTTTATCCAAATGTTTTATATAATTTAGAGTAAAATGCCATTTTCGTCCCTGAGGTTTGGCCAGTTTTGCTACTTTCCTCCAAAGGTTTGTTATTCGCATCTGGATCTAAAAGGTCTGAAATCTTGCCATTTAAAGGGGTATTCGGTTTTTTTACATAAAGTGAAAAGACCGAATTGCCCTTTAAGTTAACAAAAAAAAAACATAAATGCCCCTGAGAGAGTACTTTTTTTTGCTACCTCTGCTAATTCTGGAGTCTCCGCCCCATAGGTAGCCCACTAATCGATTGCATCCATTGTCACCGCATCAGCTTGCGTTGGAATTAGAATCTCTGAGATCTAATTGAAATTGTAGTGTAGAAGTGAGGGAGAAGAGGGTAACAAACTGGTGATGAAATTTGATAGACATTGAAGGGTATTTATACTTGTTCTAGCCTATAGGATTTAATTAATTATATGTGAAATTGATCTTGGTAATTGGTAATCATTAGTAATGTTACAGGGCCTTCAAAAAAAAGCAGTATTAGTAATGACAAGGGAAAGCCAATAGTCAGCTAATTTCCCGCCTAAAATTATATATGGATCGCCGTACCTTGTCAATTTGGATCGCCACCTTATCGATTTGGATCATCGGACCTTATCAATCTCTATCACCGGACCTTATCAATTTGGATCGTCGTACCTAATCAGCTCGGATCGCCGTACCATGACGTTCCGGATCAGTAGCGAATGGCGATTGGGTACACCACGATCCAATACGTGGATCGTGGCTACCCTAGCGATTTAGGTAACTATGGTTTGTAATCTTGTCATTTTGATCCGGCTCGTTAACTCCATCCATTTTTCTCCTTCAAGTCAGGGGCATTTATGTTTTTTTTGGTTAACTTAAAGGACAATTCGGTCTTTTTCACTTTATGTAAAAAGACCGAATACCCCTTTAAATGGCAAGATTTCAGACATTTTGGATCCAGATGCGGAAAAACAAATCTTTGGAGGAAAGTCGCAAAACTGGCCAAACCTCATGGACGAAAATGGCATATTACTCTTTGTTTTGTAATACATGTTGAATATTTTTTAGAGGGAGCCCCGACTACATTGGTCAGCCTGATCGGACACAAACAATACACGCGAAGTGCTAAAGACATTTATTATTTTCTACAGGTAAGTTATATACATTATGGTTTTAACATATAGAGTAGTTGCTTTAATTGTAAAAATGTGCATAATTTGCAGTCTGCTGTGTGTTTGAAGCAACTTGGGTACGGTTTGCTTGAACTTGTACTCATAACGGTTTTTCCAGAGTTGCAAGACATCGTAACAAATATTCATGAGAAGAAAAATGATCCGGCGGTTTAGATATGCCTCATTTAGATCACAAAGTTTTGATGTTTAGATTGACAAAGTGGTTAAAGTTGTTGATTGGGTATATAATTGGGGCAACATTATTTGTTGATCATATTCCAAGTGTACACAAAAGTGTAGCAAAAATCTGTATAGATGTAAGACATGATATCACATAATCATACTTGTACCACGTACACATGTACGTTTTGATGGCCTAGGAACTATTGGTTGTTCAAGTTAGTGTGTTTTTTCGTTTATTTGTAAACCGCGAAAAATTTATGAGTGGTTTATTTGGCACGTCTGGTTTTTGAATTTGATCTTTAAGTAATAGAAGTTACACTTTTAGTCCCAATAGTTTGCGTCTTTAGCATAGCCGACTTTTGTCGAGGATGTGAAATACTTCATGCCTTCATATGTTGTGTTGCAGAAAAAGATCTTGAAGGTTTGTCTATCCTAATTAGAGAATAAAAAACAGTGTTAGACTCTACTAGGGTAACTTTGTAACCACGTTCTATCATAAATAAGTCGGTGTAAACTCTAGAGCAAGAAAGTAATGTATTGTAAAATTGTGAATACTTGTGAGATGAGTACTTAAAGGGGGATAAGGAGTCATGCTGTTGTCTAAACATTTTAGTTGAGCATGATGTTTCGTCATCTTAGATAACAAACTATTCAAAATATGATATGCTAGTTAATATCATGATATCAAAGTCTTTAACACATTTATACTACTAAACTTTTTCTTTTATATTTGGAGATTCTACAAGAAAATGTCTTTTTTTATTAGTTAGGATAATATGCAAGTCAATTTGTATTTTTTTGTTAATTGTTAATCTATTTTGTTGCTTTCTAGCTACTTGCTGGATTCGGACTCCTTTTATTTTAATGAAATTTTCCTTGCCGTAACAATAATTCTTCATCATCATATATCATCATATCATATCATACTCAGTAAATCCTATTAATAGCAAATTTAAGGAGAAGGGTAAAATGTAAACAACCTTACTTCTATCTCGTAGGAATAGGGATGCTGCTTAAAGTGAGACCTCCGGCTCAATAATAGTTTTACATCAAGCCTTGGATGTAAGGCACATAACACAACAATTGAGACAGCTGCCGATTAGTGCATGTACCCACTTGTCTTTCGTCTATCAACGCCAAATGATGCATAATTAACCATCCCCTCTTTTAACGTTATTTTCACGAAATTAGTAAAATAACGTTAAAATTAGTGCACTTTCACTTTTGTCACCGAACGCCTTCCTATACGCGCATTCCGCGACGTGCGTAACCTTATCCTATAATCTATAAGTTAACAAGATATTCCACAAAAGAAAAAAAGTGAAACCGTGGGCCATAAATCCAACATGCACAATAAAATATCAGCTGGACACAGAAATCCATTCCCATGTATCGCACTGAACCAGATCAACACACTTGTCGCAATCTCAATGGCCATCGCCCACAGTTAAACCCAAAACCCACTTGCAATCTTCCAATAATCATCATCCAACGGCCAAGATCACATCCTTCACCTTTCTTACAACAACCACCAGTCACTCTAACCTCACCAAACGACTGAAAAAAAGTGATTAAAAAATATCTCATCCTTATCCAAAGTCCAAACCCCCTTTATTAATAATAATAATATCTCACAACAATACCATCATCACACAAGCAATTCGCATCTGTTCACGATGATGATAAGATCAGTTCCGTTTCAATCTCCTACCGTTCACTCACAGCCGTTAGCTCCGGCGACAACGACGACGATCTGTTGTTCGTCCAGAAACAATGCGTATATACCTAAACTTGAACCGTTTAGTCGAAGCAAGTTTGATCGAATCGTTAAGGATCCTCCGTTGATTCAGAAATCTGAAAACGATTTAGCAGGTTTTTCACTCGATTACTTTCTAATCTACTTTTATTTTTTAGTTATTGATATTTGATTATTGAATCGTTAAGAAGCAGATGTGTTTTTACTCACTGATTCGGCCTAACAACTACCAGATCTAATAGATTATAGATCAATTTTGTTTTTAATAATAATTAGGTTCTTGTTTAATCAGATTACTGTTCAACGCTGGAAGGAGATCCGTCGTATAGCTGCTGGAGAGCCTATTTCGAGCTCAAGGATCTCGAGGTAAGATTATCCGATTATCTACCGTATGATTTCAGTTTGTGTGATTCAAGTTTAGTAGTAATTGATTGTAGTATTAAATTATCAGATTATCTACTTTTTATTTTCAATTTGTATGATTCAAGTTTAATAGTAATACAATAAAATAATTGATTGAATATTAAAATAGTCAGATTATCTACAGTATTGATTCAAGTTTAGTAGTAATAATTGATTGTAGATTAAATAATCAGATTAGCTACAGTATAATTTCAATTTGTATGATGCTACAGTATAATTTCAATTTGTATGATTTAAGTTTAGTAGTTAACTAGTAATTGATTTAGGTTAAAATTATCAGATTATCTACCGTATGATTTCAGTTTGTATGATTCAAGTTTTTACTAGCAACTGATTTTGAGTTAAAATTATCAGATTATCTGCCGTATGATTTTTAGTAGTAATTGATTTAAGTTAAAAGGCAAATTGGAAAATAATAATCATCTTTCTGAAATTGGCCGATAATAATCCCAAGTCAATTATTAGCCAATAATAATAATCCGACCTCGTCCAATTTTTTTTGTAAAATAGTCTGCCATTAAAATAAGCTTAACGGAGTTCAGTGTTTTTCCGAATTACAAACCGATGTTTTAGGGCTTTTGATCAGAACGAGGATACGAGTCGATTGATGTAAAACTTACCTCAAAATACTGCCCCCAACCCACGAAAACGGTGCTTCAATTCGGGTGTTTAACTTCCAATTAACAAAAATCAAGCCATTTCGAACACAATTTCGAGGTAAGTTTTACATCCAATCGACTCGTATCCTCGTTCCGATCAAAAGCCCTAAAACATCGGTTTGTAATTTGGAAAAACACTTGACTCCGTTAAGCTTATTTTAACGGCAGACTATTTTACAAAAAAAATTGGACGAGGTCGGATTATTATTGGCTAATAACTGAATTGGGATTATTATCGGCCAATTTCAGAAAGATGAAATTATTGTTTTCCAATTTGCCAAGTTAAAAATATCAGATTATATGTAGCGTATAATTTCAGTTTGTATGATTCAGGTTTAGTAGTGAGAGATTCAAGGTGAAAATTTAGATTATCTACAGTATGATTACAATTTGTGTGATTCAAGTTTAGTAGTAATTTGATTTATAATATTAAAATTATAATTTGTATGATTCAAAGTTTAGTAGTAATTGATTTGAGTCTAAAACTATCAGATCATCTACTGTATAATTTCACTTTGTATGATTCAAGTTCAGTAGTAATTGATTTTTGAAATGACATATGAACAGAAAGAAGCACCAAAGGAAGAGGTGGAGAGAGTGATAATAGAATCTGGAGGTGTGAAATCCTTGATAGGATGTTTACATGGGATCTCGGAAATTCACAAGGCAAAAAAGCAGTCACAAAACGGATCCAACGTGAATAATAACATGAAGCAGGAGAATACCCCCGCGGTTGAAGGCGGAAGAGCGTGTCCGGTGCCGGATGGACTGCCGAAGAGTCGAGAAGAGATGGAGGAAGAAGAGAAGGGGAAAATGCCAGACTCTCCGTTCACCAGATTGCTTAGATCAAAAGGAAGGCCCCCTGCTTGGTACTCCCCTGCTCCTGACCATGAAGCATAATAATTTCAAAACCGTTTAAGTAGGTTTTAGGATGATATATAGTTTCGTTTATGATTGTGGTGAGTTTTGCTTGGTATGTATGTATGTATGTATATATCTTGTTGCAAGTTTTGTTCAGTATATTGTTTGTTGTGTTCATTAATCGAAGCTCTTTTCGGAACATAGATGAAGAAGCAACAGGCAATGTTCTCTGATTTTGATGGAAATTATAATGTGTGGGGTAAACGAATACTTGAGTAGGGATGCACAAAGAGCTCTACTCTGAACCGGATCCGAGAAGAAAACCCGAAGCTGGTTATTTTTCTACCCGGTTGCCTCTGCGGTTTGGAACGAATAAGATATGGAAACCCTATTTTTTCACATATTTTAAGGGAATTTTCGTAAACCATGGTGTAGGCTACGCTAGGTAGATTCTGCCCAAGGACTGTTGGAAATCAGACCCTTGATCGAATAAACAAAAGCACGAGATTGAACAAACTGTTCGACTCTTTTGTTAATTTATCAATGAGAGCACACTAATTACAATGACCCTAACCATCTATTTATACTAAACTTATTCTAGTCCTAACCCGACTCAAACTCTATAAAATAAACAAACTAGATAAACCTATCTAATAACCCTTGATGCCCAAGAAAACAAATTAGATAAGAATTAGGAAACCTAAATAAAATAAATTAAAACACTTAGCACCCTCCAACTTTTGAGTAATGACAAGATTAGTCCCAACAAGGACAACTCAAGATGGCCGTAAGCTACGCTGCCGCTGGTGACGTAGGTTTATGCCAAAGTGTGTTTTCTTCACTTTCCTTGCATTCCAACCTCTTGCACCTTCTAAAACTTCATGTTTCATTCCCTAATCATATTTTCTTCTATATTCTTCACTCCCAATCCGTTTACATCTTCTTAAACACGTCCAAAATTCGTGTTTAACCTGCAAAACATCAATTTCTCATAGGAATCCAATTCCATACACATAAACACAAAAAACTTTATCAATTAAGCATATGTTAAATCACATTTCAAACCAATTCCATCACTCTGGCTCTTTATTCACCAACTCTCTCAAATAAGAGAATCTGATGTCTACGTGCTTGGTTCTCTATGCATGACTGGATTTCAGGGCGGTTTCAACGTTTTTGGAGGCCCTAAGCGAACTACAAAGTCGGGGCCTTATTGAATTGATATAAAGAAAATCAGCAATTGAAATTTGGGACATTGAATAACCATGACAATGATTTTTCCTAATGTTGGCTCTAATTTTGACAAACCCGCAATCAGCTTTACATTGGTTACTCAAAAGACATCGCATGTAACGAGGGTTGGTTTGTTGGGGCGTTGCTTTTGGATTCTGAAATGAAGTATATGCACGAACATTGTGGACTCGTGGAGTAAAATCCTAAATCTTGAGCCTAGAAACGTTGTTTAAATTGCCCAAAACAAGTCTAACATATGAAATGAATTTTTTTTGGAGGCCCTTATTTTGGGTGGTCTCAGGCCTTAGACTAGGTTGATAAGCCTAATGGTCCGGCCCTGCTGGATTTTTGGACACTTTGATTGCTGCACTGTTATCACATAGTATTTCAACTGTGCCATTCGGTTTATCATACAATTCCTCCGGTAAACCTTTTAACCAAACACAATGACATGCACATGATGTGGCTACTACATACTCTACCTCTGTTGGCGATAACATGCGTATTTCTTACTGCATTATTGAGAAGACACACATACCCCGAAGTACATCGTCTATCTTCTATATCTCATAATCACTCTCCGTGTACACCTGCAATCCTTCAACAAAATTTCTCTTGTATGCAAACAGTAAGTATAAGTTCCTTTTATTACCTTGAGATATGCTTGGCCGCTTGCATGTGTTCCTCCCTTGGCTTTGACATGAACCAAGAAATTAAGCATACGTCATAACTAATGTTGGGCCTTGTCACCACCGCTAAATACATTAAGCTTCCTACCAATCGTTTGTACTCTGTTGCGTCCACTTCCTTCCCTACTCCAGCATTGGTAAGTACAACCCCTGGAACGATTGGATTCTTAACTGGATTTCCTTTCCACATTCCAAATCTCCCACGTATTTTTGTTGCATAATGCCTTTGACACAAGCCAATTCCAACCTTATATTCAGTGTTGTAGAAATTGGATTAGGCGGCCGATTAATCGGCTCCTAAGCGCTAATCGGAGGTCCGCCGCCCGGATTTTTACCGAATCGGTCAACTTAGGCGGTAAAAGTCAAAATCAGTCAAAGTCAGTCAAAATGGGATAGTACCTCCACGCATATGGAGTACCACATTTTATCCAAGTCAGTCATTTCGAATTCTCGCGCATAGACTTCTTGAAGTTTCACAAATCATATAGTCACTTATCGTCATATAAACTTACAATTATCACTTTATTCCAAACCTTCTTGATGAATAATGTGTGATAATATTCACTTTTTCTTGAATCCCTCATGGTTGAAGTAGCTTTCGATTCTTTTGAACCATGCCCATGGGGCTTGCTTCAACCCATACAATGCCCTCTTGAGTAACCTTCATTTCATCTCCCTTCTTGACATAGCCTTGTGGCTGTTCTACATAAACTGTTTCATTAAGCTCACCTTGTAAGAATGCAGTTTTAACATCAAGTTAGTGTACAACCCAATCCTTTGCGCCACTACTGCCAAAAGATAATAGTGTTCCACCGAGGCAGAGATGTGAATACCTCAGCATAGTCTACTCCTTTCTTTTGTGTATAGCCTTTGACTACCAACCTGGCTTTATATTTGTCCACATTACCTTTTTCGTATAGTTTCGTCTTAAAAACCTACTTAAAACCAATTGGTTTAACCCCACTTGGTACATCAACTAGTTCCCAAGTGTGATTTTGCTCAATGGAGTTAAGTTCACACTCCATGGCCTTTAACCATTTAGTTCCTTTGCATGCTTCTTCAAAGCTCGTTGAATCATCTGGTGAGCGAAATGGTTCAAAATCTACTTCTTTTGATGGTTCTTCTCTTGTTTGATAATCGGACATCCAAGCAGGGTTCTCGATGATTCTTTTTGGTCCAGTGTGTGTAGGAGTCATATTACCACTGGACTGTTGGGTTACAGCCACATCTTCATACTGATTCTGGGTATTTTCATCGTTAGAGTTGTCTACCGGCTCTAATTCGTGTTTTGTGTTAGTTTCTTCTTGTGTAGCACTGGAATCATCATTATTAGCTTCACCAGCTCCATCATAATCTTCATCACCTACTATTATTAATTTATCATTCCTCTCTCTTCCAAACCCACTTCTCTTCCTCTTCAAATATTACATCACGACTAATGGATATGTCTGATTTCAATATGCAAGTTTAACATCCTAATGGTACTTTAGCAAAAAAGTAACTAAAATTGGAGATATTAAACTAAATGAAAATGTTTATTTGTTTGATGTGCTAGTTATTCCCGAGTACAACGTCAACCTTCTATAAGTTCATAAGATGCTTACGGATAGAAAATTGATTGTCTTATTTGATGAATTTAAATGTTATGTTCAGGATTTGAGTTTAAAGAATGTTTCGATGATTGGTAAAGAAGTGGATGGTTTGTATTTGGTTGAAGATATGTTTAGGTCTTTTAAGGTGTGTAATAGTAGTAAGTTGTCTACTGAAAGCCTAAGAAATCTTTGGCATTCTAGACTTGGTCATCCATCTCATCATGTCTCATACATTTTGAAATCCTCTTTAAAGTTCTTTGATTCTACTTCTACCTTTATGCCATATGATGTTTGTCATACGGCTAAACAAACTAGAAGCCCCCTTCCTTTAAGTGATCACGAGTCAAAGGAGATATGTGAATTGGTTCATTTAGACCTATGGGGACCTTACAAGGTGGTAAGTACAGATGAATACAAATATTTTTGTGGTGGATGATTTTTCTAGAGATGTCTGGGTGTTTATGTTAAAATCTAAAGATGAAGTCTTGTTAAGTGTGAAAATCTTCTTTAATCTTGTAAAAAAACACTTTGGAAAAACTATCAAAACTTTTAGAAGTGATAATGGAACATTATTTATATACAATAGTTTTGATTCTTTTCTAAAAGAAATTGGTATTCTTCATTAAACCTCATGTTCTTGTACTCCACAAAAACATGGAATAAACGGAAACATAGACACTTGTTAAATGTTGCTAGGTCTTTATTCTTTCAAGGGGGTGTTCCCTTAAACATGTGGTCTCAATGTGTAACACTACTAGAAAATAGGGGATTTCCTACCAAAATTTCCGACAAAACTAATTTGGTCGGAAAATTCCGACCATTTTCCGACAAAATAACAACTAAAAAAATAATCTGATTTTACCGACTATTTTCCTACAATTTACCACCAAAAAAAAATGGTCGGAAATTTGAAGGAAACTTCCGACTAAGTTCCGACCAAAAAAAAAGAAGAAAAGAAGAAAAAAATTGGTCGGAAAATGGTCGGAAATTTCCGACGACTTACCGACGAAACGTAACATTTGGTCGGAAAGTGGTCGGAAATTTTCGACCATTTTCCGACTAAAACATTTATTCTTTTGTTATATAATCATGTGTGGGTATATGTGTCACACCCCCAAAATCCACCTGCGGAATACCACCGCTTGGAGGCGTGACCATGGTTGTAAAAATCCCGACTAGTCTCCGATTAGTCGCCGATTAATCACTAATCGGAGATTCACCGATTAGTGGCCGATTAATAGCTAGGCAGTCCATGACGGTCCTATTCTGGCCAAATTTTGGCTAGATGCCGACCAAATTTTGACCAAACCATATAAATTCCTTCCAACTACTTAAAAAAGGGGTTAATGAGTGGTTAAAACATGTCTACTTTAAGAAACTACATATAAAAATGTGTGTGTATATATGCAACTAAAAATTACATATAAAAATCTCAATCCGATTAATTCCGATTAATCCCTATTAATCCCGATTAATCGCTAGTCGGTAACCCACCGCCCGACTAGCGCCTAGCGATTCTTACAACACTGGGCGTGACTGACCAGGATCCAGCCACCAATCATATTGAACAAGCATATGAGTAATTATAAAATCCAACCAATACAATTGGTGTCCAAACAAAACATAGTTTAAGTCGCAAGCGGAAGCATAACGTTTAAAACCAAAACATAAGTTTAATTGTTTCAAAGTTTAACATGGCACACAGCTGTCCATGTCCCACAACGACTCTCTTCCATGCAAGCTCCAGCTAAGTACCTATTGACCTGCAAAGCATGTAGTCACGAGTCAACAACAAGTTGAGTGAGTTCACGGTTGGGTGTTCGTTTTTAAGTTGTTCCAAAAACAGTTTCCTTTAACTGGCATCCTGCCGTGGGGGTTACCCCATAGTTGAAAACGTGGTTTGTTTACCCAGTTACTCTGGCAATACAGCCGTGGGGGCTACCCCATGTTAGTTATCTGGCATTTCGGTCGTGGGGGCTACCCCAGGTATACACTAGACTCGTTACCATATCGACTGCTGACTGTAGTCATGTTTATGTGCCCTGAACTGTCAATGTCTATCATCATTGACGTGCCAGTAGTCCATTAGATCACGCCCGTCCTCTGCGGCACGGTGTGAGGTTTGTCGAACCTAAATAGCGCTATCTAACTAATGACCCGCTCGCCATTGGCCCGACGATTAAGTCGATATAAAAAGGAGGGACTTCGTGATAGAGTTTTGGTCTAGTACGAGTTATCTGTCCATGAGGACGAGGAATTACATTCCTGAACCAATACTGTCCTACCCAAGAAAGGACGAGGAATCCATGTTCCTTAACCCCATTCCCAACCCCTGGGAATCCCATGCTTTGTAGAGGGTGTGAACTCACCTTGGTTTGCTCGGCAGATACACAGAAAGGTCAATCAAGCTATATTGTGGTCAACCACGTCCTAACATAGTTGTACCATACAAGTCAGGTTCGTATCCAAGTAGTGCACGTATGTTCTACACGTATTGTACACAAGTAACGATCATGGCATACATGTCTAGCATGGCAGTTCAACAACAGTTCGTAATAAGTTCCACAATATCATTCACGTAACAACCAAAGTCTAAGTGTGCGGCCCAACTACTTAGGCCCATAGCAGTGTGCAAGTCCAAACAGAAGGTGTGTGTACGTGGTCTCGAGTCGAGACTAGAGATCTCGAGTCGAGACTGTGCGATCTCGGGTTAAAGCCTACGAGTTCTCGAGTCATCCATGAGCTAGTCGAGACTAGATGGTCTCGAGTCGCAACCGGACTCGCAACCGTGGTCTCGAGTTATGCTGCTTGTGCTGGCATTGTGTGGTCTCGAGTCGAGACTAGAGAGTTCTCGACTCGTAACCTGTGTCGCAATCCGCGATCTCGAGTTGTCATGTGGTGATCTCGAGTTGAAACCAGGGGTCTCGACTCCCAGCACCTGCTGATTCTGCATAGTGTACTAACCAATAGAATTTCCATTTCATGATATAGTGTACTATCCAACCACAATACTCAAACATGTTTTCTTGTCTAACATTGATTCAAAACAGATCAAACAAGCATTTTTAATTGTTCATAACATGTTCATATCATATTCAAATATTCATATTAACTTTCCAACTTGTTCATCATTTAGGGTTTTTCCACGATTTGCAATATGCTCAATCCAACAATCCTATCATATATTCTAACCATGCACATCATCTAATACACATATGCAAATCCTACTTCATAAGCAATAAACCTCCTAAACATAACCAAGCTATTCGGATTTAACCCATATAGAGCTGATTACTCATATTCATGATCAATCACATTTTACCTATACCAAGTCGACATTATATCATCATATAACAACAATCTTAATACCGTTCATTCAAGAATGATGTATTTATCATGCATAATACTTAACAAGCAAACATATTATCAACAACTTCATCATTCATCATCATCAACCGAAATATCACACATCATCATCAACCGAAATGCAATACATAGCATGAATCACTAACCGGTTAGGTTCTCTAAGTGTGAGGGTATGAAGAGTTGATGAGTGAGCTTCCGTATGATGATCCCAAGCTCGATCCGAGAGTCCTAGTGTTGCCGGTTTGAATCCGAGAATGAGGGAAGAAGGTTTGTGCTTCTAGGGTTTTAGTGAGAGAATGTAGGAGTGTGTGTGTAGGAGAGTGTGTGTAGATTGTCCAAAGAATGGCAAGGTTGGCTATCCCCCAAGGTTATATACTTGTTCCACATTGGTGCACCCTAATGGGCTTTGGGTAGACTAAAGGGGGTGCATGGCCCAATCCGCCCCAACTGTTACTGTTCACTCGAGACCGCATGGTCTCGAGTCGGGTCCTTGTGTCTCGGGTCATATAAATACACGCATACATACAAGCATAACACATAATCACATAAATTCACTTATATCATTCATTAAACCAACAAGTCAATTAGTCACATAACGTTCAAGCATGCTACGTCAAGATACAACGAAAGGTTCTAAATTTCGAGTTGTCACATCATCCCCAAGTTGAAAGAAATTTCGTCCCGAAATTTGGTAGGCACTCACTGAGGAAGCTAGTTATGTTGTATGGTTTTTCACTGGTTTTCCTGGGGTGTCACATCCTCCCCCCGTTGATCTGGAATTTCGTCCCGAAATTCCGTAGCTTCAGCCTCAGTAGTGGTTGTACCGTTTGCGAATAGTTGGGGATACTTTTGTTTCATCTGATCCTCGCGTTCCCAGGTGAACTCTGGGCCGCGACGTGAGTTCCAACGAACTCGAACGAGAGGTATTCTAGTGTTCTTGAGGGCCTTAACATCCCGGTCCGTGATTTCAACTGGTTCCTCGACGAATCGTAACTGCTCGTCGATAGTGAGTTCCTTCAGGGGAACTATGTGGGTCTCATCTGACAGACACTTCTTCAGATTCGACACGGGGAAAACGTTGTGAACTGCACTGAGTTCTGCTGGTAAGTTCAGTCTGTAGGCCACCCTGCCTATTTTCTCGATGATTTCAAAAGGTCCGATGTATCGTGGGTTAAGTTTGCCTCGTTTACCAAAACGAACCACACCCTTCCAGGGTGAAACTTTGAGTAGTACCCGCTCCCCAACCTGGAGCTCAAGTGGTTTCCTGCCCTTATCGGCGTAGACTTTCTGACGGTCACGAGCTGCCACCATGCGTTGTCGTATTTGAGCAATTCGTTCGGTTGTGTCTACCACATGTTCTGGACCAGTGATCTGACTATCCCCCACATCTGCCCAACAAAGAGGTGACCGGCATTTACGCCCGTACAATGCCTCAAACGGGGCAGCTTTAATGCTGGTGTGGTAGCTGTTATTGTACGAGAATTCCACAAGTGGCAGATGCTTTTCCCAGCTGTTGCCAAAGTCGATTACACATGCACGAAGCATGTCTTCTAAGGTTTGAATAGTGCGCTCGGACTGTCCGTCCGTCTGAGGGTGATACGCTGTGCTCATGTCTAATCGTGAGCCAAAGGATTTGTGCATTGTCTGCCACAGTTCTGAAGTAAAACGTGCATCTCGATCCGAGATAATAGAGGTGGGCACCCCGTGCCTCGAAACAACTTCCTTGAGGTACACTTCTGCTAGAGTGGAGAACTTATCTGTCTCCTTGATAGCCAAGAAGTGAGCAGACTTTGTGAGTCGATCCACGATCACCCAAATAGTATCATTTCCGCGCTGAGATCTAGGCAGGCCAGTAACGAAATCCATGGAAATTTGCTCCCATTTCCATTGTGGTATCTCTGGTTGTTGGAGTAGGCCTGAGGGTTTCTGGTATTCCGTCTTGACTCTGGCACAAGTCAATCACTTGCTGACGTAGGTTGCTATGTGGGCCTTCATGCTAGGCCACCAGTACGTAGTTTTGATATCGTGGTACATCTTATCCGAACCAGGATGTACCGAGTAGCGAGACTTGTGTGCTTCATCCATCACAAGCTCTCGTAGGTTGCCATAGAGTGGGATCCAAATGCGTCCCGTTACGTAGTAAGCACCGTCTTCCTTTTGTTCCATGCTTTGCCTTGAGCCGCGTAGGGCTTCAGCCCTGACGTTTTCTAGTTTCAATGCTTCTATCTGAGCAGCTCGTATTTGGGAAGGAAGACTAGAATGTATGGTGAGTTGTAAAGCTCGCACGCGCTTAGGCGCGGTGTCCTTTCGACTGAGGGCGTCAGCCACAACATTGGCCTTGCCCGGGTGATACCTGATCGAGCACTCGTAGTCATTCAGTAGTTCGACCCATCGTCGTTGCCGCATATTCAGTTCCTTCTGCTTGAAGATATGCTCGAGGCTCCTGTGGTCGGTGTAGATGGCACACTTGGTACCGTACAAGTAATGTCGCCATATCTTAAGTGCAAAAACAACAGCTCCCAGCTCTAAGTCGTGCGTAGTGTAGTTTCTTTCATGAACTTTGAGTTGGCGTGAGGCGTAGGCTATAACTTTATCTCGTTGCATCAATACACAACCAAGACCCTGAATTGATGCGTCGCAGTAGACCACAAAATCGTCTGTGCCCTCTGGCAGTGAAAGGATAGGGGCGCTGCAAAGTCTATCCTTTAGATGCTGAAATGCTAACTCCTGTGCATTTCCCCATCGATAAACAACGCCTTTCTGCGTTAGTGAGGTGAGAGGCTGTGCAATCTTAGAAAAATCCTTTATGAATCTCCTGTAGTAACCTGCCAAACCCAAGAATTGGCGAATTTCCGTTGGTGTACGCGGTGCAGGCCAGTTCTTAATCGAGTCCACCTTTGATGGATCAACATGAATCCCATCCTTGTTTACCACATGGCCTAGGAAATGGACCTCACGAAGCCAGAAGTCACATTTTGAAAACTTGGCGTAAAGCTGTTCTGTTCGAAGGAGTTCCAAAATAAGGCGTAGATGCTGCTCGTGTTCCTCCTGACTCTTAGAATAGATCAGGATGTCGTCGATGAAGACTATAACGAACTTGTCCAGGTAAGGCTTGCACACTCGATTCATCAAGTCCATGAAAATCGCAGGTGCGTTCGTCAGCCCAAAAGGCATGACCAAAAACTCATAGTGTCCGTAACGTGTTCTAAAAGCTGTCTTGGAGACGTCCTCTTCTCGGACTCTCAGCTGGTGATAACCCGATCTCAGATCAATCTTGGAGTAGTAACTCGACCCTTGCAGCTGGTCGAACAAGTCGTCAATACGTGGTAGAGGATAACGATTCTTCACGGTCACCTTGTTGAGTTCCCGGTAGTCGATGCACATTCTGAAGGTACCGTCTTTCTTCTTCACAAATAACACTGGAGCTCCCCAGGGCGATGAGCTAGGACGAATAAAACCCTTATCCAGGAGTTCTTGTAGTTGCGTAGAGAGTTCTTCCAACTCTGATGGAGCTAACCGATAAGGTGCACGAGCTATAGGCGCAGCTCCGGGAGCTAGTTCAATCTGAAACTCGACTTGGCGATGAGGCGGAAGACCAGGTAATTCCTCAGGAAATACCTCCGGATAGTCGCGTACAATTGGAAAATCTTCTATCTTCTTCTCTTTCTCCGAGGTGTCTGTAACGAGAGCCAAAATGGCAGTGTGGCCCTTTCGCAAGCACTTTTGGGCCTTAAGGAAAGAGATGACGTTCTCAACAGCACCCCTTTTGTCGCCACGAATCATGAGAGGTCCATCACCGGAACCAGGAATACGAACAATCTTCTCGTTACAAAGGATCTCTGCCCGATGTTGGGATAACCAATCCATCCCAATGACAACGACGAAACTACCCAAGATGATAGGAATAAGGTCGATAGAAAAGGTCTGGTTAGCGAGAATAAGTTTACAACCCTTGACTACGTGTGCGGCCTCTAAAATCTTACCGTTGGCTAGCTCTACGGTGTGCTTGTTATTCAAAGGTGTTGGAATACGCTTAAGCATTTGACTAACTTCTAGTGACAGGTAGCTAGTATCGGCACCCGAATCAAACAAAACTGTAACATAAAAGTCATCGAGAAGGAACTTACCCGTCACAACGTTGGGGTCATTCCTTGCTTCACCTTGGCCAATTACGAACACCCGCCCCCTGGCACCATTGTTGTTGTTGTGGTTCCCATTGTTACCATTCCCCTGATTGTTGTTGTTGTTGTTGTTGTTCTGGTTCCTGTTCAGTTGGGGACAATCTTTCTTGAAGTGGCCTTCAGCTCCACACTGAAAGCACCCTTTGTTGTTACCCTGCTGCTGTCGCTGGTTCTGAGGGGCCTGTTGTTGACGATTCTGGTTTGCGGGGTACAAGCTTCTGCAATCCTTGGCGGCGTGACCTGGCTTGTTGCACCGATGACAGTTGCCCCTGGTGCATGGCCCGCTGTGGTGTAAGTTGCAGCGATTGCATTTGGGGTGATTCCCCTTGTACCCACCGTGACTTTGTCCACCAGATGATTGCTGACTGGGGCTCTTGTAGTCATCAGTCTTTCTCTGTTGAGACTGAGATTGCACAGAAGTTGAGCCCTTGCTTGAAGCTCCATCCCATTTTCTCTTGTTGTCACTAGGAGCATCCGAAGTAGCTGTAGCACTGATGCGCTTTGGTAGCCTGTTCTGCTCCACCGCTTGGTCTGTAAGACGGTGAGCCAACTGAACAACCTGTTGGATAGTAGCGAGGTTTGCTGAAGTCACATGACTTTGGATTTCTGGCACTAGGCCCTTGAGAAAGAGTTCAATTCGCTTAATTGGTGGGTCCACCATAGTAGGACACAATAAGGCAAGCTCATTCGATCTCTTAGTATACGCCTCAATTTCTGACCCCCATCATCTTGAGGTTGTAGAACTCGACTTCCAGCTTATGAATGTCATCACGACTGCAGTATTCCTCCTTGATCATCTCCTTAAAAGTTTCCCATGGGGTGGCGTTGGCAGCAACCAACCCCAGCATTTGAACCTGAGCGTTCCACCATGTGAGGGCTAAACCCTCGAGAGTACCGGTAGCATACTTCACCCTGCGCGCCTCAGGGCATTCACACATTTCGAAGACTGACTCGAGCTTCTCAAACCAGTGGAGGAGACCTACAGCTCCTTCAGTGCCGCTAAAAGTAGTGGGTCGGCAGTCCATAAAAGTTTTAAAGGTGCACACAGGTGGCTGAGCATGTTGACCTATTGTGGGTGAAAGAAAAGACAGAGTTTAACACAAAGGTTGGTTCACGAGAGTAGGATCTAAAGATCCTAGAATGAGTTTGGACTGCAGGATATACCTCCTGCGTGTGCAGCTGCAAGTGCCGCAGCAACTCGTTCGTTAATCAGAGCCGTCAACTGGGCTTGAGTCATGTTAACGCGTCCAGACATGATCTTCATATCAAGGGAAACATGAGTGAGAGAGGTTCGCGAAAGTGCGATGGCAGAAGGGAGTAAGCACACACGTTTTCAAGCAACAATAGTTATACTAACCAAGCATACCATGAGCAAAGTACTATGTAACTAACAAGTAGGCAATATATACACAGATCATTTCACCTAGAATATCGAGCCTTGCATGTGGAGTGAAGCATCGTTGTGGACCGTAGAGCACTGTACAGGTTATAGTCTGATTTTAATAAAACTTTTTCCCTTATTAAAACCAAGTTCACTATAACCAATGGCTCTGATACCAATCTGTCACACCCCCAAAATCCACCTGCGGAATACCACCGCTTGGAGGCGTGACTGACCAGGATCCAGCCACCAATCATATTGAACAAGCATATGAGTAATTATAAAATCCAACCAACACAATTGGTGTCCAAACAAAACATAGTTTAAGTCGCAAGCGGAAGCATAACGTTTAAAACCAAAACATAAGTTTAATTGTTTCAAAGTTTAACATGGCACACAGCTGTCCATGTCCCACAACGACTCTCTTCCATGCAAGCTCCAGCTAAGTACCTATTGACCTGCAAAGCATGTAGTAACAAGTCAACAACAAGTTGAGTGAGTTCACGGTTGGGTGTTCGTTTTTAAGTTGTTCCAAAAACAGTTTCCTTTAACTGGCATCCTGCCGTGGGGGTTACCCCATAGTTGAAAACGTGGTTTGTTTACCCAGTTACTCTGGCAATACAGCCGTGGGGGCTACCCCATGTTAGTTATCTGGCATTTCGGCCGTGGGGGCTACCCCAGGTATACACTAGACTCGTTACCATATCGACTGCTGACTGTAGTCATGTTTATGTGCCCTGAACTGTCAATGTCTATCATCATTGACATGCCAGTAGTCCATTAGTTCACGCCCGTCCTCTGCGGCACGGTGTGAGGTTTGTCGAACCTAAATAGCGCTATCTAACTAATGACCCGCTCGCCATTGGCCCGGCGATTAAGTCGATATAAAAAGGAGGGACTTCGTGATAGAGTTTTGGTCTAGTACGAGTTATCTGTCCATGAGGACGAGGAATTACATTCCTGAACCAATACTGTCCTACCCAAGAAAGGACGAGGAATCCATGTTCCTTAACCCCATTCCCAACCCCTGGGAATCCCATGCTTTGTAGAGGGTGTGAACTCACCTTGGTTTGCTCGGTAGATACACAGAAAGGTCAATCAAGCTATATTGTGGTCAACCACGTCCTAACATAGTTGTACCATACAAGTCAGGTTCGTATCCAAGTAGTGCACGTATGTTCTACACGTATTGTACACAAGTAACGATCATGGCATACATGTCTAGCATGGCAGTTCAACAACAGTTCGTAACAAGTTCCACAGTATCATTCACGTAACAACCAAAGTCTAAGTGTGCGGCCCAACTACTTAGGCCCATAGCAGTGTGCAAGTCCAAACAGAAGGTGTGTGTACGTGGTCTCGAGTCGAGACTAGAGATCTCGAGTCGAGACTGTGCGATCTCGGGTTAAAGCCTACGAGTTCTCGAGTCATGCATGGGCTAGTCGAGACTAGATGGTCTCGAGTCGCAACCGGACTCGCAACCGTGGTCTCGAGTTATGCTGCTTGTGTTGGCATTGTGTGGTCTTGAGTCGAGACTAGAGAGTTCTCGACTCGTAACCTATGTCGCAATCCGCGATCTCGAGTTGTCATGTGGTGATCTCGAGTCGAAACCAGGGGTCTCGACTCCCAGCACCTGCTGATTCTGCATAGTGTACTAACCAATAGAATTTCCATTTCATGATATAGTGTACTATCCAACCACAATACTCAAACATGTTTTCTTGTCTAACATTGATTCAAAACAGATCAAACAAGCATTTTCAATTGTTCATAACATGTTCATATCATATTCAAATATTCATATTAACTTTCCAACTTGTTCATCATTTAGGGTTTTTCCACGATTTGCAATATGCTCAATCCAACAATCCTATCATATATTCTAACCATGCACATCATCTAATACACATATGCAAATCCTACTTCATAAGCAATAAACCTCCTAAACATAACCAAGCTATTCGGATTTAACCCATATAGAGCCGATTACTCATATTCATGATCAATCACATTTTACCTATACCAAGTCAACATTATATCATCATATAACAACAATCTTAATACCGTTCATTCAAGAATGATGTATTTATCATGCATAATACTTAACAAGCAAACATATTATCAACAACTTCATCATTCATCATCATCAACCGAAATATCACACATCATCATCAACCGAAATGCAATACATAGCATGAATCACTAACCGGTTAGGTTCTCTAAGTGTGAGGGTATGAAGAGTCGATGAGTGAGCTTCCGTATGATGATCCCAAGCTCGATCCGAGAGTCCTAGTGTTGCCGGTTTGAATCCAAGAATGAGGGAAGAAGGTTTGTGCTTCTAGGGTTTTAGTGAGAGAATGTAGGAGTGTGTGTGTAGGAGAGTGTGTGTAGATTGTCCAAAGAATGGCAAGGTTGGCTATCCCCCAAGGTTATATACTTGTTCCACATTGGTGCACCCTAATGGGCTTTGAGTAGACTAAAGGGGGTGCATGGCCCAATCCGGCCCAACTGTTACTGTTCACTCGAGACCGCATCCCGGGTCCTAGTGTCTCGGGTCATATAAATACACGCATACATACAAGCATAACACATAATCACATAAATTCACTTATATCATTCATTAAACCAACAAGTCAATTAGTCACATAAAGTTCAAGCATGTTACGTCAAGATACAACGAAAGGTTCTAAATTTCGAGTTGTCACAATATGTGTGTACGTAAATGTATATGCTTGTGTCTATATGTATGTATGTATGTATGTATGTATGTATGTATGTATATATATTTGTATGAGTATGTGTTTGTCCAAGTGTACACACACGCATACATACATACACACATACATATATATATATACACATACTTAGCCTGTTTTAATTAATGGGTCCCGATAGTGTACATACACGTATAAACGTGTACAATGCGTATAAGTTGGTAAAGTAAAAGTATTTCATGTATAATTAATGTGTACAAAAGATAGAATGGAAAAACGATGTTTAAAGGTTGAAAAAATGAAAAAAACGAAAATTGGTGTCGGAAAATGGTCGGAAATTTCCGACCACTTTCCGACGAAACACAACATTGGTCGGAAAGTTGTCGAAAATTTCCGACCTTTTTCCGAGTAAAGCCTTTATTGGTCGGAAATTTCCGACCACTTTCCGACTAAAACATGTATTCTTTTCATATTTACTTTCTGACTAAAACATGTATTCTTTCCTACAAGGCTTTTTCCTACAAACGTTTTTCTGTCGGAAATTGGTCGAAAACACCGTTTCCGACAAAAACCTTGGTCGGAAATAAGACAGTTTTCTAGTAGTGTAATAACAGGACTCCCTCATCTTTGCTACTAGGGAAGTTCCCTTTTGCGATCATGTGTGGATTAAAACTTTCTCTCAAACAACTTAGGATTTTTGGTTGTCTTTGTTTTTCAACTATTTTAAGTAATCATAATAAATTTGGGTCTAGAGCTGTAAAATGTGTCCTACTTGGGTATACTAATAAAAAAGGGATATAAGTTACAGAGTTCCGATAATAAAATGGTTTTCTATTCAAAAGATGTCAGATTCTATGAAAACATTTACCTTTTTAAAATAAAATTTTCACATAAAAATGTCCAAACTAATTTTTGTCTAAATCATTTAAACATTTTTGACTTAGAAAATCAAAGTTCTAAAGATGTTTCAAATGTGCCCAATGATGATGAGAAGGTAATCGAGTGTAGTAATTTTCATGATGATGGCAATAGCTCGCCATTGCTACACAACACTGATTGTGACACTAGCAATCTGGTAGATTCAGATACTATTCTAGGTATTCATGCTAGTGAAACAAACGGTATTAGTTGCGGTGGGAATAATGCAACACATGAAAATGAGAATGAGATGAGAAATACTTCTCCTGATGGTCAATCTCAATTTCTTGATGAGTCTTTCAATGTTAGAAAATCTATTAGAAAGCATAATTTACCTAGAAATTTATCTGATTGTGTGATTGAAGGTGTTGAAAGAGTTGTCAATTATTTGTTAGATATTTTAGTGTAATCGGGATTGACTTGGTGATCAAAGCGAATAATAATACACATTAAGGAAGTTAGGAGGTGCGGGAGTGCACGCTTGTTTGAGTTATTATAATTTGAAGTGTACGGACGGAGCCCGTACTCCACAGGGGTTCCAAGGGGGCAGCGCCCCTGGGAGCAGGGTCCAAGGGGCAGATCCCCTGGCTGGGGAATTTTATTTTTTGAAAAATACCATAATTTCGAAACCTCAAAATTATGGCAGTTAATCATCCCTAACCCAAATTCGTAGATAGTTTTTTTGTTGCATTCTTCTTCTGGTTCAGACAATTTCGCAAAAACATACCCTGGTTCAATTTCTCGAAAATCAGAGTTGTATCCAACTAAATTATTCGGGTGAACCACCGAAATAATTTGATATGAGAGTGATTACACGCCTCTCTGATCATCCGGTTTCCTAAAAATTCCCCAACATTATTCTCGCTTGTCACTTGAATATTTTTGCTTTTCTAGTAATCTTGATAAAACTATTGAACCAAAATCTTTTAAAGAAGTTGTCAAAGATAAAAATTAGGTGCAAGCTATGAATGAGATTGGAAACCCCAAATAGGAATGGTACTTGGATCCTCATTGATTTACCATTAGGATGATAACCTATTGGATGTAAGTGGATTTATAAAGTCAAGTATAAATCTATTGGTCAAACTGATATATGTATAAGGCTAAACTTGTTGCTAAGGGATATAGTCAACGTGAAGGGATTGACTTTGATGAAACTTTCTCCCCCATTGTTAAAATGGTCACTTTTCGATGCATTAGTAATCTTGCTGTCAATAATGGTTGGATTCTTTACTAGTTAGATGTTCACAATGCTTTTCTTATATGGTAACTTGTTTGAAAATGTCTATGTCTATACCTGAAGGTATTTTTCTCTAAACGAAACCAAAGTGTGTAAGTTGGTTAATCTTTGTATGACAAGCTCTGATATTCACCAAATTACACATACTTTAGTCCCCCATTTTATCCTCATTTTACGCGTTTTTGGCGGTAAAACCGAGAATCGGATACTTAATCAGGTTTACTTTTGTTTACAGGCCTAAAACAGCATGCCAAACAAGAAGATGATGAAAATGAGGATTTTCCAGGCGAAATGACAAAGCTGCGAAGATTCTATGAAGAAACTGACCTGGGCGAGTTGCACGGTCGTGCAACTCGTGGCACCACCGTGCGGTTCCGGCATCAAGGCTCGCCTCGGCATTGCACAGCCAGTGCGATCCAACGTGCAAGCCATCTCGGCAATGCACGACCCTGCAACTGAAAGAACGCTCGTGCGGATGCGATGACCAGCCTCTACCCGGAAATGCACCACTAGTGCTGTTGCCCGTGCCCAGCTTTCCTCGGAGATGAACGATCGTGCAACCAATGGAATGGTCGTGCGACTACGAAGACCGGTCAAGATCTGATGATGTCACACAGTATGGTGAACAAGATTTTAAAAGTGAACGGTCGTGCACTTTAATGGCACGACCGTGCGATCTTAAAAAGTTATAAAAAACAGAAGGCAACATTCTGTTCGAAAAACTCGGGACTTTTGGGAGCTTCACAGGCGATTTTCAGGCTCCGGAGGCTTTGCTTTTGACCCGGATTCAAGCCACATCGTGCCGTTTAGCTCCGTTACTATCCGGATACTCAATCTTGTGCTTGTTTATGGTTTGATTCCCCAATCTTTCCATGTTTTGGTTCTTGTTTCAAGCATTTAAGATTGATGATTATGTATTATTGTAAGCCTAAGGGCAAAAACACTAGTATCCCTTGCTTAATTACAACCATTAGTATGTTAATTTTGTTTGTAATGACACTTTGAAGCATTTTCTATGTTTATCCTTGATGATTAGTTTGCAACCTTGTTTATTGATGTTGGTTTCTTGATTATAGTTAATTATCTTGGATGATTAGTATATGGTTAGTTGGGATATTTGCAAGAAGATGCTTAATTAATCATGTATTAGTAGACTTTGAACTTGTTTAACTAGTTTAACTTGCTTCAAATGTGTGCACCATGATACTAGAAATGGTTAGTGGTTTAATAAGGGGTAATTATTGTTATTCAAGAAAGCTTTCCCTCACGTAAGGGCCTTAACGGGTTAAATGGTGTTGTTATAAATTCTTGCCATGAATTGTTAGCTTAGTTAGTAGTTTAGGCCAAAATTGCTATCTTGGTGAATTTATGTGCAAGATTTGTAAAATGAACTCGGTTGTTATTTAATCTAGTTTATTCTTATCTCGGTGGTCGCATTGTGTTTATCGGTGTCACTTTCCTTGATTAAGTGAGGTTAGAAAACTCTTAACGGATGACTAACTTATCTTTAGGGGATTTTCATAGACATTTATCAATTGCATGTTAAAGAACAATTTTAGGTGGTTAAAGTGTGTTTATCGTTTTAGCTTTCTGAATGATTGTCATGTTAGGATTCCCGAAAGGGATACTCATTGTCTTGAAAATGAAGAATTGATCAAATGTTTCAAGTGACAAAACCGACTTAGTTCATATACTTTGGTTGTGCATAAAGCAAGGCTATATATTTATTTTCTTATTTGGAGTCTATTATGTTCTTTTAAATATTTGTTTATGCTTATCTTAGTTTTTAGAAAATATCACTCTTATCTTTCTACCGGTAATTTAATGACAAAGGTTTAGTATTATTCCTCCGCCCACATCCTTAGATCGACACTTGGTTCGTACCGATACTTTACTACATATATGACGGGGTACACTTGCCCTTTCGTATGTGTTTTATTGTTGAAGTATAAATCATTTTTATAAATTTAAAACCGAATCTTGTGTAAGATTCTTTGTAAAAACATGTATAAACGCGCACACGTCAAGATTTTGGTCCCGTTGCCGGGGATGTGGCAAGCTTTAGGAACGACCCGAGTCATTATTTTATTGGTGTACATACTTGTGAATATTTGTGAATATTTTATTGATTATTTATTCGTTTATTTATTTGTTAATATTTCTTATTTTTAATTGAATTTATTCGTTTTCAAGTCCATTTTAAAGACTTGTGGAATTTTTGTTCCATTTCTTTGTTCGAATTCGAACTTGTTATTCATTTATTCTTTGAATTTTCAGTTCCGAAAAATTATTTTCTCACTAGCCGATTCGATTATTTTAATTGTTTTAATTTTTATAAAATTCCGGGCCCGTTTTTGAATTCTTATAAATTTTTAAAGGCCTATTTATAAAAATTTTGTTTTATTACAGCAGCAAAAAAAAAACAGCATTATTATAATAATAAAATATTCATTGTGTCATTTTTTCGTTTGTAGGTTGATGTCCTCAACCCCCGCTCCCGACGCTGCTGAGCCTTCAGACAAGCTTGAGTGTGATCTGAGGAGACGTCTTCGCGAAAGATCCCACGCGGTAGCGCTGCTACTCGCAGCTGGTGAGGCCGAGCAGGTGGTACCCGCTGAAGCCGAGGGCTCAGGGGACGCAGGAAACATAACCATGGCGGACGATGAGCGACCATTGAATGAATCGAACCAGCCCGGAGGAGCAGGCCTGGAGCCGAGCATTATGCAACCTACTATAGACGCACCTAATTTTGAAATTAAATCTAGTATTATTAATATGGTGCAGAATTCGGTGCAGTTCGACGGGCGTGAGCATGAAGACCCCGGAAGACATATAGCTGCTTTTCTCGAAGTTTGTTCGACGTTCAGGATTAGAGGTGTTTCGGAGGATGTAGTTCGGTTGAGGTTGTTTCCATTCTCATTGCGTGACAAAGCTAGAGCTTGGCTTATGTCACTTCCAGCTGGGTCTATCAGGACCTGGAATAAGCTGGCGGAGCTATTTATGCAGAAATATTTCCCACCTGAGAAAACAACCAAGCTACGAAACCGGATTGTGACCTTTTGCCAAGATGAGGGAGAGTCGTTGCACACGGCCTGGTAGCGATTTAAAGATTTGTTACTTGATGTTCCACATCATGGCTTCTCCAAAAGACAGCTGGTCTTGACATTCTATCAAGGGCTTAGTTACAGCACGCAGGAGAGATTAGATGTGAATGCAGGAGGCGACCTAGGAACGAAGACGCCAAATGAAGCCTATGCTATCATCGAAAAGGCTGCGTTGAAGTCTAGCTCGTGTCGGGAAGGAGATAGAGGCCGGACATCATCATCATCACCTCGCCCAGGAGTTCACGTTGTGGACGATTACACGACCATTACTGCACAAATCTTAGCTCTTTCGGCGAAGTTTGATAAGTCCCAGATAGCTGCGCAAGCCAGTCAGGGTGTGACCAGTGCGGAGTGTCACACGAGCTTGGTGCATGCTTTCAGGGAGTTGTATATGAGGGCCAAGAAGAAGTGGATTTCGTGAGTAACCAGGTGAGGCCGCAGAACAACCCGTACAGCAACACATACAACCAGGGATGGAGGAATCACCCAAATTTTGGGTGGCGAGCGAATGTGGGTAATCAAAACCCACTAGGATTTGCCCAGTGCGCTCCAATGCCGCAACAGGCTCACGGTCTGCAATTCCAGCGTTACAACCAATCTTTCCAGCCTCATCCATATTCGTACCAAAATCAGGGCGCCGGGAGTAGCTCCCAGCAGCAGTCCCCTCAGTCAAGTTCCAAGCTGGAGGATATGATGGCTCAGCTCCTTTCTAGCTCTACGACTGCAAATTAGTTGGCTGAAAAACGATACCAACAAAGCGAAGATCGTTTTCTAGCCCATGAGGGAGAAATGAGGAGTCAAATAGCCTCAATTCAGAATATCGAGAACCAGGTTGGTCAGCTGGCGAAGATGATGTCTGAAAGACCCCCAGGTGGTCTTCCGGGCAATACGGAGCCAAATCCGCGCGGCATGTAAATGCTGTTATGACCAGGAGTGGCAAGGCTACCGGACCCACCATATCGGACTCACCACCGATCGATGAAGCGGTCCCGACTGATGCTCAGGACGAGGTGCATGCCAGGCGAGGCCCAGCAAGTACAACGCATGTCTAGGAGCCAGTTAAAGAGTACACTCCTCCAGTTCCATATCCAGGCAGGCTTAAGAAACAGTAAAACGAAGAACAATACAGTAAGTTCCTTGAATTGTTTAAACAACTGTACATAAACATACCGTTTGTTGAAGCCTTGGCCCAGATGCCAAAGTATGCGAAATTCTTAAAAGATATCCTCTCGAATAAGCAGAAGTTCGAGGATATATCATGTGTGGTGATGAATGAAAGTTGTTTTGCCATTCTGCAAAACCGTCTGCCCACGAAAATGGGAGATCCGGGTAGTTTCACGCTCCCTTGCTTGATAGGAAACATGTCTGTTAGCCATGCATTGGCTGATTTGGGAGCGAGTATCAACCTTAAGCCCTATAAGGTTTTTACTAAACTGGATCTGGGTGAGCCTTCACCCACTTGAATGAGCATTCGACTGGCAGACCGTTCAATCAAGTATCCGCGTGGATTTGTTGAAAACATGCTTGTTAAAATCGATAAATTTGTTTTCCCCGTGGATTTTGTTATTCTTGACATGGACGAAGATTCAAAAGTGCCATTGATACTTGGGCTCCTGTTCCTCAATACTGCGAGGACGATTGTTGATGTGGCAGCTGGCCAAATCACGCTCCGAGTAAATGACGAGCACGTGACATTTGATATCAAAAGATCAATGCAGCATCCACAAAGTCACGATGACATGCTTTATTATGTCGACATTGTCGACGCATGTGTGTGCTCTCATTTCCAAGGCACTATCGAAGAGATTGATTCGGACACATGTCTGTCATGTGGGGACCTGATTGGCATTACGCAGGAGGGCCACGATTTCGAGCAGCCAGTTTATCAGATTGGTGACGATGGTTCCCAGAGTCCGAATCGGTTTATAGAAATTGGCCATGTAGAAGATGAGAAAGCAAAACCTTCGATTGAAGATCCACCGTCTTTGGAGTTGAAAGAACTCCCACCACATCTTGAGTATGCATGTCTTGTTTGATAACATAAGCATTGGGGGTTAATTCGACCGTGTCCTGGATATCCTCTGTTCATTTCATTTGAAAATGGCCACGACCTATACACGGGGTGTAGGCATACACCTGACAGATGTAAATGCTAATATATAAACCCACACGTTGGGGATAACTCCTTTGTGGGTTCTATAAGTGGTGAGTCGGTTAATCATGACCGGCTTCCAACCGGCCCCAATTGTAAGACAAACATGTAAATCTGTATACAAGATTATATTTAAATAATTGTCCCAAGTTATTAAAGATTTGTGCCATGTGCATTAAAACCAATTTTTGTAAATACTTTTCAAAAGAGTCAGTTAATTGTATTTACCAATGTAAACTGACGTATTTTCTTAAAGGCTGATTTGACAGGTACCTCTCGTAATAGGCTGGAGCTATTAGGTGTCATAAGAGGATCTTGCAAATCCATAGATACCTGAAGTCTGTTATTTTGTTTCTTTGTATTTATTTATGATCCGCATGTGGATCTTATTACATTCCAGTCTGTATATTCTTTCACTCGAACACTCAGACATTATGGTTTGTAATAGTTTATTCACCAAGCCTTCCGCTGTGCTATTATATTGTGTGTATTGACTATGATGATATCAACTACGTCACGATACTCCCCGCCAGGCCCACCGGTAATATGTGGAAATATCGGGGTGTGACAGGTTGGTATCAGAGCCAACATTGAGTGAATTAAACACTAACCTTTTGTGTTTAATCTCAATGACACAATAAGCACATTTCTTAGACCTCCGAGTCTAGGCTAATGACCTAGGATTTATTCTTAACCTTCCTTTTATTGTTATATTATATCTACTTGTTTTGACAGGTCACCAATTGGAAAATGCGCCACGAGTGAGAGGCAAAGGAAAAGGACCAATGCGAGGAGGGCCATCAGGCCACGCGGGACCCTCCCACCGACGTACCCCTTCCGATTCAGTCTCTGGCTCCGACTCACGGGACCATTGGAGTCATAGCTTCGAACCAGCAAGGCATTCTGTCTCACTTGGATCCTCACCATCCGACCCTCCATACTTTGGGTTACCCATTCCTATTGAACCCCAACATTCCCATCATTCGCAGGGATCACATCACTCGAACCAATCACATCACTCCTTTAACTCTCATCCTTTTCATCACTCGGATTCTACCTACTCTCCAACTCAGTTTAATCCCAATGCATACGTCAACGACTTTTTGGGTTTCAATCCTCTTGGACCTGAGGATCATTTCTCTCAGGAGATGGAAATGGACGACGACCCGGACCCTGAAATGCAAACTGGAACACCGGGCCACCCTATTAGTATATCGAGCGGTTCTCCCTATCAAGGATCGTCGTACCGAGGGCCTGATTCATATGCTTAGAAAATGGCTTAGTATGATTGGTTCTTTACCCCTTCATACCACAACTCCCCAGTCCAACCTCCTTTGGTTGAACCACAACTTCAAGCTGTTACCCCACCGCCTTTACCAGTTGAGGAACCACCTCAACAGCCTCCCGAGCCGCCAAGGCGAAGGGGAAATGCTCGAATGTCTGTACGTGGGGGGCCACGGTTTGCATCCCCTCATGGTTCAAGTTCGTACCCTCCTATCCCAGAGGACCCCCAATTGGGTGGACCCTCACACGGTGCTGGAAGTCAACCTTCCGCCAGTTTCACATGCACCACCGCAGCCGCCTTTGGGTTTCGACAACCCGATCCCGACATACCCAGGTTCATCTGGGTATAATCCATCAGGATACCCATCGGACTATCGAAACCATGATCCCTACCTTACAGCTACTCAGTACAATGCACTATATCCTTCTTCTTACCCTCTAGTTTACCCAACTGGATATCCGGTACATGGATACCAATACCCAACCTACCAACAACCTCCTCCCCAACAACAGGAACAAACTCAGGAGATTTTACAGAGGTTAGACTGGGTTGAACGTGAAGCCAGTGGAACTAAGAAGAAGCATAATGGTTTTCTCAAAGGTCTCGCGAACCTTATTAAAGGCAAGAAGAAGTAGGAAGTGGTTGTTTTATGTTGTATTGTCTTTCAATAAGACCCTGCAAGGACATTATTTTGTTTTCATGTACCAAGTCCCTACGTGGACTTACTTTTTATTTCTGTAGCCCCTGCGTGGGCAGTGTGTTGTTTCCAAGTCCTGTTTAGGGCATCCTTGTACTCGTTTCGTGATTCAATAAAGTTATTTTTGATTTTTGAATATGTATTATTATTACATCATACTATATCATTTCAAATTTGATTGATCTGCCAAACAAATTCTTAGAGGTATAACCTAGCCAAATTATTAAATGGCTATGATGGTACAACCTTTTTAAGATAATAACTCTCTGTTAACATCTGGAAAATACGTTAACATTCCTGGCTGTGCGGTACGAGAAACCACACAAGCCTCCAAATGTACTTGGGTCCTTCCAAGTCACTTATATATAGCCTATATGATCAATGTAAATCATGGCTAATAAACATCAATGAGATGTATATACCAAAACATCCAATTGAGATGTATGCTTATAAGCAAAGGTGTAATAATGACAAAGAAAGTTTAATTTTATAGACATCTTGTCAAAAAGGCGACGAACTTTGTTCGACCCTTAAAGAAATCACTGATCCAAGAGATCAATGATCATAATCGTCCTTGTGAAAAGGCTTTTGTGCCATTTAAATGTCCTTCGAGACGAGCCTTGTGCTATATGAATATGTCTCCCATGACATTGACAGTCTTGATTTATACCCCTGTCTAATAAATATAAAAGATTATATCCTATTTATTGTTTATTATGGTTCTGTTATAACCTAAGAAAATCATGATTAAATGATTTATATTTTAAATGGTCTACATGGATTAATAATACCATGACCATCTAATCATCAATGCGATGATTCTTTATGTAATTTAAATATACCATTATTGTTTAATATAGCACCCAAATCATGGTTGGATCTGATGAAGTAAACAGTCATCCATGGGAAGGAAACAATAATGAGACCAAGATAAATCTTACAAACGCTGAACTGCAAGCTATGATTGACACCGCGGTTGCTCAAGCGGTAGATAAGATATTCAAGGATCCGAGTAATGTTCGGTCCAAAACTCACTCAAAACCCTTATCACAGTCACATGCATCAAGAAGGGATGAATCTCAGCATTCATCCAATCAAAGATCTGAGCCTCAAAGAGTGGTGCTAAACCAGGCTCCTAAGCACAAAAAGAGTTGCACTTATAAGTACTTTGTCTCCTATAAACCGAGGGATTTTACAGGAGAAAAAGGAGCAATTGACTGTATGAAATGGTTAGACGAAATGGAGACTGTGATTGACATCAGTGGATGTGCTAAGGAAGACATAGTCATGTTTGTGTCTCAATCTTTCAAAGGTGATGCCCTCACTTGGTGGAAGGCGTTAGTACAGTCCACTGGAAAGGTTCATTTGTATAACCTTTCATGGAGCAAGTTTGTGGATCTTGTGAAAGATACATACTGTCCTCAGCACGAAGTTGAGAGGATTGAAACTGATTTCCTCACCTTGGTGATGAAGGATCTAGACTGTAGATCCTATGTGACCAGCTTTAATTCAATGTCAAGGTTGGTACCATATTTAGTCACTCCTGAACCCAAACGCATTGCGCATTTCATCGGTGGTTTAGCTCCCGAAGTGAAAGGAAACGTCAAGGCTTCTAAGCCTACTACTTATAGATCTGCTGTGGATCTATCTCTGTCCCTTACTCTTGATATTGTGAGAAGTAGGGAAAATAAAGCTACTGATGATGGGAAGAGGAAGAGGGATGAAGACAAGTCCCCTTAGTCTAACAAGAAGAGCAAAGGGAACTTTAATTTCAAGAAGGGGCAGTCAAGTGATAAGCCCAGATGCAAAACCTGCAATAAAAGGCACTTTGGAAAGTGCAACCAGGACCCACAAGCCAAACCATGTGGGATTTGCAAAAAGAAAGGGGACAAATCTGTAGAGTGCCGGAACATTAAGGATGCAACCTGTTACGGTTGCAATGAAAAGGGGCACATCAAAACCAATTGCCCCAAGAATGCTAAGAAGCCCGAGGAGGCGAAGAAAACCAATGCAAGGGTTTTCCAAATGAATGCTAGGGAAGCGGTGAACGACGAGAACGTCATAACAGGTACCTTCCTCATTAATAATAATTATGCTAGAGTCTTATTTGATTCAGGTGCTGATAAGTCTTTTGTAGACCATAAGTTTTGTAAGTCACTGAATTTGCCTATTAAGACTCTAGACATAAAATATGAGGTAGAACTTGCCGATGGTACCTTAGAAACAGCTTCAACTCTTCTTGATGGATGCTTTATATCCATCAAGAATCATTCTATTCCGCTATCCCTCTTGCCAATGAAATTGGCTGGGTTTGATATAGTTTTGGGCATGGATTGGTTGTCTCATAACCAAGCCCAAATTGCCTGTGATAAAATGCTAGTTATTATCAAAACCCCTTCTGGCGAATCCATCACCATTCAAGGAGATACACAATATGGGTTGCCCAACAATGTGTCTATCCTTAAGGTATCGCAGTGTTTAAAGAGCGGGCGTGTCATCTACATGGCACAAGTGACTGTGAATGATCCGAAGCCTAAGATTGAAGACATCCCAATCATCTCTGAGTATCCTGATGTCTTTCCTGACGAGTTACATGGATTACCTCCTGAGAGGCAAGTAGAGTTCAGGGTAGACATTCTACCCGGAGCTGCACCTATTGCACGAGCTCCTTATCGTCTAGCACCTACTGAAATGAAAGAGCTCAGGACGCAATTAGATGACTTACTGGAAAAGGGTTTTATACAACCTAGCTCTTCACCTTGGGGAGCTCCAATATTATTTGTGAAAAAGAAGGATGGATCAATGCGCTTATGCATTGATTATCGAGATTTAAATAAGGTGACGATCAAGAATCGTTATCCCTTACCCAGGATTGACGACTTATTTGACCAGCTCCAAGGGGCGAGCTTCTTCTCGAAGATTGATTTGAGATCTGGGTATCATCAACTCAAAGTTATAAATGAAGATGTGCCTAAGACAGCATTCAGAACGAGATATGGACACTTCGAGTTTTTAGTGATGCCTTTTGGGCTCACTAATGCACCAACAGCATTCATGGACCTCATGAATAGAGTCTGCAAACCATATTTAGATAAGTTTGTCATAGTCTTTATAGACGACATACTTATCTACTCTCGTAATCAAGATGATCATGAGAAGCACCTTCGATGCATCTTAGGATTACTACAACAAGAGAAACTGTACGCTAAGTTTTCTAAATGTGAATTCTGGCTTTGTGAAGTCCAATTCCTTGGACATGTTGTCAGTGAACGAGGTATCCAAGTAGATCCCGCTAAGGTAGAAGCCGTGATGAATTGGGAAGCACCAAAGACTCCAACTGAAATTCGCAGCTTTCTGGGTTTAGCTGGATATTATAGAAGATTCATTGAAAACTTCTCAAGGATAGCTACACCATTAACTTCTTTGACCCGTAAGAGTGTTAAGTTTGATTGGGGTCCGAAACAACAAGAATCCTTTGAGATACTTAAGCAGAAATTGAGCAATGCTCCGGTGCTAACTTTACCTGATGGAATTGAAGATTTTGTCGTATACTGTGATGCTTCACACACCGGTATGGGTTGTGTGCTTATGCAGCGAGGCAAAGTGATTGCCTATGCATCACGACAATTAAAAGTGAATGAGAAGAATTACACCACCCACGATTTGGAGTTGGGTGCCGTTGTATTCGCACTAAAGTTACGGAGACATTATTTGTATGGAACTAAATGTGTGATCTTTTCTAATCACAAAAGTCTCCAACACTTGTTCAATCAAAAAGAGCTCAATACGAGACAACGTCGTTGGATGGAAACCTTAAATGACTATGATTGTGAAATTCGCTACCATCCTAGTAAAGCGAATGTGGTTGCAGATGCTCTAAGCCGAAAGGAATGAGTCAAACCTATCAGGATGAATGCTAAGAGCATTGAATTGAAGAATAGCCTGAATGAAAGGCTGTTAGCCGCACAGAAAGATGTTGTTCTGGAAACTAACCTCCCAGATGAGAAGTTGGGTGTTACCGCTGAACAGTTAACACCAGGTAAAGATGGAATCCTCCGACTGAATGGAAGGATTTGGGTTCCCATTCATGGAGGACTTCGAGAGGTAATCCTTCAGGAATCTCACAACTCCAAATATTCAGTTCACCATGGAGGAGACAAGATGTATCAGGATTTGAAAGCTAATTATTGGTGGATAGGGTTGAAGAAATCTATTGCCACCCATCTAGCCAAGTGTTTGACATGTGCTCAGATAAAAGCAGAACATCAAAAACCATCGGGTCTGCTTCAGCAGCCATAACTTCCCACATGGAAGTGGGAAATGGTAACTATGGACTTTATAACTAAGTTACCAAAAACAAGGCATGGAAATGATACCATATGGGTCATAGTTGATAGATTGACTAAGTCAGCACACTTTTTACCCATTAAAGAGACTCATAGCTCTGACAAGCTAGCTCAGCTTTACGTGGATCAGGTTGTATCTCTCCACGGAGTGCCAGTGTCTATTATATCGGATAGAGATACTAGATACACCTCTCACTTTTGGAAAAGTTTCCAACAATCTTTGGGCACTCGTTTAAACTTTAGTACTGCTTACCATCCTCAGACAGATGGGCAGAGTGAACGTACAATTCAAACATTGGAAGACATGCTTCGTGCATGTGTTATTGATTTAGGTGGTAGTTGGGATGACCATCTACCTTTGATCGAATTCTCCTATAACAATAGCTACCATACAAGCATTCAGGCTGCGCCTTTTGAGGCATTATATGGTAGGAAATGTAGAACGCATGTTTGTTGGGCAGAAGTAGGAGAAGCACAGTTATCAGGACCCGATATAGTCCTTGAAACAATGGACAAGATTGTCCAGATTCGTGATCGCCTTAAAGCTGCCAGGGATAGGCAGAAAAGTTATGCTGACAAGAGGCGAAAACCTCTAAAGTTTGAGGTTGGTGACAAGGTTTTACTGAAAGTATCACCCTGGAAAGGTGTGATGCGTTTTGGTAAGAAGGGTAAGCTAAGTCCTAGATATATAGGACCATTCGAGATTATCGAATGTGTCGGCAGTGTAGCTTATAAGCTAAATTTTCCTGAGGAGCTGAGTGGAATCCATAATGTGTTCCACATCTGTAATCTCAAGAAGTGTCTAGCTGATGAATCGCTAGCCATGTTTCATAAAGACGTACAGATTGATGAAAGCCTAAGATTTGTTGAAAGACCTATATCGATCGAGGATCGTCAGGTTAAAAAGCTCCGAAGGAAACATGTGCCTATAGTAAAGATCAAATGGGATGCCCGTAGAGGTCCCGAATATACGTGGGAAGTTGAGTCCACTATATGACAGAAGTACCCTCACTTATTCTAGTAAATCTCGGGGTCGAGATTTCTTTTAAGGGGGTGAGGATGTAACATCACGTAAAAACATGTCCAATTATGTATAGTCACGTGTCCTAAACCCAAGATATGTGAAAGATTTAGTTTGAAGGACTAAACTTGACAAACAGTGAAATTATGTGTCCGGAGGGACTAAAAGTGTCAACATGCCAAACTTGAGCCTCTGAATGACCATACATGATGAATATATTCTTAAACGAGAGATTGATTGGATATAAGAAGCCGTTTGTGAAAATAATCGGAAGATTATAAAAAATACGAGGGTTAAACGTGTCAACATGTTAATTCTGACCTCTCAGTAACCTTTTAACGAATCCGAGGCTTCGAAATACTCAAATACACTCCCAAGAATAAGTGATAAAAATTTCACGTGGTTTCGAGATCGTTAAGCTTGTTTTCAAAACTTTGGGCTATAAGTGTCAACTTGACGAAACTTGCATTTATAGTGATAATTAACGAAACCCGAGACTAACGAAGTTTGTTTATACATCCTTGAGCCTCTACAAACTAACTACAAGGGCCTTACATGTCAACAATAAGGTTAAAAAGGGTTTTAAATGGCCAGGGACTAAAACTGCCATGTTTTAAAATGTTTTAACCTGGAAACCAGGTCTACGCGGCCCGCGTAAGACCCCCTTAACTCTTACGCGGCCCGCCTGAAAACGCCCAGCGCAGAAAAAGCTTGACAGGTGTGGGTTTAGGCTGTTACACCACCTCAACCTCAAATGTATCGACTCTAGGGGCTGTATGTCGGTTTATTTAACCCACTAGGACACCTGGGGTGATCCTAGGGACTCCTATAACAGATGTAAATGATCCTAGAGCTTGCAAATTAGTATATAAAGGACTTAGTTCATGAGTTCAAGAACACACATTTGCAACAACTTTCTAAACACTCACTTCTGGAGCTTGCAATCAATAAGGAGAAGATTTCAAGTGTAGAAAAGATAACTAGGACCATTAGTAAGCGTTTAATTACTTGCTTAGTCGTTTTAATTAGCTTAATTACCGAAAAGTCAAACTCGTCGTAATTTAGATTTGACTTTCAGTTTAATCACATATGGTCCAACCACTGATCAAATCGAAAGTGGTTATGGAACCATATTAATGTAGGTGATTAACCCTTAAAAGGGCACCTCCTAATTATTTCGTTTGACTAGTTAATTGTCGGGTCAAACTAGTTTGACAAAAAGTCAAACTGGAGAGAAAGTTCTAAAATGAATAAAATTAATAAACCAGAGGTTCTAAATTATATTTTAACATTCTAATGACTTGGTAATTAATATTAGAACATGTTTTATCAATCCTAACCCGACAATTTTCAGTCTAAGGTCGGTTTATAACCGAAAGTCGCAAAAGCTTGACTTTTGCTTTGACTTTCAGTTCTGACCCGTTCAAGCTTAATTATCCCATGTTTTAAGCTTCCATTAGGACCACATTACTCAGTAGTATAACCCTCTGGAGTTATAGTACACGGTTCTTAGTGGTTTGAATTATATGCTCTTGATCGTTAATATGCTTATAAATGCCATAAACGCCCTTTTGACACACAAATGAGATTTTTAGAAATGTGAGAGGACAAAAACCTTTGTTACTGATTTATAAACTTGTCCTAAAAATTTGACATCAGTTTGAAGCCTAGATTATGAGTTATGCTCAATAGCGTAATTAGAAAGCTTTTTATTAATTAAATGGCGTAATTAGCATAAAGACTATCTAAACCCAAATTTTGACACCAAAATTTTTACCCAATGATATAATATAATATTTTGGGATTTTTGAAGATTTTTAATTATTTTTAAACTGATCATATCATAGGATTCTAGCTTTAATTCGGTAATTGCCGGTTATACCCTTTTCTTGAATAAAATGAGTTTTACATCACATATTGATACCAAACTTTTTGCTACTGATTCCATATGATAAATAAAATATTTTGAACTTTATAAACTGATCAAAAACTCAAATTTCCTATTATGACCCGAAAATCGCTTAAAACGACTTTTACGCGTTTTAAGCGCATAGTATGGGTTAAAACTATTTTTTAACATATAAGACTTGATACCTACTGATGTTTTTAATAAATTTCTATACTTTAACAGTAAGCAAAATTTTTAAACTCAGATTTCCAAAAAATTGACCTTTAAAGCTTATGTGAAATTACCAAAATGCCCCTTCGGTGCATAAATTGGTTATAAAAGATAAATTTCACATATAGGCAATACCCTACTGATATAACTTATTAAATTAAATATTTTTACTGATTTCAAAAGACCAGAACTTCAGTTTATTATAAAATCTCTTTTATAAGTATTAAAATGACCAAAATGCCCTTTTGGGACTTAAATTGGTTTAAATTACTTTTTGGGCATATATGTTAACATCCTACTGATGTATTAACATATTTTAAGCATAATAACAATTAAGACCTGTATATAATTCATTTGGTTACCCGTTACGTGTTTACGCGTTCGGATCGGTGTATGTGACTAGTTTACATGTAATAGCCGAAACGGGCTTAACCTTATCATTTAATCCTCAAATTCCAGAATGTGATTAGTTTACCCATATTATACAAGTATCCAAGCCTGTCGGGTCTAAACCACATTCTATTCTGGTCTCCGCTTAATCTAGCGTCTAGAACCGTAAAGTTTCTTTCTAGCTAGCAGGTCTAAGTCCTCGACTTAACTAAAGACCCGTTAGCACCCTAATAGGTTATTAAACCTTCTATACAAATTAAGTAGCATCCAATAGAAGATATCATCATATAGCTTTAGGATTTACGGCTGAGTTACTTTCACCTTCGAATTCAGGTAAATACTTTTAACTTATTTTCCATATGCGGGCTTGGGATATGGTATTATAATAATACCACTTGGTCGGGTATGAAATCATTTAATCGGATTGTGATTAATAAATTTACATAACCCGTTTTAATCTGTCTTGTTTGATAACATAAACATTGGGGGTTAATTCGACCGTGTCCTGGATATCCTCGGCTCATTTCATTTGAAAATGGCCACGACCTATACACGGGGTGTAGGCATACACCTGACAGATGTAAATGCTAATATATAAACCCACACGTTGGGGATAACTCATTTGTAGGTTCTATAAGTGGTGAGTCGGTTAATCATGACCGGCTTCCAACCGGCCCCAATTGTAAGACAAACATGTAAATCTGTATACAAGATTATATTTAAATAATTGTCCCAAGTTATAAAAGATTTGTGCCATGTGCATTAAAACCAATTTTTGTAAATACTTTTCAAAAGAGTCAGTTAATTGTATTTACCAGTGTAAACTGACGTATTTTCTTAAAGGCTGATTTGACAGGTACCTCTTGTAATAGGCTGGAGCTATTAGGTGTCATAAGAGGATCTTGCAAATCCATAGATACCTGAAGTCTGTTATTTTGTTTCTTTGTATTTATTTATGATCCGCATGTGGATCTTATTACATTCCAGTCTGTATATTCTTTCACTCGAACACTCAGACATTATGGTTTGTAATAGTTTATTCACCAAGCCTTCCGCTGTGATATTATATTGTGTCTATTGACTATGATGATATCAACTACGTCACGATACTCCTCGCCGGGCCCACCAGTAATATGTGGAAATATCGGGGTGTGACATTTAGTTAAAGAATGTGTTATGATATATGCCTAAGAATGGAAAATGCCTAGAAATAAGTAAACACCTAATCTAGAGGGACTAAACTTGACAAGATGGATGGAACTTGTGTTTAAAATAAACAAAACTCAAAACACACACACTGTGTGCATGTTTGAGATCGACCAAACCAAAGGAAAAAGGGGTAAACCCTAAATTTCAAGAAAATCTCCAAATCAAAAAGGGAATTGAAGGTTTTTAGGATGCATGTATCAAGATTATCGATCTCCTAAGTGTTCTTCACTATCAAGTAAGTTAAATTTTATGATTTGGTGATGTTGGGTGAATTGGGTGTTGATGAACTCGTGAATCTAGGTGAAGTTAGGATATATATGTGATAGAAACACCTTATGAAACTTGAATTATGCTTAGATTTCTGATTATTAGGTATATTTATGAAAAAACCATTTGTAGTGGTTCTTATGTAGGATGATGATGATGTATTTTATGTTAATTTGATGATGCTTGAGGTGTATGACAATGGATGTTATAGATTGTTGATTTTGAATCTGAATTAAAATGAAAGTTATGTGAAGAATTAGTAAGAATCATGCTTTAAAAGCTTGTACATAATATTTCATAAATGCGAAACCCGCCAAGTGTTCGATGAAATGCCTAAGAGAACAAATATGTGAAATTATATGCAAGTTGCGGGTAATTATATGTGAAAAGTGATAATGACATAATTGTTAGCGAACTAAGATGAAAAGTGTGATTTAAGTAGAGATCATATGGGACTTTGATTTGTTAGTATGATGTGTTAGAAGCGTGCGTTAGTAGCTTGTACTCTATGCATAAGGTTATGGCACACCAAATACACTTAGTTGATTTTGTAGTTGGGTGATGTGGTTGTATGATATGTGGATTTTTCTAGCAAGCTAAAGTGGGGTTCAAGGGTAGCGTTAAAATTGGTCAATCCTAAATGATGTCGATAGTTGTGGGATTATGATATGAAAAATATGGAAGGATTTGATTATGTTGAATGTGCATATATGATCTTGTGGTGGTATGTGTTTTACTAAGTAAGTTGGGAATGTATGTAATGCCCGTAACATAATCGACTATAATAATGTGGACGTGTGAAGTTAGATTGATAAATCACAAGGTGGACAGTTGACTTTCTGAAAGTCAACTGTGCATAATTAGTGTATTAAGCTTTTGTCACAAGAGTTATATTAGAGAAATCATTAAATACATGCTATATCAATATGTGCTAAATGTAACAACATGAAGAATTATGCGGAATGAAAAGATGCGACTTCAAGCTTATATTTTGTGTTGATTGGAATTTGACAAATAAAGTATAATGTTGGATATGAATGTAAAATGAATGCAATATTAGAATGTGTGTTTATACTAATGAAATGGTAACCATGATGACATGAAAGTATAGGATCATGTCAAGATGGGGGAGATATGGAAGGCTACGTAAAGGATATGAGGAAGCATACACGAGATGGGCACTCGAGGTAAGTGAATCTCGATTCACTTTTTAGTAGGTTTAATAAATTTTTAATACTTATGATTATGAAACATCATGAAAGAACAGGTACTAATTAGAAGTAATAAACGAAGTAAGCCAAGGCTTACGCGGCCCGCGAGGGACCGTGCTACAGGCAATTTGATGGATTTTTGTTGTTTTATACATTGGACTTGTTTAAATGGTGTTCCAAGGTCACATAACTTATGTTAAGGATTGGTTTTGAATATAAGAGATGTTAAGGGTCGTCGGTTAGTGAAAGAATGGATTTGTTTTCGTGTTAGTGTAAGAAATTGTATAAGTAAATATGTTTAGGAATCTAGTAGGCACATAGGTCGTTTTGTATATCGCCTATATTATGTTAAGTTGTGAATATGTCATTTTGACATAAACGTATGTGTATGAAGTGGTATGCATGAGTTAGTGTGTATAAATTCGTAAATGATTGTTTGTGTGTAGGTAGGGACGTACACATGTATGAAGGTACGTTTGCATATATGTGTATGTGATAATAGGCGCGTAAGTGTGAATGCATGTGTGTATGAATATACGATGCTAGAGATATACGTATGAACGTTATCAAGGCGTCAGAGTACTTACGATTACTAACGATGTGCTTTGAGTTTGGAATGTAATGCAGGCATGAGATTGTCGGATTCATGAAGGAATGAAACCTAGTTTGGATAAAGAGTATTTAAGAAGGCGCTTGGACAATTCCACGTTTACTTCATATAATGCTTTACGAATTTCTATTATATGGTTTAATGTTGTATGGTGTGTTAATGACTAATGGTTGGGTTGTATGTGGTGTCCACAGGTATAGCTCGGGTTTCCTCTACCACTAGCGAAGTGAAGCAAAAATAGATCGAGTTAAGAGCAAGGATTGTACGGAAAAGAAAGGTCACATAGTTTGTTTTAAATTGGTCATGAAGCCATGATATAATGTAACATTGTGAATCCTCTCTAATGAACCTATTACATTTTGTAATTGAGTTTTCCTGTAATTAATATGACTTTTTAAGAACGAAATTTTTGGGCTCATATTTTCCGTTGTGTCATATTTAAGTTCTTACAAGTTGGTCTTACAGGGATTTGTTCATAATACGAATGGGTCATGCCCGAATTTTGTTAAATAATAGTATGATACTATTACTTTTTCGGATTAGGAAATCTGGGCGTTACAAGTTGGTATCAGAGCCCTGGTTTGAGGGAAATCAAGTATGAGGAGACAAATACTTGAACTCAAACCTGTGTGCTCTTGTGACAAGGAACCCGTACAATCTAAGACTTGATCAAGATCTAAAGATAAGCATAGTGGATGGAAAGGATGATCCGCGAGTGCGATCTAGACCGACACCAAGGCACGTAGTAAGATAAATTGGTTCCAGGTACGTATATTTAATATATGTAAGTACATGTAATTGTAAAACCTATCAATGGAAGGAGAATTTTAAATGAAAGATAATAATGGAATAGTAATGAAGTTTTGAAAATGTTACACGTGCTGAAAACTAATTCTTCGGACATAAGGTGACGGTTACACGAAGACACGAAACTAGTATGTGGATTATGTACCTGGCCAGTACACAAGAAACATACGACGTTCGTGAGACCGTGATAATTGTTACAGGTATGTCCGTTAGAATCAGGGAGTAGGTGGACGTGAGGGTGAATGGAAAATGTAAGACTCTCAAGAAATTGAAAGTACCAAACATAGAAAGAATGAGAAAGTGTGAATGATATGTTAGAATCTGTGAGACGGATTCGAAACATAGAAGGAATGAGAAAGTATGAATGATATGCTAGAATCCGCGAGATGGACTCGAAACATAGAAGGAGTGATGAATATGAATGAGATGTTTGAATCCGCGAGACGGATTCAAAACATAGAAAGGAATGGAAAGTGGAATGAAAGGTCCGAATTCGTAAGTAAATGCGGACCAAAGAAGTAAATATTCTTAAAGCAGATATTAACCAAGTTATGTTCTAAACTTTTTACTATATATATAAATATATTTATGTAAATGCGTTGTATGCAAGATGGTTGAGAAGGGCAAATGAGTCACACGGGTCAAATGGTGATTACCATTTGAACCCGGCATTTAATGTTTTGATTGTTCAAGTCTTACATTTGTAGGTGGGCATAATGCATGATCATCCAATAACCAACGCAAGGAATGGATAACGAGTCAATGGAATTGACTTGCATTAGTATGTATAAAGATTATGTTTTTAATAGGAGCTTATAGCTCGACTAGAGAAGGATGTGTCAGGACTGGATAATTAGTAAGCATAGGTCAGAATGTATTTACAAATGGACTTCCAAAAAGTCAAACAAAGTAAGTGGATTGTTATTAAACTAGTATTAGTAAAATAGTATGAAGTATTTGATTCGCCAAGTAGGTAAGACCGATGAAAGCTATTGTAGTAGCAAGAAACAGTATGTGAGAAATGGAATGTGTAATAAAAGCTATTGTAGTTGGGTTGTACAGCTTGCAACAGCTATATACTCTGCCTCAGCAGTGGATGTTGAAACAGCTGCTTGCTTTTTGCTTTGCCAAGACACTAAGCAACTGCCTAGGAATTAGCACCCTCCTGAAGTGGACTTCCTTGTTGTATTACATCCAGTAAAGTCACTATCTGAGAAACCTGAAAGCTTGATATTTCCATCAGCTGGATACCAGATACCAAGTGTGGGAGCACCTTTTATGTATCTGAATATCCTTTTTACAGCAATAAGGTTTGACTTTCTAGGGGCTGATTGGGATCTTGCACAAACACATGTTGCAAACATGATGTCTGGCCTAGATGCATTCAGGTACAATTAAAGACCCAATCATGCTTCTATAAAGAGTTTGATTAACCAAATCATCATTTTCATCATACATGACTATTTTTGTGGTTGCTATGGGTGTACTACATGGTTTGCAATCATCCATCTCAAATTTCTTTAAAAGTTCTTTGGCATATTTTCCTTGATGGATGAAAGTTCCATTTTGCAGTTACCTTACTTGGAGACCAAGAAAGCACTGGAGTTCACCCATTGCACTCATTTCAAACTCAATTGTCATGAGTTGTCTGAACTCTTCACACATTTTAGAACATGTGCTTCCAAAAATGATGTCATCCACATAAATCTGGAAAATCATCAAATCTTTCCCTCTCCATTTTAAAAACAATGTTTTACCAATTTTACCTCTAGTGAACCCAATGGAAAGAAGAAAGGTGGAAAGAGTTTCATACTAGGCTCTAGGTGCATGTTTCAAGCCATACAAAGCTTTATTTAGCTTGTAGACATGATTTGGATTAAATGGATCCTCAAAATCTGGAGGTTGACAAACATATACCTCTTCTTGAATTTTACCATAGAGGAATGCACATTTAATGTCCATTTGATACACCTTTATATTGTGGTTGACAGCAAAGGCCAGGAATAATCTGATAGCTTCCAATCTTGCTACAGGGGCAAAAGTTTCATCATAATCAATGCCCTCTTCCTGTCTGAACCCTTGAACCACTAGCCTTGCTTTATTCTTGACAACAGTACCCCTTTCATCAGTTTTATTTTTAAAGACCCACTTTGTGCCAATAGGACTCACACCCTCTGGCAGTGGTACAAGTTCCCATACTTGTTGTCTTTTAAACTGTTGGAGCTCCTCTTGCATGGCTTCTACCCAGCTATTGTCTTTTAGTTCCTCTTGGTACTTGACTGGCTGATGAAGTGATAGGAAACCAGCAAAAAGACAGATGTTTTGGGATTGACTTCTTGTGAGCACCCCTTCACTGATGTTGCCAATGATTTGGTCAGGTGGATGAGACTTCAAGAAGATTAGATCTCCTTTGTATGGAACAATGGCATTTAAAGGTGAGGGCTGTAAATGTGAATCATCTGAGCTAACCACTGTTGGTGACTTTGATGATCCAACAGTGGCTTGAAATGGAGGTGGAGGAATAGGAGGAAGTGGTGTGAAAACATGCTGACTTTTATCCACTGTTGAGGTAGCAGGGGTTAATGGGCTACTTTGGTCAACAACTGTTGAGGTAGCAGTGGTTGAGCTTTGACAGCTGTTTTGATCATCTGCTACTCTACTAATTCATGCAGACTATTGTTGTGGAATGATGACTTCATATCCATAGTCTGACGGAGGACTTTGAGATGGACCTGCACTGTTAGTCTTGACAGAAACATTTTCAAAGGTAAATTTATCAAGATCAAATAATTATGCAGGATTTACTGGGATTTTCATTGAAGAGAGTTCATTGAACTTCACATTCAAAGTCTCTTCCACTGTCTTAGTCCTAGTGTTGAACACTTTGTAGGCCTTAGCAGTGGTTGAGTATCCCAAATGATAACCACAATCAATTTTGGCTGCAAACTTTGAAATAGAATCTTTTAAGTTTAAAATGAAGCATGGGCAGCCAAAAACTATAAAATATGAGATCAGTGGTTTGATTCTATACATAATTTCATAGGCAGTCTTTTGATGCCTGGGGTTTATTAAAACTCTGTTCTGGACATAGCAGGCAGTGTTTACAGCCTCTGCCCAGAAAGTTAATGGCAAACCTAAATCAGCAAGCATGGTCCTGGCAGCCTCTATCAAAGTTCTGTTCTCTCTTTCAACTACCCCATTTTGTTCTGGTGTCCTGGGAATGTTGTACTGCCTTACAATTCCTTTGGACACACAAAACTCATCCAACTCCCTATTTCTGAATTCTGTGCCATTGTCACTCCTGAAGATTTTTACTGGCAAGTCAAACTGTATTTCAACCTGTGTGACAAAGTCTTGCAGAATGCCTACTGTCTCATCTTTGGAATGTAAGAAATAAGTCCATGTAAACCTAGAAAAGTCATCTATAATTACCAAACAATATCTTTTCTTTCTAAGACTCATGACTTTAACTAGGCCAAACAGATCCGTGTGAAGCATTTGCAAGCACTTGGTTGTTTTGGACTCTTCAATGGACCCTTAAATGAGCTTTTATGTTTTTTTCCTTTTAAGCAGAAAACTCAATGCTCAGGACAGGTGAACAGTTTTTGAGGAAGACCTCTTACTAACCCCTGTTTTGACAAAGCAGTGATTGTCTTGAGATTTGTGTGCCCCAATCTCCTGTGCCAAATTTCTGTCTCTTTGTTAGAGGCAGCTGAGAACAGACAGGCATCAGTTCTTGGGTTCTCTTTTGACAAATCTACATAAACATTGCCACTTCTTTGAGCAACAAGTTTAGTTATTCCATTTTTATTATTTCTTCAATCTTTTCAACCATTTCTGGTCCTACAATCCTACAACACTCCTTAGTAAAGAAAGAACCATAACCTTTGTCACTCATTTGAGAGACACTAAGGAGGTTGAATTTTAGATTGTCTATCAGATTGACATTTTCAAACTTAACATTTCCAGACTGTACTGTACCAGATCCCATCACCTTCCCTTTACTATTATTACCAAAAGATATATCACCCCCTCCATGAGTTTTGAATTCTTTGAGTAGGGTTCTGCATCCAGTTATGTGCCTGGAGCCTCCACTATCTACATACCAAAGACTATCTAAGCATGCAGAAGCTCCCTGCACATCAAGTAAATAATTAGTTTAGGAGGGTCTCCAAAGCCAATAAGGTTTTGGATGGGGTCTCAACAGTGTCTATGTTAAGGTCAGGAAGATGGACAGTGGTTAGATCAGGGGATTGATTAATTTTTGCAGCTTGTTTCTCTAACCACTGTTAGGGGCCATTTCCAATCAGTTCTTGATATCCATAGGGATGCCTGTTCACTTTTGGTTTAGAAGGCCTTTTATAGGTTTCATAAGCGTGTGGGGCCTTAGGATATGGTGGTTGACCTTTACCTCTTTGGTATTGGTTAGCAGGGGGTGCATCAGTTACCTGAACATCTCTTTTAACAGAGGTTTGGTTCAGCTGTTTGAACTGGCACAAACAGTGGTTGTTTCTTGATTGGTGGTTTTGATGAACTCATGGATGTTTTTGAAGTGTACTCATTCTTTTTTACATCAAAGGATTTGAGATACACACATCCCTGAGTGAGGTGGTTTGTTTTACCACAGATGTTGCAGCTCTGAGAAGGCACAATTATGCTTGTTTTGTTAATATCATATGCTTTAAGATGAAAACAATCTTTGGTCAGGTGATTTTTCTTTTCACAGAAATCACAAAACAAGTTTTTAACCTTTTCTTTTCTTCTTTTCAGACTCCTTTGCAACAGAGTTTTGAACTACTGTTGGGATATCCTTAAGAGGAATGACCTTTGCCTTAGGAGCTTTGACACCATCCACAGTTGTGAAGTCCATGGGTTTGAAGTTTTCAAGAATGTCACACTCATCAGACCATGTGGGTTTTAATTGGTATTTCTCAATCTCCTCAAAAGTTGAGGACCCCACAGATCTTTCCAAAGTGATTTTGTTACCAAGTTTATCAGATATTTTAACTTCTTGGCCATTCGTGTTTGTGGGTATGATTTCAACAGAACCAGTTTGATTTGTAGCAATGTTTTCAATTTGGTCATTTTTTCTAAACCCTATGCCAAATTTTACATTACTTTCAAGCTGTTTTTCAAGCATAATCTCATAACCTTTGTAGGATTCCACCCATTTTTCACAAGTGATTTAGGTGGCTTCCAACTCCTTTTTGCAGACTTGATATTTTTCTAACATAGTCTGGAGTTGGTCCTTGGTTATGCTATGCTCTTGTTTGATGCTGCAAATTTTATTTTCTTTTTCAGTCAATTTGATTTTTAGTTCTTTTAAAGACTTTTCAGATTGAACTTCACCAGTTAATAACCTATCTCTAACGTTTTCATTCACCTCCTTAGTGTTTGCAAATGCTATGATGCATTTGTCTGAACAAAGGTTTTTGAGAACCTGGGGTGATACCTTAGTTGCAGCCATCATGGCACAATCACAGGTATGATCACTTTCTTCTTGAGCTTTTCTCTTCTTTTTCACCTTGTTTCTTCTTTTCTTCTTCTTCTTCAGACCAGGGGTCAGACAATGGTTCCAACAGGGGTTCTAAACTTCCTCCCAGTAGTATTTCATCAGCAACAGCAGTAACCACTGCTTCAGCAATTTTGTCCACTGTTTCATCACTTGATTGTCCTTCTTCAGTTTCCAGCCCTTCTGGTATAGACTCCAATGCTACAAAACAAACATCATCACTGGAAACATTATTTTGAGCATAGAGTGCAAAATTTTCATCTCCTAACTCTTCAGGTAAGCTGCTCCAGTCAACAAGGCCTTGGGTGAAAAAGCTTTGTTGGTCTGGTTAAACCACTGCTGGTGCAGCCTGTTGAGGTGCAACTTGTTGCACCTGAACCTGAGGAGCAGGGGCCTGGAGATACTGTATCTGAGGAACAGTGGTTTGAACATAGTGGACAGGAACATGGGTTGCAGGGTGTGCATAGTGAGCAGTGTTTACATGAGCAGCAGGGGCATATTGGGCATAATGCACAGTGTTTTGGTTATTTTCTGGTCTAGGGTTTGAGCTAGGATGTGTAATAATTGGTCCATTGGTTTGACTCCTGCACTCCCTAGCAAAATGACCTAACCTATTACACTTATAGAATTTAATCTTTGACTTATCCAGCCCCACTTTTAGGTTCCCATGTAACCCTGGAAATTTTCTCCCTGTCCTTTTGTGAAACTTGCTGGTTCTAACACTCAGCAGTGCAAGTTGGTGCAAATTGTCCATTTCCTCTAAGTTAGTTGGATCAAAATGCTGCAAATCGTTGAGTTCAAAGCACAGATTGTCAGAATTCTGGTTTTCACTACTAGCTGTGAAAGCATAGTTGTTTGAGTAAGAATCAGAGTTGTTAAAGGCTCCACCAGCAGTTATGTCAATATAATGATCATAACTCTGATCCTTACTACTACCAGATTCTTCTTGACCCAAAAGAGCTGTGCTGCCAAATGAATAATCATCTGCAACTTTTCCAGACTCTTGTAACTTCTTTTTCTGGTTTAACTCCCTTTCATAGGTCAGGAGTCTACCATGAAGTTGGGTCAGGGTCAGATCTTGGAACTCAACAGAGTTTCTGGTTACAAAAGCAATTGTGTCCCATTTTTCAGGAAGTGACCTTAAAAACCTGTTGTTTACAGCTGATTTAGGAAATTCAGTTTTAACAAGCTTAAGTTCACTTATGAGACAACTAAATCGCTCAAACTGTTGTGTTAATGTTTCACCCTTAATGTGACAAAAGGTTTCATACTGTTGGTTCAAAATTTCCCTGTTATTTTCAATTACTTCTTCAGTTCCCCCAAATTGTTCCTTAAGTGCATCCCACAATTCCTTGGCACTGTTACAGTGTAACAGTCCAACATAAATCTCATTTGGTAGTGCAGATGCAACGATGCTAAATGCCTTGGCATCCAGTTCAATTTTTTGAAAATCCTGATCAGTATAGTTCTCAACTTTCTTAGGTTCAAAAACTTTTGGATCCTCAGCACTCGGCACCATTGGAACATTTGGTCCAAAGATAACCGACTTCCAACATCCGGTATTCTGCTAAGCTAAGATGTGACCCATCCTTCGCTCCCAGATGTTGTATTCATTTCTCTTCAACATCGGTGGTTTGAAGAGAGAACCAATGTTGTTATTGACATCCTGTGATTGTGACATCATTCTGGTTGTTTTACATTCACTGATTAATCAACTTTGCTTGTGATTAAACCTTACTTTGTTTTTCAACGAAACGAACAATTAAAAGTATCAACGATTTTGAGCTGAACTTTTTACGTCAGAATGATTGTTAGATCAAGTTTGACTGTCCAAGCTCTGATACCAATTGTTAGGATCTGAGTTTGATAAGATTGTGTTTGTTTAATTAAATGAAGATTAACTAGAAATAATTGCAGCGGAATTTAGATGAATAAACTTTCAACACAATCAAAGAGAGAATTGTTTTGAGCAAACATGTTTATCATAGAATCGAATGATTGTATTTAGTTACAATAATCAACACTACTGCATGCATGCATACAATCTCCCCCTCAGCCTGAGCTCACAGATGGTTTGTTCGTACAGAATGACTTGTGGAAGAAGAGAGCTAATAGAACAGTACAGGGTACTGTTCTATTTATAGTACAGAACAAACCACTGAGGCATCTTTGCTGACGTCACCATGAAAGTGACATCTACCCTCTCTAACAACCTATAACCACTGATCTATATAACTACTGCTATTACAAACTACTGAATACAATGAATACAAAGGATAAACTAAACTACTGCATCTCATTCCACTGTTATACTCCTAGCAGTGCTTTGTGTCTTCAACAGTACTTGAACCATGACAGTAGATTGAGCATAGTGTTTCATCTCCAACAGTCTTTAGGTCTTCATCAGTTGTTGAAGATCAGCAGTTGTTGTAGAAGGACAGTAGATAGAGGTCATCAGATGTTAGGCCACATTTAAGGGGAAAGACTGATGCAAACAACTGCTTATTGTGAATCCACTGATCTGATCCAGTTTTGGCTTTATCAACTGTTCCTTTGTAGGGTTCAATCCCAACATTTGATCTTTCCAATTCTCCTAGAACTATCTCTATATCAATCTAAGGTAAGTGTTCATGCTTTGTGTTGTTAATCTTGTTCTTTTGATTTCAATGCAAAACCCTAGACATATAAAACAATCTGTGTTTTTGTTTCATGATTGATGAATGTATGATAACTGTTGTAGACTAAATGAATGTGTGTTGGTGCACTAAATGTCTGCTGATTACGTCTTAATCAAGTCTTGTGTCTAGATAGTTTGAATGAACACGCATTAGGGTTTTATATGTATAAACTTGTGTATTTCGCTTGAAAGGGTTTATGTGTGTTTCAAGCTAAATCAACATTGAAGATTTAGCTTGAAATGGTTCAAGCGAAATCTACAGTCTATAAATAGGTTTGTGTGTGTCATTTGTAAAGGGAGTAGGTCATTGTGTGTGAAACGAAGTGCTGCTGGATTTGTATCAGAAAACATTGTACAAGCACGTAAATCAATCAGAAAAGAAAGATTAAAAGGAAACTAGCTGTTATGACTTTGTTTATGTTGATTCCGCCTTCATATTCAAAGATGAACTGCCTTAACTGACGTTTCAAGGTCGTAGAACGGTCCAACAATGTGTAATGATTGTTTAATGATTAATGATATTAGGGGCATGATAGAACTATTAGAATGATTGATTTGATTCCTGACATTGTTGATTTCTGTGCATCTGGGGGTTTCTGTGTGTGAAAACCTTGAAGAATGCATTTCTAAATTGTCAGACTTTGTGAAGTCACAAAGTTGTCTGTATTTGTTAAGATGTAATATTGTTCGCACATAATAAGGATAAACTGTCCTCATTTGTTAAGGCTTTCAAAGGTCCGCACTTGATGTTTTGTCCGCACTTGTGAACATGAATCCGCACTTGTTTATATCTAATAAAGTTCGCACTTATGAACCTTCACAATGTCCGAACATGTTGAGTTCTAGGTTGTCCGCACTTAATTGTTTCAAAGTATCCACACTTAAGTTGATTTATAATGATCCGAACTTATATCTCTTCTAACAAGTCCGCACTTGTTAAAAACTTGGTGTCCGCACTTATAAAAACTCAGGTGTCCGGGTTTATGTTGGTTTAAAGGAGGGTCCGCACATGTTCAAGTATATATGGTCCGTACCTATGTAATCCTTACATGGTCAGTACTTTGGTAATTCTTATAGGTTCGCATTTATGTGATCTTTATAAGGGTCCGCATATGCTGAATCCTTAATGTCCGAACTTAATGGATCACATTAGGTCTGAATTTGTTTAAAGAATAAATGATCCGAACTTATTTTGAGTTGTATGTCCGAACATATGTTAAATTCAAGGGGTCCGAGCTTATTTAATTCAAAGAGTCCGAACTTATATTGTTTCAACACGTCCGAACGTAAGATTGAAATAACATATGTTCGCACTTGATTAAATGATACAAGGACCGCACATATATGATCCAGAGGTCCGCACTTATTAGATGTTATATGATCCGGATTTAATGAAAGTTTACATGGTTTGTGCTTAAAATTCATGATAATGGTTCAAGAATGTTATTAGTCAGAGCTTGTAAACTTGCACCCATGATCCTAATTGTTGTTGTACGATAAACATGATCATCTGATCGCTTAAACAATGAATTGTTTGGAAACTTAGGGTATTGCAAACACGTTACTTGTATACAACTTACTTACATTTAACGAACATTAGGTCGCGTGTAACGGACCTAACACTTATTTAACGCGTAAAGACACGTTAACATTACCGAGCAAACTAAGGTGAGTTCACTACTCTTCCACAAACATGCGTCCCGGGGGGGGGGGGGGGGGGGGGCAAACAAACTAATATTCCTGGGAGGAATACTTTTAAATGTATTGGTTTAATTTCGATGTTGGTTAATAAACTCGAACACTATCATGAAAGTCCCTACTTACATACCAAGCTAGTTGATTGGGAGGCAACGAGGTATTAGTTGATAGCCCTATTAGGCCTGACAAATCTCACACCGTACCTGAGAGGACGGGCGTGAACTAATGACCTTAAACACTTTGATCAATGATGATAGGCATTGATAAGGGCACCAAAAACGAAAAGTCAATCGGTACAGAGTTTAGTATTCGTAACATGTCTTTAAACTAAACACTTACATGATTTTCGTTAAACAAAACTGTGAACTTGCCAACTTTATGTTGACACACTTTTCTGCATGCTTGCAGGTCGTTAGATATCTTCATGGAACAGAGCTTACAATCGGAGGAGCTGAGGATGTCATGGGTCGTGCCCCTTATTAACACGTCTAATGTTATGCCGTTTTTTTATGAATACTTTGATTTCAATTACTTAGTACAATTTCAAATGCTTCCGCTGAACATATACTTGTTAAATCAGATGTTTTAAAATGCACTTTTCATGTTGAATGGGATTTCGAGTTTATTATTTTACTCTTAGTTCAATGGGATAATTGGCTAGATCCTGGTACGTCACACGCCTCGCGGTGAGATCCGCATGTGGTATTTTGGGGGTGTGACATACACGACTCCAGGTACTCCAACAAGCAATGATAACAATCCATATTGGTTTCTATCTTCATTAAATTAAATATGGGAACTTTCTATCTTCATTAAATATGGGAATAAACCTTCGTTCATTGGGGACTCTCTTTCGCTTCCCGCCTTTTTACCACCATTGCAGCCCCTCGTGGGGTGCTCCCCTTCTTGGAAAACGACACTAAAAAACGTGGCTCTGATACCACTTGTTGAATCTGGGTACATGATCAGAGAGATGAATACAAACGGGATTCACAAATTTCTTCTATTAATTGTTGTATGAATTAATAAAGTTGATTACAAGGACTCAATATTTAAAGACTAAACATCCTAGGCTAATACGAATTCTATTTTTTCTCTAACTCAAATCCTACACATTACTTATCTAAACAAATAATAATAAAACTAATACTAATAGATAATTCAAATAATTAAATAACTTTAATTATTATTTTACCCGTTTAGTCCTTTGACTTAATATCTTCTCTAGACCACCCCTTGAGATCGTTCATACCTCCTTAGTTGATGTTGTAACTTTATCAGTAAATAGACAATACATATAAAGGGGCACGCTCAACCAAGAGATTAAAAAGTTTTTATTTTGCCACATATTACAATTTTATTACGATCCTAGATAAAAAATGATTTCGATACTGCCCCTTGAACTCGTCTGATCTGTGTGAACTCACCGGATCTACGTACTTGTTGGATTGGCGTGAGCTCTGCCAACCCGACCTAAACCAGACCGGAACAATTATTTTATCGCGATAGACAAATAACCCCTAAAAATTTCCGCCCACATGAGAAACAACATTTATAGGTCCGTCACTGCAAACAATATTAAATATGATAAAATGCCTGTCTATTAACAAAAACGGTTGATTAGTGGATGGAAAATTTTATCAAACTAGTGAAGTTGTTGAGAATTAAAATCTTGTATAGTTTCAATATGATAAGGATGTTACCAGAATATGGTCTTCATGATGCTCAATGATGGAATTCTGTTGTGGTGGACTATGGGGTTCATCGAACAATTGGTGATTTGGTGTGCTTTATACTTGCTATAAGTTTTTCACAAATAAACAACCTCACAAACACTAGTCTTTTCATCGATTGTTCATCTCCAGTGTAAAGCAATCTATGCAAACATTAATGCGAAAGTTTTGGTTGATACACATCAGCAACAAATGAATTTCAATTTCCTTCAGAGATTCGGATCACTAACATATTTCTTTTTTGCCAATGATCCTTTGCTGGAGTGGTGGAAAGGACTTGGGCCATGTGAGTGGTCTCAGGTTCGATCCCCACCTCCATCAAAAGGTGAGGCATTGGGGTTATTCTCAACCCAAGGATGGCAAGGACTCCGGTTCAAGCCTGAGGGAACCCGAGTTTTCTATTACGGCGTAATTACTCCAGCGGATCGCTCTGTCACAACAGGCGGTCGATTCGTGTGGAGGGTGCAACTTCTGTCAAGTGGCAGGAGGTCGGAAATTTTCTCGAGGAAAGCTATGTCCCATTTCTACCGAGGCGTGGGCCCCGTTAAGACAACATAGTCCTTGGGACAGAAATAGGGCGGGCCTACGTCTTGCGGGTGTGTATTAACCGTCTGTTGTGAATTACATCTTTAAAAAAAAACATATTTCTTTTTTATTTTTTTTTAAGACAGGTTCAAATTAAAGGGAATGCCCGACACACAAACATGCATGTACCATAAAGGGGTTGGAATCCATTAGTCTGTACTGTAGGACCATTATAAACCTACAGACATGAAGAGCAATTATTGAGTAGCTCTAAAAGTTATGCTAATTATTTATTAATATATAAAAAAATGTTGAGATGTATATAGGAATGAAAAGAGAACAATTATTGAGTCGTGATTTATTTAGTTAATAATAACAAATGGACATCTAATTTGAAAGAAAAGACAGATAAAACTATATTCAATAAACCAAGTATAAACATATTGTTTTTTTTTTTTTTTTTTTTTTTTTTTTTGAGTGGATCCAAAAGTTATGCTAATCAATTTCATTTTTAAATATAAAAAAGGTATTGACTGAGTCGTGATTTATCTGTATATAGGAAAGAAAAGGGAACAATAATTGATTGAGTTGTGAATATAACAAGTGGGCATCTAATTTGAAAGAAAGGACAGATAAAACTATATTCAATAAACCAAGTATAAACAAATTGTTTTTTTTTTTTTTCGAGTGGATCCAAAAGTTATGCTAATCAATTTCATTTTTAAATATAAAAAAGGTATTGACTGAGTCGTGATTTATCTGTATATAGGAAAGAAAAGGGAACAATAATTGATTGAGTCGTGAAAATAACAAGTGGGCATCTAATATGAAAGAAAAGAGACAGATAAAACTATATTTAATTTATAGTGGTTTTCCTTTCGGCACAAGAATTCAAATTAGTGTTTAGTGCTACTTTTAAAATAATTGGAACGTTGACGTTGACGATGACCATAACTATTGCATATGAAAATCTCCTATAGCCGATCAAAATAAACACCACCTCATAACATCAACCATTTCTTCAACACCTCAACAATATTATCAAACCAAAATCAATGGCTGAACTGGTACTTTCTGCCATCCTCCCTGTGCTCTTTGAGAAGCTGGCCTCTACAGCTTTGAAAAGAATCGCTCGCAACAATGGAACTGATGCTGAGATCAAGAAATGGCAGAGATCTTTAATCCAGATCCATGGTGTGCTTGCTGACGCTTCTCGGAAGGAGGTAACCAGTACACCTGTCAAACGATGGCTCAATGATCTCCAGCATCTGGCTTACGACATAGATGATGTCCTCGATGGTTGGCTGACCGAAGCCATGCAGCATGAGTCCACCCACGAGTCAGAAGGCATCAGCAACAAGGTAAGAAAGTTGATTCCAACTTGTTGCACAAACTTCTCACGGAATACTAGCATATATGACAAGTTAGATAGTATTACCACCAAATTGAAAGATCTAGTTGACGAGAAAGCTGCTCTTGGTTTGAGTGTCACAGAGGATACTAGGCCAAGAAACAATAATAACATTAATAATAGAAGATTTCAATCCTCTGTTGTTGATCCATCTAGTATTGTTGGACGCCAAGCTCAGAAAGAGGCATTGCTCCAGCAGTTGTTATTGGGGGATGAACCATGTGATCAAAATTTTAGTATTGTTCCCATAGTTGGCATGGGTGGGGTTGGTAAAACTACTTTGGCTAGACTGTTGTACGATGACCAAAAAGTCAAGAATCACTTTGAACTCAAGGCATGGGTTTGTGTCTCGGATGAGTTTGATAGCTTTCGTATAAGCAAAGAGATCTTTCAATCTATGGCAAACAAGGAAGTTTCAGATTTTAATCGGCTTCAAGAAGCTCTTAGAGATCACGTAAGGGATAAAAAAATTCGGTTGGTACTAGATGATATCTGGAGTGAAAATTATTCAGATTGGGAAACCCTGGTCAGACCATTTTATACATGTGCTCCCGGAAGTAGAATCATCTTAACCACACGGAAGGATCAATTGCTCAAACAGCTGGTTTACAATCCTCAAAACAAGCAGTTGCACAGCCTATCAGATGATGATGCTCTGTGGTTATTTGCTCGACATGCATTAGGTGTAAATAACTTTGATTCACATTTGTCACTCAAACCATATGCTGAAGGTATTGTGAAAAAATGTGGTGGATTACCTTTGGCTTTGATAGCACTTGGTAGATTGTTGAGAGCCAAAAAAGATGATGTAGATCACTGGAAGGAAGTATCAAACAGTGAGATATGGAGATTAAAAGAAGGTGGAATTCTCCCAGCCCTTCGACTAAGCTATCATGATCTTTCTGCAACTTTGAAGCAGTTGTTTGCATACTGCTCCTTGTTTCCGAAGGATTTCCTATTTGATAAGGAGGAACTAGTTTTATTATGGATGGCAGAAGGGTTCTTGCACCAGCCAACTCCAAACGGTTCAACAGAGGAAAACTTGGGTCACAAATTCTTTGACGAGTTGTTGTCAAGGTCATTTTTTCAACATGCACCTAATAATGAATCATTGTTTGTGATGCATGATCTCATGAATGACTTGGCGACATCTGTTGCTAACGAGTTTTTTTTAAGGTTAGATAATGAGTCGGAGAAGAATATTAGGAAGGAGATGTTGGAAAAGTACCGCCATATGTCATTCGTTCGTGAGAAATTTGTAGCTTACAAGAAGTTCGAGGCATTTGAAACAGCCAAAAGTTTGAGAACATTCTTGGCAAAGTCTGTTGGGACAGAAGAAAGTCGGAGAGGTTTCTGGTTATCCAATAAGATTCTCACTGACTTGCTTCCTCAGTTACCATTATTAAGGGTTCTCAGTTTGAGTGGCTTTGAAATAAGTGAGGTTCCGGAGTCTATTGGTATTTTGAGGCACTTGAGGTACCTTAATCTATCTCGAACCACAATCAAGCATTTACCGGAAACTGTTTGTAAACTTTATAATTTACAAACATTAATCCTATGTGGTTGTGATGAATTAACTGAGTTGCCCAACAACTTCCAAACTCTTGAAAACCTGCAGCATCTTGATGTTAGGGACACCCCGCTTTTGTTTCAGATGCTGCTGTCAGGGATAGGCGAGTTGAAAGGCCTACATATTACTCTCTCCAAAATCATTATCGGAAGCGAAAGCGGATCTGAAGTAGCCAAAATTAAAGACTTAAAGAATCTATGTGGGAAAGTTTCCATTGTAGGCTTGGAAAAAGTGCAAAATGCAATTCATGCACATAAAGCGAACTTTTCAGAAAAGAGACTTAGCAAGTTAGCGCTTAAATGGAGTGATGAGCTATATGATTCACGTAATGAAACGCTTGAAAAAGAGGTCCTTAATGAGCTGAAGCCTTGTGCTGATACGTTAACAAAACTCAAAATCAAGTCATATGGGGGATTAGAGTTTCCAAACTGGGTTGGAGATCCCTTGTTTCTTCATTTGAAGCTTGTGGTAATAAGTGGTTGTAAGAGATGTACATCTCTACCGCCACTTGCGCAGCTACCGTCACTTAAGGAGTTGTTTATTCATGGCTTATCTGAGGTGGAAGTTGTGGGTTTTGAGTTATTTGGTGCAGTTCGCGCATTTCCTTCACTTGAAATTCTGAGTTTTGCCGAAATGCGCGGGTGGAAGAAATGGTTAGGGGCTGTGTTTCCACGCTTGCAAGATCTTACAATAAACAATTGTCCTAATTTGGTGGAAGTCACACTTGAAGCATTACCTTCATTGAATGCTCTGAATATGAGTAACTGTGATAGTGGTGTGTTCAGAAGCTTGGTTGAAGTAGCTCCAGCAGTCACCAAGTTGGTTATAAAAAATATCTCAGGTCTTAATGATGTGGTGTGGAGAGGTGTTATAGCGTATCTTGGTGCAGTTGAAGAATTAGAGATATTAGACTGCAATGAAATAAGTTACCTGGTGAAATCAGATGCAGATGCAAGTAAGTTTCTTTTGAAGCTAAGGAAATTGGACGTGAGGGGTTGTGATAATTTGGTGAGATTAGGAGAGAAAGAGGAGGAGGACAATTGTGATACCAACATCCTAACATCTCTTAGGATTTTGAGAGTATGGAATTGTAACAATATGGAGCGTTGCAGTTGTCCAAATGGCATTGAGGAGTTGATTATCGGTAATTGTAGTTCAGTTTTAGCTGTCTTGTTTCCGAACGGAGGACAGGAGAAGGTCAGGTCACTTGTAATCTATAATTGCAGGAAAATATTGGTAAGTGAGTGGGGAGGACAAAAGATGAACAACAACAAAAACAGAAGCAACATGCCAATGCTTGAATGTGTATATATAAGTGATTGGCCAAATCTCAAAACAGTCAATGAACTGATATGCTCGGTTCACCTCACTGAATTGACAATAGCAGATTGTGAAAGTCTTGAGTCATTCCCTGATAATTTGACATCGTTAAAGATGCTGGTACTGAGGAATTGTCCCAAATTGGATGTTTCCTTTCTTCGTGACAATTTTACATCGTTGGAGGAAGTAGAAATAAGAAATTGTCCAAGAATAGATCCTTCTTTTCCTGGTCGGATCTGGCCTCCCAATTTGCGTTCCTTAGAAATAGGGATGTTGAAGAAGCCTTTTTCAGAGTGGGGTTCACAGAATTTCCCAACCTCACTTGTGGATCTACAGTTATGGGGTGAGGATGGAGTGACTAGTTGTAGTCAAATTTCTCATCTTCTTCCTTCATCTCTTACTTCTCTTGACATAAATGAATTTAAGAATTTGGAATCAGCTGCAATGGGAATCCAACACCTCACCTCCCTCCAACATCTAAAGTTTTACAAATGCCCTGCTCTGAAGAAAGTATCGCATCCCCAACACCTCACCTCCCTCCAGTTTCTCTATTTTCACGATTGTACTAGCATGATGGATCTAGCAGAAATGTCGTTGCCTTCACTCTTGAGATTAAACATCTGGAATTGCCCAAATCTGAAAGAAAGATATAGTAAAGGAGGTAGATACTGGCCCCTCATCTCCCATATCCCCCATATTCTCATAGCAGGAAGTTAATGCCAAGGTATATCTCTCTACCTTCATTTATATAAAGTTATATAATTGATTTATTTTGCTTTTCTTTTTCATACCAAAACGCTTATATATGTCATCTCAAATATATGGTTCTCTGTTTTCCTTTTATGAAAATTGTCTATTGAATTGTTCGACTACAATACGAAACTAATGTCTGTATTCATAGAGTATATTGGGGCAGTTGAAGAATCAAGCATAGAGTATTGTAATGCAACAAGATACCCGGTGAAATCTGATGCAGCTGTAAGTAAGATTCTGGTGAAGCTGATAAAAATTGCAAGTGTCTGAATGTGAAAATTTGGTGAGTTTTGGAGACAAAGAGGAGAATGATAATTGCAAGTTTAGTAGTAACTGATTTAAGTTAAAAAAAAAATATAAGATTATCTACCGTGTAATTTCAGCTTGTATGATTCAGATTTAGTAGTAATTGATGTTAGGTTAATATTATTAGATTATCTACCTTTATAGTTCCAATGTGTAGTTTAGTAGTAAAGTAATAGTAATTGATTTAAGGTTGAAATTGTCAGTTTCAATTTGTGTGATTCAGTAATAATTAATTTTTGAAATGACATATGAACAGAAAGAAGCGCCAAAGGAAGAGGTGGAGAGAGTGATACTGGAATCAGGAGGTGTGAAATCCTTGATAGGATGTTTACATGGGATCTCGGAAATTCACAAGGCAAAAAAGCAGTCACAAAACAGATCAAACGTGAATAATAATAATAATAATAATAATAATAATAATAATAATAATAATATGAAGCAGGAGAATACACCCGCGGTTGAAGGCGGAAGAGCGTGTCCAGTGCCGGACGGACTGCCGAAGAGTCGAGAAGAGATGGAGGAAGAAGAGAAGGGGAAAATGCCGGACTCTCCGTACACCAGATTGCTTCAGTCAAAAGGAAGGTCCCCTGCTTGGTACTCCCCTGCTCCTGATCATGAAGCATAATAATTTCAAAACCATTTAATTAGGTTTCAGGACAATATATATAGTTTTGTTTATGATTATTATGCGAGTTTTGCTTGGTGTGTATGTATATATTTTGTTGCAAGGTTTTTATGTTCATTATTTTATGCATATAGACGGTCTTTGAAATTTAAATGAGCCTCGAAACAGTGTTGACCTCGATCTACAACATCGAAACTTCATCACATCCACCGCGGCCTCCTTCCAAAGTTGTGAAACAGAACCAATCAATTGTAGGGTTCACGATCTAAAATTGATTTTTCTTAAACAGCCACTATTTTATACAATAAACAAAGGGGCTGGCAGGAAACTAGGGATCCCGAAAAACAAAAAACAAATTACAAAATGATATGATATCTCGAACGTTGAAGTCTCGCCAACTCTCTCAAACAATACATTTAAACTTTGATCTAAATTTCACCCACATGAACGAGTCCTCTTTAATGTCCACCACTCTAGAAACTCTAAAAGGGATTTTGTCGAAGATCAACACGTTATGGGCTTTCCAAATCCGCCATAACGTGGCATGAAAATTTACGGTAATGACTTTCCAGTCCCACGGCCCCTTGAGCTTACATTCCATCAAGTCTTTGAACGAGAGAGGCTGGATAAAAACCGGGATCTTGATGTACTATATACATAAGTTAATATGAGCCTTGATCTGATTGAATTTGTTCGTGTTTGTATATATGATTGGATTTGTTCCACTTTGATTAGAACCTTACCAACACTCTCTATTTCGCCATAACTCCAATTGAGTCGCCCTAACGTTACCAACCTTTGCATATTATTATGTGTTCTATTTTTCATCTTAACGATGCTGCTTAAACTGAACAATTATATTTATGCGGCTGTGAAGAAGGTCCTATGTTGGGACAGTACCTTGCTCTTTAGATCAAGCCCCTTTGCCTCCTTGGCCCAAGAACATAAATAAACCCACAACTTTCTTGCTTTTGGGCCAGAATTGAATAAACCAAGTATAAAAACAGATTGTTAGGTTTCTTTTTCTATTTTTCATCAGTGGCTCTAAAAGTTGTGCTAATCATTTCATGTTTAAATATAAAAACGGTTAAGATGTATATAGGAAAGAAAAGAGAACAATTATTGAGTCGGTAATGGAGGTGGGCCGAATTTGGGAGTGTCCGAGTTTGTGATTGTCCGATTTTAGGTTAAGGTTTGGGTTGGGTCATCCGGATTTGGGTTACGGGGTTTAGGAGTTTATGTTTCCAGATTTAGTAAAGGGTGGGTGGATGTCCGGGTTTGCAAGGGGGGTGGGTGTGTTATCCGAATTTGAGTGTCCAAACTTTACCGTTTGTATAGAAGTTAACACGTTAACTTTGAATGTGTGTATGTAACTATGTGTTGTGTTATAACTTGCACGTTAAGTAAGATAGCACATATTATATAATTATTTATAAATAATAATAATAATATGATACTTTAGAATATGTACCCTTTCCTGCTAATTAGGGTCAAAAGTACGAGGTGTCACACATTCCCACCTCCTGGGGCCTCTTCCTATCTCCGCATCGTTATATCCAAGACATTCTTCACTAATTTCAAATGGATGGCGCAAAAGATGTCACCACACCTCTTAGTACCACTTAACCTCTGTCCTCTATGGACTCATCTCCTTCATTTGATGCTACATTTATAGGAAACTTGTTGGATCTCTCCAATATCTCGCCTTCACTCGTCATGGTTTTTTTTTTTTTTTTTTGGCCATCAACAAGCTTTCTCAATTCATGCATAACCCGTGCCAAACTCACTGGCAAGCCCTTAAACGGGTCCTTAGATACTTAAAAGGAACAATTCATCATGGTCTCTTTCTAAACTGCAATTCTTCCCACCCTCTCTCGGCCTTCTCACATTCTGATTGGGGGTGTAAATGACGCCGATCGGTCAACCACTCCATATATTATCTACCTTGGTACCAACATTATTTCTTGGAAGTCTACCCGTCAAAAAAAAAATGGAGATAAGGGTGGATCAATTACAACAAGAAAATTATTCAACCACTTTATGTGGATGGCTGGTCTTTATGGGCGACTGGGGTGAGAGAAATATCCGCAATATAGTCCGCCTAATGAGATGTTTCTATCTTATTTCGGGGATGAAATTAAGTCACAAAAAATCAAGTCTTTTCGGTATTGGGGTATGCGAAAATGCGGTGGAATATGTGACCAATATCATTAATTGCAAGGTTGGTAAGTTTCCATGTAAAATATTTGGGTTTTCTAGTAGGGGCAAATATGAATCAAACAAGAAAATGGAAAAGCGTGGTGGATTGTTTCAAAGCAAGATTATCATAGTATGATTATCAAAGTGGAAAGCAAAGTCTTTATCCATAGGGGGTAGAGTTACTATGTTAAAATCGGTTCTTGATAGTCTACCCTTATACTTCTTCTCTTTATATAAGGCTCTTAAAGGCGTCCTAGATTCCTTAGAAGCCCTTAGACGACGGTTTTTTTTTTTTGGCTGGCATCGATGGAAAAGCAAAAACTAGTTGGGTGTGTTGGGAACGAGTAATCGGACAGGTCGGCGGATTGGGGGTGGGTTCTCTTCGTGACATGAATACTAGTTTATGGCGGAAGATTGTCACGTCTATCCATTTTCAACAAAACTCATGGTCCTATTTGCCAATTAAGAAGGTGTTTCTGGGGTATGGAATGGGATTCATAAGCTGGGAAAGGAGGTGATGGAGTATAACGTGAACATAAGCAACTTCATCAAAGCCAAACTTGGGAGTGGCGAGTCTGTGCGGTTCTGGATTGAGACGGTCTACTAGTGGACTGCTTTCCAAAAATGCTACGGTATCGATGCGATCAAGAACCGGGAATTGGAAGAGGATGTATGCGGTGTAATCAAGCTAGAAGAATTGGGTCGGATGCAGACGCTGGTTCATGGTTTAACGACACTAGTTGAGCAATACAAATGGGAATGGGCTCTTAATTCAGGTGGGGAATTCTCAATCGCTTCATGTCCTGATATGCTCGGGAAATATGCGGTTCCTTTTTACCCCTACACTTGGGTTGAATGGGTTGGGAAAAAAGTTAACATTTTTGCATGGATGGCTGAACAAGATTGCCTAGCAACACTCAACATGATTGCATAAACGAGGCAAGTTAAGGGGCTCGGCTTCGTGTCGGATATGCGGGGAACTAGAAGAAGATGCTGTTCAAAAATAATTCTTGGTTCAATTAGTTTCAGGTTTTGTTAGGAAGCACAAGAACAAAGTAGTCAAATTACAATAAAAACCGAACTAATTTAGCTATTAATTGACTTATGTTAGGAAGCACAAGAACAAAGTAGTCAAATTACAATAAAAACTGAAATAATTTAGCTATTAATTGACTTATAGCAACTAAAATGTTTTTGCAAGTTAAGCTAGAAAATAAAAACTATGCAACTAACTGTTCCATTTCAAGAAATCTTGAATTGAAGTTGTTGATTCGACCTGAAATCAAATGAAATGAATTCTTTGATACCCAACTACTCTTTCGCCAATGTTCATCTACAGTTAGTGGTTTGAACTCAGAAAATCACATTTGGTTTATCCTGTTTCAAGAAAATCATCATTCTGCTGGTGTGTGGGCCGTTAACAAGGATTTTGATGCACGATAGTTAGCAAGGTCTTCTTTGACCAGGGCAACTAATGCTTCTGCTTTTCGTAGCGTATCATTGTTTTCATCATTTCGGGCCTTTAACATGTTGTTCTCCTCCTGTTATACAGAATGACCAATATCAGCCCATCTTTTTCTTAGCATTTTTGGCGTTTAACTTATATTTTTAGCTTTTACTTTTTTTGAGAAGGAATATATAAATCTTACCGTTATTTTCGCCAGTGGAAGGATGTGTTGTTGAAGATCTTGCTGAATCAAAAGTTTATTTACTTCATCTTCGAGCTCGATCACCTTTATCTTGTAATCGGCATTTTCGGTCTACAAAGTTCAAAATTGTATATAAGTCAACAAAAAAGTCTTTGACTTTATTTTAAATATGTGTTTATTTTCGCATGATTTAGTCCTAAACTTATAAAAAAAACTCAACGAATACTAATAGGTCCTTTGCACTAGTAAATCACTGAACTTTGAACAAAGAATCTTTTCCTCAATTTTTTTAAAAAAGTTTAGGGACTTCATCATACAAAATAATCTCAAGTGACAGCTAAATTTATCATATTTCAAACCTTAAAGGTTTCGTTTTCAGTTATGAGCAACTCTTTGTGCTGATGAATTTCCTGAACCTCTTGTTCTAGCTCCTCTTTCTTCAACCGTTGACTTTCAGCATCTCCTCTGACCAGGTCAACCTTAAAGATTTAACGAAAAGAACGTTATTTATCAAGTTATATTAAGGTCCTTATAACTCCTTTTTATAACTGTTCGGGGACGTTTTTAATAAAGGACATAACACTGAGTTATAAATACCTGGTTTTCCAGTAAATTAACGGTAGATTCTAACTCTTCCACCGACTTCTCATAAAGTTTTAACTTCTCGTCATCATAATATTTACGGGTTTCACAAGCCTGTTTTGTTCAATATGCAGAAAATGTTAAATAATATAAATAAGTATAGTCATTAAGTTTTTGCTAATTAAGTTAAAATAACTTACCATTTGCAGATCTAGATAGGAAATAGTTGTCTCTTCCTTAAACTTCTCAAAACCCGAATAAACGTTAACTTTCTCCACCTCAAGATCATTATTATCGGAAGCCACTTGTTCTAGTCTTGACAATATGATAAATAGTTCAATTTCTTTTGCGTTAATCACTTCGTTTAGGTGGATAATTCCGGTTTCCATTGCTTCATTTTCAGTCACCAGCTTGTTGATCGTTAAATCTGCTTCTTTAAGCTCAGTCTCATATAGCTATGCAATGGTTAGAAAAAAAGTTGGTTAGAATATATAACTAATGATATATCATCAACTAATTAAAATTAAATATCATTTAGTTACATATGTTATATTCAAAACAAGGATGAAACGGGAAAATTAGTTAAAAATAGCAATTCTTTTTTCTTAAGTAGACAATTATTCTGGGTCAAATTATTAAAATTAAAATAGAAATCATACCTGTTTTGCGCTAAGAAACTCGGCATGGAGATCATCTCGTTCACAAGTAACATTTTCAAGATCTCGTTTCAACGATTCAATCAAATTGTTCCCATCTTCAATGTTTTCGGTCAGCTGAGCTTCAAGAACCACGCTTTTTACGATGTTTTCATGACGTTCATATTCTAAAGATTCAAAAAAAGCATCAAATCCTTCAACTTCATCCTTCTGGTTATCTATAATCTTCACAAGTTTTTCATTCTCCTCCTTGTGTAACCTTATTTCTGCGCCTTTATTTTCCAGTTGAAGTTTTAAGTTTTCGTCCCGCATATCGACTTCGTTTTGCAAAATACAAGTTTCGGTATATTTTTCCACAAAGGAAATAATAGCCTCTTCCTTAAACTTGTCGAAAACGTTAGACATACTAACTTTGTCTTTTTCAAGATCGTAATTTTCCGAAGCCATGTGTTCTAGTTTCGATGACATCATAAATAACTCCATATCTTTTGCGGATAAATCCGTCACTAGCTTCTCTTCCAAAGATCTCAACTCTTCATGTTTTTCATTAAGTTGTTTTTCAAGAACAGAATAACTGTCCTTTAGCTCGTTGATCTCAATCTTCATTGCTTCATTTTCGTTCACCAGTTTGTTGATCATATAATCAGCTTCTTTAATCTTCCGTTGTGTTTCTTCAAATTTGTCGAGATAGCAACAAGATTCCAATGCTTGTTGTGTTGTGTTTTTCATTGCATCCAGAAGTTGAACCTCATAGAACTATGCAAGTAAAGAATAGACGTTTTAAAAACTGAATTAATATATTATTGAAATATTGAAAACCCAAATGAAATCCGAAGTTTTTCGACATCCAGAAACTCTAGAAAAAATGATGCTTAACCTAATGCTAAACAAAACGCTAATCTCTTATATTTACAGGTGTCTAGTTATGGTAATACATAGTGGTTATTTCCGTCATATTTCAATATGCAGTAACAAGAATACTATTAGTTGGAAACTTGGTTTTAAAATGCGCGCATCAGAAGCGCATAATGCGTGATGTGCACGATGCGCTGATGAGATCGCATCAGGTGATGCAATGCACTGCGATTACATGATGCAATGATGCGCTCTAAATCGCATAATACGCCCTGTGTGCGCATTTTTCTGAAATCGACCACTATAGGAGCACATCGCGCATTTTTAAAACCAAGTTACGTGTACCTTTTGCATAGACTACTTGTACACAATGAGCTAATGAAGTTGTTAAGTGAGTTCCTACATAGATTACTTGTACCTTTCGCATAGACTACTTGTACACATAAGAGTTCAAGGCTAATTTGGTTATAACTTATATTGCACTTCTTTATGGAACTAGAGCTATTTTTTTATACTTATTTATTTTAATTTCTAATTTTTTCAGTGTTTAAAGTTAACAAGTTAAAATATTATCTATGAATATTTTTTTACATAAGAAAATCAGCTTTTGGGATCAAAACGCATAGGAGCGCATCGCGCATTTTTAAAACCAAGGATGGAAAAAAGATGTTAGGATACAAGTAATTTGGTTTTTTTATCATTAGTGAGTAACTATTTGCGTTAATTACCAAATGGCTCCTGCAGCATCTCTATGCATGAATTTACCCCTCTAAACTAAAATTTTTGTAACTAATGTGGTTATTATTTCTCACAATGCCAATTTTACCCTTGTACATTTTAAGATGCTAGTTGACTAGGAAACTTGCAAGATTTAAAAACGAGGATAAAACCGGAAAATTAGTTAAAAATAGCAATTCATTTTTCTAAAGCAGACAATTATATTGGGCCGAATTAAACTGAAGAAGAAATCATACCTGTTTTGCTTTAAGAAACTCAGCATGAAGGTCATCTCTTTCACAAGTAACACTTTCAAGATCTCGTTTCAACGATTCGATCAAATTGTTCCGGTCAAAAGTCGTTTTCGCCAGTTGCTCCTCAGCTGACCTTTTTGCGTTCAACGCGTCTTTGATATTTTCGGTCAGATGAGCTTCAAGAACCACGCTTTTTACAATGTTTTCATGACGTTCGTATTCTAAAGTTTCAAAACAAGCATCAAATCCTTCAACTTCATCCTTCTGGTTTTTTATAATCTTCACAAGTTTTTCATTCTCCTCCTTGTGTAACCTTAATTCAGCATGAAGGTCATCTCTTTCACAAGTAACACTTTCGAGATCTCGTTTCAACGATTCGATCAAATTGTTCCTGTCGAAAGCCGTTTTCGCCAGTTGCTCCTCAGCTGACCTTTTTGCATTCAACGCATCTTCGATATTTTCGGTCAGATGAGCTTCAAGAACCACGCTTTTTACAATGTTTTCATGACGTTCGTATTCTAAAGTTTCAAAACAAGCATCAAATCCTTCAACTTCATCCTTCTGGTTTTTTATAATCTTCACAAGTTTTTCATTCTCCTCCTTGTGTAACCTTAATTCTGCATCATTATTTTCGGCATATTTTTCCAGTAAGATGAAATTTTCAAAGTGCAGATCTACATAGGAAATAATAGCCTCTTCCTTAAACCTTTCAAAAACTTTAGACATACGAACTTTGTCTTTCTCAAAATCATTATATTTCGAACCCACTTGTTCAAGTATTGATGACATCATAAACAACTCGATATCTTTTGCAGATAAATCGGTTACTAGCTTCTCTTCCAAACATCTCAACTCTTCATCTTTTTCATCAAGTTGTTTTTCGATAACAGAATTACTGTCCTTTAGCTCGTTGATCTCAATCTTCGTTGCTTCATTTTCGTTCACCAGTTTGTTGATCATATTATCAGCTTCTTTAATCTGGTGTTGTGTTTCTTCAAATTTATCGAGATAGCAACAAGATTCCAATGCTTGTTGTGTTGCGTTTTTCATTGCATCCATAAGTTGAACTTCATAGAGCTATATGCAAGTAAAGAATAGATGTTTTAAAACTGATTTAGCATGATAAGGAACCGCATGATAATATATTGAAATAATGAAAATCCAAAATGGGTCTGATTTCGATGTATAAAGTGGCCTACTTTTGAGAGGTGGATTCTATCAATGATGCTAACCGAATGCTAAATAAAATGCTAATCTCTTATATAGTTGTTTACAATATAAAAATAAGCATAAGAGTATATTATTTAGAATCCTTATTGTGATATAACTGACCATTTTCGTGATAAATGGTTTGTTTGGGACTGCTGCAAACAAATCGAACGAAACAAACAAGGCCTCGTTCGTTAATTTCAGGTAACGAACACAAACGAATGTTCATGAACACAAACGAACGTATATTAAATTCCGAATAAAATCAGCATCTGTAATAAAACATTACAATACCCTAATATTTATTATATATTTTATTTTTGGGAATTTTGAAGTATCAAGCACAAACAAACACAAATGAACATAAATGAATGAATGCGGCCCGTGTTAACGTTCATTTATTAAACAAACACGAACGAACTTCCTCCCGAACAGTTCACGAACTATTCGCTGAATGTTCAGTTTATTTGCAGCCATATTTGGGACCATTTCCTTAATTCTGTCAAATCGCAGGTACCATTTATGTACACTAGTTGTGTTTATTTTAACTTGTCAAAAAATAACATAGTTAAGAGATTCATAAAACAGGTACCATCTATGAGGACGTGTTTATTGATTGACTTCAGAAAATTCAGTTAAGAGATTCATAAAATTTTAACTCCTTCTCTACAGTAAATAATGTTTACTGATATCACACACATAATGTTAAATAGAGAACAAAAAATACCTCTTTTTCTTCCAGCAGAAGACCAACCTCAGCATCTTTTCCCAGCAAGATCCAATCTTTCAATTGCATATCCACATAGGAAATAATTAATTCTTCCTTAAGCTTTTCGAAAACATTTGACATGTGAACTTTCTCGTTCTCAAGATCAATATTTTTTGCGGCTTCTGAACATCTTAACTTTTCATCTTTGTCATTGATCACTTCGTTTTGGTGGCTAATTTCCATCTTCATTGCTTCATTTTCAGACACCAGTTTGTTAATCATTAAATTGGCTTCTTTCTCGTTCTCAAGATCAATATTTTTTGCGGCTTCTGAACATCTTAACTTTTCATCTTTGTCATTAATCACTTCGTTTTGGTGGCTAATTTCCATCTTCATTGCTTCATTTTCAGACACCAGTTTGTTAATCATTAAATTGGCTTCTTTAATGTTGTGTTGAATTTCTGCAAATTTATCAAGATAGCAACACGATTCCACATCTTGTTGTGCTGCATTTGTTTTTGCATCCACAAGTTCAACCTCATATAGCTATGCAATTAAAAAATATAGTTAGTTACAAACAATAAACGAGTAGTAAGTGAGTGTTTCATTCATTTTAAATTGACTATATTCTTGGTAGATTCAAAGTCTATGCAGTTACTATCGCCGATATATGGGTTATCGGTCCCCTGGTAAAATATCGATCAGAATATCGGGACCCATATATTGCCGATATTTTGCTTCCTTAATATCGGTTATCTCGCCGATATATCGGTTATTGGTCCCCTGGTAAAATATCGGTCAGAATATCGGGACCCATATATTGCCGATATTTTGCTTCCTTAATATCGGTTATCTCGCCGATATATCGGTGAAAGCACATATTCAATACTAACATATCAATAGACAATAAATTACCACTTATTTGTGTTTACACATCATATAAAGAAACTAACATATCAACCAACATTTGATCTCAGGGTGCTGATATAATGATTGTGATAAATATTATATTGACACTTTTGATTAGATCATGTTCCTTAATATCGGTGAAAGCACATATTCAATACTAACATATCAATAGACAATAAATTACCACTTATTTGTGTTTACACATCATATAAAGAAACTAACATATCAACCAACATTTGATCTCAAGGTGCTGATATAATGTTTGTGATAAATATTATATTGACACTTTTGATTAGATCATGTTTCTAATACAAAATATTGACACTTTTGATGTTACTATTAAAAATATATAGATTTTCATGTTTTAAGTTAAACTTATGCATTATATCTCAAATATCGGTCCTTGACCCATATCCGATTTTTTACCGCATTAACTGCTTAGTTCAAAGTTACAAGTTAAGGTTGCTTATTTCATTTAACTCCAATCATTGGGAAGAAAAAAAATAGAAAATTTGGATTTACCTTTCTTTGCTCTTCCATTAGAATTATGATAGAATTCTTTTCATTTAACTCCGATAATAATCTATCGATTTCTTCATCTTTTCTAACGCAATCTTTTTGGTGTGCTTCCGACATTACCAAAATCGCCCCTCTTAACGACCTCAACATAGTCTCCATTTCATTTCCTCTTACTTTTGCATCCTCTAAACACGTGTTAAGTTCATCGATCCTCAATTCTTTTTCAGAGATTTTTCTTGCAATAGTTTGTAGATTCTCAAATACCCGAGTTTCTTTCCCGTGACCAATGAAGTTCGAGGCATCATCAAGCGCATTGTGCCCCACTGTAAGAACCTCTTCCATCTTTTTGGTCAAAAAGTCAAACTCCTCGGATAAACCGTCAAAGTTTCTGTCTTTCTCTTCACACTTCTCTCTTAGAAGTGTCAATTCTTGTCGGGTCTCATTTTGTTTTAAGATACTTGTTTCGTATGCTTTTGTTATTGCTGAAACCTTTTCTCCGGTTTCCCTATGGATTAATCGTTCTTCCTCGAGAATACTTTTGAGAAATTCTAGCTCGAAATGTAAACTCACTATTTCTTCAGGGTATTTTCTAAATATTTCTTTTTTTTCCTGAACCGTATGAGATGACTGATCTTCGATTGAAGAACATTTGGATACCGATTCCTGAAAAAAGAATTGAAATGTTATTTTTTAAGACTAAATGAGTTACATAATGCAAACCATAGGAACCGTTCGTGTACATTTGGAAAGCTATGGACCAAATCCAAAAAATTGGAAAACCATAGGGACCATCTGTGTATTTTACTCTTTTTTGAATGACTAACATAAGACCTCAATGCCACCACACAAACATAACTAACAAGTAACCGAATATACCTTCGAGACCTCAACGTCACTATCTTGATCATTCAGTGAAGATTTTTGCCTTTCTAATAATGCATTTAGATCGGAAATATCCCTGTAGAAATGAAGAACCGTTAAATAAACAAGATAAAAAATAAAAACAAGACATAAATTGGTAGTCTTATCATATGCAGTTAATATTGGTTATCGGTACAGATAATATCGGCAATGTTGACCGAAATATCACTGATATTTGACCGATGTATCTTTAAATTGTTAGTGTTAAATTGCTATATATATCTAGAAAAAGTATATCTTACAATATGCCTTAACGTACGCTGCGTACGCGATGGCAAAATCGCACGTTATGTTACAAAAAATGAAAATCGCATGTTTCAAAAAACCCAAAAATCGCATGTACATAAAAAAAGGGAAATCCGCATGTTCAATAAAAACTCAAAATCGCATGTACAGAAAAAAACTGAAATCGCATGTAAAAAAAATGAAAGTCGCATGTTATAAACCAAATTTCGCATGTTGATACTGAATCTCGTACTCAGTGCACGTTAAGGCATTTTGTACAATAACCGGCCTCTATATAAATAAAAAAATAAAATAAAAAAAAATAAACTCTGCACGATATTATAAATTAATGATGTCCGATATTTTAGCGCATTAACTGCATAGGTCTTAACGGGAACATGTTATGTTACCTGCAGAGTTTTGCATTTTTCTCTAGGCAAGAATTCAGGTTATCCCTGCACTTCTCTAACTCTTCTTGACTCTTTATTAACTAAAATCAAATTAGAAAAACATCAAACAAACGTACAAACTCATGAGAGATAATTATAAATGGAATAATGTACTTAAGAAGGCAAAACAACCTCCGATTGAAGAGAATCGATTCGTTTTTTGTCTTCTGCAGCTTCCTGGTGTCATTTGCAAAGAATTTATTTAAGTTTTTATTAAATGATTGGTAAATATGAGAAGTGATAATACCTGATCACCAAATATTACCTTTTCTGTACTCAGATTCATATGATTATGTTCATCAAGTAAGAGAGCCAACTGTCAGATAAATTAAACAAAAAATTATCTATGAAATTAAAAAATTGAAATCTTTTGGTGTGCTACAGAAATTAACATAGATAATAGTATAATACCTGATCTCGCAATTCGGATACCTCAGCCAACAACATTTCTCTCTCACCTTCTTTATAAAAATCTTGAAATCTAAAAAAATATTTCACATCACATGATAAAACGCTGTTGAACTTTAGTTGTTGAAAATCAGGCTACAAACGAACCGAACTTTCAGCGAACAATTCATTAACCGTTTGCCGGGAAGTTCGTTTGTGTTCATTCGTTTAGTTAAATGAATAAATATGAACGGAGGCCGCGTTCGTTACTTTATGTTCGTTCACGCTTGTTTGTATTCACTACCTAAAATTAACGAACGAATAGGAACACGTTCATTTAATGAACGAACACAAACAGAAAAACTCGTTCGATAAGTGTCCATGAACTGTTCATGAACACATGTAATTATGTATTTCCTTAACCAACGTGTTCGTGTTTGTTCGTGTTTGTTCGGTTCGTTTGCAGCCCTAGTGAAAAGTGCAGAAAACAGAAATTTTAATCTACCTTTTAAGTTGTTCAAGAAGCCGAATATTTTCGACAGCAAATTGTGTTACTTCAGGATTCTTATCAACTTTTGCACGAAGAATTTTGATTTCTTCGGTGAGTGTGTTGTTTTCTTCGATAAGATAAGAATCTGCTGATATCATTCCAGAAAAGACCGACTCCATCTTCTGAATTTTGTCTTCCCGAAACTTTAGCATCATTTTTGTGCACCTATTTTCCTCCTCCCTTTGACGAACCAAACAGTTTAACTGTTCGATTTCTGCTTCAAGTTGTTTAATACAGTTTTCCGTTGATTTTTCTCTCCTTAACGCTCCGTTTAATGAACTCTCCAAGGATTTCAACTAAAATAACAAAGTAACAAAAAAAAAGTAAATCATTACACTAAACTGACAAAAAAAAGTAAAATGTCATTTTCGTCTTGAGGTTTGATCAGTTTTGGAACTTTCATCCAAAGGTTTGTTTTTTCACAGTCGGATCTAAAAGGTTTGAAATCTTGTCATTTTCATCTGGCTCGTTAACTTCATCCACTTTTCTTCGTTAAGTCAGGGGTATTTGCGTCTTTTGTTAACTTAAAGGGCAATTCGGTCTAACGGATTTGGTCAGGGGTATTTTAAGTGCTTGTATATAAAGTGAAAAAGACCGAATTGCCCTTTATTAACAAGAAAGACGAAAATACCCTTGACTTATAGGAGAAAAATGACAGAGTTAAAGAGCGGATGAAAATGACAAAAGTTGCAAAACTGACCGAACCTCACGGACAAAAAATGACATTTTACTCTTAAAAAAACTTAACATACCACAACCATTGATTGCTAGTACGTACCTGGTTACATGAAACCCGTAGAACTTTGTCATCGTCTCCATATGAGCTTGCATTGCTACAATTCTCGTCTTTCGAACTAAATGTTAGAGATCTCGATGTATTCTGCCGTTTAAGGATAGCAAGTTCCTCCTAAACCAATAAAAACTGTACATTACAGTTCTTTTTAATTATTATTATTATCTTTCTCGTTTCTGTTTTATGAAGAATTTACCTTGAGAAGTCGTATCTGGTGTTGAAGTGCCACTACATCTCCCGATGCATCTTCGTTTATCACAGCCTTTGTAATGACAATGAAACAGAAAATTATAGTTTCTGAACATATGAAATACTTAAAACATAAAGAGACTTTCTTACATTGTTCTGAATAAGCTTTGCACGCTGAGCGAATTTTAAAGTGTTCAAGGTCTCAGTAGCAGAACTGGAAACAGAAAGCGATATTAATTTTAATTTACGGTTAAATTGTATCTTCAAGTAAGTTCCGAAAAATGAAATATACCTTATTGAAGGGCTAACGTTAGCGATTATCATTGTTTTCGAGTTCCCACCCAACGAATCCTGTGTCACACATTTGTAACAAATAAATAAATAAATAAATAAAATGAAATTTTCATAAACTCAAGTTAGAGTATTTAAGCACCTGAAGAAGAAAAGTGAGCCTGGAATCTCAATATGGAACATGTCTTGTTCTTGAGTTAGCACCGTCAACTAGAACCATAATTACATGACTGTACATAAAAAAAAATATTAAAAAGAACATTAAAGTTTAAAAGAAAATTAAAGAAAAAATAAAACTAAGCAGGCTCAAATTTAAAAAACAAATGTCATTTTGGTTGATCTTTTAAGTTAGCCAGTATTCCAGGTGACATGTCAGCACCACATAAGCTTGAAAAAAGTCAACATGGTCAAAGTTATTGACTACCACATTGCACTGAAAACAGGCATAAAATTTTAAAAACAAATGTCATTTTGGTTGATCTACTAAGTTAGCCAGTTTTCCAGGTGACATGTCATCACCACATGAGGTAGAAAAAAAGTTAACATGATCAAAGTTACGGATTAATCGAATTGTCAACTGCCAAATCACCATTTTGACCAGGTAACAGGTCAGGTTGCTTAAAATAATTTTTTTGATAAGCTATACAAAATTACTGAAACAAATTATGTTACCTGAAACAAGAATTAGATAATTTGCGTAAAATACACGAAAAGACAATTGGTAATAAAATGTTCATACCCGAGTGTGGATAGTGACTTATTTATATTTGCAGCTTCTTTTAATCGTTCACCTTCAGCACCAGAAGTTTTTTGTCTGTTAAGAGAAAACCAAATACTTCTAATTTTGAAAACAAAACCAAGACAATGCGGGAAAAACACACATAATATTATATACATTCAGCACCTTTCTGAACCAGCTAAATCAACAAGATTTAGCCTTGCAAATCTTAGGTTAGACGTTGAATCTTTTTCCCACCTACTTTCAATAACACATGTAAAAACACTGTGTGAACGACTGCTTTCTCTATTCATATTGGTAGCAGCAACTCTCCTATTTGCAGAACCCTAAATAAAGAATATTGAAACACACTCATTGTCTTGAAGTTGCGTTTTCAAGCGGTTTTAATAAGCAAACCCAAACACTACTTTAAAAATGCGTAATAAATCATAGTATACCTGACTTAGAAGCTTAAGAATATCACCCACACAATGAACTTCATATTCTGTAAGGTTTTCAACGTATACGCCCTTTTTAACATCTTCTCGCAGCTAAAAGAAAAACAATAGCCGAATATTACTACACTGTTATTAAAAAATATCATAAAAGGCATAACTTACTTGCAAATTTGTAGATGAAGGATCAAGGAGATCGGTTATTTGTTCATTGTATATCTCCAAAAAAGAACACTTGCAGTTGTACTCAAGTCTTTCATCCTTTCGACTTTCCTCTTCCTGTACACATAATTGTGAAAATGCATATTTAAACCACTTATAATGGCGTAGCTAAGAAAATAGTATTCGAGTTCGACATTATGTTATAAATTTATACCGCAATAATTCTAGCAAATAAGAATTCAAAGATCCTTGGTGTCATTCCTCGATTTGGGCTAGGTTTTATTTCAAGATCATTTGCTTCACCAAGCATGGTGTGTGTCTTCCCACTTCCAGTCTGCAATAGATACATATGTACATTATATATAATGGGATAAGAAGTTTTGATAAGCAAGTGAGCAACCCCGAACACGTTAAATACGTATGTTACCTGCCCGTACGCAAACATACAACTGTTGTAACCAGACAAGCAATTCTCCACCATTGGTTGACCAACCGTCTTAAAAAGGGCTTCCTGGTCAATTGTTTCACACGCAACATGATCGAATGTAAACCGTGCTTCTGGTTGTGCAACCCATGTTAAGGATTGCGCACTTTCTTGCTTTAAACACCTACTGTAACCTTGTGAACTGATTTCCATACCGTTTAGTGGCCGAATTCGAATCAAAACCTAATAAATATATTATACCCATAAGCAAACGCTATAAGATTAAACCACTTAGGGAGTGTTAAAATTGCTTACTTAAAAAACCTCAAACACTTATGTACACAATTTCAGAAAAAAAAAAAAAAGAAAAAGAAAAAAACTTACTTGAACATTATGATCCATCCAGAAAGATGGATCTTCTCTAAGATCAAAATGAGGAACGTCAACCGTATTTACAGGCGCGCACGCATTGAACGCTACAGGAATCCCTTTAGACAACGCGGTAAAGTTGCCGATCCGAACCCCTCCATTGACAGGAGGCCTAGAACTACCTCCATAAACCAACCCTACACTTGGAGGCTTACCAACACTTTTCGTAGGCGTAGTATGCGTAGAATTACCCTCCGTAAAACACGAAGCAGCTCTCGTAATCTTACACGCTTTCGGCGTATTCCCATTCCCAAATCTCCCCTCGTCTCTCGAATCCTGTCCCCACCCGTACCGATTCCTACCCAAACCCCCTTGCTTTTCCGGAGTTTTCATCGCGGATTCTGTATACTTAACCTTCGGTTTCGTCGGTGTCCTGTACACTTTGGAGCTTTTGAGCCCTAATTCATAATCAAACTTGCTAGGGTTTTGAACTGGATCTTGAATTGTGTTCAATGGAGCCCTAGATTGATAATCTATGCTCATTCGATTAACCGACGGTTCTCGAATGCTGCTAACATTGACAGGCATGTTTTCGATCTCTTCAAACTTCAAATTTTTGCCCGAATTTCGACGCGATAATTTCGAACAATCTCTCGACATTCTAAACGATTCTACACAACTTTAAACACCTAAAACTAAAACCGATAATCTGTAACAAGGTAAGAAGATAAACGAAACATGATTAATACAAAAAAAAAGTAATGAATAATGTGTAATTGAATGTATGAATGAGAAAACTTACTTAGAAGCTTCAGTAAACCCTAAGTTTCCATATATGGAAAGTAATTAAGTTTAAATGAAGAATCTGTTTTTTTGAAAGCTTTTAGAGTGGGTATTTTGAGATCTGATTTGAAATCAACGGTTGGGATTTGTTGGATTAAATTTGAAATTGGGGGTGTAGGGGTTAACGTCTATGGCGCTTTATTTTATTTCAATTTTGGTGAGGGGTTTTATTTGACAAGATGTGATACATGGAGGGGTAGTTGTGTAAATTGAGAAGGATAATAAAATGTAGCTTGCTAACGGCTATATTTGTCCCGGACGGACATGAACTTGTTTTGTTTTTCTTTCTAGAACATAGTTTGGTTTTGGAATACGTATAATTTCATGTTTTATAGGAATTAGATTCTTGTACGATTTTGTTTATATAGTTTTTTTTCTACATCATGTTAGTAATTTTTCACAAATGTTTTTTTATAGAATATATTAATGAAATGTTCAATAATTAATTTCTAAAATGTGATTCATCCTAGGAATCTCTTAATTTGGGTTTATATTTTTAAAAGATTTGACACGTTTGATAAGACACATGTCATGAAGTTACTCAATAAAAATCCAACACTTATCTATGTTAAAATGTGCATCTACATTTTATATTGTTATAAGTTAATACTTAAGAATATACTTAATACTTGTCTCTGTTTTCTCATGTTACTGGACAATCGGACATGTTGGAGCACAATTGGACTTCTATATGGACTATTGGGCTACTTGGATTAATTGAGCTTACTTGGACTGAAGAGAAGGTAGAAGACAGAAGACCTGCCTGGTTGGTTGTTATAACCACTCATTCGTCCAGGTTTACCGGATATTACTTAAAGACCCGGGTCACTATAAGGTAGTGTTTGGTATGCAGGAATAGGAGGTGGAATGGAATGAACTATTACGAGGGAATGAAAAAAAGTGTGTTTGGTTGGTCAACGTAATGGAATCACTCATTCCATAAGTCATTCCATTCCCTCAAATTCATTATATCCACTCCCCCTGTTTTTTTTTTCCATTCCATTCATTCTCTCACCCTACGTCACAAACACCGTGTAAGATTAAATATGTTATGTATTAATATTTAATCTATAGTCATTATAATCATTTACATAATATAGATCAAAATATATAATGACCTATTAAATAATTAGTTGGTAATTGTTGATGGACCATATTACCCTTATTAACTAATTAGGTTTCCTCTTGGGTGCTTATATAAGGAGAATTATGTGGAGGTTAAAGGGTTACTCAGTTACACAATTAGACACACCCATTAGTCATAACATCATAATTTTCGACCTCCTCTCCTAGCCGATACCCTTTCGGTTTTCTAAGTCCCCATCATCAGTCAGCACCCTAAGGAGGAACCAGATCACGATGACAAGCATGTCGAACTCCATTACTGGATTCTCCACTGCACTATCTGCTGTAACAGGTACGTTTTACTGTTTTCCCTCATGAATAAACAGAACTGAACCAACATGTGGTATCAGAGCATATGTTGATTAGTCAGTTCTGTTTTGTATCCGTAAATCTGTAATAAAACAGGAAAACAGGTTTGAAAACCATAATTAAAATTCGTTTTTTCATCATCCGAAATCATTATTATTCGATTTCTGTCATCCGGAATGGCATCTCGGATGACATGGGCTCATTCTTATGTTACTGTTCCGAAATCTGCATGTTCAAAATATGTTTCTAATGTGTAATTGTGTAAAATAATTCCAGATTTCGGATGAATGTTTGAGTAATTTTATTTAGGGTTCATCATATGTTCATAATGAAATTCGAAAAAAATTCCCTTATTTTGGAATATAATTTGGATCATTGGGTGTTTCCATTGTTTTGATCTATTTTATTTAGTAAAGTTTTCGAAATTCTGTTATGAGATAAACGGATAATATTTTCGAAATATTTTGATATATTTAGATCAGCATTAAAATTGGAAAATTTGATCCCATGATCCCTAAGTTTTCGAATTTCAAACTTATCACAATTAACTGCCAAAATTAAGGATTTAACTACTTGCAGAACACATTTCGGATGATCATTACGGATGATCATTCCGGATGAACATTGTTCACCCATTACGGATCAGCAACTGACTGATCATTCCGGATGAACACTTGTTCGCCTATTACGGATCAGCAAATAAGCATTTCGGACTAAGCATTACGGATGATCAAAAGGACTGACCATTTCGGATGAATTTCGGACTAAGCATTATCATCCGAAATCATCCGAAATGCATCACGGATCATCAAGAACTGACTATTTCGGATAAATTTCAGACTAAGCATCATCATCCGAAATCATCCGAAATCATCCGAAATGACTAGACTTACGCATCTGTCATCCGAAATCATGAGTGTTCATAAATTTTAGCAGTTAATGTGAGCTGAAATTTTTTTCGGGGCTCCGCCCCAAACCCCGGGCGGGGGCACGCTGTCCCCGCAACCCCCAGCGAACTCACCGCGGAGTTCGATCCGCGCTAACGGGTGGTTTGCTATTAAATAATTGGTTTTGTAATTACTTAGTTAATTAATCAGAATCAGATAATGTTTTACAAAACCAGAATGGCTTCACTTGAATGAGTTTTTTTGATATATCATTTCTGGCCAAAGCTGACTTGATACATCTACTTATCGTTCAAGTATTACGAAAGCTATGTTGTGTGTGCATCATAAGCATGAATGTCTTAATTTCTGGCCAAAGCTGATTTAATTTATTCATAGATGGCATACTCAACAAGTGCATAACTAAAGTGATTGTTTCAATTTCTGGCCAAAGCTGATTTGTTACAACCACTTTGCACATATGCTTAAATGATTACACTTCTGGCCAAAGCTGTTTTGTCTTCGTTTAAGTAGAATTTTTTAGCTAAGTCTATTATTTTGATGTTAGTAATAGACAATATCACAGCTTCATAATGTAAAATGGTCATTATTTATGCCTGCCTTAGTTTAACGTGCCCATAGATCACATTAGGACTTCTTCCTTAGTATCATAACTTGCTCATCTTATTTCCACTATCAGCACCCAACTGCGGGATTCCACCTTTGACTGGTGATAACTTTGCTGCATGGAAGGATGCTCTCATGCTTACTCTTGGGCTGCTAGACTTTGATTATGCTCTAAGAGAGAATAAGCCAGCGGATCTTACCACTCAAAGTACTGCTGCTGAGCAGTTGACTCATGATAAGTGGACTAGGTGTAACCGCATGTCTCTCATGTTTATGAAGCAGTCCATCAGCAATGCAATCAGAGGAGCTATTCCTGATTCTGAAGATGCTAAAACCTACTTGGAACATGTGGAGGCGCAGTTCAAAGGGACGTCTAAAGCACACGCTAGTACTCTTATTCTCAAGCTGGTGACAACTAAGTATGATGGGAGGAGCGGCATTCGCGAGCACATCATGATGATGAATGACATGGCCAATAAGCTGAAGGGGCTGGAAATGGAAATCAGTGATGGTTTCCTTGTTCATTTCATCATTACTTCGCTTCCTTCGTCCTTTGAAGCATTCAAGATCAATTACAACACTCAGAAGGATAAATGGACGATGAGTGAGCTGGTCGCTATGTGCATACAGGAGGAAGAGCGTATGAGGATGGATCGTCATACTGATGTTGCAAACTTCACTACCTCCAACTCTAAGAAAAGGAAGAACAATTATCAGAGGAAGGATGCTTCAAAAGTCCAAAGGCCTAATCCTAATCCTAATACAAGTGCACCTTCCAGCTCTAAGAACTCCTTAGGTAGTATCCGCTGCAAGTTCTGTAAAAAGACAGGACACATGCAGAAGGAATGCCCTGATTTTAAGGAGTGGCTGGCTAAGAAAGGTAACGATTATTTTATGATACTTGAGTCCTATAATTTAAGTGTTCCTGCTAATTCTTGGTGGTTTGATTCTGGTTCTATGGTTCATGTTACCAATTCAACTCAGGGATTCCTTTCAATCCGGAAGCTGGAAAGAAACCAAAGAACGCTTAAGGTTGGGGATGATCGAGAATTAGAAGTGAAGGCCATTGGAACATTACAATTAGTTATGAAAACTGGTTTATGTATTAAACTTTATGATACCTTATATGTTCCTGAGGTAACTCGGAACCTTGTATCAGGACCAAAGTTGGACATGGACGGTTTTATTGTTTCCCATGGTCATCGCAAACTCTCTATCCTCTATGATTCTGTTCTTTATGGTACTGGTATTCTGGATGGTGGTCTCTATAGATTAGAACTAGAAGATAACTTTTCCAAATCCTTGTTGTCATATAACATTAATGAATCACTCACAAAGATGGAGGAGAAACGAGACTTAGAAACTTCATCCATGTTGTGGCATCAGCGTTTAGGCCACATTTCAAAAAAACGATTAAATCGTCTTGTAAAGGATGAAGTCTTACCTCCTCTTGATTTCTTTGATTTTGGAACATGTGTCAAATGTCTTAAAGGTAAAATGACATTAGCGAATAAGAAAGGTGCCACTAGGAGCTCTAATTTATTAGAACTCATTCACACTGACATTAGTGGTCCCTACCAAATCGCCGGCATAATAGGACATACTTCATTTATCATTTTTATTGATGATTATTCTCGTTACATGTACTTGTATCTTATTAAGGAGAAATCTGAATCCCTAACAACTTTTAAAGATTATAAGGCTGAAGTTGAAAAGCAATTAGATCGTCAGATTAAAGTTGTGAGATCAGATAGAGGCGGTGAATATTATGGAAGACATACTGATGTGGGTCAAGCTCCTGGTCCATTTTATGAGTTTTGTAAGGGCCAGGGGATTATGAACCAATACACCATGCCTGGTACACCTCAGCAGAACGATGTGGCTGAAAGAAGAAACCGTACCCTTATGAACATGGTGCGCAGTATGTTAGCCAACACTAATTTACCATTATTCCTCTGGACTGAAGCGTTAAAAGCAGCTGTTCATATACTCAATAGAGTTCCTTCTAAGTCTGTCCCTAAAACTCCTTATGAACTTTGGACAGGAAGGAAACCGAGTCTTAAATATATGAAAGTATGGGGCTGCATTGCTGAAGCAAAACTTTACAATCCTTTCCTAAGGAAACTTGACCCTAAAACAGTTACCTGTTTCTTTATCGGGTATCCTGAGAATTCAAAGGGTTATCGTTTCTATTGTCCTTCTCATGTCACCCGTATTGTTGAAACCAAGCGTGCTGCGTTCCTGGAGGATTTCAAGGTCAGTGGGAGCAGTACCAACCCTTATGAAGAATTGCAAGAAGTACAAGACGCGGGGGGGAGAGACTCGTCGCTTACCATTACTCCGATTACTCCTCTTGTACCCAATGCAACTACTGCACCTGAAGCTACTGCACCAACTCCAAATTTACCTCTACAATCAGAACCCATTATATCTCATGACGAAGGCACATCAAACGCTCAAAACCAAGACAACTCTGAACCCGATAATCCACTCAGGAGGTCATCTAGGCAAAGAAGGCCTACTAATTGGGATGATTATGTTACCTACCTGACTGAAATGGATCCTGGAAAGCTCAATGATCCTATCTCTTACAATGAAGCCATTAGCAGTGATCAGTCTTCTGAATGGAATAAAGCGATGATTGATAAGCTTGAATCCATGAAGAAAAATGACGTTTGGGATTTGGTAGAATTACCCAACGGAGCCAAACCCGTAGGATGTAAATGGGTATTCAAAACAAAACTGGATCCGAATGGGAACGTTGAACGCTACAAAGCGAGATTGGTTGCAAAGGGCTACACTCAGAAAGAGGGAATTGATTATCAAGAGACGTTTTCACCTGTCTCTCGTAAAGATTCATTAAGGATCGTCATGGCCCTAGTAGCTCATTTTGATTTAGAGTTACATCAGATGGACGTTAAAACCGCTTTCCTTAACGGAGATTTGGATGAAGATGTTTACATGAAACAACCTGAAGGCTTTAAACCTGAAGGTGAGGAGCATCTAGTCTGTAAGCTGAAGAAATCCATTTACGGGTTAAAACAAGCATCACGTCAATGGTACCTCAAGTTTGATGAAGTCATGAAGAAACAAGGTTTTATGAAAATCAAGTGGATCAATGCACCTACCTCAAGATGAGTGGGAGCAACTTTACTATTCTTGTCCTTTACGTAGATGATATTCTATTGGCAAGTAATAGTTTAGACATGTTGCATGAGTCGAAGCGGTTACTCTCGCATAACTTCGACATGAAGGATCTTGGAGATGCGTCTTACGTCATTGGCATCGAAATTCACCGAGATAGACACAAAGGGATCTTAGGATTGTCCCAGAAGGCTTACATTGATCGTGTCCTTACACGATATAACATGCAATAGTGCAAACCCTCTGTCGCTCCAGTAGTTAAGGGAGATGTTTTCGGTTCATTCCAGTGTCCGACAACAGAGGTTGAGAAGGAGCAAATGAGCCAGATACCTTACGCGTCAGTAGTCGGGAGCCTGATGTATGCTCAAGTCTGTACTCGCCCAGATATCGCTTATATTGCTGGAATGCTAGGCCGTTATCAGACTAATCCTGGCCTAGATCACTGGAAAGCAGCTAAGAAGGTACTTCGATATCTGCAAGGGACGAAAGACTATAAGCTGACGTATAGAAGAAGTGATCATTTAGAAGTGGTGGGCTATTCTGATTCTGACTTTGCAAAATGCAAAGATGACAAGAAATCCACTTCGGGCTATATCTTTATGTTAGCTGGCGGCCCTATCTCATGGAAGAGTCATAAACAACAGTTGACCACAACTTCCACAATGATGGCAGAGTACATTGCTGTTTATAACGCAACCTGTCATGGAATGTTGCTTAGAAATCTGATCACTGGACTCAAAATCGTTAATTCCATTTCTAGACCATTGAAGCTTTACTGTGATAATTCAGCTGCCGTTAGTTTCTCGAACGGTAACAGTTCGACTGGAGCTGGTTTATATCTCGATACAAAATATCTGTTCGTACGAGAACGAGTTGAGGAAAATAATCTTTGTATCGAGTATATTAGTACTAAGGATATGCTTGCGGATCCGATGACTAAAGGTCTCCCTCCTAAGGTTTATGAAGAACATGTTCGGAATATGGGATTTAGTAAAGACCTTATTTAAGCATATTGTACTAGCTTATGTTTTATGTTAATGAAATTTCCTCAGTGTGATTTTGTATGTCTTTTAGAATATGTTCAACCGGTATAATGGCATATTGACAAATAAAGTTACAAATCAAACAAAGGGCTTATGCGTATTTTGATCATAACGATTAGGTTTTAAATTAAGGCTATAGTATGATTAATGGGGGTCCTGAGTCGCATAATGATTCAACGGCTGTATTTCTCTGCTATAGTACTTGTTTAAGGCTAAAATGAGTGTTAACTCCTGATCAGGCTTATCTAATACTCATAGTAAATGATTACTCGGCTAAGTGGGAGAATGTAAGATTAAATATGTTATGTATTAATATTTAATCTATAGCCATTATAATCATTTACATAATATAGATCAATATATATAATGACCTATTAAATAATTAGTTGGTAATTGTTGATGGACCATATTACCCTTATTAACTAATTAGGTTTCCTCTTGGGTGCTTATATAAGGAGAATTATGTGGAGGTTAAAGGGTTACTCAGTTACACAATTAGACACACCCATTAGTCATAACATCATAATTTTCGACCTCCTCTCCTAGCCGATACCCTTTCGGTTTTCTAAGTCCCCATCATCAGTCAGCACCCTAAGGAGGAACCAGATCACGATGACAAGCATGTCGAACTCCATTACTGGATTCTCCACTGCACTATCTATTGTAACAGGTACGTTTTACTGTTTTCCCTCATGAATAAACAGAACTGAACCAACATACCGCCCATCACTACCACCATCTGCCACCACCACCACTTGCCATCGTCACCACCCGCTACCAACCTCCGCCGACCACCACCACCACCACCGTCCTCCGCCGCCACCGCCGCCCGTCGCCACCGCCATTGACTACCATCGCTGCCACCCGCCATCGCAGACCACCACCATCACCACCCCGACCACTACCGCCACCCTCTGCCGACCACCACCACCATCCTCTATTACCACCATCCGCTACCGTCGACCACCACCACCTACCGTCGCTGCCGCCGCCACCACCCGCCACCGGTGACCACCACCACACTGACTACTACTGCCGCCCTCCGCCGACCACCACCACCATCTTCCGCAGCCATCACTCGCTACCGTCGACCACCACCACCCACCGTCATCGCCACGACCACCACCCGTTGGCACCACCATCACCGCCACCCGCCACGGTAGACCACCGCCAACCCCGACCATCGTCGCCGCCACCACTAACAATTGTCACCCACCGACCACCGCCACTAGCCGCCACCGATCACCGCCACCACCCATCGTCGATTTAGTTCATTCCTCTTTTCTTACCTACCAAACAACACAAGGTAATGATTTATTCCTGTCCTGCATGGTAACCAAACAAAACTATGGAATGTAATGATCCATTTCATTCCTTTGTCCATTCCATTACCTCGTCCATTCCATTCCCTCATCTATTCCATTACGCCATACCAAACAGACCCTAAATATGTGTACTCGGGTACTGTTACACCTAACTTGATCATTCTTTGCATTATTGTCCTCTCTCTCTATTTTAGCGATTAGGGTTTCTTCTGTGAATCTCCCTGGTTCACAGAATAATGTGCTTGTATTTGTCATTTACAGATTATCACATAGATAATCTGCTATAGAGTGTTGAGTGTCTTGTGTCAATTGATCAGTTCGTAGAATTCTGTATTGTCAAAACAACAGGTATCAAGAACAATTGTACCCAAACCAAATAGCAAATTAGAACCTAATAGTCCTTTATACTTACATGCTAGTGATTGTAATTCTTTGACTATTGTTAGTGTAAAACTTAAAGGGACAGAAAACTATAGAGTGTGGGCTAATGCTATGAGTTTGGCTTTAAGGGTTAAAAACAAAATAGGCTTTATTGATGGAACTTTTGTTAAACCTAAGGGTAATGCAGTTCTTGAAACTCAGTGGGAAAGATGTAACTATGTGGTTCTTACCTGGATACTTAAATCTGTGTCTGAAGAACTTTATTTGGGTCATGTGTATTCTAAGTCTGCTTCTGAAGTTTAGAAAGAACTTAGGGATACCAAATCTTGCAAATTCATGTGTGTACGTGTATCAGAAGATTAACTCTTTTAGTCAATCTGGTTTGTCTGTTGCTGAGTATTATCATAAGTTGAATATTATGTGGAAGAAGTTGGATCAAATCTTGCAAATTCCTATGTGTACGTGTGATGCTTCAACTCAGTTTAATGATTTCAATCATCTGATTAAGCTTATGCAGTTTTTAATGGGTCTTGATAATGTCTATCAATCTGTTAGAACTAGTTTGCTTATTAGAGAGCCTCTTCCAACAATGGAGGAAGCTTTTTCTGTTGCTTCTAGGGAAGAGTCTCATAGACAGTCTAATGGGTCTGTGTCTAATGGTAAAACTGTTGGGTTGTTTGCTAAAACTGATATAGACAATAAGAAGAAAGTTGTTAAAAATCAAAATCAAAGTGTAAAATGCTCTCATTGTAATAAAACTGGGCACTCTGTTGATAAGTGTTTTGAACTAATTGGATATCCCTCTTGGATGAGACCATCAATAGGGAATCAAGGAAAGAAAACTAGTAATAATGTGAGTATTGATGAGTCTAATGTGCTTATTACTGTGTTGACTTCTGATCAATTGTCTAAGTTGTTGAGTTTAGTGAAAGACAAGTCATCTGAAAACATCTCAAAGCTGCAATGTTTTAGGTGGGATTTTTTGTTCTACAATTTTTTGCAAATCTATATATTCCTTTGGTCATAATGATGGGAAGGGATCTGGTTGGATAATTAATTTAGGGGCTAAAAATCATATGGTAAAATCTGAAAAAGATTTAACTGATTTTGTAGACATATCTAATATAAAAATAGAAGTTAAGCATCCAAATGGAACTAGTGCGTATGTAACTAAAATTGGTTCTTTAAAACATGCTGATGGTGTGGTTTTATATGATGTGATTGTAGTTCCCGAATACCGTGTTAATCTTATTTCTGTGCATAAGTTGACTAGAGACAATAAGTTGTATATTGGCTTTGATGAGAATAAGTGTTATATACAGGACTTGTTAACCAAGAAAGTCCTAGTGACTGGTAATCAACTTGAAGGTTTATATATGTGTGGAGCTTCTATTGTTTCTAATAAGGTGTGTAGTGTTAGTAATTTTGATTACCAACTATGGCATGCTAGGTTAGGACATCCTACTGATTAGGCTAGTAAATTGTTTAAATATACTTTGAGTGTGTCTTCCTCTGCTGATAATGGTCCTTGTGATGTGTGTCACAGGGCTAAACAACATAGGGAACCTTTTCCTTTAAGTGAACACAAGAGTTCTCAGTTGGGATAACTTATTCATTTGGATGTATGGGGACCTTATAGAGTTACAAGTATGGAAGGTCATAAATATTTTTTGACCATTGTTGATGACCATTCTAGGACTTTTGGATATGTTTAATGAAGAATAAAACAGAAGTGTTTGAGAATATAAAAGATTTTGCTAATATTCTTAAAACTCAATTTGGAAAAACTATAAAATGTTCCAGAAGGATATCAGTCAACTGATATGTCTAAAGTATGCAAATTGAATAAATCTCTTTATGGGTTTAAACAAGCCCCTTGGATGTGGAATGAAAAGTTGGTTAGTGTTCTACTTGTTGTGGGATTTGTTCAAAGTAAATGCGATACATCTTTGTTTGTTAAAAATAAAAATGATGTATTTGTAATTTTGTTAGTTTATGTGGATGATATTGTAGTTACTGGTAACTCTTTGCCTGAAACAGAAAATATGAAAGAAAGTTTAGAAACTAAATTTCTTATCAAAGATCTTGGAATATTACAATATTTTCTTACATGCTAGTGTTTATGGGTTAACCACCTTGATTATACTTGAATTTGACATCACTGAGGGTCCTCAACCTATATGGTCGAGATGTAGTCAACATAGGAAGGAGTTGTCTCAGGTATAGTCAGACTTGAAGTTGTATATGGTGATGCACGGGTGTCTTGAGCATGCCCATGAGTTCTACTAGGCTATTAGGTTCTATTGCCCCACCAGGTTCAACACATGAAACAAGAACATTAAACGATGTTGATGCATCAATATAACACGTGAAGAGGTCAATGTTCTTAAGATCTGACTTTGTTACATCGTACGATTTGGATAAAATCAAATAGAAAGGAATATGCTCAAGGAAGATAACAAACCTCACATATACAACTTCTTAGTAATAGGATCAAAACAACGATATCATTTTTGTGCAGCACCATAACCTTTTGAACCACTGGCATAACCTAACAATACACATAATGCTTATTTATTTGACAATTTGTCTCGTTCAACATGAGGACAGAGAATAAAGCAAGGACATCCAGAAACCCTTAATACATCGTAATCTGGGAGTTCGCCATATAGTTTATGAAAATGAAACATCCCATAACTATGAGCAGTAGGAATCCGATTAATCACATGTTGGGCAGTTAGCGGTGCTTCTCTAAAAAACACTAGGAACATCAGCATATAAAAGAAACAAGCGAGCAATTTTCATAAGATGATAATGTTTCCTTTCAGCAACACCATTATGCTTAGGGATGTCGGTACAAGATGCCTGGTGTATTGTACCATTTGATGCAAGTAACTAGTTAAAGCATTGAAGGTATATTCACCCCCTTGATCACACTGAAAGAGCTTTATCACAAATAAATGTTGTGTCTTAACATAGGTTTTAAAGTCTTTGTAACTGCCAAAGAATTCATATTTACGACTCATAAGATACACCTAGGTATAACGAGTATAATGATCTATAAAGGATACTTAATAAATTGACCCTCCCATAATGCAGACTAGTGATGGACCCCAAACATCAGAATGCACAATATCAAAAGGAGCAACATAATGAGAGATATTATTTTTTCAAAAGGCAAAACATAGAATTTAGCAAGTTTTGCAACCGCCACAATCAGAAATATCACAAGTGTTCAATTGACCAAAAGTATCCATAGAAACTAAAAACTCTAAACGAGATGCTGACACATATCCCAAATGAAAATGCCACTGATGAAAATCAAGGGATGAATGACTCAAGCGAAAGGGAGATAAGTCAACACTGGTAGCAGCTTCACCAATTTCTTTGAGACCATCCAAGACTTAAAGTTCACCTACCATACGGCTGGTCCCAATTATCCTTATAGAACGTGAATTAAGTACATAACAAACAAAATCATAAAAGAACACCCAATGACCAGATTTGCACAACTGACTAACCGAAACAAGGGTTAAAGCAAGATTTGGAATACAATAAACTTTAGTGACATAATTATGAGGGGTAACAACAAATCTAACACCCTCTACAATCATTGATGTAGCACTAGCTGACATCACAGGCACAAATGAACGAGATTTCAAAGATACAAAAAGACATATGATGAGATACATCAGAATCCAAAATCCAAAAAGATGATGGAATACCTGAGGTATTAGATGAAGATATTCTTGAATTTAGAAACAATTTGAATTGCTCAAAAAACTAAGGATCTCGAGCAAGCATTGGGACAGAGGTTTCCTTTGTACAAAAATACATGTACATAGGAAAAACTGCTAATGTTTATTGCATTAGAAAACATTAAAATACAAATGAAAGATAACTATACATTATATAGACAGGCTACGAGCTTACTTGCTAACAGGCCAAAGCCCACAATAAACTAAACTTATTTTATTATGCTAACAATCACACGATCAAAGTTAAGATCTGATCAAAATTAGAGATTCTCCTTAACTTGGTATGTATGTTTATTATGTGTTTACAAGTATGATCTGATTTTAGTATGTTGTTCCATTGTTCCATGCAACTTAGTAGCATCGAAATTAGCTCAACATTATTGAAGTACATATTTTAATCAAAATGACAAGTTAATCAGATCGAAAGGTATTCTCGATCCAATGTCAAAATGACTACTTATTAGTTGATAGCACAATAGCGTCTAATCCTTAGCCTAAGAGCTTGCTGATTTAAAGTTTCAAGTTGACCATGTCATTGTTGTTAATACCAACTTTTTTTTAAACCCCTATTGTGTTAGTGTATTTATGTTTTATGTTTAATCACCTTTTTCATTAGTTTTATGTTTAATGGACTATTCAACACCCCTTATTTAAGTTTTCTGTTTTAATCATTCATTTAACTTTCTTTGGTTCAAGTTTATTTGGTGTTCCTAATCATGGTTCTGAAACTACACAATGGAGTGGCGGATCTAAGAACTTCTTTCAGTGGGTTCGTTTTGGTAGATTCTCACTATTTTTTCCAAATCATACAAAGTTCTCACTAGTTTTTTTTTTCAAACCGAGTGGGTTCATGTGAACCCACAAAATAGGGCTGGATCCACCACTAACACAATATGACACATGTTTTAGCTTCCCATAATCATGCAGCCTTTGCCACACTGTCAGGAGAGATTTCCATAAGTCTCTGCCTTTACATTATAATTGTCATACAAATTTTGCTATAGCAAATTTTAATCTTGATGAACATGAAATACAACGATTATGACTATTATTTGTTTGTATTCACATGTGGTGTTAACTGATAATTCGTCTTTCTGTTGTGAGCATAGTGACACACATAACCTAATATTCAAGCCTCACTTGTTGAATCATTATAGGAAGTCTCTTGCCAAAAGGTATTACTGCTTTTACTTTTTAAATATATATTTGCATGTATTGTAGAGTTTAAAGTTTAAACTCACATTGTTTAAATAATAATAATAATAACGATAACGATAACGATAATGATCACAATAACGATAACTATAACTATAACTATAATGATAACAATACCAGTTGCTACTTAAGCTTAGGAAGCAAAAAGATTATTATCCTAAGGTAAACTTTTTAATATTTAAAGTTATGCTTTTCTAACTACTAGCAGATGCCCGCGCGATGGGGCGGGAACGACACATTGTATTGCAATACTCGTTTTTGGTAGTTTTTTATTCATATAATATTTATTGTACCATCATTGTGATAGATATACATCAAAAGCGAAGTAATTGGGTAATCAATTTCATTGTGATGTGCATGGTTCGGTTATTATCCTCAACCGAAGCCGAAACCAAAGTCATCGGTTAGTCTATTTTATTAACCAATTGGTTTTCGTTTAATCACTTCGGTTTATTTGGTTAGATTGATGGTTTTTGGTTTGGTTCATTTAATTCCAGTTAACAGCAAAAACCAAACTTGGGCTAAAACTTTTGCTTAAAAATATATGAAATTGAGGTCAAATACATGAAATGAAAGTATAAATATATGAAATGGAGATATAAAACATGAAATATATGAACTATAGGTATAAAAGCTAGAAATATATGAAAATATGTATGATTCGGTTTAGCTAAGCTAATTTTGGTTAAACGAGAGCACAAAAAAATGATAACCAGTTTTTGGTTAATTCGGTTTTCAGTTTCAGTTAATTCAGTTTTTGGTTGATTTTGGTTTGGTTTCGTCTGTTTTCGTTTTGGTTTAGGTTAACGATTTAGTAATTGCTCACCGATAACCGACTTTGGTTAATACCGGTAGGTGCGCGCGTGATGCGGCGGGAAACACAGACATTGCCACGGTGTGCATTGTTCGGTTGGTTAAATTATTATCCTCAACCGGAATCGAGGTCATCGATTAGTCTATTTTATTAACCAATCCGTTCTTAGTTAATCGATTTGGTTTATTCAGTTAGATTGATGGTTTTTAGTTTGATTCATTAAATTTCGATTAACAACCAAAACTAAACTTGGGCTAAAACTTTTGATTAGAAATACATAAAATTTAGGTATAAATACATAAAATGGATGTATAGGTACTTGAAATGGATGTATAAATACATAAAATGGGGGTATAAATATGAAATACATGAACCGAAGGTATAAAAACTAGAAATATATGAAAATATGAACACTTCGATTCAGTTAATTTTGGTTAAACGAGAGTACAAAAAAATCGATAACCTTTTTTTTGGTTAATTCGGGGTTCAGTAATCAGTTTTCAGTTAATTTGGTTTTTGGTTGATTTCAGTTCGGTTTCTGTTAATGATTCAATTATTATTCACCCTTAGACACTCATGTAACAGATCAAATTTTTTAATTAAAAAACTATAACAATACTATACTCAAATTAAAGAGAATAAAATACTCACTCATATGGTGTAATTTAAAAAAATATATATTAACGTACCAAAAGTTATGAACGTTTAAAAATCGTTGGGGTGGGGGGATTTAGTTTTTTTATAAGGGGATAAAATGTAACTACTAACTAATTATATAATACTCTAATTTTAACATTTCTGTGTAATAGAGGTTGTATCATTAGCTTTGTTTCTTTTTTGTTCAAATGAAGGTTGTACATTCTGCTTAATTGGTGTTTCTTTGAAATCTATAGACACATTGCTTTCTTTACCCATACCCCCAAACTCATACATACACATCTATAGAGAGAGAGTGTGCGAACGACGTCGTATCAGAGAGAGAGAGAGAGAGACCGATGAAAGGGAGAGGAAGCCGGCCACCTCAACACGATGAAGGGGATGATGGCGACGACTTATGTATTCCGACAACCAGATTGGCAGCGATGGCGGATAGGGTCCAGTTTAGGGGTTTTGAAACCAGATCGTGAAGGTGTTGAGGACAACCAATAGTCAAAGAAAACTATTTAAACATGTAGCTGTACATATGGCTTAATTTGTTTTTTGTGCATATTTAAGGTGTACATTTGGTTGTGTTAGTTGTACACTAAAGCTTCTTTTGCAAGCTCTATGTTCCATATAGGTTTTAGAGAGATAATAGACAGTGGAACGACCATCGTTTACGGTGCTGTACCCGACGACGAATGGCGATGATCTTCTTTGGGTAATGGCTACTTTAGGGTTTAAAGATTATATTGAGCCATTAAAGTCATACTTGACAAGATACAGAGAGGTAACAAATTAACTTTTTTAAATAAAAAAAGCATATCATTGATTAATTACTCTTTGTATAAGTAGTTACTAACGGATAAATGTTGGTATGTTGTCATGCTTGTGATCAAATTGCTCATGCAGATAGAGGTTAGTGAGCTTCCGTTGTATATCTTTAATTATAGTAATTAACTGATGTCTGTTTTGAATACAATTAATGATGCACAACCTATCGGTCGCAATTTTTCGTGTATGCGAGTATTTTAACCGGTGATGATGGTAGTTGTTGTGGTTACGGTGGTGGTCAGAATCCACGAAGACCGTCATCACCGTGGCACATAATCCTGTCATTACACCTTCTCTCCCTACGTTAGATAATTTTTTAATTGCTTACTTTGGCCGCCTGTAGAATGTAAACCCTAATTTTGTGGGATGGTTCACGTTACACACATAGTTGGTTTTTTTTCGGTTAGTGGCGGTAAATGGTGGTGGTTTGGTGATGGCAGCCGCCTCCGGCTACACAAAATGATCAGATCCACCGGCGGAACTGGAGGCGGTGATGGTGAATATTGTTTCAGACAGTGGCGGTTTCGGCCGAGGTGGCTTCCTTTGACGACGAAGACGATGAAGATGACTGACAGCCGAGAACCACGAGATGGTATTTCATTTATCTCGATTATCAATATCTTTTCTACTTCTAGATGTGTACTGTACTTTGTAGGTTTGGTCTTCTTAGTGGAAAGTTTGGGTATGCAATGATGTTTGTATATTCTGCTTCTAGGTGTGTACTGTAATTTGTAGGTTTGATATTCTTATTGGATAGTTTGGGAGCTGAATGCTTCATCAGCCCATCGGTACACGTGTCATACTGAAAAGTGAAAACCTAATGTATCATCACTGCTTTCATTTTACTTCCCCACACACAAGGAGACTGATCGGTTGAAAGAGAATTAGGAGAGAGAGGAATCCAAACACACTTCGGCGACCTCCCTCATCGGCGATGGGTGGTGGTTTCTATCCGGATGGTGATGATGACGAACGGTGGTGGTGGTTCGATCAATTGGTGGTTGGAAAAAAAATGGAGGTCGGAGTGGCGGTGGTTGCGGGTGGAGTTTGCGGTGGTGGTGTTTGAGCGTGGAGGGTGCGAACGGTTGTGGTCAAATCGGATGTGGGGTTGTTGCTCTAATAATATCTTAGATCCATTGTTCTCATATCTGTTTCCTCATTTTGTTATCAATTTTGATGCCCTAATTATTTGTGATTATTCGATTGAATGATTTGTTATTCCTGTTTTGATTAGGGTTATGGAAGTATGCATTACAACAGGAACGTACGTTTTTAAGTTCAACATGTGAAGTATTTGATCTTCAAGCAGGGCTAATATGATAGATGGCTTCTCGGCAAGCAATTTGGAGGTCTTTGTTATCTTTTCTCTCTTGAACTGCACCTTTTTATATATTTTTATGTTCAATTTATTTTTTTGACATGTGTGTTTTTTAAGTAATAATCTGTTGTGGAATTTTCTTCTCCTCTGATAGTCACTACTGATTGGTAATTTCCTAATTTTGAATTTGTTATATGAATCATCTTCTCTAGATTTAGCATCCTTTGCTATTTGATTTGTAGCCAAAACACGATATAGTTTTAACCTAGGTTACCATTAATATGTTTATGCATTGAACTGGTCCTAATCATGTTGTTTTTTAATCTTATGTTGTTTTGTTAATTCCATCCAACCTCTATAGGTGTGGGGTTGTGTTTCTTTAGGTTCATCGGCTAGGCTGGCGATTTGAATCCTATGTTGTTTTGTTAATTCCATTCAACTTCTACTTTTGCTAATCATGTTGTTTTTTAATCGTATGTTGTTTTGTTAATTCCATTCAACTTCTATACTTTTGGGCTGACCTTTTATTCTGGTCTACTTGAATTAAAAGTGTTAAAAATATATTCTTTAATACAATTAGCATATACACATTTTTACTGGATTTATTTTGTCTTTTTTTTACAAGGGGTATTCTTACCTTTTTGTACTTGGTGTGTTGCTGCTGTTTTACACAGAGACATGAGCCAACTGTTCAAGAAGGGCTTTATAATTGCTGTCGTTTCTAGGATCCATTTCACTTTTTCCGTTTGAGTCTTTTCTGGTCTCTTTGGTAGTCTTTGTCCGTGTCTTCATTTAATTGTCAAGATACAACCTGGTTGTGGTTGTTACTGATGTGCGTTAGGTGTATATGTAGGTTTAAGTATATTTTAAGCCCTTTTACACTTTCCTTAGCCAAGTTTTAAATTTATAAAACACGATATTTACTAACACTAAACACACATATGGGCAAGTGCACCCATCGTGAGCGTAGTATAGTGTTGGCAAGATACAGAGGTCGTCCAAGGACACAAGAGCTTTTAGTACCGGTTTATCCTCAACATCTAATCAAATCAAAAGTTTAGAAAAATGTTTTAAACTAAGAAAATAAAAACTAACTAAAATGCTGAAAAATAAAAATAAAAGAAAAAAAACAGATAGACAAGATGAATCACTTGGCTCCGACTCGTGTTTAGTGTAACCTTTGATTATATCCGCACTTTTGCACTATTTAAGAGATTATCTTAGTTATTGTAGTAGTTCCCTCTTTTGGAGGTGACGTTACCCTCGACCCAGTAGTTTGAGTCAGCAAGGATACAATCCTAAAGGGTCGGATTATTGAAAGATAATTAATTAAGTTATTAATGCATAATGTGGTAGGCCCCTCTTTTGAAGGTGACGTTACCCTCGGCTAAGTAGTCTGAGTCAGCAGGGATACAGTCCTAAGTAGTCGGGTTAAAGTATTAATAGTAATTTAACTTATGAGGGGATCAGAGAGTTTGGACCCCCGCCATCCAATACCGTTAAGTATTGAAGGAGGTCCTACTAAATTTGACCCAGGTCCTTTGCAGGATCTATACACTGAACAATGGCAAGACTCTTACCAAACCGTTCCCTTAACCCCCGACTAGGTAGCCAACATACCTCCATATAGACCGTGGAGATATGAATGGTGAAAATCTTTTATTTTATATAGACAGTAAAATAATGCCAAGACACCACGGACAAACGATTAGGAAGAATCACCTTCAACATAAGAAACTAGTTATTAAAGTCATTAATACATAACCAATTAAAAAGTGCGAAAAGATTAAAAATAAAAAGTATTACACTAGACACTTTGTCTTCACCAAGTGATGTAAGAGACTTAGGCAAACATGGCCTTGATTGTCAAGAACTCTTACGATCAATCTTGGATCCCGAGACGACTCACACACTCTATGATGGACAATGGATGATGGTAACACCTGTGCCTCCACGGCCATCAAACAAATACCAAACCAATGAAATATTGTATTTCATACTTGGGATTTGTAAAAATATGTGTATCATTAGCACATATCAATTTTTGTTCAATTTCAAACTCTAAATCGCTTTCTGGAAGGTTATACGCGCACCAATGCGTAAATATAACCAGTTTAATGCAACAAACACTCCGGAATAGTGACATTGGCTTAACATACCTTAAATAACCCTTACATAACTTAGAAATAAGTTTTGAGGGGTTTGGTGTGCTAAAATAAACTTTTGGCTCATTCAGGGACTAAAAGTGTCAAAAAGTGCACAAGTTTGCATTTTTGCGCATAACTCACGTTCTGAATACATCCGGACATCCAAAAATTTATATAAGCATGACTATATTATGCTTTAGTGTTTGGCTTGCCAAAAATCCATTCGTTGCGTCATTTGGATCGTTTTTCGCGCTTATGCGCATTCCGTCGTAATTAAGCGAACATCGCGTTCGTACGGCCAAACGAACCAATGTCCGGCATATTTTTGAGCATGTTTCATGTCCACAATGTTTAGGCAACATTTTAGGGCCTTAAAGTTGGCTTTACGGGCCTTAGAAGTGTCGGAAATGGCCTTAAACACGTGCAGGGACTGAAACTGTCATTCTGCAAACTTATTTCTGATCTGTGCAGGCCAGGCGGCCCGCCTCAGTTTCTGAACATCCTCACGCGGCCCGCGTGGCTCCTTCTGACCAGGTTAACTGCATTTAACAGCAGATTGCAGCTGTTTAATCCCCAACCACATGTTTTCACTTGTCTAGTCAGCTGATAAGAGCCCATTTTTAGTCACCACAACTTGCCAACACATGTACGGATAGGATTCGAGCACGGTTTCCATGAAATGATCTTAACGGTTACCCGAAAACTATAAATACCCCACAACTTCAAAAACCACTAGAATTTTGATCTTAGAAACTCTAAGTTGAAACCATTGTTTCATACCTGAGATTCTCGGATCGAGATTAGCATTCGGGGACCCTTCGTAAGTATTCTTTCGTTCTTTTATTGCTTTTCGAGTCTTTCGAGTCTGAAAGTCAAACTTTGTTTGACTTTCTGCGTTGACCAGTTATGGTCAATGCGAAGTTCGTTTGAACTTCGCAACGTGAGTGTAATCACGTTGGTTATAGTCCCTTGGGACTATGCCTACTGATTACCACGTTGTCTAGGGTCGTAGGGTAAGCGATCTAATAAATCGCTTATACCTCGAACCCGACCCATTTGGTCGATCATTAGGATCCGACCAAACACATTAGGTGACCATAGTAGGTAGGGAATAACCTTCCGAGGTTATACCCTATGGTCACATCGTTTGAGTAGTTGTATGATAGGTAGTTTATATGCCTTAGGTAAATTACCAGAATACCCTTTTCATGTATAATTGGTAATTAAGCATATGTAACCTAAACCTTTGTCACATAACTGATTATGTAACATGTTTAGGCATATTCTACTTGTCATAGGACTAGTTAGGCGGTCCGAACGCGTTTCACGCGCACGACGCGTTAAAGTAGCATAAGCTACCTTAATGGGTCGCGATGGGTCGAAAGCACTTAGGTTAGGTTTCATGTAGTATGTAGGCCTTGTTAAACCATATCATATGAGTTCCAATACTCATTTGGTTTACCAAGCCTCATCCTATCCGATCTCCCGATTTAAGTCCGGTTTATTTATATAGTTTTAGATTGCCGACTGATTCCGTGCTCCCTCTAGCTTTGTTTGGTTGTTGTTCAAGACCTCTAAGCATTCTCAGGCGAGTACATTATTCCCCTATTTTACTGCTTTCAATTGTTTTGGGGTGACTCATATGTGCTAAATGTTTTCAAGGTTTTAACGATGGTATCAAAACGATTTTCGATGTTATAACGATGGTTTCAAAAACGATTAAGACGATTTATACAAAACTAATAACGATTTCAAAAAGTGAACAAACTTGTTGGTTGTATTTACATAACAAATGACATTCATTAGCAATGATCAAGCCGACCAGTATTAGGTTATGGTACCATAGGATCTGACAAATCCCGTTATTTACTACACCCGTAGTTATGTGTGGGTGTTGTGGGTAGCGACTGAATCTGTAATTGTTAATTTACTCTTTGGTAAGGGTTTATTAATGCGAGTTGTTAATCTATCCTTTGGTAAGGGTTTATTAATGCGAATTGTTAATCTATCCTTTGGTAAGGGTTTATTAATGCGAGTCAAGAAGGTTTGAATGTTATTAGCGAGACGACCATTTAAGTAATTTCACGACCTAAAACGAATTATACGATTTGGGTAAACGATTGGTTTTCACACGATGAATTATACGATTTGGGTAAACGATTGGTTTTCACACGATGTTTTAACGATTGGGTAAACGATTGGTTTCAAAGCGATATACGATTGGTTTTTGGTTAAGTGTTTAGATAACGGGACGGGTGTAATGTGATGAAAGCATGGTGGATACGCCGCTGGTACTTCCTATATATAAGTGATTTCATCATATTACATACCGTGGCGTTATTTAGTTCACTTGGGTAAACGATTTTCAAACGATGTCACACAAACAAGGTTTTTGATATGATATAAACTATACGAGTTTTTAACGAGATTTATTAACGAGTTTTATTAACGATTTATTTCGAGATGTTTCACAATTTGCTTTACTAAAACAAATGTTTTTGGGTTAAGAGTCATGGCTACGAGGTTTTACAAACTATAACCCGCTTGATTTGAGTTGGTTAATTAAGTTGCAATATTATACTCTTTTCAAAACAAGGTTTTTAAATAAAGTATTGCAACATCTAAACTAGCCATGATTTCGACACTCCTACAAAACCTATGTATTCGCCAGCATTTCTTTGCTGACCTCGTTTTCACATATGTTTCAGGTATTGTTGAATGATATCGATTGATAAGATGCATGCTCACATAGGACTGGACGAGGCTTTAGTGATTCAATAACAATGATAGACTATGTTTAAATTGTGTATTTAGATTTCCAGACGATGTAAATATTCAATGTTTAATAAAACGAAACACTTTTTGTATCCATGGTTATGAAACATTAATTCTGTTACAACACTCCCCGACGTTTCTGCCACGTTTTGTATGTTACACGTGGTCGGGGTGTGACAATGATGGTGGTGGATGATGGTGTTATGGTGGTGGTGTGTGGTGGGTGAAGTGTGAGAGAGGTGGTGTGCCAGGGATGGTTTGAGTTTGAACCAAGCACTCCTATTTATAGGCTGAACAGAAGCTCGGGCATGGCCCCGTGTCCACATCCTTCTATTTCTTCATTAATTGCTCTTGTCTTTATTAGTTGACCACGGCCCCGTGTCCGCTGGGCACGACCCCGTGTGCAGAAGTATATATGTACTATCAAGATTTGCCTGGATTCTGCGAATCTTATAGTTGACCACGACCCCGTGTCCGCTGAGCACGGCCCCGTGGTGGGCGATGGAAGCTTCTACAACTTTATCTTTTATGCTGACACTTGGGCACGCCCCCGTGCTCACTGAGCACGGGGCGTGTTCAACCTCATGTTTTCTTGTTTTGCTTGGGAAGATTCTTTCGGGGAGGTCGGGCATGCCACGTTTATTCCTTTTCTTGTATTTATGTTAGATTTAGCTGCCTTTTTGCTTCTTTTGTTAATTTGAGCTCATTTAATCCTGAAAATACAAAAGGAAGACAAAAACACACTTTTTCCAACATTAGTACTAAAAAAGGGTTAGTTTTATGCCACAATTGATGTAATTTATATGTTGCATTTTGCACACATCAAATACCCCCACACTTAAATCTTTGCTTGTCCTCAAGCAAAACTCTTTATAATATGGCTTTACACTCCCAAATGGAATTGGTAGAAAAAAAGGTTTTTGGGCTTGTCATAGAGTGCCGGGATTTCCAAGATTCTTTATTTAGTTTTATTTTTATTTATTTACAATCCTATTCGTCATGATTTATTTAAAACTTTTCATAAGATAAATTACTTGTTAGGGCATAACATGCCTCTTTAAAATTCTATTTATATACAAGTTCACATACCTCACGGGGGATCACTCAACACTCGGCCGAAGATGTCTTTTAGTGAATCACTCGAGAGCGGCATGGAACTTACTCCTACCATAGGCTTGCCAAGCAATCAATCCTCCTCCTTTTTAACTATATACCTTTGTAAATATCAAGAGGACTTTTTGGGTGAAGGGTTAGGCTTGGGTTAAAGGTAGGTGGTTGGGTTAGTGGTTAGTAGAAAAGGGTGAAAAAGCGTAAAAAGCATCGGTTTTCGTAAGACTCTCTATTTTTCAACTTTTTATTTTGATGAAGCCATAATTCCAAACAAAGTTATTTTTGATGAACTTGCTTGTTTATTTCTTTTGCTTCATCATCAACATTTTTTGTTTAAAGTCATACGAAAAACCAAACTTGTTACTAAAACAAAGGGTTAAAAATAAAAAGGTTTTGGTGGGTGAAAGGGTGTTTGGTTTGGGTTATGAAATGAAAAGGTTTAGGCTCAAAGGGGTTAACTAGGGGGATTTTGGGTAGGTGGTAAAAAAAGAAAATAATGGTGTAGAAATAAAAAATGTTAGTCCTAATGCCTCTATCATATACTTACTCGGGTTTAAGTTGGTAAGGACCGGGAATGTATCGTCGTGGCAAGTTCTAGAGTTGTAAGAACCAAGCGGCTATTCACACAAGAAATGAAAAATGAGCATTTAATTTAAAGATATGTATTTGTATGCTCAATAAAGGCTCAAAACTCACTTTTGTGGGAATGGGTTTTTATGTGATCAAGTATATATAATCAAATTTTAACTAAGCTTGTCATGCATTTTCATAATTTTCTTATGTTGGTTCTTTTTATCACGACGCTATCGGTTGTAAATTTGTAAAAATATAACCTTTTTAGAATTTTGAAATTCCCAAATTAAACCTAGACAAGTAAAAAAAAAATTTTGAAAAAAAATTGGGGTGATTAGCAGTTCCAATAGAGTTTTGTGTAAGGCTTGTTATTAGGACTTGCAAGATTCAAGGTTTTAGCATCCCCCCACACTTAAATTACACATTGTCCTCAATGTGTCCCAAAAATAAGTTTTTAGGTTGATTGAATGTGTAAAAGGGTGTGAATCAAGCAAAAATTTGTCTTACTGGGCGCTGGACACGGTCCCGTGTTGTCCGGGCACGGCCCCGTGTTCAAGTGCCAGTAACAAAAATTAAACAAAAGAAACAGAAGCCTGGACACGGGGGCGTGTTGGGTGAACACGACCCGTGTCCAGTTTACCTGAACTGGGTCATTTCTGCAGACTGTGCAGCACGGGGCCTTGTTGGGCGGACACGGCCCGTGCTGAGCTTACTGTTAATGAAGAAAATCGTCGGATGGCCCTGTTTTCCTGCATGGGGTGCTGGTTCAAGTTTCCCTTGTTATCCTTTGCCATCCTGAGTGTATTTTATTCCTGAAAATTAAAACTAACTAGAAAACATAAAGATTAATCTAAACTAAACTAAGGATAGTTCCGCGGAATGCCTCTGTGGTGCGCCACGTTTATAAGGGTCCTTGGCTAGACCTGAACCCTGGTCATATGTTACTCAAGTGGGATGTTTTGCATCCCATGCTGCACCGTCGGAGAGCGTCATCCAAGCTTGAGTCTATGACCTTCATGTAGTTGACCGGGTCTTCGTCTTCTACTCTCTTTCCAACTCCAAACTTCACTTCCTCGTCCCCAAACTTCAATGTTAGTGTTCCGTCATTCATATCCACCACTGCTTGGGCGGTGGCTAGAAATGGCCTCCCGAGGATGAGAGGAACATCGGCGTCTTCTTCCATGTCTAGGATGACAAAGTCGGTCGGGAAAACGAAATAGTCAACTTTGACCAATAGATTTTCAGCGACACCTTGTGGAAATTTGACGGATCTGTCGGCGAGTTGTATGCTCATCTTTGTAGGGCTCGTTGTTCCTAGGCCGAGTCGTTTGAACATCGATGTGGGCATGAAGTTAATGCTAGCCCCAAGATCGGCTAATGCATTACGAATGGGGGATTCCCCAATCGAGCAAGGAATCGTGAAGCTTCCGGGATCAATTTTCTTTTGTGGGAGTTTGTTGAGTACTAAGGCAGAGCATTCTTCGCCTAAGTTAACTAATTGCAATGATTCAATTTTCCTTTTATGAGTGAGGAAGTCCCTCATAAATTTTTCATATTTAGGCATTTGGGTAAGGACCTCAATAAAAGGAATATTAACATGCAATTGTTTTAGTAAATTTTCGAACTTTGCGAATTGCTCATCGGTATTTTAACGATTTAACCGACCGGGGTATGGAACCGGAGGAGTCTTGGTGGGCTCTTGATTTGGTGGAGAAGCCTATTCTGGTTGGAGCGCGGGTGAAGTCGTGGGTTGGCTGGATTGGCTTCTTTCAACTGTCGGTAATGGAGCCTCCTCGGGACCCACGGTTCGGTTTCTCAATGTGATGAGATGTACTTGCGCTTTTGGGTTGGTTTCGGTATTGCTTGCTAACGCGCCTTGTGGTCTCTCGGAGAAATTTTGAGCTACTTGATTTAATTGTTTTTCAATGTTTTGAATGCTAGCTTGTTGATTTCTAAAATTCGATTCCAATTGCTGAAATCGATCCGAGTTTTTCTTTTCGGTGTCTGAGATGAGGCGAGATACAGTATCTTCAAGCCTTTCTCGTCCACCTTGTTGTTGAGAAAAGTTTTGTGGTTGTTGAAAGTTAGTTCGTTGGTTTTGTTGGTTACTACTATTGCCGGGATCTCTCCAACCAAGGTTTGGGTGGTTACGCCATCCTTGGTTGTAGGTACCCGTTGGTGGACCCGACGGCCTAGGTCTATTATCAATGTAGTTTACCGTTTCTGTTTGATCATCTACTTCTTTCATACAACTCCAATTTTCATGTGGTCCACCACACCCCTCACAAGCCATAATCGAGGCCGTTTTTGCCATTTCTAACTTTTTGATTTTTGAAGAAAGGGCCTCGATTTGGGCTTGTAAAGAAGTGCTTTCATCAACTTTATGGGCGCCCGGGGCAATAGATTTATTACCTCGGGGAGTGTGCCACTGAAAATTGGTTTGCGCAATTTCCTCAATTTGATTGTATATTTCATTTGGGAGATGATTACCTAGAAGTCCCCCGGAGCTAGAATCAAGTGTTTGTCTTGTGTGTGGCAACAACCCATTGTAGAAAGTGGATACTTGTTGCCATACCGCAAGACCGTGATGAGGACACTTTCTTAGTAGCTCCTTGAACCTTTCCCAAGTTTCATATAAGGATTCCCCATCCTCTTGTGAATATGTGTTAATTTCAGTCATTAATTTAGTTGTTTTAGCAGGAGGGAAATACTTATATAGAAACTTTTGGGCTAGTTCATCCCAGGTGTTTACCGAGCCAACTGGGAGGGTGTTGAGCCAAACCTTAGCTCGGTCTTTTAGTGAAAATGGAAACATTCGAAGGCGGATGGCATCGTTTGATGCTCCATTGATCCGAAATGTATAACATATTTCTAAGAAATTAGTAATATGTAGATGGGGATCCTCGTCCGCAAGCCCATGAAAGGTTGCGGAGTTTTGAAGCATTTGTATCAAATGCGGTCGAAGTTCGAAGTTATTGGCTTCGACATTCGGTGCATTGATAGCGCCGCCGAGGTTACCTACAGTGGGTCGTAGGTAATCCATGAGGGTACGTTGATCCGCCATTGGAAGTGTTTCCCCCGAAACTTTCTCTTGGTTTTTAGCTTTAAGTCTTTTTCTGAGAAAGCGTTCGGGTTCTTCTAGGGGTTCTTTTATGTCTCTACTAGAACTAGAGCTCATACACTACGTAGGAAGTTCAAATGTGGCGCCTGGGTTCCAAGTCCTGCAATAAAAACAGAAAAGAACATTGGTCAGAAGGTTCACCACGGCCCCGTGTTCAGCGAACAGGACCCGTGGTCGGAGATACAGTGATTGTTTTCCGAATCCCGGTTACTGGGGAGTTGGACACGGCCCCGTGTTGCCCCGACACGGCCCCGTGCTCAGCTCTCTGTAACTCGGAAAATAAAAACTGCCAGTAACAATGCTGGGCACGACCCGTGTCCGACCAGGCACGACCCGTGCTGAGCTCTGCAGAAGCTGAAAAACTAAGAAAAATCATAAAAAATAGAAAAATAAGAAAAACGATTAGGCCGTTGATTCCTAACTTTCTTAAAATCCTTGTGTCCCCGGCAACGGCGCCAAAAACTTGATGTGCGTTGGGTGTATATGTAGGTTTAAGTATATTTTAAGCCCTTTTACACTTTCTTTAGCCAAGTTTTAAATTTATAAAACACGATATTTACTAACACTAAACACACATATGGGCAAGTGCACCCATCGTGAGCGTAGTATAGTGTTGGCAAGATACCGAGGTCGTCCAAGGACACAAGAGCTTTTAGTACCGGTTTATCCTCAACGTCTAATCAAATCAAAAGTTTAGAAAAATGTTTTAAACTAAGAAAATAAAAACTAACTAAAATGCTGAAAAATAAAAATAAAAGAAAAAAAATAGATAGACAAGATGAATCACTTGGCTCCGACTCGTGTTTAGTGTAACCTTTGATTATTTCCGCACTTTTGCACTATTTAAGCGATTATCTTAGTTATTGTAGTAGGCCCCTCTTTTGGAGGTGACGTTACCCTCGACCCAGTAGTTTGAGTCAGCAAGGATACAATCCTAAAGGGTCGGATTATTGAAAGATAATTAATTAAGTTATTAATGCATAATGTGGTAGGCCCCTCTTTTGAAGGTGACGTTACCCTCGGCTAAGTAGTCTGAGTCAGCACGGATACAGTCCTAAGTAGCCGAGTTAAAGTATTAATAGTAGTTTAACTCATGAGGGGATCAGAGAGTTTGGACCCCCGCCATCCAATACCGTTAAGTATTGAAGGAGGTCCTACTAAATTTGACCCAGGTCCTTTGCAGGATCTATACACTGAACAATGGCAAGACTCTTACCAAACCGTTCCCTTAACCCCCGACCAGGTAGCCAACATACCTCCATATAGACCGTGGAGATATGAATGGTGAAAATCTTTTATTTTATATAGACAGTAAAATAATGCCAAGACACCACGAACAAACGATAAGGAAGAATCACCTTCAACATAAGAAACTAGTTATTAAAGTCATTAATACATAACCAATTAAAAAGTGCGAAAAGATTAAAAATAAAAAGTATTACACTAGACACTTTGTCTTCACCAAGTGATGTAAGAGACTTAGGCAAACATGGCCTTGATTGTCAAGAACTCTTACGATCGATCTTGGATCCCGAGACGACTCACACACTCTATGATGGACAATGGATGATGGTGGTGGATGATGGTGTTATGGTGGTGGTGGTGGGTGGTGGGTGAAGTGTGAGAGAGGTGGTGTGCCAAGGGATGGTTTGAGCTTGAACCAAGCACTCCTATTTATAGGCTGAACAGAAGCTCGGGCACGACCCCGTGTCCACATCCTTCTATTTCTTCATTAATTGCTCTTGTCTTTATTAGTTGACCACGGCCCCGTGTCCGCTGGGCACGACCCCGTGTGCAGAAGTATATATGTACTATCAAGATTTGCCTGGATTCTGCGAATCTTATAGTTGACCACGACCTCGTGTCCGCTGAGCACGGCCCCGTGGTGGGCGATGGAAGCTTCTACAACTTTGTTTTTTATGCTGACACTTGGGCACGCCCCCGTGCTCACTGAGCACGGGGCGGGTTCAACCTGCTGTTTTCTTGTTTTGCTTGGGAAGATGCTTTCGGGGAGGTCGGGCATGCCACGTTTATTCATTTTCTTGTATTTATGTTAGATTTAGCTGCCTTTTTGCTTCTTTTGTTAATTTGAGCTCATTTAATCCTGAAAATACAAAAGGAAGACAAAAACACACTTTTTCCAACATTAGTACTAAAAAATGGTTAGTTTTATGCCACAATTGATATAATTTATATGTTGCATTTTGCACACATCATTACTGTCTTTACATTGAACAACTGTTTTCGGTCACACACATCACAATGTATGTCCGCTCGTATTGACTACACAGACTACATGACAATTTGGTTCGACGCCGCGACGCAGCGCGCGCGGGCCGGTTTTCTAGTTATCTCTAATTTTGTTAAAGATGATGTATTAAAGTGTAATCTAGATGAGAAGATTAAATTGATGGTATTTAATCACTTGACATTTTGTAGCTATTAAACATTATAAGATAATGACTAAGTACGTTGGGCTTTAATTACTTGTACACTTAGGCATCATCTACTTATACCTTTTAATTCACACGTTAATACTGACCAAGACAACTATCGAAACGTCGATAAAAAAAGGTAGGTCATCACGATACTTTTGGATTTTTTTTAAAACATTATAGTTTAGAAGATATGACAAGAATACGTACAAGAATTTGAAGTTTGTTGTGGAGGGGGGGATAGCGTAACTAATTACCCATAGTTATGTTAAAACTAAGGGATTTAAGTGTAATAAGATTGGGGGGGGGGGGGGGGGCTAAAATATAATTATTGTTTAAATGACCAGTTTACCCTCATTTTAGGGGTGTATTTATAAATTAAGAGAGAGAAAAAAAATCTTATTTTTTGGGTATCTTAAAATGTCTCTATCTCATGCATTATAATATAGTACAGATAGTTTGAGGACAATTATTAGAGCGAGTTTTACATTGAGTTTTATGTGAGTATGGGAAATGGAACGCATAACAAGACTATCGAGATTTTATAAGATGCGGGGGTATGGGCTCGGGAAAGGAATCGGGGGCTGACATGGTAGGGACCCCGTCGGGGAACCAATCCCCCCCCCCCCCCCCCGATGATTGTTATATGAATCATCTTCTCTAGATTCGGTGCAATTGGGGAACCTTTCCCGTCCTCCCCAATGATTGTTGTTGGTGATGTTTGTTGTTGCTGTTGTTGATTGGAGGGGAAGAAGACGGGGGTGAAGGGAAACCATACCCTTTTATGAGGAAGGGGAAGAAGAAGAAGGATGATGTGGTGATATGAAGATGAGGTGAAGCTGATATGGATGTTGAAGAAAGCCCTCCCACACCCCACAGACTACCAAACCTCATTGAGAAAAAAATGAGTTTATCGATAAAAATGAGCCTTTAATAAGGTGTCAATAATATGTTAGACAAATATATCCTTGGTGAACATAATGAAGATATATATAGAGTAACTCGTAGTTCCATGTGGCAACTTGCAAGAAAGGAGATAATACTACTTCATTGGTCGGGTGTTACAAAATTGTACATGTGCCTTTTGAGATAGTGACACTACCTTTATCAAGTTCAATTTGTCCCTACGAAATAGTAGTAGGGATGTTTGTAACACTTTTAACCAAATATTACGTCAAAAATATATAGCTTTTATTTAGTTTTAAATTTTATAATATTCTTTGGAAGATGAGTAAGCCCTAAATAATTGCATAATAGATAGACCATAGACGTGTATGTATTGGTAATAAAATAAAAATCGCATCTTCACTTCATCGATTATGTTGAATACATGTACGGTACTAGGATTGTTTTAGTTAAACAATTATGCCCATAGTTTTTTTCTTCTTAAAAGTTCACTTGCTTTAATAAATTTATGCCCATAGTTATTTTCTTCTTAAAAGTCCACTTGTTTTATTTTAATAAATTAAAAACTGGAAACAACATTTTATATAACAAGTTGACAGTTTTTTTTAACCCAATAGACATATTGTCTCCTCATGGCATTCGAACAAAACTCTAATTTACCTTACATAATGTGTTACACAAGTATAAGAGTTTTATGGAACAATTAAAGTGTTAAATTGTTACACAATGAAACTAGTGAGTCCACGACCCACAATTTATAGTTTATGAGAAGCTAGATGTTTTCTTTGGTTCCTCCAACTGGATTTATTGCACGCTATGCTTAGAGAAGCAAGGAAAGTTGGTTTACTATGTTCGTTATTGCACGCTATTCGATCAGTAATCCAACTACTTTAAATATATGGATAATGATTCATATCGCTTCAAGAAAATTATGATTTTGAGTATTTACATATACAAATACACACATTAATTGGACATTAGAACAATGGTGCCTCATCGAAGGTGCAGATCATGGACATTGAGCGGACTTGGCAGCTAATCTTGTGCTTAATCGTATCCTACTCCACATTCACATAGTCTAGTCATATCAACATCGTCTGTCAACAATCGCTACCCTCAACCACTAACACTCACTCACGTGTAGCCGCCACCTATGTGTTGTTCACGTGTGGTGTTGATAGTGGAAGCAATAAAATAGGGAGAATTATCTCATGAAAGAAACTAATATATTATTAAATGTTTAACTCATTACACCAAGTTCCATTTTTTTTTTTTTTGTAAGGTAACTTTCATTCAAAACACCCAAAAGGCGGACCTTAAAGCAAGGACCCCCGGGCACAAACAAACGATTACATCAAATCCAAAGGGTAATTACACCATTTTATCCAATCGAAATCTTTAATTCTAGTTCTATGACGAAACCAAAAGAACGACGTATTCTTGATGCACTCGAGCACTTCCACCGGTCTTCTATGTTTACGTAAAAAGATTCGCGCATTTCTTTCATTCCAAATAGACCACAGTGTCGTGTATATGATGCCCCGAAAAATAACCTTCTGCTGATTTGAAACCGGCTGAGAATCGGTAAGCGCTAGAACATCGGACACATCAAAGGCATAAAAAGGGCAAAGGCGACACCAAGCCATAATTCTATTCCAGATTTCAAAGGAAAAGACGCACCCGGTAAAGATATGCATAGCCGTTTCGTGACCCGATTGACAAAGGTAACAATTATTATCTTGCAGCTGAACTCCTCGCTTTTCTAACGCTGCGCAGGTAGGAAGACGGTCCCGAAGAGCTCTCCAAACCATGATCTTACACTTTAAAGGAACCCAAACTTTCCAATTTATAGTCGGAGTCTTGTGAGTGTTAAAAGCATTATAGATAAACATCTTCGCTGAACTAACTGAAAAGTTGCCGTTCGAATCACCTTTCCAGCTCCACGAGTCAGTGCCACCGCTCCATTGGAAGTTAAACAAGTCTTCCAACAATTGGAATAACTCAGATAACTCCTCCTGAGTAGACGGGACATACCTCCAGCTCCAATCTAACGATTTGACGCCATTTTGAACCTTCAATCTTTTACTGACAGTCACCCATTTGTCCGTTTCTAATCTGAATAGAGTCGGATAAATCAACCTGAGCGGCGCATCACAAAGCCAGACATCACACCAGAAAGAAACCGCAGTACCGTTACCAACTTTACCAACGAAAAGGGAGTTTAACGAGCAGCCATTAGGCAATAACTTGTCACCAACTTTGTCACCAAGTTCCATTTTATTGGGTGACTCTAAAAATTGAAATTGATTGGTTAAATAAGAAATTGACTTCCTAAATAGAAGTGTGAATTATTCAAATTAAAGATTTATGCTATTAAAGATATAAGGAAATAAATCAAAATTATGAAAATTGAGAGAAAATCTGTATCGAATTTGAGGTTCCAAGCTTTGGAATCACGAAGCTTGAAGCTCCATAGTTAAAAACAAAAGTGTAAAGATCAATCATTGTACTATATACTCTTTTTAAAAGATCACTTGGCTCAATAATCAGAAATTTAATAATTTAAAAATTAACAACTAGACATCTAATGGATAGCTATCATTTGCAAGTTGGTCTTGTGACTCTAGTCTAGTCGTCACATTTCAAGACAAAACACTAACTTTTTAAGGTTTAATATTCTTTAAGTGAACTTAGACATAAAAAAGGTCTGGTCTATTCGCACACGCTTTTTGTCTTTTTGCACACTCAAAGCGCCCCGCTTTGGCCATAGCGGGGCGCTTTGGCCATGGTCAACAGACAAGGACTTGAATTGACTTTATTCGCACACGCTTTGTCTTTTTGCACCTCTCTACCTGTTAAATGCTGGTTATGCGTAAACGCTTTTAATACTATACTTATGCAAACTTGTGTACTCACCTTTACATTATTGTATTGACTTTATTTTAACGTATGTGACAGGTTGATGGATTTGCTGATGGAAAATGGTTTAGGGAGTCCAGAAACCCGCCTAAAGTAATTGCAAGTCTTGTTATGTTTGTTTTGTTGTTTGAGAAACTCGTGATCTGTTATGATTTTTTTGTGAGAATGTTTGTTTAGTAGTATATGATACTGAACTTTTTAAATATTGTCACTAAATTAGTCGTTATGGATTCTCTCGAGCAACCATTCGCATCATGCTCACGCCCCGATGATCCGCAATCAGTTGGGGTGTGACAGGTTGGTATCAGAGCCATAACTATAGGGAATTAGGTCGAGTCATACGAAAACAGACCTAGTCTATAGTCTAAGTACCAAACAGACCACCTTCGTACGAACCCATATGCTATATTTTTGTTCGAACCCAAATGTTGCACCTTCGTACGAAGGCAGCTTCGTACGAAGGGAACCTTTCCTAAGGTTTAAATACTATTTGCCTTTCCTAAGGCTAACTTAATATACACACTTTAAGGTACTCGCATAACACAAATGAGTGATTGCTTCGAGAATAGGTGTAAAAACCAAGAACTCTTGATAAGATAACTCACTCTGCGCATTACTCTCAGCACGAGAAACTTTCGTCGAGTTAAGAGTGAAATCCACATCTTGACGGAAATCTCCATCTCTATCTAATGGGACTCCCGAATTTATTCGGTGAGAGCCACCACAGTTAGGAACAAAGTTGTTAAGCTAGGGGTGAAACTCGCATCTTAATAACCCGTTCCACTCTCTAAATTGATTTTCAAAAGATCTCACCAAAGTATCGACTGTTCCAATGACTCGAGTCGCGTAGTAACTGGAAGGATGAATGACGTTAGCCGTATTACGGTGAGAACACAGTCTATTAGGACAAAGCGTGTACTCGAACTTGTTGGGGGATAGTTGAATTACTTTGGGTAGAGGATGTCTCAACACCCAGGACACTCTACTTGTTTTAAGCCTGCAATCATCGATTTTACGCCCCATCGAGTTTATTGTGTTTATGCGTTTTCATTATGGAGATTTTACGCTTTATCGATTTCTCACCTTACCGCTTTTCGCATTCCTCTTTATACGCACAACCTGAACAGCTCTCGTAATCTAAAACGCTAACTAATCGTGAACAAACTAAGGAGTTTATACACTCTACTCCTCGCTTACACTACGCTATCCTGCACTCGCTATTCGCAATCTAGAGAAGGTGAATACGTGCAAAATATGCGTTTATGTGAATTATGTCTTCATACGTGCTTATGTGAATTCTTTCTGTGCTTAAGTGTTTACGTGTCTATGTGGTTACCTGCCTACGTGATTATGTGATTGTATGCTTTACGTGAATAATAATAATAATAATAATAATAAATATGTTGTATGGAACGCTAAACTTTTTTCAAACAAACCCAATATAATCGAATCTCATCTAATCCGTAGATGTCTTCTCTTGGATCTCACACCCACCGAAATGCTCAGCGAAGCAATGCTGACAAACGCATTGCCTCTTGATGTGTGTAAAATGCAACATATAAATTACATCAAATGAGGCATAAAACTAACCCTTTTTAGTACTAATGTTGGAAAAAGTGTGCTTTTGTCTTCCTTTTGTATTTTCAGGACCAAATGAGCTTAATTGAACAAAAGGAACAAATATGCAGCCAAATCTAACATAAATACAAAGAAAAGGAATAAATGTGGCATGCCCGACCCCTCGACAGCATCTTCCCAAGCAAAAACAAGAGATCAGAAAGCTGACCACGGCCCCGTGCCCAGCGGACACAGGGGCGTGTCCAGATGTCTGCAGAAAAGACAAAGCAATAGAAGCTTCTATTCCCAGCACAGGGGCGTGCCCAGCTCAACACGGGCCGTGGTCAACGCTAAGATTCATAGAATCTTGCAAATCATGATAGTACAGATACGCCTCTGCACACGGGGCCATGCCCAGCGAACACAGGGGGCGTGTGGAGCTAATGCAGACAAACTGTAATTAATGAAAAAAGAGAAAGAGGATGGCCACGGGGCCGTGTCCAGCGGACACGGCGCCGTGTCCGGGTTTCTGTGCAGGCTATAAATAGGGGTGCTTGGTTCACTTCAAAGGCATCCCTTGGCAAACCACCTCTCTCCCACTTCACCCACACTCCACCACCATCACAACACCCACATCCACCACCATCATCCATCATCCACCTAGAGTGTGTGTAGTAGTCTCGGGATCCAAGATTGATAGTAAGAGTTCTTGACAATCAAAGGCCATGTTTGCCTAAGTCTCTTACATCACTTGGTGAAGACAAGCATTTAATGTAATACTTTTGATTTTTAATCTTTACGCACTTTTTATTTGGTTTTGTATTAATGACTTTAATAACTAGTTTCTTATGTTGAAGGTGAAACTTCTTTATCATTTGTCCGTGGTATCTTGGTGTTATTTTACTGTCTATTTAAAATAAAAGATTTTCACCATTCATATCTCTATGGTCTATATACAGATATGTTGGCTACCTGGTCGGGGGTTAAGGGAATGGTTTGGTAAGGTTCTTGCCCTGTTCAGTGTATAGATCCTGCAAGGACCTGGGTCAAGCTTACTAGGACCTCCTTCAATACCCACTGGTATTGGATGGCGGGGGTGCGAATGGCTTGATCCCCTCATATGTAAACTACTATTAATACATTAACCCGGCTACTTGGGATTGTATCCCTGTTGACTCAAACCACTTAGCCGAGGGTAACGTTACCTTCAAAAGAGGGGCCTGCCACATTATACATTAATAACTTAATTAATTATCTTCTAATATTCTGACCCTTTGGGATTGTATCCTTGCTAACTCAAACCACTGGGTTGAGGGTAACGTCACCTTCAAAAGAGGGGCCTACTACTATAACTAAGATAATCTCTTAAAAGGTGCAAAAGTGCGGAAATCATCAAAGGTTACATTAAAGGCGAGTCGAATCCAAGTGATTCATCTTGTTTATCTGTTTTTATATTTTATTTTTATTTTTCAGCATTTTAGTTTTTTTTATTTTTCATGTTCAAAACCTTTTCTAAAACTTTTGATTTGATTAGACGTTGACGATAAACCGGTATTAAAAGCTATTGTATCCTTGGACGACCTCGGTATCTTACCAACGCTATACTACGCTCACGATGGGTGCACTTGCCCATGTGTGTGTTTAGTGTTAGTAGAATATCGTGTTTTATAAATTTAAAACTTGACTAATGTGTTAAAAATGGCTTAAAATATAAAGAAAAACATAATACACCCAACACACACCACCTCTCTCGTGGCCAAGGAAATGGCCAATGTGATCCCTCAGATTGTCAGCAAAATTCATGCTGTCAGCAGCACATCTTCGGTTGATTCTAAGGCTGATGCGCCAAAAACTCCGTTCAGCTTCAAACAGTTCAAAGCCTGTGGTCCTATGTCCTTTACTGTTGAAGATGGACCCAGTAAGATGTTTCAATGGTTTGACTCGATCGAAGTCACTCTTCGACAAAGCGGATGTCCAGAGAATCTCTGCACTGTTAACGCCACTGGTGTATTTCAGTCAAGGGCACTTGACTGGTGGACCGCCGAGCGCAACAGGCGTGGAAATGATGCAGCCTATGGTCTCACATGAAAGGAGCTAAAGGAGCTCATGATGAAGGAATTTTTCCCTCCTCATGAAGTCCAGAAGCTGGAAAACGAATTCTGGAACATCAAGTAGATTGGAGGTGACAACGTTGGTCTCACGGCTCATTTCAAGCAGTTGAGCATCATCTGTCCAAGTCAAGTGGACACTCCTGAGAAAACTATCAAGAAGTACATTCGTGCTCTTCCTGACTGTGTCGCTAAATTTGTTCATGCAGCGAAACCTGCAACTATCGAGGAAACTTATCAGCTCGCAGCAGAGATCAATGACAAGTGGGTCTTGGATGGTGTATTCAAAGCCTCGACCAAAAGTCTCAACCAAGCTACTGCAACACCAGACTCTAAAGCTCCCAAGTCTAACCGTCAGATTCGCAAGCGTAGAAACTCCAGCAAGAACAACGAGATAGTTACAACACCGACCAACACTCAGCCCTCTCAAATTGCTGCTCCCAACGCACCGCCTGCTAAGCGTGTGTACACCGGGATCACCCACTGTGCCCTACCTGCACCTATCATCATCCAGTTGAGGCGAACTGCCTTTTCTGTGTCAACTGCAACATCTATGGGCACTTCACAACAAATTGTCACACTGGCCCTTGTCAGTAAGCTCCTCAAGCTATCGTAGCACTGCCAGCTCAACCTCGTGCTGCTCCAGTCACTCAGGCCCTGCAAGCACCAGCTGTCCACGCACGTGCTTGCTACACCTGTGGTGACGTAAACCATTTCGCAAATGTCTGCCCTCAGCGTGTTGTGAAACAAGAGCCACAGCAGCAACCACCACCACAGCCACAACAGCAGCCACAACAACAGCCACAACAATAGTAGCAGTAGCAGCAACACCAACAACCTCAAGCTGCTCGCAGGAGAACTTTCAACATCAACCTCCGCCAAGCCAAGAATGACAACAATATTGTCAATGGTATGTTCCTTGTCAATGGTATTTATGCTTCATGCTTATTTGATACTGGAGCTGATAACTGTTTTGTATCGCTTGAATTCGAAAAGCTTTAAGACGTAAACGCGCTAAACTCCCAACGACATTCGACGTAGAAGTTGCCACCGGAAGAACCGTTACCGTTAACTCCGTTCTACGTGATTGCTCTCTTAAACTCAACAATCACGCCTTTCTGATCAATCTCATACCTATACAACTAGGTAGCTTTGACATCATAGTGGGCATGGATTTTCTTCGTGAAAATCGTGCTAAAGTTGTTTGTTTCGAGAAGATGATTCGTTTCTCTCTTCCAAACGGAGATCAACTATGTGTTTATGGCAACGTATTCTCGAAGGAAACGAAGCTTATGTCATGTATCCAAGCAAGCAAGTACTTACACAAGGAATACACCGCTTTCCTAGCCCATATTGTAGTGCCAGTGAATGAGAAGAAAATCGTGAAAGACGTTCCCATAGTTTGTGATTTCCCCAAGGTTTTTCCCGACGATTTACCTGGTTTACCCCCTACTCGTGATATCGATTTCCATATTGATTTAGACCTAGGTGCTACTCCTGTTGCAAAAGCTCCCTATCACCTTGCACCACCCGAATGCGCGAGCTATCTAGCCAACTTCAGGAGTTTCTTGATAAAGGCTTTGTACGCCTGAGCACATCACCATGGGGCGCACCCGTTCTTTTTGTGAAAAAGAAGGATGGATCGTTCCGAAGGTGCATCAATTATCGAGAACTTAACAAGCTTACTATCAAGAACCGCTACCCCGAATCGATGATTTATTCGATCAACTCCAAGGCGCTACGTGTTTCTCAAAGATTTATTTACGTTCAGGCTATAATCAGTTGCGTATACAAGAGCAAGATATTCCGAAAATCGCATTTTGTACTCGTTATGGCCATTATGAATTCGTGGTCATGCCTTTCGGTCTCACAAATACACCAGCGGTCTTCATGGATTTGATGAACCGTATGTGCAAACCCTTTTTAGATCATTTCGTCATTTTGTTTATCGATGATATTCTTATCTACTCGAAGTCAAGAGTTAAACATGCACGGCATCTTCGTTTATTTCTCGAACTTCTTCAAGGAAATCCCTCTACGCCAAGTTCTCCGAGTGTGAATTTTGGCTTGAGGAGGTTCTATTCCTCAGTCACATTGTTAACAGTCAAGGAATCCATGTGGATCCCGCAAAGATAGAAGTTGTAAAGAGTTGGATTACGCCGAAGACTCCATTCAAAATCCGTTCATTTCTCGAATTGGCGGGTTATTACCGTCGATTCATCGCCAACTTTTCTAAAATCGTCGTACCTCTCACTGCCTTAACCCATAAGGACAGACCTTTTGTTTGGGGTTCCGAACAGGAGGAAGCCTTTCAAACTCTCAAGCGTATGCTTTGCAACACTCCTATCCTCACACATCCTGATGGAAATGACGATTTCGTTGTTTATTGTGATGCCTCTAACCTAGGTCTTGGTTGTGTTCTTATGCAACAAGACAAGGTTATCGCATATGCATCTCGACAACTCAAAGTCCACGAGAAGAACTACACTACCCATGATCTCGAGCTCGGTGCAGTTGTTTTTGCGTTAAAGATATGGTGACACTACCTTTACGGTACCAAGTGTACGGTTTTCACCGACCATATGAGCTTACAACATATCTTGAACCAGAAAGAACTGAACATACGTCAACGTGGATGGGTTGAACTTCTCAACGAGTATGATTGTGAGATACGCTACCACCCAAGAAAGGCAAACGTCGTAGCCGATGCCCTCTGTCGACGAAGCTATGTGCATAGTATTCGTAATGTTCAAGCTCAGAACGACCTCGAAGCCCTAATTCGCGATGCGCAACACGCTTGCTTAATTGAGGATACCTTGAAGGAGGAAATGAAGAAGTGTGGGGCCGAAGCCCAGATAGTGAATAGATCGAACGGTATCTTTCACTATCTCGACTGTATATGGATTCCTAGTCGGAATAACCTCAGGGAGATATTGATGACTGAACTCACAAATCCCGATATTCCATTCACTCCGGTGCCGACAAGATGTACCAGGACCTCCGTTCGAGGTATTGGTGGCCGGGCATGAAAAAAGATATCGCTCTGTATGTTTCGAAATGCTTAACTTGCTCAAATGTTAAGGCCGAGCATCAACGACCCTCTGGTTTACTCGAACAACCCGAAATCCCGATGTGAAATGGGAAAGTATAGCCGTGAATTTTATTACGAAACTCCCTCGAACGCCATCTGGTCACGATAACATTTGGGTTATCGTTGATCGTCTTACGAAATCCGCTCATTTCATTCCGATACGAGAAGACTTTAAGGTTGACCGATTAGCACGAATCTATACCGACGAGGTCATTTGTCGACATGGGATGCCTCATGACATCATCTCTGACCGCGATGTTCATTTTACCGCACGTCTCTGGGAGACATTCCAATTCGCTCTCGGTACGACTCTCAATCTCAGTACCGCATTCCACCCCAGACCGACGGTCAGACTGAGCGCACGATCCGCACCCTCGAAGACATGCTTCGTTCGTGCATTATAGATTTTGGTGGTAATTGGGATTCGTATTTACCCTTAGTAGAATTTTCGTACAATAACAGTTATCACGCTAGTATACAAATGGCACCCTTTGATGCACTATAAGGTAGAAAATGTCGATCTCCTATTGTTTGGCACTAGATCGGAGACGCACAGATCACTGGTCCCGAGTTAATACAAGAAACGATAGACAAAATTCTCCAAATAAGAGACAATCTCCAGAAAGCTCGGAGTCATCAAATGAGCTACGCCGATAAACGCCGCAAGCCCCTAGAGTTCGAAGTTGGAGATCACGTCCTCTTAAAGGTTTCACCTTGGAAAGGGGTGATCCGATTCGGCAAGAAAGGGAAACTAGCGCCACGTTACATGGGTCCCTTTAAGATTCTAGAAAGAATTGGTAAAGTGGCCTACCGACTCGAATTACCGGTTGAACTCAGCAACGTACACCCGACTTTCCACGTCTCAAACCTCAAGAAGTGTATAGCCGAAGAAAATCTTCATGTACCTCTTGAAGACTTGCAAATAAACGAGACTCTGCATTTCATGGAAAAGCCAGTAGAAATCATGGATCGAGAGACCAAGAAACTTTGATGTAGTCTCATTCCCATAGTCAAGGTCAGATGGGAAGGCAAACGCGTCGCCGAGTTCATTTGGGAACTCGAAAGTGATATGAAATCTAAATATCCGCAACTCTTTGTTACGTCTACAACCCGACCATTTGGTTGTTCCTTCTTATCGTCGTTTCATCTCGTAAACACTTATACTTCGAGATTCAATAATAATTAACCCATGGTGTTCATATATTGGTTTACTATATTTTAAACGCATTTATTATCGCATTTTAACGCATTTTAAATGCTTATTACTTGAACGCTCACTACAACGTTAACTCAACGCAAACTCGAAACACGGATTTAATTATATTATTTGTGTTATTTGTGTGTTAACTTGTTTAGTATGTTATATGTGTTATTACTCGCTCAAAACGCTAAAACGCTCACTCGCACAACTTGATTTATCACATTAAAACGCAACGCAACCCGACACTTGGTATCTCGTTAAAATACATTAAGTAATCACACTAACTAACGCAACAAAACACATTAAACGTGCATCCTACACGCGAAACGAGGTTTTTCCACACAAAATAGCTCCCGTTGAACGAAGCCAGCAGCTTCGTACGAAGGCACTGCCTTCGTATGAAGGCAGCCGGTTCGAACAGAAGTGCCAGCTCTCCTGTATAAATACCTAGCCATCCTTTCTCATTCTAACTTGCTGCAAATCACTCCAAAACGCTGCCGAATTGCTGTCCCGCTATTTTTCAAGTAAGATTTACTGTTTTTGCATGAATCACAACGTTTTCCACTACGATTTTCCACAAGATTCACTTCGATTTCATCCAAACTCTTCTGTTTTCATCTCAACTTCATCCTTTTCACCTAAAACTTCTTATTTCTTATGAAAACCTTCATTCTTTTTACAAAACCTTCATCTTTTTCATGAAAATCTTCATCTTCTTCACCAAATCTTCTTATTTTACTTCGGATCTACACTTAACCGAGTGTATTAGGACTAGCCATGACTTCCTATGTTAGAAATCTGCAGATTTCACACTCACCAAGTGTTAATCCAAGTGAAAACCCTTATAAACCACTTTTAAACTCGATTTCTACACAAAAAACGGACCAAAACCGACATGTATTTCGTTAACTGGATAGTGGGATGAAGTCGTGTCGAAACCGCCATGAAAAGAACTCGAAAATACATCCAATTCAGGAGAAAACACAGCTCCAGAGGCTCAAAAAACGCTGAACAGAAGCTTGTGCAAAGCCAGACTGGTTTGTACGAAGCCATGGCTTCATACGAAGGCACCGCCATCGTACCAAGGAACCCTTCATACATACCAGTCCTGTTTTCCGCGAGTAACTCAACGTTCACAACACCTCTCGCGGCTCTAAGTTTAAACAGTAGCTTAAGGCTGGAGGGATGCACACTCGATTTCCCGAAGAAAGACGCGAAGAACACTCGATTTTGGATAACGAAAGCCACACTTGTACGAAGCCTCCCTTCGTTCCAAGGCTCACCTTCGTACGAAGGAACTAGCTTCATACGGAGCCTCTGTTTCCCACTCAACACTTTGATTTTGACCGTTTCAGCACTTTGGAAGACTTACGCATTCTGTCCCCGTACGTAGGCTGATCTAGCGCTCCCTTCAATCCATTTCAGACCGTGTTTACTTGATAAGCACGCACTGTGAGTATACTCGAACCCTTTTTTGCTTAACGCACTTTTGGGTGTTACATACGTTCTCTATCAAAACACGACGCACACAACGCTTAAACTCTTTTAAACGCTAACCGCTCTTGCATATTATACGTGATTCGATTGATGGTTGCTTGCTATGTTTACACAGTGATTACTTGCCTTCCCTACTTAGCAACGATAGTACTATAGTTTGGACTCAGCACCTGTTTATTCAGGGGTTGTTAAGGTTTACTTACTTCACGTGCTCACAGTGGTGAACATGTTTCGCGTATATCACAACTCGCAGTCATGTTGGTTAGCTTGTGTCATTGTCAATATCTTACTTGATTCACCTCTCTACCTGTTACATGCTGGTTATGCGTAAACGCTTTTAATACTATACTTATGCAAACTTGTGTACTCACCTTTACATTATTGTATTGACTTTATTTTAACGTATGTGACAAGTTGATGGATTTGCTGATGGAAAATGGTTTAGGAAGTCTAGAAACCCGCCTAAACTAATTGCAAGTCTTGTTATGTTTGTTTTGTTGTTTGAGAAACTCGTGTTTTGTTATGATTCTTTGTGAGAATGTTTGTTTAGTAGTATGGGATACTGAACCTTTTAAATATTGTCACTAAATTAGTCGTTATGGATTCTCTCGAGCAACCATTCGCATCATGCTCACGCCCCGATGATTCCGCCATCAGTTAGGGTGTGACATTTAAGCCTGGAATTTATCCAACACATAAACCACCGTAAGTAACTCTTTCTTGGTTGTTGTGTAATTAAGTTGTACATTCAAGAAATTTTTATTTGTATAGTAAATTGCAACCGGCTTTTTATCTCCCGTTGACCCAACATGGCCCCAACCACATAGTCACTTGCATCACACATAATTTCAAAAGGTAATGACGAATTTGGTGATTGCAAGATCGGGGCCTCCACTAACTTCTTTTTCAATATGTTAAAGGCTTTTTCACATTGTTCATAAAAACAAATGGTTGATCTTTTAGTAAAAGGTTACATAATGGTTTTGTGATATCACTAAATCCCTTAATAAACCTCCTATAAAAACCCACATGTCTTAAAAACGATCGAATACCCTTAACACTTGTGGGATGGGGTAAAGTAGTTATAACTTGCACTTTTGCATGGCTAACCTCTATCCCATGACTCGACTCGACACAAAATGTTCCAACACAATCTCCTCTTGAACCATAAAATGGCTCTTTTCCCAACTTAAGAACAAATTGGTTTCGACACATCTTTTCAAAACTTGTTCGAATTGGTTAACACAAGTATCAAAAGATAACCCAAAAATAGAAAACTCATCCATGAAGATTTCCAAGGACTCCTCCCCCATATCTGAAAAGATACTCATCATGCACCTTTGAAAGGTGGTGGGGGCGTTACATAAACCAAATGGCATTCACCTAAACGCGAATGTGCCATAAGGACTTGTAAACGTGGTCTTTGATTGATCTTTCGGATGGATAGCAGTTTGATTGTATCCATAATATCTATTCAGAAATAAAACTTTTGACCCGCTACCTTTTCTACAATCTGTTCAATGAAAGGTAAGGGAAAATGATCTTTGGAATTTGTGGAATTGTGGAATTCAACTTCCTATAATCAATACAAATATGCAACACGGTTACCGGCTGCATGGCTACCTCCTCACCTAAGTCTTTTTCCACGACTTGAATACATGCCTTCTTCGAGACGGTTTGTGTTGGACTATCCCATTGGCTATCTGAGATGGGGTAAATGATACCCACATCTACCCACTTCACCACCTCTTTCTTTACCACCTTCTGTATATTCGGATTTAATCGCCTTTGTGTGTCACGTGTGGGAGTCACCTACTTATCTGTGATGATCTTGTGCATCGCAACCGACAGACTTACTCCTTCGAAGTCCGCGATGGTCCACCCAATAGCCGCTCTATTGGTGACCAAGATCTTCATCAAATTTTCCTCTTGCACCCTGGTCAAATTAGAAGTAATGATAACCGGGAGCGTGTTGCGTTCGCCAACATAAGCATATTATAAATTCTTTGGAAACACCTTTGACTCCACCATGGAAGGCTCCATTAATGAAGACTTTAGCTTAGAGTCAATCTTCTCTGGTAGACTCTCCACTTGATGATTCCAAGGTGGTCTTCCTTTTTCACCGCTAGCACCTCAAGTTTCTTCTCCTCCTCATCTATGTATTTGCTCGTTTCCACCTGTAACCTATCAATCATAAAACACTCCTCTATTGTGTTTTTGTCATCGACAACTGTGACGCATAGAGGTATGAACGCGTCAGCAATGTCCGCCATGTAAAATTCATCGTTGAAAAGAGGGTTAATGAAGAAACACTAGATAAATGGTCGGAACCGAGATATCTAGGGGGTTTGAATCCGCATAAAAGGGTTAGCTCTCTCTCGATTGATTCAGTTACAGCCGATCTCCTTCTCCGATGATTCTGCAAAAAAGAACACCGTTAGCCTCGCCAAGGGGAGAAGAGGGTTCTCTCCTTGACCCGACTCCGGTGTGAGAATAAGTATTGGTAATGGAGAAGAGAATGTATTTGAGAAGTGTGTGTGACTTGAATTCATACCTGGGTTCTTTCTCATATTTATAGCCGGGAGTCGTTTTTAGGCGGGAAAACCCGTTAGTGAAAAGTTAACGGAAGATGCTAACCCCGTAAGCGGTTACATTTCCTTCCGTTTAAGTTTTGTGATCCGACGTGATAGCACACAGATCATGGTCTAAATCGAAGGCTGGGGATTTGCCACGTGTAATGTGATCAAGTGGAGATTACTCTTCAATTGCATGCCTTCGTTGTGATTTCAGGGACGTCTGTGGTAATGACACGTGTCCAGACGGTTATAACCGTCTGGGTGGTGCACGATCATACCCTTTCTAGAATATTACTGCTGTAATCTAGTGTGGCACCTTATTGTGTGGAGATCACTGAATAAATCCTAAGTTTAAGTAATTATCCAGGTCTGGATATTTAGGCGGAAGTATTGATCTCAGGATTTTTATCCTTTGCTAATGGGAGAAGGCGCAAGGATTTATGTTTTCCTTTGGGCGCGCGACTATAGATTGCTGATTACTTTCTTCCTTTTGTAAGACCAATGCGCGGCCGCGCAAGGTTAAAAGGTTAAAAGGCCAGTTTGTGGTATGGTCTCAAATACTTATTATGAGGTTTTTGGGACCTTACCCCTTCAGTTAGTTACACCTAAAAAATGTTAAGTCTCAACTGACGCTTACCAAAGGTCATGTTAACGTGCCCATTTTGCAATTAATTTGAACATTCAAAGTTCCCAGAAATGGTCTACCTAATGTAACCGTGGGTTGTTTGGTTCGATTGAATGAAACGTAGTTAAGTACCAAAAAGTCCACCGGATAGTAAAAATCCTTGACTTTTACTATCACGTAAGTGACTATCCCACGGGGTAACACCTGTTAGTGCACATTTTTTGTGTTCGTCACTGTGCGAATAGGCTAGATAGAGCGTGTGTTGAATATTGTATAGATAAGAGTTAGATTCGAACACATGAGATTTGGTACTTAAGAGTGGTTCGTACGGATGAGACTCATCCGTACGGATGAGACTCATCCGCACGGATGAAGCTCATTCGCACGGACAAGACTCGTCCGATGAGTCATGCCTATAAATAGGTTCATATGTTAGAATTTGTGAAGTTTTGGAGTTCCCAGAGGGGAAATGCTGGAGAAATTTTTCTCCAGCTTGTAAATGATGTATACTCTTTCGGTATGAACGAATCATTCGACTTATTATGTTTCTACTCCATTCTTAATAATATTATACTGAATTAGTTTTTTCTACCCAAACTTTCGTTTAAACCCGTCGGATCCTAGACTATCAATTCGTATCAGAGCTACGGTACCGATTCAATCAATCTAACAGTTGATTGAATCACCTACGCTCATGAATTAAGGGGTTTTATGGGTTTTAGACGTAAATCATCAAATAAATGGTCAATTAATGGAAAAAAGTAAAATTGAGACCATAGGATTGTTTAGAATTGAATTTCAACCATGTCTGTGAAAGAATCATCATGAAATTCGTAGAAATAAAGATTTTAGATCGAAAAATTGAATAAGCTACATTCGAACGGATAAGATCATATTCATGCAAAGGTGTCTTACATACGTACGAAGGAACTACGTCCGCACGGAAGTAAACCTTATCCGTTTAACAAATTGTGTTCATCAGCATGAACTAGTCCTACATTTGCACGAACCAACCTTTATCCTCATGGAAGACATTCATCCGTACGAAGGATATCTTATCCACACAAACTAAGCCGAATTCGTTCTAAAATCATCTCATTCGCATGAATGAACCTACTTCATCCGTACGAATGAGTCAAATGCCTAAAAAGGGCACTTTTTGATCGTGGTGATGAAACGATTGTCCAGAAAAAATTTGGTGATTGATTTTTTTTTTTTTTTTGCGATTTTAGCGACAAATACGGGCTGTTCTAGGACATCGTCTGGATCTTTAGGGAACAGAGAGGACTGAATTTTCCTGAATTTGCCAATTTTGAGGGGGGGGGGGATTCAGTGATAAGTTTTAGGGAGGTCAGAATTTGCAAAAGAGGAATAAAAATTTCATCATAATATATTGAAATTCTGACATTTTTGAAATTCGTGACATGCAACAGTATTCGGGTGGTTCCGACTTCAGATTGGCCAGGGATGCATAGGATCTGGTTTCGTTAGTTCATGATCATAGGAAGTTATGATTCTACAGATCATGGTCAGACTGATGTCTTAGGGTTTGAGTCTCGAGTCTTCATCAAGCCGGTTAGCAGGATTAGCATCAGGAGATGCATCAGTATTGTCGATACTTAAAAGATATCACAACTTTGTGACAGTCTAAAGTGTCAGAATGGTTAATCTTCGAGCAGATGAATTGTTTTTTGAACTAATTGCCGGGGAATGATGATGTTTGTTGGTTAAGTTGCTGCCAGGACTAACGGAGCAGACTATACATTTATTGTTGTGACTGAAGAGGAATAATGTGAATCTGATCGTGGAAGAATGTTTCTGAGATCTGAATATGTTACCGGATGATTTGTTATTTGATGAAGATTTTCTAATTGTGGAGATTACCATTGATGTGCTAAAAGTGGTCTAAATAAATTAACTAAATTAAACCCTAAATTAGACACGCTAAGTTTTAAATTTTTAAAACTAAGACTCTCTAACATAGACCACACAACCGGCAAGTGTATCGGTCAATGTAGTATAACTTAAGTAAGTCCGAGTATCGAACCCACGAGACTCTCTAATTACGTCTACTAGACTCTATAGACTTGACTGACTGACACAACAAAATTTATTTTATATTTTGAAGGGGGGTTTTCTAGAATCCTAAATTGCAATTAAAATTAAATTAAATTAAATTAAATAAAGTAAACAATTAAGACGCGACTTAAACGAGGTTTTAATTAAGTAATGATGAACAACTACCTAGGTTAGACTCCCAATCAATATCGTATGGTTTCTATCAGATGCTAATGTTTTATGGAACTAGGATCTTAAAGTGCTAAACCCTAAGAGAAACCAAACAGGACCCCTTACCCTTCTCGGGAAGACATCTATGGAACTCTAGACGGCTGTTAAGACTACCGGCTGATTAGACTCCCCTACGGTTATCTAATTATCTAGAAAAGTGCCATAATGTGACTAACTACCTTACAATGGAACGTCTAAGGCAACTTAGGACTTTCATTTAACTCGGTAAGCAAACAATGAAAGGTAAACTAAGGTGGTATTCTTACGAAATACCAAACTCTAGCAATCTAACAATAAAGATGGACCGACAATCTCTCACCTTACGGATATAATGATTGGTAGAATATAAAACCCTATTCAAAACCTTAATAACAGTGTCTACGGAAATCCTGGATAATTAACCGTTACCTAGTCACTAACACACAGTCTATGACCTAACTAGCATTCATACATGGAAGTCATCCACAAAAATGCAAGTGAAACATGTGATCAGATTTAAACAAGATTAAATACGCATAAACATTAAAATCCAAAGTTTGTTACTTTTCAAGAATAATCCATTTAACACATTAACATCTAATAAAAATCCATACTTTAATCAAAAGTTCATCATGACCTAACTAGTCTAAGAGGTTTAGCCAAGCAACATAGTCTTAAAAACAATAAAACAAGGTTTAAATACTGAATTCATTGAATGAAAACAAGAAAAACTAGAGAATAAGAAGAATCAGTAAGCAAAACCAGTAAAATCCTTGATCTCTAAGCTTCCAACTTCAATCTAATGATTCCCAAGCCTTCAATCCTTGCTAAAAAAACTCTAGCTTTTGTCTAGAAGATGTATGATCGTCTAAGGTCGATTAGGGTTCAAGTTCTCATCGTAGCATAATATATATATATATATATATATTATATATATATAGTGTGAGGTTCATTTGGGGAACACTAAAAAAGTGGGGAACAGTGGGGAACCGACTCAAACGAACTCCGATTGGACTCATTCCAGTGGCGTTGGAACCGGCTCGTAGAACCCTAACTAGGATCTCTTAACCCTAAACCCTAAATCATAACCCCTAAACCCTAAATATATTAGGGTTTGGCTTTTAGGGTTTAGCTTTAGAGTTTAGCTTTAGGTTTAGCATTTAGGGTTTAGCTTTTAGGGTTTATAGTTTAGATTTTACGGTTTAGCTTAGGTTTTAGCCTTACTTTTCAGCTTTAGGGTTTGGAGTTTAGGAGTTAGGATTTAGGGTTTAGGGGTTAAGATATCTTAGTTAGGGTTCGACGAGCCGGATCCAAGGCTGTTGGAATGAGTCCAATCGGAGTTCGTTTGAGTCGGTTCCCCGCTGTTCCCCACCTTTTAGTGTTCCCCAATGAACCTTCCCATATATATATATATATATATATATGTTTCAAGGCCCAAATCCGCGCTTTTCACGAAATCATTGGGCTTATACCCTATGGCGGCCTGTGAAGGGCTGGCCCAAGTCTGTCGCGGCCCATGGCGTCCTCGGATCAGTCAAACGGTCAACTGGAGGCTTTGGCGGCACGCGAACGATCACCATATACCTGTCACGACGCGCGGCAGGCTTCGAATTCTTAATTTCTTATTTTTTCAACTTCCAATCCTTCGTTCACAATCCGACACTTGGTTCTAGCATATTATAACTTGTTTTCTTCCTCCTTTTGGCTACTTTAATCAACCAAAGACCTACGAAACACAAACGAATCAAATGTACAAATATTCTAACTAAAAAGACGCTAAACATAACTAAAACCCAAACAAACTATACACGATAAATGATGTATTTTACAATATATCAACCATTTACACTGATCAATCATTCAGAAGTGTGCTTAAAAATGATTATGGAAAATAGGATTTCAGATTTTCGTGGGTATTCATAGACTTGAGGTTTACCGGTGTGGTGATTCAAAGTTTTTATCAATTGTTGGTTGGGTTTTTGAAGATTAAGATATTGAGCTGAAGTGGTAAATCAAAAACCTAACACGGATGTGATTAACGTTGAACCAAAGATGCTGCATTAGTTAGTTTCAAGTTGGTGATTATTCGTGAAGATTGCGGTATAGCAAATCAGAGGAGGTTGGAAACCGTGCAAACTAAGACCTGAAGATTCATTTTATGGGGAATGCAAGCCCAGATCATCAATCAAGAGGGAATTATCTAAAGATATTAAATGCTTGATTGAAGTTGCAAATATTCAAACATGTTTCTCATTTTCAAAGATCAAGCTTCGACAGTGACGTACAAGAGGGAAATTGTTAGTGCATCTTTTGTGTGTCCGTCACTGTGCGAATAGGCTAGATAGAGCGTGTGTTGAATATTGTATAGATGAGAGTTAGATTCAAACACATGATATTTGGTGCTTAAGAGTGGTTCGTACGGATGAAGCTCATCCGCACGGACAAGACTCATCCGCACGGATGAGTCATGCCTATAAATAGGTTCATGTGTTAGAATTTATGAAGTTTTGGAGTTCCCAGAGGGGAAATGCTGGAGAATTTTTCTCTCGAGCTTGTAAATCATGTATACTCTTTCGGTCTGAATGAATCATTCGACTTATTCTGCTTCTACTCCATGCTTAATAATATTCTACCGAATTAGTTTTTTTCTACCCAAACTTTCGTTTAAACCCGCCGAATCCTGGACTATCAACACCACAGTTGTGTTGGCTTCTTGAAGTGGACCAAATTCATATTGATCATACAAGCTACCTGATAAAATGTTCACACTAGCTCCAAGGTCCAACAGTGCTTGGGTCATTTTAAACTCACCCACTTTGATGTAAATAATGGACGCCCTCGGATCTTGGAGCTTTGGTGGAAGTTCACCCAAAAGAATAGAACTCACATTTTTAGTTAAATCAGTTTCTTAGGAAACTTGTGAGTCCTCTTTTGAGTGGACAAATCTTTCAAGTATTTCGCATAGGAGGGAGCTTACTTTATAACATCCAAAAGTGGTAAGTTAATTTTAACTTATTTAAAAATCTCCCACATGTCTTCTTATTGTGGGCCTCTCTTTTTTTTCAACTTTTTACGATGGTTCCAAAAGAGCTTCGGGATAAGGGGCGGTATTACCCTCCGAAACCTTTTCCTTAGCCTTTGGAACTTATGGAGTCACAACGGGTTTAGTTTGGACATTTTCGGGAAATTAATTATTTTGACAAGTTTGACTCCTTTCAACCTCATCCTCACTTTCATCACTCACATCTTCCACCACCCCTGCCAAAATTTGATCGGAGTGTCACGGTCCGGCCAAAGATAAAATTTATAACTCCTAATTACCTCAAACATATAGTAAGTGGCAGTCAGGGTGTTGAACCACGAAGAGTTTATGGTCTATGTCAGGATTTAGATGATTGTTGATTTGGAACAAATTATGAAGATTGCCAATTTATAATTCATGTTTGTTTGTTTAGTTTGAAAGAATGTCAGATTTAACGTACAATTTACTACTAACTATGAAAATGATTTGTTGATTATGATTGCATAAACTTAATTACTTTATTGAAAACAATAACTTTGAACAAGGTTCACACTAGGTTCGAAATTGTAAAGCCTAGGGTTCCTACACGTTTTAAACTTGAATTAATCACACTTAGTTATTAAAGGGTTTAGTGTTATGAGGCTTAGGTGCTGTTAGCTTTCAACGTTACATTGAACAAACAAAAATGCACTTCATTACCAAGAACATGTAAGTGACTATCACGTTAGCGACTATCCCACGGGGTAGCTTGGGGGTTAAGTCAGCTAACACCATAATGATGTTGGCTTCTTGAAGTGGACCAAATTTGTATTGATCATACAAGTTACCCGATAAAATGTTCACACTAGCTCCAAGGTCCAACAGTGCTTGGGTCATTTTAAACTCACCCATTTTGAAGTAAATAATGGACGCCCCTGGATCTTGGAGCTTTGGTGGAAATGCACCTAAAAGAATAGAACTCACATTTTCATTTAAATCAAGTTTATTAGGAAACTTGTGAGTCCTCTTTTGAGTGCAAAATCTTTCAAGTATTTCGCATAGGAGGGAACTTACTTTAACATCCAAAAGTGGTAAGTTAATTTTAACTTATTTAAAAATCTCTTACATTTCTTCTTATTGTGGGCCTCTTTTTTTTTACAACTTTTTACGATGGTTCCAAAAGAGCTTTGGGATAAGGGGCAGTATTACCCTCCGAAACCTTTTCCTTAGCCTTTGGAACTTGTGGAGTCACAACAGGTTTATTTTTTACCTTTTTAGGAAATTAATTATTTTGATATGTTTGACTCCTTTCAACCTCATCATCACTTTCATCACTCACATCTTCCACCACCCCTGTCAAAATTTGATCGGAGTGTCGCGGTCCGGTCAAAGACAAAATTTATAACTCCTAATTACTTCAAACATATAGTAAGTGGCAGTCAGGGTGTTGAACCATGAAGAGTTTGTGGTCTATGTTAGGATTCAGATCATTGTTGATTTGGAACAAATTATGAAGCTTGCCAATTTATAATTCTTGTTTGTTTGTTTAGTTTGAAAGAATGTCAGATTTAACGTACAATTTACTACTAACTATGAAAATGGTTTGTTGATTATGATTGCAAAAACTTAATTACTTGATTGAAAACAATAACTTTGAACAAGGTTCACACTCGATTCGAAATTGTAAAGCCTAGGGTTCCTACATGTTTTAAACATGAATTAATCACACTTGGTTATTAAAGGGTTTAGTGTTACGAGGCTTAGGTGTTGTTAGCTCTCAACGTTACAATGAACGGACAAAAATGCACTTTGTTACCAAGAACATGTAAACCCTTATCTATGTCAAAGCACAATTGCATGAATTCTTTTCACAAAGTAAAATTTCCTAACTCATTCAATAATTCGTGAATTCAAAACCTGATGCAATACAATTAACATAAACGTCAAATGTTCAAAGTAACTAGTCACAAATCAAATCAAATCATAAAACAAATGTTGAAACCCTAGAATCCTTACACTGGGCGAGACCTGATGGGATTAGCCACTCATGGTGTATGAGACTCCTCAATGCCATCCCAAAAGCGTAATAATCTTCAAAATCTTGGTTAAACCCAGTGAAACGACCCCTGGTGAACTGTTGATTTCCGTCTTTGCGACGGGGACGCAGTTATCCGGCGTCGTCGACGCGACAAGCTAATCAACACACTATGGTTTTGTCTACGCGAGTTCTGGTCGACACACCTTGCGTCGACGACGACCAAATGCCACGTCGCGACACGGCTAGCTAGTTTTCTCGCCCGTTTTCTTCGTTTTCCACACCCGGCCGGTCTAGCCTCCTCCCGATGTCCCATGAAACTCCGAAAATGCTCCTTAAAATCCGTTGGATCTGCAAAACACAAATCAAATCAAATTAAAGTGGATCATTTCGAACTTAAGTTCGTGTAAAAACACAAACTTAGATACGTGTGACACCGGACTTTCGACCACGTATCATATATTTATAATATCTCATTAAGTTGTATCGCTTGTGATCTTCGTGTTGATTTAAATGTTAGTAAATAGGACAACTTGTTCCAATGTTTGGAATAATCGTAGGAAAATGCAGAGTCATAATAATCGTCGCTCAAGTTCCACAGGGATGATGGACTGAGGTGGTGATGATGGGGGTGGTGGGTGGAGGGGGATGCATATTGTAAGAGAAAAGGTTTAAGATGCGAGATAACCGGTTACCCCTAGGCCAGATGGTCAACCTAATTATTAACTAATGGCAGGATGCAATGTGTAATGAAATGTCTGTCACAGGGTGTCATTAGACAAAAACAGAAAGATAGGGTGTCATATTGCAATCTGGACCAAACCATAAGGTGGCAAATGCACTTTACTCAAAAGTATATTAAAATAGTACATTTACATAATATTAGTTAGCAACTTTTTTTATGCAAGATGGTGTCGTACCTTATGCTTAAGATGTTTTAAAAAAATGATTTTTTTTACTTTTATCCCAAAGCTTTTCACCTTTTGCAATTTAACCTCACAAAATTTATTTTTTACTTTTAACCCAAAACTTTTCATCTTTTGAAACTTAACCTCACAAACTTTTTTCACATTCAACTTTGGTCCCCTGTGCTTTTCATTTTTCACAAATTTCCATTTTACATTTCATTCTAAATTTTGCGGGTTAACACGAATCAACATGCGTTGGAACAACTTCTGGTTATGTTGGGATAAACAGGTTTTCAAAGGCAACAACAACAAGTGGTTGTGGAAAATAGGTAACAACAACGGGGTTTTCGGTTAAACTGGTGCGCTCATAACAGGTCAAATATAAAAACCCTTTGCTAAAAATGAAACGGGTCAACTAGGCATCTTACAACTTTATTTTTTTAAGCATCTTACAACTTTATTTTTAGCTACATGTATCACTTATGTTATCATCTAATTATGCCATGATGTTGGGTTCTAAGTTACGTGCTACTTTGTACAGAAAGAATTGTTTAAATGGAAGGTTAGGGGTCACGCGCCTCCGCAATGGCACCACTAACCAAGTGGAAAACTGAATTCTCACGGGCATTTCAGTTATAGTTTTATTTGGATAAATGAACACCACTGTTGATGCAACAAATAAGAGACCAAGGATAGTAGCTGGGCTGGTTAGGCAAAAGGGTTGAAGGGTTCAACCTTGCCTAACGCAGGTCGTGGGGTCCCCCCACGTTTGCAAGACGTGGAAGGAGGTTCACTAGTTTATTGTTGTTGTTTGCTGAAGATCCTCCTCTGAAGTATATTCAGATTTGGATGTGGGAGCAAACGGAATGTGTGTGTTGGATGTGAAAGTGAGTAACTCGCATAAAGCAAGTACTCGATATGAATGACCAGAGTTTAAGGAAACAGGCCTGGCCAAGAATGTCTCTTGAAGTAAATGAAGTGTCAATTTATAGGAGAAGACATCTCCCAAAGAAGAATGCATTTGACTAGCGACCTTGCTTGCAGTGAGGGGCTTGCCCTTTCGGGGGTTAAAGCCTTTTGACCCTTGGATAATAGCGTGTGCTCTGTAGACCTGCGTTGCTTTTGCGGCTGGCGAGTTGGTGGAGCTGCCCAGAGATGTGACTTATTTATTGTTCCCGTATTGCTTTACTTCATCTCCTCAACTTTTCAACCATTGAACCATTTGTTGGACCGATGTTTGACCCGAAAAGTCAGTCAGAGTAGCGCATCCTTACATATAAAGGCGGAATCAGAATATGCAAGATTACAACAGCTTGTTCTATTAATTTCCTTTGCTTTTATTGCTTTTCTACTCAAAATTTGACAGCGCTTCGCTCCAGATCACACACACATATCCCTGGACCACTCAGACGACTCCCCTATATATAGACATGTGGGTTCGCTCATATGACATGCCATATGAGCGGACCTACATCACTGCACTATAAGCGGACCACATTAAGTACCTATGAGCGGACCACTATATACAATGACATAAAAGCGAACCTACTTCTATATTTCATAATATTTACATTTTGACCCCCTGTTGACTAATCTTGACTTCAGACTTCTTGTAGACGCAGTCAACAGACATTCCGTGTATTAACACCATTTAACCCTTTGAGTGTTTACATATTTAGTCATTTTATTTAATCTTGGGCTACTCCCGTCATCAGCCCCCCAAGTAAGAGGTTTTTGGGAAATGAGATCAAAGACTTCTGACTTTTATACGTATGTTTTTCTGTCCAAAGGCTTCGAGGGTTCAAGGGTTGGAAGGTTGAAACGGTTTTTGAATTTCGGAATTTGACAAGACAGTTGACAAGACCCGTGGCAGTTTGTCAGGCGGCGGTTTTAAATTTTGCCTGTTGATAATTATCCCTAATCTCATTTATTTTCACATTTTTCTTTTTGAAGAACATAACTTGCTCTTTATTTCTCTCAAGTATCCCTCTTTTTCAAAATCAGGTCAGTTCCGTTTCTCTTATTTTCTCTTTAATTGTTCATTGTCATGGGTGCTCGTAAGGATATGGCAAAATCCTTTTCTCGACTGACCCAAGAGGAAGTCGATTTATTCTGTATGGAATGGGGTATAGGGACAAAGTATAAACCGGTTGCACCGGCTTGTGATTAATCTATCAATGACTGTCCTTCTGGTATGATCGCCTTGTATTGTCGTCATTTTGAGTTTTCCAATCTTCGTTATCCGTTTTCAAACTTTGTGTTGAATATTTTGGAATATTATCGAGTGTCTTTTGGTCAAATTCACCCCCTTGGTATGGCTAGGGTTTTACATTTTGAGATTCGGTGTCGGGCTTGCGGGTATGATCCCACCCTTTTAGCATTTCGTCGCTTTTTCCGGCTTGCTAAGAATGGTGACTGGTTCACCTTTGAAACCAGTCAAGTTGACACTTGTTTGATTTCGTCCATGGTTTCTACACTTGGGGTGTGGAAAGATCGGTTTTTCTGGGTGTCGGAGGAAATTGTTCCTTTCAAACTTGTTTGGAGATACCCGGATGCTGTTCTGAACGAGCCGGAGCCCTTTGATTCCGATATAAACACTCGTTTTTTAGAAATTCTTAGGGAGTGCCCTTCGAGGCTTCGTCCCTTCCCTGAGCATTTGTTGGTGTTGTTGGGTATAAGTAAACTGTGAGAAAAGGCTAACCGGGATCCGGTGCTTATTAGAGATGGGAAGGGTATGCATTTATTCTTTTCTTGCTTTTTTGTTCCTTTTTCTTTGTTTGTTTATGTGTTTTTTATATTTGTGTTGCAGTTATGTCTGCCCTTGATTTTATCAAAAGCGATGATACCTCTGACGTTGCTTTTGATGATGTTGCTGCTACCCCTGGCGAGAATGCGGTTGTCAAGGGTTCTGATTACAGGTTTGAGGGTTCTGGTTATGTGAACGTTCCGAATGTTAAAGGCTTCACCAAGGTTACTGTTTCCAAAGGTTCTACTCGTCGTTCCCAACGCCATCTGAAAAGTGTTGACCAACCTTCTGGTTCAGAGCCTATTGATGTTAGTGATGATATTGAGGCGTCAGGGGATCAAATTGTGGATGTTGGTAAGGGCAAGGAAAAGGAGTTGATTGTTTCAAGAAAGAAGAAGAAATTGGTTAAGAAGGGTGCCATTCCTGCTATTCAAGGTTCGTCAGCCAAAAGCGTTGAAAGTTTCGAGGGTTCAGAGGACATTTATATGCCTAATTGGGGGGTTAAGGTTGGTGACAATTTTAAGGACCCAGTTGTTTGTGCTGAAGCCTTGGCTCATTTTGCTCCTCCCGGTGTTCGAAGTGCCATATCTGAGATGGAGGCTGATCATCTTATTTCTAGGATGATGCTCAGTTCCTGCAACCTTTCTGCCTTTTTGGCTGAAGGTGTCACTCGCTTTGCTAAAGGGATGCGGGAATATGAGGAGGCCTCCAAGAAGAAGGAGAAAATGAAAGCTTCAATTGCTGCCATGAAGAAGGAAATCGAGATCTTTTCTGAGAAGTAATTGGCTTGGACCAAGAAAGAGGAGGAGTTAACAAAGAGGCACGGAATTGAGATGGGTGATCTCAAGAAGAGCTTTGAAGCTAGCCTATTGAAGCTGAAAGCTGACCGGGAGGCCTTGGCTGTGCAACAGAAGGCTTTTGATAAGGAGAAGGATGGTTTGAAGACTTTGGTTGCCCAGGCTACTGGAGATAACCAATGGCTCATTGAGCAGGGTTTTCACCAGGTGGTTACCTATCTCTTGCATTCTAAAGAGTTTAACTCCGCTCCTGGTGATGTTTACACTAAACTGCTCAATCTGGGAAAACACCAAGGTCTTATTGCGGGTTATAAGCTTCACGAGTCTGGTCATCCCTTAGAGAAGTCTCCCCTGTACCGTCCCGAGGCTTCCGATGTTTTTAAGAGTTCCGTTGAGCAAATGGAGAGGTTGTCATACCCGTATGTGAGTCAGGTTGCTTCTTGTTATGGTAAGCCTCTCTCCGTTTTGCAGGAACTGAAGCCGGATGGTTTGAATGAAAAGTTATGTGCTGAAATGCTTAGCTCCCTTTCAAGGAAACGTTCCTACTCGGGAGATAGTGAAGATACTTTTCCTGGGGAATCTGATGCTCCGAAGGATGTCAGCTTGGAGGGTTCAGCTGTTGAGGATCTGGGTCCAAAAGCTAAAAAGGATAAGAAGACTAAGAAGGCCAGAGGTAGCAGTTCTGGGGCTTCTAAGCCTTCTACTGATGCATGAATTCGTAGCTTTCTTAGCACTCTTAAAACAATTTATGGTTTGTAACCTTTAAACAATGTTAGGTTTTCAGGAACCCTTAAGGTTCCTGTTGGTTGTGTTTAAGGCCTGTATGGCCGTTTGAACAATAGTTTAACTTGCAAGTTACTAGGACTTGCCTTAACTTGTGTTTGAAAGTCTTTTAGGGCTTTCTTTGATATGGTATGATGTTTAGCTATTTTCTTTGTGTTATGTTTTTATACTTGTGCCTGTTTCGTTAAGGCAGTCTGTTTGGCTTTAACCTTCCAAGCCTTTTGGCTGTCTGTTAGTAGGTTGAAGCCCTTGAGGTTTCGAGTTGTTACTCGGGTGGCTTGAAGCCTTGAAGGCTTCTTAGTTTTGTGATCTGACTTGGTTTGTATCTTTATAATTTTTGTCTAAGTTGTATTGTTCTTTTAGATTTTCTTTGTCTCTTTGTAACTTTGTCTTTGTCGAGGTTGTGTTGCCCTTATGTTTTTTATGCCTTAAAGGATGTTTTTTATGCCTTAAAGGGTTCAGTGCTGCAGTCACATAGCCTTGGTATTTTTAACAAGAAGACATAGCACCTATCCTTTTTATCATTTCTTTGTTTTTCACTTGACTTTATAAGCCTGTTTGTGGATTATATTTTTAAGGCTTAGGGAACATTTGGTGTAGGCTGTTCACACCCGTCTATGAGACAATTTTATTTTTTCTTAACAAGTCTCATGGAGTTGTATTGATTTAGGAACTCACCCCTTATATAGGTTCATTCAACCCTCGAACCTATTGAGCGATGTGGCCTGGGAGCTCATCCCCTTACATGGCCCTTGCCATGGAGTTTTTTGCTAGGTTCTGTAACAACTCTCATTAAAAGTCCTATTTATTTTATTATTTTATTCAATAGGAAACCCTAATTGAGACACCCAAGTGATTCTGCACAAACCCTAAAATTTTCAGAACAAACAGAATCAGGATCAGGGCCCCTAAAACTCAAGGGGGGTATTCCCTACTTAACGATTATACTTATAAGTTGCTGTCAAAATCGAATTTAATCGTTCCGTCGACTCAGCTAGGCTAGAAACACACGTGGCAAGCCTATGACCCTTTCGTGTCCCTTACGGACCGTAAGGGATAAGGCTTACGGTCCGTAAGCCAGGTCAAAATTCAGGTATAAATAGAGGGCTTTGGGACTTGAATTCTGACACTTGAGCGACGTTAAAACTCAAAACGTACGTTGAGATATAGTAGAAACAGTCTCAAAATCACTAATTAGTATATCGGGGTGCTGCTACGATACCGGGTATTAACTCGATCGCTGCTACGATTCAATGTCCGATCGATTTAAACTATCCGACCGGATGTTTAAGCGCTATCCTTTGTCATTAGTCGTGATTCCGACAGGATGTTTGAGTACCACCCGAACTCGGGGAATACTCTGTCATTTGTTGTGAATCCGATGGATGTTTAAGTGATTGCACTTTGTCATTCGTTGTGAAGGTTTTAATCTCGTGAGTTATCGTAAATGCTGTATTAGTTATTTACCTAGTTCGTGTGCACTAGGTTACAAGTGTAATCAATAGGCTAAGCTCTGCCTGTATCTGCAATATATCAAGGCTTATCTATAAATTAAACTTTGCCATATGAATCTGCATGATTATAATGTGAGTCATTCTCTTTTTATCAAAATTACTTTCAAAAGCATGTTTATTTTCAAGGTTATAATTACAGGGATTAAGTCTTTGTAATCACCAATTTACAGCCGGTATGTGGGGTATTGTGCACAATATTAATTTCTCACGGTGTTAGGCTAATAAGCCCTAACACAGGTTAGGCAAATAAGCGCTAACAGTGATATACGTCATTATTGGGTGACAGGACCCAATAGTGATATGACCATAGTCACAGATCCGGTCGAGTGACAAATACTATGGGTAGTTGGTTGATATCAGAAACATTGTAATCGCTCTTAATACTGTAAATTATAACAAACGTGTCGTTTTAGAAAAATGAATGATTCACTCAGTATTTCCCGCTGACAAAACCTTTTTCAAACATGTTTCAGGTAATTACAGTAGATTGGAGTAAAAGATGGATACGGCACTGAAAGGCATCAAAGAAGTGGCTTATTTTATTAATTAAATCAAAATGAAGAAATATTGTTTTATGTAATTGGGTTTATCCCTTATTAAAGCTACCTTTGTAAAACATGGGTTTATCCCATCTATTTAAATAAAATCCGGTGTTTTCTAAACTCTGATATTTTTCCTAACTCACGGTCCTGATGAAATTTCCGCTGCAATATTTTTCAAAATAATCACCGGTACCACTTGGCTGTTCGCGGCTCCCGATTCCGTCCATGGTGGGTCGGGGGTCGTGACAGAAGGTGGTATCAGAGCCACTGCTTTAAGCCAATAAGTGTTGTAATAATAATACCTAAGCTTAAATAAAAGAGTTAGGAGATTGCTATTAACTGGTAGCGCACATGTTAGCATTTAGACTTGAACTTAAGAAAAGATGCCTTAGTATCAGCTTTGAGATAAGCGAAGTACTTGTGTAAATAAAGTATGATGGATTTTGGTATGCCGTAAGAATGACAATTAGAACATTGCAAGCAATAGCACTTAATTGCTATTAATTCTTGATTATTGATATTACTTGGTCTAGAATAAGATATGTTATGGGAATACAAATTTCCTTGATTCTGGATAAAAGCTATAATAAAAGAGGCACTTTTAAAATCTCAAAAAGATACTATTTATGGGAAATAGAAAATTTTCTCCGACAAGACTGGGTATGGTGTAGCAGACTCTCCAGTTTGTCCGGATATACTGAGATTACCTCTCCGGCACGAATCGGATAAGACGGGGTATATAATATGTCAAACAAGTGACAAGATTTCCCTAAATAATATCATGACCAGATATTTGACTTGTTTTGGAAATATGAATCTGTTAAATACATTTGACCTTATAAAAGGTATGTATATTACAGCATGTGAAATATGTGATTATACAGATATGTATATCTATAAGGAAATCCAAAAACCATAAGGATTGATAAAATAGGAATAAAGAACAAGCATATGTGTCTAGATTTCTTTATCAGGAATCTCTTTTCCTATATCAAACATTATTTCGTTTGATCATCTACCTCGTAATTTGTGCAATGAGAACCCTTTAAGTTGGTACGGCATCAAAAGTATAAGAATTTTTCAAATACATTATCATAGACTATTAGAGCCAGTAAGAAGCATGTAAAGTTGTACTAGTGCCCAAAGAAAACACATAAAACTTAAATTATACGTCCACAGACGTTAAAGTATATCACACACGACTTCCAAGGCAAGACCTTTGGAAAATATAATTGGGCACGATGACACCAATGCTAATCCCGGTTGGTTCCATATTTGGTGACCCCGGAACCCAAACGAATAGCTCGTTTCATCGGGGGTTTAGCCCCGGAGATAAAGGCAAGCGTGAAGGCCTCTAGACCGACTACTTTCAGATCGGTGGCTGATATATCCTTGTCACTCACTTTGGACGCGGTCAGGCAAAGATCGCTGAGGAACAAGGATGCAGAGAAAAGAAAACGCAAGGATGATAACTCACGGAGGTCAAACTAGAAGAACCGTGGAAACGGTGACAACAGGAAGGGGTCTGAGTCAAGGAAAGATGGGCATCATTCTGGTGAGAAGCCCAAATGCAAGATTTGCAAGAAACAGCACTTTGGAAAGTGCAGACTCGAGTCGAACTCGCAGACTCAGTAAAAAACCTATGCTTGTGGTATATGCAAGTCCAAGGACCACAAGACTTTGGATTGCAAAAAGCTGAAAGATGCAACCTGCTACAGCTGTAATGAGAAGGGGCATATCAAGACCAATTGCCCAAAATACGCCAAGAAGCCTGAAGAGGCCAAGAAGACAAATGCTAGGGTCTTCAGAATGGACGCAAAGGAAGCGGTTCTAGACGACAACATTATTACAGGTACTTTCCTTGTAAATGATGTCTATGCAAGAGTACTTTTTGATTCAGGCGCTGATAAGTCTTTCGTAGATCATAAGTTTTGTGAATTGCTGAAATTACCTGTCAAAACCTTAAGTGTGAATTATGAGGTGGAGTTAGCAGATGGCACCCTAGAAACCGTCTCTACTGTGTTAGATGGATGTGTTATATCCATTAAGAACCACTCTTTTCCTCTGTCTCTACTTCCCTTTAAGTTGGCCGGTTTTGACATAGTTTTGGGTATGGAGTGGTTATCTCATAACCAGGCCCAAATTGTCTGCAACAAAAAGCAAGTGGTGATTAAGGCTCCGTCTGGTGAATCACTTACCATTCGGGGAGATACCCAATATGGACTGCCTGAGCAAGTGACTATGCTCAAGGCTTCCAAGTGTTTAAAGAAGGGTTGTGTCATCTACATGGCACAAGTGATTATTGATGAGCCTAAACCGAAGATCGAAGACATCCCCGTCATTTCTGAATACCCAGAAGTTTTTCCGGAAGAACTACCTGGTTTTCCACCAGATAGGCAAGTGGAATTCATAATTGATATCATCCCTGGAGCAGCACCTATTGCTAGAGCACCTTACAGGTTAGCACCAACCGAAATGAGGGAGTTGAGGACACAACTGGATGAATTGCTAGCTAAAGGTTTCATTAAACCTAGTTCATCTCCTTGGGGAGCACCAGTCTTGTTTGTCAAAAAGAAGGATGGATCGATGCGTCTGTGCATCGATTACCGTGAACTTAATAAGGTCACAATAAAGAATAGGTATCCTTTGCCCAGGATCGACGATTTGTTCGATCAATTGCAAGGGGCAAGTTATTTCTCAAAGATTGACTTGAGGTCAGGTTACCACCAACTGAAGGTTAGAGATGAAGACGTACATAAAACTGCATTTAGGACTCGTTATGGTCATTACGAGTTCCTAGTGATGCCTTTTGGGCTCACAAATGCACCGGTCGCGTTCATGGATCTCATGAATCGCGTTTGCAAGCCGTACTTAGATAATTTCATCATCATTTTCATCGACGACATTCTTATCTACTCGAAGAACCAAGCTGACCATGAGAAACACCTTCGCTGTATTCTTAAACTTCTACATCATGAGAAGCTCTATGCCAAATTCTCTAAATGTGAATTTTGGCTTCGAGAAGTCCAATTCCTTGGACATGTGGTTAGTGAGCGTGGTATCCAAGTGGATCCCGCTAAGGTGGAAGCTGTTATGAACAGGCAAGAGCCAAAGACGCCTACAGAGATTCGTAGCTTCCTGGGATTGGCAGGATATTACAGGCGTTTCATTGAAAATTTTTCAAGGATTGCTGCACCCCTAACTTCCTTGACTAAGAAGAAAGTAAAATTCGTTTGGGGCCCTAAGCAGCAAGAGTCCTTTGATATTCTGAAGCAAAAGTTGAGCAACGCTCCTGTACTGACATTGCCTGAAGGTACCGAAGAATTCGTAGTTTATTGCGATGCATCTCACACTGGCATGGGGTGTGTGCTTATGCAGAAAGGCAAGGTTATTGCCTATGCTTCAAGGCAGTTAAAGGTGCATGAAAAGAATTACACCACCCACGACTTGGAGTTGGGTGCCGTTGTATTTGCACTGAAGCTCTGGAGGCATTATTTATATGGTATCAAGTGTGTGATCTATTCTTATCACAAGAGCCTCCAGCACCTGTTTAATCAGAAGGATTTAAACATGAGGCAGCGCCGTTGGATGGAGACTTTAAATGTAGAACTCATACAACCTGTTTGATCATTAAAATAACTTGGTAATGAATGTAGGAACATGTCTAAACATGTTCAACCCGACAATTTACTGTTTAGACCCGGTTCGGAACCGAAAGTCGCAAAGCTTTGACTTTTGCCTTGACTTCAGTTCTGACCCATTTTGGTATGATTTAGAAATACCTTAGAGCTTTATTTGGACCAGGTTACATGCTAGTATAACCCTCTGTGATTATACACCACGGTTCTTTAGTTAACCAATTAATACGCATGATTCCGTTAATTGCCCATATGTTAACCATTATGCCCTTTTCACCTTAAAATGTGATTTTTGAAAATGTAAAAGAGTAGAACCCTTAATTACTGATATTTAAACTTGCACCCAAAATTTGATATCAGTTTGAGGTGTAGAATGAGAGTTATGCTCATTAGCGTAAATTGAAAGCTTTACGTTAATTAAACGACATAATTAGCGTATAGCCTATTTAAACTCACTTTTTGATATCAAACTTCTTACCCACTGATGTAATATATTATTTTGGGATTTTTGAAGATTTTTAATTAATTTTAGGCTGAGCATAACTTATAGTCGTAGGCTTAATCCGGTAATTGTCGGTTTTGCCCTTACGGGCTTTAAAATGAGTTTTACATATCTAATTGACTCCAAACCTTTTGCTACTGATCACATATGATAAAAAAATTATTTTAAGCCTTCTGGAATAATAAAAAATATCATCTTTATGTATAGAACCCGGAAATGGCTTTTAATCGCCTTTCTAAGCGTTTTTAACGCATAGTATGTACTAGAACTATTTTAGACATACAAGGGTTGATACCTACTGATATTTTGGGTAAATTATAATATTTTAACAGTAAGCAAAGGTTGTTAAACTCAGACTTCAGATTTGAGCTTTACGGCTTATGTGAAATTACCAAAATGCCCCTACGGTGCATAGATTGGTTATAATTGATAAATTTCACATATATACTTTACCCTACTGTTATAACTTAGTAAACTAAGTGTTTTTTGCTGATTATATCAGACCTGTAACTCAGGTTAACACTTAAACTCTCTTATAACATTGAAAATGACCAAACTACCCCTACGGGGCATAGTTTGTGTTTAAATTCGTTTCGGGCATAATAAAAGACATCTTGCTGATGTCACAACATATTTGAGGCAAATTAACTTAGGAAACCTGTAAATGGCTCTCATGAATACCCGTTACGCTTATTACGCGTTCGGTTCGGTTTATGTAACTAGTTTACATAAATTAGCCGAAACGGGTCAAACCTTATCGGTTTTATCTCAAAATCCAGAATGTGTATGAAATACCCATATTAAGCAAGTCTCCGAACTTGTCGGGTCTAAATCACATTCTATCCGGTCTTCGCTTAATTGTGCGTACGAACCGTGTCTTTGAAACTAACCGGTCTAAGCTTAAGCTTAACTAAAGACCCGTTAGGATTCTAATAGGTTATTATAAACCTTCGTTCCAGATTAGGAGGACCAGTAAAAGCTACTTTCATTTGCTTATTGTGATTATTACATTGCTCAGGTAAATACTTTTAACTTATTTTCCCTATACGGGCTTGGGTTACGGTATATAAAATACCGCTTGGTCGGACATCAAATCTTCCATCGTTTGGTGGTTAATTGAATAATTTGATCGGTCTGTTTAAACAGTTTTGTTTACTTAAAAGCCTTTGGGGGGTTAATGACCATGTCCCGGATATCCTTGGCATCATTTTACGAAATGGCCACGACCTAAGATCAGAGTGTAGGCGTACACTCGTCAGTGCATAAATAGTTGATGTGGTGTGTCTATTGATCTTTAACCCGGTACGTCCGGGCTACTGAACGCATAAGGAACATGTAATTCGTTCACAAGATTATATATTTAAATAATTCTCCCAAGTTATAAAATGTTTATGCCACGTGCATCCAAATCAAATTTTTAATCATTTTTTTAAAATGAGTCAGTTGATTGTATTTACCAGTGTAAACTGACGTATTTTCCCAAAAAGATTAAATGCAGGTACTAAGCGTAATTGGCTGGGATTTCTCCTTAGCATCAATAGAAGTCTCGCAAGCTTAAGATGCCTAAAGTCTGTTGAACTACTGTTTCTATTTTATTTTCGATCCATCTGTGGATAAACTTTCAACTGTTTGTGATACACGATATTACAATATTTTATTCGGTTGAAATGTATTTTTAAATTGCTTCTGCTGTGCATATTAAATATTGTGTTGTTTGACTATTACGTTGCCAACCACGTCACGATACTCCCCACCGGGCCCACCGGTGACACGTGGAATTCGGGGTGTGACAAGGTACGTTGTAACAAAATTTCTCAACCATCGGTGCACAGTCTAATCAGAGTCATAAATATTATCACTGCAAAAGGAGTTACATACTTTTGCAAATTCCCTATTTCATTTTATTCGACATTCCCTGGTAATGTCACTTAACAACGGTTATCACTCGAAATTCCAGATAGAAGTTCTTATACTTCTTTTTGTTGAAATTCTGACTTCTGCATATCATAAGTAGATTTTCGTATTACTACTTCCCCTTAATGGTCATCATACCATGAGGATTTCTTTCATAGTAGCGAATATTGATCTATTTCATTTCTTGGTAAATCTACACGTTACACATGCTCTGTTTGTTGCGCATGTGATTCGTTTGATTTATGAAGACCACTGGAGGGCTTCATTCTAATTTGTTGTTTTATCCAAACTCAAATATCATTTCGCTATACTTGATCTTTGACACAGTGATTCGCATTATTGCAAAACGATGACTCTTTGATATCGAGTCAATGAATTTAAAACATTATATAAATTTAATTATATATGGAAACTTACAAAAGTAATTACCTAATTTACAATATAAATATTCCTATATTTAAAATTCTGGTTAAACCATTGAGGTGAAGAATATATATTTTTATGTTTGAGATATACACTCGGTTAAATTTATGTTTAATTATTTATTAAATAATTAATATTAATTTTATTATTAGTTATAATATATTTAGTGTTAGTATTTTAAGTACTAGGGTTATTGTCAGGGGCAGGTATTGGATAACCTAGCCTTAGTTCGGCATGGACTGATCACCTATGCTTAAACAAGGCAGCACTAACCAATATCCAACCATGATAATAACTAGTTAATGTATATAAATTAAGTCATCAATTGAAGGTGCAAGAGGAAGACATACCTAAGACTGCTTTCAGAACTAGGTATGGTCATTACGAGTTTACAGTCATGCCCTTCGGATTAACGAATGCACCTGCAGCATTCATGGACATGATGAATAGAATCTGTAAACCGTATTTGGATAAATTTGTAATTGTCTTTATTGACAAAAATCAAGAAGAACATTGTCAGCACTTGCATTCACTCTTAACTTTGTTAAGAAAAGAAAAGTTGTATGCCAAATTCTCAAAGTGTGAATTTGGGTTGCAAGAAGTACAATTCTTAGGACACATGGTGAATCACGAAGGCATTCATGTAGATCCTGCTAAGATAGAGGCAATTACCAAATGGAAGGTTCCACAATCCGCAATGGAAATTCGAAGTTTTATAGGTTTAGCTGGATACTATAGACGATTTATTAAGGATTTTTCCAAGATAGTTGTACCATTAACTAAGCTAACCGGTAAAGTAGTTAAGTTTGAATGGGGACCTAAACAAGAAGAAGCCTCTAGAATCTTGAAACAGAAATTAACCAATGCTCCAATTTTAGCCTTACCAGAAGGAACTGAAGATTTTGAAGTATACTGTGATGCTTCAAAATTAGGATTTGGATGTATGCTGATGCAACGCAAGAAGGTAATTGCGTATGCTTCAAGACAATTGAAAAAGCACGAAGAAAACTATACGACTCATGATTTAGAATTAGGAGCTGTAATTTTTGCCCTTAAGATTTAGAGACATTATCTGTAAGGAAGTAAGTTTACTATCTATACAGATCATAAGAGTTTAAGATATATATTTGGGCAAAAAGAGTTAAATATGAGACAAAGAAGATGGATGGAAATCCTAAGTGACTACGACTGTGATATTCAGTATCATGAAGGAAAGGAAAATGTAGTTGCAGATGCCTTAAGTCGTAAATATCATGAAAAGCAAAAGCGAGTTAGTGCTCTCAGATTAAATCTACACATAAATTTAATGGAACAAATAAAGAGTGTTCAGGAAACAGCAATCAAGGATGATGCTGAAGGAATGAAGGGACAAATAAAAGAATTAGAACAAGGAGCAGATGGAATTTGGAGATTCCACAAAAGCATAATTTGGGAACCTAAGCAAGGAGAATTAAGAAATAAGATTTTAGAAGAAGCTCATAAATCTAGGTATGCCATGCACCCTGGAAACAATAAGATGTACCAAGATTTAAGAAAGAATTTTTGGTAGATAGGCATGAAAAAGGATATAGCCCGATATGTTTCTAAGTATCTTACTTATTCACAAGTAAAAACTGAACACCAGAAACCTTCAAGTCTACTACAACAATTAGAAATGCCTGTATGGAAATGGGAACTCATAACAATGGATTTTGTTACTAAGTTACCCAAAACCAGAAAAGGTAATGATGCGATTTGGGTAATTGTGGATCGATTAACCAAATCTGCTCACTTTCTACCTATGAAATAAACCTTTAGCATGGAAAGATTGGCAAAGTTGTATGTGGATGAAGTTGTATCCTTACATGGAGTTCCACTCTCCATTGTTTCGGATAGGGATAGTCGTTTTACTTCTCATTTCTGGACAAGCTTCCGGCAAGCAATGGGAACTCGACTAAATTTAAGTACTGCATACCATCCACAAACAGATGGGCAAAGTGAAAGGACGATCCAAACTCTAGAAGACATGCTCCGAGCATGTGTGATAGATTTTGGTGGAAATTGGGACGATCATTTACCTTTAATTGAATTCTCCTATAAATAGTTATCATTCTAGTATTGAAACTGCCCCATTCGAAGCACTGTATGGAAGAAAGTGCAGAATTCCAGTTTGTTGGGTAGAAATAGGAGAAAGTCAATTGTCAGGTCCTGAAATAGTGCAAGAAACGACCGACAAGATTACACAAATCAAGGAAAGGCTGAAGACGGCCAGAGATCGCCAGAAGAGTTATGCAGATAATAGACGTAAGCCACTCGAGTTTCAAGTTGGAGACAAAGTACTGTTAAAAGTATCTCCTTGGAAAGGAGTAGTTCGGTTCGGTAAGAAAGGAAAGCTAAGTCCCAGATACGTAGGACCATTTCCAGTGATCCAACGTATAGGACCAGTTGCTTATCGTTTACAACTACCAGAAGAATTAGCTGGAGTACATGACATATTTCATGTATCCAACCTCAAGAAATGTTTATCAGACGAATCTTTGGTAGTACCTCTCCAAGATATAGAAGTAAACGAAAAGTTAAAATTTGTTGAGAAACCTCTTCCGATAGAAGACAGAAAAAATAAAGTTTCTCAAGCACAAGCGACTAGTACTAGTTAAAGTAAAGTGGGATTCGATTTTTATTAAGATGGGGAGAATGTAACAACTCTCATTAAAAGTCCTATTTATTTTATTATTTTATTCAATAGGAAACCCTAATTGAGACACCCAAGTGATTCTGCACAAACCCTAAAATTTTCAGAACAAACAGAATCAGGATCAGGGCCCCTAAAACTCAGGGGGGTATTCCCTACTTAATGATTATCCTTATAAGTTGCTGTCAAAATCGAATTTAATCGTTCCGTCAACTCAGCTAGGCTAGAAACACACGTGGCAAGCCTATGACCCTTTTGTGTCCCTTACGGACCGTAAGGGATAAGGCTTACGGTCCGTAAGCCAGGTCAAAATTCAGGTATAAATAGAGGGCTTTGGGACTTGAATTCTGACACTTGAGCGACGTTAAAACTCAAAACGTACGCTGAGATTTTGTAGAAACAGTCTCAAAATCACTAATTAGTATAGCGGGGTGCTGCTACGATACCGGGTATTAACTCGATCGCTGCTACGATTCAATGTCCGATCGATTTAAACTATCCGACCAGATGTTTAAGCGCTATCCTTTGTCATTAGTCGTGATTCCGACAGGATGTTTGAGTACCACCCGAACTCGGGGAATACTCTGTCATTTGTTGTGAATCCGATGGATGTTTAAGTGATTGCACTTTGTCATTCGCTGTGAAGGTTTTAATCTCGTGAGTTATCGTAAATGCTGTATTAGTTATTTACCTAGTTCGTGTGCACTAGGTTACAAGTCTAATCAATAGGCTAAGCTCTGCCTGTATCTGCAATATATCAAGGCTTATCTATAAATTAAACTTTGCCATATGAATCTGCATGATTATAATGTGAGTCATTCTCTTTTTATCAAAATTACTTTCAAAAGCATGTTTATTTTCAAGGTTATAATTACAGGGATTAAGTCTTTGTAATCACCAATTTACAGCCGGTATGTGGGGTATTGTGCACAATATTAATTTCTCACGGTGTTAGGCTAATAAGCCCTAACACAGGTTAGGCAAATAAGCCCTAACAGTGATATACGTCATTATTGGGTGACAGGACCCAATAGTGATATGACCATAGTCACAGATCCGGTCGAGTGACAAATACTGTGGGTAGTTGGTTGATATTAGAAACATTGTAATCGCTCTTAATACTGTAAATTATAACAAACGTGTCGTTTTAGCAAAATGAATGATTCACTCAGTATTTCCCGCTGACAAAACCTTTTTCAAACATGTTTCAGGTAATTACAGTAGATTGGAGTAAAAGATGGATACGGCACTGAAAGGCATCAAAGAAGTGGCTTATTTTATTAATTAAATCAAAATGAAGAAATATTGTTTTATGTAATTGGGTTTATCCCTTATTAAAGCTACCTTTGTAAAACATGGGTTTATCCCATCTATTTAAATAAAATCCGGTGTTTTCTAAACTCTGATATTTTTCCTAACTCACGGTCCTGATGAAATTTCCGCTGCAATATTTTTCAAAATAATCACCGGTACCACTTGGCTGTTCGCGGCTCCCGATTCCGTCCAGGGTGGGTCAGGGGTCGTGACAGGTTCTCAACCTGATCTTAGGATAGAAAGACAAATTTGATAAAAGCAACTTCATTCATTCAAGCAGTACTTGCTTTTTACAAAAGGTATTCATAGTGTTGTTCGAAATACATTTTGATATAAACCAAACTTTCCTGTCTAAACATGGAACCCTTTCAGGGTTTTGCCATTCCAATGCCTTGGAAGCCTTTTGCCTTCTGAATCTGCTAGCTTGTAGGATCCACCCTTGTGTGCTTCGAGGATGGTATATGGACCCTCCCATTTTGGGCCAAGCTTTCCTTGATTTTCCTTTTTGCTAGCTTCATTGTTTCTGAGGACCAGGTCCCCTGGCTTGAATCGTTCATTCTTGACTTTCTTGTTGTAGTAGGATTCCATTTGTTGCTTGTATTTGGCTTCTTGGATTGCAGCTTGATCTCGTGCTTCCTCTAGGAGTTGTAAATTCAACATGGTCTCTTTTTGGTTTGTTTCAGGATCCATGTTGACGATTCGCTGGGTTACAACTCCTATCTCAACTGGAATCACAGCCTCGGACCCAAATACCAAGCTATAGGGTGTTTTCTTATGGCTTGTTTTTTCGGTTGTTCTAATTGCCCATAGGACACTAGGCAATTCTTCAAGCCAGCTGCTTTCGTATCTTCCCAATCTTGTCTTGATACCTTCCACTATGCTTCTATTTGTCCTTTCAACCTGACCGTTTGATTGCGGATAAGCCACTGAGCTAAAAACTTGGTCGATTATGTATTCCTTGCACCAAACGCTGAAAGGCTTCTCAGCAAATTGCTTTCCGTTATCAGTGACAAGTACTCCCAGCAATCCATAACGGCAAATGATGTTCTCCCAAACAAAGTCAATAACCTGTTTTCCCGTGATCTTAGCAAGTGGTTTGACCTCGGGCCACTTAGTGAAATAATCTATTGCCACCAGCAAGAATTTCACTCCTCATTTGCTTGGGGAAATGGACCAACAATGTCCATTCCCTATTTATGGAATGGCCATGCCGAGGTTATCGGGACCAAGTCATGCTTGGGACTTTTGTGATTGGTGCATAAATCTGGCAAGCATCACATTTCCTTAACTGTTCAGCTGTATCACGGTGCATTGAGGGCCAGAAATACCCAAGGTTCATGAGCTTTGCAACCACCGACCTAGCTCCAAAGTGAGCTCCGCATATACCTTCGTGAATTTCTTTGATCAAATACTTACTTTGCTCAGGACCGACACATCTTAGCAAGGGAGCAAGGTAACCCTTTTTGTAAAGGGTTTCTCCTTGTAGTATGTATTGCCTTGCCTTGATTTCAACCCTTTTAGCTTCTACTTGATCATTGGGTAATTCACCATTTTTAAGGAACTTTTTGATGGGAGTCATCCAGTTTGGATCTTCCTCGGTAACTACATCTTGAACCTCCAATTCATCAATGGATGGGGCCTTCAACACTTCTACCAGCACCTTCTTGGTAAGGTGGGCGAAAGTGAGAGATGCAAGCTTACTTAGGGCATCAGCCTTTTTGTTTTGAGATCTGGGGATCTGTTTGATGTTGCATGCTTGGAAGGTACTCATCAGCTCCTTGGATTTTTCTCTGCATTTATTCATGTTGGGCTCTTTAGCTATGTAGCTATCGTTTACTTGGCTTGAGACCAGCAACGAATCTGTGAACACTTCAAGTTTTTCAACCTACATTTCTTTAGCCAGCCTTAAGCCAGCTATTAGTGCCTCATATTCAGCCTCGTTATTGGTGGTCTGAAAATCAAAACGGAGAGCATATGTGAATTCCAACCCTTCTGGGTTGATCAAAATTACCCCAGCCCCTGACCCTTCAATGCTTGAAGCCCCGTCGGTAAAACGCTTCCAGGCTTCAGGGTTGGAAGGTTCAGTGGTGGTAGTGTTTACTTCAGTGATTGCTTGGTTTGGGACTTCCACAATGAAATCAGCCAAGACTTGAGCCTTGATAGCTTTTCTTGGGACATAGGTGATGTTATGCTCACCTAGTTCTATGGCCCATTTGGCTAATCGTCCCGAGTTTTTAGGTCTTTCAAGCACACTCTTAATAGGTTGGTTGGTGACCACTTGTATAGGGTGTGCTTGGAAATACCTTCGAAGCCTTCTAGCTGTTTGAACTAGGGCTAGGGCAAGTTTTTCAAGGGGAGGATATTTCGGTTCAGCCAATTTTAAAGTTTTGCTGAAAAAATAAACGGGTACCTGGGCCTTGTCTCGCTCAATGGTGAGGACTGCACTGATGGCCTCGTCAGCAACTGAGAGGTACACCGATATTAACTCCCCAGCTTCAGGTGCCGCAATATCTGGTAAGGAAGCTAGATGTTGCTTCATCTGGTTGAAAGCTTCTTCAGCTTCCTCAGTCCATTTGAAATCCTTCTTATCTGAGCAGTTCTTGAGCGTTTTGTAGAAGGGCAGAGATCTTTCAGCCAACTTCGAGGTAAAACGCTTCAAGGCTGCAAGCTTCCCGTTTAATCTTTCAACCTCCTTCTTGGTTTTTGGTGGTTTGGTCTCAAGGACAGCTTTCACTTTGTTTGGGTTAGCCTTGATGCTTTGTTTCCCCACAATATGGCCCAAGAACTTTCCTTCCTCAAACCTAAATGAGCATTTTTCAGGGTTGAGCTTCATGTTAACCTTTCTGAGATTATTGAAAGTTTCTTGAATGTCATCAAGCATTTGATACTCCGTCTTGCTTTTGATCACCAAGTCATCGACATATGCCTCCATGTTTTTACCAATTTGGCTTGCAAAGGCTTTGTCAACGAGTCGTTGGTAGGTTGCACCGGCATTTTTGAGGCCAAAAGGCATCTTTTGATAACAAAAGATCCCTTTGTCCGTGTGAAAGGCTGTTTTTTCCTCATGCTCTTCCTTCATGAGGATTTGGTAGTAACCTTTGTATGCATCAAGAAAGCATTTGAACGAGTAACCGGTGAGGGAGTCAACCTTGAGATCAATTTTCGGTAGTGGATAGCAATCCTTAGGACAAGCCTTGTTAAGATCCTTGAAATCTATGCACATCCTCCAAGAGTTGTCAGGTTTCTTGACCATAACCGGGTTTGCAACCCATGATTGGTACTTGACTTCTCGGAGAATGCCGGCTGACACAAGCTTTTCAACCTCTTGGCAGGCTGCCAGACTTCTCTCGGGTGCTAGGCTTCTTTTCTTTTGGACCACAGGCTTGACATCCGGTGGTATTCTTAACTCATGCTTAGCAATGTTCCGAGGGATCCCTGTCATATCTTCTGGACACCAAGCGAAGACATCACTGTAATGTGTTAGCAGCTTTTCGAGATATGAAAGGGTCTCTTGAGAAAGGTTAGGATTGACCCTTATTCTTTGTTCAGGGTACTTAGGGTTTATGACCAACCTTTGCCTGTCTTCTTCACTGTTTGAGCTTTCACCCTTAACCATGTAAGCTTCTTGAGAGGGTCGAAGGGTTGCTATGCCCCTCTCGGTAGGAAATTTGACTGTGCTATGGCCAACAGACACAACCATGTAGAACGCACACTGCCCTGGTCTTCCAATGATCACGTCATAGCTTGAGGGGATGTTGATAACCACAAAGGTGAGTGGTTGGGTTCTTTCTTTCAAACCTTCGCTGAAACGAACATTAAGTGTCAGTTGCCCTAAAGGCTTGAGGGGTATATCGGCGATACCTTTTATAGAGGTTCCAGAGGGTTGAAGCCTTGAACGTTCTTCATTACTTAAGCGGTTGAAGAATTTCTCGAACATGATTTCAGTGGCTGCCCCAGTGTCTATGTATGCCCTACATGTTTGCAACGTTCCCACGGTAGCTTCTACCATAAGAGGGCTAGAGAGAGGGTCTTTCTCCGTTGGGGGGAAGCAGACACACTGAAGCTCCCAAGCTTCCAACCGCTGTCTTTTATGAGGAACCCTTCCATCAAAATCCACCATATTAACTTCCTTGCCTTTTCCTTCAGCCATTTTGTCCCGGACTCCCTTCACCAAATGAGCGAGTTCTCCGGACTTAACAGCTTCTTCAATTCTTTTCTTGAGCTGGAAGCAATCATTGGTGTGGTGACCTTTTTCTTCATGAAACTCACAATATTGTGTGGAGTTCTCATTTTTCCTGCTTTTGGGGAGAGGCCTAGGAGGCCTGAAGTTCTGCTTGACTTCTTCCGTTGCAAGGATTTCTTGAGGAGTCTTTGTGATGGGTGTGAAGTTTACGCCTTTCTCCCTGGTTGGTGGGTTCCAGCCTTTAGACCTTCGATGGTCTGAACCCTTTTGACGTCTGTCAGAGGAGTTAAAGTTCCCTCTTTTTCTGGCTGGGCTGCTGCCCCGCCAACTGGACCCTCCTTTCCTTTGTTCTTTAATATCAACCGCCTCCTCTCCACGGATATGGGCTTCTGCCCTTTCTAGAGCTTCCTCCAAGGTCTTGGGCAGGGATTTATTGAAATCTCTTGTGAGATATTTTGAGGTGATAGCGTTCATGAAGCCAGCTACCCTCATTTTCTCATCTGCCCCTACATATGTGAGGCCTTCCTTCTTGTATCGTTCAATGAACTCGCGGAGACTTTCATCGTCACGCTGTTTTATTTGAAAGATCACGGTTGCGTCTTTAACATATCGCCTTTGTTGGGAGAAGTTGGCCAGAAAACCCTTGCTGAGGTCATCGAAGCTTCGAATGCTTCGAGCAGGTAAGTCGTTGAACCAGATCCTTGCTGATCCAACAAGGGTTTGCATGAACATTAGGCAACATTCAGCGTTTGACCATTTCTCAATCCTTGCTGCGCCAGTGAAGATCTGAAGATGATCCTCAGGATCTTCAGTCCCATCATACGTTCTAATGTGGGATGGCATCTTGATCTTTGTTTGGAAATCATAATCGGTTATTTGTTGTGAAAAGCACGAGAGGTTGCTCGGCTTGTAAGGTTTGGCTAGATCTTCTTCTGCTTTTACACCCGTGTTATTGCCATTGCTGTTGTTTCCCTGAGTGGCCAGCACCTAATTGATAAAGTGCTGCCACGGGAAGCTGGCCATCATTTGGGTCATCATCTGGGGTATCATCGGGGTTATAGGGTTGAAGCCTTGGAGGCTTCCAGGTGCGACTGAGCAGCTAACTCCAAGGGGAGTGCTCATAACTGCACTTCGTGCCAATGGAAGCACGGACAGGGCTTGTTCCCATGAAGTTGTTGTAGAAGCTGGAAAGCTTGTTACTGGGGACTGTAGGAGCTGATCTAGGGTCAGCTCATGGCCCAGAGGAGCACCACTAGTAGCCGGTTGAGATGAAAAGAGAGGATGCGTTGTAGGATTTAGTCTCACGTACAGATATGGGTTAGGATTTGGAGGATTACTGGGACCAGCCTCCTCCCTAGATGCAAAAGGAGGGACAGGAGGACCGGGAGATAACATTGGTTCAGGCTCATCATAATCCAGACGAATCCTTACTCCTTTTTCCCTTTCCCTATTTACATATTGGTTGAGGAGAGATCTCAACTCAAGGAAATTGTTAGCAACCCCCTCAGAGGTGAGCTCAACACGTGTTGGGGTGTCGGAAACACCAACATTGGGGGAAGGGACTCCGGATCTGGACGGAGTTGGGGTGTTGAAAGTGAGAAACTCGGGAGTGCTTCCCGGAGTTGAAAAAGAAGTTGGTATAGCCACGTGAGCTTGGCTAGTACCCGGGGTGGAGGCGTTTGGGACCTGATTCACTTCTCTCGGGGATCCACTTTCTGACATTGTAATTTCAAGAGAAGAGAGCTACACAACTAGGTCTTTTTGCGAAGAAATAGTGGTGTAGCCCCACGGTGGGCGCCAACTTGTTGATGCAACAAATAAGAGACCAAGGATAGTAGCTGGGCTGGTTAGGCAAAAGGGTTGAAGGGTTCAACCTTGCCTAACGCAGGTCGTGGGGTCCCCCCACGTTTGCAAGACGTGGAAGGAGGTTCACTAGTTTATTGTCGTTGTTTGCTGAAGATCCTCCTCTGAAGTATATTCAGATTTGGATGTGGGAGCAAACGGAATGTGTGTGTTGGATGTGAAAGTGAGTAACTCGCATAAAGCAAGTACTCGATATGAATGACCAGAGTTTAAGGAAACAGGCCTGGCCAAGAATGTCTCCTGAAGTAAATGAAGTGTCATTTTATAGGAGAAGACATCTCCCAAAGAAGAATGCATTTGACTAGCGACCTTGCTTGCAGTGAGGGGCTTGCCCTTTTGGGGGTTAAAGCCTTTTGACCCCTGGATAATAGCGTGTGCTCTGCAGACCTGCGTTGCTTTTGCGGCTGGCGAGTTGGTGGAGCTGCCCGGAGATGTGACTTATTTACTGTTCCCGTATTGCTTTACTTCATCTCCTCAGCTTTTCAACCATTGAACCATTTAACCCTTTGAGCGTTTTCAAACTTTGTGTTGAATATTTTGGAATATTATCGAGTGTCTTTTGGTCAGATTCACCCCCTTGGTATGGCTAGGGTTTTACATTTTGAGATTCTGTGTCGGGCTTGCGGGTATGATCCCACCCTTTTAGCATTCCGTCGCTTTTTCCGGCTTGCTAAGAATGGTGATTGGTTCACCTTTGAAATCAGTCAAGTTGACACTTGTTTAATTTCGTCCATGGTTTCTACACTTGGGGTATGGAAAGATCGGTTTTTCTGGGTGTCGGAGGAAATTGTTCCTTTCAAACTTGTTTGGAGACACCCGGATGCTGTTCTGAACGAGCCGGAGCCCTCTGATTCCGAGATAAACGCTCATTTTTTAGAAATTCTTAGGGAGTGCCCTTCGAGGCTTCGTCCCTTCCCTGAGCATTTGTTGGTGTTGTTGGGTATAAGTAAACTGTGGGAAAAGGCTAACCGGGATCCGGTGCTTATTAGAGATGGGAAGGGTATGCATTTATTCTTTTCTTGCTTTTTTGTTCCTTTTTCTTTGTTTGTTTATGTGTTTTTTATATTTGTGTTGCAGTTATGTCTGCCCTTGATTTTATCAAAAGCGATGATACCTCTGACGTTGCTTTTGATGATGTTGCTGCTACCCCTGGCGAGAATGCGGTTGTCAAGGGTTCTGATTACAGGTTTGAGGGTTCTGGTTATGTGAATGTTCCGAATGTTAAAGGCTTCACCAAGGTTACTGTTTCCAAAGGTTCTACTCGTCGTTCCCAACGCCATCTGAAAAGTGTTGACCAACCTTCTGGTTCAAAGCCTATTGATGTTAGTGATGATATTGAGGCGTCAGGGGATCAAGTTGTGGATGTTGGTAAGGGCAAGGAAAAGGAGTTGATTGTTTCAAGCAAGAAGAAGAAATTGGTTAAGAAGGGTGCCATTCCTGCTATTCAAGGTTCGTCAGCCAGAAGCGTTGAAAGTTTCGAGGCCTTTGGACAGAAAAACATACGTATAAAAGTCAGAAGTCTTTGAGCTCATTTCCCAAAAACCTCTGACTTGGGGGGCTGATGACGGGGGTAGCCCAAGATTAAATAAAATGACTAAATATGTAAACGCTCAAAGGGTTAAATGGTTCAATGGCTGAAAAGCTGAGGAGATGAAGTAAAGCAATACGGGAACAGTAAATAAGTCACATCTCCGGGCAGCTCCACCAACTCGCCAGCCGCAAAAGCAACGCAGGTCTGTAAAGCACACGCTATTATCCAGGGGTCAAAAGGCTTTAACCCCCGAAAGGGCAAGCCCCTCACTGCAAGCAAGGTCGCTAGTCAAATGCATTCTTCTTTGGGAGATGTCTTCTCCTATAAATTGACACTTCATTTACTTCAGGAGACATTCTTGGCCAGACCTGTTTCCTTAAACTCTGGTCATTCATATCGAGTACTTGCTTTATGCGAGTTACTCACTTTCACATCCAACACACACATTCCGTTTGCTCCCACATCCGAATCTGAATATACTTCAGAGGAGGATCTTCAGCAAACAACAACAATAAACTAGTAAACCTCCTTCCACGTCTTGGAAACGTGGGGGGACCCCACGACCTGCGTTAGGCAAGGTTGAACCTTTCAACCCTTTTGCCTAACCAGCCCAGCTACTATCCTTGGTCTCTTATTTGTTGCATCAACAAATTGAGCAATGGGGATGGTAAAATATTGAGTTTTTTAATAATAAATAATGTTTTCAACATCTGCCGCAAAGTCTACTCCTGCTTCACAACTTCACAGACATTGAGGTCCTTCAACTTCACCGACTTTGCGTCAAGCGTCTCACCGGATTCGGTCTCTCTGGCGTCATCAACTAATGAATAGAATCCTCTCCGATCTATTCATCTAATATTGTGTGGTTAATTATATTTTTTTGTTTGTTCCTTTCTTTCTGGATTTATAGTGTTATACTCATCAAAGGATGTAGAAGTGACGTGGTTGACTTTTGATGTGCTTGCCGAAGAATGAGGTTTATGTGTTAGTCGGGAGCAACTAGACAGATTTTATACTTTTATTATAAGTTGTGATCGTTGCATATTCATGTATTTCAATTTGTTGTTGTACTCTAATATATTCGTTTGTGTTTTAACGTGTATAAAATTATAATATTTAATGAAGATATTTTCTTTTAGAAACCCGTGAAATTCACGGGTTCTTAAACTAGTTTTAGCAAATAACTAAAAATACAAAAACACAAAAACACATTTGATTTGGTTCGCTCATTCCCAACCTTTGCCGCTTCCCGCTTCTTATCGGGCAACTTCCTCCTCCTTCACACCATCACTCTGAATTGATCTAATTCATTTAGTTTCGTTGATCCCAAAAATCCAACACACCCATATGCATGAAATTGAAACTCATCTAAAATCAAATGTTCATTTGTTTGTAATTAAAAACTGAAAATCAAACACACCCATATGAATGAAAGACCCTAAATCAGAGTTCTTTTGCACGATAAATGTTTCTCTTTTGATCGTCCTTTAAGGACCTCTAACGAGGTCAATTATTTCAAAGAATACAATATGCAATTTATCGACAAAGTAGACAATTCTATAGTTTTTTTTAAACAACAGCTTTTAACTTCTAAATACCACCCAATCAACCTTTATTTACGTAGATTTAAACTCATACTATATTTGTAAGAAAGAAGGCTACTAAACAAGGCCACGGGCAGAAAGTTTCATAGAGAATATTAGGGCTGCAAATGAACCAAATATTTGGCGAACAGTTCGTGAACCGTTCGGCGGGAAGTTCGTTTGTGTTCGTTCGTTTATTAAACAAACGAACACGAACAAGAAATTTCATTCGTTTAGTTAAATGAACAAACATGAACAGAGGTTGTGTTCGTTCGTTTATGTTCGTAAACGTTCGGTAACGTGTTCGATACTTCATTAGTGTTTTTAGTTTTTATATTTATTTAAATACTTCAGAATTTCGACAAATTAAATACATAATAAGTGTCGGTGTATTATATATTCTATTCATGAAAGATTATATGTGTTCATTTGTTTCCATTTGTGTTCGTTTGTTTCCATTTGTGTTCATGAACATTACTTTGTGCTCATTTGTGTTCGTCAACGTTCGTTGCCTAAAATTAACAAACGAACACGAACAGGTTCATTTCCTTAACAAACGAACACGAACATAAAATCTCGTTCAATAAGTGTTTGTGAATGGTTCGCGAACACATATATTTCTTAACAAACGAACACGAACAAGGTCTTGTTCGTATTCGTTCGGTTCGTTTGCAGCCCTAGAGAATATAAATGAGGGAGGGGGTTGTTTAGGGTTTCTTTATTAATTTTTTAGGGGAAAGGTAAAAAGGGTTAATTTAGATTAACTCAGCATAAATTAACACTCGTTAAACCAAAGGTCGATGGATAAAAGTAAAATCCTAAACAATACAAATGTGAATAAAATCCATGAAATATGAAGTTTAGGTTTCCAAGCCGTGATTTTTTTTTTAAAGGCAAACTTCATTCAATCGACAAACAAGACGGAAACTTTCCTGGTAAATTTACTAATGAAAATTTAATGTTTAGATGATTGAAATAGTGTTTAATATAACAACCATCCATCTAATGGATAAGTATCAATACCAAATAGGTCTTTCCGATCGATGCATGTTGTGAACTTTAGATATAAAAAATAGGATAAATTACACTTTTCGTCCTTTATGTTTGTAGCTAGTTGCAATAGATGACCTTTACCTTTAATAATTACAGCCACAGTCCTTTATTTTGAAAACTTATTACACCATTCGTCCTTTAACACTAACTAGGTTATATTTTTTTGTTAAGTCTATTCACTTAAGGGTAATTTTGTAATTTTCCCTATTTGCTTACAAAATATCTTTAGAAAAAGAAAAAAAATCAAGAAAATATATTTATATTTATACATCACACACTCTCAACTCTCTCTCTAAGAGCATTCACATCCAATCCACTAAAAATATACATACATTCCACTAAAAAACAACTCCTATATCAATATATTTCTACTAAAAACAAATATTTTTTCTCTCTCCTTTTCAATATATATTACATTTTCTCTCTCCTCTACTCACAATCACTTTCAATATATATTAAAAAAGTATAGGGGGTGAACAGTGTCCCCTCAAATATACAGATGAACAGTAACATTTTCTCTCTCCTCCACTCACAACCACTTTTTATACTTCTTATATTTTAAAAACTCCCCACACAGATTTTGATGGTTTGGATGAGAATGCTCTAAACCCTGCAAATCTGCAACCTAATCTCCTCACCACCACCACCATTCCTGCCGCCAGCCACCACCCTCCGCCTATCACCACCACCCAACCTCTGGTAACCACAAGCATCATGGCGACATCGGTTGCCTGCCGGAGCCGGAGCCTGCTTTAGATCTGACAACGACGACAACCACCACCCTCCGCCGCCGCCGCTGCCACCACCACCACCACAAACAGAAACCCAATCAACCGAAACCTCCATAAGCATCGTCAACGTTTATGAGGTCATCTTCTTTGATAAAGCTAGAGGGGTTTGTATTGGACTTGTCTAGGGTTTGTGACGGTGAAATTTGTTGATTTTGTTCAGTGTGGTGTTGAGATGTGCTGGATTGTGGAGGAGAAGACTGTGGATTTGGAATGACTGCCATTAGAGGAGCTTGATTTGGTTAAATCAGTGGTGGAAGATAATGAAAGTGAACCCTAATTTGGATTGGGAATGAAGATTGAAGAGAGGAAGACTTCTGCTTGGTGGCACACAGTATTTGACTGACATGTGGTGTTCCCTCTTTCATTTTAAGGATCCATTTCATCATTTGGGCTTGTGGGTCTGTTAAAAATTTGATTTTTTTGGTACCCATGTACTGGGTACTTTCTTTATGAAGTTTGGTGAAATTGCCATAGTAATGAAAACCAACAACCATTCTGTTGTTGTCAGAGGGTGTTTGGAGGAACAGTCCCCACACAAGAGTTGGTAGAAAAGCTTCATGGCTCCACCTCCAAAACGGAGCTTATGTTCATACCAAAAGCAACAAAAGAAAGTTGAAGGTATCTACTGAAGCGAGTGCCACGGACAGATGTGAAAGATCTTTGATCATGTTGCTTTCTTCTTTGAAAGAAACCATGGATTGTGAGATGTTGTTTAGGGGTTTTCTGGGTTTTAAATAGGGGTGTGCATCGATCTATATACAGAGGGTTTTTCTAGGTTTTAAATAGCTCCGATGATGGTGGTGGTGATGTTACAGGCGGTGGCGGTGGTGGACTTAGGCGGTGGTTGAGTAGATACAAGAGAGATTCAGATGTACAGATATAAAAGATATAGATACAAGATCTTTGAGTAGATTAAATAAGTTGTATTATGTATATATGTTATGTTTTAGTTTTATTATTAAATAAAAACATGAAATGACCATAATACCCTCATATGACTAGATTTAACTCAAAATTTTAACCTGGTTAGCACTAAAGGACGAATGGTGTAATGAATTTTCAAAATAAAGGACTGTGGCTGTAATTATTAAAGGTAAAGGTCATCCATTGCAACTAGCTACAAACATAAAGGACGAAAAGTGTAATTTATGCTAAAAAATAACTAAAGTGACTAAAAGTTCAACAAAAGTATTAAAAGTTTTATTTATTTAATCCACTTTATCCTTTAAATAAAGTTGCACTAATTAAAAGTTTTATTTCTTTAATCCACTTTGTCCTTTAAAAAAAGTTGCACTAAGTCTATTTGGTATGTGGTAATAGAATGGACGAAGAAATGCAATGGATCATTGCTATTCCATGTCTTATTTGGTTACTATGTGGGAATGAAATGGAGTATTATTGTGTATTGTTTGGTAGGCAAGAAAAACGAATGAATAAAATCAGCGGTCAGTGGTGGTGGTCGGTGGTAGTGATTGTGGGTGGTTATAGGTGGCGGTGGGGGGTGGTGACGGAGGCGGTGATGGGTGGTGGTGGCGACAGCGAGTGGCGGTGGAGGCGGCGGCGGTGGTGGCGATGGTTGTGGTTGTGGCGTCGACGGTAGTGGTGGGTGGCGGCGGCGAGTGGCTTTGACGGCAGTGGTGGTTGGTGGCAACAGTGGCGGGTAGTGGCGGCGGCGGCGATGGCTGTCGGGGTGGCTGCAGAGGCGGTGAAAGGTTGCGGGTGAAGGCAGCGATGGCGGGTAGTGGTGGGTGGTGACGAAGGTGGTGGGTTGTGGTATTGTTCATGAATGGTGCAAGAGGGGATGGAATGAAAAAAAAACATATAGGGGGTGGATGGAATAATTTTGAGGGAATGAAATGCCTTGTGGAATGAATGATTTCATTCCATTGACCAACCAAACACCATTTTCTTCATTCCCTTATAATGATCCATTACATTCCGCCTCTCATTCATGCATACCAAACTCTACCTAAATTAGTGGAGGTTAAGATTAGCTCGCAATTTGAGTAGGGTTCGACGTGACATGTTTGAGTTGTTGGGTTAGGTTAGGGATTGATGCTTATGTGGTTTTGATCGGTACTCACCCCTATTTATGGTAATTGATTTTTTACTTGACTTTGATATAAATCTTTTTTTGTTTTTAGAGTAAACTGCCATTTTGGTCCCTGTGGTTTTGGTACTTTTGCCAATTTAGTCTAAATCTCAAACTTTTTAAATCTGGGTCCCTGTGGTTTGCATTTTGTTGCCATTTTAGTCCAAAATTCAAAAACCTCATTTTTTTTTTACTGTTGCAACCTCCTATTTTGTCTTTTAGTTCAGGAGCATTTTGGTCATTTTGCTTTTCATTTAACATTTTCTTAATTAACATTTTCTTAATTAAAAAGTAAATTAAATACAACTGACTCTCTCTCTTCTCTCTCTATAAACAACAACATGTCCAAATAATCATCTTCATCTTCCCCAAATAAATCATCATCATCCCCAAATAAAACCCTAACCATGGCTACCACCGCCATCTTCAGCAGCAGACTTATCATATCAGGTCCAAATAATCATCTTCAGCAGCAGACTTATCATATCATCCCCCAACCCAACATCATCTCTCTCTCTCTGTGTGTAACAAACACCACCACAACCATGGCTACCACCGTCATCTGTGACCACCATCGCCGCCGAATAACCACCAATTCCGACCCCACCTTCATCTCCTCTCTCTGGCCACCACTCCCACCCTCTTCCACCACCAAACCCCCACTTTCTCTCTCTACATTCACCCCATCCTTCACCACCACCAAAAATCTCACGCACAAACTCTCAAAATCTGCGAAAATGAAGGGGTGGGTGTACGATGACCACTTAATCCAGCCACCACAGCCCCACCACCACCTGATGCAAGTAAGTTCTTCATCACCACCGTCTCCAGGTGCAACCCTCAGCCCCTCCACCACTGTCTTCCACAACGACCACTGCATCCACTACCACCTGTTGGTGCACTAAATGTCTGCTGATTTCGTCACAATCAAGTCTTGTGTCTAGATAGGTTGAATGTACACACAACAGGGTCTTAATTAGGGTTTTTACATGTTTATATTGTAGATTTCGCTTGAAAGTGTTCGTGTGTAATTCAAGCTAAATCAGATTTAGCTTGAACTGGTTCAAGCGAAATCAACAACAGAGATTTAGCTTGAAACTGATTCAAGCAAAATCATTAGGTTATAAATAGGGTTGTGTGGTTCATTTGTTAGAGAGATGGTCATTGTATGAGAGACAAAGTGCTGCCGGTTTTGTATCAGAATACGTTGTAAAAGCACTAATATCAATCAGAAAAGAAGGATTAAAAGGATAATAGCTGTTATGACTTTGTTTATGTTGATTCCGCCTTCATACACAAAGATGAACTGCCTTAACTGACATTTAAAGGTCATAGAACGGTCCAACAAGTGGTATAAGAGCTCAGGACGAGGAGTTCATACCATAGCAGCGGATTCTCTTCTTTCTACTCATTTCTTTTTATATTTTTCTGATCTGAACGAGTTCCAACGGTCGAAATGATCTGATTTTCGAGTATATTGTGTATAACATAGTTTTAATAAAGCCTACAAAGATTCGGACTAAAATTCAGATTAAAACTTGTTAAAAATGGACTAAAACCTTATTTAGCTTGAAAGTGTTCGAACTTGAAGGTAGATTTCGCTTGAAAGTATAAGATTTAGCTTGGAAATCAGAAGATTTCACTTGAACATTTCAAGCGAAATTGAGTTTGTTAGATTTCGCTTGAATCTGCTGGTCTTGAATTAAAGGATTTCGCTTGAAACAAGTTGAAGCGAAATTGTTGGGTTGGATTTCGCTTGAATCAGAACTGTTCGTAGATTTCGCTTGAATCAGAATTGTTCTTAGATTTCGCTTGAACAGTTGAAGCGAAATTGTATTGCTGGTTTTCGCTTGAAACATTTGGATCAGATTTCGCTTGAATAGTTTAAAGTGTTGATTTCGCTTCAAACTATTCAGTTTCTCTTGAACTTGCTGATTTTTCAAAAACCTAAAAATTTTCTAAGTGTTTGCTGATTTTGCAGGAACATTCACGATGGATGATATTTTCATGAACCCGTTTAGCGACATGTACGCGTTCGCTGGAGATTCCGGAAACAATGATACTTCGTCAAGCAATGTGAATGATAACCTACCAAAAGAGAAGAAAAAGGAAGCTTGGGAATCGGAAAGTGCTTTCGGAACTTTCAATAAACCTCCAAAACTAATGGCTATTGAGGAGTACAGTCGTTGGTCCAGAAAGTTTGAAGATTGGATGATGGCATTTGCATTTCCAAGTTGGAAAAGTCTGAAGAACGGTTATGAAAACGGAAACAAGAATGGTGAAGCCTTAACATCTACTGATGAGGTTGAATCATTTGTAGCCGAACAAAAGTGTGTGGCATTGTTATTTCAGTCTGTTCGGGAGGATATCATCTCATTGATAGATTATTCAAATGCTAAAGATCTTAGGGCAAAGTTAAAACAGAAATGTTTAGGAAGTACAGAGATAGTGAAAAACAAAAAGAAACTTCTTAGGAAAGAGTTTGATATGTTTGGTTGTCTTAAGAATGAGTCAGTGTGTAAAATGATAGAAAGGTTCGGTCATCTGAAGCTGGAATTATCAAGACATGATATCAATTATTCTGATGAAGAACTTGTTGACAAACTGTTCGATTCATTACCAGACGAGATGGATTGGAGATATTATGCACTGATGTTGAAGAATACTATTGTTCCTGAAAAGTTGAAACCAGATTTGGTGATTGAGAGACTTGAAAGTCATGAACTGGAATTAAAGAAGACGTACAAAGTTAATCATTCATCTTATCAACAGAATTTGGATCTATATTATCCAAAGAGCATGATGCCAAAAGCAACTTCCCCAAAAACTGCGTTTTCTGCTGAAAATGTGTCGACAGCTGGCAAAGAAAGTCAAAGTGGTCAAAGCAGTGGAAGTCACAGTGGTTATCACAGTGGATCTTCATCATCTGGAAATTATCCAGATGCAAAGAATCGTTTTTAATGCAACATTGCAATAGACCTGAAGAATGCTCAAAATTTTGATGAGGAGTCGGCCAAGCAGCAGATGATCTTCCTAGCATCGGTGTTGGAATCGTATGAAGGATTAGTAGCAGGGAAGATAGGCAACACAAATCTGACGAAAGAAGATTACGATCAGATTGATCCGGAGGAAATGGAACTGATCGATATTCGTTGGGCTATGGCAAGTGCTGTTCGTCGTGCACAAAGATTCATGGAAATTACTGGAAGGAAGACAATTGGTGGTGCATCTACCAAGCTGGGGTTTGATAAATCGAAGGTGACTTGCTTCAAGTGTAAGCAGAAGGGTCATTTCAAGCGAGAATGCCGAAACGCTTATGCTGATGAGTCGGAGAATCCTTTCAGAGATGATTACTACAAGAAGGCGATTTATCACCAGAATAAATCCGAGCCGCCTAGATTGAAGCAGGTTGAAGACAACAGAGAGAAATCTAGAGCTCTTGCGGTGATTTACGATGATGAGGGGTATGATTGGAGTCAAGAGGTTCTACCGGAAGAAGATGCGGTTGGTTACGCATTCATGGCGAAAAATGAACCTATTCCATGGAAAGATGATAGAACTGAAGAGCAGAAGTATAGATACAGAAAGATGATTTCGGAAAACAAAATGATTAGACTTTCTGGAATCTATTTGGAAGCAAAGAGAGCAAAAAGATGGGATCCAGACAGGGAGTGTTATCTTGATGAGTATGGAAATATTGCAATCGATCACAAAACTCTCGATCTGGAAGCCTTAATCAAGGAAATGAAAGATGAGGATGAGTATTGGCAACACAAATGGTGGGGAACTCCAACAGAGAAAATGAAAGAGGAAGCGAAGAAAGAAAAAGAAGAAAAAGAGAAAGAAGAGATCGAAAAATCAAAGAAGATTGATACTGGAGTTATCGATACTACGCAGGAGTTGAATGCAGAGAACCTGGGAAAAATGGCTGACAAAGTGCTGGCTGCTAAAGCACTTGAGGTAGATTCTAACTCCGTGTCTGAGTCAAAAGGCCAGGTCAGTCCAAACTCGTCAACAAATGCGTCAGGTAAAAAGATCGAAGGAAATGCTGATTGCAAAAATTGCAACAAAGAATGCAAATTTTGTAATACTATCACGTATCTCAACGGTGAGAGAATTAAAGATCTGACAGCAAAGGTCAGAAGTGTTGAGAATCAGATTCTTGGTCGTGACAAAACAGTTAAAGCTTCAACTGAACGGATAAGAGAATTAACTAAACAAATTGAAAATGATAAAATTGATCATGACAAAATTAAACAAGAAAATGAAAAGTTGATTCTTGAAAACCGCCAGATTTCTGAAAAATTTGAAAAACTCAAAAGCACAATGAAAGATTGTGATGATTGAAATGGTAAAACTTTTAAAGAAAATGAACATTTGAAAGCAGTGCTTAGAGTCAAAGAAGAATCAATCAACCAACAACTGGATGAAATCGCTAAATTGAAACTTAAAGTTCAAGAGGCTGTAATCGAAAAAGAGCGAATCCAGTTGAAGCTTAACAGTTACAACTCCGCAAGCTTTGTGTTGCAACATATTATTCCCAAACCCATCGGGAAAGACAAAGCGGGCGAAGATGTGTATTGTGATGGAACTGGGGTGGGGTTTCATCAAGTTCCACCACCTGTTCTTGATAATTACACTAAAAAGCAGTCTAGGTTGGTTGAAATTGGGGAAGAGAGTGAAGTTAAACTTCCGGAGAACATTGATGTTACTTTTTCTACATCATCTGATGATAGTGTTCAGACAGAGATTGTTAAAAGTACAGCTGAAAGTGTTTTGAATAGTGATTCAGCTGAAGATGATGGATGTTTCTTGGACAAATACATTCAGAAATCAAAATCCAAAAACAACTTAAGTGATGAACCGGGTCTTGTGATGTACAAGATGGCTGGATCTGATAAGTTGTATTCGGATTCTGAGTTTCCCATTGAGAATGTTAATGTGAAAAAGTTGACAAATGTTTTCAAGTTAGTTGAAGTTGAGTTATCAGAAGTGAACAGTTTGTGTCAAACAAAAAGGCAAATGAATTTTGAGAAAGATAAAGCTTATTACAAAAAGCCTGTTGTTCCACCACGTTTTTATAATAACAATCGAAACAATTGGTCGGGTGGTTATCGGGGTGGTAATAGTTATCAGAAGAAGAGTTTTCAAAACAAAAGATTTGCTGAAAAGAAGGTGTTTGTGAACAGTTCGAGTTCACTTTCTGATGAGGAAAATGAAATTTTTTCAAAATCAAATAAAGAATTCTTTGAGAAAAGAGCTTCACATTATCAGTCTGAAGGCACAAGTCGAATTGTTGATACTCGAACATGTTTCAGATGTAATCAAGTTGGTCACATTGCACGAAAGTGTACCAATGTGAAGCCTAAGACTGAAAATGTGAAGATTCAAAATAAGAAAGTTGATGTGAAGGGTAAAGCACCAATCGTTGTTGAGAAAAAGAGTGTGAAAAATAACAACATCAAAGTGAAAAATGAACCTGTAAAGAAAGTGGTAACTAAAAACGACAAGTTTTATAAACAGGTTGCATTATCTCAACAAGTTTGGAAACCAAAAACTGAAATGAAAATTTCAACTTCTGAAGTGAAAAAGGCTGAAGAATCAATTTCGGTTGATTATGATGCAAATTTTCCACCTTTGAAGGCTGAAAATTTCAAAATTCAAATTGCGAGAGTTAAGGTTACACCTAAGGCTAATGAGGCCTGGGTGGACACCATGTTCGAATAAGCAGTTTGAATTGCCGGAGCTTCCTTGTTCGCGAAGCATGAATCGGCATCTTTATTGAAATGTTTTAAAATCAACTTGTGGTATGTGCAGGATCTTCCAAGAGCCATTTCAAGATGGATCATGGATAGTGGCGCATCTCGACATATGACAGGAAAAACTGCGTTGTTGTATGATGTGAAGAATATCAATGGTGGTTATGTAGGATTTGCAGGTCATGAAGGTGGTAGAATTGTTGGTGAAGGAACGTTATCCAATGGGATTGTGACGTTTGAGAGAGTTAACTACATCACTGAGCTGGAGAACAATCTGCTTAGTATCTCGCAGATTTGTGACAATATGTATACTACTCACTTCACTGATAAAGAATGTTTGATTTTGAAACCTGGTTTTGTTGTTCCTGAATAATGGATTATCATGAGGGCACCTAGAGTGAATGATTTATATGTGTTAGATATGTCTGTAGCAACTACAACTACTGGTCAAGCACATTGTTTTGTGTCTAGAGCAACTGAGAAAGAATCAAGATTGTGGCACCGCAAGATGGGGCATATACACCTAAGGAAGATGAATCACTTGGTACATAATGATTTGGTTTTGGGTGTTAATATCAAAGGTTTTCATCTGGAAGGGGAGTGCATTAGCTGCATCAAAGGCAAGCAGAAGAAAAAGTCACACCCTACAAAGCAAGTCAATTCAGTTTCGAGACCTCTGGAAAGACTTCACATGGATTTGTTTGGCCGGTGAATGTCAAAAGTATTACAGGAGATTACTATTGTTTGGTCGTTACTGATGATTATTCCAGATTTTCGTGGGTTTCTTTCTTGAAGACGAAAGATGAAACATTTGACAGTTTGATGGGGCTGTTCAAGAAGATTGAGAATTTGTACCAAAGGCGTATCAAGAGAATTCGAAGTGATAATGGTACTGAATTCAAGAACAGTAAGATGGAAGAATTTTGTGATGAAAGAGGTATTTTGCATGAGTTTAGTGCTCCGTACACTCCGCAGCAGAATGGAGTCGCAGAACGCAAAAACCGGACGCTAATCGAGACGGCTAGAACTATGCTCGCAGATTCAAAGTTACCGATTAATTTTTGGGCTGAAGCTGTTTCCGCCGCATGCTATACGCTCAACAGGGTTCTCACTGTCAAGAAGTTCAACAAAACATGCTTTGAGCTAATCAATAATCGCAAACTGAATTTGAAGTATCTAGAATCGTTTGGGTCACCCTGTACGGTTATAGAGCCTCATGGAAAGTTTGGTCCGAAGAGCATTGAGGGTATATTTGTTGGTTATGCAAATCTGATGCGACGTGTCTTCGTTCCAAGTGAGAAGCGGATTATTGAAGCTGCAAATGTTGAATGTCAAGGTTATACTATGCCGCCACAGAATCCTGGTGATTCATGGCGTTATCATTATGACAAACTTTGGGATTCGTTTGACATGAGAGAAGAATCAGAGGATGATGAAGATTTCTTTGATGAGTTGGATATTTTGCGTGAATATGAGTCGCAGCTAAGGTTCCCAGCTGAGTATTCGAGGAGACCACGGGAAACTTCCAATGACGATGAAGCAGGTCCAAGTAATGCTGGTGAACATGATGATGTCCAACAGAATGAAGTTGCTCAGGATAATCAGTCGGTTCAGAATGGTAATCTAGAAGCTGAAAACATGCCAGTATTTGATCATGGTGATTCAGATTCTGAGGGGGAGCAAATTCAGATTTCAAGTCAAACAAACCAAGTTGGTGAACAAGATGCAGAGCAGAATGTTACTAATCTGGAGGGAAATGTAAATGTTCCAAGTGAAGTGATGCCGCGAACTTTTTCATATCATCCAGAGGAGTTGATCATAGGAGAATTGCAGACAGGCGTTCGCACTCGAAATCAGATTGATAAAGGGCTTACATGTTTTTATACAAAAGTTGCTCCTTTGCAAACTGAATTCTCATTGAGTTGTTTTATCTCGCAGGTTGAGCCAAGAACTTACAAAGAGGCGCTTACTGAAGATTCTTGGGTCAATGCAATGCAGGAGGAACTTAGTCAATTCGAGAAATTAGGAGTGTGGAAGTTAGTTGATTTGCCGGATGGTCAGAGAAAGATTAACACCAAGTGGGTGTTCAAGTGCAAAAGGGACGATAGAGGAGTTGTTGTAAGGAATAAAGCTCGACTCGTTGTTCAGGGATTTAGTCAACAGGAGGGGATTGATTTTACCGAAGTCTATGCTCCTGTAGCACGATTAGAGGCAATCAGAATTTTTCTAGCATTTGCGTCTTGGAAGAACTTCAAAGTTTATCAGTTGGATGTTAAATCGGCGTTTCTTTATGGGAAGGTTAAAGAGGAGGTTTATGTCGGTCAGCCACCGGGCTTCACCGATCCAATCCACAAAAACAAGGTCTACTTATTGGACAAAGCGCTGTATGGTTTACACCAGGCCCCGAGAGCTTGGTACGAGACTTTGTCTCAACACCTACTAGCCAATAAGTTCATTCGTGGAAAAGTGGATGCCACTCTCTTCACTAAAGAGGTCGATGGTCATCTTCTGATAGTTCAGATTTATGTGGACGATATAATCTTTGGGTCGACAAATGAAAATCTATGCAAAGATTTTGAATCAGTGATGAAGCAAAAGTTTGAAATGTCATTAATGGGGGAGATGAAATTCTTTTTGGGCTTACAAGTTGAACAACTTCCTGAGGGAATTTTCATTCATCAGTCAAAGTATGTTCATGATATTCTAGAGAAATTTGGGATGTCAAGTTCTACTCCAGCTGCTACCCCACTTGCAACAAATCATGGGATTCACCCAGATCTCACCGGAGACAGGGCTGATGAAACGTTTTACCATTCCATGATAGGTTCTTTAATGTACCTAACTGCTTCACGTCCTGATATTATGTACCCAACGTGCCTCGCAGCAAGATTTCAGTCTAACCCGAGAGCATCGCATTTGATCATTGTGAAGAGGATATTGCGCTACCTGAAAGGAACTCCTTCATTGGGGTTGTGGTATCCTAGAAAAGGCGACTTTACGCTCGAAGGGTATTCCGATTCGGATTTCGGATGCTGCAAAGTCAATTCAAAATCAACAACTGCAGGATGACAGTTCTTTGGTCCTAGATTGGTTATAGGGATGGCAATGGGTCGGGCTTGGGACGGGTTTAGGTAATCCCAAACCCAAACCCGGTTAGATAAACTTATCCCAAACCCGTCCCAAAACCCGTCGGGTTTCTAGCGGGTAAATACCCATCGGGTATCGGGTATACCCGCGGGTTTCGGGTAAACCCGTTAATTCAAAAAGATTACTCGTTGGGTATACTCATCTCAAAACCGATTGGGTATCTATCGGGTAACTACTAACCAGTTACATTTTGTATTGTCATTATAAAAATATATATCAAATAACTACAATGTATACGGAATAGAATACATATATGTGTAAAAAATGGATGTATCATATAAACGTATTTAATAATATAAAAGAAATTATATCGGGTATACAATCGGGTAAACGGGTACATTTTATCGGGTAATTGGGTCGGGTAAACGGGTATATCACTAAATCCCAAACCCGTCCCAAACCCGCGAAAAAAATAAAAACTATTCCTAAACCCGTCCCAAACCCGATTAACCGACCCCAAACCCGTCCCAAATGTGTCGGGTTTCGGGTTTACCCAGCGGGTTCGGGTTTGATTGCCATCCCTAATTGGTTACCTGGCAGTGTAAGAAACAAACGTCTGTGGCGTTATCTACATGTGAAGCGGAGTATGTTTCTGCTAGCAGTTGCTGCTCTCAAATCTTGTGGATACAGCAACAGATGCGCGACTACGGTTTACAGTTTCTTAACACACCTCTTTTTGTTGATAATGAGGCCGCTATAAATATAACAAAGAATCCAGTACATCACGCTAAAACTAAACACATAGAAATTCGTCATCACTTTATTCGTGATTGTTTTGAGAAAAAGTTGATACGAATTGAGAAAATCCACACTGACGAACAGAAAGCTGATTTACATACCAAAGCTTTTGATAAAAATCGGTTTAAATATTTGTTAAAACTGAATGGTATGAAACTTCTTTCGGTGTCGGATGGAATTGTGGGCGTTGATGAGAGTACTGTTGCGGATGAAGACGAGAAACAATCTGCAATGGTTTGTCGATTTTTTACTTGTTTTGGTATTTAGGGGGAGTAGATATTTGTATATAGTTTATATTTTCAGAAAATACAAAAAACAGTAAAAAATGCAAAAATACAAAAACATGATAAAATATGAAAAAGAGCTTGTGTATATAGGGAAAATGATAGTACATTGGCTAGACAATTACAGTATGCTAAAGATTTGTAAAGTATAAATGAGTTAAACAGTCTCACTGATGATGTGTCGATAGGTTTTCGCACATTTAGTAGATTTATTTGGGATATAAACCTAAAATTCAAACTTGTGAATTTGTGGGGAACACTACTTGGATATATAGGTAACCCCTGAAATCTCGTTTGAAATGTCTCTTAATCTGATATACTAGGTCTTTATACTCAATGATGTCTGGGGTATTATTCCGGGACTTCTGCTGAACGGTAGTTCTGACCTAGTCCTTGGATAATGCTTTCTGCAATGCTTGAAACACAGCATTAAACCCTCAGCATGCCGATGAAACAATAAAATTGATAGTCGCTGCTGTTGTAAGCAAAAAGATCCTCTAAAGGGGACATACTGTAAAGTCGAAGCTGATATCTCTCTGCGTATACGGAAGTATCGACCTGAGATCCCTCGGCCCTCGCATACCTAATTTATATACAGATATCATTGTAGTATACTCACCTGTAAGACTGATTATTGGGATTCTGGATACGGGAGTATATTCAAGAGGTGGGACACATGAATGAGCTAAGTTCATAATTCATCTAAATCGTATCCTGAGTAAATTGAAATTTGTGTGGGAATTTAAGATGGATCAGTATATCGACAATCGAGGTGAATTGTTTAAGTCTGAGTATGAAATGAAGCTTAACGGTACTTGTGATTTGTCTGAAAAGCTGATATGATTCCCTGACACGCTCGCCAAAAATATGTTTGTAAATAGTTTACTTTGTTTACTTTCTGCAATTTAAGTTTTCTGTATTTCATTTCTTAGTTTAGAACACTTTAATAAAATCCAAAAAGATTTTATTTCTGCTTTATTTTCTGACAAACCAAAGTGGAGAGTTGATTGTTGGATTCTCAGATGTTTGAAGCAGATGCAGGAGATTCTGGACTGAAGAATGAGGAGAGTTTATTTTGATGAAGTTTGAATTGTTTGAAAAGTCAAAAACAAGTTCATTAATTTGATACTTGTTATTTTCAGAAAATGTTTGAAATTGTTGTTTTAAAATCAGTATTGATTCGTCAAAAGATCAACCAAGGTCATTAATTTGGACTTGGTAGATTAATCAAGTGATCAGGGTCATTAACTTGGACCTGAATACTTGAGTGGATTGTTAAAACTGATTGAGTTTGTGAGTTATTGTTGAAAAGATAGAATTGTAATGTTTATTGGTTGAGTAACAGGTTTGGACTTCATTATTCCCAACGGAAGCTAATTGTCAAAGCTTGAACCAGATATCTCAGATTCTAGCATATCGAGAGGGGGAGTCTGTGAAAGGGGGAGTCTGGATTAACAGTCAAAGGGAAGATTGAAGTTTAAAGTTTAAAGTTTGAAGATAAAGATTGATGAGAGTTTTTACAATGTTTGAAGATTGTTAAAGACAAAGACTTCATCAACATCCAAGGGGGAGTCTGTTGGTGCACTAAATGTCTGCTGATTTCATCATAATCAAGTCTTGTGTCTAGATAGGTTGAATGTACACACAACAGGGTCTTAATTAGGGTTTTTACATGTTTATATTGTAGATTTCGCTTGAAAGTGTTCGTGTGTAATTCAAGCTAAATCAGATTTAGCTTGAACTGGTTCAAGCGAAATCAACAACAGAGATTTAGCTTGAACAGGTTCAAGCGAAATCATGATTTAGCTTGAAACTGATTCAAGCGAAATCATTAGGTTATAAATAGGGTTGTGTGGTTCATTTGTTAGAGAGATGGTCATTGTATGAGAGACAAAGTGCTGCCGGTTTTGTATCAGAATACGTTGTAAAAGCACTAATATCAATCAGAAAAGAAGGATTAAAAGGATAATAGCTGTTATGACTTTGTTTATGTTGATTCCGCCTTCATACACAAAGATGAACTGCCTTAACTGACATTTAAAGGTCATAGAACGGTCCAACACCACCCTTGTCTGTTCATCTTCAAGTTCCAGCCACCGCAACTATTAGGCCCAACCATCACTCTCTCTAAACCCTCTCCCACTCTCTAAGAATAACCTCAAATCCACACATCTTTCTTCCCCAAATTCTTTAAGTTCCAGTCGCTGCAACCATTAGCTCCGGTCATCACACTCTCTAAACTATCTCACACTCTCTAAGAACAATCTCAGATCCACACATCTTTCTTCCCCAAATTACAGATCTCAGATTCAATTTACTAATCTCTGACGGCCGGGTAGCGTGGTTGTCATCGTGCAACGTTTCCAGGTTCATCGGTTGTGAAGTTTGTGTCGGCTGTTGATGTTTAAGGATCTTTTACAGAATGTTTGTGAAGATGGTGTGGCGTGATGAAGATGTTAGTCGGTGGTGTGGGGTGGATGGTTTGGGTTTGGGGGAGGATGATAATATCTGGTGCTTTTATAAGGAATGATTTAATTTTATTATTTTAATTAATAATGTGTTATAATAAAATCATAATGACCAAAATGTCCATGCACTAAAGGACAAAATAATCAGTTTTCAACAGTCAAAATAGAGGGTTTTTGAATTTTGGACTAAAATGACAACAAAATGCAAACCACAGGGACCCAGATGTAAAAAGTTTGAGATTTGGACTAAATGACAAAAGTGCCCAAACCACAGGGACCAAAATGGCAGTTTACTCTTGTTTTTAATTCAATATTTGGTTGTTTTTACTTATCTTTTTTAATTTATATTTATAAATAAAAAATAAATAGATTTTATGTTAATTAAGAGATATAATAAAAAGATGAAAAAAAATAGATTTTGTAAAATTGATTTAAACTTAAATAAAATTAGGTGTTAGTACCCAAATGTGTTACATTGATAAAATTAAAAAGAATGGAAGGTTATTTTATTTATTATATTGATAATTTTGGTGTTAGTACCAAAAGGTGTTACAAAATTGAAACTATAAAAACTAAACCTGTTAAAAAAAATTAGTACCTAAAGGCGAAACTATGTATAAACCACAGGACTCATTTGTGTAATTAACTCAACTTTTAATTTTAAGATTAGCTCCTTTAAATTCATTTACAATTAATTAGTTTGTAATTTGATTGAGGTTACTGTGATTTTTTAAAGGACTCTTTTTAACTTGTAGCACAGGGCCTTGGAATCTCATGGATGCCCCTGATACACACTAGTTAGACTAGAGAAAAATGGTGCCTCGTTAAAGGCATGGATCATGTGCACTGAGCGGTCTCAATAAGGACATGTCAACACATCATCAAACGTCATGGAGCTCAACAAGTTTAGATTTGAGCTTAACAAGTCTCGTGTCTTAAATTAGTCCACATGTTTAAGACACTGTTAAATTCGTCTTTAAACAGGTTAAACACCTATTAGCTTGTTAAGACCTGTTTTACCTTTTTTAGAAAATAAAATATGTGCCTTATGCCTAGGGGTGCAAATAACTTATGAGAGCTCGAGCTCGGCTCGTTTCGAGCTTCGTTTTCAAATCTCGAGCTCAGCTCGTTGGTAATTTCTCAAACTTGGGCTCGGCTCGTTTATAATATATTAAGTAAAAATAATACAAATAATAGACTCGTTTAGGCTTGTGAGCTCGATAAGTAAAACTCAGGCTCAGCTTGTTTATTAGAAAACTTTAAATAAGAGGTAAATGTTATTAAATATTAATAAAAACTAATATTACACTAAGGCTCGACGAGGCTCGACGAGCCTGACGAGCTTCACATGCAAGGCTCAAGCTCGATAAATAAACGAGCTTTATTTTAGGCTCAAGCTCAGCTCGGGCTCGATAAAGCGCAGCTCGTTTCGAGCTTTTTCTCGACCCGATATCGAGTAGCCGCGAGCCGCTCGACTTGTTTGCACCCCTACTTAAGCCCTTCTAAACGGACCTAAAGTCCTATACCCTAGACGATTACACCTTCATCTCTTCATCGCGTCTTCTGCCTCCGGTGACCAGTCCACGAACCCTAGCCGTTGACTTTTCACTTCGTCTTCGGCAAACGACGCTTCACCTTCATCTTCACCAATTACAACATCAACGACCCTCCGTGGTGGCGCGAATAAGCTCAAGAAGAATACCTACACGAATCAACTATGAGTATCAACTTAACCTTAGTTCTCATCGTCTTTAATCGTCATCAAACAGACCTTGAGGCTTGAGGTTCATGAGCGATTCACAAAATATCTTAGGGAAGGTCTAAAAGGTTAGTTATTGTCTCATAAACAGGTCATATCATGTAACCTATTTCTAAACAGATTCGTGTTCGTGTTTTGAAAAAAATGATATGAGTAGTTATCGTGTCTAGCACCTCAGGTAATCATGTGTTATCGTATTGTGCCTAACCTGTTATGCCAACCCTACTTAATTGTATCCATCCGTATCCTACCCCATTTGTGTCATATTGGGGTGGATATAGGCAATGAAGGATTTGGACTAGGCCTTGTGTGAGGTTGTCAGTTCGATTCCCGAGCCTAACTGGGTTTTCGTCCCACCGTGTGTTACGTCAAACAGTTCTGCTCTTGTGGTGGCACAAGGACTGTCAAGTGGCAGCCGACGGTATGGTTTCCCGGGGGAACGCCCAAAAAAGCCAAACTTTGAAGCCAGCATGGACCCGGTTAAGACAACATAGTCTGACAAAAGTGGAGTAATACAGGACTCTCCGATTTAGAGAGTGTGGTAATCTTATACATGAAGTTCACCGTTAAAAAAAGGACGAGTATAGATATGACAAATTATGCCAAAAACGAGAAACCGAAATTGACTGTATAAATAAGAAATTGACCACATTAATAAACGTGTGAACCAATCAAATCAAAATTTCACGCGTATCCACATATGACGAAAAAAATAGATTAAAACTAAAAAAATAGGGAAAACCATATGTATCGAAATTGAGATATAAGATCATGGAATTCAGGTATGACACTTTATATAATGATCCGACTTGTATCATTTGTCCATCATTTATGAACCACCTGTAACTCCTAACATTGCCTGGGTGATGCCTTCTTTTTTAAGTTGGGCTATCTTGTGTCTTGTCTGGCTGTTTCAAATAAGAATCTTCTCATATCTCTTAGATCAACTCCGTATCACAGTCTTTTATGGATTGTTGGTCCCCAGTTGCATTGTTTGCTTTATTCCATATTCCATTGATTTAATGACGTTAATTTGATCAGTTAAGTTCATGTATAGAGGGGGCAATCTTGACCCAAAGCCTTTCAAATGGGTCGGTTTGGGTTGCTTTTAAAATTATATGGGTTGGTTTGGGTAAGATATTTTAACTAAATGGGTCACAATGGGTCACTTGAAATTTCATCTTGTTATTTTCGGGTCAAAGCGGGTCGACATCATTAAAGAAATGGGTCGATGTGGGTTAGTGTCTTAAAGAAACGTGGTAGGTTTCGGATCGGAATGGTTTCGAGCCGGCACAAGTATCCGCACGAGACGGGTTACGGCACGAAACGGGTTTTGGATCGGAACGGGTTCAGTTCAAATTTAGTTTCGGGCCGAGACGGGTTTCGGCACGACACAGGTTTTGGATCGGAACGGGGTCGGTTCGGGTCGGGTTTCGGGTCGACACGGGTTTTTGCACGGGACGGGTTCGGATCGCAACGGGTTTTGGGCCGGGACGAGTTTCGGGTCGGGACGAGTTTCGTACCGTTTCGACGCGTACCGTTTCGACGCGAACCGTTTCGACGCGTACCGTTTCGACGTGAACCGTTTCGACGCGTACCGTTTCGACGCGAACCGTTGCGACGCGTACCGTTTCGACGCGAACCGTTTCGACGCGTACCGTTTCGACGCGAACCGTTTCGACGCGTACCGTTTCGACGCGTACCGTTTAGACGCGTACCGTTTCGACGCGAACCGTTGCGACGCGTACCGTTTCGACCCGTACCGTTTCGAATCGAACCGTTTCGACGCGAACCGTTTCGACCGGCACCGTTTCGACCGGTACCGTTTCGACGCGAACCGTTTCGACGCGAACCGTTTCGACGCGAACCGTTTCGACGCGTACCGTTTAGACGCGTACCGTTTCGACGCGAACCGTTTCGATAAAAAATAACTTTATCAAAATGATAATTCTTGATAATGACGCTGAATATAAACTTTGAGTTTCTAAACCAATTAATAAAAAAGATAGATACGTACTAGTGGGACTAAATTACGTCAACTATATGAATTGATGAAACTGTGACACCTAAATACACAGAACAAAATTATTTATTATAAATATTCGTATAATAGCTCAGTTGATAAGTCATCAACTCGTTATCATATTTGTAATATAATTTGAACATACAGCGAGTGTATATTTAGGGTAGTGTTATAATGGGTTCTCGGTTATCGGGTCAGTACTTATACGGGCCGTATGATCACCAAAGTTATATTGCAAAAAAAAAAAGAAAAAAAAACTGACCCGACCCGGACCCGTTCCGACCCAGACCCGTTCCGACCCGGACCCGTTCTGACCCGGACCCGTTTCGACCCGAACCAAAAGAACCCTTTTTTTTATAATTGACCCGTTTTGACCCGAACCCGTTTTAACCCGAACCCGTTTTGACCCATGACCCGACCCGACCCAACCCGTTTGCCAGGTCTATTCATGTATATTCTGGTCCTCACATTTGACTTGGTTCGTTCATTCCCAACTTTTGCCGCTTCCCGCTTTTAGGCCCTTATCGGGCAACTTCTTCCTCCTTCACACTGCCACTCTGAATTGATCTAATTTATATAGTTTCGCTGATCCCAAAAATCAAACACGCCCATATGAATGAAAGACCCAAAATCAAAGTTCTTTTGGACGATAAACGTTTCTCTTTGATCGTCCTTTTAAGCCACTGACGAGGTTAGTTTTTTCAAAGAATACAATATGCAATTTATGGACAACAGTGGCGCAACTTAAGAGGGGCCGCGAGGGGGCGCCCGACCACCTGAACTTTTCGCTTATTAGTATTATATATGAAGTTTTCGTATAGAAACTTTTGGGTATATACGTTTTCGACCCCCCGTCTTCATTGTCAAGCTTCGCCACTTATCAACAAAGAAGACAATTCCATAGTTTTTCTTTCTTTTGAACAGTGTTTAATTTCTAAATACCACCTAATCAACCTTTATAACTCACACAATAAGAAGGAACCACCAATGCTACTAAACAAGGCCATGGGCAGAAAGTTCCATAGATAGAGAATACAAATTAAAATATATAAACGAGGGAGGGGTTGTTTAGGGTTTTTGTTTTATTAATTTTTGTAGGGTTGAAGGGGTATGGTCCCAAAAATGCCGCGCAGACCACTCAAGTCGCGCGTTGGAACATACTCCTTAATCAGTTTGGTAATCAATCTTAGACCCGCGCGGGATGCTCAAGCAGAGTCTGACCTCGCGCGAGGTTCACAAAAGAGTTAACATCAATTTCTATACTTAACGTTCTGAATAGGAGCCTTCGCCTACTGCAACCCTGCGCGGGCTACTGACGTGTTCAGCAAAGTTCGCACGGGAGTCAAAGCGCAAGGCCACTTTAGAAAGCACCAAAGGTACAAGTGGCAGAAGAACAAGCCAATCAGCGTCCTCCAGGCTGTGCTCAATCGTGCTCCACGATCGTCTGACATGCAGGAGACAGAGAGTACACAAGGACGCCTACGTGGCACCAATCAGGGCGCGGCGACACCTGCCCCATGATCTCCACTTACCTGCTGGTGGCAAAGGGACAGCAAGGCCGATAACAGAGACACGTGGCTCCAATCATAGTGCGCCAGCTCCTGGGATCTTCTAGAAGACACTAACGGTCGACACCAGTGAGACAAGGAGGATATTCCCTGTTGTCGCCTTCCGGCCCAAGGCCCATCAGCCCATTTCCTCTTACACCTCTCCGGCTATAAATAGAGACCTCCATGCACAGGTTAAACATTCGATTCCCTCTACTCTTCACTCTTAACACACACTTATTTCCTCAAAGCAGATACTTATTCTCACGCCGGAGTCTGGTTAAGAGGGAAATCCCCATATTCCCCTCTTAACGATTTAACGGTGTTCTGTTTTGCAGGAAGATCGGATCAAATCGGAGCTCAGGAAAGTTTAAGAAGATTAACCATCATGTTTGAAACATAAAACAAACTAATTAACTCTTAAATCAGTTACGTGTTTCTTCATTGGCGCCCACCGATTTTTACAATCATTTCCATCTTCTTTTTCTGAGTTTTTCTAAGTTGTTGTTCCTTTGATCATGGCTGGTCAAGGAATTATTCCGGATTTCGGTTTTGGCAAGAACTCTAACGCAGGACTGGGGGAGGACAATCCGAATGTCCAAGTCTAACCTGCCGAAGAGGTAGGTGAAATCGAAGTAACAAACACTTGGGGACCTCGCGCGAGCTTCACTCACATCACACAAACGGGAACCCCAGCAAGTCATGTCGCTGGTCCTTCAAACCCAGCTCCAAACCCGAACATTTCGGCGTTACTTGGGCTACCAGAAGGCGAAACTTTAGCTTCCTGGTACGCCAAACAAATTGCTACCATAAACACTGCGTATCAGCCTTTGAGCGCACAACAAGCAAATTTGCAAGCAGAACCATCCTTGGTTACCCCTCTGGGTCCGAGTCAGGGGGCGCGCCAGATACCCCCGCAGCAAGTCTTTCAAGGAAGAGTCAATAGACCTCCTCCCCAAAGAAGGCCAAGCGTGCATGACACGCGCGATACACATGGGAAGACAGGCAGTTATTATGATAATCCGTCAAACGTCCAAAGGGGCCCAGTTCACAGTCGGCTGGGGCCGTGCAACATCAATAACGAATGGGATGATACAGATCTGAATGATCCTACTTGGCAAGATGACGAGGGCTCGTCAGTCTTCAACCGTCTGCAGAAAAATCATGAATTTTACAAGCCAAGGCAGTGCATCGCATACAGCGAAGAAGCAGAACGAGACTTCAGCCTCGCTTATAGGCCAGCGGAAGCTGCTGAACACTCGAAGTTCAACCCAAAGATTGCTCTAGCCCCGCTATCAAGAGAAAAGTTGCCTCCAACAGTGGGTAAGTTTAATGGTCTAACTGACCCTGACTATCATGTCCGAGTATTTACAAGCGTTGGTGTTATGGGAGGATGGAACATGCCGATGTGGTGCCATCTGTTTATCCAGACTTTCACAGGGGCTGCTCGCGCCTGGTTCGACAGTCGTCCGCCTGGAAAAATCACGTCATGGGTCGACTTCATAACTCAATTTGTAAACCATTTCAGCCAGCAAAGACGTTATCAACGCAATACGTCTGAAGTAACAGACATCTGGCGCAGAGAAAACGAAGGTTTAGAAGACTTCATCACTCGCTTCAATAAGGAGTGTTTGGAAATCGGTGGTGTAAGCGAACAACTAATGCGCGCTCACTTCAAGAAAGCCATTCGATGTGATAGCCTCATCAAGACTATCACAGGAAAGGGCGGTATGCCCAAGGAATGGGACAAACTGATGGCGGCTGCAAAGATTGTAGCGCAGACCGAAGAATCGTTGGCTGGAACCAAGAGCTCTTACACCGAAGATCGATTTTCGAAAGGCAATTCGCGCGACTATAGCAAGCGCAACAAGAACAGAAACCCTGGATGGAAGTCAGGACAATCCAGCACCAAAGAGGTACTCATGACGGAGAACCACGATTTTATTAAAACACCCAAAGAGGTACTCACGCGCGAGAAACAATCGATAGAATTGGCTATCGAAAGGCCGTCAAGAACGAGAATCGAGAAAAGCACTGGACTTCGCTCATTAAAACACCGAAAGAGGTACTCATGACAGAGAACCACGATTTCAAGGCACCAAAGCCTATGACCAACAAGAAGGGGTAAGAGCCGAACCTGTACTGCAATTTTCACAAGGACATAGGTCATCTGACGGATGACTGTATCAGTCTAAGGCAAGAAATCGAGAGAGCGCTGAAAAGCGGAAAGTTAAGCCATCTGCTGAAGAATGTGCGCAGGGAAACGCGCCAGATTCAGCGCAATGACGAAGGAAACCAGAAGAAGGTTAGGCACCTAGAAACACACATGGTCAATGGATCAAGGTACAGCGCAAGAGACAAAGGCAAGCGCCCATTCGAACCAGCATGGCAAGAACAACAAGTCATCTTTTCGGTGGTGCGCGGGGGACCACGCGCCACGCACCCCGTCGTCATTACCGGTATTATAGGTCATTACGAAACAGAATACATATTCATTGATCAGGGAAGTACAACAGATATCATTTACGAGCAATGCTTCAATCAGTTAGATGATGAAGATAAAGCGAGACTCGAGCCTGTTGATTATCCTCTATCGGGATTCTGCAATGAAATGGTCTTCCCACTAGGCTAAATCAGCTTCCCCGTCACGCTATCTGACGGGAAGCATTCAAGAACTACAAATGTCAACTTCATGTTGATGCCAGTCAAATCAAGGCATGATGTTTTAATTAGGAGAGAAACCCAAGGAGAACTAAACATGGTAACCTCTACACCCCACTCAGCCATCGGGTTCCCAACCGAGACGGGGGTGGCGATTATCAATGCGAGGAAAGAAGTGATGTCAGCAGAAGATGCACGCCCAGCAAAGGCAGCAAAATTTTCAATGACTGAACCAGAAAAATGGGTCTTGAACCACAAATACCCAGCACAGACGGTGATGATAGGCCACGCAATCTCACCAAACATCAGAACGCACCTCAAACAACTTTTGTTAAGGAACATGGACATTTTCGCCCGGACTCCGGCCGACATGACCGGTGTCCCGCGCGACGTCACTGAACATTGTTTGAACACTTATCCTTCCGTCGAGCCGAAAGTGCAAAGAAGGCGCAGCCTAGGGGCGGATAAGACTAAAGTTATGAATGAGCAAGTTTGTGAGCTGCTAAAAGCAGGGATTCTGAGGGATGTGCGCTATCAAACTTGGGTTGCAAACCCTGTTATGGTCGAGAAGTCTAATGGAGGATGGCGCATGTGTGTTGATTATACTGATCTCAATAAGGCATGTCCCAAAGATTGTTATTCACTGCCTGAGATCGACAAGAAAATAGACTCTCTCGCGCCATACAGGTGGAAATGTTTTTTGGACTGTTACAAGGGGTATCATCAAGTCCAGATGGCGCTAGAAGATGAAGATAAGACAGCTTTTCGTACCGACATCGGAATCTTCTGTTACACAAAGATGCCATTTGGCCTCAAAAATGCTGGCGCAACCTACCAACGCCTGATGGATACGATATTTGCTGATGACATCGGAAAGCATGTCGAGGTTTACATTGACGATCTTGTGATCAAAAGTCCCGAGGAGGACCAGATGTTAAAGGACATAGAGAAAACATTTAACTCTTTGAGAGGCGTGAACATGAAGCTGAATCCAGCAAAGTGTTCTTTTGGTATGGAGGAAGGCAATTTTTTAGGCTTCGTGGTTACAAACGGCGGTTTCAAGGTTAACCCCAAAAAGTTCAAGCCATGGAGCGGATGCCGTCACCACACACGATCAAAGAAATGCAGAGATTATCCGGCCGCCTAGCCGCGCTTAATCGATTTCTTTCAAACCACGCTGCAAAATCGTACCCTTTTATCAGTACTTTGCACAACTGCATGAAAAAGCAAGAATTCAAATGGACTCCAGAAGCAGAAGCTGCTTTCCAACAGATGAAAGAGTGTTTGATCAAGCTCCCTACTCTAACTGCGCCGTTTGAAAAAGAACCACTCATTATGTACTTATCCTCTTCGGACAAGGCAGTTGGGTCGGTATTGTTGGTAGAAAGAGATGGAGTTCAGACTCCAATCTATTATGTTACTAGGGTTCTTACAGATCCAGAAACAAGATATTCAACTATGGAAAGGTTAGTGCTCGCGCTACTACACGCCTCCAGGAGGCTGCGCATGTATTTTACTGGGCATGTAATCACTGTACTCACTAACTTCCATATTGGTACAATCCTACAAAAACCAGAGACGTCAGGACGCTTAGAAAAGTGGGCAATCGAGTTGGGGGGGCACAACATTCTGTATAGGCCGCGCCCAGCCATTAAAGGCAAGTGTTATTGGACTTCATAACTGAAGTTCCAGAAGACAAGATCAAAGATTGTGAAGTTGTTGATACTCCTATCAAAGACACATCAGATGGGTTATGGTTGTTATACACTGACGGAGCCTCAAACGAGGACGGCGCTGGAGCTGGATTGCGCCTTGTTAGCCCAGAGAAGCATGAGTTCACCTATGCCATCAAGTTGGATTTCAAAAATACCAACCACGAGGCAGAATATGAAGCGTTTTTGGCAGGCTTGCGCCTAGCCATCAAGATGGGAGCTCAAAACTTACAAGCGCACGTCGGCTCTCTCTTGATCGCGAGTCAAATTAACGGGTTGTATGATGCAAAAGGCGAAGTTATGCCCTTGTATTTAGAGCAAGCGAAAGAGTTGCTTCAACAATTCAAGTCATACAAAGTAGTTCACATCAATCGGTCAGAGAACAAACCAGCAGACGCTCTAAGCAAACTTGCTTCAACAGATTTTCAGCACCTGGCCAAGGATGTAACAATTGAAGTTCTGGAAAAACCCGTCAGTTTTGTTGCGCCAAGTGAATGTGATTGAGATAGGGCCACCGTCTTGGATGACCCCTATCATCCAGTATCTGTAAGAAGGAATTCTCCCTGAAAACAAAGCAGAGGCAAGGAAGATACATAACAAAGCATTGTTCTATGAGATGAATGGCGGAATTTTGTATAGGAGATCCTTCTTAGGGCCACTACTGCGTTGTGTGGACCCTCAAGATGCAACCTACCTGATCAGGGAGATTCACGAGGGCATCTGCGGCATTCATGCGGGACCGCGCATGGTCGTAGCAAAGATAATGAACGTTGGTTACTATTGGCCAGGGATGCGTATTGACGCCCTGAAGGAGCTGCGCAAATGCGACTCATGTCAAAGACACGCTCCGAAAACCCTGCGCCCAAAGAATGATCTAATCCCTGTGTCCACTGCTTGGCCTTTTCAGCAGTGGGGGATCGATATGGTGGGACCTTTCCCTGAAGCTCCTGGAGCTGTGAAGTTCATAATTGTCGCCGTTGATTATTTCACCAAATGGGTGGAGGCCAAGGCACTTGCTTCAACTACTGCATTGATGGTGCGCAAGTTCATATGGGAGCACATCATTTGCAGATTTGGTCTCCCACTCAAAATTGTAACCGATAATGGCACCAATTTTGCTTCTGAAGATCTTCAAGAATGGATGAAAGAGCTAAATATTGAGCACACTTTCTCTTCCGTTGTGCACCCTCAAGGCAACGACCAAGTAGAAAGTGTCAACAAAAGTATCGTCGAAGGGATAAAGGCCCGACTGGGCACTAAGAGAAGAGGCTGGGTAGATGAGCTCCCGAGCATCCTGTGGGCTCATCGAACCATGCCAAAAACAAGCACTGGCGAAACCCCTTTTAGCCTGGTCTACGGCTCAGAGTCGGTTATCCCAGCTGAAATTGGCCTCCCCTTGCCGCGCCTGATAGTGGTCAACAAAATCGACAATGAGGCGGAGCGCCGTCTAGACTTGGACCTGCTCGAAGAGAGGTGCGAAATAACGCGAATCAAAGAGGCCAAGTACAAGACACAGTTGGAGAGGTACTACAATGCTAGAGTGCGCATTTGTGCCTTCACTCCCGGAGAGTACGTCTTCAGAGACAATGAAGCCTCCAATGCTGAACGCCCCGGGAAGCTAGCACCCAAGTGAGAAGGCCTATACTTAATACATGAGGTGCTAGGAAAATGGGCATATAAGCTGCGCACCCTGGATGGATACATCATCCCGCGCACGTGGAACGCGCAACAATTGCGCAAGTGTACATGTGACTACTCTCGACCACGCGCCTTTATCCAGTTATGTTGGCCACGTGTCTTTTTAATTACTTATGTTGGCTTTACGCCCTTCTACTCTGATTATGTATGTTGGCCTTGCGCCTGTTTCTAAGCTACTGAATGAAAGCATTGACTATGCCTTTTTTTTTATTATCATGACTTCTACGTTACAAATGCATGTTAAACTTTTGATTAGCACGAAAACACTTCAGTAAATTACGAGCTCTTGAGTTATGCCTCCAAGGTCCTCCGCGATCATAGAGCGAGACCATGCAGTTACACTTATACACGAGCCACACTTACATTTATTCGAGCTAATTTTAACCAAAGTTTCTAACAACAATGCAATAATTGTAACTAGGCAAATAGAAAACAAGCATAAACATCATCAGTTCAATTAAAAAAGCGCAACCGCGCGACGAGTTACATTTAACATCTAAAAGAAAAATTACAAGGCAGAGCCTATCAACACTTATCGTCTACTCGTAACCGTCACCATCGTCTCCGTCATCATTGCCATCGCCATCGCCATCACCACCGGCTGTGTCTTCCTCATCAGATAACTCCACAGTCTGTGGAGGGTCTAAGATAGTCTTTAGCCGCGAACACAAGTCGTCATGCTTCAGCGCTTCTGCGACCAAATCCATCACAGGCAACGATAAATGGTCATAAACCCCTTCAGCGCGGGCTAATGCAGCGTCAGCCTGATCGATCACTAAGCAATGACTAACATCAAACTCTTGTCCAAATGCCTCTTCAACATGTTGTGCACACTCTAGATAAGCTCCACGGTGCCAAACGCGCGCGAGGCATCTATGAGAGCGGCAACAGCCACATCCAGCTCAGAAGCATTTAGAATAGAATTAGCAATCTGCAAAAAGGCAACAGATGAGAGGACAACAAAAATAAAACGTAAGTGAAGAAAGAGGAACCTTACCAAAACCACCCCTCTATTGCGCAACCATTCAGAGTCGGAAACTAGCGTATCCATGATCGCTTGAGCTTCGGCATAATTGTTTTGAGCAACGTTAAGAGCAGAGGTGCTAACATCTCGCGCCTCTTGGGCGGTAGCAGCCTTTACCCTCTCCGCCTCAAGATCAATCTCTAACGATTCATTCTTGTCCGTCTGCTCATGCAATCGACGCTTCAACTCAGCGATTTCTACATCTTTAGCAGCTAAGTCCTTGTCCCTACTAGCCACCTGCGCCTTTAACTCATCCTACAAAGGATAAAAATGACTTAGAAACATTTTCACAAGCAAAAAAACATAAAAAAGAAAGGGTTAACACTGGTGAACCTCAACACGTGTTTTATCTGCTTGAACTTCCTCGACTTTTCCTTTCAGGGCAGCAACTTGAGCCTCAAGGTCCGTGATTTTAAAGCGCGCGGCGTACATGCGTTGATTATCTTTTTCACATGTCTTCTTCCACTCCGCGCGCTCCTGGGATAAGAGCTCTTCAGCAGCACGTAGCTTGCTCTTTAGGCCATCGCGCCCCTATTCTTCAGATTTTTTTCTCCGCGTCAAAGGCGGCCTTCTCCTCAGCAAAAGAACTCTTCATCTTCTCAAATTCCTTCATCTGCTTCAGCAAACGATCACGGTACCTTTCCCAATCACCCTGCTCTTTAACCATTGTACGCCATTCACGCACAATTTGGTGATTAGCAGCGCGGGTGTTGGCTTCTCAAACAACGTAGGCATGATATAACCCATCGTGGGTTCATGCCCTTTGTCGATTAACCTCACCAAGGGGGAAAGAATTTAAGAACCAATCACGACAGGGCCCAAACTCTAAGAATGTGTCCTTTTGCTTTAAGCCCCATGGAGCTTGGTGTGAAGCATCACCGCGAGCCTCCTCGGTGTAGGTTTTGCAATAAATATCGCCTAAAGTATCCTTAGGACCGATAGGAGTCTGAGGCATGGATCCTCCAGCACCACCAGCCGCGCCTGCTCCACCTGCAGTAGTGGTACTCTCTTTATGCGCAGCAGCAGCTGATTCCCTAGCAGCAGAAGTCACTTGAACCGTGTGGGTGGGGGCATCAACCTGCGCAGGCTTGGTTGGCTTAACAACCTCGGATCCCTTCCCCCGAGTTTCTTTCTTTTTCTCATGAAGGGGCTGGTCAAGCCCCGTAACGTGCACGACCTCCGGACCCTGCGTTTTATCTTGCGCGGTAGTAGCAACGGTCTCGGTCTCTTTGGGTTTATCACTGGCAGGCTTCTCAGCCGCCTTCTTCTTCTTCTTTTCTTTATCCTCTTTTTCCTTCTCTCTATCTTTCTCGGCCTCCAACTCAGCAGACTTAAGAAGCTTGATCACAAACTTGGTTTTCTTCTACGTCAGTTCTTGGGGGTCCTTAAACACAACACCCTTCTTTTCAGGGGTTTTTTTCTTGGCCTCTGCAGAAACCAAATGTTAAAAAGAGATTTAATTAAAGAAGACATGAAGGAAGTCATAACACTTAACCTGGGGAGAATTTGTAGAGAGAGCGCAGACTGCACTGTTTGCCTATTACTGGGGCTTCCCCAGTCTTCTGCGCCACCTGCACGCTCACAGCAGTCTCCTCTCTGCTTCTTTTTCTGCTTACTAACTTGACAGCAGTTTCTTCTTCTTCTTCTTCCTCTTCTTCTTCATCCAGCGCGATGGACGAAGGAGTAACGCCAGCATCTGGGTTCCTCGAATCCGCGCTCCCCAAACTCTTTGAACCAGCAGCGCTGGTCTTCTTCTCGCCTATACGTGACAGACCCTCAAGTGAGTCACTTGCAATAACGTAATCCTCCAAGTTACTCAAACGAAATCGTAGAGTACCTTTATCAGAAGCACCGGCAGTCGCGCGGCTGCTCCCGCCCTTCTTGCTTGTCACTTCAGCATCAATGGTAATCACTTTCTTCTTCTTCTTGTTCGGCTTCTTCTTCTTCTCCTCCGGATCAATGCCAAGGTCGCGCAACACACCTGCAAAGATGTTAGACCGGGAACTTAGCTCCCCATTTGAGGACCCTTCAGACTCCTCGCTGGAAAGATAAAGAATCTTTTTCCCAGCGGAAGTCACAGCTCGCAAGGGCCTGGGGTTGGGTAGATGCGCACCTTCGGTTGCAGTAGGAGGATTGGCAAAAGCTCCAGCAGGAGGATAAAGAAAGATGCCTTTGATATGCTCATACCAGTAAGTCTCTCCAGGTTCCAGCGGGCGAACGCCCATAGATCCACCAAAGGTGGGGAAAGCAGCCTGGTAAAGATGCGCTTCTGCAAGGAAATCAAAGACTTAAGCGCAAGTTAAGCGAGAGGAAAAGAGAATAATCAAAGAAATGACTAACCTCTATCTTGAAACTTCAAAACTAGCACCTCATTGCTATCTTCAGGCCATTGGTCGCTCGTCTGCGCCGCAACTAAAACGTTCTCACCAAAGATCCGGTTTGGCGTCACAGTCAGCTTTAAGTACCAATCAGCTCCCTTTGGAATCGACAACTCCTCCTTCTCGATTTTGTCCGACGCCCGGAAAATCATCGCAATCGGAATAACTTCTTCCTTGATGAAGAAGAACTTCTGTTTCCAGTCATGGAAACTCTTCGGAGGGTTCAGAAGAATCTTCTTAGCAGATCCCTGGTTGCCGAAAGAGTAGAACCCCATGTTCCTAATCAGTTGATAGAATACCCTAAACTTCTCCACTGTAGGCTCTATGTCATGGGATCGGCATAAAAACTCGAAATGTCGCACCCTCACCATACCGGGTGGACTCATTTGTGAGATATGAAACCCATAATAATGAAGAATATGGGCCATGAACGCCGTAGCCGGCAACCGGAAGTTTCCTTGTAAAAGAAATCTTAAAAGAGGGTAATATACCCCGGCGGCGCGTCGGTGGCTGTCTGGTTTTGACCGGGATATCGTGCATCCCACTCCGGTGGAAACCAGAATCCTCTGGTAATCTGCTCAAACAATCCCTGGGCCCATTTGAGGACACGGAGAGGACCTTCGTCACCTGGGTTCTCTTCTTCAGCCATAGATGTTTAGTTAGAAGATTTAAATATTTTCTGGAAAACTCGAGTATTCAAGGAAACACTTGAAGATCTGCTGGTGTTTCTTTGAAGGTTTGAAGATTCAAAGTAGATTCAAAGAGGAACAGAGAGAAAAGAGAGAAACAGAAGTAAGGTTTGTGATTTCCTCTCTCCTCTTGACGAATATATATACTCATCGCATTTAATGCGATGAGTAGACGTGCCGGATTCACCGCACGCGTATCCAATCAGCAGCTGCCACGTACGTCGTAATTCCCGGAGCGACGGTTACCACGTGCGCGTGGGCCTCACTCGACTGACGGAAAGCCGATCCGTCAGTGACAACTTGATGACGGCCGTGTCAGCAGTAAACTCAAACGTCGCCATCAACGACCTTTCCCACCAACCTGTCAGAATTCAAAATTCGAGGTTTTTCCCGCTCAAATTTACTACAAACTTCATGCAGAAGTTACCCAGGCCGCGCAGCATTCACAATTCTCCAATGAACCTACGCGCTTAAACTCAAAAGTAGAGGATTTTCAACAGACAAATCTGGTAGTCACTCCGTGGTAACTGATAGACGGTTACAAGCGCGCGACTAACCAAGATCTAGCAGGCATTTTTCTAACCCAGCACTTCCTTTTTTCTAAGTCCAGAGCTCCAACCACTCACTCCGCGCGTGATGCAGCACTAGACTGAGGGGACTTGAAGGGATATGGTCCCAAAAATGCCGCGCAGACCACTCAGGTCGCGCATTGGACCATACTCCTAAATCAGTTTGGTAATCAGTCTTAGACCCGCGCGGGATGCTCAAGCAGAGTCTGAGCTCGCGCGAGATCCACAAAAGAGTTAACATCAATTTCTATACTTAACGTTCTGAATAAGAGCCTTCACCTACTGCAACCCTGCGTGGGCTACTGACGTGCTCAGCAAAGTTCGCGCGGGAGGCAAATCGCAAGGCCACTTTAGAAAGTACCAAAGGTACAAGTGGCAGAAGAACAAGCCAATAAGCGTCCTCCAGGTTGTGCTCGATCGTGCTCCACGATCGTCTGACATGCAGGAGACAGAGAGTACACAAGGACGCCTACGTGGCACCAATCACGGGGCGGCGACACCTGCCCCATGATCTCCACTTACCTGCTGATGGCAGAGGGACAGCAAGGCCGATAACAGAGACACGTGGCTCTAATCACAGTGCGCCAGCTCCTGGGATCTTCTAGAAGACACTAACGGTCGACACTAGTGAGACAAGGAGGATATTCCCTGTGTCGCCTTCCGGCCCAAGGCCCATCAGCCCATTTCCTCTTACAACTCTCCGACTATGAATGGAGACCTCCATGCACAGGTTAAACATTCGATTCCCTCTACTCTTCACTCTTAACACACATTTATTTCCTCAAAGCAGATACTTATTCTCACGCCGGAGTCTGGTTAAGAGGGAAATTCCCCTCTTAACGAGCTAACGGTGTTCTGTTTTGCAGGAAGATCGGATCAAATCGGAGCTCGGGAAAGTTTAAGAAGATTAACCATCATGTTTGAAACATAAAACAAACTAATTAACTCTAAAATTAGTTCTGTGTTTCTTCATTGGCGCCCACCGATTTTTACAATCATTTCCATCTTCTTTTTCTGGGTTTTTCTAAGTTGTTGTTCCTTTGATCTTGGCTGGTCAAGGAATTATTCTGGATTTCGGTTTTGGCACGAACTCTAACGCAGGACTGGGGGAGGACAATCCGAATGTCCAAGTCCAACCTGCCGAAGAGTTAGGTGAAATCGAAGTAATAAACACTGGGGGACCTCGCGCGAGCTTCACTTGCATCACACAAACGGGAACCCCAACAAGTCATGTCGCTGGCCCTTCAAACCCAGCTCCAAACCCGAACATTTCGGCGTTACTTGCGCTACCAGAAGGCGAAACTTTAGCTTCCTGATACGCCAAACAAATTGCTACCATAAACACTGCGTATCAGTCTTTGAGCGCACAACAAGCAATTTTGCAAGCAGAACCATCCTTGGTTACCCCTCTGGGTCCGAGTCAGGGGGCGCGCCAGATACCCCCGCAGCAAGTCTTTCAAGGAAGAGTCAATAGACCTCCTCCCCAAAGAAGGCCAAGCGTGCATGACACGCGCGATACACATGGGAGACAGGCAGTTATTATGATCATCCGTCAAACGTCCTAAGGGGCCCAGTTCACAGTCGGCAGTGCGGTGAGGTAAAACACGTTCAGTTCAAGGATCGAACTAGCAATCGCCGCCTACCCGCCTAGTCTTCCATCATCACCAGATGCCGCTGAAAACTAATGAGGGGAGCAAGAATTGAACTTGGATCTCTTGGAAAACCAAGTCTCTCCCTTACCATTTCACCATAGCTCATTGGTTAATGTTTAAATGATTGAAATAGTGTTTAGAGTAAACTTCCGTTTTGCTCTCTGTGGTTTGGTCACTTTAACGGTTTTGCCTCAAACCTTTAAAATAGTCATTTTCCTCCAATAGTTTGCTATGGTTTTTCCATTTTGCTCCCCGCCTCTAACTCCATCCAAAATGTCTGTTTTTTCTATTTTGCTCCCCGCAGGAAGCAAAATGAAAAAACCATAGCAAACTATTGGAGGAAAATGACTATTTTTTAAGGTTTGAGGCAAAACCGTTAAAGTGACAAAAACACAGGGAGCAAAACGGAAGTTTACGTGTTTATTATAACAACCATCCATCTAATGGATAAGTATCAATACCAACTAGGTCTTTCCGATCGATGCATATGCGACAAAACATCAACTTTTTGAGTTGTGAACTTCAGATATTAAAAAAGAACTAAAGTGACTAAAAGTTCAACAAAAGTAATAGTTTTATTTCTTTAATCCACTTTATGCTTTAAAAAATTGCATTAATAAATTACTATAGTTTAAGATTAGCTGGCAGTTTGAGTAGGCTTCGACGTGACATGCTTGAGTTGTTGGGTTAGGTATTTTTAATCGGTAGTTAATGTCAACCCGTTTACGCTTCATTTATCTAGGTAATATTACTGATATCTGATATCTAGGGCTGTAAACGAACCAAACGAACACGAACAAAGCCATGTTCGTGTTCGTTCGTTAAGGAAATTAAAATGTTCGTAAACTGTTCATGAACGCATACCGAACATAACTTTATGTTCATGTTCGTTCGTTAAGGAAATTCATCTGTTCACGAACAGTTCGTGAACACTGGTCTCGAACACAAATGAACGCAAGCAAATAAAAACGAACGCAAACGAACATTTAACTTGAAAAAATACAATATTATCCTTAAACATTGGATATAAGTAGTTAAATACAACCATCAAAAGATAAATCAAAACACAAGAAGTCTACTACACCACCAAACGATGAATCAAGTTTAACCAACTTAGACATAATTATCCTCAAAAATGTCTTAGAATGTCCAAATTTTAGCTAACTTAGAAAAAAATAGGGTTTCAAGTTTTCAATATGTTTAGATAAAAAGTTTATTATTTATTATTTATTATTTTTTTAATATAATCAAACGAACACGAACGAACTTACCCGAACATATTACCGAACGTTCACGAACGCAGTCGAACGAACGAGACCTGTGTTCGTGTTCGTTCGCTAAGCTAACCGAACGAAAATTTTTGTCCGTGTTCGTTCGTTAAGCTAATCGAACGAACATAAACGAACTTCCCGCCGAACGGTTCACGAATTGTTCGCTAAACGTTTGGTTCGTTTACAGCCCTACTGATATCTATGAATTATAATAAATATAAGATCAATATAAACTAGGAAAACATACAGGACACTAATGGCGCATTATGCATGGTTTTGTTTTGGGTTCATTTCTTAATGCGAACAAGTTATTAGAGCATACGGAGTAGAGCATACTGACCAAAAACACCGTTCCTTCACTTTTGCAATCACCGATCGGTGATTATTCACCGAAACACACCGAACTCATACAAAGAGAGAGAGAAAGATGGGGAAACTGGGGAATTTAGGGACGACTCCTTCCAAAATGGAAAGAGTTGCGCAAATATGGAGAATGTTGAAATGGTGCTAATATAACCATCTCTTGCTCCAACGAATAAGTCATACAAATAGGGACGCGCCTTACTCCAATGGAGGATGGTATATGGCAACTCGCTGCTCGCATCACACCATCATGATCCATTTACTAAGTGGGTAACCTGTGAGATATGTTAGTCTATTTTTGTTTGATACTCATATCAGGTTGGAAAACTTTCCCCTCTAGTGAAATGTAAACGATATTTTTCAATAAGAATTATATTAAATTTTTGCATTAACTCAATTAATCTATATCGTTTCTTCCACTTGTGTTTTGAGATTATTAAAACATTTAATAAACATAACATAGCTATCTCAACCTACTCTTTATAACACTTTTTGAATTAAAATAAAGTTTATGTCTTTGTTGATCGATTTTCTATTAATCTCATTTGTTGCTTGCTTTTGCGACATGATAATATTATCCACGTCACGGTTGAAACGGCAACGATAGCCTCTCTACTAGGAATATTCCATTGTAGGTTCTTAATTTTGCATTTTAACAATGATCAACCATGCTATTCATATGTATTTGAATCTGTGCATATTCATTATTTTAAACGAAAAGATTATGTTTCTGTATACAAATCACGAAATAATAATTTTTTAAGTAAATCTGAGACATGATAATATTATCCAACATACAAACAATAATCATGTATTATTAACATATACAATAGCCGACCTCATATTTTATCTTTAGTTAAGTTTGATTTTTGATAGAAGTAATAGGTTCGATACCCTCTGTCATTCATTCTTGTGTATTTATAATTACATTTAGAATCTCTAATTTAGGATAGAGATCAATACACATCAATTACAAATATATAAAATATTCACTTGCTATTATACCCCCGCAGTCGAAGCGGGAGGAGATCGAATGCTGAGACTGGATCTAAAATCTTCGAAGAGTATACGCGGCAGCCCCTTAGTAAAGATGTCAGCAATCTGGTAACGAGAGGGAATATGAAGAATCCGAACCTGACCGCGTTGCACTTGTTCACGCACGAAATGGATATCCAGCTCAATATGTTTGGTGCGTTGATGTTGAACTGGATTGCCCGATAAGTAAATAACGCTGACGTTATCACAATAGACGAGAGTGGCACGAGATAACGGCTCATATAGTTCGAGAAGGAGGTTTCGAAGCCAGCAGATTTCAGCAACAACATTTGCAACAGCACTATATTCGGCTTCCGCACTGGATCTGGAGACGGTACTTTGGCGCTTAGAAGACCAGGAAATCAGATTATCACCGTAGTATATGCAGTAGCCGCTAGTAGACCGTCTCGTATCAGGGCAACCCGCCCAGTCAGCATCTGTATACGCGGTCAAAGAAGGAGTAGAATAGCGGCCCAAGGTGATGCCAAATGTAGTCGTGCCTTTAATATACCAAATTATTCGCTTCAATGCATTCCAGTGAGATTGCTTAGGGGAGTGCATGTGCATGCACACCTGCTGAACGGCATACGTGATGTCCGGTCGAGTAAACGTGAGATATTGTAGCGCCCAAGCTAGGCTTCGGTATAGAGTGGGGTCATGAAATAGATCACCCGAAGCACCGAGTTTGGTATTTGTATCAACTGGAGTTGCGACAGGGTTGCATGACTGCATACCCGCACGAGCGATGATATCAGTAGCATAGGAATGTTGTGAAAGAAACATACTTGTCTGCGTGCGAGTGACCGAAATGCCAAGGAAGTAACTTAGAGAACCGAGATCTTTCATGGCGAATTCTCTAGCTAATTTTGTCATAAGCCGAAATCGGAGAGCCGAAGAAGATGTGACAAGAAGTATGTCATCTACATATAATAGTAGAAAAGCTGTGTCATGCCCCTGATGAAGAGTGAAAAGAGACGCATCACATTTGCTGTGATGGAAACCCAATGTAAGAACGTAATCAGTAAACCTTTGGTACCACGCCCGTGGTGCCTGTTTCAATCCGTATAGCGACTTTTTCAGTGAGCAAACGTAGTCTGGATAATCTTTGTCGCGAAACCCCATCGGTTGATACATATAGACTGTCTCATTAAGGTTACCGTGCAAGAAGGCGTTAGTGACGTCCAATTGATGAACATCCCAACCCTTGGATAGGGCAATAGATAGCACAGTCCGAATCGTTGCCGGTTTCACAACCGGGCTGAAAGTCTCACCACAATCCACAACAACCTGTTGTAATCGGCCGTCACATACAAGACGGGCTTTATATTGCTCAAGAGTGCCATCGGACCTGAATTTGTGTTTGAACAGCCACATGCTTCGAATAACATTCATATGAGGCTGTCTTGGAACGAGATCCCATGTCCTGTTTCTAATTAATGCATGATATTCAGTTGACATTGCAGAGTACCATTCCGGAATAGATAGGGCATCGGACGGGGTTTTGGGGATGGGCACGATGGAAGGGGCGGTGGAAGTGTGTAGTGAAAATGGTTGTTTTAGTTTGTAGATGCCACTCATGGAACGAGTGTGCATGGTTCGGGTTGTAGGTGGAGGCGGACAAGGGTTGGCTGGGTCCGAGGGATGTGGGCCGAAGGTAGTATTGGGCTGGGGTGGGCTCGGCGGGTGGATAGCAGGCGGTATGGACTGTTGGGACGAGGTGGGGGGCTGGTGGGACGGGGTAGGGGGCGGATTGTTGGATTGGGCTTGGGCCTGGAGTGGGGCAGTTGGCTGAGCGTTGGGTTGGGCTTGGGGCGAGTTAACGGGGAAGGAAGATGTGGACACGGGTGACACATTGGTTGGGTTTGGAGACGACTCAACATGAGGCCATAGGTGAGGAGGGAACGGGTCGCTAAGGAAGTTGTATGAAGGAGTGGGTGAGATAGATTGAGCGAACGGGAAGGTGGTTTCATCAAAGGCCACATGGCGTGAGATGAAGATTTGGTGAGTGTTGAGGTCTAGGCATCGATAGCCTCGATGGTTGGGAGGATAGCCTAGAAAGACACAAGGGTGTAACCGATGGTCCAGTTTGTGGATGGTGGTGGATGGGGTGAGTGGGTAACATAAGCATCCAAAGACGCGTAAGTGGTCGTAGGAGGGTGTGGAAAGGTAGAGAAGTTCGGTTGGGGTTTTATTTTTTGTGATTTTATTTGGAAGGATATTTAATAGGTAGGTGGCTGTTTCAAGGGCATGGTGCCAAAAATAAGTGGGAAGAGAAGCATGCGCTAAAAGGGTGCGCATCATGTTGTTTATGGTACGGATTTTGCGCTCGGCCTTTCCGTTTTGGGAAGAGGTGTAGGGGCATGAGAGGCGGTGAAGAATGCCGTTTGTGTTGAAAAAACTTTGAAAAGCGGAGTTGACGTATTCTTTTCCATTGTCACATTGGAAAGTTTTAATGACCCGTTCAAATTGAGTTTTAATATTTTTTGCAAAGTGGGTGAATGTAGTGAATACATGAGATTTATTAGAAATGGGATAGGTCCACAAAAAATTAGTTAAATCGTCAAGAAACAGTATATAATATTTGTGACCTGCTGAGCTAACAATAGGTGACGTCCATACGTCACTATGTATAATATCAAAAGCCTAATCAAAGCGGGCAAACAAGAAGATCTGACTGGGCTGATGATGGACCGGAGGCTGGGTAGTGTAAGAAGTAGACGCATAAAATGGTAAACGAATACTTTTTCCATAAACACAAGACTGACATACATTATTCTCAAAGCTATTAAAATAAATGGAAGAAGAAGTTTTTAATGAATGTAAAGACGGGCGCCCTGGGTGACCAAGACGGTGATGCCAGATTTGCGAGGAAATTGCAGCAAGAGCGGTAGGTGAGGAGGAGTTGGGTCCCAAAAGCAAAGGATAGAGATCACCGCTGCTGTTGCATCGCAGGAGTGGGGTCCTGGTCTTGTAATCCTTCACAAGAAAACCAAACGGGTCAAATTCGACAGACACAGAATTATCGGTAGTAAATCGACGTACGGGGATAAGGTTTTTAAGTAGTTTGGGTGAGTAAAGAACATTTTTGAGAATAAAAGGAGGATAGGGTTTGGGTAGGTATTTGGTGCCCGTACCTATAACCGGAATGGTATCTCCATTGCCAACAATAATATTTTTAGACATGCAAGAATTAGAAAAGGAATGATAATCACCTTGTTCATGAGACATATTTGTTGTTGCACCGGTGTCCATGTACGGTATCGGGTCAGGTTGTTGCAGAGACATCGTGTACATGGCCTGTTCTATATCCGTAGGAGCATAAGCAGCGTGGAGCCCGTGAGTGGGCCTCGGCCCAAAAAGACCCTGTGAGCCGGAAGAGTGGGGCTGTTGTTTACTGTTGGAGGTGGGGTAGGGGCAAGGTGGCGGAGTCCATGGGGAGTATTGAGAGGGATGTGGAGGTGGATACCCGGACCAAGAATTCATCCAGGGGGCGTATGGGGGTGGCTGCCAGTAGGAGTTAGGGTGCGGGTAACGTGACCGACCAGAAGAACCGCGGCCGCGACCACGGCCTCGAGACTTGCCCCGTCCCCGGGAGTAGTCAGAGCGGTAGGGCTGCTGTGGTGACTCGGTATTGGGTGATGCGCGGCTGGTGGTGGTGTTTAATGCGGTGACAGTTTTAGACGCGAGCAGTGCTTGTTCAGCTTTGCGGGTCAGGACCTGGATAAGTTTGGAGCGGGCGGTGTAGAAGGATGGCAGGGGTTCTTGTTGTTGGAGGATAGTAGCAATCCCTTCGTATGATTCGTTGAGGCCTGCAATTAACTGTAATACGAGACGCTCATTATCAACCGGTGCATTGACGTTGGCTAATTGATCTGCCAGAACCTTGAGTTCTTGGCAGTAGGCAGAAACCGAAGGGAAGGCGTCCAGGCGAGTGTTAGAGAACTTATGCATGAGGTGAATGGCTCTGGCACTTTTGTTATCCTGAAAAAGATTTTCAATGGCACTCCAAGCTTCATAGGCAGTCGATGTCTTGTTGATGATTCTGTGGAGAAGGTCATTCGAAATTGTGCTATAGATCCACTGTAAAACTATCGCGTCAAGTCGTTCCCAGTCATCAGCGGGTTTGGATAGGTCAGAAGAGGAGGGGGTTTCGGATGTTTTAGGTTTCGGTGAGAGGTGGTCAAACACGAGAAAAGCTTTGCACTGTATTTTGAAGAGTGTGGCCCAGGAATTGTACTGTGAAGATTCAATCTCCAAAGTTATGGGGATGAGATTGCGGATGTTGGAAACTGTGGTAGCCGGATGGAGTTTAGATTCGGCTAGGGGAGCAACAGATGAAGTCATGGCTGATGTTGTCATCGTTGCAGGGGAGGGGTTATGCAGGGATCGAACAGAGGTATGGAGAAGAAAGGAAGAGGCCTACAGTGAAGGGTGGGGAGAGGGGGATGTCGGCGATTTAGGGTTAGAAGGAGGTGGGTATCTGGACTCTTGATACCATGATAGAAGTAATAGGTTCGATACCCTTTGTCATTCATTCTTGTGTATTTATAATTACATTTAGAATCTCTAATTTAGGATAGAGATCAATACACATCAATTACAAATCAATACAAATATATAAAATATTCACTTGCTATTAATTTTCGTTCATGAGATTTGTACATGTCTAACATTTGAGCGTCACGTCTAAACTCTTAACATCTCGTCGTTGTGTTGTTTCAAAAGTTTAACTCTTTACGTCTTTGACAGTTGACACCAACACCATTGTTTTTAGTTACTTCAACGTTTTTTGTGTCTTTCGAACATCTACTATTTATGTTTCTATTTTTTAAATCCATATTTCTATTCTTATTTTTTTAATTTGTTAGTTTCTAATATTTCATCACTTACAATAATAAATTAAATAAAACATATTCGATGACCTTCCAAAGTGGAGGTTATGGGTTTGAGTCTCGGCTAAAGTAAAAATGCTCTGGATTGAGCTAGAGGTTTAATCAGGCCTTTGAACGGTGAGTTTCTTCTAGAATAGTGGTGGGCCAGGTCACCAGCGTCATCCGCATTTGACGATGTGGGTGGCCTTTTACCAGTAGGGTGATCAGACTTTTATTGGTCGTTAAAATAAATATAAATTTATAGAAAAGTTTTTTTTTTCTCGTGAAAGGATAAGGCATCTAGTATTGCCGTACAGCTTCAGGTTTCTGCATCACATATTAAATCCAATAATTGAGATAATAAATTAATTTATAAACGACCCTTCAAGGGTTCCAAAAGCCATATTATAGCCACTTCGTTCATCACTTTGTCACACTACACACACACAAATATGTGTATATATATGTGCACATACAAGCTTATATATCAACGCATTTAGCACACATATCTATACAATATCCAACACAGAAATCAAGAAAACAGAAAATTAGTTAAGATGATTGAGAAACTGGGAATATGGATGAAGATCCTCAAGTTAGGGTTTGAGTTTGTGATGATGTTTTTAGGTGATTTAAAGCTTGCAGTTCAACAAAACAATCTGCATAGCCTGTCTTCAACTCCTCAAACACCCTACATTGGTCTTCTTCCATGATAAGTTTTGTAATAGTTGTTTCATCTATTTTTTCAGTTGTGAGATAGGAGTATCCCTTGTAAGATTCATAGGAGTATACAACACTCATGTTTAATAGATTGTATATGTTCAATTCTCATAATAATATTTTTAAATTTTTTTATATATGCATTATTCATTTTATTTCATATGGGTATTTGAGCTCAATGGTTTATTGACCCGAACCAAGCTTGATAGATGTCGTTTGGGCCATTTCGGTTCGCGGTTTGACCCATTGGTCTAGTCCGGTTTCAAAGAAAAAAAAATTACTGTAATTTACAGAGTAAAAACCAAACCCCGGAGGATTTAGAATTTAGAAACCTTTGATTTGGATTACGCTCGTTTGCAGTATGCGCATATAACGTATATATGTGTGGGCGCTCGGGGGGCAAAAGTGAAAGTGCACTAATTTTAACGTAATTTTACTAATTTCGTGAAAATAACGTTAAAAGAGGTGATGGTTAATCATGCATCATGTGGTGGCGTTGATCACCGAAAGACAAGGGAGTACATGCACTAATCGGCATTTGACTTAATTGCCGAGTGTAATGTGGCATATGTCCAAGGCTTGATGCAAAACTACTATCGAGCCGGGGGTCTCAGTGGAAGCATCATCTTACCTTCCTCAAACCCTACCTTAGTTGTTCCATTGGTGGAATTTACTGAGTATGTGCAGTGGCGGACGCAAGAATTATTAGCTGGGGGTGCAGATGAGGTGTTAAACCATATTTTCAAGGGGTGCGGTCGGGTTTTTTTTGCCTAAAATATACGCTAATTTTTTTTCAAGGGTGTGACCGGCCGCCTTGGCCAAAGGGTAGGTCCGCCAAAGGCGGCGGCCGCGGCGACGGTGGTGGTGGTGATTATTTTATTGTAGTTTGAAATATTGTTGGGTTTGGTTAATGGGCTAAGACTTAGTGGGCTAGCTAGTTAGGAATTATAAGTGGGTAAAGGTATGGGTATTTGGGTTTAGTTAGTTAGGTATTAAAAGTTATATAATTTAGGTAGTATTTTTTTTTAATAAGAGTTTACTAAAAAAAATTTAAAATATAAATTGATAACACTTTTTACCTAATGGGTGTGGTCAAAAAATTCCAAGGGGTGCGAACGAAAATTTCCAAGGGGTGCGAATGGGATTTTCGACGGAACTTAGCACTAATTTTTTTTTTCCCCGGGGGTGCGCCCGCCCACCTTGGGCTGGGCTTGGGTCCGCCCATGCTCAAATCTGTTTTAGCAGCTCTCAAATCGTATAGCAGATCTACAACTCGCCGGAGTGGTTGGATCGCCGGAGAGAGATGGCGGTGGCTGGTGACAATGGTGTCCTTCAAATACAAACAGGGACAAAATTGGGGAAGATGCATTTTTTTTTTATTTACTAGATATTTAAATAAAAACATGAATTGACCAAAATACTTTTAACTGAATAAACTTAACTGGAAATTTTAATTCGTTTAGTACTAAAGGACGTAGATTGTAATGAGTTTTACAAATAAAGGATTGTGGCTGTAATTATTGAAGTTAAAGGCTATCCATTGCAATATGGTACAAACATAAAGGACGAAAAGTGTAATTTACCCAAAGTTATTTATTTGTTTCAAACCTAACAGGTTTTTTTTATTATTATATATGGATTTTAAGTACATTTTTAGAAATGAGTTAAATGTTATTTTAGTACCTGTGGTTTTGGTCATTTTGCTAGTTTAGTCCAAATGCTTCATTTTCCGTCTGTGGGTTCAAAAAGGTTTCACCGTTGCGATTTTAGTCCACAGGTTAACTTTATCCATTTTTTCTATTAACGATAAGAGCAATTAGGTCATTTATATGGCCGAATTACCCTTCTAGTTAACATAATTACATATAAAATGACTAAATTGCCCTTCTCGTTAACAGAAAAATGGATGAAGTTAACCCAGTGGACTAAAATGGCAACGGTAAAACCTTTTTGAACACACAGACAAAAAATAAAACTTTTGAACTACATTGGCAAAATGATCCAAATTATAAGGACTAAAATGACATTTAACTCTTTAGAAATTAACATAGGATTTCCAATTTGTTTGAAACATGTGTCGGTCTCTGTTAAGATACGCGACATCTTCTAATACCAACACCTCATTTACTTCAATAATTTCTTTATAATTTTTTTCTTTTCTCTTTTGACGTTTTCTTTTTCCAAAGTTATACCTAACTAGTGTAAGATAAAATACGATTCGTAAAACGCAGTGCGTAAAACATAATTACAAGACGTTTAAAAAGTGAGAGACTAAAACAAGCAAGACACATAATCTAAACATATTATGTTTTAGGTTTTGTTTAGGTTGGTTCCAAGGCATTTTTTGATGTTCTAGACCAGTTTGGCTGGAATTTGTAAATTTTTTCAGATTCTGGCTAGAGTTTTACCGGAGCGCCCGGATGAGCCTATAAGGTGCTTTCCTTGCGACACGCCTTGCCTAGAGGATTGCTTGAAGGGCTTTGACAACGTAAATCTAGATACATTATTATATATTGTTATAGATTTGTCATAATCATACATTTTTTTTCAAATAATAAAAAATTCAACAATTAAACAGGTTCGATAAATTATAACTTCCCAAAGTAGTTCCTTAAAACAAGTATGCTTATCTAAGGGTGAACGGGGCGGGTGGGTGGAGTGGGGTGGTTAAGTGAATTTACTTTACGGCTATGTTGTCAAAGGCGCAGGCGAGGCGCATCGGCCTCGCCCGGAGCCTAGACGCAAGGCGCAAAAAAAACGTGGGTTTTTTTAAGAAAATCGCACATAGAGAAAAAAAAATATAAAAAAATATGTTATGCTTTGAAAATAAATAAGATTCCACGTATATAATTAAAAAAACTATTATACATGCCATTTAAGATCATGGAGCTAATAGTTAGTGGCAAAAGTTTAGGACTTATATGTTGTAAGTTTTGGGTGTGTGAATAAAAGTTTCAAAAGGTGGTAAATACTTTGTCCCACATTGCATATCAGCAACCAAATTCCCAAATTAAACATTTCAAAAACCCTCTACCAACATCTTAAGTTTCAATAGTTAAATAATGCCAAAAAAAGAAAAGAAAAACCTTATTTTTTATAAAATAAAGAGTTAAATGCTTGGTTGGTCCCTGTGGTTTTCAAAAATTGCAGACTTGGTCCCAATGGTTTACTAATTACACGCGTGGTCCCTGTGGTTTTCAAAAATGCACTCGGTTGGTCCCCAGCCCTAACATCAGTTAAATTTCTTAGTTATCTATGTGTGAAATGACTATATTACCCTTAGAACAATTAAAAACCTAAAACTATATTACCCTCTGCAGCATCATCTTCATCACCATCCTCATACCCATTTCCCTCCCTCTGCTCTCTCTCGATCTCATCACCATCATCTTCTCCGATCTCCCTCGTCTCCGTTCTCCGGTAGCACCACACCTACCTCCGACAAACCCCCAACAACCACCTGCCATCTCCCCTTGTTTCACACAAACCCTAACCTAAATTACACAAATCCTAACCTGAATCATCGCACAGTGTGGCCGGCAACGGTGGGTCTCGACCGAGTGGTGATGATGATTACTCGGACGGTGAGATACACGACAGAACAAACTCATGTCTGACCGGATTTGTTGTTTTCTGACATAATGGAAGGCGGATGGTATCGGGTGGGTTTAATTGGTGGTGACAGTGGTCGTGATGTCGTTTGGGGCTGTGAATGGTTGCGAGCAACAGATTTGGGAGCGTTGAATGACGGTGCAGGTGGGCCTCGAGGGCTGTGGTGGTTGTAAGCATCTGATTGAGAGGATAAAGCTTTGTGTTGGGGTGTTGTCGGAGTTCACAGCCGGCACCCCGGCTCCGGAGTTCACATCATAGGTTGGAAGGGTGTGGGGTGTTGTCGGAGTTCACAGCCGGCACCCCGGCTCCGGTCACCGATCGAGCAGACGAGAGGGGGGGGGGGGGTTGTAAGCATCTGATTGAGAGGATAAAGCTTTGTGTTGTTTTATGAATTATATGGTTTCTTCACATCATAGGTTTGTAGAGAAAAAAATAGCAAGGATTAGGGTTTCATGTTTTCATTCATGTGTGTGTGTTTGTAGAGAAGGTGTTTTGAGGGGGAAAGAATTAGGTTTTTTGTATGCTTTGCAGGTGTTGAGAAGATAAAGTGCAGAGAAAACGTAGGGAGTAGGAGGGGAAACGGTTGATCATAACAAGGGGATTTAGGGTTAGTGGATTTAAGTACTAGGCTTTTCACTAATGGGTTGATGTGAGATCGAGAGAGAGCAGTGGGAAATGGGGATGAAGATGATGATGGTGACGAAGATAATGCAGGTTGTGGTGGGTTTATAAATAAAGTTAATAAGCGAGGGTGTTTTGGTCATTTAACATGGACTTAACTGAGATATTTAACTGATGTTAGGGTTGGGGACCAACCGAGTGCATTTTTGAAAACCACAGGGACCACGCGTGTAATTAGTAAACCATTGGGACCAAGTCTGCAATTTTTGAAAACCACAGGGACCAACCAAGCATTTAACTCTAAAATAAAAGATAACCCTATATTAATATAATAAAAATAAATAGATAACAATACTACAAAAAAAAATAACAACCCTAGATTAGTTTAATAAAAATAAATAGATAACAACACTAAAACTAAAAACAAGTCAAATACATAATAAAATGAAGCAATAAAACTGTTCATAACAATATAGGGTGTGGAGGGGCTTGGGTTGAAGGTATTACTCAACATGTGGCAAATGTGAGCTTCACTAGTCCAAATCCAAAAAAATGGGGTGTGACCAGGCCGGCCATGGGGTGCTATGTGTAATATTTTTTAAGTTGACAATTTATAATAAAAACACAATTTATATTAATTTAAAAATATTTACATAAAAGACAACTCTAAAAAAAACCTACTTACTAAATCCTAAAAAATAAAAAAACCCTACTTATAAATCCTAAAAAAATAAAATAAAAAATACAGAGTACGATAAATATTAAAGTAGGGAACCCACTTAAAATTCTTATTCCAATCGTGCATGTACTCGATCTTCTCAATTTCAACTCGATCGTCGTGGGTCAAGTCGCCCGCGGGGACACGGTCGAAGCTAATTTTAAACCGATCCAACTTCGGTTTGAGCTCATGCATTTGTGTTGACACGCGTTTAAGTTGTGACGCGTGTTGCCGACATATTGTTGAAACGCTCGACCCCAATACGCGGTTTGACCGTGTTGTAGAGTACGTTGGGCATCAACAATCGATGTAACAAGTGCAATTTCTTCCTCTTCGGTCCAATGCACCATTTTTACCTTTGGTTTTTCTACTTTTTTTTTTTTGGGTATGGGTGTGGGTGAAGAATATGATATGGGGTGGGGTATTTATAGGTTGTAAAATGTGAGTTTAAAAAAAAAAATTGTTTGGCATGGCGGCTACCTTCAATAGCTACCTCCCAACGACTACTTTGAACCAGCAAACCACATCGCGCCATGTCACCCCACCCCGCCCCACGCCAAGCGGGCGATGCCAAGCGAAACGCCATGCCGGGGTGGTGTAGCCGGAGTTAAACCCCCTCCACCGCCCCATACCCCATAGTCTAAGAGTTTATATAATTAACCTTAGAAACAAATCCGCGTTGGTCAAATGTGAGTACATGAAGTAGGTTGTGTCGGCCTACCGGAGGCCGGCCTCAACGAAGGAAATCTGCCCACTATGGGTGCACGATTAAAAGTCCACAGGTGATTAAAAATTGCGAGACAAGAATGAAATCGAACTTTGTTGGAGAAAAATAGAAGCCAAACGTTAAATTGGACCCAGTGGAGGTCTTAGCACTTATGGGCTGGGCCGCTTGTATATGTGCTTTGGGCCGCTTGGTTAATGGGTTCCCTCCTCCAAACCCCCTATCAATGTTTTAAATACCGGTTTGAACCGGCCGGTTATACCGGTTAAACCGGATATCAGACACGAGTCCGATACGATAAAGGTCGGTAAAATCCGAAAACGGTATGTCTTATGTACCGGCGGTAAATCCGGTTCTACCGGTTCAAACCATTGAACCGGTTTGCATTATCTTAAGATTTGATTTCTTAATTTTAATAAAATACAATATTAAGGTAATATTGATCTTCCATATTTCCGGTAATTAACCTAGTGCCTTCTATTCCAATATTTCGTCATTGTTGAAATTGTTACTCACCTCATACAATGCAATAATATTGCAGCAATATTGTTTATAACGAATAAAAATATTCTTAAAATGATTAATAGTTTACAATAAAAATAGTTGTTTTTAGATAAAACTATGAGAGATTGGATTGTTTTTTGAGATGAATTTGTATTTTATAGAATTTATAGGGTTAACTAGTAACCCGGTTCAACCGCCCGATACAACCCGGTTGAACAATTTTAGAGCACAACCCGATATGACTTAAAAACCGGTTTTTAAAACATTGCCCCCTATTACTAGAGGTGGCAAAATAACCCCTTTGGGCCGCTTGGTTAATGGGTTCCCTCCTCCAAACCCCCCATTACTAGAGGTGGGCAAAATAACCGGTTTGTTAACTGAAACCGTAACCGGTACACCAATAATCGGTTAGGGGTTAGAAAAAACCGACGGTTTGTAGCCAGTTATAGATATTTAGGATAGTAACCAATTTTTAACCGATGTACCGGTTCGAGAAAAAAAACCAAAAAAAAGGTAATGAAAGTAACTGGTTAATTAAAAGAACCTGATAAAGTGAATAACTAAACCAGTTAAAGCGAAAGTTTGAAAATAACCGTCAAACCCAATTAACTGAACTTTTTTTTTTGAATGGCCAACAAACTCAATCCCGAGCACTCTCAGGGCACCCACTGGACAAACGGAGTACTCCGAGAGTAACCCGAGTCCACCACCAATTCCGGGGAAAACCCGGTAACCCACCCGCCCGTTTGGCTCAAGGATCCAACCCAGGTTTCCCTGGGTCTTCTATCATTGTCCACCAATGCCCCACTCTGCACCAAGTGAGAGTCGAACCTACATCTCTCAAGAGAAATGCAAGCCCTCCACCACTTGATCTAGAGATTATTGGCCCAATTAACTGAACTGGTTAGGGAAATTAACTAATTTGTGTACCTCTACGTGTAACCTGGATCCTCCTCTGACCGGTTAATAAGGGTGTACGGGGCACAAGCGGGGAGGGGGATCGTGACCCCAGTCCCCGATCGGGAACACCGCCGCCGTCACCGCGGGGACCCAAATCGGGGAGGGGTTTCGGTATTGTATCACCGCGATGAAATGCACATGATTCGAGGAACGTTCATTTTTTCAAACGGTCAAATTTAAAAAAAAAATTCAATTTAAACTTAATATAAATAACCAACTTCACTAATTTTTTACCACACCCACCACTCTCAAACTTTTATACTCTACAAATCTATCAAATACAACAAAAGCCAAACCGAGCAATGGAGAACCAACCCCGCGAAGCCAAGAAAAAAACTAAGGGACGGGGCTCGCAACCGTCTCGTGGTGGTTCGAGCGGTGCAAGTGCACAACCACAACCCCCTTTCGGATATACTTCACAACCACCCCCGTTTTTTTACCAACAACCTTCACGCCCCTCCTTTTACAACACCCAACCACAACCCACTTTCGGCTATTATCAAAATTTGTTATCAATGGATCCACCTCAATCCCCCGCCTTCGACCCGTATGGTTTTCGTTCCCCACAAGTTCCATATACACGAGAAAATGTTGAACGTCCTCTACCTATTCACGAGGACGAGGACGAGGAAGTAGTGCCCGAAACTCAAAATTTGGGCGACTATGAAAATGACACCTGCGACGATGAATATAATGTGGATCAAGACGCCGGCAACGAAGAAGATGACGCTCTACCAACAGGAAAAATGGAGAGCCAAAAATGGACAAAGGTCCAAGAAGAGGCGTTGGCGAAAGCGTGGGTACATTGCTCTACCAACAAAAAAAGAGCAATCAACAAAACCGCGATAGTTTTTGGCGTAAGATTTTAAATCATTTTAACGACACCGTTGGTGGAAGTAACCGGACCGTGCATCAAGTACAACAAAACCGCGATAGTTTGAATGTAATTTTTATTTTCTAGTTTGAATGTAATTTTTATTTTTATTTTCTACTTTGAAATGTCTTTTGTTAAATTTTATTTAATTTTTATTAATATTTTTTTAATTTATAAACATGCATAATTACAACAAATAAAAAAAAACAAAATAAATAAATAAAAAGTCACCTAAGAGGGGAGTGCCGCCATCAAATTGGGGTGTGAGGGGAGTTTAAGAGGGGAGTTGACGTGGCATAACCTGATTGGGTGTGCGTAAGAGAGGGGAGTGCCCCTCTCACCCTAACTAATTTAGAGTAACTTTAAAAGAAATATAAAGTTAACGATACAAGAAAAGATTGTTTAACAGAACATATATCAACAGTACATAAGGTTACACCCTATTTATTACGTAACAAGTAACACCCCCCATAAAAACAAAGGGGAACTACATTATACTAAAACCACAGGAACACCCATATATATGGTAAACATACACATACAACATTCTTCTTTGTGGAACTATATGAAAAAGCAATACAACATGAAATTCACTTAAATTTCCAAATACTCACATCGCGTATACGATCTCCCCACTACTATCAATATCCAGGTCACCATCACTCTCCAGATCCTCGTCCATGTCATCATCGATGTCCAGACTACCAGTAAGATACTGGTTCAGGTTATTAGCGCCAGCTGGCGGGATAGTGGCTTCAGCAATTATCTGCATGATCTCATCGACGCTTTGAGTGGGCTGATCCGGCCCGTCAAACTGGTCCATTGCGTTGTCTTTCATGAGTTCGGCCGGGAGGTTTTTCACAAACCATTCGTGGGTTTTAATCTCGTCCATCGTTATCCTCTGTTCAAGTTTAATATTATATTGAACTTTTCGTAATTAGTAAACTAAAATAATGGAGTTTTGACTTTGACCAGAGTTGAAGGGTACTTGGTGTTTCATACCTTAGCTGGATCGGCAACGAAAATTCTGGAGATCAAATGGCGGCACTCAGGAGATATATGAACATAGGCTGGAATTGAGTACTGAACGTTAAGAATTCGCTGTAAAAAGTCAAACAAAGAGCTCGTTTAGTCAACTGAGATTACTCGTATGTTAAGCGGGTCGATTTGGGTTGTCTATATTTCAAATGGGCCGGATCAATAAATTTAGCTAAAAAGGAACAGTAAAATGGGTTGACCAAAATCCTAATATGAAATGGATTAAAGGCGCGAAATGTTAGCGAGTCAACCCACTCAGGCCCGGCCCGGACCGATCCGACCTGTTTTAACATGTTCTAGGAGATGAGTGTTACCTGTATGGTCTTGCGAAAATTCTTAGGTTCTTCAGGGTCCTCAAAAGGGTAAGCTCCCACAAGCATTACATATAATGTTACACCACAAGACCACACATCTGCAATCTGATTTGATAAAACAATATTACTGATTGTCTTGTTTCGAGAAATGGCAACGGGATGGGTATTGGTAATTCCAGCGCATAACTGATTGTGAAACCATGTCCCATACCCGGTCGAATACCTGCCGGGTACCCAATTTCTAATTACCCGTCGGGTATTGGATATAATACCTATGGGTTAAAAATTCCCTATTGGGAATCCCAAGTACATTTCTTATTATTCTAATTTCCATATTAAATTATTAACCGAGGAAGTTAAAAAATATAAAAACTTGAAATTAGTGGATTAATAGATTACTCTAGTATTGTTCAAGTAAATGAGAGTGTGTATGTTTCGGGTAATCGGATCAGGTAGCCACAAAATGTTTACAACTTGTTTTAACTAAAATGCAAAAAAATTAAAAGTAGTGAGTTCGCGCTACATTATCCATTCTAGTTTTCTTCCAAAAGGACCTAACATTTGTACGAGTATTTTGTTCTTCATATCAGATATTAAAGAATTAAAAACAGAGTTATTTCTGTTATACATATTTGTTTGTTAGTCCTAAAGCAACCAAGTCACATTATGAATAAATAAGGTATGCAATTACCTTTCCATCATATTCTTTCTTAAGCAAGACTTCAGGAGCAATATATGCAGGCGTTCCAACAGTAGATTTCGGTTGTGAATGCAGCACTGACGACTAACCAGAACAACCAAAAATCCAGTTATTAGAACACACACAACGTTTAAATCTTTATACAACATCGAACAATAGAATTATCCAATATGTTATTCGATAAAAGAACCGAAAAATATACCTTGGAGTACCCAAAATCACAAATTTTGAGTCGCGGAGCTGGACTACCATCTAGAAGTGTGTTCTCCAGTTTTAAGTCACGGTGACATACTTGCTACGTTGTACAAAAGCATAAACTATCGTTCATCATTCACAAGCTTATAAATACACAAACACACATACATGCAGGAAGATTTTTTGAGTAAAATGCCATTTCGTCCCTGAGGTTTAATCACTTTTGCGACTTTCGTCCAAATGTTCGTTTTACCGCATCTGTATCAAAAAGGTTTGAAATCTTGCCATTTTCATCCGACTCATTAACCCCATCCAAAGTTTCCGTTAACTTTTTGTTAAAAGACCAAAATACCCTTGTTTTAAAATCTTTATTTATAAAATAAGAAACCCCAACCTACCCTAGTTTTAAAATCTAAATATAACAAATAAGTAAAAGGACGAAATTACCCCTGACCTAACGTTAAAAAATAGATGGAATTAAATGAGTCACGGATGAAAATGCCAAGATTTCAAACTTTTTGGATCCAGATGCGGAAAAACAAACCTTTGGACGAAAGTCGCAAAAGTGACCAAATCTCAGGGACGAAAATGGCATTTTACGCAAGATTTTTATATAAACAGAGCTAATTATTTAATTAATACCATATTATGGCAGTAGCTGACTCCTGAAATGAGCTGCTGGAAGAAGAAACGAGCCTGTAACGAGAAACGTTAATACTTTAAGGAAAAAAAACACAGTGATAATAGTTGAAGCAAAGCAAAAATAAATAAATAAATAAATACCTCGTCTTCTGGAAATCGGCCAGCATTACATATCCGCTCAAACAGCTCTCCACCAGACGCATATTCCATAACAATTGCCAGATGTGTTGGTGTTAAAATGACCTGTAAATAAAAATCGAAGTTCGTGATTCTATCGATGATTTTACATATACAACCACTTCATAAAAAACATTATCTTTAGGATGATCATAGTGACAAACCTCTTTGAATCTGACAATATTGGGATGCCTCAGTGATCTGTGGTTTATAATTTCCCTTTGCACATTTTCATCTATCTGTCAAATTTACGGTTATGAAGTGAGAAACAGTTAGAAAGCCGAGATAAGCTAGTGTAAGATTAAACAATAAGCTCAAATTTAATCACAAGTGTAAAAGACGAAACACCAGTATCATATACATCCATTATATAACTAAATATGAACACATTTTAACGATGAAGACCTCAGTTGAATCAGCTTTAGGGGATGTTTGTGATTGCTTATATAAACAGCTTATTGTGTTTTATAAAAGCAGAATTTAAGTGTTTAGTGTTGAATTCAAAAACTTCACTCATGATCAACAATAAACCAAAAAAACAGACACATAAAAATTTATACAGAACTGACTCTGTTATTACAGCTCTTTGAATCAGTTTGATTAGATTCAATTCAAAAACTTCACATGTGATCAAGAATAAACCAAAAAACACACACTTGAAATCTGTTTATTACAGCTCATTGAATCAGTTTGATTAGATTCAATTAAAAAAACTTCACATAAAAAACAGAACTGGCTCTGTTTTAATCCTCCAATCACAAGATCATATTACTATGACATCTCACTAAATCATACAAAAGTGGCAAGAAAAACAGAAGAAAAGACATAATAAATAAATAAAAGACTAACCTTCTCACCTCGCTCGATATACTTAACAGCAACAAGCTCATTCGTCTGTTTATCCCTCATCAATCTCGCAATCCCAAAATTACCCGACCCAATATCTCTAACCAACTCATACCGATCACTATCGTGCATAATCGGCATATCCATACCCGGCCCCACCGTAAGCGCAGCCCGATCCATCCAATTTCAATTCTCCAAAAACCCTAATATACCAAACCCTTCAAATCCCCAAATCCTATCACAATCATCCACGTAAACCCAGATAAAAAAATCCAATCTTTCTCAGTCTTTCCTTCTTAATTCATCAAATTCTACGTGGCAGAACACCGATCACACGGATTGGGGGCAAAAAAGTTGTATAGTTTTGGTGAACTCGCAAAACCCGTGAAGCTTTTGTAACAATTTAGGGTTTTCTTTTTTGTAATATTATAATGGGGATTGCTGAAATCTAGGTGGTGATGACGATAATGGATGAAAATAATAATAATAACAATTGGGGGAAATAATAATAATAATAAAATAATAATAATAATAATAATAATAATAATAATGGTGGTGACTGACAGGTGCTGCAAGCTTGTGAATAAATTAGCTGTGTGTAGATACAGATGGATATAGATATAGAGATATGATATGGGTGTGTAAAGATTGGTGAAGGGAGCTCGTGAAGACTGAAGATGACTGCTTTTTTTAGGTTCTCTCTCTAGAGATTAGAGAAGCTATAATGTATGTAGTTGATGATGAGTGAGGTGTGTGTACTGTGTGTGTTTGAAGGGGACATATATTTGTATTTTAATGGGTTGAAAGGGGGGATTAGTGGGGGTGGAAGCCTCCAGAAACTATGATTATTACATGTTAACAATTATTATTATTATTGTAGATTATTATAAGTATTAGCAAAAGTTTACATGGTTGTAAGCTAAGACATGTAAGATTATGTGTGTTTAAGGATCAGCATGATGTGATGTTTTGTAAGCATTAACTTAGTCTGTGTAAAATAGATTTTGGGTTATATTATTGAGTTATAGGCTACATGGTCCCTCATGACCCTTCATGTCAGTCTCATGTTACTCGCCTGTAATTATGCATAATTCAAAACCACTACTCTAAAGGTGTGGTTATGACCCAAACCGCTATTCTCTTATTTATTTTAATTTATCTTTATTTAAAGAAAAAGGAAATGATTACTTGAAGAATGAAAAGGAGCACCATGGTTGCCATGGTTTGTCATAACCTGACCTCCACACCCTTTAGCCTAATTAAATTAAACGAACACCGAATCAAAACCGGAAAACCGAACTGAATAAGGATTTGGTTTGTAATCGTAACCGAATTTATATTTTGTTCGATTATTCATTTTAATAATTATTTAATCTGGGTAATTTGGGCTAGCTGGATTAACCGATTTATCCATTTTATTTTTTAGTTACTCCATGTTTAATGTTTTATCAACCCAGCTAAATATTATGTATGTAGCCCAGATCTATATTCTATGTTTCATCACCCAAAATCTAAAAGAGTAATCACTAATTCTTTAGCTTCACACCTTCTCGCATGTAACTCTCCAGATTCACATGCTCTGAGCATGTTTTCGTTCGACATTTCGGTTTTAGTTGATAGTCAATTTTGGTTAGGCTTTTTTAGTTCGTGAATGTCTCTCTCTTACTGGATTTATGCCTTGAACGAGCTTGTTAATTCGGTTTTTAACCAAAAGCGTAACCAAATTCATATTCGGTTCAGTTAGTTACTTCTTCAAATTGGTTCAGTTCGATTTTTGGTTATGACCAAAAAATAAATTAATTGTTACCGAACCGATGAACACCCATATTTCAGGTATTATACTCATATTTGTATATCATTTTTAAAATGTTATTTAGATGTACAATATTCTAGCCACAGTTAAGTTTTTTTCTCTTTACGTATGATGAGCGGTTGATATCAACAGCAACTTGTTATTATTGGTCTAAGAGCTTAGCAAAAACCAGTTGTTGGTCAAAGGCTACTACTGGTGGTGCGAGTTACTATTGATGGTGCTCGTGTCATTGCTAGAGGGTAGGAAGTTCCTAGTGCTTGATTCTTACTCGTGGTTCGGGTTACTATATAACAGTAGAAACTTCCAACTGCTAATGGCCAACTAGTTGTTGATGTTTAGTTTCTCATAGTTATTGTTGATGGAAAGAAGCGGAAACATAAAAAATGTAATAATTTCAGTTGATCCATAATCGACCATCAAACAGATTAAATTGTCATTAAAGAGGTCTAATGCAATTTACTAATGCGTTCAATTCAATTAAATCATTGAGAATCTTTCCTCTTGGTTTGAGTATAAAGTAAGGTTTCTACCTTAGTTGGATGGCTTCAGACTTCATGAATACTGTAACACCTCGTAAAATCGTGTCCAATGATGTGTTGACACGTGTACTAAACCCTAATGAAGTCAAACGTTGACTATGAGGGACTAATTTTGTCAAAATTTGAAACTATGAATATGGAGTGACTAAAAGTATCAACATGCTTTAACGAAGCCTCTGAGTGACCTTACACGGTATTCGTATTCTCTTATAGAGCCACTTGTTGGATAAACGAAACCATTTGCGATGTAATTCAAAATTTGTGCGTCGAGGGGTTAAAAGTGTCAATATATTAATTCTTACCTCTGAGTGATCTTTTAACGAACCCAGAGCATCATGAGGTTTGATCATACTTTCGAGAATGCCTAATATTGACCATCTAGGGCTTTGATGTCATTAAACGATAACACGCACAAGTTTGTCGTTAAAAAGGACTAAAAGTGTCAACAAGCGAATCTACTCCTCGAAGTGACCTTTTATACGAACCAGGAACTCCGTGACATTCGGTCGTCCTCCCGGGTGTGCCAAAAATTGGCCACTAAGGGTTTTTTGTACTTTATAATAATAATTCATAAGAGACTAGAAAGTATTGTGCTAAAAGTGCAAACTTTAAAAGTTAAAAAGGTGAACAAAAGGTAACAGGGACTATAATTGCCAAACATCAAAAGCTGAGACCTGGGCCGAACTCGCTCGGGGGCCACGAGCCTGTGGGCTTGTTTACTTCGTGGGCCGCCCGGCCAACCAACAGCAGCAACCATATTTTTTTTTATTTTTTTTGTTATTGTTTTTGCTTTTCTTGTTCACCACACAGTAATGCTAAACCATTTGATCAATCTAGGGGCATGTTAATTGTTTTTAAAAACCTGAAAAACATATGTAATCATCCTAAGAAGACCCCTAAACACTTGGCAAGATCTTGTTCAATCACAAAAACTATAAATAGGTTTGAAACTCATTTGAACAAACTTGCACCATTTCATTCTTCTTCCTATCTCTCAACTTGGAAGTTCCTGAACTATTTGGGAGCATCCTCTGAGTTCTTTTCAATCCCTAGGACCACTTGTAAGTGTTCCTTTCGTGACTAGTTCGTTTATTAGGCTTTTAAAGCCGAAAAGTCAAGCGTTTGCTTGATCAATTGACGAGTCAACATATTATTTTTTTTAAAAGTCAACGGGTCAGTTTTTGAAATAATTGCGATATGAGCTTAGAAGTATTCTAAAATATGTTTTATCATTTAAACAACTTAGTAATAATTACTAGAACATGTGTAAACATGTTCGGCTCGTCAATTCCAGCTTTAGGGTCGGTTCGCAACCGAAAGTCGTGAAGTTTGACTTCTAAGTTGACTTTCGATTATGAACCGAACTAGATTAGTTTGCTACTGATTTAAGGTTCCGTTATGGTTGTAATATGATGTAGCATAACCCTATAAGGTTACATTACACGATCAAAATAGTAATCTGAGTTTTATGCAAGTTACCGTAATTATGCCATACTTTGACCAATATGCCCTTTTTAGCAAAAATAAAGTTTTAGACACCAATAAGCTTGCAAATGATTTAAGTACTGATATGTTAACATGTTTAACATATTTTGATGTTACAAATCTGATCATAAACTGTGTTTGCATATAATGTCGTAAATTGGGCTTTAAATTGACCAAAATACCATTTAGGCGCGTAGATCGGTTTTAAGCATAATTTCTCATACCAAACTCATTGCCTACTAATGGAATATCATAATTAGGATATTTTGGGATGTCTATTCAGTTCATAAACTGAGTTAATGCATACATTCTTGAATTATGTCGTTAAATGACGATAATGCCTTTTTTGCACCTAAAATGGTTTTAAAGCATAATTTTCATACAAAACCTTTTGACCACTGATATGTTATATTCATTAACATATTTGGATCATATAAACCTGGTCATAATATCAACTTCCCTTAAATATCGTACATATCGTCATTTAACGACTTTAACGCCGTTTCGGCGCGTAGTATGGTTTTAAACCATAACTACCAACCAAGACTTGTTACCTACTGATTTTATAAATCATTTTAAATATTTTTACAGTAGGTACATGATATAAACTCAGATTCCCAAAATTAGCTTTCAAAACTATGTGTGAATTTACCAAAATGCCCCTACAGAGCATAGTTGGTCTTAAACTATAAAACACACATATGTTTGACATCCTACTGATATTATATCATAAATAAAGTGTTTTCACAGAATGTTTATGGTGGTAACATAAAATTGTACGCAAGTTCCTTTTATACGTCGCTAAATGACCAAAAAGCCCTTATGAGGCATTGTTTGATTTTAAAACCTTAATGGGCATACAAGTTGATATCCTACTGATATTATAACTTGTTTAAAGTATATTGGCATATGGAACTTGTTCATGACTCCTCCGGTTACTCGTTGTCGCTTATACGCGTACGGTTAGACTTACATAACTAGTTTACGTAAGTTTATCGAACGTGTTTAACCTTATCATTTTTACTTCAAAATCCAGAATGTAATTAGTTTACCCATATTATACAAGTCTTCATATTTGTTGGGTCTAAATTACATTCCTTTTTGGTCATCGCTTAATCTGGCGTATCGTACCGTTTTTAATTCTTTAAGCTAGCCGGTCTAAGTCTAGGACTTAAATAAGACCCGTTAGCATTCTAAATTGGTTGTATATTACCATCATTCTAGACTAGAGCCTCTCGGTAAAAGCTATCTACACTTATCTAGTGAATTATACGACTGAGTTAATTAAACCTTGCTGTGAATCGAGTATTAGCTCAGGTAAATACTTTTAACTTATTTTCCCTTATATGGGCTTGGGATACGGTAAATTATTACCGCTTGGTTGGGTATGGGATCACTTGGTCAGATTGTAACTAACAAATCCACATAACTCGTTTTAATCCGTATTGTTTGATAACATAAACATTGGGGGTTAATGTGATCGTGTCCTGGATATCCTCAGCTCATTAAATTGCTAATGGCCATGATCTTACACCTGAAAGATGCAAATACTAAAATTTCATATACCCACAAGGTTGGGGATAACTCCTTTGTGGGTTTTATAAGTGGTGTGTCGGTTAATCATGTCTTGGTCTCTGTACTGGGCCCCATATGTATGACAAACATGTAAATCTGTATACAAGGTTATAAGAATAATTGTCCCAAGTTATAAAAGATTTTCCGTGCCTTGTGCACCTAAACCAATTTTTGAAACATTTGCAAACGTGTCATTTAATTGTATTTACCAGTGTAAACTGACGTATTTTTAAAAGACTAAGTGACAGGTATTATACGCAATTAGGTTGGGAGCTGCTTGGTGTCAATTAAGGATCTTGCAAATCCTTAGGATGCCCTAAAGTCTGTTAAACTTCATTTTGTACATTTTATAATGATCCGCCTGTGGATGCGATATTACAAGCTCGTCCGTAATTATTACTTTGGTATTTTCAGACAATTGAGTTTGTAATAATATTTTATAATCCAAGACTTTCGTTGTGCTATTCTGTGTATCTTTGACTATGACGATACCAATCTTACATCACAATACTCCCCACTGGGCCCACCGGGCTGAGCTGTAAATATCGGGGTGTGACAGGTTCGTATTAGAGCCAACGTTTGAGTGAATTAAACACTCTCCTTTGGTGTTTAATCTCAAATAACACAGTAGCATATTCCTTAGACCTTCTAAGTCTAGACTTAACATAGGAATGCTCTCATCCCTATTAAGTAAACATTTTTTTCAATTTTATGTATTTTATGAACATTTTTTTTTCACAATTCAAAATCATTACCCTAAGGGTGTGGTTATGACCCAAACCGCTATCCGCTTATTTATTTTAATTTATCTTTGTTTAAAGAAAAAGGAAATGATTACTTAAAGAATGAAAACGAGGACCATGGTTGCCATGGTTTGTCCTAACAATGACATCCACACCCTTTAGCCTAATTAAATTAAACGAACACCGAATCAAACCCGGAAAACCGAACTGAATAAGGATTTGGTTTGTAATCGTAACCGAATTTATATTTTGTTCGATTATTCATTTTAATAATTATTTAATCTGGGTAATTTGGGCTAGCTGGATTAACCCATTTATCCTTTTATTTTTTAGTTACTCCATGTAGCCCAGATCTATATTCTATGTTCCATCACCCAAAATCTAAAAGGGTAATCACAAATTCTTTAGCTTCACACCTTCTCGCATGTAACTCTCTGTCTATCTCAGATTCACATGCTCTGAGCTTGTTTTCGTTGGACATTTCGGTTTTACTTGATAGTCAATTTTGTTTAGCCTTTTTAGTTCGTGAATGTCTCTCTCTTACTGAATTTATGCCTTGAACGAGTTTGTTAATTCGGTTTTTAACCAAAAGCGTAACCAAATTTATATTCGGTTCGGTTAGTTACTTCTTCAAATTGGTTCAGTTCGATTTTTGGTTATGACCAAAAAATAAATTAATTGATACTGAACCCGATGAACACCCATATTTCAGGTATTCTACTCATATTGGTATATCATTTTTAAAATGTCATTTAGATGTACAATATTCTAGCCACGGTTAAGTTTTTTTCTCTTTACGTATGATGAGCGGTTGATATCAATAGCAACTTGTTATTATTGGTCTAAGAGCTTAGCAAAAACCAGTTGTTGGTCAAATGCTACTACTGGTGGTGTGAGTTACTATTGATGGTGCTCGTGTCATTACTAGACGGTAGGAAGTTCCTAGTGCTTGATTCCTACTCGTGGTTTGGGTTACTATAGAACAGTAAAAACTTCCAACTGCTAATGGGCAACGACATTAGTTGTTGCCAGTGGCGAAGCTTGAAAATTTCCACCGGAGGGTCAGAAGTCACTGGAACTATAATTCTATATAAGTAAAAAAAACAATTTATAAAACCGGGGGGTCGAAAACGTATATGCCTAAAAAATTATATACGAACGTACATACATAACACTACTTAGCGAAAAGTTCGGGGATTGCCCCCCAGGCCCCTTGAAAGTTGCGCCTCTGGTTGTTGCTGTTTAGTTTCTCATAGCTATTGTTGATGGAAAGCAGCGGAAACAGAAAAAGTGTAATAGTTTCAGTTGATCCATAATCGACCATCAAACAGATTAAATTGTCATTAAAGAGGTCGAATACAATTTACTAATGCGTTCAATTCAATTAAATGATTGAGAAGTTTTCCTTTTGGTTTGAGTATAAAGTAAGGTTTCTACCTTAGTTGAATGGCTTTAGACTTCATGAATACCTTGAACCTTTTAGAGAATTTTTTGGCTCCCAAAAGACTCAACACACACAAGGATTTTCAACAACATTTGGCATGCATTTTGAAGGTGAGTTTCAATCTTGGTGATTAGCTTCAATAGTACAAACTACTTGTTGTGCCCAAAGAGACATACGTGTTCTCAGAGGAGACACAAAATCTGTTTTAATGAAAACGTACCCAACATGTCACCTTAGCATCTCTACTTCTACCCCCTTCTTCAGATTTTCCTTATTTCAATCATAATACGTGTTGTGTTTTCCTTTTGTATCGTATTTGTTTACTTTTATATTGCATTAAGTTTTTAATTTATAAACGGTATCCCTGTTTATAGAATACATGTTTCATATCGTCACGTAAACAGTCACTACGTTACATGTCATCACTGCCATGCCGACCACAAGAACTCGTTCATATGAAGGAGCATATACAAATTATGAAGGAGATGCGAATATGGAGAAACATGTCGATGTAAATTTTATTTATAATCGATTTAAAAGTCTTATTAAAAGTTGTTTAGGAAAATAAAACTAGCAAATGTGGCATTGGAAGCCCTACAAATAGTCTTGCAATTATATCGTGTCAAGATGTTTCAGTCTGTACACATTCTCACTAAACGAATGTTAGGGTTTCGTTTCTTCATGCTCCAACTCCGTAGTAAAAAACGGTTGCGGTTTGCACATTCAATCTTCATTGCTTCATCATTAACAAAGCGGTCTCGATTGATAGCTTTCGTTTAATTACATTCATACGACACATGATAAAAGTGCTTCTTTAGACAATCTAAGATTATTTTCTAACTAAACCCTTGAATCCCAATGCTTCTCTAAAAATATTTGTGTCTTTTGCTAGTGTTTCCCATAGTCACAAACGATTGTGGTTTGTATTTCGCATAGCCACCGTTTTCGTAGTAAAAAAATGATTGCGGTTTGCACATTCAATCTTCATTGCTTCATTAAAATTAACAAGGCGGTCTCGATTGCATATTTTAGAGAGATCTTTAAGTACGGATCCTACAACTGCATTTGGAACAAGAAGTCCAACAATCCGTTCATTATATGTTGTTGTCTAAACAATATGAATGCACGCAACGAATTAGATAACTGTGACAGCTTATTAAAAGTATAAATCACCTCCAATCCTTTCCTGGTCAAATCACACACTATAAAGTTTAAACTTATCGTGTGTTGTAGTTTGGAAAGATGACCGAATAGAGATATGAATAACAAACTGTGGAGAACTTGTTTGCGTTATCCTTCAACATACGCTAAAATACGAAAAACAAACTCCAAAATACGAAACAAAACTCTAAAATACGCTAAAATACGATAAAATACATGAAAATATGCTAAAATACGCTGCAATATGATAATATACGCCATATTACGAAAAAATACATGAAATACGTTAAAATACACCGAAATACGTAAAAGTACCCTAAAATAGGTTAAAATAAGCTAAACTACATTAGAATACGCTCAAATACGTCAAAAATACTATAAAATACGCAACAATATGTTAGAATACGTCAAAATAGGCAAAAATACGTCAAAATACGCGACTCCACACACGTATACTATAACACGGCACTATGCAGTACAAGTGGATTTCAAACAAAACTGTACGTAATCATAGAATACGATATTCGCACGCAACCGAACGACACCGAAACGACGTATGTTGAAGGTATACGTCATAAAACGACAAAATATGCGAAAGTTCGGCAAAAAAGACATGTATACGCGTCGAACCGAGGGAAACACTATAAAACTAATTTTGAAATTATGACATATACGATCGTATAGGCCTATGTTGTATCGTATATCGGTATACGATGCGTATTAAACTTTGAATTTTCTCAAAAATACCCCTGAATTTATCAGAAAAACAGGGGTATTTCAGTAATTTCATCGATTAATACGCATCGTATAGGCCTATACGATGCGTATTAAACTATAAATTTCCCAAAAATGTGTTTCAAATCAAGGGTCCCATCATTACAACCACTTGTTTTCAACGAGGATGTAATGTAATGATTCCTCTCAATTGAATAGACAGACACTTATTTCATTGGACTCACTTGAATCGTCTCGGAAATACTGAACAACCGAAATAACAGCTTCGGTTTCATCAGCTGCATCGTTTACCATGGAATGCATCCTTATTTCTGTAATCACACAAACAAGCATGCCTTGAACGAGTCTAGAACACTCGTAATCCTCAACCGGCTTTGAAACTGGACGAAATCTATTAAGAAACTGTTCAATTTCACGGTGAGTGGAGAAATTAGCGACGGAGAAACTGTTCGACACAGACATGCATCTGGAAAGAAGCATATAAAGAACCTTCAAAAGTTAGAGAATATACAGACTTCAAAAGTTAAACATATTTTATTATCTATTATACCTCGTTTAATAGCAAGATATGAAGGATGAGATATCGACAGTTAGCTCGAAGAAGTTTATCTCGATCAGGTGTCCCAATAGAATTCCCTTGTTTAACAATGTCCTGTTAATTGTTTCAGATGACATGCTTGGTAACAAAGGGGAACACTTTCTTCTTTTGTTCTTCAATCGTTGTTACTTGTTAACGTTTTATTTTTTTCTACTTTTAGAAAGGTTTGACCACCTCACAACTGTAATGAAACAGAACATAATCCCAGATTATTTAGAGAAACGTTTTTATCATGTGTCATATGTTGGACGGAATATATGGATGGAAAGCCCGCATAGTTTGTTTTTCTTATAATTTTACAGACGATTTAGAGAAACAGAGAATACGTTACGAGATTCTTTGAGAATTAGAAAAGAAGAAAATACGGAACGACAAGGGTGTTGGTCTTTTCTCCCACGTGTGATCCAGAGGTCGGTCTTGGGTGGGCATAAGATCTGTGGGCCCTATTGTCGGATCTGTGACTCCATGGAAAATGTGATTAAGGTAAGCGTGCCGTAAAGTTGCTCCTGTTGTCTAGAGAAGCGCTTTTATCATGTGTCATAAAACGAAACATAATCCCAGATTGTCTAGAGAAGCGTTTTTATCATGTGTCATAAAACGGAACATAATCCCAGATTGTCTAGAGAAGCGCTTTTATCATGTGTCATATTAGAGAAACATAATTTTACAGACGATTTAGAGAAACAGAGAACACGTTACGAGATTTTTCGAGAATTAAAAAAATGAGAAAATACGAAACGACAAGGGTGCTAGTCTTTTCTCCCACTGTGCAAACTTGAAGAATCTCACCATAACACATTGTAGACTGGTGGGCTTGAAGATCGGTGGGCCCTATTGTCGGATCTGTGATTCCATGGAAGATGTGATTAAGGTAAACGTGCCGTAAAGTTGCATCTGATTTTTAAACATGTAACAAAAATAAGAATAACTTATGAGAATGTTACATCGTTGTTGGACTATCTAGTCTAATACTTGAAAATGGATATGATCGTGTCAAGATCTTTATCTATCATGTCATCGACCAACTGCTCGAAATCCCTTTCGTTTCTCGGGTTCGCATTCGACACAACACAACACAACAAAAAATAATCTTCAAAAAATCAGTGCCTTAATACGCATTGTATAGGCCTATAGGATGAGTATTAAGCTCGCCGTCAGACATAACCTGCACCTGTCCGTCTGCCATGTCTTTTACTTTATTTCCGTACGCATCGTATAGACCTATACAATGCTTATTGAATTGAAAAGGTGTGCAGATAGACAGGGGGTATGCCATTAGACTAGAAGGTATGGGGCTCGTCCCCATGCCCGTCCGCTGCTCGCCGCCCCAGTCACCCCACCCCTTGCTCCGGCGCCGCCCCAGACTCGTCGCCTCCGTCCGCCCACAGCCGCCCAAGCCGGCCTCACCCCTCACACACACCTATACATACATACATACACATATATAAAGGGGTTCATCCCCCACCCCCTAGGTCCATCCCCTTTAGGCCCATCCTCACACCCGATGACGTGACGATGACGTGGCGACCCATCCTGCCCACACCATACCTTCCAGCCTTAAAAAACCCTTATGCATATACAAGAAACCAAACAATTGGGTGTCAAATCGATAAGATGGTTGGATGTTCATTCACGACATCCATTTGTAATGCCTATTGAAGCCTTTTAAATGCTCTCTTCATCCACTCTTCACGTGTTCCTACTTTTTTTAGGTCTTTTCTATTAGTTGCAAGTCTTATTAATTAACAAAAGTAAAAGCATGCTTATTATTACTAAATAAGTTAAAACACTCAACCATAGACACACAAAAGATAATTAAGCAGCTATAAGAACGTAGATTGATAATTTATCTTGTTATTTTTCCTTACAAGATTTATTAATAATGTAATTTTATGTAGAAACCATTCGCGTAAATAAATAAAATAAACAAATTTTATTAATATGATTACAATTCAGAAATAAAAGAAAGCAGAATTACAATACTATTACAAATGAAATAAAGGAAAATACAAGAAATAAGATGAAGCAGAAATGGCTGAGGCACGTGATCACACGCTTCCCTTAAAACAAATTCCGAGCCTCCCAGGAGTACTCGTTTTGTTTCCCAGGGTACAACAGCCGGAGCAGTAGTACTGCCGGAGTTCGTCTACAACCCGAAGGTTACCTTGAAAGCTGCAAGAAAGAGATCAGGAAATTCTAGAGAGAAGTGGTGTATGTTGTTGTGTTGCTGGTATCTTCTGCAGCTGGGTATGGAGCTGTATTTATACAGCTCCCGGTTTGAAACAGCTAAAAACGAATTAAATGAGAGGTTTAAATTGCATTAAACGTCTTCAATGCAATTTAATACGTCATTTAATTCTCAGTCAAAGCCTGTTAACTCGTCAGTTACGAAGCTGGACTGAAACTGCACTGTCATTCAATGCTGGAAGCTTCTACGCGTGCGCGCGCGCAAGCCACACTAGTGCGCGCGCGCCCATGCGCGGTGCGTCCTCTTGGCTCACAGCCATGCGCGCGTGCGAAGTGCAAAGTGCGCCATCAAAGCGCCACATTGCGCCTCATCGCCCACGCCACGCGCGCGCGCGCGAGGGCGAGTGCGAGTTAGGGTGCTCCGCACCCTTCGCGAGTACACTAGTGAGTGCTCCCATGAAACAATAAGGATGGAGAGTTCCACCTTAAATACCCATTTAAGTTCCACCTCTCCTCCGATGTGGGACAAGGTGCTACTTTCCCTTTAATTTCAGCATTGAATGTTCCAAACACCCAACTTTGAGCATCGATATCTCATTCATCTTAGCTCCGTTTTGGACGTGGTTTAGTTCGTTGTGAAGCTCTCCCAACATAGAACACAAATCCACAAATAAATATATAAAACCCACTCATTTTATAATATTTATTTCTAGTCTAAAATTGGAAAAAATCATTTTCCTATATTTGTGAAAAATGCTATTTTCACCTATTTTTCCAACAATCCCCCACATGAAAAATGCTATTTTCATCAAATTTCCAACAATCCCCCACATGTATGGAAATGGATCTTTTCCTTACACTTTTCAACGATAAACTTCGACAGTTGAGTATTGCAAGATAGGTAGGTTTTACCCTTTGAACCTTCTTTTGTGAAGCATACTTAGCTTACTAGCGGTTTGTAGACGCGATGTCCTTGAACATACCCCCATTTGTGTAAACGACAATACACTTCACACAATACTCTCCCTGGTTTGGCCAACTCCTCATTGTCGTGTCCTATTATGGTCCTGGAACACTAGCCTGGTTCTGCGAGAGCTCTAGGATTTGCGCACCCCACAAATCCATTTGAAGCGACCCTACTTCACTCTAACATAGGTGATTCCTCTGAATCATTAAAAGCATCATGGTTATTTGATTTCCCGTAATCGTTAACCTTAATATGCTTAGCCTCACTTCAATGTTACTGATTGGAATGGACTAGGAAGTATATGTAACTCCCTTTTATTTAGTTTGGGGTACTCCCCCACAGTGACTCCGTTTGGTAATATGATTAAGTTGTCCTATTGAACTTAGATCTTGGGATCTCCAGTCAACTAAGTTAGGTTTCCCTCATATTCCCATTTATCACGGGCTTTAGTCCCATTCCTCTTGACGACGTTTCTACTAACTCTCTGCTTAAGCCTTTTGTTAACGGGTCCGCAATGTTATCCGTTGATCTCACATAATCAATTGTGATAACACCCGTTGAGAGTAGTTGTCGTATCGTGTTATGTCTACGTCGCATATGCCTTGATCTGCCATTGTACATCAAGCTTTGAGCTCTACCAATCGCTGATTGGCTATCACAATGTACACATATGGCTGGCAAAGGCTTTGGCCATCTTGGAATATCTTCCACGAATTGACGTAGCCATTCCTCCTCCTCGCCTGATTTATCCAAGGCGATAAATTCGGATTCCATTGTGGATCTTGCTATCACTGTTTGCTTAGAAGACTTCCAAGCAATAGCAGCTCCTCCAAGTGTAAACACGTAACCACTTGTTGATTTGGAATCTTTATTATCCGATATCCAGTTTGCATCAGTGTATCCTTCGATCACTGCTGGTTGTCGGGTATAATGCAGTCCATAATCTCTTGTGTATCTTATGTATTTAAGCACCCTCGTGATAGCTTTCCAATGATCCGCGCACGGATTGCTGGTGTATCTACTTAGCCTACTCACCGCGTAAGCCAAGTCGGGTCTAGTACATGTCATTAGATACATTAGACTGCCAATAATTCTTGAATACTCTAACTGAGCAACTCCATCTCCTTTATTCTTCTTGAGATGTTGGGAGGTATCAACTGGAGTTCGAGCTACAGTCGTATCTCCTGAGTTGAATTTTTCAAGAATTTTATCCACATAGTGAGATTGACTTAAGACAAGACCTTCTTGGGTTCTTATGATCTTTACTCCAAGAATCACATCCGCTAAACCCATGTCTTTCATGTCAAATCTCGCTTTTAACATGCTTTTAGTAGCTTTGATAATTTTATCATTACTCCCAATGATAAGCATATCGTCTACATAAAGGCATAAAATCACATAACCTTCATTTGTGTCTTTGAAATAAACACATTTGTCGCACTCATTTATTTTGAAACCATTGTCAATCATGACATGATCAAACTTTTGGTGCCATTGTTTTGGTGCTTGCTTCAAGCCATACAAAGACTTGAGGAGTTTACATACTTTACCCTCTTGACCTGGGGCAGAGAAACCTTCAGGTTGCTCCATGTAAATCTCTTCTTCTAAATCGCCATTTAGAAATGCGGTTTTAACATCCATTTGGTGAACTTCCAAATTTCTTAAAGCCGCTATAGCAAGAACCAATCTAATCGAGGTTATGCGCGTCACAGGCGAGTAGGTATCAAAGTAATCTAGACCTTCCTTTTGTCTAAATCCTTTAATCACCAACCTAGCCTTGTATTTATCAATACTTCCATCAGTTTTCATCTTCCTTTTGAATATCCAACGATATCCAAGTGGTTTGCAACCAGGTGGAAGATCTACTAACTCCCAAGTATGATTTTGCAATATAGAATCAATTTCATTCCTTATTGCTTCTTTCCATTGAGGTCCTTCTGAAGAAGAAACTGCTTCGCGATATGTATTGGGCTCGCCCTCAACCATATAGCTAACGAAGTCTGGACCGAAGGATTTTTCAACCCTTGGCCTTTTGCTTCGCCTACGGTCACTTTCTTCAACCTCGGGTTGTTCATGTGTCTTATCATGAACTACCTCATCAACTGGTCTAGATGAGCTTTCACCTACTTCAAAAGTAGGTGTATATGACGTTGCATGTGTTTGTCTTCTCAAAGGAAACACATTTTCAAAGTAAGACATAACGTTAGGATTCACCTCCATGATAGTGTTTACGTGTACATCAGGATTCTTGGACTCGTGTACAAGAAAGCAATGTGCACTACTTTGATGCGCATACCCAATAAATATGCAATCAACAGTTTTGGGTCCTATCCTAAGAGCCTTAGGAGGTGGTACAATCACCTTTGCTAGGCACCCCCACACTTTCAAGTATTTGTATGAAGGCTTCTTCCTTTTCTATAACTCATATGGAGTTTCGTCTCTCTTTTTAAGTGGTATCTTGTTCAAAAGATAATTAGCCGAGAGAATGGCTTCCCCCCACATTTCCTGCTCACCCCAGAACTTATCAACATGGCGTTCATCATTTCTTTCAATGTGCGGTTCTTTCGTTCCGCCACGCCATTTGATTGTGGAGAATAAGGAGGTGTACACTCATGTACAATGCCACTTTTTGCGCATAAATCGGCAAAAGGTGCAACATATTCGCCTCCTTGGTCGCTTCGCAAAGCTTTTATCTTCTTTTGAAGTTGATTCTCAACTTCATTTTTGTACAAGATAAATTTACTTATTGCTTCATCTTTACTTTTTAGTAAATATACATAGCAATATTTAGTACTATCGTCAATAAACGTGATGAAGTACTTATTTCCACCTCTTGTGGGTACCGCTTTTAAATCACAAATATCAGTGTGAATTAAATCAAGGGGTTCGGTTATTCGTTCAACCGATTTCGATGATGTTCTTGTAAGTTTGGATTCTACGCAAGTTTCACATTTATAGTGTGAATCAATATGGAATGTTGGTATGCAATTTAAATTGATTAAACGTCGTATTGAATTAAAATTTACGTGACCTAATCTACCATGCCATTTATTCGAATCAGAAAACTCAAGCATATAAGTAGAAGTAGTAGCAATTTTATTCATGTTCTTTTTGACAGCCATTATATTCAATTTGAACATACCATTTTGGGCATAGCCCTTGCCTACATACATTCCTCGTTTAGTTAGTACAAATTGATCGCTCTCAAAAACTAAACGAAATCCAAACTTATTAAGCAACCAACCCGAGACTAGGCTCTTGCGCAAGTCTGGGACATATAACACGTTGCTTAAAGTGAGCTCCTTCCCTGAAGTCCACTTCAAAATCACCGTTCCTTCACCCTTGATGTCCGCGGTGGCTGCATTTCCCATGTACAGCTTCTCATCTCCCGCAAGCTCCTTGAAGGTGGTAAAGAGGCTCCTGTCTGGGCACACATGACGGGTCGCTCTCGTATCAATCCACCTCCCTTTTGGAGTGTTGGTCACAGCATTGACCTCATCCAACATTGCGGTTTTGTCGGAAATCATTGCCACCAAAGGCATTCCGTCTTCATCCACCATGTGCGCGCGCTCACGCTTTGGTTTCTTGCATTGGTTAGCCCGATGCCCCGGCTCGTCACAGTTGTAACAAGTCCCTTGGAACGTTGGAGGTTTCTTTTTCACAACCCCTTTCTTCGGTCCAAGTTTGCTAGCCTTTGCTTTCTCTTTGTCCTTTTTCCCCTTACCCTTCGCGCCCTTAGAGGATTGCCCATGCTCAACCACGTTTGCGCTAGCAGAAGTTTGCGCCTGGTTGCCTTTTAGGGCAATTCTATTGCCCTCTTCAATCCGAAGACGAACAATAAGGTCCTCTAAAGTCATCTCCTTTCGTTTGTGTTTAAGATAATTCTTAAAATCCACCCAACCAGGAGGTAACTTTTCAATCAACGCTGCCACTTGGAATATCTCGCTAAGTGTCATGCCTTCCGCAAAGATGTCATGTAGTATAATTTGGAATTCTTGGACTTGATTCATAACACTTTTAGAATCAACCATTTTGAAATCCAAGAAACGGGCTACCATAAATTTCTTTGTGCCAGCATCCTCCGTTTTGTACTTCTTGTCCAAGGCATCCCAAAGATCTTTGGAAGTCTTGACATTGTAGTACACATTATACAATGCATCCGAAAGCCCGTTTAACACATAGCCTCGACAAATGAAATCCGAGTGCTTCCAAGCCTCTACCGTGCTCAGAGCCTGAGCGCTGGTCTCCCCTTCCGCAGGTTGGGGAGCGGTTTCAGTTAAGAACCTCACAAGGTTCATGGTGGTCAGGTAGAAGAACATCTTCTGCTGCCACCTTTTGAAGTGTAGACCCGAGAACTTCTCGGGTCGTTCAGCGTGATTGGCCACTGTGGACGCTCCCACAGTGGTGGCGTTAAGAGGGGTTCCCGTCACAACATTTGTGGTGTTGTTAACGTTGACATTTTCGTTCGACATGCTGAAAAAATTAAAAATTAAAATTTTTAGTCAACAAATTCTGATTTACGCACAAACCAGAAGGAAAGTACTAAATTTTAATTTTACCACAATTTACTGTTTCGGCTTCTAAGTCCAACTTTGAAGACCAAAAACAGAAAATTTATAATTTTTTTTAGAACTTACTAATTGGCTTCTAAGTCCAACTTTGAAGACCAAATCAGAAAGTTTTAGCACTTTTTAGGACAATCTGAATGTAACCAATTGTTTTCAACCAAAGTCGCTCATTTGAAGAAGAAAACAAAAAAAAATCTGTTTTTAAAACACAAACTGAGTGAAAACAAAACTAGTTTGAATCACAAACAGAATGGTTTTGATTCCACGAACGGTTTTAAAAATTTGTTTTAAGATTGTAGGAACCGTTCGCGTAAATAAATAAAATAAACAAATTTTATTAATACGATTACAATTCAGAAATAAAAGAAAGCAGAATTACAATACTATTACAACTGAAATAAAGGAAAATACAAGAAATAAGATGAAGCAGAAATGGCTGAGGCACGTGATCACACGCTTCCCTTAAAACAAATTCCGAGCCTCCCAGGAGTACTCGTTTTGTTTCCCAGGGTACAACAGCCGGAGCAGTAGTACTGCCGGAGTTCGTCTACAACCCGAAGGTTACCTTGAAAGCTGCAAGAAAGAGATCAGGAAATTCTAGAGAGAAGTGGTGTATGCTGTTGTGTTGCTGGTATCTTCTGCAGCTGGGTATGGAGCTGTATTTATACAGCTCCCGGTTTGAAACAGCTAAAAACGAATTAAATGAGAGGTTTAAATTGCATGAAACGTCTTCAATGCAATTTAATACGTCATTTAATTCTCAGTCAAAGCCTGTTAACTCGTCAGTTACGAAGCTGGACTGAAGCTGGACTGAAACTGCACTGTCATTCAATGCTGGAAGCTTCTACGCGTGCACGCGCGCAAGCCACACTGGTGCGCGCGCGCCCAGGTGTGCACGCCCATGCGCGGTGCGTCCTCTTGGCTCACAGCCATGCGCGCGTGCGCCTCACTGACTCAGGTCCATGCGCGCGTGCGCCACGTCACGCGTGAGCCTCTACAAGCACGCCACACAGTCGCGCCGTTTTGGCTCACTTCGGTGCGCCGCGCACGACACCTCAGGACCTATGCACCATGCGCAACCGCGCGCCTTTGTGCCACGTATACCCGCGCGCGGACTGCCACGTCACGCGCTTCAAACCTGCACTCCACTTGGTCCTTGCATCCTCTGTGATCCACCACGCGCACGTGGTCAAAAATACAAAGGCGCCATCAAAGCGCCACATTGCGTCTCATCGCCCACGCCACGCGCGCGAGCGTTTGCGAGTGCGAGTTAGGGTGCCCCGCACCCTTCGCGAGTACACTAGTGAGTGCTCCCATGAAACGATAAGGATGGAGAGTTCCACCTTAAATACCCATTTAAGTTCTATCTTTTCTCCGATGTGGGACAAAGTGCTACTTTCCCTTTAGTTTCAGCATTGAATGTTCCAAACACCCAACTTTGAGCATCGATATCTCATTCATCTTAGCTCCGTTTTGGACGTGGTTTAGTTCGTTGTGAAGTTCTCCCAACATAGAACACAAACCCACAAATAAATATATAAAACCCGCTCATTTTATAATATTTATTTCTAGTCCAAAATAGGAAAAAATCATTTTCCTATATTTGTGAAAAATGCTATTTTCACCTATTTTTCCAACATTTTATTTCTCTCTTTTCCTTGTTACACTTGGTTTGCATTCATTTAGTTGATTATCATTTTTATAGAAAAGAAAACGAATTTTCAAGATTCCTGGTGAAGAAACCTTGAACTTACATCGCTAACACGTTGATTTGAGGTTATAAACACTAATTTGTGAGACAGCACCGGCTTTTTTTTTGTGCATATGTATATATAATGGGTATTTTGATCTCTAATACATAAAGGACAACTTGAGCATAAAAGGGTTCAGTTGTTATGTAGTATGTTGCAAAAAAAAAAAAAAATGAACTCTATAAAGAAATGCATAAATGCAAAGCTTCATGAACGACGTTACTAATGAATGATGTCATATTATTTATATCACATTCTCTCTCAGTCAAAATATCTATACTACTTTATTAAGAGAACTAGGATTTCTATCATTTTGGTAATTTTTCATTGTGTACACATCTTCAAACAACATGTACAAGTGAACCAAGCTATTTTAGAGGGGCTAAACTTGCCTATTCTTCAAAAATTTAAGACACTTTAGGGGCATTTTAGAGATTTTGGCACATGTGTAACCCATAATATTAAGATAATATTAACATGACATATGAAGAGTCTAAGTTAATTGATTAAATTTATTAAGAGTTTAGATCATACTTTTTTTTTCAATTAATAAGAGGAACTTCAAACATGAAGTCATTGTCAACCTCAAAAGTAACCATATGATTTAGTTTAGTTGGCTAAAAAGGCCAACTTAGTGTGGACCGAAAGCCTCCACTTTCAATAAGAAATAGAAATGTTGGGCCTTTACGATACAAACAAATTTGAATCAAAGTTACCACTTTCGAAGTCATTCTTATTCCCAAAATTGTTTTTATGTCTTTTTACATTTTTACCAATTTGGCTCTTTTCTCTCTCAAGGTAACTATCATCATCTATATCTATAATATATATTATAAAGCATTTCACAAGGGTTCCTGCAAAAATTAAGTAATTACAACATTATATACATATTGTACAACAAGTTAATGAAGTTAGTAAATGGGCAAAATAGTATTTCTACATGAATATTAAAAAAAGATAATTAGATATAAAAGTTAAACCACAATTAATTAGGTAATGAATGACTAGAAGCGTTGAAAAAAATAACTACTTAAAATTTAATCACAATTAATTAAGTAATGAATAATTAGAAGCCTTGAAAAAAATAATTAGATAAAAATTTAATTAATTAGGTAATGAATGGTTAGAAGCCTTGAAATACGTTTTAAGTGCATTATTTAACAAATTATAACTAGAAGTCTTATATGTATGTTTGTGTCAATGAGAGTTTTTTTTTTTTGATAATATAAATTCAAGAAAATCATAACCAGAGAAGTTCACATGAAGAGTTCTTTGCTGTTAAAAAAACATGAAAAGTCCTTTGGTTGGTGGAAACCGAAAGCTCTTAAATGTATCACACCCCACTTCCAAAGTTACTTGAGAAATGAGAATTAAATTACTATTGAATACCCCTAAAATGGAAGACCTTTTGGTTACCTCACAACCAGTTTAAATACCAATAACAATACCAATATTACATCATACACATATATAATTTGCATACTTTCACCACAAAATACTAGCTTCTTCATACACAAATATAGTTTTTTTTATTGGTTCTGCGATTATGGCACACACCATGACAAAGGAAGCTAAAATCTCCGAAAAAAAGTATATGTAGCCAAACCTAAAAAAGAGAGTGGTGTTAGTTGAAGCTGATTACAGTTTTGTTGACATTCTGTCCGGCTCCATGACATTGCCATTAGGAACAATTGTCAGAATATTGCAGAAACTGTTGGGTTCTTCTTGATCCGGTCGGACGGGTCACGAGCTGGATCTAAACTGGGTTGGATATAAATGGGCCAAATGGGTTTCAGAGATAGTTTGTGAGTGAAGGATTAGTCAGTTATTGACTGAGTTTCATGGAAGTTGACGCATGATGGAAGTGAACTTTAAGGTTGTTACAGAAAAGAAGGAGAACATGGCTTTGTTTATGATGTTGTTTCCTTTGTTTACTAAATGTAAATAGGCGTAAGAGTAGCAGTTTTTCAATTTGATGTTTCTCAATTCCGAGCATTGTAATCGTAATAGTTAAGTTGGAATAAACATCATAGAATCAGTCCTATAGTGTGTGTTTCCAACTGGGCTTACTTGTCGTCATCCGCACATTCAAGAAAGGAGTCCTCCCGATCCAACCGCCATCCTGTAAGTAAAATGTTATTTCACAAGCTTTGATTTTGTAACATATATTCGAGTTTTATTCTTATTTAAGTAAATTGTGAATAACCGAAGCCCATTTGTTCTGTCTAACCATAGTTTGCATCCTCCAGGCGTAACCGAAGCCCATTTGTTCTGTCTCATATGGCTGAATACCCGAGCCACTCAGACGTTTTTGATGGAGAAAGCTCTACGATTAAGAGCTCCAACATGATTTGAACGTCTGAGCGATAACAGCCCATAAGTATCATGTTGATTTTTTTTATTTCACTATGTTTATCGTTGATGAGCCTTTGGATTGACAATTAATTGAAAAAACAGATGCCTGGAAGAGTGAAACGTTGATTGCTACTAACCTAAAGTCTTTCAAGAAAAAAATAATAATAAACTTTTGTAAAAATATCATACGATTAAGAAAACTACAAGTACCATAATAGAAAGTGTCACCCTAACCGCATCACACGGGCACCCCACTATTGTAAATTTAAAGTTCCTTTATCTTCTTTGGATGCCATTGTTGAGGTAAACAATTGAAATTATGTGAAAATTACATAAATTCATGTACAGTGGCTTGTAAAAGACGTCATAATTGAATATGATATTAGTCTGGACACCCGCCGCAACGCGCGGGCATTCCCACTAGTCAAATATAATATCTTTTGATCTATCATTAACGGTATCATATTTTGAAAAAAAAACTGAGTTTTTCGACAGTTAAAACTTTTTTTACTAAAAATGCCTCAATGTTGAAGGTTTGATTAAGTTTCGAAAAATGTAAAGCCCTCAAGCAATTTCCTTTTTTTACAATATTTTAATACACCTTTTACATCATAGGTATTGAGATTCTAATAAATCTTTTACATCAAAATTATTGACAAATGGAATTAAAGTTGGGTCGTATTATTGAGACACTCTGGAAAATTAAATTGACACCTTTAATACGCATTGTATAGGCTTATACGATGCGTATTAGGTGAAATTCAAACTTTAAAGTCAGTCAAAGGCTGACAATGTTTATATCATGCCAATACGTATCGTATAGGCCTATAAGATGCATACTAGTCATAGGTTGTACTTCAAAGCTGACATCTAGGGTTCACATGCAACCTTAATACGCATCGTATAGACCTATACGATGCGTATTGTAGTACGAGGTTGCTTTCTGTCACTCAAAAGTGACAGAAAGTGATTGACGTAAACCCTATACGGATCGTATAGGCCTATACGACCCGTATTGAATTCTAAATTTGCATTCTGCTTCCCCTATTTAAACGATGAAGAAGACGATAATATATATCGTCTTCATTATATATTCACATTCGCTAACAACATGTCTTAGTTCAACCACATTTTCGGCGAGTCGTTCGACACAAACGCGAGTACGTTTATTCCGGAAAGCAGTGTGGTATAGCATTTTTTTAACTTGTTATGTTTTTTTTTGTTTATGAAATACTTAGCACACCGTTTGTATTAGGATAGATCTGTTGTCCCTGATTCTTAGGATGGGAGAGGAAATGATGATCACGCGGAGGAAGTCGTGTCCGGCTTTCGTTCCCATCATAATGAATCGTTGTTGCCGGACCTCAACGATGTAAGTATATATTTACTTTTTTCTATTTGCCATTAAACTTACCATTACTTTTTACCCGTTGGTCTTTTTTAGTTTGTTGTACCCCACCAACTGTTGTTACCATATCTGAACGAGCTAAAAATAAATTTACTTATTAACATGAAGGCTTTTAGATGTGCCGTTATGATTTAACCGTTGTTTTTTTTTCAGTTAGTCATCCCTATCTATGGTCATGGTTATGGGTGTCCGTATTATGAAGCCGATTAGGGTGCCTCGAACGGACAGGAAGAATATGACAATAACTTTTTCGATAGTGGTGCCTCGGGAATACAAGAAGACGTTGGTAAGCCTTCGTACGCGCAAAAGTCATTGGGTGACAAGCAACCCGCTTATCCTAAATTTTCGTACAAAACTGATCAGGTACGAATGATATATATTTTTATTAAATGTTATATTTTTTCTGTTCAAAAATTTATTATAAAATTGTTAATCAAAAATACATTAAAAATTGCTATATTTTTAAACAGGATAAAAATAATTAAAAAATGTTTTATAAAATTAATTAAAATTTTTATATTTTTTTAAATATAATAAAAAATACATTAAAAAATGTTATATTTTTTTAAATTATTTGTTATATTTTTAGATTGATATGGATGACGTTGTTATATATTTTTGTAAATGAATTATAAATGTTATATGTTATATTTTTTCTGTTAAAAAATTATTCTAAAATTGTTAATAAAAATACATTAAAATTGTAAATATTATTTAAATAGGATAAATATTAATTAAAAAATGTAATATTTTTATAAAATTAATTAAAATTTTATATTTTTAAAAATATTATAAAAATACATTAAAACTTTTTTTATTTTTTAAAAATATTTGTTATATTATTAGATTGATATGGATGACGTTGTTATATATATATTTTTAAAAAGAATTATAAATGTCATAATTTGTTGGTTAAAAAATTATATTTTTGTTAAACGTTAAATTTTTATAATATTGTAAATAAAAAATACATTAAAAATTGTTATATTTTGTAAATAGGATAAAAAAAATTAATTAAAAATATTATATATTTTTTTAAAATTAATTAAAATTGTTATATTTTTTAAAATATAATAGAAAATACATTAAAAATTGTTATATTTTTTTAAATTATTTGTTATATTTTTAGATTGATATGGACGACATTGTTATATATTTTTTGTAAATGAATTATAAATGTTATATGTTATATTTTTCTGTTAAAAATTATTATAATTTTGTTAATAAAAAACATTAAAAATTGTAAATATTTTTTAAATAGGATAAAAAATTAATTAAAAAATGTAATATTTTTATAAAATTAATTAAAATTGTTATATTTTTTAAAGTATTATAAAAATACATTAAAAATTGTTATGTTTTTTAAAATATTTGTTATATTATTAGATTGATATGTATGACGTTGTTATATATATTTTTAAAAAGAATTATAAATGTTAGATTTTATTGGTTAAAAAATTATATTTTTGTTAAATTTTAAATTATTATAAAATTGTAAATAAAATATATTCAAAATTGTTATATTTTGTAAATACGATAAAAAATTAATTAAAAATTGTTATATTTTTTATAAAATTAATTAAAATTGTTATATTTTTAACATAATAAAAAATACATTAAAAATTGTTATATTTTTTTTAAATTAGTTGTTATATTTTTAGGATTTTATATTCCGCGATGATTTGGAAGGTTGGGTAAAACGAAGGAGTTTAACCAACGGATACGTTATTGTTACCAGACGGTCTAAGGATCACTGGATATGGCTCCAATGTTGTCGTAGTGGTGATCATGAGAGTAAGGCAACAGTTAGGAAAACCGGCAGCAAAAAATGCGCGTGCCCTTTTATGGTGATAGGTCGTCTCGACCAAAGTCGCCGAGCTTGGTGGATAGTTTATCTCCACAAATTTTAACGACACCCACAACCATGGCCCTGCTGAACATCTAGAGGGTTACGCGTATGCTAGGAGACTTACTCCTAATGAGTTTAGACTGGTGCAAGAGCTGACAGATCAAGACATACAGCCCCATACAATCTGGAAGGCCGTAACCGAACAGAACCCCGAAAACAATTTGTTCAGAGACATACACAATGCTCGCCAAAAGATTAGGGCCGCAAAGTTCGAGAAAAAAAACGACTCCCGTGCATAGGCTGGAACAAATCATTTAGGAAAAATAGATGACCATAACATAAAGGCGGAACCTTCCACCAATGACGTTCAGAATATATTTTTCTGTCACGACAAGTCCTTTGAAATGTGGAGGGCATTCCCGCATGTGCCTATGGTCGACGCTACCTACAAAACTAACATGTACAATCTTCCATTTTTGCAAGTTGTGGGTATGACGTCGACAAACCGAACCTTCTGTGTTGCGCATGCATTTCTTTCAAACGAGCAGGAGGTAACGTACGTCTGGGTCATGGAGAGGGTCAGGTCCATGCTGCACGAGTGCATGGAGCCGCGTGTAATTCTAACGGTCAGGGACCAGGCACTGATAAACGCGTGTAGAAAAATATTCCCCGTCGCACACGGATATCTCTGCAGGTTCCACAACTTACAAAATATTGTGAAGCACTGCAAGAATTCGTTTACTCAACCAGATTGGGAGGACTTTGTTCGTCAGTGGAAAACAGTGTGTGGTTTCGCTACCGAGGAGTTATACGATTATAACCTCGTCAACCTTCAGAGACACCTTCTCAATCAACAACGTAAACATATGTTTTCTCTTAAGTTAACACATTCATTTAAATAGATATATAATTTGAATATGTATATTTTTTTAGATGTTTTTGATTACCTGTGGGATAACTGGTTAAACACCTCCTGTCATTTGTTCGTATCTGCATGGACCAATCAAACCCTGACATTCTACCAAACTACAACAAATAGAGCCGAAGGCGCACATGCTGCATTAAAGAAACAACTTACTACACCAAAATGCAGTCTGGAAACGCTTGTGAAAAAAGGTGGACACCTTGGTACTAAAGCAATATACGCAAATAAAGAAATGCTTGGAAGAAAGCCACACCAAGCGAATGAACAACCACCTTGAGGAACCTTTGTTTCACAACCTACTTTGTAAAGTTTCAATCCATGCTTTTAACCTATTAGAAAATGAGCTAACACGGAGACTAACCACGTTGCGGTCATTCAATTAACATGTGACTGCCAGCTGTACACGGGTTGCGGGTTGTTATGTGCCTGTCACCTGGAGAGAATGTAGAATACAGGTACTTATAGACTTGTAAAAAATGTTTTGTTGTATTAATTTAATATTCTTGTCTAATGCTCTTTTTTTGTTTTGCAGAACGCGTTATTTAGCTCGAAGATATAGAAATTTTTTCGCAGCCCCCGACCACTGCCCGGGTGCGGGTGCTGCGAGATCCAGATCAGTGGTATCGGTGTTTATTAATTTGGCAGCGGAATACATCAGGAACGTAGTTAGGAAATATTTTTATCAAAGTTAAACACCAAACTTTTATAATAATAAATCATTGGGATAAAACCCAAGTTCATTTGACAATAAATTTGTAGGATAAACCCTAATTATTGAAAACAAAACTCATTTTTATTTAGGTAACTTTTATAGCCACTTTTCCAAGCCTTTAGTGCTCTCCAGCTGGCTTCTATTGGCTTTCACATTTTGTTACCTGAAACGCGTTTTAAAAACATTTTATCAGCAAGAAATACTGGCAAGTACATTCCATTTTGTAAAGCATCAGTTGTTACACATTACAGTATTAAGGGCGATTACAATGTTTATATTAACACAATTACTCGTTCAGTACGTGTCACTCGACGGATCTATGACTATGGTCATATCACACATTGGATACTCGTGCCCAATTGTGAAGGTATCAAGTACTGTATACAAACCCCATAATACTGGCAGCAATTGTAGAATTACAAAGACTTAATCAGTGTAATTGTATTTGAAAACATTTGTGGTTTTGGTAAAACATTTTGATTCATAAAAAGTGTTTATAAAAGAGAAATGTACTCACAAACAGTGAGGAAAAAGATAATGTACTCACATTGTTGACTTAGGTGATACTACTATAGCTTCATGGTGTATCTCTTGGTTATTATCTATTAAAAATTAAACAATGCACAAGTGTTAGTAAAATAACCCAAATCACATTAACCGTACAACTCGAGACAGAACTCTAATGACTGAGTCAGGCAGAGCCTTGACATGCATTACGGAGTCCTAGATCAATCGGGTGTAACACGTGTGTTGGTGCACTGAATGTCTGCTGACTACGTCTTATAGAGTCTTATGTCTAGATAGGTTAAATGAGTGCACAATAGTGATTAAGTTAGGTTTTGGTCATGGTTTAGAAAGTCAGTCCGTTTGAGGATGACCTGTCCGTTTGAAGCATGTCCTGTCCGTTTGAAGAAGCTTGTCCGTTTGAGGAGTGTTCCGTTTGAAGCAGGATGTGTCACCTTCAAACGGAAGGGTGACTAGTATATATATGTGTTGTGTAGGCTCATTTGAAACAGAAATGTGTGTGTGTGAGAGACGAGGTGCTGCCAAAATTTCATCAGAAATCTTTGTAAAGTCTCGGAAAAGCATTAATAGAAAAGAATTGAAAGGAACAAGCTGTTGTGACTTGGTTTACTTTGATTCCGCCTCTGTAAACTAAGATGAACTTCCTTTACTGACTATATAGGGTTACGAACACGATCCAACAAGTGGCATCAGAGCTCAGGACGAGGAGTTCATACCAAATTCAACTTGATTACTTCGGATTCTCTCACTCCTACCTTTCTTTTCTGATTTGAAATAGTTGTCGCAGTTAAAATGGCCTAAAACTTTCACATATCAAACGAAATACACTGTTAACTAATCCTTGAAAATTTGAAACCAAAATTCGACCTAAAACTGATCGAAAACATCCATTCCGTTTGAAAATGTTCGTTAAATGCTGACGTCATCCGTTTGAAACTGGCTTAAAGTTTGAAACTGGCTTCCGTTTGAAACTGGCTTCAAGTTTGAAACTGGCTTCAAGTTTGAAACTGGCTTCCGTTTGAAAGTGTCTAAAAGTTTGAAACTGGCTTCCGTTTGAAAGTGTCTAAAAGTTTGAAAGTGGTTTCGTTTGAAACTTGATTAGTGTTGTTTCAAACGGAATAACATATTTTGTTTGAGAATAGCCATTTCGTTTGAAAGTCATAATACCGTTTGAACAATTTCGTTTGAACAGATTCCGTTTGAATCTGTCATCTTTCAAATTCAAGAATATTTCTAAGTGTTTGTTGAATATTTCAGGTTATTCAAGAATTTCACATCATGGCTAATGTTGATCCTGATAGATGGTGGAAAATAGATTACGCAAGATGGGAAATTGGAAAACTTAGTGAACCATTCAAAGAATCCCAGAGAGCCAAAAGATGGAATGATGATTTGGAATGTTACATGGATCCATGGGGTAATCCAGTTGTTAATCCATCAAAGGTGGATTTTGAAGCTGTAACAAATTTGCTTCCAAGTCAGGGTACTTTCAACACAAGAAGGTTATCTGAGAAAGAATATTTGTCGGATTTGGAGAACAAGATAAGAGAAGTTTGTGTAGCAAGTCTACCAAAGGTGGTAGAAATGAAGAAGAGAAAAGAAGAAGATGTGAAAAAGATGGTTGCAGATTTGAAAAAGAAAGCTTTAGAGGAAGTCAAAGCTGAAGCAGTAAAAACTAAGAAAGAGAAAGAAGCTGTCACTGAAAAACAGCAGATTTTTGAGGAAGTAATTTCAAAGAAAGAAGAATCTGAAAAGCCTGTATCTGTGAAACCTGAACCAATGATTAAGAAAGAGGTTAAAGAAGACACACCAGTCTTTAAGATTGTTCAGAAGGAGAAGAAACATGCTGAAGATATTCAAACTTTGAAAGCTGAAAAGAAAGCTGATGATGAACAGATTCTGGAGTTGCGCTTAAACTGCGAAAAATTAAATTCTGAAAATGACAAACTTTTGAAGAATGTTGAGAGTTTGTCATTAGAAAACGAAAATTTTAAAAAATTAGAAAATGATTTTAAAAACCAGATAAAAATTTTAGAAAAAGAAAAATCAATTTTTGAAAAATATAATTTGGAAAAGCAAACTTCAATAAATTCTCATCTTGAGAAAATCATTCGACTTGAAAAAGAAGCTGAATGTTATAGAATTAAAATTGCTGATTTTGAAAATAAGTTGAAAAGTTTTGTGACTTCTGCACCATATGTGTGTTCAAAACCAATCAATGTTGTTCCTATAAGTGACAATGTCACAAATTTTGACAAAGTCAAAATTGAAGATTGTGATGAAAGATCTGATGATGAAAAAGAAAAGGAAAAGAAAAGAAAAATATTTTTAGATTTACAAGAAAAATTTCAAAATACTGTTTTGCAATCTACTGAAATAGGTGATTGCTCAAAGCAAAAACCTGTTAAGAAGAATGCAGAACAGAAACAAAAAGATAAAAATTTGAAAAATTCTAAAAATGAAAATAAAAGCTCATCAGATAAGTCATCCAATCATTATAAAAAATCAAAAAAAAAATCTAAAATTGAAAACTCACAAAATGTTGGTAATAAGTGGTGCAGGTTTGACCACAGTGCTCAAAAGACAAATCCAGCATTGAAGAGGAGAAATGATTATCACCAAGCCAAACAATGTTATGATCTGAAGGTTTGGACTGACAGAAGTGGATGGTACGATAACAGAGTGTGCTATACCTGTGGTATTAGAGGACACATTGCTGTTAACTGCCAGAATTGGAATTTTGAAACACGAAGATGCTATAATTGCCATATCAGAGGACATATTACCAGAGATTGCCCAAGGAGATCGATGGGAAGATCAAGGGCTGAATCTCAGAGAACGATAAAGAAACCAGTCAATGTCAAGCCCAAAGAACAGAAGGTTCTAGAACAGAAAGTGAAGCTTTCGCAGGGGCAAAAAGACAGACTGAGGAAAAAGAGGAAGAAGGCGAGAGAGTATTTGGAGAAGATTTTGTCTTCGGGTTCACCAGTTGGTTCGAATAAAAGTTCTGATGAATCGATTCACTCGACGGCAAAGTCAAGCAAATCGAATTCTTCAGATGCAAATTTGAGGACAAACAAGAAGAAAAAGAAAGTTATTGGCGATGAATCTGGCTCATTCAAGTCAGACAAGCCAAGTTCGGACAATGAATCTGATTTCACAAAATCAGATGAGCCACAAGTTGAGGTAAAAAAGGAAGAAACAGTTCCTTTAATGAATGATGAGAAATTTCCACCATTACGAGCTGCAAACCTAAAATCAAAAGGTGTTGATGCTGAAAAAATGTTTAATAGCAATGTTAAACATCTTTTTAGTAAGATGTCTGATGGTAAGGAAAAAGGAGTAAAAGAATTTTATGAAGAAAAGAGAAAAGCTCAAAATACACCCAAGGACAGTCAGGCTTGGGTGAAGCTTTTCAAATAGAAAAATCTGACTTGCTGGAGCTTCCAGGTTGGTAAGTGTGAAGCAGGTATCGGCATCATTTTTGAGAAATTCACAGGATGGTAACTGTGATATTTCGTTTCACAAGTGGTTAATCAAGGACATTAAGTTGTACTTGATTTTCTACAAGTGATAGTGGTGTTTGACCTAATAATGTTAAATTTTCAAAATGGTTAAAAGAAAACAAGGTGATGTGATGACCCCGAACCCACAAAGTGATGGGTAAACAAACTAATTTTTCCGGAAAAACCATTCTGATTAAAACAAACTTAAGTGTTTTGAAATCATTATGGGAAAATAGTTTGTTGTAAGGGGGAGTTCTGCTTGAATACGCCGAAACCCTCACGGCTGAACAAACATGATTACTTTCACAAGATTGAAAAACGGTTTTCAAACTGTCGAAAATCAATGGGTTGTAAATCATGGGGGTACTTTATATTAGTTTTTCTGCAAAACAGAGCATAGTTAGCAGAAAATGGATGGCGAGACAAAGCTATCAGTGTTGGTTGTCAAATTTTTCTTTAAATGGTTTTGCATTTTAGGGGGAGAAAATTTGTCAGAAAATACAAAAACATTAGAAAATTTGAAAAAGCCAAAAACATGATAAAATTAAAAAATTGAGTTTTTGTGTAAAAAGAGGAAATGATAGTACATCAGTAGACAGTTACAGTATGTTAAAGAAATGTAATGATTAAATAGCATTAAACAGTCTCACTGATGATATGCCGATAGGTTTTTATACATTTAGTAAACTTTTTCGGGATATAAACTTAAATTCAAACTTGCTTATTTCGTGGGGAACACTACTTGGATATATAGGTAACCCCTGAAATCTCGTTTGAAGGACCCCTCTTTCTGAGATACTAGGTCTTTATGCTTAGTGATATCTGGGGTATTATCCCGGGACTTCTGATTTTGCGGAAGCAATGGCCTTGTCCCCGGAGAATACTTTCTGCATTGCTTGAAAAATAGCTTCACCCTCAGCAAATTGATGAAACAATAAAATTGATAGTCATTTCTATTGTAAAAAAGATCCTCTAAAGGGGACACACCAAAAGTCGAAGCCGTCATCTCTCTGCGTATACGGAAGTATCGACCTGAGCTCTCACGGCCCTCGCATCTAACCCCTTACAGATATCATCTAAGTATATTCACCTGTAAGACTGAATATTGGGATCTGGATACGGGAGTATATTCAAGAGGTGGGACACATGAATGAGTTTAAGTTCTTAAAATACCTAATTCGTATCCTGAATAAGTTGAACTTTGTGTGAAAATTTAAGTGGATAAGTATATCGACAATCTAAGTGAATTGTTTAATTCTTAATGTGTAACTAAGCTCAACGGTACTTGTAACTTGTCAGAAACTGATATGATCCTCTAACGCAAAATCAAACAAAAATAGTGTCTGTGAATATGTTTGTGCATATTTCTTTATTGCTTTATATTTTCAGAAAATACAAAAAGATTTTTGATTCTGCTTTATTTTCGACAACCGATGTCTGAGTGCCGAGTTTCAAAATCTAAGTAAGCTGATTGTGTTTCTGAAAATAAAACAAGTTCATTAAATTGAAACTTGAATTAAAATAAAAAATCAAAACAGTTTGTGATATCTCCAAGGTCATTAAGTTGGACTTGGATGATTAACTGTGGGGGATTTGGATGCTTATATTGTTATAGAGCTAGTTTCCGATCCGATTCGATGAAACTGCCAAATTCATGAGAAGTGATTTAGAGAAGATTGAATTGCCAGGTTACTATTCCTGGTAGTCTAAAATGTTGTTACTTATGAATGTATGAGTGATTGCAGGTAAAAGTCCAGACTACGATCCCAGAAGCTGAGTCTAAGGGGGAGTCTGAAGACAAGCTCAAAGCAAAGGGGAGTTTGTAAACCGAAAAGCAAGGTGACGATCCCTAAAGCACGGAAGCTTGACGAAAGGGGGAGCCTGAAGAAAAAGAGAGCCAGAGATAGATCCTGGTATAACATTTGAAGATAGAAGCTGATCAAAGAAGATAAAGATTGATAGGATGCTTGCATTGTTAGACAAATTTGGAAAGAGACAAAGACTAAAGACTCGAAGCCAAAGACTTCGTCAACATCCAAGGGGGAGTCTGTTGGTGCACTGAATGTCTGCTGACTACGTCTTATAGAGTCTAATGTCTAGATAGGTTAAATGAGTGCACAATAGTGATTAAGTTAGGTTTTGGTCATGGTTTAGAAAGTCAGTCCGTTTGAGGATGACCTGTCCGTTTGAGGATGACCTGTCCGTTTGAAGCATGTCCTGTCCGTTTGAAGAAGCTTGTCCGTTTGAGGAGTGTTCCGTTTGAAGCAGGCTGTGTCACCTTCAAACGGAAGGGTGACTAGTATATATATGTGTTGTGTAGGCTCATTTGAAACGGACATGTGTGTGTGTGTGAGACGAGGTGCTGCCAAAATTTCATCAGAAATCTTTGTAAAGTCTCGGAAAAGCATTAATAGAAAAGAATTGAAAGGAACAAGCTGTTGTGACTTGGTTTACTTTGATTCCGCCTCTGTAAACTAAGATGAACTGCCTTTACTGACTATATAGGGTCATGAACACGATCCAACAACGTGACAGAACTCCAATGACAGTGTCAGGCAGAGCCTTGACATGCGTTACGGAGCCCTAGATCGACTGTGTAGGGTAACAGCATGGTTATAATACTTGCAACGAGGCAGAGCTTCGCTTTATAGGTGTATAATACCTGAGTATAATTCCTACTATTAGAGAATTTGAGAGAGAATTCGATTTCTGAAAGAAAATCAAATGAGCTCGTCGACCACTATTTATAGGCTGATCAAAGGTGGCTTGTGGCCAGCGATGACCGACTCTAACTCTCTCGTGGCCCGCGAGAGAGTGCGTGTCGTTTATAGCCTTGCTGAGTCAGCGTGAAGGGTCGCCGAGTCATTGAACATGTGGTGCAATGCCTTGTCCGACAATCCAAAGTTCTCGCGCCCCACGACAATCTTCAGTGTCTGGGTCGCGGCCCGCGAGCGACTCCCAAACTTTGTTTTTCTTGGTTTTTATAAATATAAGGGTATTTCGGGCTCGTTTCTCACATACGGGGTATATAAGGAACATTTAGGGTCACGTTTAAAGGTTCTAGGAGGGTTGTTATATCCTCCCCCACCTTGTTTTAGATCTCGTCCTCGAGGTCTACTGGAACAGGTGTGTGTATTTCCTTTGCATTTCTGACTCGAGTTCCCAAGTGTATTCTGGTCCTCTCTTGGAATCCCATTTTACTTTAACCAGAACTAGTCTCTTGTGTTTGAGATTCTTGATCTTTCTATCTTCAATCTGAATGGGTTTCTCGACAAACTTAAGTTTCTCATTTACTTCTATGTCCTTAAGAGGTATCACTAATGATTCGTCGGCTAAGCATTTCTTGAGATTACATACATGAAACACAACATGTATTCCTGCCATTTAGCTGATAGGCTACGGGTCCTATTCTTCTAATAATCTCAAAAGGTCCAACATACATGGGGCTTAGCTTTCCTCTTTTAACGAATCTGACTATTCCTTTCCATGGAGAAACTTTTAACAATACTTTATCTCCTACTTGAAATTCTAAAGGTTTTCGTCTGTTAGCTGCATAACTCTTTTGACGATCTCTTGCTGCTTTTAGTCTTTCCTTGACTTGAATTATCTTATCCGTTTTTTCTTGCACTATCTCTGGTCTAGATAATTGTTTTTCCCCAATTTCTGCCCAACAGACTGGAGTTCGGCACTTTCGTCCATAAAGTGCTTCAAAAGGTGCAGCATTAATGCTAGTATGATAGCTGTTATTGTAGGAAAATTCTATTAATGGTAAATGGTCGTCCCAATTTCCTCCGAAATCAATCACATAGGCTTTAAGCATATCTTCCATCGTCTTAATTGTCCTTTCGCTTTGTCCGTCCATTTGTGGATGATAAGTTGTGCTTAGATTTAACCTGGTTCCCATTGCTTTTTGGAAACTTGTCCAAAAATGAAAAGTAAAACGACTATCTCTATCAGATACAATAGCTAGAGGAATTCTATGTAATGAAATTATTTCACTTAGATATAGCTTGGCTAACTGTTCCATACTGAAAGTTTCCTTCATTGGTAAGAAATGAGCAGATTTGGTCAATATGTCCACAATCACCCAGATTGTATCATTTCCTTTTCTTGTCTGGGGTAATTTGGTAACAAAGTCTATTGTTATCAATTCTCATTTCCATATTGACATCTCTAATTGTTGCAATAACCCTGAGGGTTTCTGATGTTCAGCTTTAACTTGTGAACACGTTAAACATTTAGCAATGTAGTTTGCTATATCCTTTTTCATTCCTATCCACCATAAATTATTTCTCAGATCTTGATACATCTTATCATTTCCGGGATGTATCGTATACTTAGACTTATGAGCTTATTCTAGAATTATGTGGCGTAGGTTTCCTTGTTTAGGTATTCACATCCTTTTCTTATGGAACTTCCAAATTCCATCTGATCCTTGTTCTAACTCCTTAATCATTCCTTTTAAACATTCAACATCGTCCTTGATTGCTGTTTCCTGTACCTCTCTAATTTGCTCATTTAAATCTACTTGTAGATTTAATCTGAGTGAACGTACTCGTTTTGGCTTTTCATGATACTTTCGACTTAAAGCATCAGCTACTACATTAGCTTTCCCAGCATGATACTGGATATCACAATCATAATCACTAAGAACTTCCATCCATCGTCTCTGTCTTATATTTAATTCTTTTTGCCCAAAAATATATCTTAAACTCTTATGATCCGTGAAGACAACAAATTTATTTCCATATAAATAGTGTCTCCAAATCTTAAGGGCAAAAACTATGGCTCCTAACTCTAGATCATGGGTTGTATATTTCTCTTCATGTTTCTTAAGTTGTCTAGAGGCATGAGCTATAACCTTTTGACGTTGCATCAACACACTTCCATATCCTAACTTAGATGCATCACAATAGACTATAAAGTCTTCAGTTCCTTCTGGTAATGCGAGTATGGGTGTGTTGGTTAACCTTTGCTTAAGAATCCTAAAAGCTTCTTCCTGTTTTGATTCCCATTCAAACTTAACTGATTTGCAGGCCAGTTTGGTTAATGGAATGGCTATTCTAGAGAAATCTCGGATAAACCGTCTATAATATCCTGCCAGTACAAGAAAACTTCTTACTTCTGTTGGCGACTCAGGGACTTTCCACTTAGTAATCGCCTCGATCTTTGTGGGATCCACACGAATTCCTTCATGATTAACTAGATGTCAAAGGAATTGCACTTCTTGTAACCAAAATTCACATTTTGAGAATTTAGCATAAAGCTTCTCTTTTCTCAACAATGTTAGAAGTGTATGCAGATGCGCTACATGTTCCTCTTTACTCTTAGAGTAAATTAGAATATCATCTATTAAGACAATTATGAATTTATCCAGGCATGATTTACATATCCTGTTCATCATGTCCATAAATGCGGCTAGGGCATTCGTTAAACCAAATGGCATGACGGTAAATTCATAATGACCGTATCTTGTTCTGAAAGCAGTTTTAGGAATGTCCTCTTCTTGTACTTTCAATTGATGATATCCTGAGCGTAAGTCGATCTTAGAAAAGAATTGAGCTCCTTGAAGTTGATCGAACAGATCATCGATTCTCGGTAATGGGTACCGATTCTTAATCGTAACCTTGTTCAATTCTCGGTAATCAATGCACATACGCGTCGATCCGTCTTTCTTCTTAACAAACAACACTGGTGCTCCCCACGCTGATGAACTTGGTTGTATAAAACCTTTGTCAAGAAGTTCATCCAGTTGTTTCTTCAGTTCCTGCATCTCCGTTGGTGCTAATCGATATGGTGCTTTGGCAATCGGTACCGTTCCTGGTATTAGGTGAATTCTAAATTCAACCTCTCTATCCGGCGGTAATCCAGGTAACTCTTCTGGAAAAAAATCTGAGAATTTAGATATTACAGGAATATCTTTTAATTCTTTTCCATTAGCATTATGATTACGGAAATCATATATACTACTCCTCCTTTCCTTTCATAACTTGCGGCTTTCATCACAGATATGAATTTTGTCGATCTGGTTGGCTTACTCCTTTAATTGTGATATTTTCACCTGTTAGTGTACTTACTTGCATTGACTTTTGATAACATAAAATACTGGCACAATTGGCTACCAACCAATCCATTCCTAATACAACATCGAATCCGGCTAGATTCATTGGGTAAAGGTTAGCTGAAAAGTTATGATTCAAAATTTCTATTCTTGCTCCCTGCAAGATGTCACTAATCTTAATGGATTCTCCGTTTGCTGTATCTACCAGACTAGCTTGTTGAAGTTTGGTTAAGGGTTGGTCGAGAAGTTTGTAGAAAGAAGTATTGATAAAACTTTGGTTTGCACCAGAGTCAAATAATACTTTGGCAAATATATTATTAACTAAGAATGTACCGACAATCACATCCGGAATCATCTTGACTTCCTCAGCTGTCAGAACAAATGCTCTGGCATTCTTCTTAGGTCCTTCAGTTGTCTTAGCCTTGTTGGTTGTGGCTAGAGCTAGTTTCGGACAGTTTGGTTTGATGTGACCAGCCTCTCCACAATTGTAGCATATTCTGGCACTAGCCTTTCTCCTACAATCTTCTTCGTTATGTCCTGGGTAATTGCAAAAGTTGCAGGACACAACACACTTTCCTGAGTGCTTCTTTTTACAAAACTTACAGTAGGGTGCTGAAGAACATGTTCCTTTTCCACGGTAGGAATTACCAAAACGAAATTCCTGTGTAAGCTTTTGAGCTAGGTTCTTTCTCTGGTTTTCCTCTTGTGTGCGTAACAGTTCATCAGTCAGGGTATTGGCTAATTCTACTGCTTCTTCTATAGTTTGTGGTCTAGTTGCCTTGACTACGTGTCTTATCTCACTAATTAATCCCCAAATATAACGGGAGATTAACACTGGTTCAGGTAAGGCTAAGGTTGGCACTATCCTAGCATATTCGAAGAATATGGTAGTGTAACCTTTGCAGTCTATTCCAGTCATTCTAATATTTAGGAACTTATTGGCGATTTGTTCCTTTTCATTAGGAGGACCGAATTTTCTTTCAACCATTTCCTTAAAGTTTTGATCCATTCCATATTATAAACTATGTCACTTCCCCTAGACTGGAGAAAAGTATTCCACCATTCTAAGGCTGCATTTTTGAAAAAGATTAGAAGCAAACATAATCTTATCTTCATCTGCACGTTTACTTATTTTTATGTCTGCTTCTGTCTTTTCTATCCAATGTAATGTTGCAATGGCTCCTTCATTGCCTGAGAATTCTATTGGTTTGTAGGCCAAAAATTCTTTATAAGAACAACCGTAAGAAGCGGTTCTTCTTCTTTTAGGAATTGGAGCTTGGATTATAGGTCCATTATTATCGTTCACACTGTGACTTGGCTCAGTGTGTTGGCGTTTACTTCCATTTGCAGATTTATTATTTTCTGCTTCTTTAACAATCTTGATAATATAAGGCATAGCATCTATAATTCATTGTGCTACTATATGTTGGATGACACTGTTATCTATTTGGTTTCCGTTATTCTCATTATTCTGGTTTTCCTGATTTACTTCGTTGTCCATCTGAATTGTGAACATTTATCAAGTATTAATTATCATAGGATAAATTTAGTACAAATATTTATACACAATCGCACAAACAAATTGATCAAAAACGTCTATATATGGGTTGGGTTCTTTTCAGAACTTCATATTAAGAAGAACTTGCAGAACAAATATAGATCACTCATTTTTTTTCAAACTTAAAAATTGTAAAATAACTAAAAAGGATATTATAGTAATTTATTAAATAAAATACCTTTTCATTTGAATAATTAACTAATTCTCTCTCCTCTTTTCTCTCTCCTCCCTCCAGTATATATGTAAATCTTGTATACATGTGTAACTATATTATTTACATATGTACCTCTTCAAACTCTTAATCAGTTCACTTAAATTTTAACGTTTATTTACATACATGTAATCTTCATACTAATGATTTATTCTTTAAACTATCATATATTTACATATATGCAAATCTTAATACCAATCATCATTTTTAAATGGTTGTTGATCCATATGTATCGAAATATTTTAATCATCCAATGTACAACCGATTATATATTTACACGTATGTAGATAACAAAAAATATATATTTTAGAAATGTGCACAATTAAACTATTCATAAGCTAAGTAGAACACTAATGCATTTTCCCTGGTTTATTTCTTTTAGGCTTTTTTGTGTGTGTTTCTAATGTAATAAAAACACCTTAAATGGATCAAAATCATGCAAAAACCGTCATGAATGCTGAAACAATATATCACTTCTTCTTTAATATATTATTTTACCTATATGTAATTTAATTATTTAAATGTATGTAATTGTTTTACGTAAGTGTAAACTAGTTATATATATGGAATTAATATGACAACGTTTACAAAGAAAAATAAAACCTGAAATTTGTTGAGCAACATAAAAGCTTGAATGTTGAATCCACTCAACTAACTTGGATTTCCACTAGAAGCAAGATATCATTTAATATGAATTTCTAAATGACTTGGGTACAACCAGTAATCCAGAAAACATTTGCGAGATATTATTGATGCAAACCTATCAAGCTTCTATCAAATTTGAGACAATAGCAAAATTAGTTGCAGATATATAAAGAGAGAGATTTTCGTAATTTGAGAGATGAAAAGAGTGATTATAGGAGAAGTCAATCAATAAATTAAATAAAATCTTTATTCTACCCTTTTCTTTTTTAATTAATCTCCTTAACCTTTTATTTATTTACAAGAATGCCATTATTGTTTTTAACCATTCACCAAATGATCTAAAGGTTGAGAAAAGTTCTGTAAGTTCTGAAAATATATTTAGTTCTGAATTAATCCTTACCCTATATATATATATGCATTGGTTACATACTACAACTGGAAATCAAATATACTAGTAGTTATGCGTCCGTATCTATTTTAGTCTATCTAGTATATATAAGATATAATAAAATCAAATGTAAAATATGTTTGTAAATTTAAATTAAAAAATCCTGATATAGTAATTAGGACAGCTAATATAGAATACAGCCCATTAGATAAAGAAGAATTAGAAAATTTAACAGTAGAAGTTAAAAAATTATCACAAAATCTTGATTATATAAAAAATCAGTCTAATACACTAACAGGAGAAACTATACCTTTAGAAGTTGAAAAACTTACAGAAGCCCTACAAAAATTAAAAATAGAGAAAAAACCTACACCTTATAAACATTGGCAACCAAGAAAATGAATAATCATTTCTTAGGAAGAAGTAGAACTATACAGGAAGCTAGAAATTCTACAAGTAATATAAATGATAGTATAACATCAGACAGTTTTTTAAACAGAATAGTTAGAAGAGGATCAGGATCTAATAGTAATAGACATATAATACAACTAGAAGAAGAAATAGATTTAGATAGAAACTTGGAATTATATAATCAACATCAATTAGACATATTAAATCCAAGGATATTATATCAAACAGGAAGATTTAATATAAACACAACTCTTATAAGAAGTAGTAGAGAAGAAAGTTTAAGGGTAGTAGATAATACAGTAATTTTAGATCTTTTGTCACCAGATACTATTGAAAAAATTAAAAAGCAAAATAAACATTTCGTACATACAGGATTAATAATAATAGGAGTAAAAGCATTAGGAAGAAAAAATTTAGGAACAAAATTATTAGCCTTAATACTAGATAAAAGTTGGAAATCAGATATGAAAAAAGCTATAATTTCAGGAATGGAAGTGGATTTAAGTCAAAACATAGCTATATTTTATTGTACACCAGATATTTTAAAAGATATTAAAGATTTACAAAATATAAAAATAGCTTTACAAACAAAAGGATATGAAGAATATGAAGGAAATAATTTAGTAGTAAGCATAGGAGTACTAGGAAGAGCTAGTAACAGTTCAGGAATGAAATATAAAGTAAATATAGAAGGAATAGTAAAAACAATTGCATCAAAATCTATAAAAATGATAGAACCTATAAAAATAGATCCAGAACAATTAACACATCTGTTCTTTCTACCACCTTGCATCCTTGCTGTTCATTGTCAAACTTAAATGCCATGTCTACCAGTTGTTGCTGTAAATTATACAGAATTAAAGGAAATTCTGCACAAACTTTCTGTGAAACAAGATTCTCAAATTCTGGGAATCTTTCTGTAACTGGCTTTAGGCATTGCTGCCAAGGTGTATCAAGAATCCTTGTCCTGAAACACTCAAAAGTCCTGTGTACCTCTGTTTTATCTTTGTTTTCTTTTTTCTCAAGCTTTTGTAATAACTGTGTATTTTGTACTTCTAATAACATCATTTTTTGTTTTAACAAACTGTTTTCAATTTTTACTTGTATATCTTGTGCATTGTTTGCTTTCGATTCAAGTTCTAATTGCCATATTTCCTGCAATTAAAATAATCTTTTCTCCAAGTTGGTTGAGAAGATCTTCTGCTTTTCTGTCTAACTTTATTTCCAAATAATCAATCATACCATGATGATAAAATTGAATTATTTGCTCATTTGTTAACTTTGTAGGATGATAAACTTGAAGCAGTAGAAGACCAGTTCCGTCTGATATTTTTATTTTAAATTTGAAGTTTTAAATTTTACTACCACCCTCTCTGATATATTGGTATCAGAGCAAAGGCTTTCTTAAAATCTAAAAGACTAAGACAAGTCCCTTTTATGGCGTGTTAAGCCAGTGTTTTTGGGAAACTCTCTTAGGTGAAGATTGTGGGAAAGATAGTTGCTTTGATAACTTTAGAATTTAAAAAACAAATCCCTGAAATGATAAATCAAGGATTAATTAGAAAATCAGAAAGTCCTCATAGATCTACAGCTTTTCTAGTAAGAAATCACAGTGAAATTAAAAGAGGAAAGGCTAGAATAGTTTATAACTATAAAAGATTAAATGATAATACAATAGATGATGGATATAATATTCCTAACAAAGACAGTTTGTTAAATCTTATACAAAATAAAAAAGTATTTTCAAAATTTGATTTAAAATCAGTATATAATCAGCTAAAGCTAAAAGAAAGTTTTAAACCATGGACAGCTTTTATATGTTCAGAAGGGCAATATGAATGGAATGTCCTCAGTTTTGGACTAAAAAATGCACCTTCTATTTTTCAAAGATTTATGGATAGTATATTTCTAAAATTTGATTTTTTGCTTAGTATATATTGATGATATTTTAGTTGCAAGTAATACAGTGCAGGAACATGAGAAACACCTACAACAGGTTTTTGAAGAAATAAAGAAAAATGGTATAGTAGTTTCGAAAAGAAAAATGGAACTTTTTAAAAGAAAAATTTCCTTTTTAGGATTAGAAATTGGAAATGGAAAAATAGAATTACAACCACATATTTCTACAAAAATTCTAAACTTTCCAGAAAAATTTGAAAACTTAAAACAAATACAAGCCTTTTTAGGTCTAGTAAATTATGCTAGAAAATTTATTCCAAATTTGTCAAAAATGGTCGGACCTTTGTATGGTAAAACCACTAAAAACGGACAAAGGTTTTTTAATCAAGAAGATATTAAATTAGTAAAAGAAATTAAAAAAGCAGTTAAAAACATTAAACCATTAGAATTACCATTAGTTACAGATTATATAATTATTGAAACAGATGGATGCAAAGAAGGATGGGGAGCAGTCCTTCTATGTAAACCAAATAAATACAGTCCCAAGGAAGAAGAGAAAATTTGCGCTTATGCAAGTGGTAATTTCCAAAACAAAATAAATTGGACTACGATTGATTTTGAAATACAGGCATTAATTAGTGCATTAGAAAAATTTAAGATTTTTCTTAATAAAGAATTTACAGTAAGAACTGATTGTGAAACAATAGTTAAGTTTGTAAAAAATGATCAAAGTAAAAAGGTAAACAGAACTAGATGGGTTAATTTACAGAATATTATACAAGGAAACGGATATTTTATAAATTTTGAACATATTAAAGGAAAAAATAATGGGATAGCTGATATGTTATCTAGAAATATAAACAAATTGTTTGTTTTAGATGGACAGGAAAAACGATAAAGAGAAGCTAAAGCTTATACATCCAAAACAAAATCAACAGGAGAATTCTTCATCAGAAGAACATATGTCATTACTATAATGTTTTCTATAATTTTTATTGTATGTTTTCTATAATTTTCTATAATTTTTATTGTATGTCTTTCTTAAAATCTAAAAGACTAAGACAAGTCCCTTTTATGGCGTGTTAAGCCAGTGTTTTTGGGAAACTCTCTTAGGTGAAGATTGTGGGAAAGATAGTTGCTTTGATAACTTTATAAACGAAAGGATTTTATATTATGACTACTAGTTTTTATATTAGACATCTTTTAAATAAATTAAAAAGTTATGATAAAATTATTCTTGCTTTAGATTCAGCAGAATATTTAGATTATATAAATTATTATAGATTATTGTGGTTTATATATGAACGTGCTAAGTTAAAAGAACAAATATATAGAGCAAATCGTTTAATAGATTAGTTTGTATATTAATATTTACTAGTTGGAATATAAGAAAATATTTAAAGAGAAATCTGGAATAGGGGATAAAAGCTAAAGAGAGTCGGAATTTATTAATCATTGGTACTTCTCAAACACTCAAACGTTTAGAGTTCTTAAATTTAGAATTTTCTGAAAAATCTCACCGAAAAACTTTTGCAACAGATAGTTTTACTATAGTTTGTAATCTTAATAATATTGGTGAACATAGTCTACATACAAATAATCCACATACAAACAAACGTGTTTATTTGTGGATTATTTGTGAACATAGTCCACATACAAACAAACGTGTTTATTTGTGGATTATTTGTATGTAGACTATGTTCACCAATATTATTAAGATTACAAACTATAGTAAAACTATCTGTTGCAAAAGTTTTTCGGTGAGATTTTTCAGAAAATTCTAAATTTAAGAACTCTAAACGTTTGAGTGTTTGAGAAGTACCAATGATTAATAAATTCCGACTCTCTTTAGCTTTTATCCTCTATTCCAGATTTCTCTTTAAATATTTTCTTATATTCCAACTAGTAAATATTAATATACAAACTAATCTATTAAACGATTTGCTCTATATATTTGTTCTTTTAACTTAGCACGTTCATATATAAACCACAATAATCTATAATAATTTATATAATCTAAATATTCTGCTGAATCTAAAGCAAGAATAATTTTATCATAACTTTTTAATTTATTTAAAAGATGTCTAATATAAAAACTAGTAGTCATAATATAAAATCCTTTCGTTTATAAAGTTATCAAAGCAACTATCTTTCCCACAATCTTCACCTAAGAGAGTTTCCCAAAAACACTGGCTTAACACGCCATAAAAGGGACTTGTCTTAGTCTTTTAGATTTTAAGAAAGACATACAATAAAAATTATAGAAAACATTATAGTGATGGCATATGTTCTTCTGATGAAGAATTCTCCTGTTGATTTTGTTTTGGATGTATAAGCTTTAGCTTCTCTTTATCGTTTTTCCTGTCCATCTAAAACAAACAATTTGTTTATATTTCTAGATAACATATCAGCTATCCCATTATTTTTTCCTTTAATATGTTCAAAATTTATAAAATATCCGTTTCCTTGTATAATATTCTGTAAATTAACCCATCTAGTTCTGTTTACCTTTTTTACTTTGATCATTTTTTACAAACTTAACTATTGCTTCACAATCAGTTCTTACTGTAAATTCTTTATTAAGAAAAATCTTAAATTTTTCTAATGCACTAATTAATGCCTGTATTTCAAAATCAATCGTAGTCCAATTTATTTTGTTTTGGAAATTACCACTTGCATAAGCGCAAATTTTATCTTCTTCCTTGGGACTGTATTTATTTGGTTTACATAGAAGGACTGCTCCCCATCCTTCTTTGCATCCATCTGTTTCAATAATTATATAATCTGTAACTAATGGTAATTCTAATGGTTTAATGTTTTTAACTGCTTTTTTATTTTCTTTTACTAATTTAATATCTTCTTGATTAAAAAACCTTTGTCCGTTTTTAGTGGTTTTACCATACAAAGGTCCGACCATTTTTGACAAATTTGGAATAAATTTTCTAGCATAATTTACTAGACCTAAAAAGGCTTGTATTTGTTTTAAGTTTTTAAATTTTTCTGGAAAGTTTAGAATTTTTGTAGAAATATGTGGTTGTAATTCTATTTTTCCATTTCCAATTTCTAATCCTAAAAAGGAAATTTTTCTTTTAAAAAGTTCCATTTTTCTTTTCGAAACTACTATACCATTTTTCTTTATTTCTTCAAAAACCTGTTGTAGGTGTTTCTCATGTTCCTGCACTGTATTACTTGCAACTAAAATATCATCAATATATACTAAGCAAAAATCAAATTTTAGAAATATACTATCCATAAATCTTTGAAAAATAGAAGGTGCATTTTTTAGTCCAAAACTGAGGACATTCCATTCATATTGCCCTTCTGAACATGTAAAAGCTGTCCATGGTTTAAAACTTTCTTCTAGCTTTAGCTGATTATATCCTGATTTTAAATCAAATTTTGAAAATACTTTTTTTATTTTGTATAAGATTTAACAAACTGTCTTTGTTAGGAATATTATATCCATCATCTATTGTATTATCATTTAATCTTTTATAGTTATAAACTATTCTAGCCTTTCCTCTTTTAATTTCAGTGTGATTTCTTACTAGAAAAGCTGTAGATCTATGAGGACTTTCTGATTTTCTAATTAATCCTTGATTTATCATTTCAGGGATTTGTTTTTTAAATTCTAAAGTTATAAAAGCAACTATCTTTCCCACAATCTTAACCTAAGAGAGTTTCCCAAAAACACTGGCTTAACACGCCATAAAAGGGACTTGTCTTAGTCTTTTAGATTTTAAGAAAGCCTTTGCTCTGATACCAATATATCAGAGAGGGTGGTAGTAAAATTTAAAACTTCAAATTTAAAATAAAAATAAGCTAAGAATGCTTACAATGATGATGGAGATATGCACAGCGGATGATGATGAATGAGAGTATGCACAGCGGAGTAGAGAGTTGCAGAAAGAGTTTTTTTTTTTTTTTTTTATATGTAGGTTGGAATATAATATGAAGAACTTGGAGAAAATCTGGGATGTTAAGGGTTTAGGCTAAAGAGATGTTAATTTACATAAAAATCTGATAACATAGCTTTCCCCTTCATAATATCTTCTACTAATGGTAAATTATAATATTCTTGTAATTTATTATAACTTTGTTCATAATCTAATCCTAATTCTGTTATACATTCCATAATCATGTCATCTACTTCTTCTTGTATATTTATTTCTGTAAATTTTCTATTTATAATTTGTTCTATTGTTTTATTTGTTTCTTCTACTTTAAAACAATCTATTGTTTCTTCTTCATAATCTAATAATGTATAATCCATTGTTTCTTCTTGTTCAAATTTTAAGAAATTAAAATCTATTTCTTCCTCATTGTCTGTATCATATGTAGATAATATTTCATTTTCATTTTCTCCAACATTCATAAAAAGAATTTCTTCTTCATTATTTTTCTCTGTTTGTTTTTCTTTAAAATCAATATATCTTAATTTTTGTTTTCCATTAGTTTCTTCGTATATATATAACTTTTCTTAGGTACTAAAACTGTATCTTCCTCTTTTTCTTGTAAATCATCTAAATCTCATTCTAATCCTGTTAATTGTTCTGGATCTATTTTTATAGGTTCTATCATTTTTATAGATTTTGATGCAATTGTTTTTACTATTCCTTCTATATTTACTTTATATTTCATTCCTGAACTGTTACTAGCTCTTCCTAGTACTCCTATGCTTACTACTAAATTATTTCCTTCATATTCTTCATATCCTTTTGTTTGTAAAGCTATTTTTATATTTTGTAAATCTTTAATATCTTTTAAAATATCTGGTGTACAATAAAATATAGCTATGTTTTGACTTAAATCCACTTCCATTCCTGAAATTATAGCTTTTTTCATATCTGATTTCCAACTTTTATCTAGTATTAAGGCTAATAATTTTGTTCCTAAATTTTTTCTTCCTAATGCTTTTACTCCTATTATTATTAATCCTGTATGTACGAAATGTTTATTTTGCTTTTTAATTTTTTCAATAGTATCTGGTGACAAAAGATCTAAAATTACTGTATTATCTACTACCCTTAAACTTTCTTCTCTACTACTTCTTATAAGAGTTGTGTTTATATTAAATCTTCCTGTTTGAGAAGTACCAATGATTAATAAATTCCGACTCTCTTTAGCTTTTATCCCTTATTCCAGATTTCTCTTTAAATATTTTCTTATATTCCAACTAGTAAATATTAATATACAAACTAATCTATTAAACGATTTGCTCTATATATTTGTTCTTTTAACTTAGCACGTTCATATATAAACCACAATAATCTATAATAATTTATATAATCTAAATATTCTGCTGAATCTAAAGCAAGAATAATTTTATCATAACTTTTTAATTTATTTAAAAGATGTCTAATATAAAAACTAGTAGTCATAATATAAAATCCTTTCGTTTATAAAGTTATCAAAGCAACTATCTTTCCCACAATCTTCACCTAAGAGAGTTTCCCAAAAACACTGGCTTAACACGCCATACAAGGGACTTGTCTTAGTCTTTTAGATTTTAAGAAAGCCTTTGCTCTGATACCAATATATCAGAGAGGGTGGTAGTAAAATTTAAAACTTCAAATTTAAAATAAAAATAAGCTAAGAATGCTTACAATGATGATGGAGATATGCACAGCGGATGGTGATGAATGAGAGTATGCACAACGGAGTAGAGAGTTGCAGAAAGAGTTTTTTTTTTTTTTTTATATGTAGGTTGGAATATAATATGAAGAACTTGGAGAAAATCTGGGATGTTAAGGGTTTAGGCTAAAGAGATGTTAATTTACATAAAAATCTGATAACATAGCTTTCCCCTTCATAATATCTTCTACTAATGGTAAATTATAATATTCTTGTAATTTATTATAACTTTGTTCATAATCTAATCCTAATTCTGTTATACATTCCATAATCATGTCATCTACTTCTTCTTGTATATTTATTTCTGTAAATTTTCTATTTATAATTTGTTCTATTGTTTTATTTGTTTCTTCTACTTTAAAACAATCTATTGTTTCTTCTTCATAATCTAATAATGTATAATCCATTGTTTCTTCTTGTTCAAATTTTAAGAAATTAAAATCTATTTCTTCCTCATTGTCTGTATCATATGTAGATAATATTTTATTTTCATTTTCTCCAACATTCATAAAAAGAATTTCTTCTTCATTATTTTTCTCTGTTTGTTTTTCTTTAAAATCAATATATCTTAATTTTTGTTTTCCATTAGTTTCTTCATATATATAACTTTTCTTAGGTACTAAAACTGTATCTTCCTCTTTTTCTTGTAAATCATCTAAATCCCATTCTAATCCTGTTAATTGTTCTGGATCTATTTTTATAGGTTCTATCATTTTTATAGATTTTGATGCAATTGTTTTTACTATTCCTTCTATATTTACTTTATATTTCATTCCTGAACTGTTACTAGCTCATATATATATATATATATATATATATATATATATATATAGGGAGGGGCTCATGCGAGAACTCCATTTATTGTGAGAACCATGAGAACCAATGTGAACACAACTTAAATAGCTAAAAAAACCTAAAAAAACCTAACCCCCACCCCGCTCCCAAAAACCTAAACCCCCCCCACACCCCCCCCCCCCAAAAAAAAAAACCTAACCCCCCCCCAAGCTAAATGCTAAAAAAAACCTAACCCCAACCCCCCCCCCCCCCCGCAAAAACCTAAACCCCCCTCCCCCACCCCCCACCCCCCCCCCCCCTCCCAAGCTAAAATGCTAAAAACTAAACCCCAAAAAAACCTAAAAAAATCTAAAAAAAATCAAAAAAAAAATCTAAAATTTTTTTTTGAATTTTTTTAATATTTTTTATGTTAAAATCGCTACTTTTAAAAGCCAAATTTTTTTTTTTGCTTCGAAAAGTAGCGATTTTTTTTATAAAAAATTCAAAAAATAAATTTTTGTGTGATTTTTAGCTATTTTTAGCTATTTTAGGCATTTTTGGTTGTGTTCACATTGGTTCTCGCGGTTCTCGCAATAAGAGGTGGTTCTCGCATGATCTTCTCCCTATATATACATACATATATATATATATATAACCACTAAAATGAGAACCACCTCCAGTTGTAAGAACCGTGAGAACTTTTTGATACGGGGCGAGTTGGACCAAATTTTTTTTTTCAGAAACGTAGATGCTTGTATTATAAACACATTTGTAAAAAAAAAATGTCGTGTGTGTATTTTTGAGCACCACAAGTTTGTGTTTACGGGTACCGTAAAATTTAAATAAATTTTACGGTACCCGTAAACACAAACTTGGGGTGCTCAAAACTACACACCCGACATTTTTTTTGAATTTTTTTTACAAATGTGTTTATAATACATGCATCTACGTTTATGAAAAAAAATTTTGGTCCACATCGCCCCGTACGGTGTAGTTCTCACGGTTCTTACAACTGGATGTGGTTCTTATTTTAGCGGTCCCCTATATATATATTAGCAAAATACAAAATTACACATATATCTAGGCATTTTCTAAGTGTCGTTCATCTAGTACTGCATTTCATTCCCATCGTATTTCCAAACTAGTTTCTCCCCTATCTGTCGAATTCTATTCCCTTCATTCACTAAACTTTCTCCATACTGACGGAGTTCCTGCACACATTCTTGACTCATTGGTGGGTTTACTGGGTCAGGGTTATGAGGTATGGGTTCCTCGTAAAGGTCTGCGCTTTTCATTTTAAAAAAATGTTATATCATCATCCCACCACAGATCACTTTCTAAAGGGATTGGGGTTGGGATTCTAGGTAATTCGTTGGGGTCAAATGCAGGTATCGGGAATTGGTTTTCTTGGTTGGGTTGTAGCATTTGTTGGTCTGGGAATAAAGGTAACAGTGGCGGTTCGGCTATATGGTTTTGGTTAGCGTCTGCTGCTGTAGTGGCTTGCATATGGAAATCTGCCAACTGTCTATCTAGTTCCTCTTCCCAAGGTGGCCTATTGACTGTTTCCTGAGTTTGTGCATTCGCTTCCCGATTAGCTTTGACTATCGCTTTTTGTTATTGTAATTTCTTCATTCTTTTTCTTCTCTCATGTGCTCCTCTATTAAACCAACCTCTCTTTTTAGTAGTGAAGGGTTCCTCAGACTATGCCTTAAAAATAAATATCCCTTCCTCAGTATCGGCTGAGAAACCTGAGGGATTAGGTTGAGATGATGTTCCTTCATCTTTTGGTGAACTAGCTATATGACGATAAGCGTCCGAAGCTCCTTGCTCACTCATACTGTAAACTAAGAAATAGTCAAATAACACAAAACAATATTTACACGTAATCAAATAAGTTATTTCCTAACACAGAATTTAGGTGTCAGCAGAACACTTCTTTGGCTTAAACCAGTGGCTATAGCTCTGATACCATTCTCCTGTCGCAACCCCCGACCCCTGCCCGGGAGCGGGTGTCGAAAGATCCAGATCAGTGGTATCGGTGTTTATTAATTTGGCAACAGAATACATCAGGATCGTAGTTAGGAAATATTTTTATCAGAGTTAAACACCAAACTTTTATAATAATAAATCATTGGGATAAAACCCAAGTTCATTTGACAATACATTTGTAGGGATAAACCCTAATTATTGAAAACAAAACTCCTTTTTATTTAGATAACTTTTATAGCCACTTTTCCAAGTCTTCAGTGCTCTTCAGCTGGCTTCTATTGGCTTTCACATTTTGTTACCTGAAACGCGTTTTAAAAACATTTTATCAGCAAGAAATACTGACAAGTACATTCCATTTTGTAAAGCATCAGTTGTTACACATTACGGTATTAAGGGCGATTACAATGTTTATATCAACAAATTACTCGTTCAGTACGTGTCTCTCGACGGATCTGTGACTATGGTCATATCACACATAGGATACTCGTGCCCAATTGTGAAGGTTACCAAGTACTATATACAAAACCCATAATACTGGCAGCAATTGTAGAATTACAAAGACTTAATCACTGTAATTGTATTTGAAAACATTAATGGTTTTGGTAAAACATTTTGACTCACAAAAGTGTTTATAAAAGAGAAATGTACTCACCAACAGTGAGGAAAAAGAGAATGTACTCACATTGTTGACTTAGGTGATACTACTATAGCTTCCTGGTGTATCTCTTGGTTATTATCTATTAAAAATTAAACAATGCACAAGTGTTAGTAAAATAACCCAAATCACATTAACCATACAACTCGAGACAGAACTCCAATGACTGAGTCGGGAAGAGCCTTGACATGCATTACGGAGTCCTAGATCAATCGGGTGTAACACGAGACAGAACTCCAACGACTGAGTCAGGCAGAGCCTTGACATGCGTTACGGAGCCCTAGATCGATCGTGTAGGGTAACAGCAGGGTTATAATACTTACAATGAGGCAGAGCTTCGCTTTATAGGGGTATTACGGAGTCCTAGATCAATCGGGTGTAACACGAGACAGAACTCCAACGACTGAGTCAGGCAGAGCCTTGACATGCGTTACGGAGCCCTAGATCGATCGTGTAGGGTAACAGCAGGGTTATAATACTTACAATGAGGCAGAGCTTCACTTTATAGGGGTATAATACCCGAGTATAATTTCTACTATTAGAGAATTTGAGAGAGAATCGATTTCTGAACGAAAATCAAATGAGCTCGTCGACCACTATTTCTAGGCCGATCAAAGGCGGCTCGCGGCCCGCGAAGACCGACTCTAACTCTCTTACGGCCCACGAGAGAGTGCATGTCGTTTATAGCCTTGCTGAGTCAGCGTGTAGGGTCGCCGAGTCATTAGACACGTGGCGCAATGCCTTGTTCGGCAATCCAAGGTTCTTGCGCCCTGCAACAGACTCCAATATCTGGGTCGCGGCCTGCGAGCGACTCCCAAACTTTGTGTTTCTTGGTTTTTATAAATATAAGGGTATTCAGGCTCGTTTCTCACATACGGGGTATATAAGGAACGTTTAGGGTCACGTTTAAGGGTTCTAGGAGGGCTGTTATAAATTTTCTGGAGAAAACTTGACCTGAATCCATCAACTTTTAATGATGAAGAGGTGGATGTAGAAAAAGAATTAGAATATGTGAAACAGAAATTGTCTACCCAACCTCCGCAAGTGAAGAAAAGCATCATATCTAAGATCAAGGAGGTGATAAACCCATTTATGAGCGACAAAAAAACCATCTGTTGTACAAGAAAACACTTGCGGGCGGCAAACATCCAAGGTCCAATAACAAAGAAAAGAACAACCTGCTAGAGATAGCTCAGTTGGGTCTACCGAACAACAAAGTAGATGTGACCCTCCTCGACACAGCTCTTATGTACCGTTGCAAGATTCCCTAACACCGTCTACGTCTGCAATGTCTCTAAATTCTCAAAGGTCGTTACTGCGAAGCAGTCGTTCAACGGCTTCACGGCAAAAAGAGCCTTGCGAGGACCATGGCTTTCTGTTAATCACTAGTGATGGATTGCTTGAATATGTGCACGTATTCAAAAATCAAATTCCAAAAGTGTTCCACCCCTACATTTCAAGAATAAAAGATGTCAAGCTGGATGGACATTGTGGGTTTCGGGCGGCAGCTGTGGGTTTAGGGTTGGAATAAGACTACTTTAGGTTTGTTCGAAGCCAACTAACTGAAGAGCTGACGGGTGCGAACAAAGATATGTGGAGGTACATCTTAGAGAGTGATTTACCGGGGGACTACGAGGCGCAACTTGAGAGAATAAATTTTACTGGGGTTGGAAGAGCACCCATGGAGCATTGGATGGAGATGCCTCAGGCGGGACTCCTTCTTGCCCATACGTCTGGTGAGATTGTTCACATATTAGACATCAGAGGTTGTTCGACTGTATTCCCCTTCTATCATCCAGGGTGCATACGTGTCCCCCGTCAGGTTGTTTCACTGGTATATGTTAATGATGGTCATTTCATCCATGTCAAACTTAAAGGGGACTATCCAATGCCATCACCGAACTATCTCTCGAGAAGACACGCGAGCGACGAAGCAACAATTTGTGTGGAAAACTACACGAAACGGATAGCGTGGTATGAAACGATAACGAAGCCTAACATTGACAGGAAAGTGAATTATATTGATTAATTTGTATAGTTACAGAAAAATTTATTTGTCTAGTTTATTCCATTTGTTTATTGACACCACAGTGCATTGTACTGATTCATTTGTATATTTAAAGAAAAATTTATTTGTTTAATTTATTCCATTTGTTTATTGACAACACAGTGTATTGTATTGATTAATTTGTAATGTAATGATTCCTCTCAATTGAATAGACAGACACTTGCTTCATAGGGCTCACTTGAATCGTCTCGGATGTAATAATAATACAGTTAGTGGATGTAAATTGTTGGGGGTGTGATTGTTCAAACAATATGAATGCATGCAACGATTTTGACAATTGTGACAGCTTATTAAAAGTTCCCCAGGCTCACGGCAACCGCACTGGTAACAAACTGGTATTGCTGGTGGCTGTTCTGGAAATTGAAGGAAAAAGACTATGATTCTGTTTTTCAACGGGGATGTAATGCAATGATTACTCTCAATTGAATAGATATACACTTGCTTCATAGGGCTCACTTGAATAATCTCAGATATAATAATAGTATGGTTAGTGGATGTAAATTGTTGGGGTGTGACTATTCAAACAATATAAACGCACGTAACGAATTTGACAACTGTGACAGCTTATTAAAAGTTCCTTAGGCTCACGACAACCGCACTGGTAACAAACTGGTATTGCTGGTGGCTGTTCTAGAAATTGAAGGAAAAAGACTGTGATTATGTTTTTCAACGGGGATGTAATGCAGTGATTCCTCTCAATTGAATAGACAGACACTTGATTCATAGGACTCACTTGAATCGTGTCGGATGTAATAACAGTACGGTTAGTGGATGTAAATTGATGGGGTGTGACTGTGCAAACAATATGAATGCACGCAATGAATTTCACAACTGTGACAGCTTATTAAAAGTTCAATATCATTTTGGTGATTTTCTGAGTGTTTGTAACCTTCATCTGATTCTGAAGACGATAACTCGTTATATGTATTTTTATGTATCAGCCTGCGATTTCTTATGGGAACCGCCATTTGCACAAACTGCAGAGAACTTATGTGCATTATCCTTCTTGGTGAAAGATGATCGGTTTTTAATATTATCATTCAACACGTGACCCAAATCGATTTCGGAGAACGTGTAATCCAGAAGTCGGTCTCGGGTGGGCATAAGATCCGTGGGCCCTATTGTCGGATCTGTGACACCATGGAAGATGTGATTAAGGTAAGCGTGCTGCAAAGTTGCATCTTTTAGAGAGAGACCTTTAAGTACGGATTCTACAACTGCATTTAGAACAAGAAGTCCAACAATTCGTTCATTATCTGTTGTTGTCTCAATGCCCACAACACGTAGTCGTTGATGGGCTTTGCGGGTCTGTATTCAATATAAAGTTTAAACTTATCCTTATATAACTACCGAATCACACCAATTCGTTGAAACCAGACATTCCCGTGTGTTACAGTTTGGAAAGATGACCGAATAGAAACTAAAGGAATTATGCAACATTTCCGCATTTTTTGCACTGGCTTTCATTGCAAGATCTTTATCTATCATGTCATCGACCTACTGCTCGAAATCACCTTCGTTTCTCGGGCTCGCATTCAGAGATTCGTGCATTGGACACAACACACCAGAAAATAAACTTCAAAATTTTTTAAAAATTATACGATATGCCACGATACGTTAAAATACGCTAAAATATGCGAAAATACACTAAAATATGTCAAAATATGCTAGAATACGCTAAAAACCGTTAAAATATGCTAAAATATGCAAAAATACGTAAAAATACCTCAAAATATGCTAAAATACGCTAAGATATGTGAAACTACACTACAATACTCTAAAATATAATAGAATACGTTAAAATACATAAAAAAAATATGCTAACTGCGCTAAAATATGCTAAACTATGTCAAAATACGTTAAAATACGCAAAAATATGCGAATATACGATAAAATACTCTAAAATACGCTAAAATATGTCAAAATACACTACAATACATTAGAATACGCTAAAAACTATTAAAACATGCTAAAATACGCAAAAATACATAAAAATACCTCAAAATATGCTAAAATACGCTAAGATACGTTAAACTACGCTAAAATACTCTAAAATACGCTAAAATACGTTAAAATACACTAAAAACCATTAAAATACGCTAAAATACGCCAAAATACATGAAAATACACTAAAATACGTTGCAATACGCTAAAATACGTCAAATTACGATCAAATTCGTCAAATTACGATAAAATACGTTAAAATACGCCGAAATATGTTAAAATAAGCTAAAAATACATTAGAATAAGCTAAAATACGTCAAAATACGCTCAAATATGTCAAAATACTCTAAAATACGCAACAATACGATAAAATACGTCAAAATACGCAACTAATGATATTTCAACACGCGTATACGTATAACACGACACTATACAATACAAGTGGATTTCAAACAAAATTGTACGTAACAATAGAAGACGATAATCACACGCAACCGAACGTCACCGAAACGACACATGTTGAAGGTATACGTCATAAAATGATAAAATATGCGAAATTCGTCAAAAAACGACACGTATACGCGTCGAACAGAGGAAAACACGATAAAAACAAATTTCTTATTTTGCCATATACGATCGTATAGGCCTATGTTGTATCGTATAATAGATTAATACGCATCGTATAGGCCTGTACGATGTGTATTACCCCTTGAATTTCTCAAAAATACCCCTAAATTTCTCAAAAAAAAAATTAGGGTATTTCAGTAATTTTAGGGGAATAATAAGCATCGTATAGGCCTGTACGATGCGTAGTACCCCCTGAATGAAACTTCAAGGGGTTGTAATACGCATCGTATGGGCCTATACGATGCGTATTAATAGTCTGTACGATCTAACCCCCTAATTATCAGGGGGTTTGATACGATCCAAAAACCAAAATACAAAAATACACACACATACGGTGCTAATACATATGGTCGTATACGGTAGAGATTTCAAGATCAAAAACTAGTAAGGTATGCATCTCCGAACCCTCATCATTTATACGTTTTTAATTTTGCATTTTATCCGTTGAATTTGTGTGATTTTGGGGTTGAAATACTGGGTTTTTTTCGAGGGGGAGGGGGGGTTTCATCATCAGATGAAGCAATACGATGCGTATGGGACTATACGCATCGTATTGCTTCAAAATTTGAAGTTTTTTCATCATTAGATGAATCGATACGATGCGTATGGCCCTATACACATTGTATTGATTCAAAATCCATGCTTTTTTTTCTTTTCTGTTTTATAAAGTATAAAAATGTTCTATATCTTGGTTTTTTTAAATGTTTAACTTGTAAGTAGATATTGATATATAGTTTTTTATATTTTTAGTCGAAGTCGTCCGTAACGCGCGTAGGTCCGAAACGAGTGTCGAAACGTAACGGGTCGTAGATATGTAATGTTTATATTATATAGTCGAAGTCGTCCAACGCGCATAGGTCCGTAACGAGCGTCGAACCTAAGACGTCATAAATATATAAGTTTTTATATTTTTAGTCGAAATCGTCCGTGACGCGCGTAGGTCTGTAACGATCGTCGAAACATAAGTCGTTGTAGATATATAATATTTATATTATATAGTCGAAGTCGCATGTAATGCACGTAGGTCCGTACCAAGCGTTGAAACCTAAGACGTCGTAAATATATACTTTTTTATATTTTTTGTCGAAATCGTCCGTAACGCGCGTAGGTCCGTAACGAGCGTCGAAACCTATGACGTTGTAGATATGTAATATTTATATTAAATAGTCGAAGTCGTCTGTAACGGGCGTAGGTCCGTAACGAGCGTCGAAACGTAAGTTGACGTAAATATATAATTTTTTTTATATTTTTAGTCGAAATCGTCCGTAACGCGCGTAGGTCCGTAATGATCGTCGAAAAGTAAGTCGTCGTAGATATATAATATTTATATTATATAGTCGAAGTCGTCTGTAACGTGCGTAGGTCCGTAACGAGCGTCAAAACCTAAGACGTCGTAAATATATAATATTTATATTTCTAGTCGAAATCGTCCGTAACGCGATTTGGTCTGTAACGAGCGTCAAAACCTAAGTCGTCGTAGATATATAATATTTATATTATATAGTCGAAGTCGTCCGTAACGCACATAGGTCCGTAATGAGCGTCGAAACCTAAGATGTCGTAAATATATAATTATATGTAATAGTCATTTAAGTCAGCAAGATAGCACGCTTTACTTAGTCATATATTATGAAAGTGTTGGTCTGTCTACATCGGTATATAATGGAGGTTTGGATGCACTTTGAAAGTAATTACGTGATAAAATGAAATGTGTTTGATGAGACTATGTTTCGGCGTGCTCTGTTTACTATAGTTTTAATAGGTAGGCAATCGGTTGTTTAAACATATAGGTCTTCAGCTTGGACCATGGGCATGGGTGGGGACCCCATGACTAGGTTTGAAGGTGGCTTCTAGATAACATATTTTACATTTACTTTTGGAAGTATGAATTTTAATTACTATTTTGTATTTTTTAGTCAATTTTTAACGTAGTTTTATTCAAAACATCTCTAGAAGTTTGACGCTTGACTGTAACATCCCGAAAACGGGTTTGGTAATCAAACCACGTTAAATAAGAAAAGACGGGTAAAGTATCGTTATTGGTAAAAATTAACCCGGAAAATATTAGGATTTATATAATTAAACCTAATATTTAATAAAAAGGAAAAAGAAAGCTTTTGGGAAAATAAAGTTTATAGAAGCCCGGTGTCACACCCCCAAAATACCACATGCGGGAACACCGCGGGACGTGTGACGTACCAGGATCCAAGCCACCAATCACATTGAACTATAGTATATATATTTATAAAAACTTTCATTCATTATCATTGAGTGTTACAAAACATTAAATGAAATTCAGTGTATACAGCGGAAGCATAAATCGTTTGTTAAGTGTTTCATAAACCACATGTACGAAACCGTTAGACTTGTCTTGCAATTCCAAGTATCTCGACCCATGACCACTCCAGCATCCCAGACAGCAAGTTCCAAATGATATAACCTATAGACCTGCAAGCATGCAGACAAGTGTGTCAGACGACGCTGGTGAGTTCAAAGTTTTGTTAACGCGTTTAGTCACCAGATGTGTGTTAAGCCAATTCAACGTTGTGATATGATGCTGTTTATGACTTGTTGAGATACCCTAGGGAGTGTGCCCATGTGTATCCGGGAAGTGTGTCCCTTAATAACCTGGAAGTGTGTCCAGTCCCCAATGCCCCTAACCAAGCATTGGTAATGATGCCCAGATAATTAGTTCGCGCCCGTCCTTACGGCCCGGTGCGAGGTATCAAACCTAATAGCGCTATCAACTAATTACCCCATTGCCCTACAGGCAATCCGATAATGATAGATTCCATGTTCAATAACCAAAACCCAATTTAACTGTTTACCCAAGATTCCCTTCCAAATGTTTACTAGTTGTCCCAAACCACCGGGACGCATGCTTGAGAAATGCAGTGAACTCACCTTGGTTTTGCTCGGTAAGATTGTTTACTTGATTAACAGTTGAATAAACACGTCCTAAAAGGGTTACCGATAATAGTCAGTTCTACATGCACACGAATCACATCTTTCACGTACAAACAATTCATGTATTCATTGTTCATATGCAGCATACTTGTTGTATATGTAATACACACAAGTAATCCAACTCATGATATTTAGCTCATTCACCTCATGTCAGCGATTAATCACCCAATGTGCAACGTTGCATACTTGTTAACAAGTCAATCACGCATACATTCATAATTTACAAGTATACATTTCAAATCTATCTATTAAACATATGCGACCCATAACACATACAAGGTCCAAACAGAAGATAGGTGATCCGGTTTTACCAAAGTAGTCTATGTGAAATGTTACCCCAGATTATCACCATAATATATGATCATCAGCTTCGCATGAATCCAATTCAACAACAATAATATTTAGTGACATATAACATTAATATGTAGAAATCATTTATAACCCAATGTAATGGATAGCATGTGCAACACAATATAAAATATATAACCCAGTAACCTATATTCCAAATACATCCAAATATTCAATCACATGGGTATTGCTAATACTTCACATGCACACTCTCCTTTCTATTGGACCTCACCAAGAATAGTGGGCTGACAACTTGATCTAATCGCATGCAACACTCTAATCGAAACACTGAAATATTTAATTCAAATCACTAATCACATGTATATCATACACAACCTAATCATTACCAATCATTCACCATTGCTCATCATTATGAAAACCCTAAGCCATGAACTAGAACCTGCTAATAATCATATAAACAATCAGAATTATGGAACACCACATTATGTAATTCAGCCACATCGACTCAAGTAAATCATAACATCATAGATGGCTCACTAACACCCTAATCATCCTAACCAATCGACTAACAAATAACATGCAATAATTAATCGAAATCCTTTATGTACAATATTACCATTAATCAATCGCCTTTACTGAAATCGAACCCTACATGCAGAACTTATAACAGCCTTGGGTCCTAATCAAAATCCCACCATTACAAACACTCAAATAACAAGTTTGAACACCACAAGGATCAATCTGCAAGAAGTATAGGTCAAAGCAAGGATAAATTACTAACCGAGAAGAATCACGTGCAAGGGATATGCTATCACGAGGAAGAAGAACTTCGAAGGGCTTCGTCGGATCCAAGGGACTGCCGTCGCTTGTTAGAGGGGGGGGGGTCTAGGGTTTGTAGAGTTTGTTGTGAGGGAAGTTGTACATCCCCTAACATATCATGCATAATACAAATAAGGGAATTGGGTTTGGCTTATCTCGAACAAAAGCGACGGGGCCGAGAAAAGGGGTTAGGCCGAGGGTATCAAGGGTGCTGAAGGTATACAGGCCCAAGGGTGTATGCGTGCACGAAATTATAACATTAAACCACTTAACACTCAAACAATTATAGATACTAACAAGTTTAGTTCAACACAGTTACGGTTTAGTTCAACACAGTTACGTGCAATACGAAGCATGAGTAGTTAAAAGTAAGCAATGCAATCTCACAAGTTCGAGTTGTCACACCCGGGTTAACGGGACTTAAAATAAACTTAGTCATAAATTTTCCCGAACCCACTAATTTAACTAGGAATGTTTAACCTAGTTAATGGGTGGAAAAATTGTTAGAAATTAAGTGGGTTGTGGCTTACTTAATAAACTAACCAAACAAGAAGGGCCAAATTCGGATAAATGGAAAGCTAGGTTATAAAAATAAAAGATTAATCAAAACACACACCTAGTGTGTTTTCTAGGTGTTCTGTTCGAACACTGGAGAAGCTCCCCAGGAGCTTAAACCCTAGCTCCAACAAAATCATCCAATTGAAAGGCTACATGAAGTCTAAATTCACAATTGAACGTGAATTAATGATCGCCCAAGCTAGCGGATCATAAGGTATGTCAAATTTTGATGATTTGTGAAGTTGTGAAATTTAGATAATCATCATAATCACGAATTATGAATGGTTTATTGAAGCTATGATTGAATTAGTGATGTATATGTGCTTAGGAATCAAACCCTAAGTGAAAATTATACATATCATGTTATAATTTGAATGATTTGATGATTTGATGATTTAACACACGATAAGTGGGTATTAATCATATGATGAATTTGATGTTATAATTATGATTAGAATCATCATATCTGATAGGAATCAGGAAATACTTGAACAAATTATGTGTTTGAGTATATAATCATACTTACTAGGATATGAGTTTAGTATGATATGATAAAAATTGATGATATGTTCATGTTAAATGATGTTTAAGATCATCAATTATTAATTCGGTAACTTATGGTTACAAGAACTTGCTAAATAAGTGATAAAAACGGTAGCATAATAAGGATGCTTACCGTATAGTGGCAAAGCAATAAAAATGAGTAGTTAAGCTACATCGTGTAATTTCTTTTATCAATAGGCAGTTGACTTTAAAAAGTCAAACTGACCAATGATATGATCGAATGATAATTTCGACATAAAGATCGTAGGATGGAATAGTCTTGACTGATTATGACTAGTCTAACCATCTTACAACTTATGATGATAGTTTGACGCTTGACAAGCTAGGTGAAATCTTGGGAAGGAAGCGGGTCAAACGAATCAAGAATAAAGAAAAAGCATAACCTGGATGCTAGGTAAGTACAACTTACACTCTTTGTATTAAATACCTATTTGTTTTATAGGTTATGAATAATATAAAGTCGTGTTTGAATTATGATATTCCGACACGACATGTGCGGTTCGGAACAAAAGTCAATGATAATAAACCATGTTTAATGGTTAAAAGAGCTAATACGGTTATTTAGTCATGAAATGACTAAATGATAACGAGTTTTTAATGATTATCTTATAAGGTAAACCAATGCAAATAATAAGAGTGAAACGGTAATTTGGTCACTCGTTGACTAGAACCGTTAGTTTTGAAAGACACCTTATGGCGTAAGTCATAATGGGTCAAAAGAGTTAAGAAAATTGTTTATAAGTAAATTGACAGTACGGTGTAAACCGGTGCAAGTCATGTAGACGAGATGATAATAAATCCATCTCGCAAAAATATACGGTCATTTAGACCAAACGGGTCAAAATGTGAAATTATCACCCTTTGACAAATATCAACTAATGGTTTGTTGAGTTGTATGATTATAGGAATAAATATCAAATGGATATTTACATCGCTATTACTTAGCGGCCACTAAAGCAAGGTATCGAAACGGGTCAATATATTGATCCGAGCAAGGTATGTATAATTGGTTAACTACTCAATTTGAAACTAGAGGTTCATTGAGAGTTAAATGAAGTCAAATAGACATTTGGTTACTTTAATAAGTAAACCGAATGATTCATATGATGGTCATTTTGTTTTGACAACATAATGACTTTTCAAATCAAAATCATAGTTTAAAAGAGGGATTTTGGGTCGAGAATGCGTTTAGAAGTCCTTCATTTTAATGAAAGGTGAAAATAGACCAAAATGCCCTTATAAGCTAAATCGAGCAAACGACCCTTAAAGGTGGTTCGGAAAAGAGTTATATGATGAAATAAATACTTTGAATAAGGATAACAAGCGAAAGAGGTAAAATAGTGGTCAAATGACTCTATAAGAGTCTTTGCCGTAAAATAATGATCCGAAGGGTAAAACTCGGAATATATAAATCACCACATTAAATCCGCCACAAATATAGTTGTGGTGGAAGGTCAATTGATAAATAATGTGGAAATAAAATGCTAGAAGTAAATGAGCATGAATTATGTGGAAAAATGCTTAATTACCCTTAACGGGTCAAAATAATCATTTAAGTAAAAACGGGTTTAAGAAAGTACATAAACCCGTGATTTGAACCTAATATGATAGAATATATCGAAAATATAAGGATCATGAGAATTTGAGATCAAACAAATATGTTTGTTTGATAAAGGCATGAACGGGTCAAAATTTGGTAAAAAGATAATAAGCCGAAGGCTTATAAGTCTCAAATTTATGTAATCCGGATGTCGGATTTTAACTCCATGTGATGGAGGATTAATTTATGATCACGTAGGAAGAAACGTGACGTAAAACGGACAAAAAACGAGCAAGTTATGCTCGTTAACGTAAAACTTGGTTTGGCTGGAAATATGCAGCAGCTATTAACAGTCAGTCTGTCGAAAACATGGCCTCGCGTCGTGCGACGGCTTAAGCATATCGTCATCGCGACACGCGACGGGTTTCGCAGCACGCGACAGTGAGTTCTAATCCCGTTGCGGCACGCGACGGGTATAAGTTGCTGCATTTTGTTGCTGTTTCATTGTTTGACATTACGAACTTGTCTAAACTAGTTTCAAATGTCAATATAACTAAAACATTTCGTGTTTTATGAAATGTAGGTTTAATGTACGGTACCGAAGAAGATCAAGCTCAACGAAGAACCGAACATGATCAATAATCAAGCTTCCGCAAATACCTTCGTCATCATGTTTTAAACGGCGAATTTACATACAAAACGTTAGAATGTTTTATTTATTAAAATGTTTTTAACAAATTCATATTTAAAGTGTATGTTTAACTGTAACAAAACTAGTATAGTCGGATTTTATATGATAACAGTATAAAAACGGACCGAGGGTCATACATTGACTGGCCTCGACAATTTAATATAATACATTTTACGAGTCATAGTATTTAATTCTTGTGTGCAGGATGAGTAAGGTTGTTTGTTGTGGAAGATTCCTCCACCCGGCAGTAGAAAACGAGCAAGCACTGAGATGTTGGGGATGGCACACAAACGAAGACAGTTAGACGTAAGACACATATAATGTCTCTGAGTGAAAGACTTCTTAAAGGTAAGTTTTTTTAGCAATACGAATGTTGTAATATGTGTTCTAGAAGCCTGATGGCGATGCCTTCGAATTCCGCTCATGACCTTTGTGTCGTCAGTAATATAAAGTGCAGTGATAGAGACGTGGAGTTCATGGTGAGGCTCAAGGATATACATCGAGTGGTTCAACACTCGATGGAGTTGAAGCTAAAATTTCTTAATTCTTGCTGTTAGATTTTTAAATTTTTTATTGTTATTGTTAGATTTGAAAGTTTCTTAGTTTAGTACTCGATGTAAGTGGCACTGTTTTAATGCCATAAATTTTAATCGTATTAATCTTTCTTATCACATTTTACCTTTACTTATTTTAGCAAGCATAAGTATTATTATATTGATATATATAGAATCTGAGGATTGCAGATCGATATTGATATTGATGTTAAAATTTGTCTGAATTTGATTTAGTTTATGTTGATGTTAAATTGTGTCTGAATATAGAATGCCAAACATGAAAGCACTGTTGAAGAAGAAGAAAAGTCTGTTCAAAGGGCAACGCCCTGTTAGAGACAAGGCATTGATATAGAATGTCAAACATCTGTTTAAGCCTGAACAGATGTTTGGTAAGTCAACAGAGGTTTAAATCCCTCAGGTTGGTTTAAGCCTGAACAGATGTTCAAAGGGCTGCTAAAGGTAGATGTAAGGCTAGTACTATTACTTTTGTTGATTCCAGTGGACCCCATAAAAGATCAGATGATTGCAAAGCCAAAATAGTCTACAACATCTGATCATGAATAACAGTGCTTTGAAGAATCTGCTCCTCCCAATGACAAAGACTCAACATCTGCTACTCCAAAGGTCTGCCAAAGCTACAGTCTGCCAAAAGAGAACATATGCTTGAAGATAAAGTCTGCTGATCAAAATGTCTGCCAAAGTTATCCTCTGCTGATGAAGACAAAGTCTGAAGAAGCAAAGGTATGCTATAGCTCAACAGATGTTAAAGACCAATAGATGATATTCAACAGATGCTGCTCAACAGAGGTTATCAATGTAACAGTGCTTAGGCTAATAGCAGATGTTAGAGTTTGTTAGGTTGTTAGATGTCGCTGTCTAGGTGACGTCAGCTTAGATGCTTCCGATGTTTGGTTTGTACTATAAATAGAATAGTGCATGTATTGTTCTATTTATCACTTTCCTCTTGACATTTTGTATAAACAAACAAGGAGTGATCAGGCTGAGGGGGAGTTTGTAATTCTCATGCACACGTAAACATTGTAATTGCAATCTTTATAAAAGCATGATGATGATAACATTCTTCTCATTGTTGTGATATAAAAGTTTATTATTCCACTGCACATTTCCATTTCTGTTTTATCTTTTTCCATTGTTATCATCTTAATTGTCACAACAATCAAACTCAGATCCTAACAATTGGTATCAGAGCTTGGTCAATCAAATTCGAACCCAGCAAATCCTGCTGAATATCAAAAGCATTAAAATGTTTTCTGAAAATCAAAAATCCATCCTTAAAAAATAGCTTTGATTGGAAAAAATTTCAAAAGTCCTTTAAGTCTGTTCAAAACCACTGTTTTTAAAACCTCTGCTTGGCTAAAAATTCATCCACCGCTGAAATGTATTATCTGTTCTCATAACCTCTGTTTATCCTAACCACTGATGTCTATCCTCTGATAGACTAAAATCAGCCACTGTTCATAACCTCTGATGTCTATCCACTGATAGACTAAAATCAGCCACTGTTCATTTCACTGTTCCCAACCTCTGTTGATTTCCAATAGAGGTTTCCTAACAAGTGTCATCCATTATCCCCAACAGAGGTTGCCACGTGGACAGATGTTAGCCATCAGATCTTTGAAACAGATGCCACGTCAGCTTTCATTTTTTCACCCTATAAAAACCCATGTTCCATCCCCAAACAGAGCTTACACTGCCGTCTCGAATTCAAAATTCTTCAAAGCGGTTCCACTATCATCTTCTTCAACCCTACTCATCTTCCTTCTCCGATCATGGCTCTGCAAATAAAACCCCCCCATAACTACCTTCCTAACTTCGAGAAAATGTGGTATGAATGGTTTTCTAAAAACAACCTGTGGTATGAATGGTTTTTTAAAAACAACCTATGTTTGCACATACTTTCCAATAGATATCACTATTTAAAATAGTAGTTCTCACTTTTTACGATGAAAGGTAGTGACTACTTTTGATTATTTGTTTAGGCTGCTTATTTCTTTAGTTGTATATCAGAGTTCAAATGCATCAACACACAAGATTTGTGAGAATTACTCATGACTATTTTAATATTAATCAAACGAAAAACTAAACTAAAAATTATAATATCTATACACCTATCTATACTTTCTATTAAAAGTGGTATCCATGAATTTCTAAATATCACTCGTGTTTGCACACGGGTATCACTACTAGTAATAATAACAACAACGATAATAATAATAATAATAATAATAATAATAATAATAATAATAATAATAATAATAATAATAATAATAGTAGTAGTATAAGTAATAATTAACGAATACCTTCACAGAAATTATCAAGACAGTCACGACAACTTCTGGCCGACATCTTTAAATATTCATCCCACGCCGGATTGTGGCTGTACACTTTTGTATTCCAGAGAATCCAATTTTTACGACTAGCACTTTCTGTTTGTGTGGAAATGGATATTGGCCAGCAAGATCATTAGAAATTCTTAAAAAAAGACGACGGCTCATACGAAACCGACGCCTAAACTTTGCATCGTCGTATAACAAATTTTCACAAAAATAATCGTGCATTAAACGCTCATGAGCACCTAATCAATCTCGTTCAAGAGGCGCTTGTTTGAGACGCGTTCAAGAGGCGGCCGTCCAGGACTCACTTTCTGGGAAGTCCAAATTTTTATTTTTTTATTTCATATACTTAAAACATAACAAAAGCGTATAAAATCTAAAAATCCACTAACATTTACAACCCAACATGATTTTTAAACTCATTAACCCAACCAACCCTATGTAAATATCATTCAATTAAAAACTTAAAAATTTAAACCCAAGTAAATATCAATCTTTTTGAAAGGACCCATTTTTATATATTTTTTCGTATATAAGTTTATAACTTAGAATCCCAATTTTTCTAGTCGCGCACATGGACCACCGAGAGGACAGCCCCTGATCTCGTGAAAATTTTCAAGATTCTTATTCATTAAAGAAAATGATAGAGTGGTTGTGGGACGATAACATACGTGACTAACCGATACATGAAAAAAGAATCTAAATTCCCCCTTGATTCTCTCTTCTTGTCTTTCTTCACATTCTTTATATTCTTACAATATTTTCTCTCTTCATCAACAACATAACCAATCCACTCTATTCATGGGCACCTTAAGCTTGGATCTCCACCATGTTTTCATCCCCAAATCAATCACTCATTTTCTTACAGAATTATCAACAGTCAGTAGCGTAACACAGAAGTTATTGCATGTTAACGATTTTGTCAACCGGTTAGAGTCAGAAACGCGTAAAGTCCAAGCGTTTGAACGAGAACTTCCCCTCTGCATGATCCTCATTAATGATGGTTTGTTTTATTTTGTTAATTGATCAGTTGTTTTTTTTTTTTTTTTTTTTTTAAGAATTTAGTTTGATCATGTTTGATGTGTAATTTTTTAGCGATTGGTGCGTTGAAAGAAGAAGCAATGGTGTTGGAGAAATCGTCGAATGTACAACCGGTACTTGAAGAATTTATGCCGCTTAAGAACAGGTTTGTTGATGATGATGACACAAAAGTTGAAACGGTTATAACCCGAAAAGATAATGGTGATAAGAAGAATTGGTTGAGCTCTACACATTTATGGAACACTAATGAGAGTCTTAATCAGATGGTTAAAGAAGTAAAACTTGAAGGAACACAGTGGTTTAAAACTAATGAAATGTATGAATTTATATGTTTGGTTTGTTTGCAGAAAACTGAGGAAGAAGATGGAGGGCGAGCTACGGTTAATGAAAATAGTCTATTGACTAATTCGTGTTATATACCAAGTGTTCAACCAAACATAAAAATTGGTAGCACTGTGGTTGCAGTTGCACTACCTCAGCATCATACATATAGGAAACAAAGGAGATGTTGGTCCAACGAGTTGCATAGGCGATTTGTCAATGCGTTGCAACAACTAGGTGGTTCACAAGGTTAGACTTAGACCATATTAATTGTCATACATTAAAATTCAAGCAATATGTATTTATGCAAGATTGGTGTATCATTGATCATGCTTCTTGCAAAAACTTTTGTAGCAGCGACACCTAAGCAGATTCGCGAGCTTATGAAAGTAGACGGTCTCACCAATGATGAAGTGAAGAGCCATTTGCAAGTTAGTTAATGTTCTTAACTTCCTTACTTTTTGTCCATATCATTATTTTGTTCATAAATACTAAATGCATTTCCTTGTATTTGTCTTATAATGTAGAAATACAGGCTTCATACACGAAGAATTCCATCGTCAAAAACAAATAAGTCTTGTGTTGATGTGGAAGGAAAGATCATGGATGTCTAAATCTAGCAATACTAAATCGGGTTCTCCTGACGGCCCCCTTCTAAACGGGGGGAACAACATTGATGATGAAGACGATAAATCGGAAAATTATTGTTGGAGTGGTAATCTTTAACCAATTTCTAGTAAAATTTTTGTAGGGTTAGATTGATTTGAACTTAAGTTGCTTTGAATTACTGTCATGTTTTTGGATTTTTGTCCAAGAGGTGAAGCACATATGTATGAGATAAGAGAACATCATCATTCAAAAGTGGACCATATGTTTGTTTGTTTATTTATTTATTTATATATTAATATTTGATGCATATCTTACCTTTGGGAAATCTTGAATCATTCTTGTGTTTGAATGGATTTGGCTCTACTCATTTGTTAAAGGGGGAAAATAGATTCTTTTTAGTAGGTAGTAGGTGTGGATACTTTGACAAGTCAAACATGTGATGATTAAACTCAAGGGGGTATTTTTGTATTATGTGTAATTTCATGTGTTCAGGTTTACAAAGTTGACCACTGATTCTATTTACATTTTAACGAGAAATTCTCTTTTGAAAAAGAGACATTTTAACCTGAAATTCTCTTTTGAAAAAGAGTTTTTGTTCCATGTGAAAGTACCTCTTTATCATGATTAACATTATAAAATGTTGTTAGCATTATTTCTCTCTTTATAAAATTCTTGATTTTGATAAATTTCCCCCAAGTTATAAGCTTCTGTTCAGTGGCGGACCTAGAAATTATTTGCTGAGAGTGCGTATGAGGTGTTCAACCATATTTTCAAGGAGTGCAGTCGTGTTTTTTTTGCCTAAATTAAACACTAATTTTTTTAAGGGGTGCGGCCGCCCACCCTGGCCAAAGTGTAGGTCCGCCCCTGCTTCTGTTGCGGGTTAAGGTTTGAAATATCATTAAAACCCTACTCTTTATGTGTCGATATATTGGGATTATAAGAATGCGTACATGATACACCTGTATAGATATGCATTGACCTAAAGTTCTAAACTTTATAGTTCTTGTATATCTATACATTTGTGTTTAGCCCGTCTATACCAAATAGAAAATTCTTATATTTTGTCAACAATGTGTATTGAAAACTAAAAAGTAATTAAATTCGTTTGAATTTTGAGATACTTGGTGCACAAGAAAGTCTAAAAGCAAGTCACAAGAAGGTTCATAGATATAGGAACAAGATAATGATGAGAGGTTGAATACAAAAAGAAGACAATGACATGTATGTCAACTTAGGCTTTTAAGATTAGACACAACATTTTACAAACCATCCAATTTGTTGTATTGCATGATTAAGATGATACCTTTATGTACCCCTTAAAGTGATATTTGAGTCTATCCTTAATGAGAATCTGAATATTATAACTTAAAATTTAAATACTCAAATATTTAAAAAAGAGATTTTGAGCCTGTGTTGTTTAACTTTTGATTTTGCTGAAAGATTTTGATCTTGATTTGTTGGACTTGTGTTCTCGCGTTATACTCGAACTATCACCATACATTATACATTATAATAATAATAATGATTATTATTATTATGGGTGTAGATACAATAGGAAGTTTATTTGGCTAGGAAGTGATCTTGACCATCCATTTAGTTAATCAAGGGCTAAGATTAAATCAGGGAAATTGAAGGGGAACTAGTCAATCTAAGCCAATAGTTTCTCTCTCCTCCAATCTCCCCCCCCCCATTTTTTAAATGTTAATAACTCTCTCATACGACATTATTTTTTTATAAAAATTGCACAAAAAAACGAGCGTTTTTTTATCTTTAAAACGAGTATACTATTGCTATATATTAAAAAAAATTTAAAACCCAATTGCGTAAAACGCAATAGAAAAACCCCCAGTTACGTAAAACGCAATGAAAAAAAAAACCTAAAAAATGACATTTTTTCTAAAACGCAATGCACCAAAAACACAAAGAAATGACTTATTTGTAAAACGCAATGGCCAGAAAACACAAAGAAATGTCTTATTTCTAAAACGCAATAGCCTAAAAACTCAAAAGAAAATGTACTTTCTAAAACGCAATAGACTAAAAGCACATAAAAATGTGTTTTACCTAAAACGCAATGCACCAAAAAAACAAAAACAAATGTCTTATTTCTAAAACGCAATGGCCATAAAACACTTAAAATGTCCGTTTTCTAAAACGCAATGGACTGAAAACACATAAAAAAGTGTTTTACCTAAAACGCAATGCACAAAAAACACAAAGAAATGTCTTATTTGTAAAACGCAATGGCTAGAAAACACTTAAAAATGACTCATTCTAAAACGCAATGACTAAAAACACTTAAAAATGTGTTTTTTTTCTAAAACGCAATAGCCAGAAAACACATAAAGTCTCTTATTTCTAAAACGCAATGGACACATAAAACTGTCTGTGAATTGTCTGTGAACTGTCTGAATTGTCTACGAATTACTGTCTTCGAAATGAGCAAATATCTGGAAAATTAATTTTTCTAATGCATTTTTATTACAGCAATTTAATCGGAAAAAAAAATTCCCGAGCTGACCTGACCCCAGCCAGGGGCTCTGCCCCTTGGACCCCGCCAGGGGCGCTGCCCCCGGACCCCCGTCAAGATCGTAAACGTTAAAATGCAATTACTAAATCAAAAACTCAGATCGTAAAAATGAAATCAAAGAATTTCTTACATGGATCGAAGTGATTTCTTCAACAATTGACGAATTTTGAATGATTGAAACATTTATCAGCGCTCGAATCGAACGAATCGAGTGATTATCTCCAAAATCACTCGAAAAAAACGAAATTTTTTATGAAATTAAACTGGGTTTTCTTCAAAAAAGCTGAAGAACGCGTTGATCGGGTGTTTGAATCATTGATTGGTGATGAAAATCGCACTATAATGTAGTGATTATTGAGATAGAAAGTGAAGAAATGGTTGAAGATGGTGGGTTTTGAAAATGGTGGGTTTTGAAGTTACTGGGTTTTGAAAAGGAAGAAGAAAGGGTTGGATTGACTAAAATACCCTTTTTCTTTATTTTAAATGTTGCCACATGTCCTAATCCTATTGCTTCCTACACTTCCTAGCCAAAATAAACTTCCTATTTGATCTTTTCCCTTATTATTATTTAGTATTATTATTGCTATTAGAATGTATATGAAAAGTGGAGTCCATCATAAATTCAAAGAACAAACAAACAAAGCTTTAAAGGTCTTAAAATTGAATAGTCAAGAAGCCGTTTAAATTTGATTTTGTGTTAGTTTTCTTTGATTGTTTGTACCAAACCACTCATATCCCACCTATAGGCTAAAAGTCTAAACCACAATATTCTAGGTGTGTTTGCATGAAAAAAATGGTCCCCTTTCCAAACAAAATAAGTGGGAGAAGAATCTTTTAGAATAAAAATCTTCTCAATACAGGCCAATCTCATTGCTTGTTTGGTACTAAGAATAAAGGGTATGGTGAGGCTCATCCCCACGGGATGAGCCGCCACGTAGGCGCCACGTAGGCGGTTCGTGGAGGATGGGCCTCCTTCACATTTGAGGGGGATGGAGGATGGGGCTCCACATAATTTATAAAAACAATTAAAAGTTTAATTTATTTGATTATCTAGAGAGAGAAAGAGAAAGAGAGGAGAGAGAAAGAGAGAGAGAGGACAGAGAAAGAAGAGAGAGAGAGAGAAAGTTGGTCCGTCTCACCCAGCTGTGGGGAGCCGTTTGGGCCGAGCCGAGCCTCAGGGGGGCGGTGTGGGGGACCGGCGCCGGTCCTAGCCGGCCCCCATACCCTTTAGTCTAATTGGGTGTCTCTTTCTCTATATGGGGGGTTATTCTAATATATTGTGAGGCTATAGGGTGTGGTTGGAGCCCCTTGGGGCTTTATCACGCCAACTAGGATACACGTCAGCGCCATGTCAGCATTGGGGCTTTATCATGCCCCCCTTTAATTTGGAGGGTGTGGATGGAGCCCCGTGTCATGATTACCTAATTATTTTTTATTTAAATATTTAAATAAAAACACTACATAATTTCATTAAAAAAAAATAAAAAACACTAGATAATTTCATTTAAAAAATAAAAACACTACATAATTTCATTAAAAAACACTAGATACTTTCATTTAAAAAATAAAAACACTACATAATTTCATTAAAAAAAACACTACATAACTTCATTTAAAAAATAAAACCACTACTCGTCGTCTGTGTCGAGTCCTCCTTGTTCACGATAAAACCATAGGTGCTCTGTCAGATCGGCTCGAAGGTTTTGGTGTGTGTGCCTAGCCCGTATCATTGCTCGGATATCTTCTTTCTCAGCGTATGTTAGTATTGGGTTCATCGGTTGGATACTTTCATCATAGCTTTCTCCACAAAATGCTCTACCAGAGTCCTCCAATATCATGTTATGCAAAATGATACACGTATACATAACGTTTCTCATTTTACTTTTTTCAAGTATCCTCGAAGGCTGGGTGATGATAGACCATCTTTTCGGTTGGACCATCATGGTCACCACGATGATGTTGCCCTTTCCAAGCGACATCCTTATATACTCATCCCACGCATCACTCGATGTGCCGTAGGCTAGTTGCCTAATTGCTGCCGTACACTTTTGTAGTCCAGAGAAACCAACCTTGCCACTTGCACTTACCCTTTGCGTGAAAAAAGGGGATTCGCCCGCAAGATCATTGGAAATTTTAACGAATAGTCGTCGGCTCATACGAAACCTACGCTTAAACTGATCATCATCGTACACGGGAGTTTCACAAAAATAATCTTGCACTAGACGTTCATGAGCAGCTAACCGATTCCGTTCAATAGGCGGTTGTCTGGTACGCGATGCAGAGGATTCGGCTTCTTGCAAATAATTAATCGCCTCCTGCGCAATGGCGATAACCATATCATCAAGAACACCGTCGGATGACGAGCTCGAAGAAGACATTTTTATGTTGTGATTGGTGTGTGTTTTAGTTGTGATTGGTGTGTGTTTTGGTTGTGATTGGTGAGTTTTTTAGTTTAGAATAGGTTATATATATAATAAAATTAAGAATTTTTTTTATTTTTTTAAAATTCGACCGTTTCACAACGGTCATGTTTGACCATTTCGAACTTGTTCAACGCGTTTTAGCTCGTTACCACGATGGCGGGCCTTCAATGGCCCCCCTGCTATGGCGCCGGGGGTGTGGTGGATGGCGGAGGGGGGCGCTATAGGCGTCCAGCTGGCGAAGGGTGGCGCCCCACACCCTCCAGCCTAACAATGATCTATTTATAAGAAGCATTGGTAGGTTTATGACACATGTATAAATATAATGGGGAAGGGTATTAGAGGTGCAAACGAGCTGAGCTACTCGTAAGTTACATGAGCTCGGCTAAAAAAAAGTTCGAAACGAGCCGATCTTAAACGAGCTCGAGCTTAAAAACAAGCTCGTTTAATAAACAAGCTCGAACTGGCTCGCGAGTCTTAACGAGCCCACTGTTTATATAATTATTTATTTAATATATATTTAAACACTATTAATTACAATTTATAAAATAATGAAAAATAACTACATTATATATAAAATAATAATTATAATTAGTATAAATTAATTAATTAATAAAAAATGAGCCGAGCTCGAGCTTGTAAAACTACTTACGAGCCAGCTCGAACCTTCATAAGTTAAACGAGCCGGTGTTCGCGCCTGGTCGAGCTCGTTTGCACCTCTTGGTAGTGTTTTTTTATATCAGTATACATAAAATTAAATGTAACACCATAATGAGTTATTCAGATCATTGTGATGAGGAAAAGATATACTTTAATCAAAACTCATGCTGTAATAAGTTGAACACATTGCAAACCAAAACTAAAAAACGGGTCATTGTAATTCGTAGTTAATCATATTCTTTAAAAAATGTGATATTAAAAAAACAACAATATTATAGCAAGTATAGTATCAAACTAATCCAAATAAAACTTTGGACTCTATGATATAATTTTTCTTTTTCTAACAGTAAATTTCTTTTAATCTGTCTTATGTAAAAGTACTTGAACCTAAGACATCCTTTCTCAAATCAGATATTTAAATATTTTGTTTTTTGCTAATGAACCACCTATGATATTTAAATATTTTGTTTTTGATTCCTAGGATTTAGAAAGTTGGTAAAGTTTTCTTTTCTTTAGATTTGAATAAGAAGTCAAATGTGTAACTCTTTCTTTTCTTTTATTTTTTAGGAGTTAATTACGTCGTTAGTCTCCGTGGTTTATGAAACGTAACAACCTAGGGTACTAATAGTTTAAAGTAAAATTCTAAGGCATTAACCTTTTAATTTGTAACAAACTAGAGTACTAATACTTAACTCAGTTTAACTTTAACTGAGTTCAAGGGTAATGACTTCTTTTTGCATTTTTCATTTATCAAAAGTAATTAAAAACTCTAAATAAAAACTTCTATCCCCGTAAACTCAAATGAAACCACAACTTCCCTCTAAACTTACGTTCCCCACAACCGCCGACGAACATGGTGGATATTCACGAGCTAACGAGCATGTCTGAACCAACGTTCTACTTTAAATCACAATTTTCTTCGAGTAACCCTTTATTATCACAACAAAAAATGTAGCAAGAAGCTACAATATATAACAAGGAAAGGAAGAAAAGAAACATAACAAACTAATAATTCTCAAAGATTGGTTTACAACATCGGAACATAGTTAATGGTGTATATCTCAAAGCTTAGTTTGCAACTTAAATCACAATTAAGTTCTCTAGGTAATGTGAAGAATATTATTTTAGGAACATAATTAATGATGTATCTAAAAGATTAGCAAAATTATTTTATGTGATAGGTATGTAATTTGATAAATTGTTAATCCGCTAACTAATTGCATATGTTAGGTAGGGGGTTGAGATCCTGTACAAACAACACATACTGTGAGAACCATAAGAACAGATCTGAATCATCCAAATTCTAGATCAATGGTTGGTGTTGATTACAATTAAAAACCTTTTAATTAATAGAGATTATTATACAACCAGGGGTAATAAAGTAAATGTGCTATTTGTGGACCCCACCAAATCTCCGAACTATCAGATTGTTCCCCCTTTTTACGTTGTAACCGTATCCAACTAGAAGTGCAACTCATCCTTCCTACTTCCTCCATCGATATATGTGCTAATTAAATATAAAAAGAAATCAACGTCTATCAAACACACTTTTTTTAATCAAAACACTCTCAACATTGTGTTGATCGACCAAGAAAGATCTAGGTTATGAAGAGTGTGCTGATCGACAACAAATATGTGCGATTTGTGAAGAACCATAAGATCGAGAAAAGCTTGAATCTGGTAATTCTTTTTTCTAATTTTTAGGGTTTTTTTTTGGGGGCGAAGTTGAAGGGTGCTGCATGTTGTTGAGGGAGATGTTCACGGCCGACGGGTGTTGAAAGGGTGCTGACTGTTGTTGCCGGAGATGTTCACGGCGGCTGTTGAAGGGTGCTGACTTTTCTTGGCGGAGATGTTCACGGCGGGTTTTGACAGGTGCTGCCGGAGATGTGTACGGCGGGGTTGCTGACTGTTGTAGCCCGATCTGTTCACGGCGGGGTTGCTACCGGAGATGTGTACAGCGGCGTTGACGGGTGGGTTCGACAGGGTGTTGTGCTATGCTTAGGTTTATTGAAGTCATTTTATTGTGGGCTAAGTTCAGTTGAATTGGGGTTATCTTGAAAAAAAAAGTATATGAATCATGTTTGAGAGACCTGTTTGTTTGAACATAGGATATGTGTATATGTATCAAGTGCATCACTTTTCTTTAGAACAAAGTATCAAGCTTGATCAAATCATGTTTGAGAGACCTGTTTATTTGAACATAGGATATGTGTATAAAGAATCAAGCTTGATCAAATTGAGCACTTGATACTTTATACAAATTCGACGTTGTCCCTTCATGTTTGAAAAAAAAAATAGTATATGTTTATTTGAACCTAAGCATAGACGGATAACAATGCAAAATTCAATTTATTGTATTGAATTCAGTTTATTGAAGTACCAAAAAAAAAAAATGTAAAGTTCCCTTTTACAACAAAGTTTGAATCGAAAAGTTGTATTGTATTGAAGTCAGTTTATTGTATTGAAGTCACTTTTGGCAATGATTTACATGTGCTATATATATCCTGTACTGCGGGTATTCCGGGGAAAAAAATAATGTAGTGCTGACTTCAATAATGTGTGCTAACTTTAGTTTATTGTATTGGGGTTATTTTGAATAAAATAGTGTATGAATCATGTTTGAATAGTGTAGTGCTGACTTCGATTTATTGTGTCGCGGATAACAGGTGCTGAACATAGAAGCCAGTTGAACCAAAAAATGGATGATATTATTGATGCTTTTGCATTGGACTCAACAAAAAAGAGAAACGAGAGTCAAGAAAGGAATGTTATGACGACTAGAAGAGGTGTGCTATCATTGTATTTATATGGTTATTTTGATTATGGTATTTACCTTTTTTGTTGATTAAATTTCATTTTCAGTCTCACCGAGAGCCAAACATAAAAAGGATGACAAAGTTGAGGTGTTCAAGGTTTTATCAAAATCCCCTAAAGGTATACACATTGAAATCGACACTATATTTTAAAATGTTATAAAATAAAACTGTTTTCTATGGTTTGACTTATATTCATGCAGGTCTTAAAACACCACGCTCCAACAAAGAAAAGGGATACAAGATTGATACAATTAAAGTGCCATTTAAAAAAAGTATGAAAGCAAAAACAATGTTGAGGTTTACAAAAGGTGATAACGGCTTGTATTATTATACAATTAACATTCCTTTTGAAAGTACTAATATATGTGATATTCCTATATTAAAAAATGTAGGAAACGGTTCAGAGGGATACAAAGAAAGAGGAGTAGTTCATAAATCAAAGATAGGTAAGCATTTTTGTTTTTGAACACATACGGATTTATTTGGTCAACTTTAGTGTTATTTGTTGATTTCTCTTCTAACAATAAGTTATATTTTGTAAAGAAAGTGCTGATTAACAAAGTGTCTGTTGTTGGTGGAGATTGTGCTGATTAACAAAGTGATGATTAACAAAATGCCTGTTGTTGGCGGAGATTATGCTGATTAACAAAGTGCCTGTTGTTGCGATTTGTGAAGATTGTGCTGATTTACAAAGTGCCTGTTGTTGGAAATTTTCAAATTCTGATTTGAAATAGTGCATGAATATAGGGGATAATTAAAATTTGGAATTAATTAAATTCAAAAAATAGAGTGATAAAGTTTAAAATACTCTTGTCAAGTTTTTTTAATGAAGGACACATGTCTAATAGTGGTTGGTTCTTGTAATTCTTACACATATTGAGGTTTGTATTTGATCCCATCCCGTTAGGTAGGTACAACTTATTGTAAGGCTATTGGGTGTGGTCATGACTCTCATGACAACCATGACCCTCCATGTTAATGCTATGTCACCCACCTTTAATCCACAATCCAAAACCATTACCCTAAGGGTGTGTGGTCATGACCCAAACCACTATCCCCTTATTTATTTTAATTTATTTTTGTCTAAATAAAAAGGAAATAATTACTTGAGAAATGGAAAGGAGAGTCATTGTTGTCATGGTCTAATCCATGCAAACCATGATGGATTAGGGGAGGGGGTAGTATAGCCTTCCATTCATATTCCTAGGTGGTGAATCATGTCCCAACCATTACCTCCACACCTTTTAGCCTAATGGAGTTGGTCATTAATTTAATGACCCTATTTTATTGGCCTATAGAAATGAAATGAGACTTTATATGAGTTCTAATATTATATTTACTTACTTTTATATAACTTTATCTCTACTTTACACGTTATTTAATAAAAAATTATACATTTATATGTACACATATACAAATAAAACATAGTTAAAACTCATAAAAACTAAAAAAGATTATTATAAAAATAGCAACCGTCAAAATGATTAAAACTCAAAATTATACAGTTTCTTGGAATTTTCATTTTACATGAACCCTTAGAATTTTTAAATACAACAACAAAGTCCTTAGACTATGCGGTATGGTGATAGTCCTTCCTTGAAGGATGGTCCGTCATGTAGGCGCCACGTAGATCGGGTGTGAGGATGAGGCAAAGAGGATGAATGTATGGAAATGGGAGATGGACCTAAAATATATGTATATGTTGTATGTTTATATGTGTGTAAGAGGATGTTTTGTCCTCTAGTGGGACGGCTTGAACGTCTTCCACCCGACGATTTGGACGCCGGCAAGTGGGATGAAACCCGTATTTACATAAAGGATTTTCTCAAGAATAAACCCTTAATTTACATAACACGTTTTATTCAGGTTACATAGCCACTTATTTAAGCTTGAGTGCCTCATAACACTTTTCCTTCTCTTCACAGCAAATCACCTGAAACGCGTTTTAAAAACATTTGATCAGGGAAAAATACTAGTGAGTTCATTCATTTATATAAAAACACATTCTTATAATTACAACATTAAAAGTTTTTACATTTGTTTATCTACTACTAGGTTATTACCCGGGATTGCTTCCCGGGCTTGGGAAACTTAGTTATATTAATTATTATTTGTTATTAATACGACATCATTACATCAAGCATCTCATTGGATTCAACAACTGATAGAATCTGAGTTTGATATGATTGTGTTTGTTTAACTAAAATGAAGATGAATCGGAAATAATTGCAGCGGAAATAGATGAATAAACTTTCAACACAATCAAAGAGAGAACAATTTTAAGCAAACATGTTTAACATAGAGTCGAATGATTGTATTTGATTATAATACTCAAAAGTAATGCATGCATGCAAAAACTCTCCCCCAACAATGATTGAAAAACTGATGTTTGGTCAGTCAATGTTCAGAACTTGTTTGGCTATGTTTTGAAGCTATGCTGAGTTGTCATCCTCTAGTGTCATTGTTTTGATAGCTTCTTTGAAATACACGGCTTCTTCTTCTTTCTCTTCTTCATCAGTCAGTTTTTGCCTCTTTCTTTGATTTACCACAATGGTAGAGGTATCTGATGATGTGAACAGTGGTTCAGAAGTGTGAGCCTGTTGCTTTGGTTTAGCACTGGTTTTGTAATCAGGCTTCTTTGGAAGTTTAGGATCTGTTTCTCTCCTTTTTCTTAACCTTTTATAAGCCTCATCAATGTACTGCCTTGTCCATTTTGATATGCCTTTGGCAGTTCCCACTTTTGCATCAACCAATTCCAGCTTCTTTCTTTTATACTCCAACTTAAGATCATCAATTTTCTTTTTGTATTTGCTCCAATTTGGTGCTGACCTTTACATGCATGGATCTCTCTTTATTCTTTCAATTCTATTCAGTTCTGTTTTGAGAGCAACAAGCGGCCAGTCTTGGAATTGTTCAGCTGTGGCAGGGTAGAATTTTTCACTCAAGATCAGCTTGATGATGTCTTCTTTCAGATCTTCCTGCAAGTTAGCTTCTGGAGGCAGGTTGGACATTTCTTTGCTTAGGTCTCTTGCATAATCTTCCAACTGTTTAACTTTAGTGAGCAAGAATTGCGTATAAGTTGAGACTTCATTGTCACTTTTCCCTTGGCATTCAAGTCTAGCTTGGGTATCAACTTGCCTGGACTTGAGTTTTAAATACTCATTTATGTTGGTTGGATCTCTATAACCAATCAGGGAAGGGAATTTCCTTTTTGAAGGATCATCCACTAAGTAAAACTGCCTCATTTCATTCTTTACAGCATGTAGTTCCAGTGGATAACTGGCAGCTACTGGTACAACATCAGCAGAGTCATATCCTTGGATTTCTATAGGATCTTTGATTGAGTTGAACAATTTTGAAGGAATAAAGGATTGAGGTTTGGTGATATTGCAAGGGGCAGATGAAATGGGAACATGTGCTGGTATATCATCATCATGCCCTTGAAATTTTATTTTTCCTGTATACAAATTTTTGGGAGAAGGTGTTTCTATTTGAGTTTTTGGATCAAAAGGAACAATGGCTTGTAAAGAGATAGGTGATTGACTAACAACTGTTGAAACAACTGGTGTTTCAACCACTGTTGTCATTACAACAGATGATGTGTCATCTGATGTCTTCTGCTTTTTGGCAGGTGGTGATTTTGATGGTGGTTTTGTTATGGCAGTGGTTGATTGAGTGATGGCAGTGGTTGAAGTGTGTGTTGATGTATTGGTGGTGGTTGTTGGGTTAACAAATGCTGAAACCACTGAAGTATCAACAGGTGTTCCAACATCTGTTGGTTTGGAAGATTGATAAGAGGAGCTTTTAGGAGGATTGGGAGTATGTTTTGTGGATCTGGAAGGTATGGATTTGGGTTGCCTCACTTGTCTAGTGGGTTGTCTTCTTTTAGGCTTAGGTTTTTCTTCATCCTTCGGATCAGAAGTACCCTGCTCTCTTCCTTCTCCATAAAGACTTTCTTCTCCTTTTCAAACCTTGATTTTCCTTTTGCCTCCATATCCTTTTTCAGCCTTGCCTTTTCATTAGCCAAGGCATTTAAGGATTCATCAACCTTTTTGGAACCATCTAGCCTAGGGAGGTCTGCAAGCATACTAGATTTCTCTGGTGCAATGTACAGACCATCTTCATATCCCCTTTTCTTTAACTGCTTCATTTCTCCCCCTTTTTGGCATCATTTGATGGAGGGTTATCAACAAAGATTATTGTAGGAGGAGCAATGCCAGTGGTTTGCAATAGATGGGCCTTGATTGCCTTGATGTCTGCTTGTGTATCCATGAACCTAACTTCCATTAAATTTCTGATCTTATGAATTTGAATTTCATGTTGCTGATTAGCATGATCTCTATGTTTATGAAGCAGAGGTTGAAATAATTCCCAAAGCTCATTTGGAGTAGGAGCAGATGATGGAGCAGATGTTTGAGCTGGTGCAGTAGTGGGTGTTGCCTTTTATGCTTGTAACAACTGTTGCAGCATAGTTTTGATATCTGCAACAGATGTTTCAATTGTATCCACTCTTGCCGTCAATTCTTCGTATTTTAAAGCATCACCCAAGTTAATGGGATCATCTGCTTTCCCATCAGCAGTGGTTGTATCAGCAGTTGACTTAGGGAAAGTTTCCCAAAAGTCATCCACTGATGCCCCTTTTTCTTGGTACTGGGGACTTCTTTCCTCAGCAATTGATATCTTTTTAAGATCACCAGTGGTTGGAACAAACACACCAGTGGATATCAGGGTTGTTGGAGAGGAAATTGCCTTCAAGGGAGTCTGATTGATGAAACAACTGGCCAGGTGTAGACCAGTGGATCCAACACCTGTAGTTGCTGCTCCACTTGAACTACTGACAGGAATTACTCGTAATTCCTGCAGTGTAGCCTCCTCAACTATTGGTGGGTTAACAGAGATTGAGACACCAAAGTCAGTCACTTGTTGTGGCATATTCTCAGTGATAGGTGATTGAGAAGAATTGATTTGTGTCTGGGCTAAATCAACTGCATCCAATAGAGGTAACATGGATTGTGGTAATGTTATTGGTGAAGGATGTGGGGTAGAAATAGATATGTCCATGGAATTTGGACAGCGGAAGATGGAACCAAGTGGATCCAGAGCTTCATATTGTGGTTTCCCTGTGCTTACAACCTGATCCTTTTGTGAGGATGCAAGAGGAGTTTTAGGCAAAGGTGGAGATCTTTGTTCCATCTGCTGTGAGGAAGTAGCGGCAGTGGTTTCTGGTGACTTTTGTGATGTCACAGACAGTTGCTCTGGGATCTCATCTTCCAGAGTTACCTTTTTTGTGGGTTTGGGGGGCTTTTGGATCTTTTTCTTTTTGGGTTTTTTGGTGGTTTTAGGTGTGGGTTTCACAGCAGTGGTTGTGGTGCTGTGATCACCTTGAGCAGTGGGCTCAATAGAAGGTGCCTGAGGAGCAGTGGTTGCTGCTAAAGTCTACTCAGGTACCTCTGCTTGTGTTTTGGAAGGTTTTGACAGCCTTGTAATTGTTTCAGAGGTTAGGCTGTTTATTTGAAAAGGCTCTCCTTGAATAAGGACATGAGCATTATCTTTTGAAAAATTCTTTCTAAAATAGTAACTTAAAAACCTTGGAAATAATAAAAATGATTTTTTATTAACATTTTTAACAAGATCATTGAAAATCTCCTGGGAATAGTTAAAGTTTTCTTCATTCATTATAGCATAACCCAGGTATTGGATCTTCAATGGGATTTCATTGAAATCAGTGGTTTTGTTTGACACACACATTAGGAGGGTATGAAATAAAAACCTTGGGGCAGATGGAAAACTCCCCTTTTGTAAAGTTTCTTTTTTCATTTCTTCAGCATACCCTCTTTCAATGAAATCAGTTTGATACTCAATTTTTGGAAAAGAAGTTTTACCTTGAAGATCATCGAGTTCAAATACCTTCGAGATGGTTTGTGGAGTAATGGTGACTGAAATACCCTTTATTGTAGAAGTAATGTCTAAGGGCGTTTTATCCTTAGTTTCAAGATTCGCATTTTTCCAAAACTCTCTTTGGGTTTCCAGATAGATCGGATCATCATAGGTCAACAAAGTTTTGTACTTTGAGGACGAAAGAGCGTCTATGACATAATCGAAGGTGGTGGTATGACTTGGGTTTTCGAGTAAATCCAAGTAGTTATGAGGAGCTTTGTATGGAAGAGCCATTATGAATCGTGGATTTTTATGAGTGAATGAAGAAGATGAGCGATTGAGAGATGAAATAGAAAATAATTTGAGAGAAATTGATGGTAATTGCTTTTAGAAAGGAATTTTGAATTCGATTCGACAGTGAAAACCCTGTTTGGGGTTTTGATCAGGGTTTTATAGGTGGAAAAAGTGTATGCTGACGTGACAGCGGTTACAAAAGATCTGACCGCTAAGTACTGTCCACATGCCAACCGCTGATGAATAATGGATGACAATTGTTAGGAAACCACTGATGGAACAATATCAGTGGTTTGCGACGGTAACAATGAAAACAGTGGGTGATTTTTAACTATCAGTGGATTAAAACACTGATGTTTGATCAACAATGCTTAACAAGGAAATGAAAGAACATAGGTTGACTTTCAATATCAGTGGATGTCAACAATAAAAATGTGAGTCGTGATTGTCAATATCAGTGGATGTCAACAATAAAAATGTGAGCCGTGATTATCAATATCAGTGGATGTCAACAATAAAAATGTGAGCCGTGACTATTTTTAACTATCAGTGGATAGCCAACAGTGATTGAAACACAGATGTTTGGTCAGTCAGTGGTCAACATGAAGAATGAAGAAACAGAGGTTGTCTTTCAACAGTGGATAACATTTAACAATCAGATGTTTGAACCAAAACATTGGTTGTAACAGGCTTTTAAGGATTAATGAAAACTATCATTTTTAACTATTTTGAGGATGTTTGACCTTAAACAGATATTTGACCTTAAACATTTGTTTGGACATAAACAGATGTTTGCGATTAAACAAATGTTTGACCTGAAAAAGAAGTTGGCCCATAAACATCTGTTTGCAAAAAGAGACCAATTTCAAGAATACTATACCCAAACAATCAAAATGAGAAGCTTAATAATCATCCAAGTGTTAATGATAAACAAAATTATATAATAATACTTATAGCAAACGTTATATAATAATACTTATTCATCATTAGCCCAACCACTGTTAGTATCAAATCCTCTGTTAAGCATTTTAAGATTGAATATCATCTGTTGTTCGTTAACATCTGTTGACACATAGCAGACCTTTGCATCTTCAGACATTTATTCATCAGCAGATTTTCTCTTTCGTCAAACTTTAGTCAACATTGGTAATTTAACAGCAGTTAGAATACACAGTTGTTTCATAATCAGCAGATGTTCTCTTTTACCAAACTTTAACTACAACAAAACTTTTTACAACTCCAAATATTGACTCTCTGTAATTTGCAGGAGCATAGATTCTTCAAAAAACTGCTCTCAATGATCAAATTCTAAACATTTGTTTTATTTTTGCACTCTCCTGCTGACCATCAAACGAACCTTTGATACTATTAAACCTTTGTTGACTTACCAAACAGATGTTCAGACACAATTCAACATCAACATAATCTGTTCACCATCAAACCAATCCTTGACACTATTAAACCTCTGTTGACTTACCAAACAGATGTTCAGACACAATTCAACATCAACATAATCTGTTCACCATCAAACCAATCCTTGACACTATTAAACCTCTGTTGACTTACCAAACAGATGTTCAGACACAATTCAACATCAACATAATCTAAATCTTACTCAAACACTAAATAATAAGTAAAAATAAAACACAACATAGATTCATAAAATTAAAATTTATTCATTTATTCATGACCTTAAAACTAAAAGTCCAATAATTACATCACATACTGAACAATATTAAAGTTCAAATCTAAGAATAACAGCAAGAATTAAGAAACTTTAGTTTCAACTCCATCGATTGCTGAACCTCTCGATGTATGTCCTTCAGCATCACCATGAACTGCACGTCTCTATCACCGCACTATATATTACTGACAACACAAAGCTCACGAACGGAAGTTGAAGGCATCCGCATAAGATCTCTGGAAACCTGCTCTCTAGTGAAAAGGCCAACTTGCAATCCATCAAAACATCTCTTCAGCTCTTGAAGAGTAGCCCTATCTTCATACACATGTTCCTCGATTTGCCTGACAAAATAATGCTTTAAATTATCTGATTTTGCATTTGTGAATGACGCCATTTGGATAAACTATATTACTCGACTTTCCTGAAAGTATGATATCTTCGTAGGAAAACTTGATGAAAAACAAGCGTAGTGACTATGAGTTTATATACTGAAATTTGTAATTGTGAAAACGTGTATATTTAATATAAACATATTAATGTATATTTCAAAACAGCAGTCCTTTAATGCACAAACATTTTCAAACCCCAACTTTTATGGGAAAACTGTAAAATTAAATACCAAGAAACCCAAGGGACAAAATTTCGAAGTTCAAAGAACAAAAGCAGATTATCACAATTACAATTAACCTCTTCATTTACCAAGTAGACGCGTTTTAAACTCTATAAAAGACCGATGATTACTTTTGATTCAAAACATCAACAAATTGTCCTACAAATCACTTTCTGTCAAAAATTGTTCCAAATCACAAAACCAACAAAAAATCTACATGGCAAACTTCAGCTTCTACCACTGGTCAGACACCAGCGATGTTAAAACACAATTCTCAACGTGGTCACTCAAAGAACAAAGAACAGGCGAAGAACTAAACAGGAAAGTCGACAACATCAATGACACTAATTACAACAAAACCTGGAACAGCATAGCATTGCTCGATGAAGTCATCCACTCTCCTCCATCAGAGTTCCAGAAGAATGCAGAAGAGTTTCTGACACGACTTCTAAAGCAGGATCAGAAAATCTGCAACATGCTAACTGACCTGAAATTCAAAAGAGAGCATGAAATCACATGGAGAAAGGCCAGAGTCTACGAAATCCTAGCAAGTGTTAACTCTAGCATGTAATACTTTATAAATATTTCATTAAATTTCTATTTTTCTATGCAGTAGTTTATTTTAATAATATAAACATACATTTTAACATATTTTAAAACGTCAGTGTAAATAAAAACTCTCAACATCATCAACAGTTAATCAAAATAAGAAACAAACCTAAAATGCAAAGGTCTCTTCTCAACTGTTGTAGCACATCTGACTTTTCACGATATTGCACGAATCTATCCTTTCTATAAAAGGAGAAAATCTTACTGACGCAAGAAAACCTGACTTTCGTTTTACCGAAAATCCAACAATGCAACTCTCTCATCAAAGAAGATAGCACATGCAACTTTTCAAGATGTTGCAACAATGATACTGCAACATCGATATTGAAAGGTTGATGTGTGATGGGAAGCTTCATTGAAACGACGATGTTGGAACAATGATACTGGAACGATAACATGTAAACATAATCAACAAACATTCGAACAAGGAAGTGTAATCGGAGATTAGCGGCTGAATCACGAGAAAGATGCTGCATTTGAGAGAGAGATACGCTCACATATATGAGCGAGTGAGATTTGAATGTGAAACCAGATAATTATATCTTATTTATAGGATTAGAATATATGGTTTGAATTTTGAATGTGGAGCCAGAATTTTGAATCTCGACAGATGTTTATTGGGAACTGATGTTTGATTATAAAATGTTGAGGGCAGATGTTTAAACAAATTTTAAATGATATTTGAATCTCGACAGACCTGGTTTGGATTTTAAAGTGGGCCAGACCTTTGAGAGAGAGAAGGGGGTTTGAATTTTGAAAATGGAGCCAAAACTTATGTATTATAGATACGGGCAGTGGTTTTGATGGCAGTAGTTTGGATTTTAAAGTGGGCAAGACCTTTGAAATTTTAATTTAGAGCAATGGTTTGGATTTTAAAATGATTTTAAATTAACACCATCAATAATAAAAATGTGAGCAGTGGCTGTTTTTTATGGAAACCGTTGATGGTCAATATCAGTGAATGTCAACAATAAAAAAGAGAGCAGTGGCTATTTTTTCCTATCAGTGGATATCCAACAGTTTTTGAAACACTGATGTTTGGTCAGTCAGTGGTCAACACGAAGATTGAAGAAACAGAGGTTGTATTTCAGCAGTGGATAACTTTTAACAATCAAATTTTTGAACCAACACAGTGGTGGTAACAGGCTTTTAAACAGATGTTGGGGCTTAAACAGATGTTTCGCCTTATATATCAGTTGTCTGGACGTAAACAGAAGTTTGACCTTAAACAAATTTTTGCCCATAAACAAAAGTTTGACCATAAACAGATGTTTGGCCTTAAACAAATGTTTGAGCTTAAACAAATGTTTGCCCATAAACATATGTTTGCAAAAAAAGACCAATTTCAAGAATACTATACCCAAACAATCAAAATGAGGAGCGTAATAATCATCCAAGTGTACTTGATTTTTATTTATTAGTATAAAGATGAAACAACTGTTCAATTTATAGTACATATCAAACCACTGAAGTGATGTGATAAATATTGTTACATATAAACACTGTTGTGATAAATACTGTTACGTATAGACATTGATGTCATAAAAATTGTTACAGATAAAACACTGAGGTGATGACATCTAACAACCTAACTGTAAGGGGTGGTTTTCTGCTCATATATCCTGACTAATATTCTGACTATGTTTCTTTTGTTGTGACCAGGATACCGGATCAGGATATTGGTAACATCCTGATACGATATCCTGGTGGTAACTAATTAACTCACGTGCAGATTATTGGAACAAGTCTATAACGTTCAAGTGGACTTCTTCTCCTTGAGACTCGGGCAAATCTGTTGAATTATAGACGTTGAAGCCGGAAGACGTGGACTACAACGTTCACATGGGGAATATTCGATATATCCCGGATTTATAGACTAGTTAGTTAGTTTTATTTTACTATAAATAGGAGTGATCGGATCAGATAAGAACACACACAATCTCACGAGCTCTCTCTCTCTCTAGCTACAAACACTCACAACACACTCACACTTGTATCGAAATCACATTGTAACACTTAGTTGATCCGCATCATATCCTGCACTGTATCCTGACATTTGAAGTAATAAGAAGAACAAGGCAGCTGCGATTGTCAGCTCCCGAGGTTTTGTGCCAGCGATCTTGCTTGATCAAGGGCATTCCTCGTACATCTCGTGTCACCCTTTACATTTTTGCTCATTGTTTGATTGTAGATACAGCTCGATATCCTGAGCCGTATCCGGAAAACTGTTTTTGCAAACAACTAAACTAGCATATTTTCGATACACTTTCTTAGCACACTACCTCACTTAACTAATTTGATCACTTAATTGCTCCGGTAATTTTGACCAAAACATGAGCTCTTCTACCATGTCTGCTACGACCTCTGCAACAATTGGTTCGGTGCTTCCACCACCTCCTCCGAGAATGCAAACCTCTTCACAAGGAACTGAAATTCATGTGGCTCGGGATGTTATCCCCGCTCGCAATATTCAGGGATCTGGTCCTGTTTTGGCCTCTAATGAAGAAATTCTAACTTTATTTGGCAGTGTACAGGAACATATGAGGCAACAACAGGAGACCAATCAAATGCTGATAAGAGAGATACAACTCTTGAAATCCAGCTCAAGCAGGCCCGCTGAGGATACTGTCACTCCCTTGCAGCCTAGAGCTTTGAACTTCAGTTCTGCAGTATATACTGAGGATAATAGGGGAAATATTGTGCCTAGCCATTCTCAGAATCATACTCCTAAGATACCCTCATCGGTCAGGGTGTCAACTGTGAGAAGCTCAGGATATGCTTCAGGATATGGCCAGAATCCTCAGACTGGTAATGTATCTAATAATAATACTCTTGCTACTAATGGTATTGGATCTTTGCAGGATGCAGGTACGACATCAACACTTTCCAGGGAGCTTCAAAAGTTAAAGGACATGATATCCAGTGTACCTGGAGTAGTCCAGCCAATCCCAGAAGTATCCCAGGATAGCCACAAGATATCTCAGTTTGCATATCCTATTTGTGATGCTGAAATCCCGAAAAGATTTCAAACCCCCAAAATGAAGCTCTATGACAGAACTACGGATCCTGAAGAGCATATTGCCCAGTATAGGGAAAGGATGGAAATCAACCATATCCCTCCAGATCTCAAGGAAGCATGCCTCTGCAAGGGTTTTGGTTCTACCTTAACAGGATCAGCCTTAAAATGGCTTTTAAACGTTCCTCCTCATTCGATTACATCATTTGCTCATTTAGTAAATCTATTTAATAGTCAATTTTCTTGCAGTCGGAGTTTTGAAAAACTAACCAGTGATCTCTACAGGATAACTCAAGGACCTCAGGAATCCTTGAGGGATTATGTGAACAAGTTTAGCCATCAATCCTTAGATATCCCACATCTTGATGTTGCAACAGCTGTGCAGGCTTTCAAGATGGGATTGCAAAAAGATTCTCAATTTTACCAGGATCTTGTAATGAATCCCTGCAGGAACCTGGATGAAGCTCGGAACAGGGCTTTAAGATATATTCGATTGGAGGATGACAAAAAGATGCAAGAGAGGATGAATTCATCCACAACCTTTGAGTCAACCAACAGGAAATCAGAATCCTCGTATAAACCATATCGCTCTAAGCCATATGGCAGGAATGACAGCAAGAAAATGAATGCAGTTGAAGATGAGGATCCTGAGGAGTATCCTGAGTTGTCAGAATATTGTTTTTCTGTAAATATACCTGAACTGATGTATGCTATGCAGAGTTTAGGAAACAAGGCTAGGTGGCCCCGGAAGAATCAACAAAAAGCTGATTGGAAGGATAAGTCCAAATGGTGTGCCTTCCACGAGGATTTCGGACATGTTACAGAAGATTGCATTGCCCTGAGGAAGGAAATAAACTATTTGTTGAGCAAAGGATACCTGAAGGATCTCCTGGGAAGAAAGAAGAATAAGGGTCAGGATACTGTGAAGGATCCTGAACGAGCAGCATCACCTCCTGCGGATGCCAAGATAATTAACTTCATTTTAGAAGGATCCGATATCTGTGGGACCTCTTATTCTACAGCAAAAAGACATGCAAATGATGCTAAGGCAGAGAGGGGACATAAGCCAACCAGGATGTCAACCCTCACGACTGATAAAGTGATCACGTTCGATAATGATGATAGGTATACTGTCCAGGATCCTCATCATGATGCTTTGGTAATAACTTTATATGTTGCAAATCATTTTATGCGCAGGATATTGGTAGATAATGGCAGCTCCGTCAACATAATTCAGCTAGAAACATTGAAGAGAATGAATGTATCCCCGATGGATATTACTTCGAAATCCACTGTGCTTGTTGGGTTCAGTGGAGAAGCCAGGAATACCGTATGAGAAATAAAGTTGCCTGTGTATGTTGAAGGGGTCAACTCAATGTAACGATTTTGTGTCATGGACTCCTTATCCTGCTACAATATTATATTGGGTAGGCCATGGATCCATGATATGAAAGCTGTGCCATCGACCTACCATCAGTGCATCAAGATTCCTACCCCTTGGGGGGTAGTCAAGGTGGAAAGTAATCAACATGAAGCAAAGGAGTGTTACTCTTCATCGATGAAATCCTCGACAAAGCCTAATGCAGCATAGCAATTAAAGATGCGAGCCCAGGATATCATGGAGGCTTCAGAGCAGGATGTAAAGAAAAATATCCTGGATCAGGATAATCCAGATATCTCGGTGCTCGTAGGAACCAATATCCCTCAGGATATTGAAAATCAATTGACTAACTTTTTGAAATGCAGGATGTCAACATTCGCATGGAAACATGAGGATATGACAGGGATTTCCAAGGATATTATAACCCACAAGCTTGGAATTGATAGGTCTTTAAAGCCTGTCCAACAGAGCGGAACACTATCATTCAGGAAGAAGTTGAAAGGTTATTAAAATCCAAGATGATCAGGGAGGTTAAATTTCCAAGATGGCTAGCAAATGTAGTTGTGGTGCAGAAGAAAAATAGGAAATGGAGAGTTTGTGTAGATTACACAGACTTGAACAAAGCTTGTCCCCAAGACCCATTTCCTATTCCTCATATTGACTCAATGGTGGATGCTACTGCCGGCCATGAGATGTTAACCTTCATGGATGCATCCTCAGGATTTCAGCAGATCCAAATGGAACCTTCGGACCACGAGGATACTGCTTTCATGACACCAACAGGTATTTATTGTTATACTGCTATGCCCTTTGGATTGAAAAATGCAGGTGGAACATACCAAAGATTGGTAAACATGTTGTTTAATGACAAGCTGGGGGGATACCATGGAGGTGTACATCGATGACATGGTAGTGAAATCTAAGAAGGCTGAGGATCACCTCCAGGATATTAAGGGAGCATTTGATATCCTGGATCAATATAACATGGTGCTAAATCCTGCCAAGTGCCATTTTGGAGTAGGGGCTGGAAAGTTTTTAGGATATATAGTGACTAAAAGAGGGATAGAAGCGAGCCCAGAACAGATCAAAGCCATCTTGGATATCAAGTAACCTTCCAATATGAAAGATGTTCAAAGACTGACGGGACGAGTAGCAGCTCTAAACAGATTTATTTCAATATCCTCATAAAAATGCAAGGAATTTTATGATATCCTGAAGAAGAATAAGAAGTTCGAATGGGGAGAGAAGCATGAAGCAGCCTTGAAGGATTTGAAGCAGTATCTTTCAATTGCCCCTCTGTTGATGAAGCCTGAGGATGGTGAACCATTATCCCTATACCTCGCAGTATCAGGGAATGCTGTAAGTGTTGTTCTTGTAAAGGATCATGAAGGTCAGCAGTATCCTGTCTATTATGTTAGCAAAAGTTTATTAGATGCTGAAACTAGATATTCTCATTTAGAAAAATTAATATTAGCCCTAGTTATGGCATCAACAAAGCTTAGACATTACTTTGAAACACATAGGGTTCATGTTAAAACCAATTATCCTGTTAAAAATGTGCTTAGAAAACCTGAGATGTCAGGTAGAATGGCTAAATGGTCAGTAAAATTAAGTGCCTATGATCTAGTATATGAACCTAGAAATGCCATAAAGTCTCAGGCTCTAGCTGACTTTGTGGCTGATTTCAGTAGTGATATTCAAAATGAAGTAGACCTAGAAGTTCAACAACTAGGAGAAACCTCAGAATCCTAGACATGGTATACTGATGGTGCATCTAATGTTAGAGGTGTAGGGTTGGGTATACTATTAAAATCGCCACAGGGGTGTTATGGGTGAAATTCTGAGACCATATGCTGGATAATATCTTGGCTATATGATAAATGTTCGTTCTCAGGATGCTGAATCAGGATATTGGTAACATCCTGGATGGTATCCTGAGGATCACTAACGGATTATGTGCAGGAGTACGAGTCCAAGCTTGCAACGTTCATGAAGACATTTTCCCCTGAAGACTCGGTCCAAGTAGTTCGAAGAAAGACGTTGAGGCCGCTTTACTTGGTCTCCAACGTTAACTAAAGAATATTCGATGGCATCCCCCATTTATAGGAGATTTTGTTTTCATTTCTTAGCTATAAATAGACGGATATATCAAATCAAATAGGACACAACACTCACTGCTCTCAAACACTTCAACTCTCTCACAACTCTCACTTTCACAAAAAAGCATTGTAACACTTAGTAGCGATTTGATCCATATCCTGCACTGTATCCTGACATTTGAAGCAATAAGAAGAACAAGGCAGCTGCGATTGTCAGCTCCTGAGGTTTTATGCCGGCGATCTAGATTGATCAAGGGCTTTCCTCGTACATATCGTGTCACCCTTTACTTTTTGCTCATTGTTTGATTATAAATATAGCTCAATATCCTGAGCTATATCCTGAATATTGTTTTTGCAAACAACCAACTCAGCATATTTTTGATACACAATCTTAGCACACTACCTCACTTAACTAATTTGATCACTAAATTTCTTAGGTAATTTTTTACCAAAACAAGGGGGACATGTTACCCCAGGCTATTAGATGTGAATTTCCTGCCACTAATAATGAAGCAGAATATGAAACCTTGATCGCAGGATTAGAGTTGGCTAGAAACATGAATATTAAGAGTTTGCAAGTATATGTTGATTCCTTGTTAATTGCTAATCATTTTAATGGATCCTATGCAGTCAAAGGTGAGAAGTTAATTGAATATCTCGAAATTCTCAAAAAATTAGCAGGATATTTCGATGTTTTTAAACTTGAACAGGTATCGAGAGAGGATAATGCTGAAGCAGATGCCTTGGCGAACCTAGGATCATCAGTCAGGATACCTGAAGACACCCAGATACCAATACTTCACATCCTACATCCTGCTTTTGATCTTGTCAAGACTTAGGATAAGGAGGTAACAAGCATTAAGGATCCTGGTCATGATCCTGATGAGGATCCTAACTCCTGGATGGCTCCAATCATGAAATATCTTTAGGAAGGACACATCCCAAAGGATCAAAATCCTAAGGCCTTTAGAATGAAGGATATACACGAAGGAGATTGTGGTAACCATACTGGGGGCAGATCGTTATTCTCAAAGGTATTAAGAACATGATACTATTGGCCGACGATGAGGAAAGATGCTGCAGAATATGCCCGAAGGTGTGATGCATGTCAAAGGCATAGTAACATATTGCATCAACCTGCTGAACCACTTTATTCTATTGCTTCCCCTTGACCATTCATGAAGTGGGGGATGGACATAGTAGGAAAATTTCCAAAAGCTCCAGGAGGAAAAGTCTTTATGCTGGCTATGACCGACTATTTCTCTAAATGGGTGGAAGCTGAAGCATTTGTTCAAGTTAGAGACCAGGAAGTAGTATCCTTCATAAAGAGGAATATCCTGACCAGGTTTGGGGTACCAGCCGAGATAATTTGTGACAATGGTTCTCAGTTTATAAGTAAGAGGACTACTGACTTTTGCAAGAGTTGGGGAATCAAAATGATCACATCTACTCCAATACATCCTCAAGCAAATGGACAAGCAGAATCCTCGAACAAGATAATTGTCAACAACTTGAAGAAGAGACTAGGAGCTAAGAAAGGAAGATGGGTAGAAGAATTACCCTTTGTTTTGTGGGCTGATAGAACAACAATAAAGAGTGCGACTGACCAAACTCCATTCTCCTTGGTATTTGGAGCAGAAGCAGTGATCCCAACAGAAATGGTGATACCTACAGCAAGATCTAACCTCCGGGATGCTGAGCAGAATCCTGAAGCCCTATGCCAAGAATTGGATACTATTGATGAGACAAGAGATGCAACAAAGCTAAGGATGGTAGCATATCAACAGAGGATATCCAGAGCATATAACAAGAACATAAGGACTAGAAGGTTTCTGGTTGGAGATTGGGTATTAAGAAAGGCTTTTCAGAATACTACTAATCCCGCTGATGGAAAGTTAGCTCCTAAGTGGGAAGGACCTTATGAGATTGAATCGGAATCAGGGAAAGGAGCATACCGAGTCAAGAATATAGAGGGGGATATGCTACCAAGATCCTGGAATGCTATACACCTAAAGCTCTATTTCAAGTGAGTTTAGAATTTAATTTCTAACTCAGGATGGTATGAATTTTATATCTTTTAATATATTTGATACTATTATTTTGAACCCAATACTGACTTAAGCATCGGAGGGGTGTTACCTTAGTTTACAGTTGTTTTGCAGTATATGCTTCGGGATACAGCTCCAGGATACACACTCAGGATACTTCGAAAGATTAGAGGATTGGCCCCCTCTCTTACGTTTAAGGGATCCTGATCCCTTCACAGGTTTAAAGGTATTCACCTTTCTCACGAATTGGGTTTAAACACCCCACCTGGAGCGCAAGTTATCCAGGGATAGTTCAAGGTGACGGGACTAGTTCATGTAAAAGTGGCTGACAATTTCGTGTCTGTTGGCTATATCCTGGATCCTCAAGGTATATGAGGATTGATCACCCTCTCTCACGAAAGGGTATTTTCATACTCTCCAAGGTTTAAAGGTTTTCACCTTTCTAAGTCTTGGAGTTTATACACTCCCGCCTGTAGCGCATGAAAACTTGGGATTTTCCCCAGAATACTTATGGGTTTATCCCCAGAACACTAAGGATTTATCTCGAGTATATTTTTGGGTTTGTCCCTTGAAATACAAAAGTTATTCAAACGATTGCAATTGATGTCCAAAAAATTTCTAAGTATTGAAAAACATAATACACAGGGGACATTCCTACTGAGGCAATTGTACAAAGCTCAAAGGATCAAGCTCGAACCCAGTACACTAAGTGTCCCAGACTGGGGACATCTTCGTTTGAAAGGTTGCAAAAGGATTGGAGAATGAGAGTGGGGTTGCACTCTATTTCTTGTATGATCTTTCCTTTAAAAAACCTTGTCTAGATCGGTTAAGTTTGACAAAAGCTTGAATATCCTAATTGGGATATGTTCTCAGGATATATTTTCAGAATATATTTTTAGAATATGTTTCAGGATATTTGGTTGGAATATTTGGGATATGATACTTGGATTAAAAACTAAAATTGTATTCTAATCAAACAAGTGTTATCGAAACAAACTTTGTAAAACAAAAATGAACTGTCCTTTTTCTTTGAAAACTTTATCTTAATTGTTTGAGTTATAAAAACCCTATTTGACGAAAGTCTTTATAGGATATTTGCGAGTATGTTGATCAAGATATTTTCATAAGAAATAATTGCACTAAGTTTGGAACATTGAAATTCAAACTAAGCAATGCATAACAAAAATTGAAAAACAACAATGGATAAGTCAAAAGAAAGTTATATTATTAACATAGCAAAAGTTGTGCTTTTGGTTTCATCTCAAACCGAGATCCATCCGCCAAAAGCACAGTTAGTTTTTTTTTATCATATTTACTTACCAGTTGAAGGTTTCATCTCAAACCGAGACCCATCCACCTCCAACTGTTATGTTGTTCAAAATAAACGATACTAATTGATGACCAAGGGCTTCATCCTGAAACCCAGGACCCATCCACCTTTGGCCATCATATTGTCTTAGTGCAGGAAATGTAAATTGTTCAAAGACAGGAAAAGTAAACTGTTCAAGGATCACAAACCACAACCATCAAACTTAAAAAAGTGGGCTCCGGAAAGGCACGTATATCCATCATCGCCCACTTCGCTGCTTTTAAGGGGCAGCACCCTCTTCCACCATGGCTTCATCGGCGGCATCCTCTCCAGCATCCTTCCCGGCATCCTCTCCAGTATTCGTCCCAGCATCGCCACCAGCATCCTTTGAAGCACCAGCATTATCCACCTTCTCGGCCACCTTGGCAGGCTCCTCCGCAGCAGATCCATCATCGCCCACTTCGCTGCTTTTAAGGGGCAGCACCCTCTTCCACCATGGCTTCATCGGCGGCATCCTCTCCAGCATCCTTCCCAGCATCCTCTCCAGCATTCGTCCCAGCATCGCCACCAGCATCCTTTGAAGCACCAGCATTATCCACCTTCTCGGCCACCTTGGCAGGCTCCTCCGCAGCAGACTTCATAGGAGGCTCCACAGGGTTACCACCGAGATCTTTCAGCTTCACTTCCCAAGCCTTAATGTTCCATGAAGGGCATTCAAAGCCAAGAGCCATAGCCTCATAGGCCATTTTCAGTCTAGCCTGGAGGAGGGAGATGACAACAGAGTTCTTGAGGCTTTCCCGATATGAAGCCATATCCTGCTCATGTTGAACTTGGGCAGCATCGGACTTGGCTTGGGCCTCGTGGGTGATCTTCTAGATGGCAGACTGGTGCTCTTGGGTCATTGCCTTGTACTTGGCTTCGTAGTGCTCTGATTTGGTGGTGGCAATCGCTGTTTGGTCTGCAATGGTGGCTTCGGCCTTTTTCAGCTTGCTCTCTAGCATCGTGTTTAAATCACATGCGTCTTCATAGAGGAACACTAGGCGTTCAAGACCCTGTAAAACAAGGAAACATGTATTAACCTTTGTTGACATTTATAACCAGCATATGGTGCAGGATGTAGGTCAAGGATACGGACTTGCTTAAGGAAGCCGGTCATGAATTTGCTGGACTCTGTAAACCCATAGTTCTCGAATGGGAATACATGGGGTGTAGTAGGGTAGTCTGCTTCCTTCCTCTTACGGGAGCCGGAGGCTCGAGTCCTAGATGCTGGGGGAGCTTTGGGTGCAGTAGCGGTTTTAGAACTAGTAGGCTTTGGCATGACTGCTGGCTTAGGATTGGTTTCTTGCTTAACAGGCATGAGGCTAGAGTAACTATCCAACTCGTCAAGCTGGAAGCCTTCAAGATTAATAACTGGCACTGAAAAGAAGGGAAAACTATTTAACTCTTAATCCTTATATTCTGTAATTAATCTAATAATATACTTACCAGACATCTCTGAACTTGATTTTTGGCTTGAACTTATGAGAGACATGGAGAAAGTTCTTTCACTGTCAGGAAGACGATTGATCTCTTTGATCCCGAGCTCCGATTCTGCACTTGGAGGGGCTAAATCTCTAAAATTTGCTGCACAAGAAATGAAGATGTCAGTCAAGGATATAGTTTTAAGATATATTTGGGGATATTCCTAAAACCCTTAATACTACCCGAAGTCAACCATCCAACTGGCTGGTCAAAACCCTTGACAATAGAATCCCTTTTTACGAAAAAGAACTTTCGTTGCCACTGATCTTCATTCTTAGTGGCTTTGAGGATGAGGGGGTTCTTAGAGGTGGAGAATAGAAGAAAGCGGCTATGACCATGAGATCTCAGTCGATATGCTATGGGGAGATCTTCGACACACAGATCAGGGATATGACGAGATTTAATTCGGTCAAACACCATTAAAACTCGCCACACCATTGGCATGGTCTGAGAATAACTGAGACCATTAAGTTTGAAAAAACGGGAAATGAAGGGTGGAAAAGGATACCGGAGTCCCAAGGAGAAAGGATAGGCTAAAAAACACACCCACTCATTTGATACCCCGTCTGATCGGACCTCCCGATCAAAAGGACGAATGATCACTCCGGTAGGAAAGGCACCAGATTCTTTTAAGGCGGCAATGTCGGCGTTGTTGAAAGAGCAAATCTCCTTTTCAGGTTCTCTAAGAAGGTTTTGACTTTCGAGGGTTGGGGCCGGCTCGTTTGAACGTGATCTTGTTCGTGAGGCCATGCGATGTGACATCCGGCTTTTCAGGCCGTACCGTACAATTGTAACACGTGTTGTGAATAGATAAAAGGCCATATTTGACTGATTATGATGATTATATGTGGAATTTAATGAGTTGATAAATTAAAACTTTGATAAAAATTATGTTGGCAACGGTAAGATAAACGCTTATCACGTAACTGTTAAAATGCGAAACGAACGTCGATGACCACCCGATCAGGGTTAAAATCCTAAAAATAGTCTGTTATGATTAGAATAATAAGTTTAATCATATTCGTGAGGAAAAATAAATTAAAACGCTAAGAAACTCTATTTTTCGAGTTTAAGCGCGTACAGCGCAATGCAGCGCGTATACCGACAAAATACTGTCAGCATAGCCTGTCAAGGCCACTGATAATCATTTTAATAATAATTTGATGAGTTTATTACTATAGAATGATAAAAATAAATAAAAACGCTTAAATCCCTATTTTTGCGATTTTAAGCGCGTACCGCGCAGCACAACGCCTATACTGCCAAATACCAGCAACGTCGCCAGTCCCGGCAAACAAAATATTGTTCAATAATATTTTGGTGAGTTTATTTTTATAGAGCGTTAAAAATAATTTAAAACGCACTAAAACGGGATTAAAACGCTAGATAAAATATCCGGTATCCAGTAAAATACCAGTTTTTGATCTGTATACATATATTATATATATAAGAGTGTATGTATGCGTGTATTGTGTTTGTGTAGAGAAAGGTGGCAATCATTTAATACACTCTCTCTCTTCTCTCATATTATTATTGGTTATGTTAGGAGGTGGATGATGATGATGCACCTTAAAGCTTTCAAAATCTTGTAAAATCCAAGATTTATGTCACAAACCTCACCAACTCTCACTCTCCAAATAATTCAGCCGAAAATCCTCCTTCACACCTCCATATTTTCAAAATTTTGATGATTCTTGCAAGAACATCATTAAATCTAAGGTGTTTCCAAGCTATTTTGATGATCCAAAGGTGCTTTCTTGGTGAAATAAGCTTTCAAACATCAAAAATCATGTCAAAACCCACTTGAATCTTGAAGGTATAAAAACTAATCTTTCAAAAATATTCTTGATTATTTTTATGGAGAAGAAGATAGAAAAAGTTTATCTTGTTCTTGAGTTTACTCACAAACTTGAAAATAAAAGCAAATGGGTTTTTGAATGAAATAAAAATAAGTGTGTATGAGTGTATGTATATGGCCGAAAGTTTTGAGTGTGTATGTGTTTAGTTGTGTTTTGATTAAATGATCTTTGATTGATTTGAGTTGAATCTTGAAAGATGGATACATGCATGTGTTAGAAAGATATCATAAAAGAAGGTTTTAAAAGAAGTCATGCAATTGATGATGAATATGATGAAAAGTGAACTATAGGAAGTTCACATATGTGTATATGTTTGCCGTGTGTATATGTCTATATGTATGCATGCATGTAAGTTTTGTCACATGTACTTAAATGAAGGAATGTTTGCATGAAAATGATTTGGTGATAGTGAAATGGATATGTTTGATTCATATGAACATGACATAAGTATGGTCTTTTGATGCATATTAAGATCATGTTAGATGATAATATTATGATATGAACATATTAGATGCATATACTTAGACATGCATGAAGATATATGATCTTAAAAAGGGTGATTTGAGTATGATTGAGTAAAAATCAGTTATGAGCAGATTATAAACATTAAAATAAAGTTATTTTAAAGTGTTTAGTGACTTATAACTTTTTCATAATGTTTTCTAGCTTTGCATGTTGTACTTGGTGCATTAAAGGTTATAAAATACGTGAAATCGCATGATTTATGTGACTTAAACAAAAACTGCACAAATCTGATTATAACCATTATTTTAATCAGTAAATAACATGTATTGTGTTAAAATATCAAGTCGTTTCAAGTTGGGATGGTTATAGTAACGTTTAACGCAAAACTATGCGTTAAAATGGTCAAAAATCGGCTTTTCAAGTGATTTTCATAAAACTGATTTAGATCAGTAAGTAAACTGATATTTTTAGTTTAAAAATAAGTATTTTAACTAATTTTAACTTTACTTGGTGTTTGTTTGGTCATACGTGACTTCCGACGCCCGAAAACGTTACCGAATCTCTAAAATACGCATTTTTCAATGTACACTAGTATAGGTAAAATTTTGGGTGAACCTTATGTGTTAAAATGTGTTATGTGATTTAAACATGAGAATGTGAAAATATTTTAAGTTTTTAACATGATATTAGAGTGTTAAAAATAATTTAAAACGCACTAAAACGCACTAAAACGCACCAAATACCAGCAACGTCGCCAGTCCCGACAAACAAAATATTGTTCAATAATATTTTGGTGAGGTTATTTTTATAGAGTGTTAAAAATAATTTAAAACGCACTAAAACGGGATTAAAACGCTAGATAAAATATCCGGTATCCAGTAAAATACCAGTTTTTGATCTATATACATATATTATATATATAAGAGTGTATGTATGCGTGTATTGTGGGTGTGTGTAGAGAAAGGTGGCAATCATTTAATACACTCTCTCTCCTCTCTGATATTATTATTGGTTATGTTGGGAGGTGGATGATGATGATGCACCTTAAAGCTTTCAAAATCTTGTAAAATCCAAGATTTAGGCTACACGGTATGGGGGTCGTCCCCCGTCCCCCTACTGTCCTGGTCCGTCGCCGGTTTGAACACCGTGCCGCCCCCCCCCCCCCACGTCCCGTCGTCTCCGTCGATAAAAGGACGTTGGCGACGCTCATGTGAAGACAAAAAAAGTGGGCCCCAATTTAAATATGACCGTTTAAAAAAATCAAATTCATAATTATTAATTATAAATAACGGCTATATTTTAAATATTCACCCAATTCACTTCCATTTTTATAAATACTCACCTCTTTTACACATTTTTTCACAACTTTTCATCCACTACAATCTCACATCTCTCTCACATTTTATAACCCCTCTTCCCTTTTTATAAAAACTCATCTATTTTTATACCATTTTTTTCCCGCTAGCACCCCATCTCTCTATAAAAAATTATCATGTCTTCACCTTCTCCCATTTCTTCAATTTCTTCTATGTCTTCATCGTCTTCGTCTACGTGGTATTCATCATCTTCGGAAGAGGATGGTATTATGCACAAGATGATTATGAACGCGGCTCAGGTCTTCATGGCGGGTGATGAAGCGTCGTCCCAACGGCTAACTAGACGAGCAAAATATAACCGAGACCAAGAAGGTATTTTACTTTTTTTTCCTTTTGTTTTATATAGATTTGAAAATGTATTTTATAATTAATTTCATTTATGTTCCGTTTTAAATTTATAGACGGCCACGTTAAACTAGTAGCCGATTATTTTTCCGACGAACCCGTGTACCCAGCCGAGATTTTTCAACGTCGTTCCGCATGAGTCGTCCACTGTTTTTACGTATTGCAGGCGACATGGCCCAGTCTGATCCGTTTTTTACATTGCGCAACGACGCTAGGGGGCAAAGGGGTTTCAGTAATTTACAAAAATGTACGTCGGCCATTCGCCAACGTGCGTACGGTTACGCACCCGATGCATTAGACGAGTATATTAGGATGTCTGAAAGAACCACACGTCGATGTTTGCACAAGTTTTGCGAATGGGTTGTCAAATTGTATTGCAAGCGATACCTGCGGAAACCGAACGCAAACGACGTTCAAAAATTATATCAAGCACACGAACAGAGACATGGTTTCCCAGGAATGCTCGGGAGCATTGATTGCATGAACTGGCCGTGGCAGAATTGCCCAGTTGCCTGGAAAGGTCAGTATACTAGGGGAGATCATGGACATCCGACTATTATTCTAGAGGTTGTTGCGTCACAGGATCTCTGGATATGGCATGCTTTTTTTGGTCTACCTGGTTCGCTTAATGACCTTAACATCATATACCAGTCACAGATATTTGAGGATGTAGTGGCGGGTACAGGTCCAGACACAAGCTTTACGGTTTCGGGGGTGGAATACAGGCGAGGTTACTACCTAGCCAATGGGATATACCCAACGTACTCGACAATCGTTAAAACTATTCCGCACCCGACAGACGACAAAAGAAAAAAGTTTGCGAAGTATCATGAGGGTGCGAGAAAAGATATTGAACGGGCTTTTGGTGTTCTGCAAAAAAAATGGCACATCATTGAACATCCGGCACGTTCGCAAACACCAAAGAGGTTACGACACATTATGTACGCTTGTATCATCCTTCATAACATGGTCATTGAAGACGAAGGTAGAGCGATATGTGAGTACGACGAAAACGCGTCTACTGGAAATTCTATTCCAGTTAGTGGGGAACAACAAGATTTGAACATGTTCGCTCTACGTAACGAGTACACACATCATAACTACAAGCGGACTTGGTGGAGTACATTTGGAACAACGCTCAAAACGAACCCGGCCACGACATGGAAGACGAATACTAGTAGCTTATTTTAATATATTAGGATATTTTTAAGTTTATTTTTTTTTAAGTTTATGTTTTTTTTAAATTTATTTTTTTTAAGTTTAATTTTTTTTAAGTTTATGTAATGTTTTTTAATATTAATGAAAATATTTTGTTACTTTATTTGTTAAATGTTAAAAAAAATTGAAGATTAAAAAAAATAAAAAAAAAACATAAAAGTGGTGGAGGACTATGACTAGGACCATCCTCCCATGCCCTCTAGTTTTGGAGGATGGACCATCCTTGGGAGGACTATGACGTGGCGCCTACGTGGCGGATCATCCTCCAAGGATGGTCCATCACCATACCCACTAGCCTTATGTCACAAACCTCACCAACTCTCTCTCTCTCTCCAAATAATTCAGCCGAAAATCCTCCTTCACACCTCCATATTTTCAAAATTTTGATGATTCTTGCAAGAACATCATTAAATCTAAGGTGTTTCCAATCTATTTTGATGATCCAAAGGTGCTTTCTTGGTGAAATAAGCTTTCAAACATCAAAAATCATGTCAAAACCCACTTGAATCTTGAAGGTATAAAAACTAATCTTTCAAAAATATTCTTGATTATTTTTATGGAGAAGAAGATAGAAAAAGTTTCTCTTGTTCTTGAGTTTACGCACAAACTTGAAAATAAAAGCAAATGGGTTTTTGAATGAAATAAAAATAAGTGTGTATGAGTGTATGTATATGGCCGAAAGTTTTGAGTGTGTATGTGTTTAGTTGTGTTTTGATTAAATGATCTTTGATTGATTTGAGTTGAATCTTGAAAGATGGATACATGCATGTGTTAGAAAGATATCATAAAAGAAGGTTTTAAAAGAAGTCATGCAATTGATGATGAATATGATGAAAAGTGAACTATAGGAAGTTCACATATGTGTATATGTTTGCCGTGTGTATATGTCTATATGTATGCATGCATGTAAGTTTTGTCACATGTACTTAAATGAAGGAATGTTTGCATGAAAATGATTTGGTGATAGTGAAATGGATATGTTTGATTCATATGAACATGACATAAGTATGGTCTTTTGATGCATATTAAGATCATGTTAGATGATAATATTATGATATGAACATATTAGATGCATATACTTAGACATGCATGAAGATATATGATCTTAAAAAGGGTGATTTGAGTATGATTGAGTAAAAATCAGTTATAAGCAGATTATAAACATTAAAATAAAGTTATTTTAAAGTGTTTAGTGCCTTATAACTTTGTCATAATGTTTGCTAGCTTGGCATGTTGTATTTGGTGCATTAAAGGTTGTAAAATACGTGAAATCGCATGATTTATGTGACTTAAACAAAAACTGGACTAATCTGATTATAACCACTATTTTAATCGGTAAATAGCATATATTGTGTTAAAATATCAAGTCGTTTCAAGTTGGGATGGTTATAGTAACGTTTAACGCAAAACTATGCGTTAAAACGGTCAAAAATCGGCTTTTCAAGTGATTTTCATAAAACTGATTTAGATCAGTAAGTAAACTGATATTCTTAGTTTAAAAATAAGTATTTTAACTAATTTTAAGTTTACTTGGTGTTTGGTTGGTCATACGTGACTTCCGACCCCCGAAAACGTTACCGAATCGCTAAAATACGCATTTTTCAATGTACACTAGTATAGGTAAAATTTTGGGTGAACCTTATGTGTTAAAACGTGTTATGTGATTTAAACATGAGAATGTGAAAATATGTTAAGTTTTTAACATGATATTAGAAATCTAGCTTACGCATGTATGCTTGCACGTTTTGTGCGGAAGAAAAGGTAAAAATTGCGTGAAACTTATTTGTCGAGCATGAAATTTGATACATATAAGATATTTTATGTATATTTGCTTTAAAAATGATAAAATAGATAAGTTAACAAGATTTCGCGTGTTTCGGTGTTAAATTATGTGAACGTTTATATACATATATTACGACGCGCAAATCGTAGATATATTGCGGATAAACGGGAGAGAGTTAACGGATTTACACAATAATAGTCACCAATAAAATCATTCAAGTCGCAAAATCATAAATATATATATAAATGGACTCGTATATAACTTTAAGTGTTTGTATAAAGTGATTCTGATTAACGTGCCAACATAATAAAAAATGACAACTTTTCGAGAAAATCTCAAAGTTATGTCATAATTCTAAGAAACGGAGAAACTTAGGATTTTTGTGATGTTTATACTGATTTAAAATCATTCCTATATATATATAATAGGACGTGTAGAAATCAAACTGTGGGATTACGCTATTTAAAAATAGGCACCCAAAGGTGAGTGTCACTAAACCACTTTTTTTACTGCTTTGTACATATTTTGGGGGTAAAACACGTCGTTAAAAGGGTTTAATAATGTTTTTGAAATAAAACATACCTTTTAATATAAAATATATATTTTCACTGAAAATATATGAGGTTTGATAAGTTACACGTTTCGAAGTAAAACGTTTTTGATGAATAAATGTTGGACATTGGGATGGTACGGTGTTTCCGAGGCGAAACAGACCGTAAGTTGGGATGGATGTCGGCCTGAGTCTCGAGTGATGGAGATTCATGGGATTCGTGCAACTACGTGTATTAAATTGTCATATTAGTAGGATATATATATTGTACGTGACGCAGACATCATATTGTTCTTCGTGAAAGAACCCTGCGCCCATGATGTCGTTTAATCAGTTAAGTATTGCACGCGATGAATTGTTGGTAGATCTATTGGGTTGACAACCCCGTCGTGACCGGTCGCCCCGTGTCAATGTCAAACGACGAATTAATATTTTGTTTATTGTCTAGCTTTGATTATCCCTGCATGGTTAATATATAGTTCGTATCGTCTAGCTAACATACGAGTCTGAAAATTGACGCAATAATTTAATATACAAAACCTGGGCAATATATTACAGTTGTCGGATCGATGAACCGGCGGAAGGCCCATGGATTTTTAGTAAGGAAGTAAAATGGACTTTCTAAAATTTATATGGATGTTTTCAAATAAACACATAATCAGAAAGTTTTCCTTGAAATAAAATGTGTAGTAAGTGAATACGTGAACTCACATTCCTTTGTGTTGACACTTGATTTTTAACGTGTTCTACAGGTACTTGAGTTCGGCTTCGGGAATTATGGCGTATCTTGTGGATGTTGATGCATGTTTGGTTTGATAATGTTTTGGACAAACTTTAAAAAAAACTATTTGGGACCAATGTAATAAGATCCATAAGGATCAAAACAATTTAGCAACGGTGTTATTGTCACGGACTTTAGGATTATGTGTTTTAAAATCTATGTTTAAATTAAGTTAAAATGTCCAACATTACGATGCGTCGTTCTGCAAGATACAAATGGGCACCAGCTTCCGTCACCACTACGTTTTATATTCCGCTGCGACGTTTTTGGGGTGTGACATGAGAGGTTTCAACCAGGAAACAAGAAATTTAAGTAAAGAAAAACAGAGAAGAGAAAGAGAAAGGAACACTTGAAAAGTTGCTTGAGGCGAAATAATCATAATGAAGAATACTTCGGCTAAATATAGGCTGGATAGAGGGGGTATGGAGTAAATATCGCATGGGAAGTTGTAGTGTGTCACATCAATCGTCTCTTCAACTTAATAACCTCGATTTAAATGATAAGTTTTAAAATATATCCGTTGGAATTGGTATACCAACAGATATATTTTGGGGACAATTGTTAGGGGTGGTTTTCTGCTCATATATCCTGACTAATATTCTGACTATGTTTCTTTTGTTGTGACCAGGATACCGGATCAGGATATTGGTAACATCCTGATACGATATCCTGGGGGTAACTAATTAACTCACGTGCAGATTATTGGAACAAGTCTATAACATTCAAGTGGACTTCTTCTCCTTGAGACTCGGACAAATCTGTTGAATTATAGACGTTGAAGCCGGAAGACGTGGACTACAACGTTCACATGGGGAATATTCGATATATCCCGGATTTATATGCTAGTTAGTTAGTTTTATTTTACTATAAATAGGAGTGATCGGATCAGATAAGAACACACACAATCTCACGAGCTCTCTCTCTCTCTAGCTACAAACACTCATAACACACTCACACTTGTACCGAAATCGCATTGTAACACTTAGTTGATCCGCATCATATCCTGCACTGTATCCTGACATTTGAAGTAATAAGAAGAACAAGGCAACTGCGATTGTCCACTCCCGAGGTTTTGTGCCGGCGATCTAGATTGATCAAGGGCTTTCCTCGTACATCTCGTGTCACCCTTTACATTTTTGCTCATTGTTTGATTGTAGATACAACTCGATATCCTGAGCCGTATCCTCATAACTCTTTTTGCAAACAACTAAACTAGCATATTTTCGATACACTTTCTTAGCACACTACCTCACTTAACTAATTTGATCACTTAATTGCTTCGGTAATTTTTGACCAAAACACTAACAGACTATAAAACACTGATGTGAAAAACATTGTTAACTATAAACACTGTTAACATAAACAAAGGTAGAATAACTAATTTTGATGTTGAACCACTGTTGTTGTTGGACAGTGGTTCACCTTTGGTTGATCAGGCCTTTCGTTCATCAGTGCTTGTCTTCAACAGGACTTTGGTCTTCATCAGTGGTTTGGTCTTCAACAAAGTAAAACTGATTGTAAGATTAAAACATTCAATGACTTACAGTACATGGGTCCAAATGATCTCAATAATGCACTAAAATTCATATACTCATCTGAGATTGGCTTCCGCTCCACCATCTTAATTCGTCTATCCACAACTTCAATTGTAAAGAAAAGGGCAAAAATCAAATACATGACTAACACAACCTCATTGAAAGTGGGACTGTAAATGAGTACCATACCGAATAACAAAAAGGGATGAAGCCTAAACTTTTGGGCTGGTATCACCTATCAACAGACTTGAAAACAAAATCGGTTTCTAAACAATGACTTCATGAAACTGAAAATCATTAAAGCAAACACAAATTAAGTAACAACCAACCTTAATTCAAAAGCCTGCAAATATAAAATTGCCACATGAACAAAAGAAGTACAACTTGCTGCAAAAATAATAAAGTGTAAAAACAATCTCAAAAACTTCTCTGTAATTAAAGAGTTAAGCTACTCAATTTAGTTAACTACATAAACAATCCAACAATGAATTTATTGTCCTTCTCCTTCTCTTTCACATTTCAATCTCGTCAACAACCGTCCGGCAGAGGTTGCTTCTAATCAACAAACTCTATAAAATAATAATAATAAAAAATAAGCATAAAATCTATATATTCTGCTTGGATTGCTAGAATAATAGTATGAAAGTTGAAATAAAAACAGAGGATCAAGAAACATAGGAGCATCAAAAATTACTAACATGGGGGAATAAATCAACAAAACAGCTTGTGAAAGACATAAACTACAAACATATCAAAATCAGTCTACTCGTAATCACATGATACAACAAAGCAAGCATCTGAATAAACAATAACAAAGGAAAGACAAAATCAAAAGCTACAAACAGATTTATTCATATATTTCATATATATACAATAATAAAAACATTATTACAACATACCAGTGTCACCGATTAACAGGAGCTTGTACAAAACGGTTCATCGAGTACGATAAGAAGCCCTAGGAGATCTGCTTCTTCTTCTGAGGGTACAAAAGTGTTCATCGTGTTCAGTATGAGAAAATAGAAAAACGAAATAAAATTTCTGAATGAAAAAATAGATCTTACATGAATATTCTATTCTTCAACTACTCGACGGTACATGATTTAGGGGTTCAAACGCAGATGTATCCAATAGAAGTAACCTTTACAGGACGTTGTTGAAGAGATGGAAATGTGAAGAATGAGAAGGATGAACATCAGAGAGAAAGGGGATCTTGTATGGAAAGGTGAAGGAGAAGAATGAAATAGGGTTTGTGAAAATGTGAGAATAAAGGGCAGTGGTTACTGTTGGGCGGGAAAAGGGGAAAAACGATGCCCTAATTAAGTGACATGTGGCCCAAATCACTTTCATTTATTATATATAATAGATTGGCTAACTCGTTGTCCAATAGTAAAGAAATTACTTTTAATAGTATTTGTCACTTGCCCATTTCGGTGGCAAGTGGTCATATCACTATTAGGCTAACTCGTTGTCCAATAGTGACACATAACAAGTAATGTATACAAAACCTCCACATACTGGCAGTAATTCAAGAATACAAAGACTTAACCACTATAAGTACAACTTGGAAAACATTTAGGGTTTTGAAAACACTTGATAAAAGATAATGATTCACATTGTAGATTTAGGGTTTTTAGTAAATGCCTCCTAGTCTAAGTCCTGGGTCCCTAATTAAACACACAATGCAACACGTATTAGTGTATTAACCCAATTTAAACTTTAATGATAATCACTAGATCAAAACCTCAATGTAGATGACAAAGTATAGCCTTATTCAGGAAGCACTTTAACTTAGATCAATCGGAAAGGGTATCGTACTAGTGATTAGGGTTAGCACGCAGATTACGGAGCAGGGTTTTGGGGTTTGGTTATTCAGGCAGCAGTACGAGAGAGAACGAGTGTCGATATATAAACCAAACAGGTGCACTAAGACTTCTCCCACGCCTTCCTTTATATAGCCCATCTGGGTTTCCCCCGCGCGTCGCGGGAGGATTAGGGGACTCCCCCGCGTGGCGCGACAGCTATCTATTAGGGCTAGGTCAGCCTCGTCAACTACATTGCCTTGCCACTTATCGCAAAATGGTGCCACGTGGTCTGGTACTCCCCCGCCCCCCCCCCCCCCCCCCCGCCCCCCCCCCCCCCCTCATCGTGGGAGATGTAGGGGTATCCCTCGCGTGGCGCCTGGGATGCCAGGTTTCAGATTCTTTGTTTTTCGCGCAGGGTTTCGTCGTGCATGTTTGGGGTTTCAATTATGGTTCTTTCTAGGGTCTTTTGTGAGTTGTTACAGAAACGAAGGTGTGTGAGTTGCGGTTTTTGTTAACGGATTAGATTCGGAATTTAATGCATTATTTATATATATATAAATTATGGATGAATTTAAAGTAAGGAACCATGAAAATGATCATGCAAAGAGGTAGGATGATGAACATCCATTAAACCTCATTATATGATTCACCAAAGCACAAAGTCATCAACGTAGTTGATGACTCGGTTGGTCATGAATAAAGTAAGAAAGATACAACTAACTAAATTGCTAAGTATCCAAGTAAGAACAGCCCAGGCGTGTCATACCCAACATGGCAAATGTTGTAGGCGAGATGGGGTTATCTTACTTTGATTCTTGGAAGCTACTTAGGTAATCTTGCCACTAAAACAAGTGAGGTGGGTGGAATCATGGTTGGAAAGCCAAAGCTTCCATTTTTCACACCTTCACCAAAACACAAGTCTCTAATCTTCTTAAGGTTAAAAGCTTGGATAGTTTCAACACTTTGTAGGTTGTTTGGAAACCTTTAGGGCAGTAGGTTCTTAAGGTTTTTGAGCCTCTAATCTTCTGGAAATCAACCATACACAAGCCCCACAACCATGAGTTTTATTGAGGACAAGGTTGGTACAAGATTCCATATGAACAATGAAATGAGACAAGTTTGTAAAAGTTTTAATAAATCAGAATTCAAATATGATTTTGGAGCCTTATGCAAGTGATCTACCACCTTGTTACACCTTGGTGAACCTTGGGTAACATCCTTGAAGGTCATCTAAGTATATTGATGCAAGAAAATAAGAAGAAAAAGTAGAAAAGGTGAGTTAGAACTCACTGAACACAAGATAGTATTCTGCCTAAAACCATTTTTTCTTGCACTTTGAGAGAGTCTTGAGAGAGTTTAGAGAGTTTGTAAAGTGTAGAGGAGTTGTGGAAGTGATGTATATATAGTTGGGGATTAGGGTTCGGGTTAAAAGAAGGTTGGAAGGTGATTGGAGGAGAAGAGAGGTGGAAAAGAGGTGAAATTCGTGCTTTTTTTTACAATTTGTCCGCCCAGTACCGTAGGCTACGGCTGGCAGGCCGTAGGCTATGGTTCAGGTTTTTTTGGCACCTTAAAGGATATATAAGTGTGAATATCAAGAATGTATATGAGTATAATTCCGAATAAAATTAAACAACAAGTATAACTCGGTTTCGTATAAAAAGCATGTATTCGATATTGATTAAGTATCATGTATTTATGCATAAATAAGCGTGAATAAAAATGTTTTTCCATTATGATCGAAGTCTCGAGACTACGTAGATTGGAAATTGATGTGTGCAAAATGCAACATATAAATTACATCAAATGAGGCATAAAACTAACCCTTTTTAGTACTAAAGTTGGAAAAAGCGTGTTTCTTTCTTCCTTTTGAATTTACAGGACCAAGCGAGCTTAAAAGAACAAAAGGAGCAAATAAGCAGCCAAAACCAACATAAATACAAAAAGAAGAAATAAGCGTGACATGCCCGACCCCTCGGCAGCATCTCCCAAAGATAAAACAAGGAAACAGAGCCTGACCATGTGGCCATGCCCAGCTGGGCATGGGGCGTGGTCAGGAGCCTACACAACAAGACAAACCTACAGAAGCTTTTACGCCCACCACGGGGGCGTGCCCAGCTCAACACGGGGAGTGGTCAACTCTAAGATACTCAGAATCTTGATAGTATAGCAAAGAGTTGACCACGGGGTCGTGCCCAGGAGACACGGAGTCATATGGGGCCCTCTGCTGACAATTGCAATTAATGAAGGAAGAGAAGATGCTGGCCACAGGCCGTGTTGGCTGGACACGGGGCCGTGGCCATGGTTCTGTTCTGGCTATAAAAGGGGGTGTTTGGCTCACTTAAAAGGCATCCCTTGGCAAACCACTCTTCTCCCACTTTGCCACCACTACAACACCAACACCCACCACCATCCATCTTTAGAGTGTGTAGTAGTCTAGGGATCCAAGATTGATTGTAAGAGTTCTTGCCAATCAAAGGCCATGTTTGGCTAAGCCTCTTACATCACTTGGTGAAGACAAGTCTTTTATGTATTACTTTTGATTTTTAATCTTTCGGCACTTTTTATTTGGGTTTGTATTAATGACTTTAATAACTAGTTTCTTATGTTAAAGGTGAATTTTCTTTATCATTTCTTCATGGTGTCTTGAGGTTACTTTACTGTCTATATAAAGTATAAATGATGTCATCATTCGTGTCTTTACGGTCTATATAAAGAGCGTTAACTACCTGGAAGGGGGTTAGGGGGATGGTTGGTAAAGTTCTTGTCTCGTTCAATGTATAGATCATGCGAGGACCTGGTTCAAGCTTACTAGGACCTCCTTCAATACCCAATGGTATTAGATGGCGGGGGTGCGAATAGCTTGAACCCCTCATATGTAAACTACTATTAATACTTTAAACCGGCTTCTTGGGAGTGTATCCTTGCTGACACAAACCACTTAGCCAAGGGTAACGTCACCTTCAAAAGAGGGGCCTACCACTTTTCGCATTAATAACTAACTTAATTGTCTTTCAGTATTTGGACCCTTTAGGATTGTATCCCTGCTGACTCAAACCACTGGGTTGAGAGTAACGTCACCTTCAAAAGAGGGGCATACTACTATAACTAAGACAATCTCTTAAAAAGTCCGAAAGTGCGAAAATCATCAAAGGATACATTAAAGATAAGTTGGATCCAAGTGATTCTATCTTGTCTGTTTGTTTTATTTTTATTTATCTTTTCATTTTTAGTTTTATTTTCATGTTTCAAAACTTTTCTCAAAAATTTGAATTGATTAGACGTTGAGAATAAACCGGTATTAAAAGATCTTGTGTCCTTGGACGCCCTCGGTATCTTACCAACACTATACTACACTTGCGATGGGTGCACTTGCCCAAGTGTGTGTTTAGTGTTAGTACAATATCGTGTTTTATAAATTTAAAACTTGACTAACGCGTAAAATAGGCTCAAAATATTAATAAAATCATATCAAACTATATGCACACCAGAAATGAAATACGAATACAACTTTTTTAAATATGGAAAGTACAGAAATGCGAAGCGTTACACCAATAACTGGCAAAACTATTATAAGTATGGGGGCGTTCAGTTTGAGCACTTGAGCTGTAAATTTTGGTTTCGGTACTTGAGTTGGAAAATGTGGATGAGAAAGAGTAAGAATGGATAGGGATAAAGATTATAACTGTGGCTTAACTTAAACGATCCATACGAGTCCGAGCCAAGCTCAGCTTGAACTTCTTTTATTTACAAACCGAGCCGAGCCAAGCTAGATATGAGCAAATGGTATCGGGTACCCATTCGGAACTGGTATCGAATTTCCCGAACTAGTTCATTTTCGGTACCAATTTGGTACTGACATTTGTGTTTTCGGTACTGGTTCCGTACCAAAATTTTGTGTTTTTTTGGTATTGGTTCGGTACTAGTATTTACCGGTTTTTTCCTTCAAATACAGGTCCATACCTGTTCCGTATCGTACCGAGTATTTTCGGTACCGGTACCTGTTTTTTGGGATTTTTGATACCAATACCTGTTGGTACCGAGCTCATCCTAAGCCAAGCCAACTCAAACAAGTTATGCTTTTTTGAGTGAGCTTCGAGCTATCTTTACCAAATAGTTGGGACTTGAGAATTGAGATTAGGTCTACTTTCTGCTCCGACCCACCCAGTGCCACACATTTATATAAGCCCAAAACCTTCCTGGAATTAATAATAATAATAATAATAATAATAATAATAATAACAATAATAATAGAGTTAATTTGTTTTGTCACACCCCAACCGATGGCGGAATCATCGGGGCGCGGCACTAGGTGAATCAGATTGCTCAAGAGAATCCATCATAACTATTTAGTGACAATATTTAAAAGGTTCATTATAACATACTAATAAACAAATATTTCAACAAACAGTCATAACGGAGTTCACATCTCTCAAACAAAATCCAATCTGACAACCTAGATTTTTATGGTTGGTTTCTAGACCTCCTATCCATTTGCAGCAATCAAACCATCAATCTGTCACATACGTTAAAATAAAGTCAATACAATAATGTAAAGGTGAGTACACAAGTTTAGCATAAGTATAGTAATAAAGCGTTTACGCATAACCAACATGTAACACGTAACGGGCGAATCAAGTAAACTACCAACAATGATACAACCTAACCACGTGACTACGAGTAGAGTATGCGCGACACATGTTCACCGAAGCGAACACGTGAAGTAAAGTATGTGATCCTTAGCAACCCTAAAACAAACAGGTGCTGAGTCCAAACTATAGTAATATCGATGCTATAGGGGGTCGGGCAAGTAATCACTGTGTAAGCATAGCAACAAGCATTCAACTAATCACGTATTGCATGCGGGAACGGTTAGCGTTTATAAAAGTGTTTAGCATTGTGTGTTGTGTTTTTTATAGAGAATGTATGTAACACCCAAAAGTGCGTTAAGCGAAAAAGGGTTCGAGTATACTCATAGTGAGTGCTTAGCAAGTAAAGACGGTCTGGAATGGAGTGGAGAGAGTGCCGGATCAGCCTGGGTGCGAAAAAAGAAGTGCATAAGTCCTCCAAAGTGCTGAAACGGTCGAATCGGAGTGTCGAGTGGTGAACAGGATCTTGGTTCGAAGCTGGTGCCTTCGTATGAAGGTGGTGGCTTCGCACAGTTGGCTTGTTCCGTGTTCAAAATCGAGTGTTCTTCGCGTCGTGCTTCGAGAAAATCGAGTGTTCAACCCTTCAGCCTTAAGCTACTGATTAAACTTAGAGCCGGAGAGTCCTTTGTTCAAGTCACAGGTGAGAACTTGGGCTGGGTTGTGTGAAACCAATGCCCTCGTACGAAGGTGTGCCTTCGTACGAAGCCTGGGCTTCGCACAGAACAGTCCAGTTTTCACAAGTGGCTGTTTCTTGCGTTCGAAGCTGTGTTTCGTCTGAATCAGATGTGTTTTCGAGTCCTATTCGAGACGGTTTCGACACTACTTCGCACCATTATCCAGTGAGCAAAATATGTGTTGATTTGGGTCTATTTTTGTGTAAAAATCAGGTTTAAAAGTGGTTTAAAAAGGGTTTTTACTTAGATCTAACACTTGGTGAGTGTCAAATCTTTAGATTTCTAACTTGGGAAGCCGAAGCTAGGCCCAATACACTCCGTTAAGTGTAGATCCATGACCGAATAAGAAGATTTGATGAAAAAGATGAAGAGTTTTAGGAAAAAGAAGTTTAGTTGAAAAACAAGAAGTTTGGATGAAAAATGGAAGAGTTTTGATCAAATTGAAGTGAATCTTGTGGAAAATCGAAGTGGAAAACATTGTGTAATCACGTAAAATGATAAATGTTACTTGAAAACAATCGGGCAGTATTTAGGCAGAGTTTCGGATGAGAGGGTAGCAATGAATGAAATGGAGAAGTGAAGGAGTATTTATAGAGTGAGTTGGTAACCTTGTGCGAAGGCCCTGCCTTCGTACGAAGCCACTAGCTTCGTACGAAGCTGGGTGTCATTGTACGAGGGGACCAATTTGATGTCAAACTTTTCAGTTTCTCATGCCGTATGTTCGTTAGGCGCGTTCTGTTGCATTAATTAGGTTAGGTACTTTAAGTATTTTAGCAAGGAATTAAGTATCGCGTTACATTACGTTTCAGTGCGATAAATCGAGTTGCGCGTGCGAGCGTTTGCGCGTTTAAGCAAGTTTTGATACATAGATATTACTATTATATATATATATCAGTAACCGCGTTTTGAGTTTGCATTGCGATGGTGCGAGAGCGAGCAAGCGAGTATTTTAGATACTCACGTAAGGTAGTAGTGTAAGCGTTATAAGCGTTTTAGATACTGAAATAGTGATTTTTGACAAACCACAGGGACGAAAACAGTAATTAACTCTTTATTTTTACAAAAAAATTTGAAGGAATAACTAAAAACTCAATTTAGCTAATATACATAAAACACTTTATCTGAATTTTAAGTAGTTCTATGGCCGGAGGGTGTGGAGGCGCCACCCATGCCACCTCAACATCAATGGCGCCTGAGGGGCGCTGCCACCCCACACCATCGAAATTAAAATGGGGAGCTATAGGGGACTCGCCTGCATGGTAACGAATTGAATTTGGGACGATCGAGGTAAGTTGGTTAATATAGCCGTTGGCCAACATTCACATTTAAAAAAAAGTATTTTTTTTTATTCAAATATAAATACAAACCTATCCCAAACTAAAACACACACCAATCACAACTAAAACACACACCAATCACAACTAAAAATTGTCATTTGATTCTTCGAGCTCTTCATCCGACGGTGTTCTTGACGATATGACTATCGCAATTACGTTGGAGACGATTAACTATTTGCGAGAAGAAGCCCAATCCTCTACATCGCGTACCAGACAACCGGCTCTTGAATGAGATCAGTTAGGTGCTCATGGATGTCTAATGGAAGATTATTTTTGTGAAAATCCGTTGTACGATGATGTTCAGTTTAAGCGTAGGTTTCGTATAAGTCGTCGTCTTTTCATTAAAATTTCTAATGATCTTGCGGGAGAATTCCGTTTTTTCACGCAAAGAGAAAGTGCTACTCACAAAGTTGGTTTCTCTGGAATACAAAAATGTGCAACTGCAATTAGGCAACTAGCGTACGACACAGCGAGTGATGCGTGGGATGAATATTTAAGGATGTCGTCAAGAATGTGTCATGATTCTCTTGAAAATTTCTGTGAAGGTAATTTTTATTCTTATTGTTATTATTTTTTAAATTTAAGTTTTTATTATTTTTAATATACATTGTTATTATTTTTAATTTACATTGTTATTATTTTTAATTTACATTGTTATTATTTTTTATTAACACTATTTTATTAGGTGTTATCTTTCTGTACGGGAGACGATATTTGAGGATGCCAACCGCTGTCGACGTTCCATTTTTATACGAAGCCCATCAGCGCATACACGGGTTTCCTGGGATGTTCGGTAGTCCTGATTGCACGCACTGGGATTGGGTGGCATGTCCAACCGCTTGGAAAGGGCAACACCATCGTGGTGACCACGATGGTCCTACCCTAATATTACAAGCGGTCGCTTCTCAAGATTTATGGATTTGGCATGCGTACTTTGGCATGGCCGGTGCGAACAATGACATCGCAATTTTAATGTCCTCGAATCTTTTCGGCGATGTTATAGATGGTGTTGCACCAGATACTTCATTCTATGCAAACGACGTGGAGTATAAGTATAGGTACTATCTCACAGACGGTATTTATCCCGAGTGGACGACGTTGGTAAAACTTTTCTGTCCAGATGACGAAAAAAGATTGTATTTCAAGAAAAAACAAGAGTAAGTAAGAAAAGATATCGAGTGGGCTTTCGGTGTGTTAAAAAAGAGATGGTCTATCATCGCCCAACCGTTGAGGATACTTGAAAAAGTAAAATGAGAAACATCATGTATACGTGCATCATTTTGCATAACATGATATTGGAGGACTTGGGTAGAGCGTTTTGTGGAGAAAGTTATGATGAAAGTAACCAACCGACGAACCCACTACTAACATACGCTAAAAAAGAAGTTATCCGATCGAAGATACGTGACAGGAATACACACCATAACCTTCGAGCTGATCTGACCGAGAAGCTATGGTTTTATCGTGAACAAGGAGGAGACGACGAAAACGACGAGTGACTTTGTATTTTTTTTTTTGAGTAAATTGCCATTTTAGTCCCTGAGTTTTGTCCAAATTTGCTATTTTAGTCCAAATAGTTTTTTTTTTCACCACCGGGTCCCTGACTTTTCCATTTTGTTGCCATTTTGATCATTTTGTCTAACTCCATCCAAAAACCCAATTTTTAAATAGGGGTATTTTTGGGATGTACTTTAAAAATGTTTTTACTTACATTTTTGATCCATTCTTTTTATCTAATATATAAAGACATTTCACCCCCATTTAAAACCCTAATTCACTCTAACTTTCATCTTCTTCTTCCTCACGATTCATCAAACCATAATCAAAACCCCTATTCAAATCAGAACCCTAATTTTAGAGGGTTGCTCAACAATTCATCATGGTATACTTCATTTGTGGGGTTGAAACCAAGATCCGTACCTCGAGGACCTCTCAAAATCCAGGTTGTCGTTTTCATTGTTGCAATCAGCCAAGAAAAAGTTGTGGGTTCGTCTGTTGGGCTGAGCCCCCTTTGTACGTGCCAGCACAAACCATAAAGTCTGAAAATCAAGGTGATTTGGCTGCTGAAGTCAAGAAATTGCAAGAAGTTGCTGAACAATACAAATCAGAAAACACAAGTTTGAAGATGATTCTAGGGGTGACTTTGTTGTTTGTAGTGTTGTACTTCTTTTGTAAGTAACAAATAGGATGGGTGTAATGCAGTTTCAGATGTATGAAGGATGTGTGTAATGCAGTGTCTTCAAGTAATGTTATGCAACTTGTTTGTTAATGTAATGAAATGCCGTTTTGTATAGATTATTGTTGAAATGCAGCACCTTGTTTGTTTTGAAAATTGGTCAAAGTGATGACACCATTTGCACATCAGTTTAGGCAGATTTGATATTCGAATGTGTCGAAGTTATATGCACATTGGCATGAACACTTATGACACCATTTGATATGCAAATGCGTTAAACTTATAGGCACAAATTTGCCATTTGTACAGCTGAATAAGCTGGATGCATACCAAAAGACTACAATAAACCATTATGCTTATACCAAAAAACAATAATATAGCATAACAATGTTGTTCCATTACAAACGACAACAAACTTGTCAAAAGACCATAACAAAATGACTTAATAACCAACAAAAGATCCTACATATCAGCCTAAACATCATGTCCAACAAAAGACCATACAAAACAGTCAAAGTACAGCTTGAACAAAATGACTTAATAACCAACAAAAGACCTACATAACAGCCTAAACATCATGTCCAGCAGCACCAGCAGCCTCCCCACCATCATGTCCAGCACCAGCAGCCTCCCCACCTTCCTGTCCAGCACCAGCAGTCTCCTCACCTTCCTGTCCAGCACCAGCAGCCTCCCCACCCTTACTTTTAGTGCAGGTCCTTCTGTTATGACCTTTTTGCCCACAGGTAAGACCAAGTCACAGTATACCCTTTTTTGGCCATTTTTCCACTTTTTTCAATTGTCTGGTTTAGCTCCTCCAACTCCACAGCAGATTTCTTTCGTTTCTTTTTGGGTCTCCCAGCAGGCTTGTGATACTTTGGGGCTGTTAAAGTGGTTGGGCATTGACTTTTAGGCCACAAATCCATACCATTGATTGGCTCTATGGTGTGATCATAGACATCTTTCCATGTCTCTAGCCAGTACGCCTTGTCCACCCATTCTTCTGGTACACCTCTACCCTTTCCATTCAATGCCCTGTTCCAGATACAAGCCACTGCATGCCTATATGGCATGCCAGTTAACTGGAACCTTCTGCAACCACAAGTCCTTTCAACAAGATTCACAACTCTTTTTTCAAGTTCAGGACCAGAAACCTATAATGACAAAATAACCAGATTAACATATCAGCAAGGGATCATTGAAGCCTGTTTAATAGAGTAAAGAACAACTTACCTCATACTTTGTTGGTACACTGAATGTCTGATGACTACGTCTGAGTTGAGTCTTAGGTCTAGATAGTTTAGTTTGGAGCTTGGAAATGAAATAGTGGTTTTAGTGTGTAATTCCGCCCCAAATGACACTTGTGTCATTTGGAGCGAAATCAGGATTGTATGTAATTTCACTCCTGATGTATTAGATGTTAATTCCGCTCCTAGATGTCACTTGGTGATTCCGCTTATAAGTGAAATTGGTGATTCCGCTCGTAATGAGCATGTTATTTGGAGCGAAATCAGCCGCCTATAAATAGGTGATAGGCTGTTGTCATTTGTAACTTTGGAGCGAAATTAGGTCTTGTGTACGGTGCCGAAACTCTGTCAAAATCACATCAGAAACACGTGTAAACATTGAAAATTGATAATAGAGAGAAGTTAAAAGGATCCGAAAGCTGTTGTGACTTTGTATACGTTGATTCCGCCTTCGTATTCAGAGATGAACTACTTTACTGACGTTTAGGGTCACGCAAACGGTCCAACAAGTGGTATCAGAGCTCAGGACGAGGAGTTCATACCATAGCAGCTTGATTCTACCAAAATTTCTCACTTCTTCTTATATTTTTCGGTTTTGAACAAGTTCCAACGGTTGGAATGGATTAAATTTAGAGTATTGTATGTAAAACATAGTGTTAATAAACCCTAGAAAGAATCAGGTTAAAATTCGGAGTAAAAATGGTAAAAACAACCTAAAAACCTGATTCCGCTCGTGACGTATTTCGCTGATTTCGCCCTAAATTCTAATTCCGCTCGAGATTTACTTGTTGATTTCACTTACTTCTGTTCTTCAGTTCTGTTATCTTTCCAAGGTTTAGGTTCAGAATTTGCCATGAATGCATATCCAACCGCATCTTCCTCAGGTAACAACTCGCTCCAGTCGAAACCTTCATCGTCGTGAATCACCGCAAGAGCTCTAGATTTTTCTTTGTTATCTTCAATCTGTTTCATTCTTGGCGGCTCTGATTTGTTCTGATGGTAAATTGCCTTCTTGTAGTAATCTTCTCTAAACAGGTTTTCAGATTCATCAGCATACGCGTTTCTGCATTCACGCTTAAAGTGACCTTTCTGTTTGCATTTGAAGCACGTCACCTTAGTCTTATCAAAGCCCAACTTGGTAGATGGTCCACCAATTGACTTTCTCCCTGTTATCTCCATGAAACGCTGTGCTCAGCGAACTGCACTGGCCATACACCATCTTATGTCAATCAGTTCCATTTCCTCAGGATCTATTTGGTCATAATCTTCCTTCGTCAGGTTGGTGTTGCCAATCTTCCCTGCTACAAGACTTTCATATGATTCCAGTACCGAGGCTAGAAAAACCATCTGTTGTTTGGCAGACTCTTCGCTAAAGTTCTGAGCGTTCTTTAAGTCTACAGCGATGTTGCATTGAAATAGATTCTTTGCATCAGACTGGTTTGAATTTGATGAAGACCCACTGTGATATCCACAATGATAACTACTGCCATTGCTTTGACTTTCTTTGCTGGTTGTGGAGACATTCTCAGCAGAAAACGCAGTCTTGGGAGATGTGTTCTTTGGTATCACGATTGATCACTTGGCAATGCAAAAAGCAAACCTCTGTGGCTTTATCCACATGTGAAGCGGAGTATGTATCTGCTAGCAGCTGCTGCTCTCAGATCTTGTGGATCCAGCAACAGATGCGCGACTACGGTTTGCAATTTCTAAACACCCCTATCTTTGTTGATAATAAGGCAGCGATTAACATTACTAAAAATCCAGTTCATCACGCTAAAACCAAACATATTGAGATTCGTCATCACTTCATTCGCGATTGTTTCGAGAAGAAGTTGATACGTATTGAGAAAATCCACACTGATGATCAAAAAGCTGATTTACATACCAAAGCATTTGACAAAACACGTTTTCAGTATTTGCTAAAACTGAATGGTATGAAGCTTTTATCGGTGTTGGAGAAGATTATTGGCGTTGATGAAGGTGACATTGTAGATGATGTTGAGAAGCAATCAGCAATGGTTTGTCGATTTTTTACTTGTTTTGGTATTTAGGGGGAGTATAGGGTAAATATTTCAGAAAATACGAAAACAATAAAAATGACAAAAATACAAAAACATGAGATATTTTCAAAATCCAAAAACAATAGAAAATCTGAAAAGAGTTTGTGTAAAAAGGGAAAATGTTAGTACATCGGCTTGACAGTCACGGTATGCTAAAGATATGTAATGTTTAAAAGGTTAAACAGTCTCGCTGATGATGTGTCGATAGGTTTTTACACATTTAGTAGGTTTGTTCGGGATATAAACCTAAATCTTACTTGCTTATTTTGTGGGGAACACTACTTGGATATATAGGTAACCCCTGAAATCTTGTTTGAAAGATTCATTTTTCTGATATACTAGGTTTTTATACTCAGTGATATCTGGGGTATTATTCTGGGACTTCTGTTGAATGGAAGTTCTGACCTAGTCCTTGAATAATACTTTCCGCAATGCTTGAAACACAGCATTACCCTCAGCATATATGATAAGACAATAAAATTGCTTAGCAATGCTGTTGTAAAAAAGATCCTCTAAAGGGGACACACCTAAAAGTTGAGTCATGATCTCTCTGCTGAACGGTAGTTCTGACCTGAGCTCTCATGATTCTTCATAATTTATTAACCCCTTACAGATATCATTTGTGTTATAATTGCCTGTAAGACTGAATATCGGGATCTGGATACGGGAGTATATTCAAGAGGTGGGACACACGTATAAGTTTAGGTCTTTAAAACACTAAATTCGTATCCTGGACAGATTGAAATTTGTGTGAGAATTTAAGTGGATCAGTATATCGACAATCTACGTGAATTGTTTAGTTCTGAGTATGTAATTAAAGCTTAACGGTACTTGTGAGTTGTCGAATAGCTGATATGATTCCCTAACACGCTTACCAAAAATTTATTTGTAAATAGTTTACGTTCATTACATTTTAGTTCTGTATTTCATTTCTAGTTTAGAAACTTTATTGAAAATTCAAAAAGATTTTACATTTCTGCTTTATTTTTGACAAACCAAAGTGGAGAGTTGATCTTCGGATTCAAATTTCGAAAGATGAAAGCAGATGCAGGAAGATTTCTGGACTGGAGGATGAGTAGTGAGCTAAAACATGATAAGTTTGTGAAAATTGGAAAGTCAAAGCAAGTTCATTAACTTGAAACTTGTAAATTTTCAGAGAATGATTGTACAAGATGTCAGTGTGTATTGTCTTCGATCAACCAAGGTCATTAAGTTGGACTTGGTAGATAAATTGAGTAATCAGGGTCATTAGTTTGAACCTGAGTACTTAAGTGGATTTTTAACAGTGAAAATTGAATAGTAAGTTTGGATTGTAACTGTTATTATCATATATCTTATTTTTTGGGTAGAGTTTATACAGGAATCTACATGGTGATTGTAACAACTCTCATCAAAAGTTATATTTATTTAATCAAATTGTCCAATAGGAAACCCTAATTGAGAAACCCAAGTGATTCTGTATAATCCCTAAACTTTTCAGAACATTTGGAATCAGGATTTGGGCTGCTAAAACTTAAGGGGGGTAAACCCTAACTAACGATTATCTCTAAAATGCATTGTCTAAATTGAGAATTGTCAAAATATCGACTCAGCAGGCCTATACTAGTGACAAGGCTACCCTAGGGTAGATTGATACCCTAGGCGAGTCGCGACAGCATCATCAACATCTCCCGCGACACGCGGGGGAACTCATTTTCATGTATAAATAGAACAGTCTGTTTCATGCAACTGAGTGTTCGTTTGACGTTCAAATTCGAATTGTACGTTGAGTTATAGCATAAACAGTCCCAAAACACACACTGATCACGAAGTGCTGCCACAATTCAGGGTAATAACTCGATCGCTGCTACGATTCAATGTCCGGTCGATTAAACTATCCAATGGATGTTTAAGTGCTGCCCACATTAGGGTTTATACTTTGTCATTCGTCGTTAAATCGATGGATATTTAAGTATCGCACTTTGTCATTCGTTGTGAAGGTTGTAATCTCGTGAGTTATCGTAAATGCTGTATTAAGTTACTAACCTAGTTTGTGTGCATGATTATTTAACCTAGGTTATCAAGGCTAATCAGTAGGATAAGCTCTGTTAAATCTGCAATGTGAGTCATTCTCTTTTTATCAAATTACTTTCAAAAGCAAGTTTATTTTCAAAGTTATAATTACGGGGATTAAGTCTTTGTAATCACCAAGTTACAGCCGGTATGTGGGGTGTTGTATACATTACTTGATAATCGTCACCATTGGGGCAGCCAATGGGGGATATGACCATAGTCACAGATCCGGTCGAGTGACAAATACCGTGGGTAGTTGGTTTGATATCAGAAACATTGTAATCGCTCTTAATACTGTAAATTATAACAAACATGTCGTTTTAGTAAATAGAATGATTCACTTAGTATTTCCCGCTGACAAAACCTTTTTCAAACATGTTTCAGGTGATCTGTTGTGATCTAGTAAAAGTGTCGTGAAGCACTATCAGCTTAAGGAAGTGGCTCAGAATAAAAATAAAGAAACATGTTTTATAAAAGATTTCCTGGTGAAATCTCAAGATTGTAAATTATCTGGTTTTATCCCGAATTGTGAAATAAAATAATCGGGAAATATTTCAGTTTTAAAAAGATCCTGAAGAAACTTCCGCTGTTAATTAAATACCACGGGATTTCTGTCCCGCGGCTCCTGAAACGGGTCAAACCGGGTCGAGAGCCGTGACAGAAATAAGCTGGTATCAGAGCCACTGGTTTAAGCCTATTAAGTATTTAGAAATACTTAATTTTACTGATTGCCAATTATGTGATTATGTGTTTTATTAACTGATTATTTGTTAATTAAAGTATGGGTAAACAAAAGCTGTCAAACATCTATCTTAAACTAGATAGGTCATCCAACGAGAAGGGAAGTTCATCCCAAACAAAACCTTATGTAATTCCTGAAGAAGGAATATTTGTCCGTAAGGCACATTACGAGGAACCACTTTCTCCTAATAAAAGAAGTTTGATTATTAGGAAAAGTCAGGAGGAAATAAGGAAAAACCGAGAGAAGAAAGTTAAACAAGAAACCCAGGACTTAATCAATAAATCACCTTGGGAGGACAAATTAGATGAGAAATGGGCAAATCTTTATATGCTAGCCACAGTAGCAGAAAATGCAAATCTCTAAATACTCAAAAGTTTTAGCACTTTTATTTTCCAGAAACCTTATTTAGTAAATAAATAAGTTACAGTAAATCGTAGTATAATTTACTTGTCAGTTGTTTTATGTATGCAATAATATTTACGGGTTATCTATAAAATTTTGTTATTTTATTTTAACATTTGGTATGTATTTTGCATATATGCTAAACAGCATGAATGAGATATCTGAAGGTTTAGAAAACCTTAACCTCTATCCCGTTAAGATAGAAGTTTCCAAGGAATTCACTGGTTACTTCGCTGATAAAGAAGAACCCATGGAATTTCAATCCAAACCACTGGCAAAACCTAAACCCAAGAAAAGAAGCAGATTTGTGGGCTGAAGGCGTGTACGTAGGAAAAAGCCAGAAACAAGAAAGGTTACTACAACTGAAGAACCAAAAGACAAAGGAAAAGGGGTAGAAATTGAGGAAAATATTAATCAAGTAGAGATAGAAGCTGAGAAGAGTTTTAAGCAAACAGAAAGAGAAGTCGGAGAAAGTTCTAGACAGAAACAGAAAATGACTCCCTGGGAAGTTTTAGATCATAAATTAGTAATGAGTGACCTCATCGGACCTGCCGATGGAAACCTTGAACCAGCTAATCCAAACCTTATATTTACTGAAGAAGATCTTTTCAGCTACCCACTGGAAGTTCCAATTCCAATCAATCTGGAACCTGCTATTCCAGATCCTATTGTCCAACCTCAACCACTACCAGTAGAATTAGATGAATGGTGGACAACTGATTGGCAATACCAAAATCTTTTAAATAACCCTGATACATTTTTCCCACAAGTTGACCCAGAACCTCCAATATATCCAACTATAAGCCCGGAGAATCTGACTGAACTTCGTCTTTGGGGCGAAGAGTTAATTGATGCAGGAAATAGGATTAGGGATATTGGAGAAAGAGTTACTTGGAAGTATGACGAAAGGGAGCGTCGTTTTTAAGAAATTAGCTGACCAGATAATGGGAGTTTGCAGGAATATGTGTTAATAAATAATCATAATAACCAGTATGTGTAATAACTTAACAATAAAACGTTGTATGATAATCGTGTGTACGAGGCATAATATAATATATAAAAATGAAACCTGTGAAATCGATAATTTTTGGTTATACATGTTAATGTGATTATGTGCAAACTGTTTTATTATAATTATAATTATACTAATTATTTATATAAAATTAATTATCAGATGGCAAACATTGGTAATGAACCAGTAAATGAGGTTAATCAGTCTGAGCAACATCCAGGAGATCAATATATGACTAGACAAGATATCGAAAATATTGTTGCTCAAGGGATAGCCAATGCTATTCCAGCCATCGTTGCTGCTGTAAAGAATCCAATCGAACCGCAACAAATCGTTCCTAGTAAACGTATTTCTGAAGATAACTTCAGTAATAGTGTAAACGGAGGCAATGATCATGTTAACCATAATGGGGAACCACATCAAGCTCCATTACCTAAGAAAATGAAAACTGCAACGCCTGGTTGCACTTTCAAAGAATTCATTGCTTGTAAACCTACTGAATTTGCAGGCAATGAAGGAGCAACTGCATCACTGCGTTGGTTAGAGAAAACCGAAGCAGTCATTGCAATAAGTAAATGTGCTAAAGATGATCAGGTCATGTACGCATCAAATCTCTTCAAAGAAGGAGCACTTGAATGGTGGAACACTGTGTTACAATCAAAAGGAAGAATAATAGCTTATGCTATGACTTGGGAAGAATTTAAGGGTTTTGTAGAAAGAAAATTCTGTCCCGAGTATGAAAAGGAACGGATGACGAATAAGTTTCTAAATCATCGGATGATGGGTGTAGATGGTCGCGGTTATACTTCGACATTCTTTGAATATGCTAGAGTGGTACCAACACTGGCTTCGCCAGAACCGGTACTCATTTCTCGCTACATTTGGGGACTGATTAGTGAAATCCGCAACATAGTTAAAGCTGCGAGACCTCGCACTATTGACGATGCTGTGGAATTAGCTAATACCCTAACCGATGAACTAGTGCGCACCCAAGATGAAAACAGAAAGAAAGAATTGGCTCAGAAAATTTCTCAAGGATTTTGTGCGGGTAACAGTAGTAATTTCAAAAGAAAAGGAACTGGGCAATTCTCAACTCCGTCATTCTGCAGGAAATGCAAGAAGAAACATTATGGAAGATGAGATATAACTTGCAATTTTTGCAAAGTTGTAGGACATCGTGAAGAAAACTGCAGAAAGAAAACAATAGTTTGCTATAACTGTGGAGAAAATGGACATTATAAAACAGAATGTCCTAAATTGGGCAAACCAGCAGACAACAAAACCAAGGCAACCGACGGAACTATTAAGAAGAATGCCAGGGCATTTCAGCTAACCACTCAAGAAGCAGAACTCATCCCAGATGTGATAGCGGGTACGTTCTTAGTTCACAACATTTACGCCAAAGTATTATTTGACTCTGGTGTGAACCAAAGTTTTATAAATACTTCATTCTGCCAAGCTCTTAATTTACCTTTAACCAATATTAGGCAGATTTTTACAGTTGAAACGGCAGACGGAAATTCAGTTAAAATAGATAAAGTTTTGCAGGAAGAAAATATAGAACTTTTAGGACATAAATTCTCTGCAAAACTATTGCCAATGAAGTTAGCTGAATTTGATGTTGTATTAGGAATGGATTGGTTAGTAACCAACCATGCTCAAATCTTGTGTGATCAGAATTCCATAGAAATTCAATCACCCACCGGAGAAGTAATTAGGATTACAGGAGATAAACCACGTAAGCCCATGAAGTTCATATCAGTAATGAAAGTTGCTAATTATGAACGAAAACAAGGAATAGTATATATGATTTCAGTAATCATTAGTACTAAGGGTAAAGAACTTAAGGAAATTCCTGTAGTCTCAGAGTATCCGGATGTATTTCCAGAAGAGTTACCGGGATTACCCCCAGATAGGGAGGTAGAGTTTAGGATTCATCTAATTCAAGGAACTACACCGATAGCCAAGGCACCTTATCGGTTAGCACCCACAGAAATGTTAGAACTAAAAACACAATTAGATGAATTACTAAGTAAAGGATTCATACAACCTAGCTCATCTCCTTGGGGAGCACCAGTGCTATTTGTTAAGAAAAAGGATGGTTCAATGAGAATGTGTATCGATTATAGAGAATTGAATAAGGTTACAATTAAGAATCGATACCCATTACCTAGGATTGATGATCTGTTTGATCAACTTCAGGGGGCTAGATATTTTTCTAAGATAGATTTACGCTCTGGATATCATCAATTGAAGGTACAAGAAGAAGACATACCTAAAACTTCTTTCAGAACTAGGTATGGTCATTATGAGTTTACAGTCATGCCCTTTGGGTTAACGAATGCACCTGCTGCATTCATGGACATGATGAATAGGATCTGTAAACCATATTTGGATAAATTTGTAATTTATAGACGATATACTTATTTATTCCAAAAGTCAGACAGAGCATTGTGAACACCTTCATGCACTCTTAACTTTGTTAAGAAAAGAAAAGCTTTATGCTAAATTCTCGAAGTGTGAATTTTGGTTGCAAGAAGTGCAATTTTTAGGACACATGGTGAATCACGAAGGTGTTCACGTAGATCCTGCTAAGATAGAGGCAATTACCAAATGGAAGGTTCCACAAACAGCAATGGAAATTAGAAGTTTTATAGGTTTAGCTGGATATTATAGACGGTTTATTAAGGATTTTTCCAAAATAGCCGTACCATTAACTAAGCTAACCTGTAAAGCGGTTAAGTTTGAATGGGGACCAAAGCAAGAAGAAGCCTTTAGAATATTAAAGCAGAAATTAACAAATGCACCAATCTTAGCCTTACCAGAAGGAACTGAAGATTTTGAGGTATATTGTGATGCTTCAAAACTAGGATATGGATGTGTGCTTATGCAACGCAAAAAGGTGATTGCATATGCTTCAAGGCAATTGAAAAAGCACGAAGAAAACTATACGACTCATGATTTAGAATTAGGAGCCGTAATTTTTGCCCTTAAGATTTGGAGACATTATCTTTACGGAAGTAAATTTACTGTCTACACAGACCACAAAAGTTTAAGATATATATTTGGGCAAAAAGAGTTAAACATGAGGCAAAGGAGATGGATGGAAATCCTAAGTGACTACGACTGTGATATTCAGTATCACGAAGGAAAGGCAAATATAGTTGCAGATGCCTTAAGTCGTAAGTATTATGAGAAACAACGACGGGTTCGTGCTCTCAGATTAAATCTACAAATAGATTTAATGGAACAATTGAAGAATATTCAAGCTACAGCAATCAAAGATGATGCTGAAGAAATGAAAGGACGAATCAAGGAATTAAAACAAGGAGTAGATGAAATTTGGAGATTTCACAAAAGTAGAATTTGGGTACCTAAGCAAGGAGACTTAAGACCTAAAATTTTAGAAGAACCTCATAAATCTAGGTATACTATGCACCCAGGAAACAATAAGATGTACCAAGATTTAAGAAAGAACTTCTGGTGGATAGGAATGAAAAAGGATATAGCACGATATGTTTCTAAATGTCTTACTTGTTCACAAGTTAAGGCAGAACATCAGAAACCTTCAGGGTTACTACAACAATTAGAAATGCCAGTATGGAAATGGGAACTTACAACAATGGATTTCGTTACTAAGTTACCCAAAACAAGAAAAGGTAATGATGTGATTTGGGTAATTGTGGACCGATTAACCAAATCAGCTCACTTTTTACCTATGAAAGAAACCTTTAGCATGGAAAGACTGGCTAAATTGTATGTAGATGAAGTTGTATCCTTACATGGAGTTCCACTCTCCATTGTTTCGGATAGGGATAGTCGTTTTACTTCTCATTTTTGGAAAAGTTTCCAGCAAGCTATGGGAACTCGATTAAATCTAAGCACTGCATATCATCCACAAACAGATGGACAAACTGAAAGGACGATCCAAACTCTAGAAGACATGCTCCGAGCATGTGTAATAGATTTTGGTGGAAATTGGGATGATCATTTACCATTAATTGAATTCTCCTATAACAATAGCTATCATTCAAGTATTGAAACCGCCCCATTTGAAGCATTATACGGAAGAAAGTGCAGAACTCCAGTTTGTTGGGCAGAAATAGGAGAAAGTCAATTATCAGGTCCTGAAATAGTGCAAGAAACAACTGATAAGATTACTCAACTCAAGGAAAGACTGAAGATGGCTCGAGATCGCCAGAAGAGTTATGCAGACAATAGATGCAAACCGTTAGAATTCCAAGTTGGAGACAAAGTACTATTAAAAGTTTCCCCTTGGAAAGGAGTTGTTCGATTCGGTAAGAAAAGAAAGTTAAGTCCAAGGTACGTAGGACCATTTTCAGTGATTCAACGTATAGGACCAGTTGCTTATCGTTTACAACTACCAGAAGAATTAGCAGGAGTACATGATGTATTTCATGTATCCAATCTCAAGAAATGCTTATCAGATGAATCACTGGTAGTACCTCTTCGAGATATAAAGGTAAACGAAAAGTTGAAATTTGTTGAGAAACCTCTTCAAATTGAGGATCGAAAGATCAAGTTTCTCAAACACAAACGACTAGTTTTAGTCAAAGTCAGATGGGATTCAAAGAGAGGAGTTGAATACACTTGGGAGCTGGAATCAGAAATGAAGAGAAAGTATCCTCACTTATTCCAGTAAATCTCGAGGACGAGATTTTTATTAAGGTGGGGAGAATGTAACAACTCTCATCAAAAGTTATATTTATTTAATCAAATTGTCCAATAGGAAACCCTAATTGAGAAACCCAAGTGATTCTGTATAATCCCTAAAATTTTCAGAACATTTGGAATCAGGATTAGGGCCCCTAAAACTTAAGGGTAACGATTATCTCTAAAATGCGTTGTCTAAATTGAGAATTGTCAAAATATCGACTCAGCAGGCCTATACTAGTGACAAGGCTACCCTAGGGTAGATTGATACCCCAGGCGAGTCGCGACAGCATCATCAACATCTCCCGCGACACGCGGGGGAACTCATTTTCACGTATAAATAGAACAGTCTGTTTCATGCAACTGAGTGTTCGTTCGACGTTCAAATTCGAATTGTACATTGAGTTATAGCATAAACAGTCCCAAAACACACACTGATCACGAAGTGCTGCCACAATTCAGGGTAATAACTCGATCGCTACTACGATTCAATGTCCGATCGATTAAACTATCCAATGGATGTTTAAGTGCTGCCCACATTAGGGTTTATGCTTTGTCATTCGTCGTTAAATCGATGGATGTTTAAGTATCGCACTTTGTCATTCGTTGTGAAGGTTGTAATCTCGTGAGTTATCGTAAATGCTGTATTAAGTTACTAACCTAGTTTGTGTGCATGATTATTTAAACTAGGTTATCAAGGCTAATCAGTTGGATAAGCTCTGTTAAATCTGCAATGTGAGTCATTCTCCTTTTATCAAATTACTTTCAAAAGCAAGTTTATTTTCAAAGTTATAATTACAGGGATTAAGTCTTTGTAATCACCAAGTTACGGCCGGTATGTGGGGTTTTGTATACATTACTTGATAATCATCACCATTGGGGCAGCCAATGGGGGATATGACCATAGTCACAGATCCGGTCGAGTGACAAATACCGTGGGTAGTTGGTTTGATATCAGAAACATTGTAATCGCTCTTAATACTGTAAATTATAAGAAACGTGTCGTTTTAGTAAATAGAATGATTCACTCAGTGTTTCCCGCTGACAAAACCTTTTTCAAACATGTTTCAGGTGATCTGTTGTGATCCAGTAAAAGTGCCGTGAAGCACTATCAGCTTAAGGAAGTGGCTCAGAATAAAAATAAAGAAACATGTTTTATAAAAGATTTCCTGGTGAAATCTCAAGATTGTAAATTATCGGGTTTTATCCCGAATTGTGAAATAAAATAATCGGGAAATATTTCAGTTTTAAAAAGATCCTGAAGAAACTTCCGCTGTTAATTAAATACCACGGGATTTCTGTCCCGCGGCTCCTGAAACGGGTCAAACCGGTTCGAGAGCCGTGACAGTGATGAATTTCAAAGTTTGAACCAGAATCAGAGCCCTAGTCTACCGAGAGGGAGAGTCTGTGAAAGGGGGAGTCAAGATTCTGGATCAACAGTCAAAGGGGAGTTTGAAGAAAGATTTTTTGCAATGAGAAGACAGAGTTGGAAAGAGACTAAAATTGAAGACTCAATACCAAAGACTTCGTCAACATCCAAGGGGGAGTCTGTTGGTACACTGAATGTCTGATGACTACGTCTGAGTAGAGTCTTAGGTCTAGATAGTTTTGTTTGGAGCTTGGAAATGAAATAGTGGTTTTAGTGTGTAATTCCGCCCCAAATGACACTTGTGTCATTTGGAGCGAAATCAGGATTGTATGTAATTTCGCTCCTGATGTATTAGATGTTAATTCCGCTCCTAGATGTCACTTGGTGATTCCGCTTATAAGTGAAATTGGTGATTCCGCTCGTAATGAGCATGTTATTTGGAGCGAAATCAGCCGCCTATAAATAGGTGATAGGCTGTTGTCATTTGTAACTTTGGAGCGAAATTAGGTCTTGTGTACGGTGACGAAACTCTGTCAAAATCACATCAGAAACACGTGTAAACATTGAAAATTGATAATAGAGAGAAGTTAAAAGGATCCGAAAGCTGTTGTGACTTTGTATACGTTGATTCCGCCTTCGTATTCAGAGATGAACTACTTTACTGACGTTTAGGGTCACGCAAACGGTCCAACATACTTTCCATTGCCACACCAAATTGTTGTGTACTTTGCAGCCTCAGTCTTTATGTTCTCAAATATCTTAGTTGCCTTTGGAGTTAATGGTCCTTGTGACTTGCCTATCATCTTATGAACTACCACTATACTCTTCATGATGTATTCTCTAATGAAATCAAGGCAGGTAATGATTGGTCTGTCCCTACCAATAAGTAAGTGTCTGTTGAACACCTCACAAAGGTTGTTTAATAAGACATCACACTTAGGCATTTCTGCATTGTGTCAACAACAAGACAAGTTAAATAGGTGAACTGTTAATAACAGGTACATTAAAACAAGTGTACATACCATTGAAAAATGCTCTTGACCAATGTTTAGATGGAATCTCCTTCAGCCAATTATAAACTGCACCTTTCCACCTTGGTTTCATGTTTTCATGAATATGACGCAAACAGAATCTATGCTCAGCATTTGGAAAGACTTGCTGAATGGCAGGTATTAAACCATACAATACGCAAACAGTTATCAATGAACATGTGAGTTTGATGATTGAAATGGTTCATTTAAATAAACAACAAACATACCTTTTGCCTATCAGTTATAAAGGAGAAATTTCCATTTCGATGCAGCTCTAAGTCATCTCCCAAACACCTAAGAAACCAACTCCAGCTTGTTGTTGTTTCAGCCTCCACCACAGCATATGCAAGTGGGTAAATCCCATTGTTTGCATCAACCCCTACTGCTGTTAAAATCTGTCCAGGCCAAGGTCCTTTCAGAAAACAGCCATCAAGCCCAAGTAGATCCCTTCCAGCCTTGTTAAACCCTGCCTTTAATGGCCCCAAACATATATAAACCCTCTTAAATTGCCTTGTTGGACTGCTTGGGTTACATTCAGGCTCAACTTCAATTTTTACAGTCGTACCAGGATTTGCCCTAATAAGTTCCTCATAGTAATCTCTAAGGTTACTGTATTGATCAGAGTAATCACCTTGAACCTTCTTGGTTGCCTTTGCCTTTGCCCTAAACATCTTATGAAAAGTCACTTCAACTTGATGCTTCTTCTGTATTGTATCTACAAGTGCCTTCAGTGGTATTTCTGGATTAACTTGAATGATGGGTTCAATTTACTTTGCTAGCCAACTTATTGTGCAGAGAGACACATCTCGGGTTTGTAAACAAGTATGCTCCTTATTAAATGTCTTCACCATCCATGTGCCTTCCCTTTTAACTTTGGAAACATGCAAGGTCCAAGGACAAGAGGGAATCTTCTTCTTTTTAGACATTTGTCTTGTTTTGGGCCCACCACCTTTACTTTTCTTGCCTTTATTTACTGCACTTGAACTACCAACATTTGACTCATCTTCACCTGATTTTACTTTCTTGCCCTTACTAACATTAGCTTCACAACTACCTAATTTTGGATTAATTCCATGACAAAGAACCCTCATTCTAACATTATCATTTCTATAGATAAACAGTTGCCTTCTAGATTGGACTGCATATTGTTTCACCATTTGCCTAATGTCATGTTTATCATTAAAACACTGACCAACATAGAATTGGCAATCATCAGTTGCCTTTTTTTTCTTCTTCCTTATCCCCCTAACTGCCCTTTCTCTAACACTTGTATGCTCTTCATCACTAAGACTATCAAAATTGTCTAACTCAAAGTCATCAACTTCTTGCTCATCTTGATCCTCCCCTTCATCATCACTGATATCAAAATCTACATCAGCTCTAAACTCAACCTGATCCATATCAACATCATCTATGTATTCCTCATCTACTATGTAATCAGGATCCTCACTATCACTACCCCCTCACCTTTATCACTACCCTCCTTACCTTTATCACTACCCTCCTCCTCATTACCACTGTAATCAGGATCACCACCACCATCAGGATCAATAAATTTTGCATTTGTTACCTCAGTTTCTTTGCTCTGTTCATCGTCTACTACATCAGCACTTTCATCACTTTCATCTGAAACAGAGTCAGAGCTTACATCTACTGCACTAACCTCTTTTTCATCATCCCTAACCTCTTTTTCTTTACCCTGCACTTCAGCTTGTGTTAAATCACCTAAGTTTGCAGGATCAGCTTGTGATTCATCACCAAAGTTTGCAGCATCACCTTGCTTTTTATTACCCCAAATATGCTCAACATACACCTCAATGACCTTGTTAGTTTGTGTATACTTTATCATTCTAATATGATCACTATCACCCATTAAAGATCTTATCCCAAATTCAAAACATTCCCCTGGAATCCTAAAGTTGTATCTTAATCCCCCTAGTTCATCTTCTGTGTAACCTAGCTCACACATCATATCATTAAATATGATCAAAGAAAAGTAGTCAGGGTTAACCTTGTCAATATACGATACTTTACCCTCATTCCCAAATTCTGGAAAGTCAATCAATTCCCCTCCATGATGTATCTCAAACGTGAACAGGTCTGGCTCGTCAGCTGAAATCAACAACAAAACACACCATTAAACAACCCTAATCGAACAAAACAAGGGATCATTACACTAATTTAGCACATACCATAATCGACGTCGGGATTAAAGGTTGAACCGGGAGGCCGAGCATTCCACATTGTTGTTGTTTTCCAATCGTCGTTGACTGAACTGTGTGATTTAGTAGGATTATGGAAGATTTTTGATGATCGTGTGAAGAAGAAGCTGAAACTTAGGGTGAATTAGGGTTTTAATTGGGGTAAACCGTCTTTATATATGGGATAAAAAGAATGGATAAAAAATGCAAATAAAAACATTTTTAAAGTAAATCCCAAAAATACCCTGGTAAAAAATTGGGTTTTTGGATGGAGTTAGACAAAATGATCAAAATGGCAACAAAATGGAAAAGTCAGGGACCCAGAGGCGAAAAAACTATTTGGACTAAAATGGCAAATTTGGACAAAACTCAGGGACTAAAATGGCAATTTTTTTTATTTTAATTATGACATTGTATGTTTTTTATTTAAATTATGGCATTTTATTTTTATTATTTAAATTATGAGTTATAAATTAATATATCAAAATTAAATAATGTTTAAATTCAAATAAAAAAATAAATAGGTAATGATGACGGGGGCTTTATCCCACACCCTACAAGTTAAGGGAGGGCGTGATAAAGCCCCCTGGCTGACGTGGATCTGATGTGTCGCTAACGTGTCTTGATAAAGCCCCTAGGGGCTTTATCCCACACCCCATAGCCTAAAAATAAGCGATGTTAAGTTTATTAGGCTTGAGGGTGTGGTTGGAGCCCCCTAGGGGCTTTATCAAGTCACGTCAGCGCCACCTATGATCCACCTCAGCCATGGAGCCCCTTTAATTTGCATGGTGTGGATAGAGCCCTTATTAAACAAAATTAAAAAAAAAATCATTGGTTTAAAACTTGTGGGCCCCACCTGAACCCTAACATGGTGGCGAAGTGTGTATAGCCCCCCCCCCCCCCCCCCCCCTCTTAAAATGGAGGGTATGGCGATGGAGCCCTATAGGGCGCTATATAGGTGCTGAGTTAGCGGGGGTGGCGCCCCCACACCCTCCAGCCTTAAAACCATTTAGCCATAAATACCATCAACTCATTTTTATACCTTAATTATGATAGCTTCACATTTAATTAAGTTTAGTGGCGAGTATCATCGGTGACATCAAGGAAATATGTACCCGCGTTACAACAACCATTTTCTCAATCATATAAGTTATTTCTAATATACCATTACATGCTCTTTCACAAAAATATAATCTTCTAATTAATCTTTTTACTTCCCTCTATTTGATCCATAATTAGTTTCCAACATCTGCAATTACATTTTTATAAAATTATTTTGGTGTTTTTATTCAAAACTTTGGGAGCATAAAAGGAATATGGATCTATGTTTGTAGGATTTGCCATTAATATGTTGTTTTATATGTACTTTGTTTGTATGGATGAAACCCTAATCATAAAGTCATAATACGGTCTCAAATTTGAGTTTTCAACTTTTAATCCTGATGATGATGATGGGTATTTAGGATTGGACCCAAAGCATGAATTCCGGCTTGGACTAGACCCGGCCCACTAAGGCTGATCCAACCCACTCCTGACTACCACTCTCATGACTCTCCACTACTTTCTCCCCTCACAAGAGTAGACTTCATCAATTATTATTACATCCTCTCATATACGAAATATACATATATTCTTGTTAATTCAGTGGGGGCAATCTAGAGGTTTAACCAAACTTTTGAGGGGTGATCAGGATTCTAAAAATAACACAGAGTTTTTATATTCAGGGAGCCTTTAGAGTGGGTACGCCAATGCTTGTCGAAATTGACCCAACTTTAGCCTAAGGATCTCTTTTAATGGGTTTCCTTCATGTTTCGGCTCCATCTCAGGCTTGGGAGAGTTTAGAACTGGTCCATACGACTCCAGGACCAACCCCGACAATAGTTGCATCAATATTTGGCTGCCATTCATGAAATCACAAACATAAACAAGTTTACCAACATAGCCGGTTTAAGGAGAAGGATCATATGTGAAGGTTTTTATTGGTGAATGGTGAGAAGTGTGGATGGATTTTGAAGTATTTAATCACTAATTCAATTGTTAAGTTAAGTGGTGGCAAAATACTAACCGATTCGTACATAAAATAGGGATGGAAGGGCAAAAAATGTGAATGGTCACCATTGTTGACTTTTATGTGGGTTAAAAAATGAATGGCAAAATCCACCAGTTTTTTTTTTTTTTTTTTTATTTTAAATCCAATAACTTTTTAATGTTATACTATTTATAAAAAACATACCATAAAATACAAAATTTTATATTATTTTAAAATTGAGTTCAACGTCGCTATAGGTTTTAAAAAATTAAGATGGTACATGATGTGATTATATAACTTGGTACATGATTGTATAACCTGGTACGTAATTATATAACCTGATGATACGTTATGATATAACTCTAGTACGTAATTAATATTGAATTTTATGTCCCTCATCTCTACAAGTCGGGGTAGTGCTTCTAGATTTTCATCCATTTTTCCCACCTCACCTTCCAATGTGCACCTTTCTCTCTGCTTATTCTCTCTCCCTAAACCCACTAAAGAGCTTTTTCTTTACGTGTTAACAGGGCTCTTAATGGTCCACCCTAATCTATAAATAATGATGTCAATTGGAAAGCCCACCTTTCTTTTTGAATGTATTTGTCTCGCTAAAAAGAGGGAAAGAAATTTGCACTTTGAAATTTGGATTATTTATCTCAAAAAGTGTTTGGAAATGTCTGAGTGAGTAGATTGCCTATCAAATACACTTTGCATGCTCCATCTCCACTTAGAATTAATTTTAAAATGAATCTTCTTCACTCATGTAATTGACTTGTTTCATGTTCATTGTATCTTCCTATATATAATATCTTTTTATCAACTCATTTTATACCTTATATTCCCATGTGCTAATTTTTTCATTAACAATTAAGCTAACTCATTTTATACCTGACCAACCTGTGTGAGAATTAGATAGCGGTTTGATTGAGTTATAAGGTGTAACGCGTATAAAACTAAATAGGCAAATTTCTCGTTATATATCTCTTTTTCTCTCTATAACCAAACCAACCACATTTTTCCCCGTTAATTTCCAAGTCGCAAGAAATGAACCACAATGTTCATTCGTAACCAAACAATACAACTACGCGTCGGTAGATGTGAGAGTAAAATCCAAGGAACAAACGTCATAGCTTCTTCCTTGTGCATATATTTTATATCTATTCACTCACCAACATAATTATCGCTTTTCAAGTTTCATTTCAAACATTCAATTTTAAGCATCAATGTATTTATCTTAGCTTCGATCTAAACACATCTAAGCTCTTCATAAACATCTCATGAAAGAGGACCAAACTCATAAAATATCAGTTATAAAAGACAAAGATGAACTCATTAGTGTACTTATCTTCTGACATGATGGAGCTAAAAGAAATCATTGTTTAATTGCAAACATTACAAACATGGCCATTAGGTTAACCACAAACTATAATGGCCATACCACTCTAGTAGCCCATCCAATAAACACACTTAATCTATATAGTATTCTCCTCTTTTTGGCTTATAAATAGTCACATGCATCTACCATGAATCTTAACAAAAACCTTAATCTCCTCAAAATCTCCTTTTTCCATTTAAGCCAATATGCATCAAAAGAACACTAGTATCATTTTCTTAGTTTTTCTTTCATTTCTTTTAGCTAATGGCCAACTTAATTACTACTATTATTATTCATCATGTCCTAACTTACAAATGATAGTTAAATATGGTGTTTGGGCAGCCATGAGAAATGACACCAGGGTGGCTGCATCTCTTCTTCGTCTTCATTTCCATGATTGTTTTGTTAATGTAATCATTTGAATTGTTTTAAGTTTCGCGTTATGCATTAGTATTGCTTTACGGGGGAGGGTAAAATTAAGTGATATCAAACACCCTTAAAACAATTTATTGTTGTATTAAAATGTAACAAGCATATAGTTTCCTGTTTTGTTTTTAGGGTTGTGATGGCTCTGTGCTTTTGGATGATACCGAAACCTTCAAGGGGGAGAAGACCGCAGGCCCGAATATTAATTCGGTTCGTGGGTTTGAAGTTATAGACAATATAAAGGCTGATGTGGAAAGGGCTTGCCCGTGGACCGTTTCATGTGTTGACATTTTGACTCTTGCAGCTAGAGAAGCTGTTGTTTTGGTATTACAAGTTCAAACTTTTGCAATAGTTTTTTTTTTTTTTTACTTGGTTTTAACTTTTAAGTAACGGATCAAAACAAGTTTAACTTGAAACAAACCACTTTTATTATGACTTGGAACATGTCAGGTTGGGTTGACAAGTACACACTTTTACGTAGAAAGAATTTTAACAATATAAATAATTAATGATGATTTTGTAACTTACAAAAAAAGCTATTTTAAAATAGAGTAAACTGCCATAATAGTCCCTAAGGTTTGGTCACTTTTGCCACTTTAGTCTAAAATTCAAACCTTTTGAATCTGGGTCCCTGTGGTTTTAATTTTGTTGCCAATTTTATCCAAAATCAAAATCTTGTCAGATTTTTCAGTTAACATCCAGTTTTTTTTTTTTTTGTCATTTCCTCAATTTTAATGAAGGGCAAAATGGTCAGATTTTTTAATTTATTACATAATAAAACATTAAAAAACCATTTTGCCTTTCATTAAAAGAGAGGAAAAGACAAAAGAATTTGATGTTAACTAAAAAATCTGACTAGATTTTGATTTTAGATGAAAATGGCAACAAAATTGAAACAACAGGGACACAGATTCAAAAGGTTTGAGTTTTGGACTAAAGTGGCAAAAGTGACCAAACCTCAGGGACCATTCTCTTTAAAATATAAAAAAATGTTGATTTTGTAATTTATAGAAAAATATTAATATAATTATTTAACTCTTTGAATAAAACAATTTAAAAGGTAAGTTTTGTTAATTCATAACAGAGTACACCCCAATTCATTTGACTTTTAGACTTTCAGCAAAAATAAGTCTTTGAACATTTGAGACGATACACAACAAATATGACCCATTTGGAAGTAAATGCATGTCACTCTACACTTTACTTATTTATGTTCTCCTTTACACCATTTTTGTGTTTTCTTAAAGTTTAATCATCTTTATACAGTCAGGAGGGCCAAACTGGGACGTTGCTCTAGGCCGTCGAGACGGTTTGACAGCAAACCTGAAAGCAGCAAACACGAACCTTCCATCACCATTTGATCCTCTAGTAAAAATGATCTCTAAGTTTGCAGATGTAGGTCTCAATCTGAGGGATGTCGTGGCTCTCTCTGGTACTAGCCATTTTACGTTTTTAATAAATTTAGGTACTTCTTCCAAGAGGTGGCAAAATGGGTAGTTCGGTCAAACGGTAATGGGTCAAATGAGTATGAAGAAAAAAAATAAAATTTGCCATCCTCGGAAATAACGTTAGATATAAATTACTTTTGTCCAAAAACTTATAAAAAAATATAATCAGTGTGCCAAATATGTCAAGAAGTAAAATAACTAGCTTGCTGCTTTATATTATTTACTATATTAGAACCCCGTATATTACACAGATTAAATAAATGTAATTTTGTATACTAAATACTAAAAACGTCGTATCTTTAAAAATCTGTGCATAATCGGGTTGAATAAATCTACCAAATAATAAAAAATTACATCTTTAAAAACCTCGTATATTACACGTGTTGAATAGATCTAAAAAAGAGTTATATCTTTAAAAACCATGTGTATTACACGGATTAAATAAATGTAATTTTGTATATTAAATACTAAAAACGTCGTATCTTTAAAAAACTCGTGTATATTCGAGTTGAAAAATCTACCAAATAATAAAAAAAATTATATCCTTAAAAGACCTCGTGTATTACCATCGCTATCAGGGGCGGAGACAGCTCTTTGGCAGCCGTAGCACGGGCTACGGCTCAAAGTCGTGTTCGCAGTGTTAATTTTTTTGTTTTTTTTCGATTTTATATAAAGGATACCCCTAAAAAAATACGAGGATACCCCTATAAAGGATTTTATATGAATACACCGTAATTTTTTTTTTTTTTTTGGGATACCCCTGGTGTTAAAGTCTAGCTCCGCCACTGATCGCTATCCCTTATCCGCCTTTGTGGTTCGGAACGTTGGAGATGCTTTAAGAAGGCTAAATATTATATGTGCATTAGATGGAATTTTCTTTTCACGAGTGTGGTGCCCCTAATAATTAACTAAACTACAAGTTAATAGGTTACATAGTGTCGTTCTACAAATTAATAGGAGATTTGAGTGTGGTGATAAGTAGGAAAGATAGGTATTTGTTTTAAAAATATATTAAATTAACAATTTAGATTTGAGGATAATATTTTATTAAAGTATGATAAGATTTAATATTAATTTATTATCTATTTATTTATAGATTTGATGATACCTTCAATGAATGACACGTGTCCAAAAGTTGGGTTCTTTTATTATAGTAGATAGATTTTATATTATTTTACTTATTAGACCCATTAAAAATAAATATATCTCGATCCAAATATCTAATCTTTTGCACCACTAAAAGAAATTCGTTTTTCATGTCTCATAGGTGCACACACTATCGGGCTGGCTCAATGCTTCACATTCAAACACCGACTATTTGACTATAAAGGGACCGGTAAACCTGACCCGAATCTTGACTCATCTCTAGCCTCAAGCTTGAAAACCGCGTGTCCAAATGTTGCTAAATCAAACACAAACCTTAATTCCTTAGACATGGTGAGTACATACATGTTTGATAACGCGTATTATAAAAATCTCGTCAACAATGCTGGATTACTTGAATCCGATCAAGCGCTAATGAGTGATCCACAAAGTGCTTCTATAGTCAAGGGTTATAGCATGTACCCGTATCTTTTTTTTAACGATTTTGCAACATCGATGATAAAACTCGGTAACATTGGGGTAATTACAGGGCTAAATGGTGAAGTTAGAAAGAAATGTGGCCAGATCAATCATTAGTTAGTTGGTGTTGTGGTGTTGCTAGATGGTTGAAAATAAGGGTTTGACTTTGACCTTTGTTGTACTTTGTATCACTTGTATGTTAACCAAAAAGTAATATAAGGTCTTGATGTTTTACCCCCGGTAAAGAAATATATATAGCATTTATTAACTAGATTTTGAAAAGAGTAAATTACAAGTTTTGTACTTTATATTTACATCGAATTGTAGCGCGCTGTCCTTTTGGCCAAAAGTTACAGGCGGTGTCCTTAACCTTTCAAAATCTTGCACGTTTTGTCCTTTAGGCCAAACCTGGTTAGAAATTTCAGTTAATTCTAGTCATGTGCAATGCACATGAGGGTAAAATGGTCTTTTTCCCTCTCAACCCTTTCTATTTCCCCATCTATAACCCTCACCAACGCTTTGGCAAAGGAATGTCGGTTGGGGGATGCAAATCGGTGGGCCGAATTGGTTATTCGTAGTGAAAAAATTGGCGTTATTGATTTTAACATTCCCGAGTCATATCCTGTTTAGGGGGTGTTTAGGTTAGCTTATTTTGGAGCAACTTATGACTTATTGACTTATAAAAGTTAATAAGTTGTTTTTTGAGTGTTTGGGTTAGCTTATTTTAGAGGGTTTTGTGTGTTTGAGAAGTCATTTTTGAGAAGTCAGAACTTCTGACTTCTCACTTATGACTTATATAAGTTAATAAGTCATTTTGAGAAGGAATCCCAAACACCCCCTTAATCAGTTTGTGTGGAGTTACAAAAAGAGGAATGATTCAGTGCCTTTGCTTACGATACCGCTTAATTTGCCTCCATTATTAATCACTGATGTGGTGAAGGTAAGGATATTGGGGTTGTTGGGAATTATATATTCCTTGATCCAGTATCTAATATCCCTTGTACGAACCGATCATGTCTAGTTGTTTTGAAACGAGGTCTTCAAATTTGTGTGCTGCTTGCGGAGAATAATTACTCAACTGTTTTGTGTGATGATTTTGATTGCGAAATTTGTTGTTTTCTTTGATCGTAATTGGTTAATTAGCAAGTTTATATGAAACGAGATCATCGCTTTTGTCGATGATGATCGGGAACGGTGGCCGGTTGGATTCCGGTTATCAATTTTGTCAAAAATCAACCGAAAATCATCAGATCGTGCGAAAGTATATCCAGGTCGTTTGAAATCTTGTCAGGTCGTGTGAATTTCATCTCAGATCGCATGAAAAACATCCAATTCGTGTAAAATTGGACTCCAGCTCGCACGAATTGCTCAGCTCGTTTGAAAGAAACTCAGTTCGCACGACTTGGAGACATCAGGTCGCACGAAGTCAAATTCAGGTCGCACGAAGTGAAACCAGGTCGTGTAAAAAGGTTCAGGTCGCGTGAAACTTATCAGCCCATGTGAATTCAGATTAGCGGCCCAATGAAATTGAATTGAGAATTAAATTTGTCGGCCATAAACTCAAGAATTGCAAGTGATCAGACTTATAGTGTGGGCCAATCAAATTGAGTTGATAGTAAAGGTTGTCGGTCACATAATGTCAGTACATGTGACATTTATTTGATAACAGTTTGCATGTGGGGTTGAAGCCCAATACAATTCAAAGGTCCAATTAAAATCAGTAGTTATTAAAGAGTTGTCGGCCATCACTTAAAATCCCGTGTAAACATCGGACTTATCAATTTGAAATTTCAATCACATGTTTTAACATCACATCATGTCGTTTGAAAGTTGACCCAGGTCATTTGGAAATTATTCATATCTCACAGTGTGATAACATTCCAGGTCGCACGGTTTGGATCCTGTTTGCACAGATTGAAAGGATTTCAGTTTGTACGGATTGATAAACGTCTAGTTCGCACAGTTTGATACATTGTCAGCTCGCACAAGTTGATTAATTACCAGATCGCACAAGTTGTTTAGATCATTTGAAAGGTTGTCTAAGTCACACGAGTTAATCAAGTCGCTTGAAACAATTCAGGTCATTGAAAACAGTGTGGTTTAAAAGTCTCCAGATCGTACGAAATTCAGATTATTTGAAAAGTTAGGTTTGTAAAATTTCGATACCGAAACATGGATTCTGAATTCTACAATGCGTTTGCTACGGCTCCGAATACTCCAATTACAGTTGCTCAGAGCGTGAACATGGAAAATGAAACAGGAACGTTGCAGAAACCTCCAAAGTTAATGAGCATTGAAGAATATTATAGTTGGAAAGACCGTTTTGAAAATTGGGTTCAAACAAATCATTTAAGGTCTTGGGAGTGTATTGAAACTAAGTATGTTAAACCTCGTTCAGATGTGGGAGTTATAAAGACTATTTCTGAATTGTCGGATAAAGAGAGAGACATGTACAAGGCAGAAAAAATGATGATCAGTCTACTTCAGCAAGCCGTGAAAGAAGACATCTTCATATTACTTCAACATGATGGTACTTCACGTTCAATTTGGGAAGCACTTCGCATTAAGTTTGAAGCAACTACAGAGATGATCAAAAATAAGAAATCATTATTAAAAAAGGAATTTGACTTGTTTACAAGTTTGCAGGGCGAAACTACAAAGAAGCTCATTGAGAGATATTGCCATTTAGTGCGTTCAATGTCCCGGTTGGATACCAACAAAGATAGAGAGGAATGGGTTGACAAATTGGATACCTCAGAATGAATGGGGCACATATCTTTTGATTTTGAAAAATACCGTAGAATATGATAGATTGTCAATCGCTCAATTCATTGAAAAACTTGAAGAACAAATTGATAGCAGTGATGATGATGAGAAAAGTCAAGATGAAGAATCTGTTACTTCAGAAGATAGTTCAGAAAAGACACCAGTCTTTGATCAATCATCAATTGATAGCAGTGATGATGATGATGATGAAGAAATTAATCAAATAAACATTGGTAAAACTCATCTATCACCTGAAAGTTTCAAATTTTATTTTGCAGATAAATTGGAGAAGCTAAAGGAGAAACGAGCTGCAAAAGAGAAGAAAAAAGAAAAATGTGAGAATGTTGTTCAGGTGAAAGAAGAGAAGAATGAACAGAGTGGAGAAGTTGAAGTTGCTGAGAAGATTGTTGAAATTGAAAAGATTGTACAAGTCACAAAACCTTGTCTGAAATGTTTGGAACCATGCAAACATTGTGAAGAGAAAGATCAGAAATATAGCGAGCTCGACGAAATGAAAGAGAAATTATTGTTCGATGTTAAGTACGTGAAAGAATCTTATGATGTGTTGAACAGAACAGTCAATCAGTTGGAAAAGACAAACTCAGAAAGGGAAGATGCTTTGACAATGATGAATGCAGTGATGATGTATAAGCAGAAGGCCATTAATCACTATATTGAAGAGTGTGCAAAGTTGAAGCAAGAATTGGAGACCGAAAAGATTGAGAATGAAAGAATCAGACGATTGCTGCAGAGTTACTCAAGTTCTGATTACTTGATTGATAGAATCTATCCGACAGTTGCAGGTTTTGAAGCTTTTCAAGATATGAAGTCGGAAGATACTAATACTAGTAAGAAACAAGGTGCAAATTATAACAAGTGTCCGCCTCCGATCTGGGAAGGTTATTCTCCCAGAAAACCAAATGAGGAACAAGTCAAAAAGGCAGTCAATATAAAGTTAAAGTCTGAAACAACTGATGAGTTACCAGACAACATTGACGTCACATTCACATCGTCTGACACTGATCATGAGTCTGAGTTAATAAAGAAAGTGGTCGATCAGGTGTTGGATAAGGATGAGGAGTCAGAGTCAAAGTCCGAATCTGAGAGCTCGAGTTCATCAGTCAACAGTTCAAAATTATCGGTCAAAAGGGTTTACAATAAAGAATTTTTGTTATCAAAAAATAATTTGAATGACGAACCAATCAAAGTGGCATATACTTTGAATGATTCAGACAAATTATATTCTGATAAGGAATTTCCAATTAAAAATGTGAAAATTGAAAATATCAAAACAGTTTTTCAATTGATAAAAATAAAGTTTTCAGAAATAAAAGATAAAATGGAATTTTCAAAACCTAAATATACTTGTTTAAACAAGAAGAAAGGTTTCGGTCCAGGTCATCAAAAGAAACCGAATCATAAAAGCAATTTCAAAAGGAAGGGTTTGGGTTTTGATGTTGAAAATAATCAAAATACTAAAGATTTTAAATCAAAAACTGTATTTGTTTCAGGAGCAACTTCAGAAGAAGAAAAAAAAGCTCATTCTGGAAGCAATCCAACAAGGAGTTTCTTGCTGAAAAACAAAAGTTTGAGAAGACTATGTTTGGAACCAAAAAGGAGACAAGAACCTATTACAGATGTCAAGAAATTGGTCACATCGCTTGGAATTGTCCAATGGCGACCAACACAAAACATGAAGTTCTTTCTAAACTCAAAGAGAAAGTTGTTGATAAAACTGAACCACCCACTGACAAATTCAAAATGTTTAAAAATTCTACATTTGAAGTTGGTGAGTGTTCAAAAAGGTTTTACAAAAGAAGGGTGAATCTTAACAACCAAACATGGGTTGCTAAGAAAACAGATGTTAAATCCGGCGATGAATCTGACTCGTCAAAGTCAGAGGAGCCACAAGTTGAAATAAAAAGAGAAAATTCAGTTCCGCCAATGGATGACGCAAACTTTCCACCATTGCGGTCCGAAAATTTTAAACAAAAAGTTGGAAAGGTAGAGATTTCGAATCAATTCTATTTTGAAAAGAAAGAATTCGATGTCGAAAAGGCTTTCAATGACAATGTGAAAAATATTTTTGGAAGAATGGTCGATGGAAGGGAAAAAGGGGTAAAAGAATTTTATGAAGCAAAAAGGAATGTTGAAACCCCGAGTGAAATTGAAAAGGTCACACCCAAAGCTAGTCAGGCTTGGGTGTCTGTATTCCATATGTAAAATTCCTAACTTGCCGGAGCTCCCAAGTTGGTAATCGTGGAGCATGAATCGGCATCTTTCAAGTGATATTTCAAAACTGTTATATTTCATCTTACAAGTGGTATTGTTGATGAGTATCTACAAGTGGTTAATCAAGGTCATTAAGTTGAACTTGTTTTAACTTTCATACAAGTGTTTTTACAAGTGGTTAAAAGAGGGGTTTCATTCACAAGCTGTTGAAAGAACAATGTGATGAACTAATCCCATGTTTGTGAAATAACAAACAAAACTAATTTTCCGGAAAAACCATTTGATTAAAACAAACTTAAGTGTTTTGAAATCATAATGGGAAAATAGTTTGTTGTCAGGGGGAGTTCTGATTGTTTATGCCAAGTGAATGGAGAATTGAAGCAATTCACATCGGTTTGTCAAATTTTCTTTAAATGGTTTTGAATTTTAGGGGGAGTAAGAAATTTCAGAAAATCCAAAAACATTAGAAAATTTGAAAAAGCCAAAAACATGATAAAAATTCAAAAATGAGTTTTGGTGTGAAAAAGAGGAAATGATAGTACATCAGTAGACAATCACAGTACGCTAAAGAATTGGAAAGTCAAATGTGATAAACGGTCTCACTGATGATATGCCAGTAGGTTTTTACACGCTTAGTAGATTGTTTTCGAGATATAAACCTAAATATCAAATACTTACTTATCTCATGGGGAACATCTCTCGGATATATGGGTAACCCCCGAAATCTTGTTTGAAGGGCTTTCTATTTCTGACATACTAGGTCTTTGTGCGTGATGATATCTGGGGTATTATACCAGGACTTCTGATTTTGCGGGAGCAATAGCCTAGTCCTCGTATAATACTTTGCATTGCTTTTATCATAAAGCCCACCCTCAGCATAAAAAATGATGAAACATTGAAAAATGCTAATCATGTGCTGTTGAAGAAAAGATCCCCAAACGGGACACACCTAAAAGACGAGCCATCATCTCTCTGATTTTGCGAAAGCAATAGCCTGAGCTCTCATGGTCTCGCATTACCCATTTATAGATATCATTAGTGTACATTCACCTGTAAGACTGAATATAGGAGTCTGGATACAGGAGTGTTGGTGCATACGTCTGTCGACTTCGTCTTGTATCGAGTCTTGTATTAGAATAGATAGATCAGGGCACGTAGTACAAGAAAAATGTCAAATATGTGTTGAAGGGGTATTTCGCACGAAATGACAATGTGTCATTCCGCACGAAATCAACTTGGTATTTTGCACGAAATAGCTATTTCGTGTGAACTTGATTTCGCATGAATGGTTTCGTACGAAATAGCCAGCCCTATAAATACTTGAGGTGCCTTGTCATTTGTAACTTTCCGGTTTCAGTACCGAACTGCTGCCGAAGTGTCTACTCGCTGTAAAACATTGTTATATCAATCTACAGACAGTTTAAAGTGAATTGCAAGCTGAATCAACTCAATACGTTTGTTTTCGCCTCTCGTATTGAGGAAAAACTCTTCTGAACGACTCATTTGGTCATGAAAACGATCCTACAAGTGGTATCAGAGCTCAGGAGGAAGAGTTCTTACCGATTCAGCTTAAATTTCTGATTTCTACACCTTTTTTTCAAAATTAACCAGTTTTCACGGTTAAAATGACTTGAACTTCTCACATTATATGCGAAACTGTGTTTTAACAAAGCCTTGAAAGAATTAGATCTAAAATCGGATTAAAACCTATTCAATTTGACAAAATCATGGCCGAATTGAAGACATCAGCAGCATTTCGCACGGAATAGTATCTGTTTCATCTATTTCGCACGAAATACCGTACTCATTTCGCACGAATTCAGTGTTTCGCTTGAAATAGGACTTCATTTCGTACGAAATCACCTATTTCGTACGAAATCACTTCATTTCGCTTGAAAGTTTAGCTATTTCGTACGAAATCATCTATTTCGCACGAAACCAGTCATTTCGCATCAAAAGGCATTTCGCTTGAGAAGGCATTTCACTTGAGAAGTTATTTCGTTTGAACAGGTCATTTCGTGTGAAGAAGTGTATTTCGCACAAAAGTTCATTTCGCTTGAATTGTGCTATTTCGTTTGAAAGATTAAGTTTGTGAGATTTTGATACCGAAACATGGAAGAAGAATTTTACAACGCCTTTGCTACTCTGATGAGTATTGCACAGAACACAATGTTAGAAAACGAAACGGGTGCCATGCAAAAACCGCCAAAGCTCATGAATATCGAGGAGTATAAAGGATGGGAGGAACGATTTGAAAATTGGGTTCAAGCAAATTACTTGGATGCTTGGGAATGTGTTGAAACGAAATATGTTAGACCGATGAATGATGATGAAGAAGTTATTGCAATTAAAGATCTAAGTGCTGAAGAGAAAAAGAAATACAAAGATGAAAAGATGATGACTAGTTTATTGCATCAAGCTGTGAAAGAAGATATCTTGATGTTATTGCAACACAATGGGAGTGCAAATTCAATTTGGAAAGCATTAAAATCGAAGTTTGTTGGAAGTAAAGAAATGATCAAGAACAAAAAATCACTTTTGAAAAAAGAGTTTGATTTATTTCGTGGTTTGAGAACTGAAAGTACTAAGCAGATCATCGAAAGATATTGCAATCTGTTAGTGAACATGAAAAGGGTGAGCATTACAAAAGATAATGAAGAATTGATTGAAAAGCTGGCTGATGCATTGCCACATGAAACTTGGGGCACATATCTTATGATGTTGAGAAATAAGAAAGATTTTGGGAATTTAACATTGGGAAAGTTCATTGAAAAACTTGAAGCTCAAGAGATGGAACAAAGAAAGATCTCAAGAATGAAGGATTTTGATGGTGAACAATATATTGGTTTATATTACAAAGGAAGTATCAGAAGTATCAGTGATAAGACCAACATGTCACCAAAGATTGAAACTGCATTCAATGCTAAAAATTCATCTGGAGGGTCATCTAAAGTGTAACAACCCTCAGTAAAACCAACACTCTCATAATATTTCCGACACTCTAGTATATCTTAAAAAGACCCTTATATGTCTTTAAATACACCCCGTATGTGAAAACCGAGTCCGGAATACATTAAATAGAATTTAAAATAAAGAAAATTTAAAACTAGGGCTAAGGCGGGCCGCGTAGACCCACCTGAAACCCTTACGCGGGCGGTATCAAGGTTAGAACCGGATTCCTTTGGTTTTCTTAAGTTCAAGCGGGCCGCGTAAGACCTATGTTAAGTGTACGCGGGCCGCGAGAGATAAACAACGCGGAGACACCCTGAGCCGACACGTGTCGATATCGTGGCGGACCTACATGCTGACCCAGCTAAGCTATTCGTTGACCCAGGGTTGACGCGGGCCACGTAAGGCTTAGCCTTATCTTACGCGGGCCGCGTGAGAGTCGAGATCAGCAACTATATAAAGGAGGCCTCGGGCTTCAATTCAGTTCGTTCATTTCTCAATTCTCAATCACAATTTCTGTAGTAGAGTTATTATAAAGCGGGTATTATACCACCCTAATTAGCGAGGTTCTGCCCCGTTGTAAGTATTATAACCCCAGTTTCATAATAGATACGCTGCCCGATTGATTTAGGGTTCCGTAACAACTGTCGTGGTTCTGCCCGACGTAGTTGTTGGAATACCGTCTCGGGGAGGGTATCATTAATATTTTCAAAGGGTTATGATACTAACCAATGTACATTTGTATAAATTATAGATTATTCCCAGGAAACGCTTACGCGAAGTCTAAGATAGCAATGTGAGTTTATCCTCTTTTTGTTAACCTTTTTGGAATGTTTTATAAAACCTTAATTTTTTTACAATGTGATTAAGCGGTGATTGAGTCTTTGTAGTTCTTCAATTACTGCCGGTATGTTGGGGTTTTGTATACAAAATTTACTACACTGTGAGTAGTAAGTCGGGGATGACAGTACATTACCATTGGACGACGAGTTAGCCAATGTGTAATATGACCCACAAGTCAGGATTGACAGTACTGAATGAGTAATTGTGTAGAAATAAACAATGTGATCGCTCTCAATACTGTTTTAATTAACAAAATGTTTCTTGATTAAACTGGGATACACTCACCAGTATTTCCCACTGACAAATGTTTTTAAAACGCATTTCAGGTAACACAATGTGACAGCCAATTAGTAAAAAGCCAGCTGGAGAGCACTGAAGGCTTGGGAAAAATGTGGCTATAAAAGTTACCTAATAAATGATGTTTTAAATTCAATAATATAGGGTTTATCCCTATAAATATATTGTAATAAGAAACTTGGGTTTTGCCCATGTTATTATTAATATTAAATATGGTGGTTTTACTCTGATAAACATTTCCTAACTACGGCCCTGATGTAATTTCCGCTGCCAAATTAACAAGCTGATACCACCGAAAATCTGAGTTCGCGTCCGCTCGTTCCCGAGACAGATAAGGGATCGGGGGTTGCTACAGGAGGTGGTATCAGAGCCTAGCCACTGGTCTGAGCCAAAGAAGTGTTCTGCTGACACTTAAGTTCTAAATTTTGTGTTAGGAAATAAATTACGGAAATACGTGCATAACTGTATTTATTTGTTATGTGTTATTTGACTATTTGTTAGTTTACAGTATGAGTGATCAAGGACCCTCAGACATGAGTCGTCAGTTGTCTGATTCACCTAGGAGTGAAGGTACCTCATCACAGCCTGCCCTTTCTGGGTATTCTGCTGATCAGGAAGAAGGGATATTTGCCTTTAAAGCTCAGTCAGAAGAACCATTCCCTCATAAGAAACGAGGATGGTTCAGTAAGGAAGCCTTTGCACGTAGGAAAAGAATGCGAAAGTTACAACAGCAAAGAGTTTTAGCAGCTGCTATGCTAAGCGAAAGACAAATGCCCATACACAGGATATGCTTAATAGAAGCCTAGCCAATTTCCACATCTTAGCTACCACTGCTGCTGACCTAAGTCTGGAACAACTAGTAGCCCCACAACCACAAATCCCAGCCCAACCCATGGAGATAGAAAACCTTGAAAACCAAGTGGAGATGCATGACTTCAACCCAGAGGAAATCCCTAGGGTACCTGCACCAAACCCCCTAGACCCAAATTACGACCCCTGGTGGGACGACAATAGGGACTTTGTGCAACGTTACCCGATACATGAAGACACACCCATACAGAACATAGGAGCCTACCCAGGTATGGACCCTTTAGATCCCTATTACCACGATGAATATATTAGGGAGATCTTAGAAGATCCTTACCGATTTCAGGCACTTTCACCCCCATATCAGGAACCCGCACCCCATATTCCAAACCCAGTCCTAGAACCTGCACCCCCAATGAGTGCAGAAAACGTCCAAGAACTTAGGACTTTTGGGGAGGAAATTTTAGAAAACAGTGAGAGAATGAGACAGGTGGGAGAGCGTCTCGTATGGAAATACGATGAGCGCAATATGGATTTTTGGATAAATCCATATCCGTGATGTGATAGAGGAGATGGTAATAATAATATAATATAATAAAATAAAATAAAATATGTGTGTACGGATGCATATTACTATTAGTATGATTCTATTTCTGTTGGTATTGTAATTTTTATTTCAGTACTAGAATGTAATAGATGCATAATAGTATATGGAAATAGAGTAAAAGTCGCAATGATCGACGTTTTTGGCTAGAATGCGTATCATATGATTAACTATATTAAATATTATCTTGTGATATTATTATGGGGAAAATGTTTAAAATTCAGATGGCCGATGAAGGAAATCAAGGAAATCTGAATAATGATAACCAGAGTAACATTAACGTGGTTAATGAGAATCCAAGCATCAATAACAATGGAATCCAAATGGATAATAGTGCTGTTCAACATATAGTGGCACAAGGAATCATATATGCCATGCCATTTATTATTCAAACTATTCAAGAAGCGAATAATAAAAGTAAGCATAGCAGTAAGCGACCAATTAAACCCGAAAACAGCGTGAACAATGGACCTTTACTTCAATTGCCCATTCCCAAAAGAAGAAGAACCATGTCTCATGGTTGTTCTTATAAAGAATTCTGGTCTTGTAAACCAATGGAATTCTCGGGCAATGAAGGGGCTATTGCAACTCTACGCTGGATAGAGAAAACTGAAGCAGTCTTAAGAATAAGCAAGTGTGCTGAAGAAGATAAGATATTGTTTGCTTCTAATCTGTTTAAGAATTCAGCGCTAGAATGGTGGAACACTATCCTCCAATCAAGAGGAAGTGATAGAACCTACAATATGGAATGGGAAGAATTTAAGAACAAGGTAGAAAGGAAATTCTGCCCACCCAATGAGAAGGAACAGATAGCAAACAAATTCCTAAACCTTAGGATGACTGGTGTGGATAGTAAGGGATACACTAAAATATTCTTCGAATATGCTAGAATAGTGCCAACTCTTGCTTCACCAGAACCAGTGTTAATCTCCTGTTATATTTGGGGATTAATTGGGGAGATAAGACACGTAGTCAAGGCAGCTAGACCTCAAACTATAGAAGAAGCTGTAGAACTAGCAAATACCTTGACAGATGAATTAGTCCGTACCCGAGAAGAGGATCAAAGAAGGAACCTAACCCAGAACCTCACACAAGAATTTCGTTCTGGAAATTCTAATCGTGGGAGAAATGTAGGTTCTACCTCTACACCTTACTGTAAGAATTGCAAAAGAAAGCATTCAGGAAGATGCTCCATATACTGTAACTTTTGTAAAATATCGGGACACAAGGAGGAAAACTGCAGGAAGAAAGCTAATAACAAGATATGTTATAACTGTGGAGAACAAGGTCATATCAAGCTTAATTGCCAAAAAATTAGCTCCAGCTACAAACAACAAGAATACTCAAAATGCTAGAGCATTTGTTCTGACTGCAGATGAAGCCAAGATGATTCCAGATGTCATAGCTGGTACGTTTTTAGTTAATGATGTTTTTGCTAAAGTATTATTTGACTCTGGTGCAAACCAAAGTTTTATTAATACATCATTTTGCAAATTTCTAAATCAGTCATTAACTAAACTACCACAAGAATGTCTTGTAGAGACAACTAATGGAGAAACCGTTAGGATTTCTGAAATCTTGCAGGGAGCAAGAATAGAAATTTTAAATCAGAAATTTATTGCAAACCTTTATCCCATGAATCTGGCAGGATTTGATGTTGTATTAGGAATGGATTGGTTAATAGCCAATAAAGCCAGCATTTTATGTAATCAAAAGTCAATCCAAGTAAATTCACCAAAAGATAAAACGATCACAATAAAAGGAGATAAACCATCTAGATCCACAAAATTCATCTCTGTGATGAAAACTGCAAGTTATATAAGAAAAGGTTCTATAGTGTATTTGATTTCCATAATCACTAACACTAAAGGAAAGGATTTAAAGGATATTCCAGTAGTATCTCAGTTTTCAGATGTATTTCCAGAAGAATTGCCAGGGCAACCTCCAGATAGAGAAGTCGAATTCAGAATCCATTTAATACCAGGGACAGCACCGATTGCCAAAGCACCTTACCGTTTGGCACCCGTCGAAATGCAAGAACTAAAGAAACAATTGGACGAATTGTTAGAGAAAGGATTTATACAACCAAGTTCGTCGCCATGGGGAGCGCCAATACTGTTTGTTAAAAAGAAGGACGGATCAATGCGTATGTGCATTGACTGCCGTGAATTAAACAAAGTTACGATTAAGAATCGGTACCCATTACCGAGAATCGATGATCTGTTTGATCAACTACAAGGAGCTCAATTTTTCTCTAAAATCGATTTAAGGTCAGGATATCATCAATTAAAGGTACAGGAAGAGGACATTCCTAAGACCGCATTCAGAACGAGGTATGGCCATTATGAATTTACTGTCATGCCATTTGGTTTAACCAATGCCCCAGCCGCATTTATGGACATGATGAACCGAATATGTAAGCCATATTTGGATAAATTCATAATTGTTTTCATAGATGATATTCTCATTTACTCTAAGAATAAAGAAGATCATGCAAAGCATTTGCACGCACTTTTAAGTTTATTAAGAAAGGAAAAGCTTTATGCTAAATTTTCCAAGTGCGAGTTTTGGTTAGAACTGGTACAATTTCTCGGACATTTAGTCAATCATGAAGGAATTCATGTGGATCCCACAAAGATTGAGGCAATTACTAAATGGAAAACCCCTGAGTCACCAACCGAGGTTAGAAGTTTGTTAGGATTGGCCGGTTATTATAGATGATTTATCCAAGATTTTTCTAGAATAGCCATTCCCTTAACTAAGCTGACCTGTAAATCTGTTAAGTTTGAATGGGGATTAAAACAAGAAGAAGCATTTAGAATTCTTAAGCAAAGATTAACCCATACACCCATATTAGCGTTACCAGAAGGAACTGAAGATTTTGTAGTTTATTGTGACGCTTCCAAATTATGTTATGGATGTGTATTAATGCAACGACAAAAGGTTATAGCTTACGCATCTAGACAACTTAAGAATCATGAAGAGAATTATTCAACCCATGATCTAGAGTTAGGAGCTATAATTTTTGCTCTTAAGATTTGGAGACATTACCTTTATGGTAGTAAGTTTACCATATTCACGGATCATAAGAGTTTAAGGTATATTTTCAAGCAAAAGGAATTGAATATGAGACAAAGACGCTGGATGGAGATGCTCAGTGATTATGATTGTGATATCCAGTATCATGAAGGAAAAACAAATGTAGTGGCAGATGCTTTAAGCCGAAAGTATCATGAAAAGCAAAAAAAAAGGATACGTTCTCTTAAATTAAATCTACAAGTAGATTTAAATGATCAAATAAGAGAAGCACAAGAATCAGTAATCAAGGAGGATACTGAAAAATTAAAAGGTATGCTAAAAGAATTAGAACAAGAAACAGATGGAATTTGGAGATTCCATAAAAAGAGAATGTGGATACCTAAATTAGGAAACCTACGTCATCGTATATTAGAAGAAGCCCATAAGTCCAAGTATACGATGCACCCAGGAAATGATAAAATGTACCAGGATTTAAGGAAGAATTTCTGGTGGATAGGAATGAAAAAGGACATAGCAGCCTATGTTTCTAAATGTTTAACTTGTTCACAAGTCAAAGCTGAACACCAGAAACCCTCAGGATTTCTACAACAATTAGAAATGCCAGTGTGGAAATGGGAATTAATAACAATGGATTTTGTTACTAAATTACCCAAAACTAAGAAAGGAAATGATACAATCTGGGTGATTGTAGATAGGCTAACCAAGTCAGCTCATTTTCTACCAATGAAAGAAACTTTCAGTATGGAACAATTAGCCAAATTGTATGTAAATGAAATTGTTTCTTTACATGGCATTCCTTTATCAATTGTTTCTGATAGAGATAGCCGATTTACCTCTCATTTTTGGTCAAGTTTCCAAAAGGTAATGGGAACCAAGTTAAATCTAAGCACGGCTTATCATCCTCAAACGGATGGACAAAGCGAAAGGACAATTCAGACAATGGAGGACATGCTTAGAGCTTGTGTAATTGATTTCGGAGGTAATTGGGACGATCACTTACCATTAATAGAATTTTCTTATAATAACAATTATTACACAAGTATCAATGCTGCACCATTTGAAGCACTTTATGGACGAAAGTGTCGAACCCCAGTCTGTTGGGCAGAAATTGGGGAAAAAGAACTATCTGGACCTAAGATAGTGCAAGAAACAACTGACAGGATCATTCAAGTCAAGGAACGACTGAAAGCAGCACGTGATCGACAGAAGAGTTATGTTGATAACCGACGCAAGCCATTGGAATTTCAAGTAGGAGATAAAGTATTATTAAAAGTCTCTCCTTGGAAAGGAGTAGTAAGATTCATATAAAGGGGAAAGCTAAGTCCCAGGTATGTTGGACCTTTTGAGATTATTAGAAGAATAGGACCTGTAGCCTATCAGCTACAATTGCCAGAGGAAATGGCAGGAATACATGATGTATTTCATGTATCTAATCTCAAGAAATGCTTAGCTGATGAATCACTGATGGTACCTCTTAAGGATATAGAGGTAAATGAACAACTCAAGTTTGTAGAAAGGCCTCTACAGATTGAAGACAGGAAAGTCAAGAATCTCAAGCATAAGAGATTAGTTCTGGTCAAAGTGAAATGGGACTCCAAAAGAGGACCTGAGTATACATGGGAGCTTGAATCTGAAATGCAAAGGAAATATCCGCACTTATTCCAGTAGATTTCGAGGACGAGCTCTAAAACAAGGTGGGGAGAATGTAACAACCCTCAGTAAAACCAACACTCTCATAATATTTACGACACTCTAGTATATCTTAAAAAGACCCTTATATGTCTTTAAATACACCCCGTATGTGAAAACCGAGTCCGAAATACATTAAATAGTATTTAAAATAAAGAAAATTTAAAACTAGGGCTAAGGTGGGCTGCGTAGACCCACCTGAAACCCTTACACGGGCGGTATCAAGGTTAGAACCGGATTCCTTTGGTTTTCTTAAGTTCAAGCGGGCCGCGTAAGACCTATGTTAAGTGTACGCGGGCCGCGAGAGATAAACAACGCGGAGACACCCTGAGCCGACACGTGTCGACATCGTGGCGGACCTACATGCTGACCCAGCTAAGCTATTCGTTGACCCAGGGTTGACGCGGGCCGCGTAAGGCTTTGCCTTATCTTACGCGGGCCGCGTGAGAGTCGAGATCAGCAACTATATAAAGGAGGCCTCGGGCTTCAATTCAGTTCGTTCATTTCTCAATTCTCAATCACAATTTCTGTAGTAGAGTTATTATAAAGCGGGTATTATACCACCCTAATTAGCGAGGTTATGCCCCGTTGTAAGTATTATAACCCCAGTTTCGTAATAGATACGCTGCCCGATTGATTTAGGGTTCCATAACAACTATCGTGGTTCTGCCCGACGTAGTTGTTGGAATACCGTCTCGGGGAGGGTATCATTAATATTTTCAAAGGGTTATGATACTAACCAATGTACATTTGTATAAATTATAGATTATTCCCAGGAAACCCTTACGCGAAGTCTAAGATAGCAATGTGAGTTTATCCCCTTTTTGTTAACCTTTTTGGAATGTTTTATAAAACCTTAATTGTTTTACAATGTGATTAAGCGGTGATTGAGTCTTTGTAGTTCTTCAATTACTGCCAGTATATTGGGGTTTTGTATACAAAATTTACTACACTGTGAGTAGTAAGTCGGGGATGACAGTACCTTACCATTGGACGACGAGTTAGCCAATGTGCAATATGACCCACAAGTCAGGATTGACAGTACTGAATGAGTAATTGTGTAGAAATAAACAATGTGATCGCCCTCAATACTGTTTTAATTAACAAAATGTTTCTTGATTAAACTGGGATTCACTCACCAGTATTTCCCACTGACAAATGTTTTTAAAACGCGTTTCTGGTAACACAATGTGACAGCCAATTAGTAAAAAGCTAGCTGGAGAGCACTGAAGGCTTGGGAAAAATGTGGCTATAAAAGTTACCTAATAAACAATGTTTTAAATTCAATAATATAGGGTTTATCCCTATAAATGTATTGTAATAAGAAACTTGGGTTTTGCCCATGTTATTATTAATATTAAATATGGTGGTTTTACTCTAATAAACATTTCCTAACTACGGTCCTGATGTAATTTCCGCTGCCAAATTAACAAGCTGATACCACCGAAAATCTGAGTTCGCGTCCGCCCGTTCCCAGGACAGATAAGGGATCGGGGGTTGCGACATAAAGGATCAAACAGCAAAATGAGTTTTTCTTCATATCCGTCATTTGATCCAAATTTTTCAGCAACCAAGAGTGGCAAAGTTCTTCAATGTAATATTGCACTAAATCTTGAGAATGACCAAAACTACTCAGAAGAAGTTGTAAAAAGTCACATGTCTTTGTTGGTGACTGTGTTAGAGTCGTATGGGAGTTTAGTAGCAGGAAGGATCGGGAATCCGATGTTGACTAAAGAGGATTACGATCAGATTGATGCTGAGGAGATGGAGTTGATGGATATAAAGTGGTGTATGGCGAGTGTGTTAAGAAGAGCTGAGAAGTTTAAACAAATTACGGGAAGAGAGGATTTCCGTGATGCAAATGTTTCTACTTTAGGATTTGATAAATCTAAAGTCACTTGTTTTCGTTGCAGGGAAAAAGGACACTTCAAGAGAGAGTGCACAAACCGCGAAGCAAGTTGAGCTCAAAATCCATTCAACAACAATGATTACTATCGGAAAGCAATTTATCATCAAGTCGCTCAACAGTCGCATCAACAAAAACCACAAACTGCGCATGCTAAGAAGGCTATCGAAGAGTCATCAATGAGAGCTCTTTATGGTATAATAGATCAAGATGATGAGAAATTACCAGAAGGTTTTAGCTGGGATAATTACTGTCCGGATAAAGAGATTTTAAAAGTCAAAGCTTTTGTTGCTCGAGTTGCTGAAGACAGTGATAATGATGATGATTATTATGCAAAAAGAATGGAAGAGCATTTAAGATTGATGGAGTAGAGTGATAGTGATAATGAAAAAATTCGAAAGAAAAAGAAGAAAGTTAAGAAACATGTCAGCAGTGATGATGAAGAAGTTCCTGTGATAAAGAAAAAGGTAAAAGAAGTTCCAACTTTCATGGTTGAAGCAGAAGCTGATGCACAAAAGATTCCTGTAAAATGTGAAAACTGTGAAGCAGTGAAAAAGCAAAACAGTACTTTGATTCACAACATGAACAAATTGAAAGAATCTTATGATGTTCTAAACAAAGCAATGAATCAATACAATCAATCAAGTAATGAACAAGCAACAGCTATGAAGACGCTTCAAGGAGCTTTTATGACAAAGCAGAAAATTGTAAACAATTACATTGAGAAATGTGCTGTGTTGGAACAGAAACTGGAAACCCAGAGGATTGAAACAGAGAGAGTTAATAGATTGTTAAAAAGTTACTCATGTACTTCTTATGTTATTGACAGGATTTATCCAACTGTTGAAGGCATGAAGGCATTTGATGAAGAGGAAGTATCTGAAGAAAAGAGTTCTGAAAAGAAGAAGACTGAAGTGAATGATTCTGGTAAGAAAAAAGGTTTCAGTTACAACAAGTGTCCACCTCCGCTTGAAAATGGATATTCTTCACGAAATCCAAATTCAGAAAGAGTTGAAAAGGCAACCAACTTACAGTGGGAATCTGAGCCATCAGATAATTTGCCAGAAAACATTGATGTTACTTTCACTTCGTCCGATATTGATCATGAGTCTGAGTTAATAAAGAAAGTGGTCGATCAGGTGTTGGATAAAGATGAGGTCAAGGAGTCAAAGTTGGAGTCAAACTCAGAGACAAAGTCTGAGACGTCAAGTCAAACCATAAAAAAAGACAAACGGGTGTATAATAAAGAATTTTTGTTATCAAAATCTAATTTGGATGACGAAACATTCAAAGTAGCATATACTTTGAATGATTCGGACAAATTATATTCTGATGAAGAATTTCCAATAAGAGGTGTCAAAACTGAAATGATCAAAAAGGTTTTCAAATTAACAGAAATTAATATTTCTGAAATAAAAGATGTAAATCTTTCAGAAAAACCAAGACCTTACACCTCAAGAGTTCAACAAAGGTTAAACAAGAAAAAGGGTTATAGTTCTGGTTCTGGTTTTCAAAAGAAACCAAACCATAACGGTAATTTCAAAAGGAAAGGATTAGGTTTTATTCCACCGAAAAATTATAAAAATGAGAAAACTTATAAACCAAAAACTGTTTTTGTTTCAGGAATATCATCTGAAGAAGAAAAGGAGAAGTTGTTCAGAAAGCAGACAAACGAAGAATTCCTTGCTAAAAAGCAAGAAGAAATGAAGAAGGAAGTTATTCAGATAAAGGAAACGAGAACTTGTTTTCAATGCAAAACAATTGGTCATATTGTCAGGAATTGTCCAAAGGTAAACCAACCAAAACAGGGAGTTTTTCTTAAAAAGAAAGAAAAGATGGTTGAAAATGAACCACCAACCAAACCTTTTATAATTTTCAAAAACTCAAAATTTGAGGTTGGTGAATGTTCAAAAGGTTTTTACAAAAGATAAGCAAATTTTGACAACCAAAAGTGGGTTATTAAGAAATCTGATGATAGTTCTAGTAATGATTCTGATTCGTCAAAATCAGAGGAGCTATTTTCTGGCTATGAATCTGATTCCACAAAGTCAGAGGAGCCACAAGTTGAACCCAAAGTTGAAAAATCAGTACCGCCAATGGATGATGCAAATTTTCCACCATTGCGAGCTGAGAATTTTAAACAAAAGGTTGGAAAAATTGAGATTTCAAATCAATTTTTTGTTGAAAAGAAAGAATTTAATGTTGAGAAAGCCTTTAACCCCAAAGTGCAACATATTTTTGGAAAAATGATTGATGGGAAAGTCAAAGGGGTGAAGGAATTTTATGACAAAAAGATGAAAGGAAAGAAACCGAGTGTTGATAACTCGGAATATCCCAAGGTCTGTCAGGCTTGGGAGAATCTCTTTAACTGAAAAATCTGACTTGCCGGAGCTCCCAGGTTGGTAAATGTGGAGCAGGTATCGGCATCTTTCTTGAATTTTGTGTGTTTGTGAAAATTTACAAGTGGTGAATCAGGGACATTAAGTTGTACTTGATTTCCTACAAATGGTATTTGTTGATTGAACTTAAAACTGTTATTTTTTTCAAAAGATTTAAGATAAAAGAACAAGGTGATGAATTGATCCCCTAACCTACAAGTGATTTCAACAAAACTAATTTTCCAGAAAAAACCATTTGATTAAAACAAACTTAAGTGTTTTGAAATCATAATGGGAAAATGGTTTGTTGTCAGGGGGAGTTCTGATTGTTTATGCTAAGTGGATGGCAATTTGAAGCAATTCACAACAGTTGTCAGTTTATTTGTACAGTTTGTTTTGAAATTTCTTTTAAATGCTTTTGCATTTTAGGGGGAGTAAGAAATTTCAGAAAATCCAAAAACATTTGAAAATTTGAAAAAGACAAAAACATGATAAAAATAAAAAATGAGTTTTGTTAAGAAAAGAGGAAATGATAGTACATCAGTGGACATTCACTGCATGCTAAAGAATTAGAAAGTTATAATGTGATAAACGGTCTCACTGATGATATACCAGTAGGTTTTTTGCACATTTAGTAGACTGTGTCGAGATATAAACCCAAATTTCAAACTTACTTATCTCGTGGGGAACATCTCTCGGATATATGGGTAACCCCCGAAATCTTGTTTGAAAGGTCCCTCTTTCTGAGATACTAGGTCTTTATACTCAGTGATATCTGGGGTATTATCCCGGGACTTCTGATTTTGCGGAAGCAATGGCCTAGTCCCCGTATAATACTTTTCGCTTGCTTGAAATATAGCACCTCCCTCAGCATAAAAAATGATGAAACATTGCAAAATGATAATCATGTGCTGTTGAAGAAAAGATTCTCTAAAGGGAACACACCTAAAGTCGAAGCCATCATCTCTTTGATTTTGCGGAAGCAATAGCCTGAGCTCTCATGGCCCTCGCATTTAACCCTTTACAGATATCATCTAGGTATACTCACCTGTAAGACTGAATATTGGGATCTGGATACGGGAGTATATTCTGAGGTGGGACACGCGAATAAGTTTAAGTCTATTAAAACACTAATCTCGTATCTCGAAACAGTTGAACTTTGTGTGAAAATTTAAGTGGATCAGTATACTGACAATCTAAGTGAATCGTTTAGAACATAAAATGATTAAAGCTTAACGGTGTTAGTGATTTGTCTCATAAACTGATATGATCCTCTTACATAAACTCACAAAAATATTGTCTGTAAATATTTCTTTACTGCATTTTTTTTATATTTCAAAAATCCAAAAAGATTTTAGGAGTGTTTTAGCATAAATTTTTGAAAATAAAAAAAAAATTTCGATAACTGATGTTGAAGAGCTGATTTTCAAAATTCTAGGTGCTAAACATGATGAACAGGTTTGGGAGAGTTTGTGTGAAGAAATACTTACAAGTGATTTTCAGAGAATAAATAAATTTTGAATGTTTGCCTACAAGTGGTCATAAGAATCTTTTAAATGATAAATCATTTTATTTCTGCAAGTGATATAAATTTGTAAAATTTTAAATTTGTGAAATTTATTGTGAGGTAAAGAATGTGCAGGAATGAAATTTGGGAAAAGTCAGGTTACTATTATAGAGCCTGTGAAAGTGATAAGAGCCAGGTGTTCGATCAAAAGCCTGTGAGAGGATTATTCCAGACTGCGATCCCAGCTTATCGAAAGGGGGAGTCTGAAGACAGCCAAGAAAGAGTTTGAATGCTAAAGAGCCAGATTCAAGTCCTAGGGTTCACGCAATTTGCTGATGCTGATGAACTTAAGGAATCAAGAGATCTGATCAAGAGAATTAAAATGAGGTAAGAGCCAGGTCGAGATCCTGGAGATGAAAAGAAGATAGAGATTGAGGATACTTTACATTGTTAGATACTTTGGAAGTGTTCGAGAAGACTGATAAAGACTGAAGATTGAAGACTCGACACTGAAGACTTCGTCAACATCCAAGGGGGAGTCTGTTGGTGCATACGTCTGTCGACTTCGTCTTGTATCGAGTCTTGTATTAGAATAGATAGATCAGGGCACGTTGTACAAGAAAAATGTCAAATATGTGTTGAAGGGGTATTTCGCACGAAATGACAATGTGTCATTTCGCACGAAATCAACTTGGTATTTCACACGAAATAGCTATTTCGTGTGAACTTGATTTCGCATGAATGGTTTCATACGAAATAGCCAGCCCTATAAATACTTGAGGTGCCTTGTCATTTGTAACTTTCCGATTTCAGTACCGAACTGCTGTCGAAGTGTCTACTCGCTGTAAAACGTTGTTATATCAATCTAAAGACAGTTTAAAGTGAATTGCAAGCTGAATCAACTCGATACGTTTGTTTCCGCCTCTCGTATTGAGGAAAAACTCTTCTGAACGACTCATTTGGTCGTGAAAACGATCCTACAGGGAGTATATTCTGAGGTGGGACACACGAATAAGTTTGAGTCCATTAAAACACTAATCTCGTATCTCGAATCAATTGAACTTTGTGTGAAAATTTAAGTGGATCAGTATACTGACAATCTAAGTGAATCGTTTAAAACTGAAAGTGTTTAAAGCTCAATGGTGCTAGTGATTGGTCTAAAAAACTGATATGATCCTCTTACACAAACTCACAAAAATATTGTCTGTAAATATTTCTTTACTGCTTTTCATTAAAAACAAAAATCCAAAAAGAATGTGTTTTAGCATAAAATTTTGAAAATTCAAAAAGATTTTATTTCATCTTAGTTTTCGACAACTGATGTTGGAAAGCTGATTTTCAAAATTCCAAGTGCTGAACATGATGGACAACAGGGTTGGGAGAGATTGTTTAAAATGAGAAATGATTTTGAAATAATTAAATGGTTCTTTAATTTGAAACCAAATTTGATGTTTCAAATTCAAGTAGTAAGCAGATATTAACATTGTTATAAAATGAAACTTATTTTTGGGTAGCGTTTGTGCAGATAGTGTCACGGCCCCAGCCCCAGTTTGACCCGATCAGGAGCCGCGGGACAGGAACCCGTGGTATCTATGATGCGACAGCGGAAGATTTTACAGGATCTTTTTAAACTCAAAATGCCCGAATATTTTATTTCATCACTCGGGATAAACCCTGTTATTTTACAGTAGAGGAATTTCATAATTAAATTCCCTGATTTATTTAAAACATGTTTATTTATTTTAACTGAGCCACCTCTTCAAGCTTGTTAGTGCTCCGTAGCACGTTTTCCTTGATTTACAACAGGTCGCCTGAAACATGTTTTAAAAATATTTTATCAGCGGGGAAATGCTGGTGAGTCATTCAAGTATGTAAAACGACACATTAGTTATCAATTACAGCATAAGAGCGATTACAATGGCTTCTATCTTATTTTTATCTAGCGCCGTGTCACCTGGTGACGATGGTCATACCACTATTGGGTCTTTCCCCAAGTAGTGACGTTTATCACTGTTAGGATTTATTAGCCTAACCCGTGAGAAATTAGTAATGTGCACAATACCCCACTTAGCCAGTGATTCAAGATAACCACGACTTAATCCCTGTAATTATAACATTTGAAAATGGAGTATTGTAAAACATTTGATAAAAAGAGAATGACTCACATAGTCACATTGCAGATTTATATGGGCAGAGTTTAGCCTACTGATTAGCCTTGTAACCTAAATTTAAATAACATGCACACGAACTAGGTCAGTAACTAATACAACATTTACGATAACTCACGAGATTAAACCCTCACAACGAATGACAAAGTGCGATGCTTAAACATCCATCGAATTCACGACAAATGACAAAGCATAACCCTAATGTGGGCAGCACTTAAACATCCATTGGATAGTTTCAATCGATCGGACATTGAATCGTAGCAGCGATCGAGTTAATACCCTGTATCGTAGCAGCGCCTCGCTAATTTTGAAAGTGAATTCGACTTTTGGACAGTATACTTTCGTTTTTGAAAGTTGGTTTCGACACAGAATGAAAGCTCATGATCCGTTCTATTTATAGGTGAAAATTGAGTCTGTCGCGGCCCGCGTGAGCCATAAGCTCGCCTTTACGCGGCCCGCGTGGCCACCTAGTATACACATAGGTTGGATGGATCACGAGTAGGGTCGCCATGTGGATGATACGTGGCCCGGATGCTTATCCGGTCAAATTTCACATTAACGCGGCCCGCGTAAGGCTATGCTAACCTTTACGCGGCCCGCCTGAAAACCATTATTCTTGATTTCTTGATTTTTTATATGGATTAGGGTTTCAGGGGTCCGGGTATTCACTTACGGGTAATTTTTGGGACATTTTTTTGAGAGTCCTTACATCCTCCCCACCTTATTTAAAATCTCGTCCTCGAGATTTACTGGAATAAGTGAGGATACTTTCTCTTCATCTCAGATTCCAGCTCCCAAGTGTATTCGGGTCCTCTTTTTGAATTCCATTTGACTTTGACTAACACTAGTCGCTTGTGTTTGAGAAACTTGATCTTCCTGTCTTCTATTTGTAGTGGCTTCTCAACAAATTTTAATTTTTCATTTATTTCTACATCTTGAAGAGGTACTACCAAAGATTCGTCTGATAGACATTTCTTGAGATTGGATACATGAAATACATCATGTACTCCAGCCAGCTCCTCTGGTAGTTGTAAGCGATAAGCAACTGGTCCTATACGTTGGATTACTGGAAATGGTCCTACGTATCTTGGACTTAGCTTTCCCTTCTTTCCAAAGCGAACTACTCCTTTCCAAGGAGAGACCTTCAAGAGAACCTTGTCTCCGATTTGAAATTCTAACGGCTTACGCCTATTGTCTGCATAACTCTTCTGGCGATCTCGAGCCGTCTTCAGTCTTTCCTTGATTTGAGTGATCATGTCGGTAGTTTCTTGCACAATCTCAGGACCTGATAATTGACTTTCTCCTATTTCTGCCCAGCAGACTGGAGTTCTGCACTTGCGTCCATACAGTGCTTCGAATGGGGCAGCTTCAATGCTTGAATGATAACTATTATTATAGGAGAATTCAATTAAAGGTAGGTGGTCATCCCAATTTCCACCGAAATCTATCACACATGCCCTAAGCAAGTCTTCTAGGGTTTGGATCGTCCTTTCACTTTGTCCGTCTGTCTGAGGATGATATGCAGTGCTTAGATTTAGTCGGGTTCCCATTGCTTCCTGGAAACTTGTCCAGAAATGGGAAGTAAAACGACTATCTCTATCCGATACAATGGAGAGTGGGATTCCATGTAAGGATACTACTTCATCTACATACAACTTTGCCAACCTTTCCATGCTAAAGGTTTCTTTCATAGGTAGAAAATGAGCTGATTTGGTTAATCGATCCACAATTACCCAAATCGCGTCATTACCTTTTCTGGTTTTGGGTAACTTAGTAACAAAATCCACTGTTATGAGTTCCCATTTCCATACAGGCATTTCTAATTATTGTAGTAACCCTGATGGTTTTTGGTTTTCTGCCTTAACTTGTGAACAAGTAAGACACTTAGAAACATATCTAGCTATGTCCTTTTTCATTCCTATCCACCAGAAGTTATTTCTTAAATCTTGGTACATCTTATTGTTACCAGGTGCATGGTATACCTAGATTTATGGGCTTCCTCTAGAATCTTATTTCTTAACTCTCCCTGTTTAGGTACCCAAATTCGTTTCTTATGGAATCTCCAAATTCCATCACTTCCTTGCTCTAATTCTTTTATTCGTCCTTTCATTCCTTCAGCATTATCCTTGATTGCTGTTTCTTGAATGCTTTTCAGTTGTTCCATTAAGTCTAATTGTAAACTTAATCTAAGAGCACGAACTCGTCGTTGTTTTTCATGATACTTACGACTTAAGGCATCTGCAACTACATTAGCCTTTCCTTCGTGATATTGAATATCACAGTCGTAGTCACTTAGGATCTCCATCCATCTTCTTTGCCTCATGTTTAATTCTTTTTGCCCAAATATGTATCTTAAGCTCTTATGATCTGTATAGACAGTAAACTTACTTCCATACAGATAGTGTCTCCAAATCTTAAGGGCAAAAATTATGGCTCCTAACTCTAAGTCATGAGTCGTATAGCTTTCTTCGTGCTTTTTCAATTGCCTTGATGCATACGCAATTACCTTCTTGCGTTGCATTAACACACATCCTAATCCTAGTTTTGAAGCATCGCAGTATACTTCAAAATCCTCTGTTCCTTCTGGCAAGGTAAGAATTGGAGCGTTTGTTAACTTCTGTTTTAAAATCTTAAAAGCTTCTTCTTGTCTAGGTCCCCATTCAAACTTAATTGCTTTACAGGTTAGCTTAGTTAAGGGTACAACTATCTTGGAAAAGTCCTTGATAAAACGTCTATAGTATCCAGCTAACCCTATAAAACTTCTAATTTCCATAGCTGATTGCGGAACCTTCCATTTGGTGATCGCTTCTATCATAGCAGGATCTACGTGAATTCCTTCGTGATTCACCATGTGACCTAAAAATTACACTTCTAGCAGCCAAAATTCACACTTCGAGAATTTGGCATAAAGCTTCTCTTTTCTTAACAAAGTTAAGAGTGCATGCAAATGCTCACAATGTTCTTCCCGACTTTTGGAATAAATAAGTATATCGTCAATGAAGACAATTACAAATTTATCCAAATACGGTTTACAGATTCTATTCATCATGTCCATAAATGCTGCGGGAGCATTTGTTAACCCAAAGGGCATGACTGTAAACTCGTAATGACCATACCTAGTTCTGAAAGCAGTTTTAGGTATGTCTTCTTCTTGTACTTTCAATTGATGGTATCCTGAGCGTAAATCTATCTTAGAAAAATATCTAGCTCCCTGAAGTTGATCAAAAAGATCATCAATCCTAGGTAATGGATATCGATTCTTAATCGTAACCATATTTAATTCCCTATAATCGATACACATTCTCATTGATCCATCTTTCTTTTTCACAAACAACACTGGAGCTCCACACGGGGATGAACTAGGTTGTATGAATCTTTTACTTAATAATTCTTCTAATTGCTTTTTCAATTCTAACATTTCGGTGGGTGCTAACCGATAAGGTGCTTTGGATATCGGTGTAGTTCCAGGAAGTAGATGAATTCTGAATTCGACTTCTCTATTAGGTGGTAATCCAAGTAGTTCTTCTAGGAATACCTCTGGGTATTCTGATACTACTAGAATTTCCTTAAGTTCCTTACTCTTAATGTTAATGATTACTGAAATCATATACACCATTTCTTGTTTTCTTGAATAACTGGCCAATTTCATTACTGAAATGAATTTCATTGGCTTTCGTGGCTTATCTCCTGTAATCACCACTAATTCTCCTGAAGGTGTATGAATTTCTATGGAATTCTTATCACAAAGAATTCGAGCATGATTGGCTACCAACCAATCCATTCCTAATACAACGTCGAACCCTGCTAAATCCATAGGTAATTGGTTTGCAGAAAACTTATGACCTAAAAGTTCTATCTTTACATTTTGCAAAACCTTATCTATTTTAACAGAATTTCCATCTGCCGTTTCGACTGTAAGACTCTGCCTAAGGTTGGTTAAGGGTAACTTAAGAGCTTGGCAGAATGAAGTATTTATAAAACTTTAGTTTGCACCAGAGTCAAATAATACTTTGGCATAGATGTTGTGAACTAGGAACGTACCAGCTATCACATCAGGAATTAGTTCTGCTTCCTGAGTAGTCAACTGGAAGGCTCTTGCGTTCTTCTTGGTAGCTCCCTCTGCAGGTTTAGTTTTGTTATCAGCTGGTTTGGTCAATTTAGGACAGTCTGGCCTAAAATGTCCAGCTTCTCCGCAGTTGTAGCAAACTGTTGCTTTCTTCTTCCTGCAATCTTCTTCTTGGTGTCCCGGAATTTTGCAGAAATTGCAATACCCTTTGCATCTTCCAAAATGCTTTCTTTTGCAGGCATTGCAAAATGGAACACTGGAAGATTGCCCAGTTGCCTTTCTCCGAAAATTACTTCTGTTACCCATACGGAATCCCTGGGTAATCTTTTGGGCCACTTCCTTCTTCCGGGTTTCTTCTCTTGTGCATACCAGCCCGTCAGTTAGGGTGTTAGCTAATTCCACAGCATCGTTAATAGTGCGGGGTCTTGCAGCTTTAACGATATCACGGATTTCGCCAATTAATCCCCAAATATAGCGGGAAATAAGCACCGGTTCTGGCGAAGCCAGGGTAGGTACTACTCTCGCATACTCGAAGAATGTCAAAGTATACCCTCGACAGTCTACATCCACCATCCGGTGGTTCAGAAATTTATTTGCCATTTGTTCCTTTTCATATCCGGGACAGAATTCTCTTTCCATCAGCTGTTTAAATTCTTCCCAACTCATGGCATAGGCCATATTTCTTCCTTTGGCTTGAAGTACCGTATTCCACCATTCTAGCGACCCTTCTTTGAAAAGATGCGACGCGTACATGACCTTGTCGTCCTCGGCACATTTACTTATTGTAATTACTGCCTCGGTTTTCTCTAACCAACGCAGTGCAGCAGTCGCCCCTTCGTTACCTGCAAACGCAGCCGGTTTACAGGCAAGAAACTCCTTGTAAGTGCAACCAGGCGTTGCAGCTTTCATTCTCTTAAGGAGTGGAGCTTGCATCCCATCGTTGTTGTTATTAGTATGGTTGCCGCCTCCATTTACACTATTACTGAAATTGTCACCGTGTGTGCGTTTGCTAGGAATAATTTGTTGAGGTTCAACTGGATTTCTAGCAGCAGCAAGTATTGCTGGAATAGCATTGGCTATCCCCTGGGCAACGATATTCTCAATATCTTGCCTATTCAGAAATTGATCTTCATTGTTATGCTCAGATTGATTAACTTCATTAACTGGTTTATTACCAGCGTGTGCCATCTGGTAATTAATTTATATAAATAATTAGTATAAGGTAATTAATAACCAAACATAACAAAATAATTACACATAATCACATAAACAAATATATAGCCAAAATTGTCAATTTCTCGACTTCCATTTTTATATATTATAATATGCTTCCGTACACACTTGTTATCTTACAAAAGTTTTATTTTCAGGTTATTTCATATACTTATATTTTTATTATATTATTATTAAACAACCATAGTTTCACAACCACACTATCTCCTGTCAGCTGGCATCTTAGAAGCGACGTTCCTTCTCGTCATATTTCCAGGAGATTTGTTCTCCCACCTCCCGGATCCTATTCCCTGCATCTATCAGCTCTTTGCCAAAATGGCGGAGTTCAGCTAAGTTTTCATTACTCATTGGTGGGTTTGGTGCAGGTTCTGGGCCGAACTGCATCTATCAGCTCTTCGCCAAAAAGGTATAAGGATTATTTAGGAGGTTTTGGAATTGCCAATCGTTGGTCCACCACTCGTCCATTTCTCCTTGAGGTTGAGTGTGGATTAAAGGTTCTGGGATGGCTGGTTCTAGGTGTATTGGAAGTTGGGTTTTAGCAGGATAAGGGAAAAGATTGGTATTGATAGGCCTAAGGATATCACAGCTTGCTAGTATGTGATCCAGTTCCTCCTGCAGTGGTAATTCCTCAGCTTGCCTAGAACTTTCGCCAATTTCTATTCCTGCGGTTCTAGAACTTTTTCCAATTTCTACTCTTGCTTGCTTAGAACTTTCCTCAATTTCTATTCCTTTTCCTTTATCCATAGGATTTTCTATTTTGGGAATTTTCCTAGTTGCTGGTTTTCTTCTGCGCACACGTCTCCAACCCACAAATCTTCTTCTTTTCTTAGGTTTTGATTTTTCCAGAGGTGGAGCTTGAAATTCCATAGGTTCTTCCACATCGGCCAAGTAACCAGTAAAATCTCTGGAAACTTCCACTTTTACGGGATAGAGATTGAGATTTTCTAGAGCTTCAGATAATTCATTCATGCTGTTTAGCATTTATGAAGAAACACACAAAATTTTAGGTTAAAAGTTTGTAAATTAAATTTTCACAGAATCACAAAAATGGAATCAGAATTTTAATATTAATTACAAATATCTAATAAACCATTTTATTGAAACAAAATATTTATTTTTAGTACAACTAATATTATTTTAAAGTTTCTGGCTAATAGATAATATGGATGTTAATACTGGGTCAGGGTGTTGGTAGTCTAAAGGTTAGCATTTATTGCTACAGTGGCTAACATATAAAGATTTGCCCATTTTTCATCTAGTTCATCTTCCCATGGTGGATTATTGCCTATTTCCTGGGTTTCTTGTGACTTCTTCATTCTCTCTTGACTTTTTCTAATAATCCAACTTCTTTTATTAGGGGTAAGTGGTTTCTCATATTGTGCCTTTCGAACAAATATTCCTTCCTCAGTATCTGCTGAGTATCTTGAGGAATTTGATTGGGATGAAGTTCCAATATATTTCGGTGTACTATCTAATTTATGATAGATGTCCGAAATTCTTTGCTTACCCAAACTGTAACTAACAAGTAGTCAGTTAATAAAACATATAATCACATAATCATAAAATGGCAAGTAGGAAAATTAAGTATTTTTAAATACTTAATTTGGCTTAAATCAGTGGCTCTTTCAGTAGCTCTGATACCACCTTTTCCTGTCATGGCCCCAGCCCTATTTTGACCCGGTCAGGAGCCGCGGGACAGGAACCCGTGGTATCTATGATGCGACAACGGAAGATTTTACAGGATCTTTTTAAACTCAAAATGCCCGAATATTTTATTTCATCACTCGGGATAAACCCTGTTATTTTACAGTAGAGGAATTTCATAAGTAAATTCCCTGATTTATTTAAAACATGTTTATTTATTTTAACTGAGCCACCTCTTCAAGCTTGTTAGTGCTCCGTAGCACCTTTTCCTTGATTTGCAGCAAGTCGCCTGAAACATGTTTTAAAAATATTTTATCAGCGGGGAAATGCTGGCGAGTCATTCAAGTATGTAAAACGACACATTAGTTATCAATTACAGCATAAGAGCGATTACAATGGCTTCTATCTTATTTTTATCTGGTGCCGTGTCACCTGGTGATGATGGTCATACCACTATTGGGTCTTTCCCCAAATAGTGACGTTTATCACTGTTAGGATTTATTAGCCTAACCCGTGAGAAATTAGTAATGTGCACAATACCCCACTTAGCCAGTGATTCAAGATAACCACGACTTAATCCCTGTAATTATAACATTTGAAAATGGAGTATTGTAAAACATTTGATAAAAAGAGAATGATTCACATTGCAGATTTATATGGGCAGAGTTTAGCCTACTGATTAGCCTTGTAACCTAAATTTAAATAACATGTACACGAACTAGGTCTGTAACTAATACAACATTTACGATAACTCACGAGATTAAACCCTCACAACGAATGACAAAGGGCGATGCTTAAACATCCATCGAATTCACGACGAATGACAAAGCATAACCCTAATGTGGGCAGCACTTAAACATCCATTGGATAGTTTCAATCGATCGGACATTGAATCATAGCAGCGATCGAGTTAATACCCTGTATCGTAGCAGCGCCTCGCTAATTTTGAAAGTGAATTCGACTTTTGGGCACTATACTTTCGATTTTGAAAGTTGGTTTCGACATAGAATGAAAGCTCATGATCCGTTCTATTTATAGGTGAAAATTGAGTCTGTCGCGGCCCGCGTGAGCCATAAGCTCACCTTTACGCGGCCCGCGTGGCCACCTAGTCTACGCATAGGTTGGATGGGTCACGAGTAGGGTCGCCATGTGGATGATACGTGGCCCGGATGCTTATCCGGTCAAATTTCACATTGACGCAGCCCGCGTAAGGCTATGCTAACCTTTACGCGGCCCGCCTGAAAACCATTATTCTTGATTTCTTGATTTTTGATATGGATTAGGGTTTCAGGGGTCCGGGTATTTACTTACGGGTAATTTTTGGGACATTTTTTTGAGAGTCCTTACAGATAGAGAATTCCAGACTGCGATCCCAGCTTGTCGAAAGGGGGAGTCTGAAGACATAAGAGCCAGATTCAGATTCTGGAACAAAGTTCGAGATAGAAGAAGATAGAGATTGAGGATGCTTACAGAGACAGATACTTTGGAAAGAGCATGAAGACTGATCAAGACTGAAGACTTGTCATACTGAAGACTCGTACTAAAGACTCGTCAACATCCAAGGGGGAGTTTGTTGGTGCATATGTCTGTCGACTTCGTCTTGTATCGAGTCATGTAATAGATTTGATAGACCTAGACACATAGATCGAGAAAAACGAGGAACAGGGCTGAACTAGCCAGTCCACACGAAGTGGAAAGTCCAGTTCGTGCGAACTGGCAGTTCGTACGAACTGGAAGTGCTGTTTCATTCGAAGTGGCCATCCCTATAAATAGGTGTCTTGGGTTTTTCATTTGTAACTTTGGATTCCAGCAGCGAAGCTCTGCCGAAGTGTCACCAAACTTGTAAAACATTGTGAAATCAATACTAGTGACAGTTAAAGTGATTCTTAGTACATATCAAGCTGATTCAACATCAATACGTCTGATTCCGCCTCTCGTATTGATCTAGATCTCTTCTGATCGACTCGTTTTGATCGATTCAACGATCCTACAACCAGAGTATCATGTTCTTTGTTTTTATTTTTATATGTGTTTGGTGGTTCCAAAGGGTTGATGAGAGTTATAAATGGGGAAATAGAAAGGGTTGAAAGGGAAAAAGAGCATTTTACCCTCATGTGCATTGCACATGACAAGAATTAACTGAGATTTCTAACCAGATTTGGCCTAAAGAACAAAACGTGCAAGATTTTGAAAGGTTAAGGACACCGCTGTAAACTTTTGGCCAAAAGGACAGCGCCTGCAATTTGATGTAAAACATAAAGGACAAAACTTGTAATTTACTCTTTTGAGAAACAGACATACCAATGATTTTTTGCACCTTAAATCAATGTATGCAACACCTTAAATCAGTGTATGCAATTGATTAAGTAATTCTCAAAACTCTGCTTATAGTTATTTTTATAAATCAGTGTATGTAATCGACTAAGTAATTCTCGTAACTCTACTTATGGGTAAGGTTATTGTAGAAAAGGTGCTTTTTGTGAGAATGGTAAGAAAGAATCTACACCATTAGATCTTTGATCTAATGGTTGAGATCAATAGGGACCAAATTGTAAATTGTGTTTTATTATTTTGGACTGATTTGAAAATTGTAGTCTTTATATCCATTTGAAAATAGGAAACCGTATCTTCATATGCACACCGGTTATCAAAACCCCTACAAATTCACGATTTCACTCCTCAAAAATCGGATTTCATGGAAGAATATCATCATCGAAAAACATCGTTGTGTTATAAACGTAATCCCAATCCTTGTTCATCTTGTATCGTCCTTTAATTTCTAGGGTTCCATAACATTCATCGGCGTTCTTTTTTTAGGGAAAAGATCAAAATCGAGCGGTAAACGAGTGTTATATATAATGTTGTAGTGTTATACAGAGTTATAAAATGGTTATATGGTGTTATATACTATTCATAGTGTTTTATAGTGATTTGTAGTGTTATATCTTGTTTTGTAGTGTTATGTACTTATTACAGTGTTATGAACTGTTGAATGGTGTTTTGTAGTGTTATATACTTATTATAGTGCTAAATGGTGGTTGCAGTGTTATATATAATGTTGTAATGTTATACAGAGTTATAAAAGCTTTATATGGTGTTATATACTATTCGTAGTTTTTTATAGAGATTTTTTGTGTTATATCTTGTTTTGTAGTGTTATATAGTTATTACAGTGTTATGAACTGTTGAATGGTGTTTTGTAGTGTTATATACTTATTACAGTGTTATGAACTGTTGAATGGTGGTTGTAGTGTTATACATAATGCTTGCAGATAACATCCCTTAGGTTATAACACTATATAAAAACCTTAATTCTGCATCCATCACTATATAACACTCCATAAAACCTCCATTTTGCGATCTTAAGATTTTATAATTGATGAACGATAACTCACAGAATCTTAATGGGTCTTAAAAAAACCAATATGTATTCCTATAATAAAGGGTGGCGGTTATAGAAGGTTATCAATTAATTGAATCAATGAGAAAATTACTTTTGCCCTTTTGAATTAATTTAGATTGAGGACACATGTCATCTCCATAATATTTCTTATACTTTTCACACTTTTAACCCTTTTTATAGGATTCTCTATCATCTAGCATTCACATCCTGGGAATCAAAATTTGTGTGTGGGGTTTTTTAAATATAAAGAGTATAAAAAGTGGTTGTGAGTGGAGGAGAGAGAAAATGTTACTGTTTATCTGTATATTTGGGGGGACATTGTTCACCCACTATAATTTTTTAATATATATTGAAAGTGGTTGTGAGTGAATGAGAGAGAAAAATATAATGATAAAGGTATAAAAATATTATTTAATTGAAAAGGAGAAAGAAAAAGTATTTGTTTTTAGTGAAAATATATTGATATATAAGTTGTTTTTTAGTGGAATGTATGTATATTTTTAGGGAGCTGGATGTGAATGCTCTTACAGTTATTTTTAAAATGAAAAGGTTCTCAAATACTACATTGTTTTGAGGAAAAAAAAACTTTAAATTGTTTTCAATTATTTTATTGGAATGTGTTTTTTATCGATGAGTGTAAGACTGCGGGGAGTGGTGGTTTGGGTTGGGGGCTTTACTCGACACATGATGATTGTGGGCTCCACCGGACCACCCAAAAAAAGTGGGGTGTGGAAGCGGCGTGGGGTGGGTGGGTTTTTTTTAGGTTTTTTGGGGTGTGGGGGGTTAGGTTTTTTTTTTTGAGTTTTTTGGTGAGGTATAATTTTTTTTATGGTAGTTGAAACATTACAAAATTTAATAACTACATAATTTGTCTCTCTTTTTTCAGAAAGTGAACAAAATTAGCCTCCAAAATTTAATAACTATAGAATTTGTCTCTCTTTTTGTGGAAAGGGAAACTTCATTAGAAACGCCAAAAACGAAAACCGAGTGGCCACACAAACTTACATATTTACAAAATTACACCACGAATCCCATGTGATATTCCTACTAGATCTCTTTTATCTCTGAATTACATTTCTTATACTAAATCTGGTATTTGAACACCCTCAATTAACTAGAACACACTTATAATATGCTATGTATAGCTCTATATGTAACTTGCCCAAAAGTATTATTGTTATCATATCCTGTCTAGGAGTTCGTCAATACGCCTTGTATAGATCTACACGTGGTTGCATAGCCTGCCTCAAATAGTCTCATATATAGCGTATAGAAGGTGGTTTTTTACAAACATTTTATACAATATTTTTAATTTTAGTAAGTTTTATAAATATTAAAAAAATAATTTTGTTATAAAAAATATTGTTAAATTAACAAGTTTATATAAGAACATCAGATATAAATTTGTTAACACTAGATAAATACAATTTTTTTATAATAATAAATTTGTTAATTAACTGAAATTGAACTATCGTATGATACATAACCAACCAACAAACAAACATTACAGGTTTTACTAGTTAATCAGTCATATCAAGATCAACCATACTGAAAAAAAAACTAGTTTCCAGATCCTTTTATTCAAATCATTTTCTTAGATAGCTCACAGGTTTTATTAGTTATATCACTGATTTTTCTATTACCGGTTAGGGTTTCAAGCCTTAGATTATAAGTGCATTTATATAACCTAAAATACGTGTTAAATCTAACATGCATAACTTCATAGAAGATCAACAAGACCACACAAATCATATCTAAAACAATAATAGCAATTAATCATACACATTATAAGATCAAAACTACCAGCTTTACTAAAACATATATAATAATTAAGAGCACATATGTATGGGTTGGTATATTATAGTATATCCCTATACTAAAACATGTATAATAATTAAGAGAGCACATATGTATGGGTTGGTATATTATAGTATATCTCAATACTAGGCCTCGTTTTATATGTAGTATAATATAATATAATATAGTCTAGTATAGTATAGTTTAGTATAGTATACTGTAGTTTAGTATAGTATAGTGTAGCATATTATAGTATTGAATCGTGTAGTATAGTATAGTGTCGTATCATATAGTATAGTATAATTGTGTATAGTATCGTAATGTAGATTATCGTATAGTATCTATACTTTCTATAAAAAGAGAAATCTGAGTGACATAAGAAAAACTGATGTAGCAGCCAAAGAGACTGTCCAACAATGCTTTTCTTATGTCATTATTGCATCATAAAGCCTAATATCTAAAATCATTTTAAAATTCAATCAAACATCTACACTTCATTCACAATTAAATCTTTGCTCTTCACTTTACATTAAAACCTCTGCTCTTCGTAACCAAAGTAAACCTCTGGCCAGATTCAAAATTCTGGCTCCAGATTCAAAATTCAAACCATATATTCAAACCCTATAAATAAGATATATGAATCTGGCTCCACATTCAAATTTCAACTCTATCTCTCTCACTCATATATGTGAGCATATATCTCTCTCAAATGCATAGCTCTCATGATTCAGCCGGCTAATCTCCAATTACAGTTCTTTGTTCGAATATTTGTTGATTCTGTTTACACTTTATCGTTCCAATATCATGTGTTCGAACATTTGTTGATTCTGTTTACATATTATCGTTCCAGTATCATTTTTCTAACATCGTCATTCCAATGAAGCTTCCCTTCATACATCAACGTTTCAACATCGATGTTGCAGTATCATTGTTGCAACATCGTGAAAAGTTGCATGTGCTACCTTCTTTGATGGGAGAGTTGCATTGTTCGACATCGTTAAATCAAAATTCAGCTTTTCTTATGTCAGTGAGATTTTCTTCTTTTATAGAAAGTATACATTGGTACAACATCGGGAAAAGTTATATGTGCTACCTTCTTTGATGGGAGACTTGCATTTTAGGTTTGTGGTTTATTTTTATTAACTGTAGTTTAATTTGATTATGAAGAAACAAGTGTTGATAATGTTGATAGTTTTTATTGATAGTGACATTTTAGAATATGTTAATATGCAAATTGAGAGTATTAAATTAAATAAACATACATAGAAAAATAAAAATTTACTGAAATATATATAAAATATTACACATTAGAGTTTACACTTACTAGGATTTCGTAGACTCTTGACTTTCTCCATGTGATTTTATGCTCTCTTTTGTTTTTCAGATTAGTTAACATGTTGCAGATTTTCTGATCCTGTTTTAGTAGTTGTGTCAGAAACTCTTCTGCATTCTTCTGGAAATCTGATGGAGGAGAGTGGAGGACTTCATCGAGCAATGCTATGCTGTTCCAGGTTTTTTTGTAATTAGTGTAATTGATTATGCCGACTTTTCTGTTTGGTTCTTCGTCTGTTCTTTTTTCTTTGAGTGGCCACATCGAGAATTGTGTTTTAACATCGCTGGTGTCTGACCAGTGGTAGAAGCATCTGTTTGCCATGTAGATTTTTGTTGGATTTTCTGATTTTGATTTGTTTTTTACAGAAAGTGATTTGTAAGACAATTTGTTGATGTTTTGAATCAAAACTAATCATCGGTCTTTTATAGTGTTTAAAAAGCGTCTATATGGTAAATGAAGAGGTTAATTGCAATTATGATAGCCTGTTTTTTTCCTTTGAAGTATTAAAACTTGTCCTTTGGGTTTATTGATATTTAATTTTATAGTTTTCCTATAAAAGCTGGGGTTTGAAAAGGTTTTTGCATTAAAAGACTGTTGTTTTGAAATATAAACTAATATGTTTATATTAAATCTACACGTTTTGATTGATTAGATTATTAAATGTACAATGATTTTAAGTGTGATTTCTTTCACTGTTAGATATTTCACTATAAAAACTCATTGCCACTTCACCTGTTTTTCATCACGTTTTCCTACGAAGATATCATACTTTCACATCACTTGAGTAATATGGTTTGTTAAAATGGCGTCATACATTTCTGCAAAATCAGATGATTTAAAGCAGCGTTTTATCAGGCAAATTCAGGCATAGGTGTATGAGGATAGGGCTACTCTTCGAGAGCTGAAAAGATGTTTTAATGGACTTCACGTTGGCCTGTTCACGAAAGAGCAGGTTTCCAGAAATCTGATGTGGATGCCTTCAACTTTCGTTCGTGATCTTTGTGTTGTCAGTAATATAGATTGCGGTGATAGAGACGTGGAGTTCATGGCGATGCTGAAGGACATACATCGAGAGGTTCAGCAATCGATGGAGTTGAAACTAAAATTTCTTTAATTCTTGTTGTTATTGTTAGATTTGAAAGTTTCGTTGTTCAGTATGTTATGTAATTAGTGATCTTTTAATGTCATGAATAAATGAATAAATTTTAATCTTATGACTCTTTGTTGTTGCAGTTTACTTTTACTTATTTAGTGTTTGAGTTTGATTTAGATTATATTGATGTTAAATTGTGTGTCAACAGATGTTTGGTAAGTCAACAGAGGTTTAATAGGATTAAAGGTTGGTTTAAGGGTGAATAGATGAGTGCAAAGATAAAAACAAGGTATAAAATTTGATCATTAATAACAGTTTTTTTGAAGAATTTGCTCCTCCAACACTAAATAAGAGTCAATATTTGGAGTTGTCAAAGTTTTGTTATAGTTAAAGTCTGGTAAAAGAGAACATCTATTGATGAGGAAAGATTGAAGAAGCAAAGGTCTGCTATGGGAGACCAGATGTTAAAGAACAACAGATGATATTCAAAATATGTTGAGCCAACAAAGGTTTTTATAGTAACAGTGGTTAGGTTAATAGCAGATGTTGGGAGTTATTAGATTAGATGTTGCACAGTAGGTGAACATTGTAATTGCAGACCTTTGTATAAGCATGCTGCTGTTATCATTCTTCTCATTCTTATGAAACAACTGTTTATCCTAACGACTGTTGATTTACCACTGCTGAATAAATGAATAAATTTAAATACTATTAATCTTTGTAACACCTCGAAAATTCACGTCCTATAATGTGTTGACACGTGTCATAAACTTTGAACGTGTGAAAGAATACTCTAGAGGGACTAAAGTTGACAAACAAGGAAAGTATGTGAATATAAGGGTTCAAAATGTCAACGATGGATAAATATACTTTACAATAACCCTACATGATGTTTATACCCTTAAACGAATGAATCATGGATCATACGAAGCTAACGGTGAAAGAAAGTGAGAGATTACAAACTACAGGGGTTAATTGTGTCAACATGTTTAAAGTATACCTCTGAGTGACCTTTTAGCAAACCCGAAGCTTTGTAACGATTAATTATGCTCACTAGAATGCACGATAAAAATTTCACCAAGTTTCATTATCGTATGAGAAAGTTATGATAAAATTCGCACATGAGGGGTTAAAGCGTCAACGTTGAAAATTATGACTTTCCGGGTAAACATAAAGTGACCAAGGACTTAACAAAGTGGGTATAAGTCTTGAAGCCCTTATAAGTCAATTTGAAAGGCTCATAATGCAAGAAATAAAGGTGGAATGACCTTTCGAAGGACCAAGAGCCAAAGATGCAATAACTAAAAAGTTTTTAACCTGACATCAGGCCTCAGGCGGGCCGCGTAAGGCTTACCAGAACCTTACGCGGGCCGCGTGCGACTCCCAGATGCAGAAAATATTGACAGCTGCCTGTTCAGCCTTGTAACCGACTTAAAATGCCGTTTTTCACTTCCATGGGCGACCCCTACATGCCTTTAGACCTTAGGGACACTTGTGGATGATCCATGATCAGTTGTAGCATGATTTGTCATGATTACAAGCCCTCAAATTCACTATAAAAGGCCCCTCATGTTGCAACATTTTGATCACACCTTCCATCTGCATTTGTGGAGCTTCCTGGAGCATAAGATCAGTCCCCAAGCATCTCTAATCGTGCATTAGACCTTGGTAAGTACCCTTGACCTTCCTTGATTGAGTTTTGCTTAGTTATTAGCTTAAAAGTCAAACCGTCGTAATTAAGGATTGACTTATCTATTAATCACTAATGGTCCAGTGATTAGTCAAACTTAAGGTAGTTATAAGTTGGTATTTATGTGGGCAATAAACCCTTAAGAGGGCACCCGCTGATTCCCGCTCTAACTAGATCAAATGTCGGGTCAAAGTTGTTTATAAAAAGTCAACAGAAGCTTAATTTTTAAATTAACACATAATTAGCAATGTAGAAGGCATGTAACCTATTTTATCACTCATATAACTTGGTAATAAGTATAAGAACTGGTCTAAGCTTGTTTAATCCGACAATTTTCTGTTTAGACCCGGTTCGGAACCGAAAGTCGCAAAACTTTGACTCTTGCTTTGACTTCAGTTCTGACCCATATTGGTATCAGTTAGAATTGCTTTAGGGCTTCATTAGGACCTGGTTACATGTTGGTATAACCCTCTGTGATTGGTTCATTGATTGTCCGTTTCGTTTACACGTTTCCGTTAATTGCTTAATGTTGACCATAATGCCCTTTTGACCATAAAACGAGAATTTTGGAAATGTGAGGGGACAATAATCTTTGTTACTGATTTATAAGCATGTCCCTAAAGTTTCATATCAGTTCGAGGTCCAGAATAGGAGTTATGCTAAATAGCGCATTTAAGAAGCTTTTTGTTAATTAAACGGCGTCATTAGCATAAAGCCTATCTAAACCCAATTTTTGACACCAAACCTTTTACCCACTGATGTAATATAATATTTTGGGATTTTTGAAGATTTTTAATTATTTTTAACCTGCTCATAACCTAAGGTTATGGCCTTGATTCGGTAAATACCGATTATACCCTTTTTGTGTATAAAATGAGTTCTACATGGTATTTTGACCTCAATCCAATTGCTACTGATTTTATATAATAAATGAAGTATTTTGAACTTTATAACCTGATCAGAAAACTCAGATTTCCTGTATAACCCGGAAATCGCTTAAAATGGCTTTTTACGCGTATTAAACACCTAGTATGGGTTTAAAACCATTTTGTCATATAAGACTTATTACCAACTGATATGACCTATTAAAATAAGTTATTTTACTGATGTATTCGGACCCGAATCTCAGAATTTCATTTAATCTCTTTTATAACCTTTAAAATGACCAAAATACCCCTACGGGGTTTAAATTAAGATTAAACTCGTTTTCGGCATAATGGAAGGTATCCTACTGATATCACAACATATTTAACGCATATTAACTTAGGAAACCTGTATATGACTCTTATGGTTACCCGTTACGCTTCTTGCGCGTTCGGTTCGGTCTATGTAACTAGTTTGCATAAATTAGCCGAAACGGGTCAAACCTTATCGTTTTATCTCAAAATCCAGAATGTGATTAGATTACCCATATTATATAAGTCTTCAAACTTGTCGGTTCTAAATCACATTCTATTCCGGTCTTCGCTTAATCGTGCGTTTGAACCGTATCTTTCTTTAAAACTAACCGGTCTAAGTTTAGGCTTAATTAAAGACCCGTTAGGATTCTAATAGGTTATTATAAACCTTCGTTCCAGAATAGGAGAACCGGTAAAAGCTGCGTGCATTTGCTTATTGTGAACATTACTTGCAAAGGTAAATACTTTTAACTTATTTTCCCTATACGGGCTTGGGGTATGGTATATAAAATACCGCTTGGTCGGGCATTGAATCTTTAATCGAATAGAGGTTAAACCATTGATATGCTCCGTTTTGAAATGTTTTGTTTGCTTAAAGCCTTTGGGGGGTTAATGACCATGTCCTGGATATCCTTGGCATCATTTTACGAAATGGCCATGACCTAAGCACGGGGTGTAGGCGTACACCCGTCAGTGCCAAAAATAATTATGTGGTGTGTCTATTGATCTTTAACCCGGTCTACGGATCGGGCTACTGAACGCATAAGGAACATGTAATTCTTTTACAAGATTATATTCAAATAATTATCCCAAGTTATAAAAAGTTTGTGCCACGTGCATTCAAATCAATTTTATTAAACCTTTTCTAAATGAGTCAATTAATTGTATTTACCAGTGTAAACTGACGTATTTTCCCAAAAAGGTTAAGTGCAGGTACTACGCGAACTAGGCTGGCTTTCTCCTAGCGTCCACAGTAAGTCTCGCAAGCTTGGATGTCAAAACTGTTGAACAATGTTTCATTTTATTTTGATCCACCTGTGGATTACTTTCAACTATTTGTGATACTTGATATTACAATTTATTAAAGTTGAAATATATCTATCTTTTGCTTCCGCTGTGCATTTAAATATTGTGTTGTTTGACTGTATCGATATCAACTACGTCACGATACTCCCCACCGGGCCCACCGGTAATACATGGAAATATCGGGGTGTGACAGGTTGGTATCAGAGCCAACATTGAGGGAATTAAACACTAGCCTTTTGTGTTTAATCTCAATGACACAATTGCACATTCCTAAATTTTCGAGTCTAGACAAAGAACCTTGGAATAATCCAAATTGTTTTATTTATTTTTAACTTTGTCCTTTATATTTCTTGCTGTATCTTTTATTTGTTAACAGGAAATGCCACCAAGATTCAGAAGAGGAGGAAGAGGCAAGGGGCCAATCACTGCCCCCAACGATCACGAGGCCGGGCCTTCACACCGGCGAACTCCTTCTACCACTATGAGTGCCGATCCTCAGGGAAACCGGAGGAACCATTTGGAGCCCGCTAGACGGTCTGTCTCGCACAGCTCAACGCCTCCCTACCGTCACTCTTTTGGGCCGCACTCGGAAAACGAGCCCGAAGACTCCCGTCATTCCTTCTTACCATTGCAACGATCTGCTTCGCACCATTCCCTTGGCGACCCTACTCCTGTCTTCCATGGCCGGTTCAACCCGGCAAACTATATTCAAGAACCAGTGGGTTTTAACCCATTGGGACTAGAGGACCACTTCTCAGGAGACAATGCAATGGACATGGACGAGGACACGGAACCCGTCGAACCTGCAAGCGGTACCCCCAACCATCCCATCGAGATCTCTGATGGATCTTCCTTCCACGGATCACCCTACGGTGGTCCAGACAGTTACCAAGCAAGGTTTAACCAGCATGAATGGTACTTCACACCTTCTCACCATTCGTCACCTCACCAGCAGCAGCAGCAGCAACAGGATCCCTCTGAGGATCCACGTTTCGTGGCAGTCACGCCACCGCCTCCACCGCCGGCAGTTTATCAAGCACCTCCAGAACCGCCAAGGCGTAGGAGAACCGGCGCAAGAATATCCGCGCGAGGAGGGGATTTTCATTTTAGCACCCCTCATCACTCAAGTGGCAGTCACTATCCGCCACTACATGAAGACCCACAAATGGGTGGGCCCTCAAACCCAGTCCCTGAGGTGAATTCTGCACTATAGCCGCCACCATTGGGTTTTGATAACCCGATTCCTACGTACGCCGGTTCAACGGCGTACAATCCGTTTGAGCAGCCGGTTCACACTCACTATAACTATGCTGAAGCCGACCCGTACCTTGTAGCGGCAAACTACAACGCCCTACATCCAGAAGGACCATATGGAGCCCCTTGGGGAGTGGGATATCCAACTCATGGGTATCAAGTACCTGCTCGACCACCGATTCGGTAGCAGTCGCAGCCACCACGATTTTCCCCACCGGAACAGGAGGAAATCCTCCAAAGACTAAGTCGGGTGGAACATGAATTTCAAGAAGAACGTAGGAACAACAGAGGATTCCTCAAGGGCCTAGCGAGCTTGTTAAAGGGGAAGAAGAAGAGGGATCATTAAATCCCTATATGTATTGTTGTATTTCCTATTTCAATCAAGTCCCTGCGTGGACATTTATCTGTGTATTTAGTCCCTGCGTGGACTTGTCTTTTTAGTCCCTGCGTGGACTTCTATTTTAGTATTTGGTCCCTGCGTGGACTTGTATTATCGGTTTAGCCCCTGCGTGGGCAAGTTGTTCTGTTAAAAGTCTCGTTTAGGGCAATGTGTAATCCTCTTTATAATTAATGGAATGTTAAGTTTATAAATTTCACTTTTGGTCATTATATGCATAAATATATGAAATAAATAAATCAAAATCATTCCTTTTATAATTAATCTGCCTATTAAATATTAAATAAGAATCTTAAAGGTATAACCTAGCCTGCATGTCATTATAAGACTTGGCCAAGATGGTAAGACCTGTTTTAAAAGATTCGGATCCCTGTTAACATCTGAAAACATGTTAACGCTCCTGGCTGACGTAATTCGTTAAAAATCACACACGTCATTCTTATATAAGGATTCTTCAAAAGATTCCTAACCTAACTTAATGATCTATAAATCATGGGTTTAAATCATCAATTAAGATGATCACATATTAAACATCCATTAGTGATGTAGTGCCTACGGGCCATACTCATTGTCATATAAGACAAAGGACAGTAGTAGTCTACGACTCCCTGTCAGAAAAGGTAAAGAACTATGTTCAAACCTTAATGCCTTGATTCTCTGAAATCATGGCTTATAATTTAGGATGTCCCTGTGACTAGGCCTTTTGTGCTAATAATACTGTTATTGTTTTATAATTAGGATAAGTTATAGTAAAATCCTAAATAAATGTGAGTAAAAAATTAACCAAATATGGTCTATGTTTACCATGGTTAATGAATTGCCCTAAAAGACAATTCCATAATAAACTCCCAAATAAAGTATTGTCAATATCTTATGTAACAGTTCTAACTACATGGCTGACTCAGATGAGATCAACAGTCACCCACGGGAGGATCATGATAACACCCGAATTAACATAGCGGATGCAGAACTACAAACATTGATAGACAATGCTGTTACGAAAGCCATAGAGCGATAGTATCAGGAATATAGCGGGACTCGGAGTAGGACCCTATCCGCACCGCATTCCAAGCCTAAGACTCATTCTGAGGCTCACAGCAAGCCACCACCCTCTAAGAAAGACGAGCCAAAGAAAGATGATGAACAACACTCGCAAGCTTGGGTGTCAAAACTGTTGAACAATGTTCCATTTTATTTTGATCCACCTGTGGATTACTTTCAACTATTTGTGATACTTGATATTACAATTTATTAAAGTTGAAATATATCTATCTTTTGCTTCCGCTGTTCATTTAAATATTGTGTTGTTTGACTGTATCGATATCAACTACGTCACGATACTCCCCACCGGGCCCACCGGTAATACGTGGAAATATCGGGGTGTGACAAGAAATGTCTGAAAATGCAAAGGTCTGCTATGGGCCAACAGATGTTAACGAACAACAGATGATATTCAATCCTAAAATGCCCAATAGAGGTTTTTATAGTAACAGTGGTTATGTTAATAGTAGATGTTAGACTAACGAATGTTGATTTACCACTGTTGAGAACAACTGTTTTTTAAACCTTTGCTTGCCTAAAAATACATCCACTGCTCAAAGGTACCGTCTGTTGTCATAACTTCTGTTTATCCTAATGACTGTTGATTTACTACACTGCTGACTGTCATCCATTATCACAAGAGAGGTTCTGACGTGGACAAATGTTAGCTAAAAATAAAAACACTACTGTTCCCAACCTCTGTAGTCGGTCAACAAAGGTTTCCAAACAACTATCATCCATTGTCACAAGAGAGGTTCTAACGTGGACAGATGTTAGCCATCAGATATTTGTAAATACTGCCACGTCAGCATTCACTTTTTCTCTTTATATAAACATTGTTTCATCCCTAAACTGAGATTCTACCACTGCCGTCTCGAATTCAAAATTCTCAAAAGCAGTTTCCAACATATTAAAAACCCTCCAACTTAAACCCTGTTTCATCCCCAAATCACCTTCTTCTCTTATCATGTCTCTGAACATCAAAAACTCTCACAACTACCTCCCCATCTTCGAGAAAACCAGCAAAAATACCAGCTTTCACTCAATAATTGACCTTTTAACGTCATCAAAATACAAATCAATCCTTACTACTGATGCTCCGGTTCATACGGAAACACTCCAACAATTTTGGTTTAATGCTAAAATAGAATCTGAAGATAATAATCCAATTGCCATCACGTCTAAGGTCGGGAAAAGTGTGGTACGAATTTCTCCATCTACAATTTTCTCTACATTTGCATTGGACGACTTGGGAGGTAAGACCAACTTTGAAAAAGTTGAACTTCATACAGAGTTCATTGAAAGAGGGTATGATGCACAATTTAAGGAAGTTACTATGTACAAACCAAACTTCCCTCCGCCGATGAAATTTTTGTTTCATACTCTTTTAACTTGTCTCTCAGCCAAGACCACCACATTTAATGAGATACCTTTAAACATTTAGTATTTGGGTTATGTTATTTTAACAAAATCTGATTACAATTTATCACAAGCACTGTTTTCTGATTTGTTGACTAATGTGAAAAATGTGAAAAAATTGAATAAAGGTGCTCATAATAATGCTTTTCTGTTGTATCCAAGACTTCTAAACTACTACCTACGAAAACAAGTGTCACAAACAGATTTTGAACAAGGTGTAGCTTTTCAAATAAATAGTCTTACAAGTAAAACTTTTACCAGACTTATAGATAAAGAGCCTATTTTAGATGCGTCCACATCTGTTGCTCAAACCTCTGTTGTTGAGCCAACTGCTCCTGGTGATCATGACACCACAACCGGTGTTGTGAGATTCACACCAGCAAAATGCAAAAAGAAACCTGCCACATCCAAAAAGCCCACCAAAACCAATCAAAATAAAAAGGTTCCTCTGGAAGATGAGATCCCAAAGATTAACCCAGTGACAACACAAATGTCACTTGAAACCACTACTGCAACTTCCTCACAGTTGTTGGAAAGATCTCAACCCATCCAAACTCCTCATGTATCCTCACAAAAGGATCATGTTGTACGCACAAGGACACCACAACATGAAGTAGACCTTTCATATGAAAGTATGTTTAAAAGCCCCTCTCCCAAGGCAATCTCGCTTTCTACACCACAACCCTCTTCTCAAGTTCCATCAACAATATTACCTCTGTTTGAAGCAATTGAAATTCAGAATCAATGTGACACTCTAGGTTTTCCCGAGCAACCTTCTTGTATTAACATTGCGTGTACATATATTATTAAATGAAAGTTCGTGAATTATCTTGATGTGCTATGTGATCCTTGTATTAAGTTATATGTACATATGATATATATATATATATATATATATAATTAGGAATGTGTTTTGTATTAGGAACCGAAACCACAAGGACCCGGCCCGAGACCACCCGGTCTCGAGTGACCCAAGTCAGTTGGGCCGCACCTCCTTGAGCCCACTCGGAATACCCATTAGGGTGCACCACCCGAGATGGGTTTAAAACCCATGCTCATAGCCGACCTTGCCACTTTTGGCAACCACCATTTGCATCAAATCGCAAGCATTCTCTTATTCTCTCTCTCTCTCACTCACCTCATCCACTTTCTCTCACTAAAACCCTAAAACACCACCACAATCCTCCTCCTCACATCTCGGATTCGACCGACAACCATAGGACACTCGGAATCAGCTCATTATCATCATCCAGAAGCTAGTTCATCGATCCTCCATACCCTCAATATCTAGCCTGTAAGTATTTTGTAGTTGTTTGGTCTTTAAGGTGATTTTAGGGTACACTATGATACTACTTGAATGAATATGTAGCACAATAGGTGTTTGTTATGTTGAATGTTTAAATGATGAATGATGGGTGAACCGTGACATGCAACTTGTTGATGAACAATGTGCTTCTTGTAAACCGAATGAATGATTTAAAATATTGAATGATATGGATAAGCTAGTGTGTTTTGAACAATGGATTCATTCTAGAAAGTGTAAGGATAATTTGGTAATAGTTTGCAAGATGACCTTGATATCTAGCTTATGTGTTATGATTCTTGTTCATAGAATGCATGAGTATGTGTAGGATGAACATTGTAACACCTCGTAAAATCACGTCCAATAATGTATTGACACGTGTAATAAACCCTAATAAAGTCAAACGTTGAATTTGAGGGACTAATTTTGCGAAAAATCAAAAAATTTGATTATAGAAGGACTGGAAATGTTAACATGCTTATTATAAGCTTCTGAATAACGTTACATGGTAATCATGTTCACAAATGAGCCACTTTTTGATCAAGATTAGCCGTTTGCATAATTAATTGAAAGATTGCGCGATGAAGGGTTAAAAGCGTCAACATGTTAATTCTTACCTCTGAGTGACCTTTTAACAAACCGAGAGCTTCATGATAATTGATTATACTCTCGAGAATGCCTAATATTGGTCATTAAGGGCTTTTATGCCTATAAGTAAAGTAACACACAACTTTGCAAGTTAGAGGGACTAAAAGTGTCAATATGTTTAATTATACCTCTGAATGACCTTTTTACAAACCCGAAGCATCGCGATGTTTAATAATACTCTCAAGAGTGCCTAACATGGATTAGATAAGGCTTCGATGCTATTAAACGATGATATACGCAAGTTTGCGCATTAGAGGGACCCAAAAGCGTCAACTTTTGAATCTACGCCTTTTGGTGACCATTTAAGAAAATGAGAGCGTAGTAATATTTAAACACATGCTTGGGAATACCCATTATGGGCCATGGAAGGCTTGGATATCATCAAATGACATTTCGCGCTACTTTGTGCGATTTAAGGGACTATTTACGTCAAACTGCAAAAGTATACCGATTAGTATGGTATCGAACCTTCCGGAATATGATCATAAGTTAAAAATGCCCTAGATATCCCTTACATAGCTTAGAAATAGGCTTAGAGGTGTTTGGGGCGCAAAAAAAATAAACTTATTTGATCAACAGGGACTAAAAGCGTCAAAAAGTGCATAAGTTTGCATTTTCGCGCATATCTTACATTCTGAATATATATCCAGACATCCAAAAATTTATATAATCATTAAAATATTTTATTTTAGTGATTGGCATGATAAAATTCCATTCGTCGCTTAATTTGGATCGTTTTTGTGTTCGTTACGACTTCCGTCGTAATTAACCGAACAACGCAACCGTACGATCAAACGAGCCGACATCCGAGATGTTTTTGAGCATATTTTAAGTTCCCTATACTTTAACTTTATTTTAGAGCCTTGAAATGGGGTTAACGGGGCTTAAAAGTGCCAAAAATCAAGTTTTACAAGTGCAGGGACCATTTTTGAAATTTCTGACAGATACATTGAACTTGGTCCATTTTTGAGGTTTTGATGGTTTTAACCCATGGTTTTGCACCCTATGGGCTGTTATTTGATGGTTTTACATGTTCCCATGGTATTCTAAAACCTTGGGCCCAAGTGTAAGGTCATGATTCAAGCACGGTTTACGAGGAACGATCCTAACGGTTTACCGAAATCTATATAAACCCAACACCTTCATTCTCATTCCTCACAATCTGATTCAAATAGCTCTAAGTTGGGGTTTAACACTTCATATCTGAGCAATTTGAATCAAGATCTTCCTAGCTTGGACCCTTTGTAAGCTTCTTTCGTTCTTTTATGCGTTTTTAAGCTGGAAAGTCAAACAGTGTTTGACTTTCTGCTTTGACCAGTCAATGGTCAACACGAAGTTCATTTGAACTTCATAACGTGAGCATAATCACTATGGTTATAGTCTCTTGTGACTATACCGACTGATTACCACGTTATTTAGGCTTAGTGACGAGTCATAGTTTCGGTCAAAATGCGCGTTTATGCGTATTTTGCAACCAAACTATTTTTGGGTATCAAGACCCTTTGTCTTGATATCAAACTTGTTTTCTAACTTCGTTAAACATGTTTTAACATGTTTAACTCGTCACTTTAGGTTTAGTGCTTATGTAGGGTCGAAAGATAAGCGGTCTAAACAATCGCTTAGACTTTCGAACTAGACCCGTTTGGTCGATCATTAGGATCCGACCAAACACAATAGGTGACCATAGTTGTATAGGTAATAACCTTCCGAGCTTATACCTTATGGTCACTTCGTTTAGTTAGTTGTATGATAGGTAGTTTATATGCCTTAGGTAAATGACCAAAATACCCCTACGGGGCTTAATTTGAGTTTAAATTCGTTGTGGGCATATTGGAAGGTATCCTGCTGATATCACAACATATTTAAGGCATATTAACTTAGGAAACCTGTTCATGACTCATTTGGTTACCCGTTATGCATTTATCGCATTCGGTACGGGTTATGTAACTAGTTTGCATAAATTAACCGAAACGGGTCAAACCTTATCATTTTTACTTCAAAATCCAGAATGTGTTTAGTTTACCCATATTATACAAGTCTTCAAACTTGTCGGGTCTAAACCACACTCTAATCTGGTCTTCGCTTAATCTTGCGTTTGAACCGTATACATTTTTTTAAAACTAACCGGTTTAAGTTTAACTTAAGTAAGACCTGTTAGGAATCTAATAGGTTATTTAAAACCTTCGTTCCAGATTTAGGAGACCAGTAAAAGATACTTGCACTTGCTGATTTGTATGGCTGGAATAAATTTATATAATTTGCTCAGGTAAATACTTTTAACTTATTTTCCCTTATACGGGCTTGGGGTACGGTATATAAAATACCGCTTGGTCGGGCATTGAATTGTTAATCATATGATGGTTAATTTATTGAGATGACCCGTTTAATCTGTTTTGTTTGTTTAAAGCCTTTGGGGGGTTAATGACCATGTCCCGGATATCCTTGGCATCATTCATTGAAATGGCCACGATCTAAGCACGGGGTGTAGGCATACACCTGCCGGTGCGTATATAAAAAGATATAACCGCCTGTTCGAGAATAACTCGCTACGGGATTATATTATGTGGTGTGTCAATTAATCTTTAACCCAGTTTTCAGCCCGAGCTACTGAACGTATAATAAACACGTAATTCTTTAACAAGTTTATTTTTAAATAATTATCCCAAGTTATAAAAGATATTTTGTGCCTTGTGCATTCAAATCAATTTTTTTAAACATTTTCAAAATAAGTCGGTTAATTGTATTTACCAGTGAAAACTGACGTATTTTCCAAAAAGGTTAAGTGCAGGTACTAATCGGAATAGGCTGGCTACTCCTAGCATCAATAAAGAGTCTTGCAAGCTTAGATGTTTATAAATCTGCTGAACAGTGTTTCTTTTAACTTTGATCCGCCTGTGGATCCTTTACAACCATTTTTGTAATAAATGATATTACTTCCATTCGGTTTGTAATGTTTATATCTTTCGACTTCCGCTGTGTATATAATCTGTGATAAATTGTCTATGATGATATCAACTACGTCACGATACTCCCCACCGGGCCCACCGGTAATACATGAAAATATCGGGGTGTGACAGGTTGGTATCAGAGCCAACGTTTGAGTGAATTAAACACTAGCCCTTAGTGTTTAATCTCAAATGACACAGTAGCACATTCCTTAGATCTTCTGAGTCTAGACTAAACATAGGAATGCTCTCATCCCTATTAAGTAAACATTGCTTTCGATTTTATGTATTTTGAATATATCGCCAGGCAAGGAAGCTGTCGATGGAAATTCTCCACATCTGAAGCCTAGAAAGGCCAAGCTTCGTACCACGGCTAGGATAAGCGTACAACCAGTTGGAGGAAAGACCTTTATGAATATATTCCTAAAAACCAAACTTGTTTAAACCCTTATCCAGACTACGGAGTCCATACCAGAAGGTCCCTGAGGCTCCCATATTGAAGATGATACATGTGGGTGTCATTAAACCCTATTTCTTACCTTCGAGTTTTCAAATTTCAAACTTAGACTATACTAGTCAAAACCTAATCTGTAATCCATGCATTCCTTTAATCATTGAATGCTTGGATTCTACTTCTGCAATGGGTCCTGATTTGAAATATTATTTATTCACTAAAATCTTCAGAGTCGCTACTGCGTACGACAAATAAAGATGAAGAAACAATTAGAATAAGGGAAAGAAGAAATTAGAAGACCCTCCTTCCATCATACTTCTTTTCATTTAAGTCCATGTTTGGGCATTTAATTATTGTAGTCCTTCGTGGACATATTAATTCATCAAAGTCCTTATAGACTTACCTCTGTTGATAAGACCCCATAAATATATACGTCTACCTATTGAAAATCCCTTTGAGGATATTATCTTTTAATAATAGTCCCTTCGAGGACATTATACTTCAAATAGTCTTTTCATGGACATTATACCCTATTATATTCCATACGTGGACACGAGATTTCATTATAGTCCCTTAGTGGACATGATATTTCATCACAACCTTTATAGACCTGATATTTTATTATAGTCCTTTCATGGGCAAACTATTTTAATATAGTCCCTATACGGACATATGATATTTTTATAGTCCCTATCCGGACTTATAATTTCCTTTTAAGTCCTCTATGGACAAGTATGATATTAAAAGTCCTGTTTGAGGCACTATGGTAAAATTTCCTAATGATTTATTGGGAGTTTTGAAAAAAAAATTTATATAGGTACTCATATCGTCCTTTATCAATCATTAGTATGAATTTTATTCGAACCTTATCGATCTGCTATTCAAAAGATCTTCTTAATGGTTTACCCCTGCCAAGTGGCAAGTCCACATAAATTGGCCAAAACCTTCGGTAGTAAAGGATAATTATTCCTTCTACCATGATAGTTAAGGGAGATTCCCCTTCTATCTAGAGGTGGTGAACTATGTTCAAGCCTCCAAACCTATATGATCAATGCGATCATGGTAATATTGTGTAACCATTAAGACAAATTAATCCTTGTTAACATCTGAGAATGTGTTAACACTCCTAGCAGTGTGACTTGAGAAACCACACCAGCCGTCAAGGTAATTGGACTGCGTCCGAGCCTTAAAGCCTATATGATCAAATTTGATCATGGCAAGTATCATCAATGTGATGATCAAAATATAAACATCCATTTGTGATGAAGTGCCTACGGGCTAAACTTGTTGTCCAATAAGACAACACGACAGTTGTGGTCTACGACTCCCTGTCTAAAAATATTGGACTAGGTCCAAACATAATAGTCTATATGATCAATGCGATCATGACTAATATCATCTAATATCATGATCATGTTATTTAACATCCCTTAGTGATGTTTTGCCTACGGGCTATAATATATTGTCCATTAGTGACATTAACATTGTGATCCTTATGATCCCCTGTTCAAGGTAGTGAGTTATGCTCAAGCCTAATAGTCTATATGATCAAAGAGATCATGACTAAAAATCATCAATATGATGATTAAATTTAACATCCTTAATAATGTTTTGCCTACGGGCTATATTATATTGTCCAACCGTGACAAGGCAATTGTAATTTTTTTTAATTCCTTGCCCAAGGGGGGTGAGCTATGCTCAAATCCCATAGTCTATATGATCAATGCGATCCTGACTGGTATCATCAGTATGATGATCATAATATTAACATCCCTAGTGATGAAATGCCTACGGGCTATACTTTATTCTGTTAGAGATAAGACAATGTTAGTGGTGGTCTTTATAATCCCATGTTCAATGTGGTGGGTTATACCCAACCCTAACAGTCTATATGATCAGTGCGATCATGACTAATATCATCTGATACGATGATCATATTATTTTATAAGATATTTGAAGTACAGTCTTAGGTCTTCCTATCTTCATAGTGAGATTTCAAGAAGTACTTTCCGACTCGATGATTATGATTTATGTGTATCTTGAGGGTAATTTAGATAACGAAACTAGAGTAATACAATAAACACATGGTGGATACGCCGCTGGTACTTCCTATATATAAGTGTGTTTATTATATTACCCTTCGTGGCGTTATCCTGAATCACCAATAGGATCTATCTCGCCTACGGGTTATGTACTATATTGTCCATTAGAGACATTGTCAAATGTGACCGTTATGGTACATCGTCGAAGGTAATGGGCAATGCCCAAGACTTATGGTCTATAAGATCGATAAGATCATGACTAATATACTCAATGACGATAATTATATATATATATATACATATATGTATATATGTAAGCATCCGTTAATGATGTCCTATGATTTGCCTATGTGCCAAAATAAATCGTCTTTCAAGACGATGACAATGGTAGTCTATGACTCCCTGTCCAACGGTGAAGAACTAGGTTCAAATCTTAAAACCCCTAATCTAATAAGATTGTGGCTTATAAATTAATGTCCTCCATGACAGGCGTTTGTTGCCATATCTTATAACGTCCTCTGCGACAAGGCCTTGGTGCCATATGATTATTTATGTCCTTCCTGACGGACTCATGTTTCCTATTTTAGAAAGCCATTATGGCAAGCCTTCGAGCTATCTAAAATCATCAATATGACAAAGACGGTTGTGACATTTTGATCCCCTGTCAAAAGGGTAATGGACTCGGTCCAAACCCTAAAGGCCATTGATGGTCCTTTTGTGACCTAGGCTGAATGTAATTAATGTACATTCAAATAACATTCATTAGGAATGTTCATACCCTATTAGCTTATATGGTTTAATAATACCATGGTTAATGTATGTTAGGTCGTTAGGGTGATGACACGCTATAGAAATGCAATTAAGCAATTGTTTAATTTTGGCGTTTAGTGCCAAGCTTCAAGTATGGCAAACTTGAATGAGACAAATAACAGTTGCGATACTGATGATGCGACAAATGCTAATGATGCAACAAATGTAAACCTCAAGGTTAATGTGACTGACGCAACTGTTAGAAAGGCTATGAGAAAGGTCATGAAAAGGTTCAAAGAGCAGAATGCTACTCGCTCTAAATCATATTCCCTCTGATCATGAAAAAGAGCTTTGTTCATACTTCAAATGCAAAAAAATGAACTAAATAAGATGATATATAGTGAGGAGCCCCATTCCTCTAAAGGATGTACTTAAAAGTACTTCGTCTCTTGCAAATCAAGTGACTTCAATGGCGAAAAAAGGGTCATTGATTGCATGAAATAGTTGGATGAAATAGAAACCATTATGGACATCAGCGGTTGTGCTGAGAGAGACATTATGAGATATGTATCACAGTCATTCAAGGGCAGTGCCCTTAATTGGTGGAAGACTTTAATAAGATTAGAGGAAGAATACTCTTACACAAATTGGGATGATCCAGGTTCATGGACTAATCAGAAAAAAAACCGGTTGTCTACAACACGGAATGGAAAAGGTGGAATAAGAATTTTCTGATTCTCACCATGATGGATCTAGACTGTAAACAGAACGTTATAGACTTTAGCTAATTGTCTGGGATAGTACCCTATTCAGTAAACCCAGAGTCCAAGCATAATGCACTATATATGTTGGTGGTTTAGCATCAGAAATAAGAGGGCATGTTAAGACGTCAAAGTCTGCTTCTTATAAATCCATTATGGATCTATCTCTGCCACTCACATTAGATGGGTTAGGAAGTAAATCAGTCAAATCTGAGACTACCAAAGAAAGGAAAAAGGGAGAAGGATAACTCCCAGAGATCTGAGGAGCTTGTATGCATGACCTGCAAAAAAGAGGCACTAGGACAGTGTCTAACAGACTGAAGGTCAAAGCAGAGTGGCGTCTGTAGTTCCCTGAATATAGAAACAAAAGGAATGCAGTCTGTTTCGGCTGTGGCATTAAGGGCCACATCAGAGCTAACTGCCCTAAAACTGTCAAAGATTTTATAGCTAAGTATAGAAGAATTAAGAATGGAGGCGCCTAAACCCTCCTGATGAATGTTAGAGGCAGTTCATATCAAGGATGACACCAGATAAACCCCTTATTGTGATCTTATTGCTAAGAATTACGTTTGGATTCAGGTGCTACTGAGTCTCTCATAAGACCATAAGCTTAGCAAACTCTTAGAAATCCCGCATAAGAACTCCAGACATTAAGTGTAAGGTAAAACTTACCAACAAGAATCATAAGAGACCCTTACTTCTATTTTCGTCCTATAATCTTCATTCATTAAAATCTAAAGTACTCTTTCTCCAGATCGAGTACGATGATATATGTTATTTTATTTTGTTATATCATTGATTTCTATCAACTGCGAATGCTAGACTATGCTCGATAAAGGAGCCATATGAGGATTGGCGTATCCTAGTGCGTCCCATAGATTGCTTCCATGCCTGATCAGTATGGAGGTTTAATGTATGGAACCACTAAGATATCCTGATAGTCATATGGTACTAGAGTCGGCTAGTGGTATTCAAAGAAGATATCCAATGTAGGAATTGTCCAAGTACGTGTCTCTGATTAAGGAATCCGTTGACTTATAAAGAAAATGTGTCATTATCTGGCACAGGCAATGATAGTAGAACCGGGGGCTTGAGATTTGGGAAATCTCTTTAATCTCCTTGCGTCTTGACTATCTTCTCCAAAGAAGTACCCTGTTTACCTCCGAAGACAAGTAGAGTTAAGATTTACATCCCGCATAGGGCTGCATTATCGTGAAATCTCCATGACGATTAGTGCCATCATTATTGGAAGAATCGAAACCCTAATTAGATTAATTTAAGATAAAGGTTCTTAAAGCCTAATTCAAATTCTGAAAGTTTCGGTATTATTAATTAAGAAAGACGGTTCATTTTGCTTATGCATTGATGACCACAACCCTATTTAGGAAACAAGTAAGAATCGCCATCAGCTGCCCAGGATCGTCAGTTTGTTCGACTAACTGTAAGGATTAGCTATTCCTTAAGATTGGTTTTAAGAAGTGGTTGGATTGACCATCTCACCTTAAATGAGCTTTTCTATAATAATTGTTATATAAGTATCAAGGCTGCTCCTTTGGAGACCTTGTATAGATGGAATGTCAAACGTCCGTTTGATGGACGGGAGTTTGGTAAATCCAAATTAGCAGGACCTGAAATTACCTTGGAAATAACGAATAAGATCATACAAATTCGTAACCGTCTAAAAGTTTCCAGTAATCGACGGAAAATCAAGGATTGATGAAAGTCGCAACCCTCTTGAGTCCTTATTAAGGAATAAGGTTCAATTGAAGGTATCACCCTAAGAAAGGTGTGCTAAATTTTTAATTTATCGGGCTAGTTAAGTTCTGATATATAGAATCATTCGAGGAAATCGAATATATCAAGATTTGGTAACCTATAAGCTAAAACTTACCCGAGGAACTTGATGGAAATCAATGTATCCCACACTAGTGATTTAAGGATATGTTTCGTCAACAAGTCGAGAGCATTGTCACATAATGATATGCAGATTTATGATTTGATGAGAAACACGTATCGATTAAGGATTGACAGGTTAAGAAGCTCCAAAAGGATACATGTACCTAATATAAAGGTCACCTTGGGTGCTTGGAGAGGCCCCAAATATGCTATGGAGGTTAAGTCCATAATACGTTAGAAATTACTTCCATTATTTTAGCAAATCTCGAGGTCGAGATTTCTTTTAAGGGGGTGAGGATGTAACACCTCGTAAAATCACGTCCAATAATGTATTGACACGTGTAATAAACCCTAATAAAGTCAAACGTTGAATTTGAGGGACTAATTTTGCGAAAAATCAAAAACTTTGATTATTGTTGGTCCCGTTGATACAGGATCTGATCGTAGGAACAAGATGAATCGATTTCGTCTTAATGTGCGGAATCCATTATGACGAATCACAGATTTGTGCAACACAGAATTCAATGTTTAACTGCTTGTCTGTTCGTTCTATTGATTGTTCTGAAATTCACAAAGATCCGGTAGAAGTACAGACTATCCGTGCGTGTCCCAAAAGTTCTAACAAAGTTGCACCGGACCTCCTATTTATAGACAAACTCAGGAAACTAACAAGTGTTGTACGTACGGGTGGGCTATCCGTGCGTATGACTCACCCGTGCGTATGAGTTATCCGCGCGTATGACTTATCCGTGCGGATAAGTCATCCGTGCGTATTACCATACGTACGTATTGCCATACGTGCGGATGAACTTGTCCCAAACAACACTTTCACATACAGAACCTATTCCTGAGTTGTTATGCTAACTACATACATACAGACAGACAATATACATAAACACAGAATACAAAATATGACTACATGCTGACGGAAGCTACAGACGTTATGTACTAACAGACTCCCCCTCGGATGTAGCTGTAGTACCTTCCAGCATAGTCTTCAATTCCTTCTGCTGCGTCTTCGTTCACGCGCTTTCTCCCTTCTTTTCTGTGCCTTTTCCTCCAACATTCTTTTTCGTTTTTGTCTACCTTCAGTCATCCACCAATTTCTGTAAACAGGATCTCCATCACGCTTCCGTTCCCACTTTGGAATTTTGTTTTCTTCAGATTCAATTGGTGTTTGGTCTGTTGGAGGAACAATTCCCAATTTACGTTTTCCCAACTCAGCAGCTCTTTCAGCAATCTTTTTGGAATTTTTGTTCAATTATTTTTTCTGAAAAATTACAAGTGTCAACTTAATGAACTTGTGTTTGACATTTTCAATTACAGATTAGTTATGATTAGCTCCAAACTCATCTTCCATCCCAGAAACTTCCTGCATCTTCTTTCAACTTTCGAATCCGAAGATTAACTCTCCACTTTGGTTTATCGGAAAATAAAGCAGAAAAATAAAATCTTTTTGGGATTTTTTTTTAATGAAGCAATTAGACTAGGAATGAAAAACAGAATATAAGAATAGTGAATGTAAACTATTTACAAACATATTTTTGGTGAGCGCGTTAGGGAATCATATCAGCTTCCGACAAATTACAAGTACCATTAAGCTTGATTTCATGCCAAACATTAAACAATTCACTTAGATTGTCGATGTGCTGATCCACTTAAATTCTTACACACGTTTCATTCTGTTCAGGATACTGATTTAGTATTTTAGAGACTTAAACTTATACGTGTGTCCCACCTCTTGAATATACTCCCATATCCAGAATCCCAATAATCAGTCTTACAGGTGAGTATACTACAATGATATCTGTACATAAATTAGGTATGCGAGGGCCGAGGGATCTCAGGTCGATACTTCCGTATACGCAGAGAGATATCAGCTTCGACTTTAAGGAATGTCCCCTTTAGAGGATCTTTTAGCTACAACAGCAGCGACTATCAATTTTATTGTTTCATCGGCATGCTGAGGGTTTATGCTATGTTTCAAGCATTTGCAAAAAGTATTATCCAAGGACTAGGTCAGAACTACCGTTCAGCAGAAGTCCCAGAATAATACCCCAGACATCATTGAGTATAAAGACCTAGTATATCAGATTATGAGACCTTTCAAACAAGATTTCAGGGGTTACCTATATATATAAGTAGTGTTCCCCACGAAATAAGCAAGTAAGATTTTAGGTTTATATCCCGAACAAATCTACTAAATGTGTAAAAACTTATCGACACATCATCAGTGAGACTGTTTAACGCATTTGAACTTTTCATTTCTTTAGCGTACTGTAACCGTCTAGCTGATGTACTATCATTTTCCCTTTTTACACAAACTCTTTTTGAAATTTTATCATGTTTTTGGGTTTTTGAAATTTTCTAATGTTTTTGGCTTTTTCGAATTTTTTATTGTTTTTGTATTTTCTGAAAATAAAACTACTATCTCCCCCTAAAAACCAAAACAAGTAAAAATTCGACAAACCATTGCAGATTGTTTTTCAACATCATCTACAGTGATTCCTTCATCAACGCCAACAATTTCCTCCGCATCCGATAGCAACTTCATACCATTAAGTTTCAAAAGATATTTAAAACGTGTTTTGTCAAAAGCTTTGGTATGTAAGTCAGCTTTTTGTTCATCGGTGGGGATTTTCTCTATTCGTATCAACTTCTTCTCGAAACAATCTCGGATGAAGTGATGACGAATTTCAATGTGTTTAGTTTTAGCGTGATAAACATGATTTTTTGTTATGTTAATTGTTGCCTCATTATCAACAAAGATAGGGGAGTTAAGAAATTGCAAACCGTAGTCTCGCATCTGTTGCTGAATCCACAAGATCCGAGAGCAGCAACTGCTAGCAGATACATATTCAGCTTCACAAGTGGATAAAGCGACAGAGGTCTGCTTCTTGCCTTGCCAGGTGACCAATCGTGGTCCGAAAAACTGGCACCCCGCTGTTGTTGATTTAGCATTCACTTTGCAGCATCCGAAATCAGAATCAGAATATCCTTCGAGCATGAAGTCGCCAACTTTTGGATACCACAACCCCAGAGATGGAGTTCCTTTCAGGTAGCGTAGAATCCTTTTCACAATTACCATGTGCGAAGCTCTAGGATTTGACTGAAATCGAGCCGCGAGGCAGGTTGGGTACATAATATCCGGTCTTGATGCCGTCAAGTACATTAACGAGCCGATCATAGAGCGATACAATGTTTCATCTACCTTCTCTCCGGTGAGATCAGGGTTTATCCCATGGTTCGTCGCTAATGGGGTGGACATTGGTGACATTCCTGACATCCCGAATTTCTCCAGAACATCATGAACGTATTTTGTTTGATGTATGAAAGTTCCCTCGGGAAGTTGATCAACTTGAAGTCCCATGAAGAACTTCATCTCACCCATTGAAGACATTTCAAACTTCTGCTTCATAACTTGTTCAAAATCTTTGCAGAGTTGTTCATTTGTAGACCCGAAAATTATGTCGTCCATGTAAATTTGGACAATCAGAAGATGCCCGTCGACTTCTTTTGTGAACAGAGTGGCATCTATCTTTCCTCGAGTGAAGTGGTTGGCTAACAGATGTTGAGACAAGGTCTCATACCAGGCTCTCGGGGCCTGATGTAAGCCATACAGCGCTTTGTCAAGGAGATAAACTTTATCTTTGTGAATTGGGTCAGTGAAGCCCGGTGGCTGTCCGACATAAACCTCCTCTTTCACCTTGCCGTAGAAAACGCCGACTTCACATCTAACTGAAAAACTTTAAATCCTTTCCATGATGCAAATGCAAGGAAGATTCTGATTGCTTCAAGTCTTGCGACAGGGGCATATACTTCGGTGAAATCTATCCCCTCCTGTTGACTGAAGCCTTGGACAACGAGTCGAGCTTTGTTTCGAATGATAACTCCTCGATCATCCCTCTTGCATTTAAACACCCATTTGGTATTAATCTTCCGATGACCATCGGGCAAATCTACTAGCTTCCACACACCTAACTTCTCGAATTGGCTTAACTCCTCCTGCATTGCATTTACCCATGAATCTTCAGTAAGCGCCTCTTTGTACGTCCTTGGTTCTATCTGCGAGATAAAACAACTTAATGAGAATTCAGTTTGTAAAGGAGCAACTTTTGTGTAAAAACATGTAAGCCCTTGATCAAGCTGTCTTCGAGTGCGGACGCCTGATTGCAGTTCTCCGATTATCAGTTCCTCCGGATGATAAGAAAGCGTTCTTGGCATCACCTCGCCTGAAACATCTACTTCGCTCTCCAAATTTGTGACGTTTTGATTAGCAACTTGTTCACTGACTGGAATATTTTGACTTGAAAACTGGATTAGCTCCCCCTCAGAGTCTGAATCATCATGATCGAATATTGGTCTGTTTTCAGATTCTTGATTATCATTCTCTACCGTCTGATTTTCTTGAGCAACATCATTTTCAATATCGTCATGTTCTCCAGCATTGCTTGGACCCGCCTCATCATCATTTGAAGCTTGTCGTTTTCGATAAGTTTCTGCTGGAAACCTTTCATCTTCATACTCTCTTAGAATATCCAACTCATCAAAGAACTCTGGTTCTTCCTCCATGTTGAAGGACTCCCACAAAGTATCATAATTGAAACACCATGAGTCTCCAGGATTCTGTGGAGGCATTGTATGACCTTGACATTCAACATTTTGAGCTTCAATGATCCGTTTCAGACTTGGAACGAAGACACGTCGCAATAGACTTGCATAACCTATGAATATTCCTTCAATACTCTTCGGACCAAACTTTCCAAAAGGCTCTAGAACAGTACAGGGTGACCCGAACGGTTCAAGATACTTCAAATTCGGTTTTCCGTTATTGATCAACTCAAAGCATGTTTTGTTGAATTTCTTGACAGTGAGAACTCTGTTGAGCGTATAGCTTGCGGCGGAAACTGCTTCTGCCCAGAAATTTATCGGTAACTTTGAATCAGCAAGCATTGTTCTGGCCGTTTCGATTAGCGTCCTGTTTTTACGTTCTGCAACTCCATTCTGTTGCGGAGTGTACGGAGCACTAAACTCATGCAAGATACCTCTTTCATCACAATATTCTTCCATCTTGTTGTTCTTGAATTCAGTACCATTATCACTTCTAATTCTTCTGATACGCCTTTGGTACAAATTTTCAATCTTTCTGAACAACCCTCTCAAACTGTCAAACGTTTCCTCTTTCGACTTTAAGAATGATACCCATGAAAATCTGGAATAATCATCAGTAACCACAAGACAATAAAGTTCTCCTGTAATACTTTTGACATTCACAGGACCGAATAAATCCATGTGAAGTCTCTCCAAAGGTCTTGAGACTGAATTGACTTGCTTTTTGGGGTGTGACTTTTTCTTTTGCTTGCCTTTCATGCAGCTAATGCACTCTTTTTCTAGATGGAAACCTTTAATGTGAACTCCCAGAACCAAATCATTATGCACCAGATGATTCATTTTTCGAAGATGAATGTGCCCCATCTTACGATGCCACAACTTTGATTCTTTCTCTGTTGCTCTAGAAACAAAACAGTGTGCTTGACCCGTTGTTGTAGTTGCTACAGTCATGTCTAAAACATACAGATCATTCACTCTAGGAGCTCTCATGATGATCCATTCTTCAGGAATAACAAAGCCTGGTTTCAAAATCAAACACTCTTTGTCTGTGAAGTGAGTAGTATACATCCGGTCACAAATCTGCGAGATACTTAGCAGATTATTTTCCAGTTCAGCAATGTAGTTAACTCTTTCAAACGTGACGATCCCGTTGGATAACGTTCCTTCACCAACAATTCTACCACCTTGGTTACCAGCGAACCCTACATAACCTCCATTGATATTTCTGACATCATACAGCAGCGCTGTCTTTCCTGTCATGTGCCGAGAAGCTCCACTATCCATAATCCAACGTGAAACGGATCTCGGAAGCTCCTGCACATATCAAAAGCATTTAATGAGATTTTGATGCTACCCAAGCCTCTTTTGACTCGGGTAACTGGATATTAATGTGAGTTTTTGTAGTGTAAAGTGGCGGAAAGTTTTTATCATTCATTTTTAGGCTTTCAGCAGTTCCAACTTCAACCTCTTTGAATAAGAAAAATTCGTCTTTTTGAGGTTGACCAGCTGGTTGATTTTTCTTCACCACATACTTCTTTTCTGAAGTCGATTTTTGTTTCTCATAAAAATCCAAAGGTACATACATCTTCTTTGTTGAAGATGATGATTTTTCAGTTTCAGACACCTTTGGTGAATTTGCTTTCTTTTCAACAACTTTTGGCTTCCATGTTTGTTGAGGTGATGCAACCCGTTGGTAAAATTTATTATTTTTAGATGTCGAATTCTTAACAGGTTCATTTTTGATTTTGGTGTTTTCATTTTTCAAAACATTTTTCTCAACAATCAATAGAGTCTTTCCTTTCACAACATCTCTCTTGATAGAATTCTTCACAGTTTCAGTCTTAGGCTTCAAGTTGGTACACTTTCGTGCAATATGTCCAACTTGATTACATTTGAAGCATGTTCGGGTGTCAACTACCCGACTTGATCCTTCAGACTGAGGCTGTGAGGCCTTCTTTTCAAAGAACTCTTTATTTGATTTTGAAAAAAAATCAGATTCCTCATCAGAAAGTGAACTTGAACTGTTCACAAACACCTTTTTCACAGCAAACTTCTTGTTCTGAACATTCTTTTTCTGATAATTCTTACCTCCCTGATATCCTCCCGACCATTTATTTTGATTGTTGTTAGAAAAACGTGGTGGAATAACAAGTTTCTTATAGTAAGATTTATCTTTTTCAAAATTCATTTGTCTCTTTGTCTGTTTCAAACCGTCTACTCCAGACAAATCAATTTCAACCAGTTTGAAAACATTTTTCAATTTGTTCACATTAACATTCTCCAGAGGAAACTCAAAGTCTGAATACAACTTATCAGAACCAGACATCTTGTACATCACAAGACCCGGCTCATCATCTAAGTTGTTTTCAGATTTTGGTTTCGGAATGTAATTGTTCAGAAAACATTCTTCATCTTCAGTCGAATCACTATCCAAAACACTTTCAGCCATGCCTTTAATGATTTCAGTTTGAACACTGTCATCGGATGATGATGAAGAAAATGTCACATCAATTGACTCTGGCAGTTTTATCTCATTTGTTTCAACTTCATCATTAACCAACCCTGATTGCTTCTTTGAAAAATTATTTAGAACAGGTGGCGGAACTTTATGAAATCCCACCCCAGTTCCATCACAGTATACATCTTCGCCAACTTTGTTTTTCCCAATGGGTTTTGGAACAATGTGTTGCAAAACAAAGCTTGCAGAATTGTAACTGCTTAGTTTCAGATTAATACGCTCATTCTCAATCTTAGCTTCTTCAAACTGAAGCTTCAATTTTGCAATTTCATCAAGTTGTTGATTGATTAACTCTTCTTTTACTCTAAGAACCCCTGATAGTTGAAGATTTTCTTTCGTTGTTTTACCATTTCTGTCATCAGAATCTTTAACCGTTCGCTTTAGCTTCTCAAAATTTTTAGAAATTTTACGATTTTCAAGAATCAACTTTTCGTTTTCTTTTCTTATTCTTTCTATGTCATTTTTATCATTTTCAATTTTCTCAGCTAATTCTTTAGATCTATCATTCAAAGCTTTCAGCATTTTGTCACGGTTTAAGATTTGATTTTCAACACTCTTGACTCTACTAGTCAACTCTTCAACCTTCTTACCATTGAGGTAAGTGATTGTACTACAAACTTTGCACTCTTTCATGCAATTTTTGCAGTCATTTTCAGATTTAACTTTTTTACCTGACTCAAGTGTACCATTTGAACTGACCTTGTTTTTAGACTCAGTTCCAGAACTAGAAACTACCTCAAGTTCTTTTGCTGCAAGAACTTTTTCAGCCATCTTCTTCAAGTTTTCAGCCGTTAACTCTTGTGATGTATCAATGATCCCATCATCAGCATTCTTTGACTTGGGCTTCTGTTCTGCTTCTTTGACTTTTTCTTCTTTTTCTACTAGTTTCTCATCACCACCTCCCCACCATTCTCTTTGTCTAGCTTCTTCTTCCTCGGCAAATTGCTGGGTGAGAGCATCAACACTAATGGAATCTGGGTCAACTGCAATGTTTCCTTGTGGATCAAGGTAACATTCTCTGTCGGCATCCCACCTTTTTGCTCTTTTAGCTTCTCTGTATGTGTTATAAATTCTGCTCATTCTGGTTTGGGCTTTCATTCTTCGGTTGACGAACTTTTCTTCTTCAGTTCTATTGTCTTTAAAAGGAACAATCTTCGTCACAAATGCATAACCCACCGCATCTTCCTCTGGTAGCAGTTCGCTCCAATCAAACCCTTCATCATCATGAATCACAGCAAGAGCTCTAGATTTTTCTTTATTGTCTTCAACCTGCTTCAATCTAGGAGGCTCAGATTTATTCTGGTGATAAATTGCTCTCTTGTAATAATCATCTCTGAAAGGGTTCTCTGACTCATCAGCATATGCGTTTCTGCATTCTCGTTTGAAGTGACCTTTCTGCTTACATTTGAAGCACGTCACCTTGGATTTATCAAACCCCAGCTTGGTAGATGCACCACCAATTATCTTCCTGCCGGTAATTTCCATGAAACGTTGTGCTCTACGAACAGCACTGGCCATAGCCCAACGAATATCGATCAACTCCATTTCCTCGGGATCAATCTGATCATAATCTTCTTTCGTCAGATTGGTGTTACCTATCTTCCCAGCTACTAACCCTTCATACGACTCTAACACAGATGCTAAAAAGATCATCTGCTATTTGGCCGACTCCTCATCAAAATTCTGAGCATTCTTCAAATCCACTGCAATGTTGCATGAAAACACGTTCTTTGGAACAAATTGTTGTTGACTTGAAAAATTTGAAGAAGATCCCTGACTTGGAGTATTGGATGAAAAACCTCCATGAAAACCATTGTTTAAGCTTGGACTTTCTTTACTTGAAGGATTTGAATTTTCAGCGGAGAAAGCAGTTCTTGGAGAAACATTCTTGGGAATCATACTCTTTGGATAGTACAGCTCCATGTTTTGTTGGTATGATGAATGATTTACTTTGTGTGTTTTCTTTATCTCCAATTCATGACTCTCTAGTCTTTCAATCAGCAAGTCGACAGTCAGATCTTCAGCTTTGATTGTATTCTTTAACATCAATGCATAGTACTGCCAATCCATCTCTTCTGGTAGTGAATCGAACAGTTTGTCAACTAGCTCCTCCTGAGAATAGAGAATTCCGTGCCTCGCCAATTCCAACTTTAAGTGCCCAAATCTTTCAATCATTTTACAAACAGATTCATTTTTTAAGCATCCAAACAAGTCAAACTCTTTTCTCAGCAATTTCTTTTTGTTTTTGACTATTTCTGCACTCCCTACACATTTTATTTTTAACTTTTCCCATAGATCTTTTGCGTTTGTGTATTCAATGAGTGAAATAATGTCGTCTCTTACGGACTGGTGAATCAAAGCGACGCATTTTTGTTCAGCCACAAAGTTCTCTATGTCTTCAGTTTCTTCCAGATTCTCACAATCATGTCTACCACTTTTGAAACCGTTCTTTAAGCTTTTCCAGCTTGGATATGCGAATGCTTTCAGCCACTCATCGAATCTTTTTGCCCATCGATTATACTCTTCGATTGCCATTAGCTTTGGTGGCTTGTTATAGGTACCATATGCGCTTTCAACACTTAAGGCATCGGACAACGTTTTCTTCGGGTTTGGATTATCATTTGAGTGGTTGGAAGTATCGTCTCCAGAGTTACCCGCGAAAGCATACATCTCACTGAAGGGATTCATGAATTCTTCCATTTTCAAATACCCGAAACAATCTTCAAACACTTAGACAATTTTTACAAATTCTAAAAATTTCAAACACTCGAACCAAATGATGATCCGTCCGAGTAGTTATCCGGACGAATGACAGATGTTATCCGCACGGATAATGATACGCTCGGATGATTGTACGTATGAATAACTTTGACCTTTTGACTTTTCAGGTTATCCGCACGGGTTGTAATCCGTGCGTATAACAATGATGATGTCAGTAAACAACTTTCAGTAACTAACTAATCCAAACCGTTCAGACAGCTGTCCGCACGGGTGAATGACGTCATCAAATACGAACAGCTAAACATGATTTTCGATGAATTTGATCTAGTTTTAGGTTGAATCCGATTATGAAACTAAGTAGGATTGTACTTTGAATGATTGCGAATCAATTGATATCAATTTTAACAAATTTTAACCGTAGATTCTTGCTCAATTTTAAGTTTTTCTGATTTTATGGTGACGAATGAAGAACGAATGCAAAAACTAAGTAGAAGTAGAAGAAATCTATCAAATTTCCGGTGAAATTTGAATCAAATCGGCAACAGATGTCAAATCTCCGGTGAAATTTGACTTTGATCGGCGAATAAAGCTTGAATTCCGGTGAATTCGAAGTTGTTGATCTCGATTCAGCTCCCTGGATGCTCTGATACCACTTGTTGGTCCCGTTGATACAGGATCTGATCGTAGGAACAAGATGAATCGATTTCGTCTTAATGTGCGGAATCCATTATGACGAATCACAGATTTGTGCAACACAGAATTCAACGTTTAACTGCTTGTCTGTTCGTTCTATTGATTGTTCTGAAATTCACAAAGATCCGGTAGAAGTACAGACTATCCGTGCGTGTCCCAAAAGTTCTAACAAAGTTGCACCGGACCTCCTATTTATAGACAAACTCAGGAAACTAACAAGTGTTGTACGTACGGGTGGGCTATCCGTGCGTATGACTCACCCGTGCGTATGAGTTATCCGCGCGTATGACTTATCCGTGCGGATAAGTCATCCGTGCGTATTACCATACGTACGTATTGCCATGCGTGCGGATGAACTTGTCCCAAACAACACTTTCACATACAGAACCTATTCCTGAGTTGTCATGCTAACTACATACATACATACAGACAATATACATAAACACAGAATACAAAATATGACTACATGCTGACGGAAGCTACAGACGTTATGTACTAACAATTATAGAAGGACTGGAAATGTTAACATGCCTATTATACGCCTCTGAATAACGTTACACGGTAATCATGTTCACAAATGAGCCACTTGTTGATCAAGATTAGCCGTTTGCGTAATTAATTGAAAGTTTGCGCGATGAAGGATTAAAAGCGTCAACATGTTAATTCTTACCTCTGAGTGACCTTTTAACAAACCGAGAGCTTCATGATAATTGATTATACTCTCGGGAATGCCTAATATTGTCCATTAAGGGCTTTTATGCCTATAAGTAAAGTTACGCGCAACTTTGCAAGTTAGAGGGACTAAAAGTGTCAATATGTTTAATTATACCTCTGAATGACTTTTTACAAACCCGAAGCATCGTGATGTTTAATAATACTCTCAAGAGTGACTAACATGGATTAGATAAGGCTTCGATGCTATTAAACGATGATATACGCAAGTTTGCGCATTAGAGGGACCCAAAAGCGTCAACTTTTGAATCTACGCCTTTTGGTGACCATTTAAGCAAACGAGAGCGTAGTAATATTTAAACACATTCTTGTAAATACCCATTATGGGCCATGGAAGGCTTGGATATCATCAAATGACATTTCGCGCTACTTTGTGCGATTTAAGAGACTATTTACGTCAAACTGCAAAAGTATACCGATTCGTATGGTATCGAACCTTCCGGAATATGATCATAAGTTAAACATGCCCTAAATATCCTTTACATATCTTATAAATAAGCATAAAGGTGTTTGGTGCGCAAAAAAAATAAACTTATTTGATAAACATGGACTAAAAGCGTCAAAAAGTGCATAAGTTTGCATTTTCGCGCATATCTTACATTCTGAATATATATCCGGACATCCAAAAATTTATATAATCATTAAAATATTTTATTTTAGTGATTGGCATGATAAAATTCCATTCGTCGCTTAATTTGGATCGTTTTTGTGTTCGTTACGACTTCCGTCGTAATTAACCGAACAACGCAACCGTACGATCAAACGAGCCAAAATCTGAGATGTTTTTGAGCATATTTTAAGTTCCCTATACTTTAAATTTATTTTAGAGCCTTTAAATGGGGTCAACGGGGCTTAAAAGTGCCAAAAGTCATGTTTTACAAGTGCAGGGACCATTTTTGAAATTTCTGGCAGATACATTGAACTTGGTCCATTTTTTAGGTTTTGATGGTTTTAACCCATGGTTTTGCACCCTATGGGCTGGTATTTGATGGTTTTGCATGTTCCCATGGTATTCTAAAACCTTGGGCCCAAGTGTAAGGTCATGATTCAAGCACGGTTTACGAGGAACGATCCTAACGGTTTACCGAAATCTATATAAACCCAACACCTTCATTCTCATTCCTCACAATCTGATTCAAATAGCTCTAAGTTGGGGTTTAACACTTCATATCTGAGCAATTTGAATCAAGATCTTCCTAGCTTGGACCCTTTGTAAGCTTCTTTCGTTTTTTTATGTGTTTTTAAGCGGGAAAGTCAAACAGTGTTTGACTTTCTGCTTTGACCAGTCAATGGTCAACACGAAGTTCGTTTGAACTTCATAACGTGAGCATAATCACTATGGTTATAGTCTCTTGTGACTATACCGACTGATTACCACGTTATTTAGGCTTAGTGACGAGTCATAGTTTCGGTCAAAATGCGCGTTTATGCGTATTTTGCAACCAAACTATTTTTGGGTATCAAGACCCTTTGTCTTGATATCAAACTTGTTTTCTAACTTCGTCAAACATGTTTTAACATGTTTAACTCGTCACTTTAGGTTTAGTGCTTATGTAGGGTCGTAAGATAAGCGGTCTAAACAATCGCTTAGACTTTCGAACTAGACCCGTTTGGTCGGATTGGTCGATCATTAGGATCCGACCAAACACAATAGGTGACCATAGTTATATAGGGAATAACCTTCCGAGGTTATACCTTATAGTCACTTCGTTTAGTTAGTTGTATGATAGGTAGTTTATATGCCTTAGGTAAATGACCAAAATACCCCTACGGGGCTTAATTTGAGTTTAAATTTTTTTTGGGCATATTGGAAGGTATCCTACTGATATCACAACATATTTAAGGCATATTAACTTAGGAAACCTGTTCATGACTCATTTGGTTACCCGTTATGCATTTATCGCATTCAGTACGGGTTATGTAACTAGTTTACATAAATTAACCGAAACGGGTCAAACCTTATCATTTTTACTTCAAAATCCAGAATGTGTTTAGTTTACCCATATTATACAAGTCTTCAAACTTTTCGGGTCTAAACCACACTCTAATCTGGTCTTCGCTTAATCTTGCGTTTGAACCGTATACATTTCTTTAAAACTAACCGGTCTAAGTTTAACTTAAGTAAGACCTGTTAGGAATCTAATAGGCTATTTAAATCCTTCGTTCAAGATTTAGGAGACCAGTAAAAGATACTTGCACTTGCTGATTTGTATGGCTGGGATAAATTTATATAATTTGCTCAGGTAAATACTTTTAACTTATTTTCCCTTATACGGGCTTGGGGTACGGTATATAAAATACCGCTTGGTCGGGCATTGAATTGTTAATCATATGAAGGTTAATTTATTGAGATGACCCGTTTAATATGTTTTGTTTGTTTAAAGCCTTTGGGGGGTTAATGACCATGTCCCGGATATCCTTGGCATCATTCATTGAAATGGCCACGACCTAAGCACGCGGTGTAGGCATACACCTGCCGGTGCGTATATAAAAAGATATAACCGCCTATTCGAGAATAACTCACCGTGGGATTATATTATGTGGTGTGTCAATTAATCTTTAACCCGGTTTTCAGCCCGGGCTACTGAACGTATAATAAACACGTAATTCTTTAACAAGTTTATTTTTAAATAATTATCCCAAGTTATAAAAGATATTTTTTGCCTTGTGCATTCAAATCAATTTTTTTTAAACATTTTCAAAATGAGTCGGTTAATTGTATTTACCAGTGAAAACTGACGTATTTTCCAAAAAGGTTAAGTGCAGGTACTAATCGGAATAGGCTGGCTACTCCTAGCATCAATAAAGAGTCTTGCAAGCTTAGATGTTTATAAATCTGCTGAACAGTGTTTCTTTTAACTTTGATCCGCCTGTGGATCCTTTACAACCGTTTTTGTAATAAATGATATTACTTCCATTCGGATTGTAATGTTTATATCTTACGACTTCCGCTGTGTATATAATCTGTGATAAATTGTCTATGATGATATCAACTACGTCACGATACTCCCCACCGGGCCCACCGGTAATACATGAAAATATCAGGGTGTGACAAACATGATTGATTGAATATAAAAACTGAAAAGATGAACTACTTGAAGATCATGAAAAATATTTGAAAATGTTATGTTTGATCCGTTTTGGTTAGGAATTAGACAAGGAAACATGTTTGTGATATTTGATTGGTTAGTACATGAAATCATGATATTACAATTCTATTGGTTAGTACAAAGAGCTGGCACATGTTCTAGAAGGATTCTGTCATCAGGTGTAAGTCGAAACCCCCGGTCTCGACTCGAGACCATCTACAAATAGCAGACATCAAGGACTCGAAATCAGCAAGGTCTCGACTCGAGATCTCATGATCTCGACTCGAGACTGAACTCGAGACCTCTGAGGTTGCGACTCATGTCTGCACCACTCGAGACTGCCCATCAGTAACTCGAGACCTCTTGGTTGCGACTCGAGACCCCGTGTTCTCGATTCGAGACCACCTGGTGTAGGATATACGTGACTTAATTGTATCCGAGCCTGACCCATACTGGTAACCATGTTAGGACGTGGTGACCAGCGTGCTTGACCAAGTAAACTAATCTGCCGAGCAACCCAAGGTGAGTTCACTACTTTTAAAGCATGCGTTCCCGGTGGTTGGGAAACGGAACTTAAACAACGCTATCCCTTGTAAGGGATACAATCCTACTTTTCTCCCCGTATACGGGACCCTTAGTTAATTACTATTTATATTGGATGCAACAAGCAATACTAAACGAAACTCTATCACTCAAGTCCCTACTATTTAATACCGATTAGTCGTCGGGGCCAGGCGAACGAGTTATTAGTTGATAACGCTATTTAGGTCTCACCAGTCTCACACCGTGCCCGTGTATGGGATCGGGAGTGAACTATTAGACTCTGGCAAACCGTAATGATGATAGAACATTGAAAAACGGGGCACTCTACGGATACGTACGGTCGCATAGTATTCGGTATTGTAAACCAGTTTAGTAGCTTACCTAAGGGGTAGCTCCCCTTGGCATGGTATAAATGAGTAAATTAACTGTTGAAACAAGTTTTTGGAATTAAAAACTGGACAAACACGTGAACTCGCCAACATTATGTTGATACCCTACTGCATGCTTTGTAGGTACCCAGTGACTCAGGAGCTTGCAGCTTGGGGATGTGTAGTGGTCGTCATAACCCGTGTATTGGGCCCTATAATAAACTTGAACTATGAACTTTGTTTTAAACTGTTTTACCTATGCTTCCGCTACTTACTTAAACTGCTATTTGAACTTAAAACTTTTGAACTTTAACTATGGTATTTACTAACCCTTATGGTTGGTGAACTTTCTTATTATTAATTAAATTGCTCAGTATAATTGGTGGCTGGATCCTGGTCAGTCACATGCCCCGCGGTAGTACTCCGCATGTCGATTTTTGGGGGTGTGACAGATTGGTATCAGAGCCATTGGTTATAGTGAACTCGGTTTTAAAAAGAAAGTCTTTTTGAGAAAAACCAGACTATAACCCGTGACTCGCGACGTCACTACACTCCAAGTGCAAGACTCGATGTATTAGACCTCATGGCTCGGACTTGTGTTTACTTGCTTGTTGTGTTATGTCTATGCTCCCCTATACGTACTAGTGTGCCTAGTTAGATAGATGCATCTTCCTCTTCTATCTCATTCTCGCTACATTACGACATCGCACTCATATTGTGTTTTCTGGTTATGAAGACAATGAGTGGACGCGGAAGAGGAAACGTTAACATGACACATGCTCAGTTCACTAACCTGGTCAACACGGTGGCTGCGGCTTTCACAGCTCACCCTGGAGGTAAACTCATTAGTTTAGGATGTTTAGATCCTACCCCCGCAATGTCTTTTCACCCCTAAACCTATTCGCTTCGCTTCTCACTACAGGTCAGCATGCGCCTGCGCAACCACGTGTTTGTACTTTCAAAACCTTCATGGATTGCAAGCCTCACCCTTTCAATGGCACTGAGGGTGCCATAGGTCTTCTGCACTGGATTGAGAAGGCTAAAGCTATGTTCGCTGTCTGCGAGTGTCTCCCTACTAATTGGGTGAAGTTTGCCACATGTATGCTTGAAGGAAACGCGCTTTCATGGTGGAAAGCGCAGATTCAGATGCTTGGTTTGGAAACTGCTAATGCCACTGCTTGGGAGGATTTCAAGAACATGATCAAGGAAGAGTACTGCCACAGGGATGACATCCACAAGCTCAAAAATGAGTACTTCGAACTTAAGATGGTTGGATCAGAAATTGAGACCTACACCAAGCAGTCCAACGACTATGCTGCTCTCTGCCCAAACATGTCTCGACCTGGTTATCGAAGGATTGAATTATACATCAAGGGTTTGGTTCCAGAAATCCAGAGCTTGGTCACTTCAGCTAACCTCACTACCATTCAGCCAGTCATCCGTCTTGCTCATAAACTCACTGATCAGGCTGTGGAACAGGGCAAGCTGCCCAAAAGGATCAGTGCTACTGCTGGAACTTCTGGTGAAAACAAGCGTAAGTGGGAAGGAAACCAGAGCAAGGATGCTAACCCCACTCAGGCCCCAACTCAGCAAAGGAAAACTGAAAACAACAAGGGCCCTCAGCAACAGGGTGGCTATCGAGGAAACCACCCCAAGTGTAACAAGTGTAACCGACACCACAGTGGGCCGTGTGGAAAAAGTCAGTGTCAGCGATGCAACAAGATGGGGCATGAAGCCAAAGACTGCAGAAGCCAGCTTCCAGCTAGGCAGAATCAACAACAGCCACAGCAACAACCACAGCAAGGAAACAACCGTGGATGCTTCAAGTGCGGAGCAACGGGGCACATGCGAAGGGATTGCCCTGAACTGAACCAGAACCGCAATAACAACCAGTGTGCTGGAAACAACGATCAAAACAACAACAATGCTGGAAATGGTGCAAGAGGAAGGGCTTTTGTGATTGGAGCTGGAGAAGCTAGGATTGATCCCAACGTCGTAGCGGGTAAGTTCCTACTTAATGATCGTTATGTGTCTGTATTGTTTGATTGGAGCCGATGCTAGTTATGTATCCCTATGTATTAGTAAGAAGCTTAAGCGCACGCCTACGATATTAAGTTCTAAGCATACCGTCGAGTTAGCAAATGGTAGAAACATCGAGGCTTCACACGTGATAAGTAACTGCAAACTAGTATTGTCTGGTCAGACCTTTAGCATCGACCTTTTCCCTATCATTCTTGGAAGCTTTGACGTCGTCATTGGTAGGGATTGGTTATCCAAGCATCGGGCTGAAATCCTTTGTCAAGAGAAAATGGTTCGTATTACCCGTCCTTCTGGCAAACCCCTCATCGTTCAAGGTGACAAAGGCGGAGAAGTCACAGGCATCATCTCGTTCTTAAAAGCCCAGAAGTGTTTACGAAAGGGGCACACTGCTATCTTAGCACTTGTCACTGACACGCAGGAAAAGGAAAAGAAGATCGAAGACTTTCCAGTTGTACGCGACTATCCCGAGGTATTCCCTGAGGAATTACCTGGACTCCCTCCTCACCGTCAGGTCGAATTTCAAATCGAGCTAACTCCCGGAGCGGCACCTATAGCTCCTGTGCCATATCGACTAGCGCCCGCCGAACTGAAGGAACTTTCTACGCAACTGCAAGAACTTTTGGATAAAGGATTTATCTGTCCTAGTTCGTCGCCCTGGGGAGCACCAGTGCTCTTTGTCAAGAAGAAGGATGGCACATTCCGTATGTGCATAGACTATCGAGAGCTGAACAAGGTCACCATCAAGAACCGCTACCCACTCCCATGTATCGACGATCTATTCGATCAGTTGCAAGGATCGAGCTACTACTCTAAGATTGACTTGCGATCAGGTTATCATCAGCTAAGAGTCCGCAATGAAGACATCTCCAAAACCGCGTTCAGAACTCGTTATGGTCACTACGAGTTCCTCGTCATGCCTTTTGGAATGACCAACGCGCCTGCGATTTTCATGGATCTCATGAACCGAGTGTGCAAACCCTACCTTGACAAGTTTGTGATTGTGTTTATCGACGACATCCTGATCTACTCAAAGAGCCAAGAAGAGCATGAACGAAACCTACGTCTTATCCTCGAGCTCCTTCGCAATGAGCAACTGTACGCTAAGTTCTCGAAATGTGACTTTTGGCTTCGAGAAGTCCATTTCCTTGGGCACGTGGTCAATAAGGACGGAATCCACGTCGATCCAGCTAAGATCGACTCCATAAAGAATTGGCCTACACCTAAGACTCCGACCGAAGTTCGCCAATTCTTGGGATTGGCAGGATACTATCGTAGATTCATCAAGGGATTTTCAAAGATTGCTCAACCCCTCACGACTCTCACCCAGAAGGGTATCACTTACAAATGGAATGATGCTCAGGAGTCCGCTTTTCAGAAGCTAAAGGATAACCTCTGTAGTGCTCCTATTCTCTCGTTACCTGAAGGTACAGACGACTTTGTGGTTTACTGCGACACGTCTATTCATGGACTCGGTTGCGTGTTGATGCAACGTGAGAAAGTTATCGCTTACGCTTCTCGGCAACTTAAGATTCACGAGAGGAACTACATGACGCACGATTTGGAACTCGGAGCAGTCGTCTTTGCACTCAAGATTTGGAGGCATTACTTGTACGGTACCAAGTGCACAATTTACACCGATCACAAGATCCTCCAGCATATTTTGGAATAGAAGGAGTTGAACATGAGGCAACGAAGATGGGTAGAACTCCTTAACAACTACGAATGCGCGATCAAGTATCACCCAGGCAAGGCTAATGTTGTGGCCGACGCCCTTAGCAGGAAGGAAACCAAACCTAGGCGTGTTCGTGCTTTACAACTCACTATCCACTCGAACCTCCCTAGTCAGATTCGCAATGCTCAGGATGAAGCACTAAAGGCAGAAAACCTCCCGGATAAATTCCTGCGGGGTATGGAGAAATGGCTGGAACTCAAGGATGATGGTATTCGTTACGTTGCTAGTCGCATTTGGATTCCATCTTATGGAAATCTCCGAGAACTTGTGTTGGACGAAGCGCACAAGTCACGCTACTCGATACATCCTGGTGCCGATAAAATGTATCATGATCTCAAGATTTTGTATTGGTGGCCTAACATGAAAGTTCTCATTGCTAAGTACGTTAGCAAATGTTTAACCTGTGTCAGGGTCATGGCCGAATACCAGAAGCCATCGGGCTTGTTGCAACAACCAGAGCTGCCAACATGGAAATGGGAGCAGATTTCTATAGATTTTGTTACAGGCTTACCTAGGTCCCAAAGCGGGAACGATACCATTTGGGTCATCATGGACCGCCTAACCAAGTCAGCACACTTCCTCGCGATCAAGGAAACAGATAAGTATTCGAGGCTCGCTTCCATCTACTTGAAGGAAATATTTGCTAGGCATGGAGTGCCAATCTCTATCATATCTGATCGTGACCCACGCTTTACATCCGAATTATGGCAAGCTACGCATAGATCTTTTGGCTCACGTCTGGATATGAGCACTGCTTACCACCCGCAGACTGATGGTCAAATAGAACGTACCATCCAAACGCTTGAAGACATGTTGAGAGCATGTGTTATAGATTTTGGAAACGGGTGGGAACGACACTTACCGTTGGTAGAGTTCTCCTACAACAACAACTACCACACCAGCATTCAGGCTGCACCCTTTGAGGCATTATACGGTCGTAAATGCCGATCACCTCTATGTTGGGCGGAAATTGGCGAAAGCCAAATCACTGGCTCGGAACTCGTAGTCGAGACTACGAAAAAAGGATTGCCCAAATCAAACAACGCATGGCGGCAGCTCGTGACCGTCAGAAAAGCTACGCTGATAAGCGTAGGAAACCGCTAGAATTCCAGGTTGGTGACCGGGTTCTACTTAAAGTCTCACCCTGGAAGGGTGTGGTTCATTTTGGTAAACGGGGCAAGCTAAATCCGTGATATATTGGACCATTCGAAATTACCGAGAGGATCAGTAAGGTTGCTTATAGATTGAATCTACCTGAAGAGTTGAGTGCGGTGCACAACGTCTTTCACGTGTCTAATCTGAAGAAGTGCCTGTCTGATGAAACACTCATAATTCCTTTCAAGGGACTCACTTTTGACGATCAGCTACACTTTACTGAGGAACCGATTGAGATCACGGATCGAGAGATCAAGACCCTCAAACGTAGCCAGATACCTATCGTACGAGTCCGTTGGAACTCGCGCCGTGGCCCAGAGTTTACCTGGGAGCGGGAAGACCAGATGAAGCGCAAATATCCCCAGTTGTTCCTAGACAAAACTCCCAGCACTGAAGCTGTGACAACCCTCATAATTCCATGTATTCCGTACAATTTATTAACAATAATTAATGTGCTTGACGACTGTGTGGAATCACTTAACTGCTTTCTGATATCTGTGTTATGCTTACACGTATTTGTTAATATACCAATAGTGTACAGATAGGTCACTAGATAGTCCGTTATATTTTCCTAAGTGTTAGAAAGTAAAAACATTACAAAATATATAAATAGGACACTTTACGGATTAATTAAGCGCTTTAACGGAGCAGTGTCAAACCGAACAACCGGACTTTACCCGGAACATAAAAATATTGTTAATAACATTACTTATCTTTTTCTGAGCCAGTTAGGGTCCCTGAATACCCTAACACCCGTCATAACACACTACACACTAGTAACCGAGTTAACACTTAACTTAACTAACTAGTAATTGGTGTTTAGTTGGATTTGAACCGGATTACCCCCCCCCCCCCCCTTACGAATTCGGTCCCCAATGGAGACACCTCATGTCCTTTGTTGATTTGTTTAATCTTTGTTGCCTAATATCTAGAAGACATAAAATCCCTTGGACAATTAACTTGAGGTTTGTCTATAAGATCAAGGTTTAATACAACATAACCATTCATCACATCTCACAACTCAACACTTCCTCTCTCTCTCTCTCTCAAAGGCTTCGGCCGAACACACCCACAAACACCCAACCATTTTCGAGTTTTGATCAAGCCATTTCAAGTGCACACAAGTGTTAAGGATCACGTAAGAGGAGGCTTGGTGCATTCGGAACTCAAAGGACCTCTACTCGTTGCTTTTATCCACTTTTTTTGCGTCTAGATTCTTCCCTAGCCTCGAGCTAGTAGTAAGTGACTCTAAACCTCTTCTTGATCTTGTCTAGAGTGGTTAATAAGAGTTTCGTCGGTTAAAAATTATGAACATATAAGATCAAAGTCTAAAAGTTTACTAAAGTGATGTACAAGGTGGTTAATGGATGAATATTAGTGTAAATCATGTAGATCTTGTGTGATTATGATTATTGGTTGATTATCTGATGATTTGCTGATTAATATTAATGTGTCATGTTGTTGTGGTCACTAAACTTGTTAACGGAATCGACCGAACACGATTTAGAAGGTTAAACACTAAAAATCAGAATCTGTCCAACTTTTACAGCCAACTTCAGTTGGCTGTAAACAGGTCTTAAACTCAACGAAAAACCGATATTTTGAATCTAAAATATGTTATTATGAAATACGGTTCTAATGGCACCGGAATCGTAACTTTTGGACTCCGTTTACTATTTTTAAAGTGTTAATTTGTAACAGCAACTTAAGCTGAATTTTGACAGCAATAAATGGGTGTCGTATTTTCAGTCATAACCTGAGTTTTGTGATGAATCGGACCATGAAATTTGTACAGTAGATGAAAACCGATGTATTTGTAATTACTCCACCGGAATATCGTAAAACGGACACTCGATGAATTTTTAATAAATTTTTCCGTGGACTGTGGTCAGAAATACATAAATCTGAGTTCAGCCCGGAATATGAATTTTATAAAATATTGGTAATGAACCGGACCCCGATATTTTTACACAATAAAATATGGAACGTTTAAGACATCCTGTAAAAATTTGGGAATTTTTGGAATAGTTTAACTATTTTATTAAAATGTATGAAAACAGCCGGTTTTGAATATTAATGCTGAAATAACATAGGTTGTGATTTGCGCGTCTAAATGTCGAGTATGCTATCTGTGAATGATTTGACATGTTATATATGTTATGTGCATTATCGTATGTTTGATTTTGAGTGGGGAATGGACGGGAAACTTAGATGGGCATAAACCGTTACAGTGATGCATGTTGTATGATAGATACGTGTAGGAACTTTGTGTTCTATTTGAAAGCCACTAAATGACTAACTGGTAAATCATATACTAGGACACGATTGACCGACCCTGACTGTTAGCTATATTGAGAATCTAACCGAGCAAACCGAGGTGAGTTCACACACTTTCTAAGGCATGGGATTCCCGGTGGTTTGGGAATGGGTTAAAGAATTAAAACTAAATCTACATATCCTCCTTGGGTAGGATATGTACGGCCATCCTCCATAGAGTGGATGCCATTATTAAACCTACGAATTCTCCTGGTGCAGAATACGTACGTTCGTCCTCCTGGTGCTGGACAACAACCTTTAAACTAGCTAGACAAAACTCTATCATGAAGTCCCTCAATTTATATCGACTTAATCGCCGAGGCCAATGGCGAGCGGGTCATTAGTTAATAGCGCTATTAGGTTTAACAAACCTCACACCGTGCCGGTAGGACGAGCGTGTACTAATGGACTATGGCAGATTGTCAGTGATGATAGACACTGATATAGGGCACAACTTATTTGTGTAGCAGTCGATATCATACCGTCTAGTAGTTCAAACGGGGAAAACCCCCACTGATCATGGTTATGGATTGGGTAAAGAAAAAGGAAATGGTTAAACATACTTTCAACTATGGGGTAACCCCCACGGCAAATAAGCCAACGAAAGTCAACCCACGTTTTCAGAAACAACTTAAAACTAAACAACCAAACGTGAACTCACTCAACTTTGTTGTTGACTCGTTGTTACATGCCTTACAGGTCGCTAAATGCTTGGAGCTTGCACGGGGAAGGAGTCGTTGTGGTGTACGGACGGTTATGTCCAGTGTTTAATATTTAAAACATTATGAACTTATTAAACCTAAGTGTTGGACTTTAAACTTATGAACTGCGAACTTATGCTTTTGAACTCACGTTTATGCTTCCGCTGTTTTAAACTAAACATGGTTAATTAGCTTTGGTCACCAATCGTATTGTGATTGGTCTTATTTACTTAATTACGATGTTCAATATGATTGGTGGCTCGATCCTGGTCATGTCACGCCTCCAAGCGGTGATACTCCGCATGGTGGATTTTGGGGGTGTGACAGATTGGTATCAGAGCCATTGGTTATAGTGAACTTGGTTTTTAAAAAGGGAAAAGTTTTTGATAAAAACCAGACTATAACCAGTACAGTGCTCAACGATCCACAACGACACTTCGCTCCACGTGCAAGACTCGACACCATAAGTGGTATGATTTATGTTATATTGTCGGTTAGATAGTTCTCACTGTGCATTAGATAATGTAGTAATTGCTATTTGAACTTTGTGTGCTTACTCTCTAATGTCGTCCCACACACTTACACACTTTCGCGACACTTTCCTCACTTACGTTGCTTCATTATGAAGATCATGAGCGGACGCGAAGGACGTATCAACCTCACTCAAGCCCAGTTGACGGCTTTAATCAACGAACGAGTCGCTGAGGCACTCGCAGCCAACCCTGCAGGAGGTCAACATGCTCAACCTCCGGTGTGCACGTTCAAGACGTTCATGGACTGCCGACCTACCACTTTCAGTGGCACCGAAGGAGCAGTGGGCCTTCTTCACTGGTTTGAAAAGCTGGAGACGGTTTTCGAGATGTGCGAATGCCCCGAAGACCGTAGGGTGAAGTATGCCACCGGAACACTTGAAGGAGCTGCGTTAACCTGGTGGAAGGCACAAGTCCAACTACTAGGACTGGCAGTTGCTAATGCCACACCCTGGAATGGTTTCAAAGAGCTGATCAAGGAGGAGTACTGTAGCCGGGATGACATCCACAAGCTAGAAGTGGAATTTTACAATCTGAAGATGACGGGGTCTGAGATTGAGGCGTATACTAAGAGGTCAAACGAGCTGGCCATCCTGTGTCCAACTATGGTGGACCCTCCCATCAAACGTATTGAGTTGTAGCTCAAGGGCCTTGTACCAGAGATTCAAAGTCACGTGACTTCAGCCAACCTGGGTACCATACAGCAAGTTATCAAGTTGGCTCATCGTCTCACCGACCAGGCGGTGGAGCAAAACAAGCTACCCAAACGTATCAGTGCCACGGCTACTTCTGATGCACTTACCGATAACAAGCGAAAATGGGATGGGAACTCTGGAAAGGGTTCTACTTCAGTTCAGTCTCAGCAGTGAAAGACTGGGGACTACCAGAGTCCTGGTCAGCAATCTTCTGGTAACCAAGGACAGGGTGGATACCGAGGGAACCACCCCAAGTGCAACCGGTGCAACAAACATCACAGCGGGCAGTGCAACAAAGGTCGCTGTCAGAGATGTCAAAAGCTGGGTCATGAAGCTAAGGATTGCAGGAGCCCGCGTCCTGCAAATCAAAATCGCCAACAACAACAACAAGCCCCACAGAACCACCAGCAGCAGCATCAGCAGGGAAATAAAGGATGCTTTCAGTGTGGCGCTGAAGGCCACTTTAAGAGGAACCGCCCCCAGCTGAACCAAAACCAGAACAATAACCAAGGAAATGGGAACCACAATGGGAATAACAATGGAGGCAACAATGGAGGCGGCAATGGGGGAAACAACAATGGCAATGGGGCAAGAGGTCGTGCTTTCGTGATTGGTCAGGGTGATGCAAGGAACGATCCCAACGTTGTGATGGGTAAGTTTCTTCTGGACGACTTCTTTGTTACTGTTTTATTCGATTCGGGTGCCGATACTAGTTATGTGTCCTTAAAAGTTAGCCAAATGCTTAAGCGCACCCCAACACTTTTGAACACCAAACACGCGGTAGAGCTAGCAAATGGTAAAAGTCTTGAAGCCACACACATAGTTAAAGGTTGTAACCTCGTCTTAGCTGGTCAGACTTTCCCTATCGACCTTATTCCTATCACACTTGGTAGTTTCGACGTCGTTATTGGGATGGATTGGCTATCTCATCATCAAGCGGAGGTTGTTTGCAAGGAGAAAATCATCCGCATTCCTCGTTCTGGTGAAGAACCTCTCATGATTCGTGGCGACAAGAGTGGTGCGGTCGAAGGCATCATCTCTTTCCTTAAGGCCCAGAAGTGTTTGCGAAAGGGCCACACTGCCATTTTGGCACTCGTTACTGACACATCCACGGAAGAGAAGAGAATTGAAGACATCCCTATTGTGCGCGATTTTCCCGAGGTATTTCCTGAGGAATTACCTGGTCTTCCGCCTCATCGCCAAGTTGAGTTTCAGATCGAGCTAGCTCCTGGAGCAGCGCCAGTAGCTCGAGCACCATATCGTCTAGCTCCATCAGAACTCGAAGAACTGTCCACACAACTACAAGAACTCTTGGAAAACGGTTTTATACGTCCTAGCTCTTCGCCCTGGGGAGCTCCAGTACTATTCGTGAAAAAGAAAGATGGTACTTTCAGGATGTGTATTGACTATCGCGAGCTCAACAAGGTGACTGTGAAGAATCGTTATCCTCTTCCACGTATTGACGACTTATTCGACCAGCTGCAAGGGTCGAGCTATTACTCTAAGATTGATTTGAGATCGGGATACCATCAGCTGAGAGTCCGAGATGAGGACGTCTCCAAAACAGCATTCAGAACCCGTTACGGCCATTACGAGTTTCTGGTTATGCCATTCGGGCTAACGAATGCACCAGCGGTCTTCATGGATCTCATGAACCGAGTGTGCAAGCCTTACCTGGATAAGTTCGTTATTGTGTTCATCGACGATATCCTGATCTATTCCAAGAGTCAGGAGGAACACGAGCAGCATCTACGACTCATGCTGGAACTTCTTCGAAAAGAACAGTTGTATGCCAAGTTTTCAAAATGTGACTTCTGGCTTCGCGAAGTCCACTTTCTAGGCCATGTGGTAAACAAGGATGGGATTCATGTTGATCCATCCAAGGTTGACTCAATCAAGAATTGGCCTGCACCCCGTACACCAACAGAAATCCACCAATTCTTGGGTTTGGCAGGATACTACAGAAGGTTTATCAAAGATTTCTCCAAGATTGCGCAACCTCTCACTTCACTGACTCAGAAGGGTGCCATCTATCATTGGGGTGATGCACAGGAGTCCGCATTTCAACACCTAAAAGATAGACTTTGTAGCGCGCCTATCCTCTCATTGCCTGAGGGCACAGACGATTTTGTAGTCTACTGCGACGCTTCCATCCAAGGACTTGGTTGCGTGTTGATGCAACGTGACAAGGTCATTGCCTACGCATCGCGCCAACTTAAAGTTCACGAAAGGAATTACACTACACACGACTTGGAACTGGGAGCAGTTGTTTTCGCACTTAAGATATGGAGACATTACCTGTACGGTACCAAGTGCACCATTTACACCGATCACAGGAGTCTCGAGCATATCTTCAAGCAAAAGGAGTTAAACATGCGTCAACGCCGATGGGCTGAGCTCTTGAATGACTATGAATGCGCAATCAAGTATCACCCGGGCAAAGCCAATGTTGTGGCCGACGCCCTTAGTCGAAAGGATACCATACCTAGGCGTGTACGTGCTTTACAGCTTACCATCCAATCCAACCTCCCCTCTCAGATTCGTGATGCTCAGGTTGAAGCATTGAAGGCAGAGAACATCAGGGCTGGATCCCTAAGAGGATCGAGGCAGCGGCTAGAACAAAAGGAAGACGGCGCTTACTACGTAAACGGACGCATCTGGGTTCCATTTTATGGAAACTTGAGCTTGTGATGAATGAAGCGCACAAGTATCGTTATTCGGTACATCCTGGTTCGGATAAAATGTACCACGACCTCAAGACTACGTATTGGTGGCCTGGCATGAAAGCCCACGTAGCAACCTACGTCAGCAAGTGCTTGACTTGTGCGAGAGTCAAGTCTGAATACCAGAAACCATCAGGCCTACTTCAACAACCGGAGATCCCGAAATGGAAATGGGAGCAAATTTCCATGGATTTCGTTACTGGCCTGCCCAGATCTCAACGCGGAAACGATACCATTTGGGTGATCGTAGATCGACTAACCAAGTCTGCACATTTTCTGGCTATCAAAGAAACGGACAAGTTCTCTACTCTTGCAGACATTTACCTAAAGGAAGTGGTATCAAGGCACGGAGTGCCAATCTCTATTATATCTGATCGTGACGCACGTTTTACTTCAGAACTGTGGCAAGCAATGCACAAGTCCTTTGGCTCACGTTTAGATATGAGCACCGCTTATCACCCGCAGACGGATGGGCAATCTGAACGCACCATCCAAACCCTTGAAGACATGCTTAGGGCATGTGTAATCGATTTTGGTAATGGCTGGGAGAAGCACCTCCCGCTAGTGGAGTTCTCATATAACAACAGCTACCACACCAGCATCCAAGCCGCTCCGTTTGAGGCATTGTACGGACGCAAATGCCGATCACCTCTCTGTTGGGCAGAAGTTGGTGACAGCCAAATCACTGGCCCAGAACATGTGGTAGATACCACCGAGAAAATTGCTCAGATACGACAGCGAATGGCGGCAGCTCGTGACCGTCAGAAAAGCTATGCTGATAAGGGAAGAAAATCACTCGAACTCCAGGTTGGGGATCGAGTGCTACTCAAAGTCTCACCTTGGAAAGGTGTAGTCCGCTTTGGCAAACGAGGCAAACTCAATCCGCGTTATGTCGGACCATTCAAAGTCATTGAGAAAATTGGCCAAGTCGCCTACAGGTTGGATCTACCTGAAGAACTCAGCGGAGTTCACAATGTTTTCCATGTGTCAAATCTGAAGAAGTGTCTGTCAGATGAGACCCTCATAGTTCCTCTGAAGGAACTCACTATCGACGACCAGCTCCGATTCATCGAGGAACCTGTAGAGATTACTGATCGAGATGTTAAGATCCTCAAGCATACCAGGATACCTCTGGTCCGAGTTCGTTGGAATGCTCGTCGTGGCCCAGAGTATACCTGGGAACGAGAAGACCAGATGAAACTCAAGTATCCCCAACTGTTTAAGAAAAACGCAACCACTACTGAGGCTGAAGCTACTGCAGAATTTCGGGACGAAATTCCAAATCAACGGGGGGATGATGTGACGCCCCAGGAAAATCTGGAAAACAACGCAACTTAACTAGCTTCCTCAGTAACCACGCGCTAAATTTCGGGACGAAATTCTCTTAACAGGGGGAGAATGTGACAACCCTCATAATTCCATGTATTCCGTACAATTTATTAATAATAATTAATGTGCTTGACGACTGTGTGGAATCACTTAACTGCTTTCTGATATCTGTGTTATGCTTACACGTATTTGTTAATATACCAATAGTGTACAGATAGGTCACTAGATAGTCCGTTATATTTTCCTAAGTGTTAGAAAGTAAAAACATTACAAAATATATAAATAGGACACTTTACGGATTAATTAAGCGCTTTAACGGAGCAGTGTCAAACCGAACAACCGGACTTTACCCGGAACATAAAAATATTGTTAATAACATTACTTATCTTTTTCTGAGCCAGTTAGGGTCCCTGAATACCCTAACACCCGTCATAACACACTACACACTAGTAACCGAGTTAACACTTAACTTAACTAACTAGTAATTGGTGTTTAGTTGGATTTGAACCGGATTACCCCCCCCCCCTTACGAATTCGGTCCCCAATGGAGACACCTCATGTCCTTTGTTGATTTGTTTAATCTTTGTTGCCTAATATCTAGAAGACATAAAATCCCTTGGACAATTAACTTGAGGTTTGTCTATAAGATCAAGGTTTAATACAACATAACCATTCATCACATCTCACAACTCAACACTTCCTCTCTCTCTCTCTCAAAGGCTTCGGCCGAACACACCCACAAACACCCAACCATTTTCGAGTTTTGATCAAGCCATTTCAAGTGCACACAAGTGTCAAGGATCACGTAAGAGGAGGCTTGGTGCATTCGGAACTCAAAGGACCTCTACTCGTTGCTTTTATCCACTTTTTTGCGTCTAGATTCTTCCCTAGCCTCGAGCTAGTAGTAAGTGACTCTAAACCTCTTCTTGATCTTGTCTAGAGTGGTTAATAAGAGTTTCGTCGGTTAAAAATTACGAACATATAAGATCAAAGTCTAAAAGTTTACTAAAGTGATGTACAAGGTGGTTAATGGATGAATATTAGTGTAAATCATGTAGATCTTGTGTGATTATGATTATTGGTTGATTATCTGATGATTTGCTGATTAATATTAATGTGTCATGTTGTTGTGGTCACTAAACTTGTTAACGGAATCGATCGAACACGATTTAGAAGGTTAAACACTAAAAATCAGAATCTGTCCAACTTTTACAGCCAACTTCAGTTGGCTGTAAACAGGTCTTAAACTCAACGAAAAACCGATATTTTGAATCTAAAATATGTTATTATGAAATACGGTTCTAATGGCACCGGAATTGTAACTTTTGGACTCCGTTTACTATTTTTAAAGTGTTAATTTGTAACAGCAACTTAAGCTGAATTTTGACAGCAATAAATGGGTGTCGTATTTTCAGTCATAACCTGAGTTTTGTGATGAATCGGACCATGAAATTTGTACAGTAGATGAAAACCGATGTATTTGTAATTACCCCACTGGAATTTCGTAAAACGGACACTCGATGAATTTTTAATAAATTTTTCCGTGGACTGTGGTCAGAAATACATAAATCTGAGTTCAGCCCGGAATATGAATTTTATAAAATATTGGTAATGAACCGGACCCCGATATTTTTACACAATAAAATATGGAACGTTTAAGACATCCTGTAAAAATTTGGGAATTTTTGGAATAGTTTAACTATTTTATTAAAATGTATGAAAACAGCCGGTTTTGAATATTAATGCTGAAATAACATAGGTTGTGATTTGCGCGTCTAAATGTCGAGTATGCTATCTGTGAATGATTTGACATGTTATATATGTTATGTGCATTATCGTATGTTTGATTTTGAGTGGGGAATGGACGGGAAACTTAGATGGGCATAAACCGTTACAGTGATGCATGTTGTATGATAGATACGTGTAGGAACTTTGTGTTCTATTTGAAAGCCACTAAATGACTAACTGGTAAATCATACTAGGACGCGATTGACCGACCCTGACTGTTAGCTATATTGAGAATCTAACCGAGCAAACCGAGGTGAGTTCACATACTTTCTAAGGCATGGGATTCCCGGTGGTTTGGGAATGGGTTAAAGAATTAAAACTAAATCTACATATCCTCCTTGGGTAGGATATGTACGGCCATCCTCCATAGAGTGGATGCCATTATTAAACCTACGAATTCTCCTGGTGCAGAATACGTACGTTCGTCCTCCTGGTGCAGGACAACAACCTTTAAACTAGCTAGACAAAACTCTATCATGAAGTCCCTCAATTTATATCGACTTAATCGCCGAGGCCAATGGCGAGCGGGTCATTAGTTAATAGCGCTATTAGGTTTAACAAACCTCACACCGTGCCGGTAGGACGGGCGTGTACTAATGGACTATGGCAGATTGTCAGTGATGATAGACACTGATATAGGGCACAACTTATTTGCGTAGCAGTCGATATCATACCGTCTAGTAGTTCAAACGGGGAAAACCCCCACTGATCATGGTTATGGATTGGGTAAAGAAAAAGGAAATGGTTAAACATACTTTCAACTATGGGGTAACCCCCACGGCAAATAAGCCAACGAAAGTCAACCCACGTTTTCAGAAACAACTTAAAACTAAACAACCAAACGTGAACTCACTCAACTTTGTTGTTGACTCGTTGTTACATGCCTTACAGGTCGCTAAATGCTTAGAGCTTGCACGGGGAAGGAGTTGTTGTGGTGTACGGACGGTTATGTCCAGTGTTTAATATTTAAAACATTATGAACTTATTAAACCTAAGTGTTGGACTTTAAACTTATGAACTGCGAACTTATGCTTTTGAACTCACGTTTATGCTTCCGCTGTTTTAAACTAAACATGGTTAATTAGCTTTGGTCACCAATCGTATTGTGATTGGTCTTATTTACTTAATTACGATGTTCAATATGATTGGTGGCTCGGTCCTGGTCATGTCACGCCTCCAAGCGGTGATACTCTGCATGGTGGATTTTGGGGGTGTGACAGAAGCTACATCAGAATTTCAGGACGAAATTCCAAACTAACGGGGGGATGATGTGACACCCCGTTTAAACGTTCTCACTTATACTAGCTTGTCAGTGGCTACACTTTAACTTTCGGGACGAAAGTTCTTAAAACTTGGGGACACTCTAGGTTTTCCCGAGCAACCTTCTTGTATTAACATTGCGTGTACATATATTATTAAATGAAAGTTCGTGAATTATCTTGATGTGCTATGTGATCCTTGTATTAAGTTATATGTACATATGATATATATATAATTAGGAATGTGTTTTGTATTAGGAACCGAAACCACAAGGACCCGACCCAAGACCACCCGGTCTCGAGTGACCCAAGTCAGTTGGGCCGCACCTCCTTGAGCCCACTCGGAATACCTATTAGGGTGCACCACCCGAGATGGGTATAAAACCCATGCTCATAGCTGACCTTGACACTTTTGGCAACCACCATTTGCATCAAATCGCAAGCATTCTCTTATTCTCTCTCTCACTCACCTCATCCACTTTCTCTCACTAAAACCCTAAAACACCACCACAATCCTCCTCCTCACATCTCGGATTCGACCGACAACCATAGGACACTCGGAATCAGCTCATTATCATCATCCGGAAGCTAGTTCATCGATCCTCCATACCCTCAATATCTAGCCTGTAAGTATTTTGTAGTTGTTTGGTCTTTAAGGTGATTTTAGGGTACACTATGATACTATTTGAATGAATATGTAGCATAATAGGTGTTTGTTGTGTTGAATGTTTAAATGATGAATGATGGGTGAACCGTGACATGCAACTTGTTGATGAACAATGTGCTTCTTGTAAACCGAATGAATGATTTAAAATATTGAATGATATGGATAAGCTAGTGTGTTTTGAACAATGGATTCATTCTAGAAAGTGTAAGGATAATTCGGTAATAGTTTGCAAGATGACCTTGATATCTAGCTTATGTGTTATGATTCTTGTTCATAGAATGCATGAGTATGTGTAGGATGAACATGATTGATTGAATATAAAAACTGAAAAGATGAACTACTTGAAGATCATGAAAAATATTTGAAAATGTTATGTTTGATCCGTTTTGGTTAGGAATTAGACAAGGAAACATGTTTGTGGTATTTGATTGGTTAGTACATGAAATCATGATATTACAATTCTATTGGTTAGTACAAAGAGCTGGCACATGTTCTAGAAGGATTCTGTCATCAGGTGTAAGTCGAAACCCCCGGTCTCGACTCGAGACCATCTACGTGACAACTCGAGACCAAACAGCAGACATCAAGGACTCAAAATCAGCAAGGTCTCGACTCGAGATCTCATGATCTCGACTCGAGTCTGAACTCGAGACCTCTGAGGTTGCGACTCATGCCTGCACCACTCGAGACTGCCCATCAGTAACTCGAGACCTCTTGGTTGCGACTCGAGACCCCGTGTTCTCGAGTCGAGACCACCTGGTCTCGACTGGGCTGTCCGACTCGGTTATTGGGCCACCATATGTGACAACGTGTTTTTGGACTGTGTATATGTGCTACTGTTGTTATGAGCTGTTATGATCAACTGTTTAAGGATTAGAACAGGCCCAATAACTTAAAGGATAACTGTATGTTATGCATGCTAAGTGTTAGATACGTGTAGGATATACGTGACTTAATTGTATCCGAGCCTGAACCATACTGGTAACCATGTTAGGACGTGGTGACCAGCGTGCTTGACCAAGTAAACTAATCTGCCGAGCAACCCAATGTGAGTTCACAACTTTTAAAGCATGCGTTCCCGGTGGTTGGGAAGCGGAACTTAAACAACGCGATCCCTTGTAAGGGATACAAACCTACTTTTCTCCCCGTATGCGGGACCCTTAGTTAATTACTATTTATATTGGATGCAACAAGCAATACTAAACGAAACTCTATCACTCAAGTCCCTACTATTTAATACCGATTAGTCGCCGGGGCCAGGCGACTGAGTTATTAGTTGATAGCGCTATTTAGGTCTCACCAGCCTCACACTGTGCCTGCGTATGGGATCGGGAGTGAACTAATAGACTCTGGAAAACCACCAATGATGATAGAACATTGACAAACGGGGCACTCTACGGAAACGTACGGTCGCATAGTATTCGGTATTGTAAACCAGTTTAGTAGCTTACCTAAGGGGTAGCTCCCCTTGGCATGGTATAAATGAGTAAATTAACTGTTGAAACAAGTTTTTGGAATTAAAAACTAGACAAACACGTGAACTCGCCAACATTATGTTGATACCCTACTGCATGCTTTGCAGGTACCCAGTGATTCAGGAGCTTGCAGCTTGGGGATGTGTAGTGGTCGTCATAACCCGTGTGTTGGGTCCTATAATAAACTTGAACTATGAACTTTGTTTTAAACTGTTTTACCTATGCTTCCGCTACTTACTTAAACTGCTATTTAAACTTAAAACTTTTGAACTTTAACTATGGTATTTACTAACCCTTATGGTTGGTGAACTTTCTTATTATTAATTAAATTGCTCAGTATAATTGGTGGCTGGATCCTGGTCAGTCACATGCCCCGCGGTAGTACTCCGCATGTGGATTTTTGGGGGTGTGACAATCAAAATAGTTCCTCTCATCCACACATTACTGAGAGTAGATCCCAACAAATGACTGTGTCTGAACCAATTCCATCTGCTATCCTACAAACAGTTGAAGAGGTTATTCCCGTTGAGTTTTATGAAACTCTTGGTGGTAGTTCAAGTGGAGCAGCCACTACAATTGTTGAACCCATTGGTGATCAGTTGGACAGTGGTTACATCATTAACACTCCCTTGAAGGCAACCACTGATGAGGTTACAACTGTAATCTCTGCTTCAATGGGAAGTCCCCAGAACCAAGAAAAAGGGGCATTTGCTTCTGATGATATGGAGTCTTCTTCCTTTATCAAAACAAATACAACCACTATAGTTAGGAATTCAGATGATCCTATTAAAGTAGGTGATGAATTAAATTATAAGGATTTGACGGTTAGAGCGTCTATCATTGAAACAAATGTTGCTGAAATGAAAGAATTGATGAAGCAGATGATAGAGCTTTTTAAAAGTCAACCTACCACACAGAAAATTGCCAATGAGCTTTGGAATTCTATGCAACCCATCCTTCAAGCTCAGAGGAATTTGGCTAAAAGTAACCACAATTTCAGTTTGGAACTTATCAGAAATATGGTTGATGCTAGGTATAAAGACACACAAGCAGACGTTATGAACATTAAGGAACATCTGCTTAAACTTACTGGCTCCACCCCTACATCAATCTTTGAGAAAGATGATGATGATGATGATGATGATGATGATGATGATGATGATGCCAAAAAGGGGGAGAAAGATTCACTGAGAAAGTTGCCACCAGATTCAGAAGCTAAACCAAAACCAAAGGTGCAACAACAACCAGATTCAGCTGAACAAAAATCTTCTACAAAAGCTTCAGAAGCTGGAAAGGAAAAAGGGATTGATGAAATCCTAAACCAGAAAGGTGAAGAGATAGCTTTGGAAAAGCAGAAGAAGCAAGATACAAAGGAAAGCACTGCTAATCCTACAGAAATTGTATCCTCTGCTAAACCTAAATCCAAACCTTCTCCAAAAAAAACACCACAAAAGAAGGAGAAAATAGCTTCAACACCATCATCACCCATTCTACCAATAGATGCTGATATAACAAAAGTATCAGCAGTTGTTAGCCAAACAGCTGCTGAGACACCAGTTGTTTCAGCAGAAGTTTATCAAACATCTGCCATGCTCACTTTCACCACACCAACAACATTGCAAGCACATCCAACATCTGAAAGACTTCCCACACATTCACCTTCACCACCAAAATGTGCTCCTTTACCAAAAAAAACTAAATCCAAATCTTCGCCAGAAAAATCACCACAAAAAAGGAGAAAATAGTTTCAATAGCATCATCACCAATTCACCTAATAGATGCTGATACAACAAAAGTATCAGTAGATGTTAACCAAACAGCTGCTGAGACACCATTTGTTTCAGCAGAAGTTTGTCAAATATCTGCCACGATCATGTTTGAGAGGCCAGTAATTCCTGAGCTTCAGATGCAACAGAGGGATGATTATGTTGGACACATTATGAAGTACAAACCATATAATGCAACCAAAGATCAATTCAAAGACTGGTCAGCAGATGCTCTTAGAGAAGAAATCGACATAATCACAAAAATGCGCAATGATCCTCTGGTAAAGCCAACTCCATCTAATTGGAAGAAAGTCAAAACAGTGGATTCAGATGAGGCATTGAAGTTTAAAAGAATAAGAGCAGAGCTTGTGGCTGCTGGTTATGGTTCAGCTAGATCCATTGCTAGATGGTCTAAACTGAAGATAGTTGAAACCTACAAAAAGCTGGAAGAACTTAGTGCCGAAGATCCAAATGTTCCTCAAAACCCAGTCTATCATAGAACTGCTGCTCTGTCTCAAAAGATCCATACTCCGAAAAACCTTCTCTCATCATCTGCTTTATCTGAATCCATTGCAAATTTAGTTAGCAGACCACAATCACCAAACTCATCTTCAATAATTCTTTTCCCAAGAAAACCAACTGATCCAAAAATAGTAAAGTGGAAGTCATGCTCAAAAACCCAAGTATTGACTTTGATCAGATCAGATGGTAGTGTTGAAGAGATTAAAATGGATAGTGCATATAATCTAAATGCATACGATCTCTAAGATTTGTTGGACCTTCAACTTGAAAGGGATGATGAAGAAGACATGTTCTCCATGGACTTTGAACTACAATTCAAAGGACAAATCAGGGAGAAGTTGATGAGAAATAAAAATCAGTAATAAAGAAGGGTTTTGGTATCATCTGTTGTATAGGGAGATTGTTGGATCAACAATTGTGACATTGTCTCCAGTAGCATATTTAACCAGGACACAACATATAGCAAAGGACATGTTGCTGCGTAACAAACTCTTGATTGAGCTTTGATGAAAGTTGTTTAGGCAGGTGATCGTGTGTTCTTAGTTAATGTTTGTTGAAACTTAAGTTGTATTTGAATTTTATTAAGTTTGTTAGACATCTTTTATATGTACTTATGTCTATAAACAGTTTATATTGTCAATGGGTGGATACTCTCTTTTTTGAATAAGAGAATGCAAAATAATCGTATGTAACTAATATATTAACCGATGATCTATGTTTATAGTTGTCTTTTAGCTATAATAGATAACACGTTTTGGTACAATATCTATATACCTATCTATACTTTCTATTAAAATGTGTTATGCATGGTTTTCTAAAAACCACCTGTGTTTGCACACGGGTCTTACCGCTAGTAATATAATATAGTGCAGTGTAATGTCGTATCGCATCGTATAGTACAGTATAGTATAGTATCATATCTTATCTTATCGTATTGTATAAGATCATCTAAAGTAATATTTGTATCGTGTAGTGTAGTGTAGTATCATATTGTGTCATATAGCCCTATAATAGGCCCTAGTATCATATAACCCTGTACTAGGCCCTATAGTGTAGTATAGGTTTTAAAAGATAAACAAATTTTAGGAATAAATAAGTGTTTTAGCTAAATTATATATTATATAGATTAAAACAGATGAAATATAGATAATTATATACTAAGCTTTAGATACGTCTTAGCGTCCCCATCATTTGGTGGAGTGGCAAAAGAAATGAAGATAAAAGCTAGGTCTCCTTTGGGAGGTCGCAAGTTCGAATCCGGGCCAATACTGGTTTTTTTTCCCACCGTGCATTACGCCAGAGAGTCTCGGCACTTGTGGCGGCCCAACGTCTGTTAAGTGGCAGCCAGCAGTATGATTTTCCGTGGGGACACGGAGAGGTCCCGTAAGCCGGTGTTATGCACATTCGTAGAAACCAGATGGGTTCTAATTCGAGGCCGGCCTCACAACAGTGTTTGCGACTGCCCAGTCTCAAATACCCGGTAGATGTTATCTTGACATTTGCTGTTAAAAAAAGGATTCGTCTTAGCATATGTATATTTTAGAGTTAAATGCCATTTTAATCCTTGTGGTTTGGGTCATTTTGCCAGTTTAGTCTGAAGGTTTCACTTTTCTCCTTTGGGTCCAAAAAGGTTTCACCGTTGCCATTTTAGTCCACTTGGTTAACTTCATCTACTTTCTGTTAACGAGAAGGGCAATTCGGTCATTTTATATGTAGTTCTGTTAACTAGAAGGGCAATTCGGCCATATAAAATGACCGAATTGCCTTTCTCGTTAACAGAAAAAGTGGATGAAGTTAACCCAGTGTACTAAAATGGAAACGGTAAAACATTTTTGGACCCACAAGAGAAAAATGAAACCTATAGACTAAACTGATAAAATGAGCCAAATAAAATGATATTTAACTCTATATTTTATTTGTTGGTGGTGAGTGGAGGGTCGAGAGAGTTTGACTTTTGCATCGGATTTTGAAAGTTGTAAGATTAAACAAGTATAAAGAAACAATGCACAATGAACTTTGGTTGAAAATAGACAAAAAGGAATAGTACAAACTGGAAAAAGCAACGAAAGTGGGTCAAGAAACAAAAGGCAATCGAGGGGGCATATTTTCAACTATTCTTAAGTTAAGGGGGGCAAAGTATAACTTAAATCAAATTCTGGTGGTACCAGCCACTGAAGCCAAGGTACATATTTACTGTGTTTTCTACTCTTTATAGTGTACTCACAAGTCACAAAGATTCTTGAGGTTCTTTACACCATAGTATACCATATGTCACGTAGGCGTCACCACATAAACGGCGGAGGACCATCCCCTTAGGGACTACCCAAGGGTGTGGAAGACTACCCAATACTACCTAACCTATAATATTAATATATTAATAAAGGGGAGAGAGAGAAGTCAGATGGGGGGCCCACCACTTTGCTTCGTCTCCAACGTCTTGGAGAAGACGGGAGGAACGCGACGGACCGCCGGGGGGCGGTGTGCGACGCCGGGTACGGCCCGAGACGGGTAGGGGACGACCCCCATACCCTTTGGTCTTACAAATCTGGCTTTGTTGTAACCACAGAATAATTTTTTAAATTTCAAAACGGGTTCAAATGATTTACTGATTATTATTACAAAAGTGTTATAATTAACAAGTTCTATTCTGTCCACTTTTTAAACTCTTTTTACATGATATTTTTCAGGACTATTTACTCATTTTGTTTGCCGATTATATTATCTTCTAAAGTGTGTCAAAGTTATAATTTTCACAACACTAGTTATAAAAACTGTCGTCGAGTTGCGGTGAACTTCTTTTGTTTTTAATTTAGTCTGTGTTTATACGTGTTTGAAATCACTACGAGCGCGTTGCACACGAAACCGCTGAGAAAAATAAAAAGAAAATATAGATAAAAACACTAAAAAATAACCGGAAGAAAATCAACTAAAAAGTTGTATGGTAATGATGTTGTTCGGTAGAAACCCGTAGTCAGAGATGAGCAAATAGTAATGGGTGCCGGTACCGAATTTCCTGAACTGAAAAATCCTAAGTATCAGTTCGATACTGACGTTTGGCGTTCCTGGTACCGGTTCGCTACCGGTTTTTACCTTCATATACCGATACCGTAACCGGGGTATCAGTTGGCACCGTGCTCATCCCTACCCCTGAAACTAAAAAAAAGTTGTACGATACCGCTGTTATTCGTACGGTACCCGTGATCAGGGATGAGCAAATGGTACTGGGTAGCAGTACCAAATTTCTCGAACTAAAAGACTATCAAACTCAATCCAGTACCAACTTTTGGCGTTTTATGTACCAGGCTGTGCTGATTTTTACCTTCATGTACCGATAACGAACTCGTATTTTTGATACAACTACTGGTTGACACCAAACTTATCAAACTTAAAAAGTAAAGAAAATAACAATTATTATAATACTAAAACAATAAAATTCATGTCCGATAACGAACTCGTATTTTCGATACAAGTACTCACCAAACTTAAAAAGTAAATAAAATAACAATAAAAATTATTATATTATAATATGCTAAAAGTACTGTTCAATTACATTGGGTTTTTAATATATAGATAGTATGCTAAAAGTACTGTTCAATTGCATTGGGTTTTTAATATATAGATAATAATTATTATAATACTAAAACAATAAAATTCATGTACCGATAACGAACTCGTATTTTCGATACAAGTACTCACCAAACTTATCAAACTTAAAAAGTAAATTGGGTTTTTAATATATAGATAATATGCTAAAAGTACTGTTCAATTGCATTGGGTTTTTAATATATAGATAATTATTATATTATAATATGCTAAAAGTACTGTTCAATTACATTGGGTTTTTAATATATAGATAATATGCTAAAAGTACTGTTCAACTGCATTGGGTTTTTAATATATAGATAATGTTCAATTGCATTGGGTTTTTAATATATAGATAATTCATAATTCATAATAACGCGTGGATGTTCAACCTTCGCCTAGCTATTTCTTTGCTATAGAGATGTCGTGCCTTATTAATATTGCTAAAAACGACTATTGTAGTATTTTTTACAAGAAAAACAAAGATTGCAACAATATTTATAAAATGCTGTATTACATTAAGGAAAATATGTTTTAGAAAGTTCAAAGTGAAGTCTAGTTACTGAACAAGAAAGCTATATATTGGTACAAATTTGTTAGGTGTGTGTCTACAAGACATACAGTTAATCTTTGTGTTACATGATAATACATATACAAATAATGCACTAGATGCAGTGGTGCAGTTTGACCAAAAGTTTTCAGGGGGCATAAAGTCATGGGACCCAAAAAATTGTTTCCTATCGTTATGTTTCGGGTCGGGCCGGCTGTTCGACTCGGTTTGGGTCAAATAATAATAGTTTCAAATAAAACTAAAAAACTTTCATTCATTTAAAGTACCCGTTCTTACATATAAAAAAACTAAATATTGTTTAACAAACAAAAGACCAATATATATATATATAATGGTATGAGATAAATGAAACCTGGACGAAGATTTACAACTCAGCCCGGCGACATTTAAGATTTAAAGTGGTAACAAACTTTACTTTGATTTACATATTGTATAAATATTTGGGCAAAATAATTGGAGGGGTGATCTTATATAATTTTAAAATTTTCGGACGAAAATTCTAAAATTATACACTTCTAACTGAAACATTGAAGGGGGCGGGTGCACCCCGGGCACCTACTAACCTACGCCCCTGACTAGATGTACGCAACAAATTTAATATTATTAATACGTATTTCTAGGCTATTATTTGGTAGTCGCATGATGCATAAAAGAATAAGGTATTCTTGCTCCATATAGTGAGATGTCATCTAAATGACTAGCATGAAACATTCCTCCGGCCCAACTCAAAAGCATCCTATGAAACCTCCTCTTGCAATAAAAGTTATCGAAACTTTCGGTATATTGAAGACAAGGTGGGGAATTATGAGGGAGAGTTCATATCCGCACAATGTCAATTGGTACTAGATTATAAACATCTCCGCACAATCTTATAAACAAAAAAAAAAAAAAAAAACGATTGAATTTAGCACACGGAAAATTTAAATAATATTATAATTTATGAAACAATTGATATATTCAAACGTGTGATAGAATTATAATATTATCACATTTAGAGTTTACATTTATTGACCGTACTACACATTTTTATAAGAATATATTTTCTGTTTTCTCAACCATGTGATAAAATTCATGAATTATGAATGTATAAGATAATAAAATTATTACTTTCTTTAAAACCATGATAAGATTATATAGCAGTCTATGGTTTGCATATTTTTATACTCAACCCGTTTAACACATGGGTTTTTAAAACCTATAAATTAAAATAATAGTCAATCTAGATTTTTTATATTCAATCCGTGTAATAAACGAGATTATAAGCTAGTTTGTATAATAAACATATATACGCAAAAAACAATGATGAGTAATTACGTCATTTGTAAATATTTTATATCCGATCTATAAAAATGTTTAAAAATTTATTTCGTTCTGTAAACCAAACAAATGACATTATATCATTCGAATTCTTGATGTTCAAATTTTTAACAAATTTTAATTTTAACTGCCAAAAGATGTATTACTCCGCCACTCGTTTTGTTTCAAATGAAATTTATAATAGATATTTCTATTTCAGTGGAATAATATTTTAGTTATTTGTTAACGGCGCATAATATTTTAGTGTTTTAACAATTTAAAAACATTTTCTTGATTCTCTTGTATATAAGATACCTCCTGCCAATGAGTCTTTGGTGGAGTGGTGGAAAAGACTTAGACCTTGTGAGAGGTCTCAAGTTCGATCCCCACTTCAAGCAAAGAGGAGGTGGGAAGGTTTTACTCCTTCGGAGGTTCCTGCCCGGGTGCTCAGGTTCGATCCTCAAGGCCTGAGTAAGGTGCTGCATTTCCTTAAGCAATGCGGAGAATTATACAAGAGTGGGTTTCCATAGGGTTGTATACGCCTCGCTGTTAAAAAAAAAAAAAAAAAAAAAAAAAAAAAAAAAAAGATACCTCCTACACGCCTATATCATCAAGACAGCTATAAAGAAGGGAGTAATTGACTGTGACGCAAAAGTCAAAATTAGTTTTACTTTATTTGATTTCTTGTACCACTCCCTTTATTGTTTGATCAGAGTGTGGTTACGAATAAAAGTGATGTTAAACATACCCTGTTGTCTCATAAAACTTGCAGGGTCACCAACCCCCATTAAAAAATAATTTCCAATTTTTTTGAACGGCAAATTTCTTATTCCCTGTTGTCTATGGGACTTGAACCCAAGACCTCTCTCTCCTAAAGTGTTTAAAGGCTTTTGCCTTTGCCAATAGACCACCACCCCATTAGTAGGTAAGGTTTAGCATATAAGGGTGCATTTAGCCATACCCTATAAATAAAAGCAAAACAAAAATACTTTAATTCGAGGTGCTCGTGGACCTGTCACCTTAGAGAATTCACAATTGATTCTTCGTCTTCATCTTAATCTCTATAAGACCACATGGTGTGGAGGGACTTGAAGAATGATCATTATGCGATATGTGGACAACGCGTCAGAACGGGGAATAGTCTTAAAACGGACGGTGTTGCCGGGGCTTGGAAACGTGGCTTTTTTTGACACGTGTCACACACCTTTTGTATTATTTCATAACTAAAGTTATATAAAAATGTATTAAAAACTTATAAATATATTATTAGCAATTAAACAAAAACATTACTAAAAGAAAACATTACATAAATTTTAAAAACATTACATAAAATTAAGAATACGAAACTAAAAAACACATAATTTAAATAAAAAATATAATGATTTCCCACGCCGAGCGAAGCTTGAATTCACGGTTACGCACGTGCCTAAAGTTGATGAGAGCCACTTGAATGATGTCGTCCCCCCCACCCCCGAGATCACCACCCTCGATCTCCACGGCGGTGTAGATTGTCTCGAATCTTTCGCAATCAAGACGGATCATCCTAAAACGAGACGAGAGGGAGTCGACGGTTCGGTTGTTATGAACCGTATATGCTTGGAAGTGTTGTCGGATTGTCCTCCAAAAAAAACTGCTTGTGCGCCTACCCGGCGTGTGGTTGTTCAAAGTTCCGACCTATGATTCGCAAAGTGCAATATCCTCCTCTCCGGTCCACGCCACGGCTGCCATCGTTAGATTTTTTTTTTTTTTGTGAAGTGGAAAGGTGTTGAAGTGGGAAAGTTGGTATAAAAATGAATAAGTGGTGGACTTTGCATAAATTTAGGTGTAAATGTTGGTTTTACTAATAGTGTGAAATTATACATTTTAATTGTGACAACCCGAACTTTCAAGGTTAGCATTATCTGCTTCCATGACTTTTAGCTCGTATCGTTAAGGTTCATCTGCCAGTATGCGTTGTAATCGTGTGTACGCTATACTAAACTTGTATGGTTATACTTGATCTTATTGAAGGTATGTGAATTGTTTGGATATTATATGAACCAATCATTAAAGGAAACCTAGTGCACATCACGTCTGAGTCGCACACTTCTTATACGGACCGAACACCTTCTCCATGATACCTGGTTATTCTCGGCCTAACTCTCTTGAGCCCGAAACGAAGCCCAAGTGGGTTCGGCTCACTTATTTCAAACACATACACACACACACACACAAGGTTGTACGTGGTTTTCATTCTCTCACAAAAACACATAGAAGCAAAACCCTAGCACTCTATTCCTTCTCTCTTGGATCGACGGCAGCCCTTCTTGTCGAAGTTCTCTTCTCTTCGAAACATCATCTTTCTCGTTCTTGTATTCGGTTAGTATGTCCATCACTGATTTGACTTACATTTGTTGGTGTTCTTGTTTATGTGTTTATGTGCTGATGAGTATTGGTGTGTATAGATTAAAGCATGATTCAGGGTTTCGTTTGTAGACTGAGTTAAATCTGATCGATCATTGGTATGTTGTTGAACAGCTAGTGTGGTATGATAATAAGAATAGTGATGAAGTGGCTATGATGATAACGGTTACCACGAATTCAGAAATTGTTTATGATGTTTAAATCAATGACTTAGGGTTCATGTATATGTTAGAGTTGATGAGTATGATGAAACGGCATATTGATTAATCTGATTGTATGGTTTGATCTTATGTTGATGAACTAAGGTTGCATAATTAGAAGATGATTGTGCTATTTGATCCGATTGAATGTTGATTTTAATGTCAAATTCTGTTAATGGTTAAATGATGATTAGGGTTTAAATTATTATATGGAAAATGATTGTGTGGTCCTGAAAACATGGATTGTTACGGGATTAACCCATGAATTACGGCAAGGTGTAACTGACACCGCACACTCCCATGCCGCACACCTGCAATACATACTTGTACCGTGCATATAATTAATGCACACCGTACAATACGAGGCCGCACACTTGGGTGATGTATAAGCCTCAGTGCACGTTGTACAAGATAGTTTTGCAAGCCGCACATTGACTGGTCTCACACTTATGAGTGCACACACCACTGATGCAGTAGGTACAAACAGATTGTGCATGACCGCACACTATCAGGTGGTCGCAGACTCTTTGGCATGTCGCACACCTGATAGTGGCCGCACATTCACTTGGACTTTACATTTACTTGGGCCGCACACTGGCCATTGGGCCGCAATCAGAAAGTTTGACCGCACACTTTAACCAAGTCGCACACTCACATTGGGCCTTGAACTAGATCGGGCCACACACTATTATGAATGATATAATGGGCTGCAAGTTGTTATTTGAATCGTGGGCCTGTGACATGAACTCGTATGTGGCCGAAGGCCTACTATATTCTATATGATGATTTTTGTAGAGCATGCAATCTGTTAAATACGTGAAATACTTGGAAGAAATCCTAACTGTTATTGGTAACCCTACTAGGACTTGGTTGACCAACTTTGAACAAAGTAACATAACTTACCGAGCAAATCTAAGGTGAGTTCACTGCTCTTTCACAAGTATGCGTCTTGTGGGGACAAACAAAAAAACCTACATCCCAGTAGGGGATACTTTTCAGACTTACATCCCTGTAGGGGATACTTTACGAACATATATCTCTGGAGGGGATACGTTACAAACTGTAGTTTAATTTCGATGGTGGATAATCAACTCAACTTTATCACTCAAAGTCCCAACTTACTACCGAACTGGTTGCTCGGAGGGCAACGGGGTATTAGTTGATAGCGCTATTAGACTTGACAACCTCACACAGTACCTGGATAAGACGGACGTGAACTAATGACCTTAAACACGTGACCAATGTTGATAGGCATTGGGGAAGGGCAAACAAACAGACGTCACTTCGGTATCGAGTTATTATCAACATGTCTTTAAACTAAACATTTACCAACTATACGATTAAACACAATTGTGAATTCGCTAGCTTTATGCTGATACACTTTGTCTGCATGCTTGCAGGTCGGTAGATACATGATATGGGACTTGCAATCTGGGATGCTGGTGTGTAGGGCTGCAAATGAACCAAACGTTCGGCGAACCGTTCGTGAACCGTTCGGCGGGAAGTTCGTTTGTGTTCGTTCATTCGTTTATTAAACAAACAAACATGAACAAGAAATTTTGTTCATTTAGTTAAATGAACAAACATGAAAAGAGGTGGTGTTCATCTGTTTATGTTCGTGAACATTCGGTAACCTGTTCGTTTGTGTTCGACACATCGTTAGTGTTTTTAGTTTTTATATATTCATTTAAATACTTCAAAATTCCGACAAATTAAATATCTAATAAGTGTCGGTGTATTATATATTTTGTTTATGAACGATTGTTTGTGTTCGTTTGTTTCCATTTGTGTTCATGAACATTAGTTTGTGCTCATTTGTTTTCATTAACGTTCGTTGCCTAAAATTAACAAACGAACACGAACACGAACAAGTTCATTTCCTTAACAAACGAACACGAACACAAAATCTCGTTCGATAAGTGTTCGTGAACGGTTCGCAAACACATATATTTCCTAACAAACAAACACGAACAATGTCTTGTTCATGTTCGTTCGGTTCGTTTACAGCCCTAGTGGTGTGGTCATGGGTCGTGACGCTTAGGAAGACATTGAATACTGAATTGTTTTTAAACATTATGGTGTTGAATTGCTTGAACAATAATTTACGCTTCCGCTAAACGTAAACATGTTTTAAACGAATGTTTTGAATTACACTATTTACATTAAATGGGAATTTCATTTCATTATACTACTGTTAGTTCAATGTGATTAGTGGCTAGATCCTGGTACGTCACACGCCTCGCGGGGGTTCCCGCATGTGATATTTTTGGGGTGTGACAGTTTGGTATCAAAGCCACTGGTTATAGTGAACTATGTTTTAAAACAATTTTATAAAACCAGACTATAACCAAAACAGTTCTGAAATCGACCATGACACTCCGCTCCAGATTGAATGGTTCGTCTTTTTACTTGCCGATACATTACACGCCTAGTGTACACTTACTTATAGCATTGCATATAGTTGCATACTTAGCGTTACAGTAAAATTACATGTGTTACTTGTTTATATTATGATGCATTGTTAGTTTGACATAACCTCTAGACTCTTGTGATCTTTAGCATTTTGACAACCTCTGTTTTGACACTCGAATCTGAGGAACCTTTTGATACAAGTTAAGAGGCACTGAGATGAACATGCAAATCATATTATCATTGCGGGTGCACACGTAATAATAATAATGTGGGGTGCATGTGTGTCCCAGTGAGGCTTAGCAAGTGTGAAAGGGATTCTGACCCATTATCCGACAAAATTGGGGATTCGACAATCTATAGAAGTCATAGCGATGATTGACTTCTACTCAATCGTGATCCTTACCCTTTCCACTCTTCTCATTGATGCAGAATCATGAATGGACGTGGTGGACGTACTGGTGGACGCGGTGGTGGCCATGGCGGTGGACGTGGAAACATCGTTATGACTCAGGCAGAGTTGACGGGTCTAATCAATACACGTATGGCTGAAGCCTTAGCAGCTCAGCACGCTAGTACGAAACTTTAAAGATGACTCTTGTACCATAATCGTGTACTCAACCCTCACTCGTGCGTTATACTTTCTTTCATCTGCAGGTCAACCTGGGAATCATAATCAGAACAATCCGCCTGTCTGTACTTTCAAGACGTTCATGGATTGTAAGCCATAAACATTCAGTGGAACCGAAGGAGCGGTGGGACTACTCCGTTGGTTTGAAAAGGCCGAGTCAGCTTTTGCGATGTGTAACTGTCCAGCTGGGGACATAGTGTAGTATGTTTCGGGCACTTTGAAGGACGGTGCCTTGACCTGGTAGAATACTCAAGTTCAGATGTTGGGTATCGAGATGGAGAATAATACTACTTGAGACAATTTCAAGGAGCTGATGCGGGAGGAGTATTGTCCCCGCGACGAAGTTCAGAAGCTGGAAAATGAGTATTACAATCTGAAAATGGTGGGGTCGGAGATCGAAGCCTATACAAAGCGATCTCATGAACTTGCGAACATGGGCCCAAACTTATCGAACCCACCACACAGAAGAATCGAGCTGTACATCAACGGTTTAGCACACCAAATCAAGGGTATGGTTACTACGGTGAACCTCGATAACCTACCACGAATAATTCGGCTAGCTCACAAAATCACCGATCAGGAAGTCGATCGTGGTTCACTACCAGCACGTGGTACTACTACTACTCCTACTACTGATAACAAACGCAAGTGGAACGAGTCGGAAGAGGCGTCCAACTCAAATCAACAATAGTAGAGAGCCGATACCAACAACAACCGTAACTTCAACTAGTCTTCCACTGCCAGTCAAAACCAGAATAATAACCAGAACCAAGGCTCTTACGTAGGGGTGAGCAAAAACCGAACCGAAAACCGAAACCGCACCAAAAACCGTAAAAACCGAAACCGCAAAACCGCAACCGACACAAAAACCGCAAAAACCGAAACCGCAAAAACCGAAACCGCAAAGGTATGGTGCGGTTCGGTTTTAGCTTTAAAAACCGCACCAAAAAACCGAAACCGCACCGCAAAATTATTATATATATATATATATTATATATAATATACTTAAAGATTTAAATATAAAATTCCCTATATATTATATAATCTGTGTTTGTTAAAAAAAAACGTACAGACTTGACTTTGTTATATATAATATACTTTGTTAAGTTAACTAGACATGTTTTGGCAATGCCGATCTCGACAGTTGCATCAAAATCGGCGTTTAGTACGAGTGGTAGAGTTATCGACAAGTATAGAAGTTCACTTAACACCGAAACTGCGGAAGCTTTGATTTGTGCACAAGATTGGATAAGGTGTACAAGGGTTGATCTTGAGCTCGGATGTTCTATGAAGAATAAAGACATAGATGAATTTAATAAGAGGATGGCGGGTTTAAAAATTGGTAAGGTTTTCTTTACATGTGTGAGTTTATATTTCAAATGCCTACTAACATATATTTTTTGTTTTTTTTTTCTATCTAGGAAACACTAATGGCAAATGATAGTTGGAAACATTGAAAGTAGGAAAGATTGAAAGTTGGAAACAAGAATGAGTTGGAAACAATATTACGTTTTTATTTGGATACGACTATGTGATTAAGCTTTCACCGTTTCACATAGCAACTATTATTCTAGACATGTTTCTAGTACAAACTCTTGTTTTGATTGATGTCCTCTAGCCCATACATATGCTCTTCACATTGCTCTTGCAAAAATTATATTCTAATTACCATCAAGTATTAGATGTATTCCAGTATTAAAACCGAGAGTTTTTTTTTTTGATGTATTCAAGTATTGCTGAGAGTTTTTTTTAGATGTATTCAACTATTAAAACCGAAACCGCACCGAAACCGAACCGCAACCGCAAATAAACCGCAAAAACCGTACCGCAAAAAAACCGCAACATGTGGTTTTAAAAAAATAAAAACCGCACCTCGCGGTATGAGTTGCGGTTTTATGCTAAAACCGCACCAAACCGCACCATGCTCACCCCTACTCTTACGCGAGTAAGAAACCGAAGTGCAGCAAGTGCAACTACCACCACTACGGCCAGTGCACTCGAACTTCTCAAAGGTGTGACAAGGTGGGTCATATAGTAAAAGACTACAGAGCTCCGTACCCAAAACAACAGCAGCAGCAGAGACAACAACCGCAGAAGAACCAGGGTAATCGGAAGGGTTGTTACCAGTGTGGAAATGAGGGTCATTTCAAGAAGGATTGCCCACAACTGAATCAGAACACCAACAACCACAATAACAACAACGCTGGGAACAATAACAACCACAATAACAACAACGAAAAAGAATGGTGGGAATCGTGCTTGTAGGAGAGCATTTACCATTGGCGATGGTGATACCAGGAACAATGGCAACGTCGTGACCGGTATGTTTTCTGTGAACAATCTTTTCGCCTCTATATTATTTGACTCTGGTGCCGATTGGAGTTACGTGTCCTTGAGATTCAGTAGACTGCTAGGGTTAACCCCAACACCTCTCGAAACCAACCACATTGTGGAATTGGCTGATGGTAAGTCAATTGAAACGTCCCATGTTCACTTTGGGCGCAAACTCGATCTTTTAGGTCAAGTGTTCGACATTGGCCTTCTTCTCATCACTCTTGGTAGCTTTGATGTAGTCGTCGGCATGGACTGGTTGTCCAAACACCAAGCCGAAATTCTCTGCAAGGAGAAGATTGTCCGTATTCCTCTCCCCGATGGAGATTCATTGTCCGTCCAAGGACATCGGAGTGGTGCAACGGTTGGCATCATTTCGGCTATGAAAGCCCAGAAGTGCTTACGAAAAAGGGCTATCCTGCTATTCTAGCGCTTGTTACGGATACTCAGTCTGAGGAAAAGAAAATCGAAGACTTTCCAGTCATTCATGACTTTCCCGACGTGTTTCACGAAGAACTTCTAGGACTACCCCCACGTCGTCAGGTGGATTTCAGATTGAACTCACGCCAGGAGCAGCTCCGATTGCTCGTGCTCCTTATCGTCTTGCACCAGGAGAGTTGCAATAACTGTCTAATCAACTCCAGGAACTGTTGGATAGAGGTTTTATCCGACCGAGTTCTTCGCCATGGGGAGCCCCAGTCCTATTCGTGAAGAAGAAAGACGGGTCTTTCCGCATGTGTATCGACTATCGCGAACTTAACAAGGTGACGGTCAAAAACCGTTATCCTCTACCTCGCATCGACGATCTGTTTGACTAGCTTCAAGGGTCAAGCTTCTATTCGAAAATCGATTTAAGATCGAGCTATCATCAGATGAGAGTCCAAGAGGAAGGTCTTCCCAAAACAACCTTTTGAACACGGTACGACCATTAAGAGTTTTTGGTCATGCCATTCGGGTTAACCAACGCACCAACGGTATTCATGGACCTCATGAACCGTGTTTGCAAACCATATCTTGACGACTTTGTCATTATGTTTATCGATGACATTCTGATCTATTCTAAGACAAAGGAGGACCACGAGTGGCACTTGCGTCTCATCTTGGAACTCCTGAAGAAGGAACCTCTTTACGCTAAATTCTCCAAGTGTGATTTCTGGATTCGAGAAGTACACTTTCTTGGTCATGTAGTCAACGAATTGGGAATACATGTAGATCCAACTAACATCGATTCCATTAAGAATTGGATGACACTGAAGACTCCTACGGAGGTGCGACAATTTCTCGGTCTCGCACGGTACTATCGCAGATTCATTGAGGGATTCTTGAAAAACGCTCAACCTCTTACCGCTTTAACATAGAAGGGTGTCTTGTACTCATGGGGAGCGAAACAGGAGAGCGCCTTTCAGCTTTTAAAACAAAAACTTTGTAGTGCACCAATATTGTCCTTACCCGATGGTACGGATGATTTCGTGGTGTACTGTGATGCTTCTATTCAGGGTCTTGGTTGCATGCTGATGCAACACGAAAAAGTGATTGTCTATGCTTCTCGACAGTTGAAGATTCACGAGAAGAACTACATGACTCACGACTTGGAGTTGGGAGCCGTGGTCTTTGCGCTTAAAATCTGGAGGCATTAATACACTATTTATACCGACCACAAGAGCCTTCAGCATATTTTTTACCAGAAAGAGTTGAACCTGCGACAGCGTCGCTGGGTGGAACTCTTAAACGATTATGACTGTGCCATTAAGTATCATCCAGGCAAAGCTAACGTAGTAGTTGATGCCCTCAGTCGGAAGGAAACTAAACCTAAACGTGTCTGATCTTTACAACTCACAATTTATTCTAACCTTCCTGACCAGATTCGTTCTGCCCAAACTGAAGCGTTGAAGGATGAGAACCTTCTAGTTGAATCCATGCGGGGCATGGAGATACAACTCATAACAAAATATGATGGTATTCGCAACTTTATGGAACGAAAATGGGTCCCTCTACACGGTAATCTCAGAGAGCTTGTGATTGATGAAGCACACAAGTCTTGATACTCTGTTCATCCAGGTTCTGATAAGATGTATCAGGATCTGAAAATCCTGTACTGGTGGCCGAGCGTGAAAGCCAACATACCGACATATGTGAGCAAATTCTTGACTTGTGAGAAAGTCAAGGTAGAATACCAAAAACCGTCTGGTTTGCTTCAGCAACCAGAAATACCCATGTTGAAATGGGAACAGATTGCCATGGACTTTATCACCGGCCTACCAAGACCTCAAAGCTAAAATGATACAATTTGGGTGATCGTTGACCGTTTGACAAAATCTGTATACTTCCTTGCGATCATGGAAACTGACAAGTTCTCATAACTTGCTGGTATTTACTTGAACTAAGTAGTTTCTAGGCACGGGGTGCCAACCTCCATCATCTCTGATCGCGATCCGCACTTCATATCCGATTTGTTGCAGGCGATGCACAAATCAGTCGGCTCATGCCTAGACATGAGCACTGCTTATCACCCTCAGACGGATGGTCAAAGTGAACGAACCATCCAAACACTCGAAGCCATGCTGCGAGCATGTGTGATCAATTTTGGTAAAGGTTGGGAAAGATATTTACCTTTGGTAGAGTTTTCCTACAACAACAGTTACCATTCTAGCATTCAGGTAGCTCCGTTCGAGGCATTGTATGGACGGAAATATCGATCTCCTCTTTATTGGGCAGAGATGGGTGACAGCCAAATCACGGGCCCAGAACTCGCACTCTAAACTTCTGAGAAGATTGTTCAAATCAGAAATCGTGTGGCGGCAGCACATTATCGCCAGAAAAGCTACGCCGACAAGCGTAGGAAATCCTTGGAATTCGCCATGGGCGATCGTGTTCTGTTGAAAGTCTCACCCTGGAAGAGCGTGGTTTGTTTTGGGAAACAAGGCAAGCTCAACCCATGTTATGTTGGTCCGTTCAAGATTCTGGAAAGAAGCGGCAAGGTTGCTTACAAACTTGAGTAGCCAGATGAGCTCGGTAATGTTCATGGCGTCTTTCACGTCTCTAATCTGAAGAAGTGTTTATCCGATGAAACACTTGTGGTTCCTTTGCAAGTGCTGAAGATCGATGACAAGCTGTAATTTGTTGAGGAGACCATCGAAATCATGGACCACGAATGTGACAACTCGTACTTTCAAGAGTCATGTTCTAGTTTCTTTTCATGCTTTGTGTTACGTTGTATTAAGTGTTTGTGTTGAAATGAATGAGTTGGATTGAATGTTATAAATGTGTAAATTGTTGTTAAATGTTAAGTGTTATTGTTTTAAAAGAACTTGACCACACGACACCTTCGGGTCGCACGCTCACCCACATCCGCACACTTCTCTCATGCTTTAGCTCTCGGCCCAAAACCCTTACCGAGTTATAGCCCACCCGAAGCCCAAAGATGGGCCTGGTTCCTGTTGTTTTCGCATAACATCAAGGGTGTTGGAGTGTAACTCCCATAATACTCAAAACACACAAGTTATACCAAACCCTAATCCCCTCCTCTCATTCTTCGAACCCGACGACAACAGTCCTTTCTCCTTCGAAGTCGACAGCTGCCATCCCCTCTCCTCGGAATCTCCTGTTCATAATCCTTGTTCTACCTATCATTCGGTTAGTGCTTTTACTCAACTATACTTTGCTTGATTGTTTGGCTTATTATCGATGCATGATGATCGGGTGTGTGTTAATGTTGTCTTGCTATATAATTGATGTTAAGATGTGGTCGTGATTAACTGATAGGTCCAAATATAAAGGCATGATTTGATGATGAATTCTCGATGATATCCTTGAAGGTTTGATCCGGAATTTGCATGATGATCGTATGATTAATTGTTACCCATGATTTAGTTAATGATTAAGGTTGCATGATAGTGTTGAAATAACTAATCTAATGATCCGATTAGAATGTTTTGAATGTTGATTGATTGTTGTTCATGATTAGATGAAAATTAGGGTTGTATGAATATGTTATTTTTTTAAAGGATTTCCGTTTGATGTGATTGAAACGTGCTAAACTTGATAACTACCGTTACAAGAATAAAGGACATTTAAAAGGGAAATCGGTTACATCTTTCTTGGTTTCGACAGAGGTTGCGAGTCGAGACCACACCTTCACAAAAACAAGAGAACTCGAGACCATGGTTGCGGGTCCAGTTTCAACTCGAGACCTGACTCGAGACCTCATGGTCTCGACTAGTACAGCATGACTCGAAACCCCTTAGTCTCGACTCGAGACCCTCTGACTACAACTCGAGACCGCATGATCTCGACTCTAGATCTCTGGTTGCGACTCGAGACCTCATGGGCCGCACACTTGAACAGTATATCGTTGGATCTTGAACGTACATTTATATGTTACTATTAACTGCCATGCTATACGTGCTATGTCATGAACCTTGCTTGTATGCAACCTATTAGTATACGTGTAGAACCAGTTGTTTGCTACTTGAATATGAACATGACTTGTATGGTAACCATAATAGGACGTGGTTGACCACATTAGATCAAGTTACTTTTGTCTGCCGAGCTAATCTAAGGTGAGTTCACACTTTTCTTAAAAGCATTTAATTTCCGGTGGTTTGGGAATGGGTCAAACAATAACTATCCCCCTTGGGTGGGATGCAACCTGTGTATTCTCCTTGGGTAGAATACGTACAATCCATCCTCCTGGTGAAGGACGACAACCGTTATAATACATGTCTTAAGCATACTAGACAACAACTCTATCTTAAAGTCCCTACTCATTTTATACCGACTTAATCGCCGGGCCAATGGCAAACGGGTTATTAGTTAAATAGCGCTATTAGGTTTGACAAGCCTCACACAGTGCCACAGAGGACGGGAGTGGACTAATATACTTGGGCACTTAGTCAATGATGATAGACGTTGACTCGGGGCACTCAACATAACTACAGTCAGTAGTCGGTATGGTACTGGTCTAGTGGTTTAAAACAATGGGGTAGCTCCCCATGGCATGTTTTTATACAGAACAAAGGAACTTAACAACTTATGGTTTTTGGAACAACACTAAAACGGAACAACTGTGAACTCACCAACTTTATGTTGACACACTACTGCATGCTTTGCAGGTCATTAGGTACATGGCTGGAGCTTGCACGAGAAGTGGATGTTGTGGCAAGGAACCAACTGTTGGGTTCCTACTATTACACATTATGAATTTTAATTTGCTTAATGGATTTTAAACTTTATGCTTCCGCTAACACTTAAACTTGGTTTGGGATTTTGTTTTTCGTAACACTAAACATTGGGTTGTGATGGTTTTACTTTATTTTACTTATCGTTCAATATGATTAGTGGTATGATCCTGGTCAGTCACACGCCTCGCGGTGATACTCCGCTTGTGGATTTTGGGGGTGTGACAAATTGGTATCAGAGTCATTGGTTATAATGAACTTGGTTTTAAAAAGGGGGAAATTTTTTTGAGAAAAACCAGACTATAACCTGCTCAGTGCTCAATGATCCACAACTACGCTTCACTCCGCGTGCAAGGCTCAACACTTTAGGGGGTATGATTTATGTTTATATTGCCTACTTGCTAGTTTATTTTTTGCATGGTGTGTATGGTATGTCTAGTTAGGGTAGTAGCATGGTGTCTATTAGCCCTAGTGTGCTCTCTTTGACAATTAACTATTTGCCTGAAACCTTATGTGCTTACTCTCTTCTGTCATCCTTTTCGCACTCCTACATCATCGTTCTCACTTATTCTTTCTGGATGTGAAGATCATGAGTGGACGCCTCTCAGGCTCAACTGACGGCCTTAATCAACGAACGGGTTGTTGAAGCTTTAGCAGCACAACCATGAGGTAAAGCCTGCCAATTCGACCTATCCTGGGATGTTTAGATCCTACTCTCATGACATTCTGTCATTCTTAACCTTACCCCTTCTTTCTCACGCGACAGGTCAACCTGCTCAGCTTCGAGCATGCATTTTCAAGACCTTTATGGACTGCCGACCCAGTTCCTTCAGCGGCACCGAAGGAGCCATGGGTCTACTGCATTGGTTTGAGAAGATTGAGTCTATATTTGAGATGTGTGAATGCCCTGTTAACAATCGTGTGAAGTTTGCGACTGGAACACTCGAAGGTAGTGCGCTCTCTTGGTGGAACGCACAAGTGCAAATTCTAGGGTTGGCAGCTGTGAACACCACCCCATGGAACGACTTCAAGGAGCTGATTAAAGAAGAGTATTGTCATCAGGATGATATTCACAAGCTTGAGGTGGAGTTCTACAACCTCAAGATGGACGGGTCTGAGATTGAAGCCTACACGAAAAGATCGAATGATTTGGCTGCTTTGTGTCCCAACATGGCGACTCCCGCTTACAAGCGCATTGAGCTCTACATCAAGGGTTTAGTACCAGAGATTCAGAGCATGGTAACTGCAGTGAACTTCCCCATGATCCAGTAGATCATACGACTATCGCACCGTCTCACTGATCAGGCAGTCGAGCAGAACAGGCTGCCTAAGCGAGTTAGTGCTACCACTAATGCACCAAGTGACAACAAACGTAAGTGGGATGGAAACTCTAGCAAAGGTTCGAGCTCTACACAGCCTCAGCCTTAGCAACGAAAGACCGAAGACTACAAGAGCCCCAATCAGGAGTCTGCTACTAATCAAAGTCAGGGTGGGTACAGAGGAAATCACCCCAAGTGCAACCATTGTAACTTGCACCACAACGGGTCGTGCAACAAAGGCCACTGTCAGAGATGTAACAAGCTAGGCCACGCAGCAAAGGATTGCAGGAGTCCGTTTTCTACGAATCAGAATCGACAACAGCAGCCTGCCCCACTGTTGGGATTGAACCCTACAGAGGAACATATGATGTAAAGCCAAAACTGGTTCAGAACAGTGGATTCATCATAAGCAGCAGTTTGCACTAAACTTTCCCCTTGACGGTGGCTCCAACATCTGATATGCTCCAAGTACTGCCCTTCTCAACAACTGCTGATCTTGTAAACTACTGATAAGTCAAAGCACTGATGAAGCATAAAGACTGAAGCTTAAACTACTGATGGGATCCAAGCACTGTTGAAGATCAAAGCACTGCCCATTCAAGGTCTGATCACCCTTTGAAGAAAGTACTGATGCACAACATCAGTGCTTAGACTACAACAGTGGTATGAAGAATCAATGTTTATATCTCAGTGGTTAGAATGTAATCAGTGTTTGTATTGTCAGTGATTAATGGATCAGTGGTTAGAGTTTGTTAGGCTGTTAGATGTCACTTTCATGGTGACGTCAGCTTTGATTCTCAGTGGTTTGGTCTGTACTATAACTAGAGCAGTACCTGTACAGTTCTATTTGAGCTTCGAGCTTTTTGCTCATTTCCTTTCATCTTGTACGATCAACCATAGAGCATCAGGCTGAGGGGGAGTTTAGTATGTAAACATGTATGTAATCATTATGTTTTGTAATCATTCGACTTAATGAAATTCACATGTTTATCCAAAACTGCTTCTCCTTGATTGTGTTGTAAAGTTTGTTTCCATTTCCGCTGCATTTGATCTCTGATCTATTCTCATCATTTTGTTCAAAAATTATCAAACAAACACAATCATGAGAGCCTCCGATCCTAACAATTGGTATCAGAGCAAGGACAGTCAAATTCGATCTAACAATCAATTTGACATAACAGTTCAGCTCAAAATTTATTGATACTAAGGTTGATCGTTTTGTTGAAAAACAAAAGTAAAGGATAATCGCGTTTAAAGTTGGTTATTCAAAAAACTTTTGTAAAACAACCAAGATGTCATCTATCACATAGAATTCACGTAACACTGATAATCTGATATAAACTACCGTTGATTGTTAAAGTTGGTAAAATGTGATAATCTCGGTGTGGATATAGTTTTCCATAGATCTATGAGTGTTTGTGATGTAAACTGTGTTCGATTCCATGATTGACTGCTGCTAAGGGTTTATCTCATGTCATTAAAGACCTATGTTCAGAAAAATGGCATCCATGCTATTGGTAACATAGAAGAGATGAACAAAACCTTAGGAACATAATCTTATGTGTGAACAACAATTTTGAAAAACCCTCAAAAGTTAAAACAAAATTGTCTAAACATTAAGATGAAAATCCGTAGTCTCAAAAATATGCATCAGAATATGACCATGGATCAACTCAAAACCATGATAGTAAAATATCAGTGTTGTAAAGAGTTTGTAATTAGCCCAGATCTTTTGTGAGAAAAAGGGTGAAATCCTACAAAGGTTATATGTTGATGTTGAGAAAATCAAATCATGAGTAATGTGAAATTTGGCATAAGCAGTTGCAAAAATGACCAAATCTTTCAAAACATTGCTGAAAATGATTTTGGATTAAGTATTCTTTCCTTGAAAACCTTCCAGTAAAAGTTTCAATACTTTTCTATGGAAAGGGTAAAAAGGGAAAGAAGAAAAATTACAAAAACTCAAAAGTGTGTTTATCTCAAAACTTTTGAAATCAAAAGAAAAGAGTATAAATATAAAACACTTAAGAGTTCACAAATTGGGTTAACAATGGTCATCATGCAACTGTGTGCATTCACTGACTCAGGGAAATTCAGGTAACAAAAGTATCACCGGTGATTAAACTTACAAAGAGGACTAGACAAAATTTTTCAAAATCATCACATGGTAATAAGTTCTATAAAAGGACTTTCAAAACCTTTGTGAACATGTTTCCTCACATTTGAAATCAACTGACAAGGAAATGGTCACAAATAGTGGTTATTAAGTTTTCAAACCACTGACCATTCTCCTAAACTTGAGAATGATGTGATTATGATCATATAACAAGGTATAATTGAAAATATACCAGATCCTTTTGATGTTGTTTTCAGAAAAACCTTTAATTATTTTTCCTTGAAAAGGTTTTTCTCAAATAAAACAGGATATGTTGTTCTTTATTTTTCTTAAGAATAATATATTTTGAACTCTTACTTGTTTTAGATAGTAAAAGTTTCAATCTCCTGTCAGGATGTAAAACCCTTATTTTTTGTGGTAATACTAACCTTGAAAATAGCTCAAAAGGAAATGGTACATGGGTCACGGTCATGTCAAACTCAAGTTTATTTTAACAACAGATCAAGAATTGATTGCTAACAGACCTTAAAATTCTTGACTACTCATGTTTTACTCTAAGGATTAGAACACAAAATGTGTAGACTAAGTGAAAAGGTTGTCATCATCTGGGATACTCAACTACTGTCAAAAGTTATAAAATGTTTAAAACAGGAAATAGATAAGTGGTAAAACCTTGAATACAAATCCCTGTAAAAATATGCTAATGTGTTAATCTTGATAATATGCATCTAAAATGTGTTTTGTTAAGAGTGTTACTTTGCAGATATCTCATTATCACCATCAAAAGATGTTGTACATGATACTGTGATATCACAGGACAAAATCATTTACTTCATCTGAGCAGCAGATGTACAAAATAGCTGGTAAAGCTCACCCACTGATCCACCAACAGTTGCTGATAGAAGTCCATCAAAAATGGATAGAAATCACTTGACTGCTACCTCAACAATTGCTTGACCAAAGTAGCCCTTCACCTCTATTTCCATGTCCACAACCACTGTTGATAAAAATCTACTAACAATGGATAAAAATCAACACTGGTTATCACCAATTCCTTTTATTCCTCCACTTTCACCTTCAAACAGCTGTTGGATCATTAAAGTCACCAACAGTTGTTAGCTCAGATGACTCACATCTGCAGCCTCACCTTTTGAACACCAATGCCATTTTAAAATTCATTCATGTTTCCATTCTCTTGACAACATCAATTGAAGGGATTCTTATAAAAAGTTTATCCCAAAACCATTGTCTTCTTCTTGACTATCTACCATTCCATCAACATGTCATGTACCTTTGGGGCACTTAAAGACAGAACGTTGGGAAATTGACAAGGAAGAGGAGCTTCAACAGTTCAGGGAAAAACAAGTTTGAGAACTTGTTCCATTACCAAAGGATGAGAATCTTTTTGGTAAAAAGTGGACCCTTAAAAACATTGCATATGTTGGAGCATAGTTGTCAAGATTCATGTTGTTCAAACTAAGCACAAACAGCAGATGTTTCCACAATCACAGTTTTGAAGAAGACTATGCTGCAGCGGCATAATGAGAAACTAACTGTTTGTCTCTTCAAAATATGATATTTGATTTTGATACAATTGCTCAAAAGACTTCTTTTATGCAGGATTGTCAAACAGCTGAAATATATCATCAAAAATCGTATATCCCATTCATCCATCATCACTCATCATCAGACATCACTTTGTGAGGGATTTCTATAAAAAGGATTGATTTCATCTTTAACATGTCCATCCTAAAGATCCGTTCGTAGATGTACAAACTTAAGAATTGGATTCATCTACTGTTGAAAAACTTGATCCCTAGGATTGGAGTGCTAAACATGGATTAAAGCAAGCTTTCTTGTGTTCCATGTGTAAATAGCATAAAAATGTTTTTAGAAAAATAAAAATAACCTTAAAAATAGTTTAAAATTGAAGTTTTCAATAAATCCTTAAAGTCTGTTCAAAGCACTGATGGCATTAAAACTCTGTTAAATAGTAAAATCTATCCACTGACAAAGTGTATCCTCTGTTTGTGCAAAACACTGATTTACAACAGAGGTTACACGTGGACAGATGTTATTCAACAGTTGTGTGCATTAGATGCCATGATCACTATTTCAAATAAATGGCCTTACACCTGAAACATTTACAAGGCTATAAAAAAATTTCCAAAACAAAAGCAGAGGTTCCTGAGCAGACTTTAGCAGCTACCACTGCTCCTCAGGCACTTGCTGCTGAGCCTACTGCTCAAGGTGATCACAGCAGTAACACAACTGTTGTGAAACCCACACCTAAATCCACCAAAAGACCAAAACAAAAGAAAATTCAAAAGCCCCCCAAACCTACAACAAAGGCAACTCTGGAAGATGAGATCCCAGAGAAACTGCCAGTGATAACACAAAAGTCACTAGAAACCACTGCTGCTACTTCCTCACAGCAGATGGTAGAAAGGTCTCAACCCATGCCTGAAACTCCTCCTGCTTCTTCTAAAAAAGACCAGGTTGTAAGAACAGGGACACCACATTATGATGCTCTAGAATCACTTGATTCCATCATCCACAGCCCACTGCCCAGGGAAAATTCACTTTCAACTCCCATCATCACTTCACAAATACCACCATCAATAATGACCTTGTTGCATGCTTTGGATATAACTCAGACATAAATCAGTTCCTCTCAACCACCTATCACTGAGAGTACACTCCAACAAGTGACTGAGTCTGATGCTTATACCTCTGCTATCCCAGCAACAACTGAGGAGGTTACACCCCTTGAGTTACAAGTAACTCTTGGTGGTAGTTCAAGTGAAGCAACTACTACAAGTGCTGAACCCACTGGTTTGCACTTGGACAGTGGTTACATCAATAAGACTTCCTTGGAGGCAATTCCTTCCATAGCACCTCTGCCAACCACCAGTGGATTTGTTTTGACCACTGGCCACATCAAAAGGTTGTCAAGTGTTGAAGGAAGAAGACCCCAGTACCAAGAAAAAGGGGCATCAGTGGTTAATGTTTGGAGTACACTCCCTACCACAACCACTGATAAAACCACTGCTAGTGGGAAATCAGATGATCCCATTAAATTGGGTGATGGTTTAAAGTACCTTGAATTGACGGAACGTGTTGATAAACTGGATACATCTGTTGCAGAAATCAAAGACATGCTGCAACAGTTGTTGAAAGCACAAAGGGTACTATCCATTGCTGCACCACCTCCAACAGCTACTCCATCATCTGCTCCTACTCCAGATGAGTTGTGGAATTTGTTTCAACCCCTGCACTATCTTCGAAAGAGTTGATGATGCCAAAAAGGGGGAGAAAAAATGACTCTGAGGAAAATCTTTCAGTAACTTCTGCTGAAACATCTGTCAAAGAAAAGAAAAGGGGAGGTGATGAAACCCTGAAAATTCAAGCAGATGATGAAGATACACAAATGTGGATCATTCAAAGTCAAGTCAATTTAGCTGGTCTCAAAACCACTGCTGATATTAAAAGGGTAATGGATGAGAGAAGAGCTTTGGTTGAGAAAAAAGATAGTTCTGCAAAAGGAAAAAGAAGAGGTTGGTACTTCATTAAAGAAGAGTCCTGTTAGAAAAACAAGGCAATCAACTTTCACAACTTCTAAAACTAAGCCAGTTACTACTTCAACCACAACTTTTGTTCCCACAAAATCACTTACACCTCCACCATTAGCAACATATGTCACCCAAACAACTGCCACCAATACCACATCAACACACACCACAACCACTGCCATTCCTACTAAATCAACCACTGCCACATCTAAAACATCACCACCACCACAAACACCACCTGCTGCCATCCTTCATCAAAGAAGGAAACAAAGCAGATGGATGCAGAAATATCAAAAGAATACCAAGCTTGAGAAGAATATATCATGAAGATGGTTCTTCAGACACTTAGAGCAGAACTACATGAAACAGCAAAATCTTAAGACACTGCTTAAAGTTGTCATCGCCAGGCCTCAATTTCCAAACTCATCAAATAAATCTCTCCCAAGAAACACATTGGATTCAAAAATACTAAAGTGGATGTCTGATCAAAAGACCCACGTATTGACTTTGCTCAGGTCCAATGGTGAAGTGAAGCATATTTCAAGGGAAACAACACTTGGCCTGGGTGTTGAAGATTTGCAAGATCACCTTGAGCTTACACTGTGCAGGGATGAGGATGACACAGATTCCATGAACTTTGAATTACAATTCAAAGGACAAGTTAGGGAATTATTGATGAGACAATAAAGATCCTGAATAATGAAGTGTGTTGGCATCATCTGTTCCAGGGGGAGATTGTTGGGATTGAACCCTACAGAGGAACAGATGATGTAAAGCCAAAACTGGTTCAGAACAGTGGATTCATCATAAGCAGCAGTTTGCACTAAACTTTCCCCTTGACGGTGGCTCCAACATCTGATATGCTCCAAGTACTGCCCTTCTCAACAACTGCTGATCTTGTAAACTACTGAAAAGTCAAAGCACTGATGAAGCATAAAGACTGAAGCTTAAACTACTGATGGGATCCAAGCACTGTTGAAGATCAAAGCACTGCCCATTCAAGGTCTGATCACCCTTTGAAGAAAGTACTGATGCACAACATCAGTGCTTAGACTACAACAGTGGTATGAAGAATCAATGTTTATATCTCAGTGGTTAGAATGTAATCAGTGTTTGTATTGTCAGTGGTTAATAGATCAGTGGTTAGAGTTTGTTAGGTTGTTAGATGTCACTTTCATGGTGACGTCAGCTTTGATTCTTAGTGGTTTGGTCTGTACTATAAATAGAGCAGTACCTGTACAGTTCTATTTGAGCTTCGAGCTTTTTGCTCATCTCCTTTCATCTTGTACGATCAACCATAGAGCATCAGGCTGAGGGGGAGTTTAGTATGTAAACATGTATGTAATCATTATGTTTTGTAATCATTCGACTTAATGAAATTCACATGTTTATCCAAAACTGCTTCTCCTTGATTGTGTTGTAAAGTTTGTTTCCATTTCCGCTGCATTTGATCTCTGATCTATTCTCATCATTTTGTTCAAAAATTATCAAACAAACACAATCATGAGAGCCTCCGATCCTAACACCCACAAAACCAACAGCAACAATAGTAACAAGGTAACAATAGGGGATGTTACCAGTGTGGAGCAGAAGGTCACTTTAAGAGAAACTGCCCTCAGCTGAATCAGAACCAAAACAACAACAACAACCAGGGAATGGGAACAACAACAGGAACAACAATGATGACAATGGTGCCAAAGGGCGTGTGTTTGTGATTGGTCAAGGTGAAGCAAGGAACGATCCCAATATGGTAACGGGTAAGTTTCTACTGGACGACTACTTTGTTTCTGTTTTATTTGATTCGGGAGCCGATACTAGTTATGTTTCCTTAAGGGTTAGCCAGATGCTTAAGCGTACCCCGATCCCTCTGAATTTCAAGCATGTCGTAGAACTAGCAAATGGTAAAAATATGGAGGCCACACACATAGTCTGGGGTTGTAACCTCACTCTAGCCAGTCAGACTTTCTCTATCGACCTTATCCCCATCGTTCTTGGTAGTTTCGACGTCGTCATCGGGATGGACTGGTTATCCCAACATCGAGCGGAAATACTTTGCAAGGAGAAGATTGTCCGCATTCCTCGTTCTAGCGATGAACCTCTCACTATTCGTGGTGACAAGAGTGGTGCTGTCGTGGGCATCATCTTGTTCCTTAAGGCCTAGAAGTGTTTGCGAAAGGGACACATTGCTATTCTAGCCCTTGTTACCGACACCTCAACGAAAGAGAAGAAGATTGATGACATCCAGATCGTACGCGACTTTCCTGAGGTATTCCCTGAGGAATTACCTGGTCTACCACCTCATCGCCAAGTCGAGTTTCAAATCGAGCTAGCTCCTGGAGCAGCGCCTATAGCTCGCGCGCCTTATCGTTTAGCCCCAGCTGAATTGGAAGAATTGTCCTTGCAATTACAGGAACTTGTGGACAAGGGTTTTATTCATCCAAGTTCTTCGTTCTAGGGAGCCCCAGTCTTGTTTGTCAAGAATAAAGATGGTACCTTCCGTATGTGCATAGACTACCGTTAGCTTAACAAGGTGACTGTGAAGAATCGCTATCCTCTTCCACGTATCGATGACCAGTTCGACCAGTTGCAAGGGTCGAACTTCTATTCTTAGATTGATCTGAGGTCGGGCTATCATCAGCTGAGAGTCCGAGACGAAGATATCTCCAAAACATAATTCAGGACTCGTTACGGGCACTACGAGTTTCTGGTTATACCTTTCGGGTTGAAAAATGTACCTGCGGTTTTCATGGACCTCATGAACCGAGTGTGCAAACCTTAATTGGATAAGTTCGTTATTATTTTAATTGACGACATCCTGATTTATTCTAAGAGTCAGGAGGAACACGAGCAACATCTGCGTCGTATTCTTGAACTTCTTCGGACAGAGCAACTTTACGCTAAGTTTTCGAAATGTGACTTTTGGCTTTGTGAATTCCATTTCCTAGGCCACGTAGTCAATGAAGATGGGATTCATGTCGATCCATCCAAGATTGACTCGGTCAAGAACTGGCCTACACCTCAAACTCCAACCGAGATTCGTTAATTCTTGGGTCTGGCGGGTTACTATCGTAGGTTTATCAAGGATTTCTCCAAGATTGCGCAGCCTCTTACTACTCTAACTCAGAAGGGTGTCACCTATCGGTGGGGTGATACTCAAGAATCCGCGTTTCAACATTTGAAAGTGAAACTATGTAGTGCACCCATTCTTTCGTTACTAGAAGGCACAGACGATTTTGTTGTTTATTGCGACGCGTCGATCCAAGGACATGGTTGTGTGTTGATGCAACGTGAGAAAGTCATTGCTTATGCATCACGCCAACTCAAGGTTCATGAAAAGAACTACACTACCCACGATTTGGTGTTGAGAGTAGTAGTGTTTGCACTCAAGATATGGAGACATTACTTGTATGGTACCAAGTGCACCATCTACACCGATCACAAGAGTCTCCAGCATATCTTTGATCAGAAGGAGTTGAACATGCGACAGCGTCGATGGGTCGAACTCCTCAACGACTACTAGTGTGCAATCAAGTACCATCCAGGCAAGGCCAACATTGTGGCCGATGCCCTCAGTCGTAAGGAAACCAAACCTAAGTTTGTACGTGCGTTACAGCTTACTATCCACTCCAGTCTTCCTACTCAAATCCGTGATGCTTAGGTTGAAGCATTAAATGAAGAAAACCTCAAAGCTGAGTCCCTGCGGGGCATGGAAAAGCGACTTGAACTCAAGGAAGACAGTACTTACTACTTCATGGAACGTATTTGGGTTCCATCCTATGGAAACCTACGAGAGCTTGTAATGGATGAAGCACACAAGTCTCGTTACTCGGTGCATCCTGGTTTTGACAAGATGTACCAAGATCTCAAGACTCTATACTGGTGGACCCACATGAAAGCTAACATAGCGACCTATGTTAGTAAAAGCTTGACCTGTGCTAGGGTTAAGATTGAATACCAGAAGCCATCAGGACTACTGCAATAACTAGAGATCCCAACGTGGAAATGGGAGCAAATTTCCATGGATTTTGTCACTAGCTTACCTAGATCTCAGCGAGGAAACGACACCATCTGGGTGATCGTGGATCGACTGACTAAGTCTGCACACTTTCTGGTAATCAAGGAATCCAACAAGTTTTCTACACTCGGAGACATCTATCTGAAGGAACTAGTTGCTAGGCACGGAGTGCCAACTTCCATCATTTCTGATCGTGACCCACGCTTTGCATCTAATATATGGCAGGCCATACACAAATCCTTTGGCTCATATCTAGACATGAGCACCGCCTATCATCCACAGACGGATGGGCAGACTGAACGCACATCCAGACTCTTGAAGACATGCTTCGAGCATGTGTTATCGACTTCGGCAACGATTGGGAAAGACATCTACCTTTGGTGGAGTTTTCGTACAACAATAGTTACCACACCAGTATCAAGGCTGCTCCATTCGAGGCTTTGTACGGATGGAAATGCCGATCACCTCTATGCTGGGCAGAAGTTGGAGACAGCCAAATCACTGGCCCAAAACTCGTTCTCGACACAACGAAAAAGATTGCCCAAATCCGACAACGAATGGCGGCAGCTCGTGACCGTCAGAAAAGCCACACTGATAAGCGTAGGAAACCTCAAGAGTTTCAGGTTGGGGATCGAGTGCTACTTGAAGTCTCACCTTGGAATGGTGTGGTTCGCTTTGGAAAACGGGGCAAGCTTAATCCGCGTTATGTCGGACCCTTCGAAATCAGTGAGAAAATCGGCAAGGTGGCTTACAGACTGAAATTGCCCGAAGAACTCAGTGGTGTTCACAACGTCTTTCACGTGTCGAATCTGAAGAAGTGTCTATCAGATGAGACCCTCATAGTTCCTTTCAAGGAACTCACTATCGACAACCAGTTGCGCATCGTCGAGGAACCGGTGGAAATTATGGACCGGGAAGTCAAGACTCTTAAACGAAGCAGGATACCATCGTGGACCAGAGTTCACCTGGGAACAAGAAGACTAAATGAAATGCAAGTATCCCCGGTTGTTTAAGAAAGGTGAGTCCAACACTGAAGCTAGTGCGGAATTTCGGGATGAAATTGCAAACCAACGGGGGGATGATCTGATACCCCAGGAAAACACACAACACAACTAGCTTCCTCAGTGACTACGTGCTAAATTTCGGGACGGAATTTCTTTCAACTTGGGGATGATGTGACAACTCGTACATTCAAGAGTCCTGTACTAGTTTCTTTTCATGCTTTGTGTTACGTTGTACTAAGTGTTTGTGTTGAAATTCATGAGTTGGATTGAATGTTATAAATGTCTAAATTGTTGTTAAATGTTAAGTGTTATTTTTTTATAAGAACTTGAGCACAGGACACCTTCGGGTCGCACGCTCACCCACAACCACACACTTCTCTCGTGCTTTAGCTCTCGACCCAAAACCCATACCGAGTTGCAGCCCACCAGAAGCCCAAAGATGGGCCCGGTTCCTATTGTTTTCGCATAACATCAAGGGTGTTGGAGTGTAACTCCCATAATACTCAAAACACACAAGTTATACCAAACCCTAATCCCCTCCTCTCCTTCTTCGAACCAGACAGCAACAATCCCTTCTCCTTCGAAGTTGACGGCTGCCATCCCCTCTCTTCGGAATCTCCTACTCATAATCCTTGTTCTGCATACGATTCGGTTAGTGCTTTTACTCAACTATACATTGTTTTATTGTTTGGTTGATTATCGATGCATGATGATCGGGTGTGTGTTAATGTTGTCTTGCTATATGATTGATGTTAAGATGTGGTCGTGATTTACGGAGAGGTCCAAATATAAAAGCATGATTTGATGATGAATGCTCAATGATATCCTTGAAGGTTTGATTCGGAATTTGCATGATGATCATATGATTAATTGTTACCCTTGATTTAGTTAATGATTAAGGTTGCATGATAGTGTTGAAATAAGTACTCTAATGATTCGATTAGAATGTTTTGAATGTTGATTGATTGTTGTTAATGATTAGATGATAATTAGGGTTGTATGAATATGTTATTTTTGTTAAATGATTTCCGTTTGATCTAATTGAAACGTGCTAAACTTGATAACTGCTATTATGAGAATAAAGGACATTTAAAAGGGAAATCAGTTACATCTTTCCTGGTTTCGACAGAGGTTGCGAGTCGAGACCTCTTTGTTCCAACTCGAGACCACACCTTCACAAAAACAAGAGAACTCGAGACCATGGTTGCGGGTCCGGTTTCGACTCGAGACCTCATGCTCTCGACTAGTACAACATGACACGAAACCCCTAGTCTCGACTCGAGACCCTCTGACTACAACTCGAGACCGCATGATCTCGAATCGAGATCTCTGGTTGCGACTCGAGACCTCATGGTTGCGACTCGAGACCTCATTGTCACATCCCGGCCACGTAAAACAACAAATCGTGGCGGAAACGTCGGGGAGTATTGTAACAGAATCATTGTTTCACAACCATGGATCAAATAATTTTGTTTTATTTCATTATTGAACTCATTGTTTTATTACAAATCAACTAAATACAAATATTGTCTTTCAAGTTTTAAAGTCGCTAAGGCACGAGTCCATCCTATGTATAGCATGTATCAACAATAATCACATAGCAGCACCTGAAACATGTGTAAAAATAGGTACGTCAGCATAAAAATGCCTGTGAGATACATAGGTTTTATTATAATAGGATTCATGACTTGTAAGTTTAAGGAAAATATGTTTAACAAAAATTTGTCATGAGCCTTGAAAATATTTTCTTTTATAAATCATATAACAAGTGATAAGAAATCATATGATATAAAAGATGCATAAATGAATAATTAAGTAAAATGAGTTTGTATAAAATATGTTGTTTGTAAAACAATGTTTTGATAAAAAGGTTTATAGTATATATAAAAATATACATTGATTTTTAAAAAAGTCGAATAAGTAATATATTAAAATATATTTCAGTTCCAAAACAGATAGTATATAAAATATACTTTAGTGTCAAAATAATAGTTTTCAGTAGTATATTAAAAGTATACTTTGGTTTTATACATAACATATTAAACTATGTTTTAGTAATTAACAAAATATATGTTGTTTTATACAATATCACACATGAGAGCATATCAAACTATACTTTTGGGAGTATAACAAAATATGCAATAAAAATGTGATTTTTGAATTCAACCAAACCTTAGTGCATCAAACTACACCAATTGAGACTATAGAAATACCACAAAGGCAATCTCTATTTGGATAAAAATATCGGTTTCTGACATTCCATGACAACAGGAATGGGGTGTCAAATCCTATAGCGCTATATCATACTACCAATCGGTCTGGTGAATGTATAAAATAAGTACAATCCAACAATTAATTTTATAATCTTTGAAAAATTAGTGTTTAAGCCATAAATAATCATTCAGTTTGTCAAAAGATAAGTATTAACATGTATAATTAATTTATACTTTGAAATCATGAACATAACAAATAGGTACACATGTTTCACCCCAAAACATTGAAAACAGTAAAAGAGGGGACTATGTACTCACTTGAGAGTGCTTAGAAGTCTTGAACAACTACCAAGCAAGCTAGAGGGATCACGGAAATCAAACGGCATCTAATATAGGTAACTACATTAATAACCGGACCTAAATCGGAAGATCGGATAGGATGAGGTTTCGTAAACCAAATGAGTATTGGAACTCATATGATATGGTTTAACAAATCCTACATACTAAATTGAAACCTAACCTAAGTGCTTACAACCCATTACGACCCGTTTAGGTAGCTTACGCTACTTTAACGCGTCGTTTGCGTAAAACGCGTTCGGAACGTCTAACTAGTCCTATGACAAGTATTATATGCCTAAACATGTTTAATTATGTTGCATAATCAGTTAAGTGACAAAAGTTTGGGTTACATATGCTTAAATATCAATTATGCATAAAAAGGGCATTTTGGTCATTTTCCTAAGGCATATAAACTACCTATCATAGAACTAACTAAACGAAGTCACCATAAGGTATAACCTCGGAAGGTTATTCCCTATGCAACTATGGTCACCTAATGTGTTTGGTCGGATCCTAATGATCGACCAAACGGGTTGGGTTCAAAAGTGTAAGCGGTTGTTTAGACCGCTTATCTTACGACCCTATATAAGCACTAAACCTATAGTGACGAGTTAAACATGTTAAAACATGTTTAACAAGGTTTGAAAACAAGTTAGATATCAAAACAAACGGTTTTGATACCCAATAATAGTTTGGTTGCAAAATACGCATAAACGCGTATTTTGACCGAAACTATGACTCGTCACTACACCTACATAATGTGGTAACAGTAGGTATAGTCACACGGGACTATAACCATCGTGATTACGCTCACGTTGCGAAGTTCAAACGAACTTCGTGTTAACCAAAGACTGGTTAAAGCAGAAAGTCAAACACTATTTGACTTTCGTGCTTGAAAACGCAATAAAAGCACGAAAGAATACTTACAAAGGGTCCAAGCAAGGAAATCTTGATCCAAGTTGCTCAGGTATGAAGTACAAGACCCCAACTTAGAACAATTGAATCAGATTTGTGAGTTGCAAGGAATGAGAGCTTGGGTTTATATAGGAAACCCACAACTGTTAGGATCGTTTCTCGCATTTCGTGCTTCGATCTTGGCCCTCCACTTGGGCACATGGTTTTGCTAAACAATGGGACACTTAAAAACCATCAAAACAAGCCCAAGGTATCCCAAATCAGCTGCCAAGACCATCAAAAACAGGCTGGAAAGCCAGATTCAATGTTTCTGTCTGATGGGCTCTCGCAGGCCGCGTAAGAAATAAGCTTGGCTTACGCGGGCCGCCTAAGCAAGTTTGGCAGATTTACACATTTAGTCCCTGCAGCCTAGAAACTTGTATTTTGATGCATATTTGACACTTTTAAGCCCCGTTAACCTCATTTCAAGGCTCTAAAATGAATTTAAAATATAGAGAGCTTGAAATGTGCTCAAAAATATTTTGGATGCCAGTTTGTTTGGTCGTACGGTTGCGTTGTTCGGTTAATTACGACGAAACACGAACAGACGCGAAAAACGATCAAAATTACGCGACGAATGGAATTTTATCATGCCAATCACTAAAATAACATATTTTAATGATTACATAAATTTTTGGATGTCCGGATATATTCAGAACATAAGATATGCGCGAAAATGCAAACTTATGCACTTTTTGACGCTTTTAGTCCCTGATTGACCACTAAAGTTTATTTTTGCGCACCAAACACCTCAAAACCTATTTCTAATCTATGTAAAGGATATTTAGGGCATATTTAACTTATGATCAAGTTCCGGAATGTTCGTTACAGTACGAATCAGCATACTTTCGCAGTTTGTCGAAATTAGTCCCTGTAAGCGAATAAACTTGATTTCGACACACCAAACCATCCAAAACTTATTTCTAAGTTATGTAAATGTTATTTAAGGTATGTCAAGCCTATGTCACTATTCCGGAGTGTTTGTTGTAATAAACTGGTTATATTTACGCATCAGTTCGCGTATAACCTTCCAGAAAGTGATTTAGAGCTCGAATTCGATCAAGAATTGATATGTGCAAACGATACACATATTTATACAAATCCCAAGTATGAAATACAATATTTCATTGGTTTGGTATTTGTTTGATGATTGAAGTGACACAGGTGTCACACTCATGGTCTCGACACTTAACTTAACTGGGCCGCACTGAAATGGAACTCGCACATTGTCAACAGGCCCATATACTTGGGCCGCACACTTGAACAGTGTATCCTTGGATCTTAAACGTACACTTATATGTTACTATTAACTACCATGCTATACGTGCTATGTCATGAACCTTGCTTGTATGCAACCTGTTAGTATACGTGTAGAACTACGTGTTTGTTACTTGAATATGAACCTGACTTGTAGTAACCATAATAGGACGTGGTTGACCACATTAGCTCAAGTTACTTTTGTCTTCCGAGCTAATCTAAGGTGAGTTCACACTTTTCTTAAATGGTTTGGCAATGAGTCAAACAACAACTATCCCCTTGGGTGGGATGCAACCTGCGTATTCTCCTTGGGTAGAATACGTACAATCCGTCCTCCTGGTGAAGGACGACAACCGTTATAATACATATCTTAAGCATACTAGACAATAACTCTATCTTAAAGTCCCCACTCATTTTATACCGACTTAATCGTCGGGCCAATGGCGAACGGGTTATTAGTTAAATAGCGCTATTAGGTTTGATAAGCCTCACACCATGCCGCAGAGGATGGGAGTGGACTAATATACTTGGGCACTAAGTCAATGATGATAGACATTGACTCGGGGCACTCAACATAACTACAGTTAGTAGTTGGTATGGTACGGGTCTAGTGGTTTAAAATAGTGGGGTAGCTCCCCATTGCATGTTTTTATACAGAACAAAGGAACTTAACAACTTATGGTTTTTGGAACAACACTAAAACGGAACAACTGTGAACTCGTCAACTTTATGTAGACAGACTACTGCATGCTTTGCAGGTCGTTAGGTACATGGCTGGAGCTTGCACGAGGAGTGGACGTTGTGGCAAGAAACCAACTATTGGGTTCCTAATATTAAACATTATGACTCTTAATTTGCTTAATGGGTTTTAAACTTTATGCTTCCGCTAACACTTAAACTTGGTTTGGGATTTTGTTTTTCGTAACACTAAACGTTGGGCTTTGATTGTGACAACTGTCAAAAATCCAGGTATCCGTACAATTAATTAATCATGATTAGTGCTTAATGACTGTGCTGAATTTCAATTAACTGCTTTCTGATTACTGTCTTATACATACATGTGCATCATACATTGTTTAATGTCATACCAATACTGCATGAAAGCTTTGTTGCCTCAAATGATGCATTAAGTACAGTTAGCATAGTTATCTGATAAATCAGGAAAATGCTCACAAAACTCAGCACATAGATAGACAGTGCATTGAGACACAGAATGAGCCAGAAACTAGGTATTACACTAGTATAGTGTATAGGAAAGTAAGGATCACAAAACTGCCTTGCTAGTGATAGTTTAAGTGCCGGAAAGTGCCTAAAACTCACCCAAAGTGTTGAATTCAGCAAAATTTAGCAAAAATCAGCATTTTATCACACTAATATTATGCAGAAATATGGTTAAATGGTCCTGAATGCTTTCCTAAGTGTCGGGAATCAAAAGTGTCACAAAAAGATACATAAAGCACACTAAACTGCAAAGTTTAGTACTTTAACGAACCAGTAACCAACCGGACACTACCCGAAACATCAAAATTACACTAGAAGCACTGTTTTAACATTACTGAGCTAGTTATGGTCCCCGAACATCATAACACACCATACAAAATATCTAATAACTAAGACATGTAACTTACACTTAGATTTCAACTATTAAGTAACTAAACTAGTTAACACCTAATCTACTACCCCCCCCCCACTACTTACGGCCCAACATGGCCCCCACTTAATAGATTTTATTTCAATATAAAAATGGATCATGTCTCCTAGTTTTGAGCATAATATACAAGGGTTAAAGTGTTAAGGTGGTTTATAAAAGAACATGTAAGATCATTATCTCATTTCACACACTAGAAAACACACACATCTTCCTCCTCTCCCTCTCTTGTTCTTGGCCGACCCCAAGCACCACCACCATCACCTTCATCCATCCAATCTCATCCAATCTCATCCAATCTAAGCATATACAAGGGTGTTGAAGATCATACAAAGAAGCTAGGAGCTTGTGGAAGATCAAGGACCTCTCTTGTTTGCTTTTATCCACTCGTTTTCTACACTTGAATCATCCCTAGCCTTGAGCTAGTGGTAAGAACCTTGTACACTCCATTTTACTTCCATTTTTAGTGGTTAAAGAAGAATCATAATCAAAATCTTAAAGAACACTAAAGATCATAAGAAATAAACATGAACATAAGCTTGTTTAATGAAGTAATCTTGATGAATATGAGTTGTTATGCTTGTTGATCTTTGATTGTTTGTAGAGATGATGTTGATCATCATAAGATCTTGCTAGATCATGATTAAAAACATAATCTAGCAAGATGAGAAAGTAGAAATGTTGTAGGATGATAGATCATCCACACATGAATCATGAACTTGAAAGAATACTTTGATTTCTTGAAAAATAATGACCAAAGTAAGTTATTAATCATATAGATCTAAAGATTTATGAATGGTTTTTCAAAGGAACCAAGTTAAAAACATGAGTTTCATTTAATCTTGGTTCTTACATAAACAAGACTTATTTTTAGTGGTTAAACAAGTGTAGAAACACTTGTGTAACAAGAAGAATGCATAAAGAAATATTTTTAGAAAATATGATTTGAAGTTGTAAACATCTATAATCTTTAAAAATGAAGTTTTTAAAGAATTAATCACATTTTAAAGGGTAACAAGACTTACTAAGAACACTAGTAAGTTACTACAAATTTTCACAAATATTCAAGTTCATGAAGTAGTAGAAAATGCATGACTTTGGCAAGATTGGTAAGTAAAGGTTGTTTGTTGATGATTATGAATTGATTGTGTTGATTTTTACAAAAGAAAATGATATGCTTGAACGCATGGAAACCTCCATTTTTAGGGGAAACTATGGCAAAATTTTCTAAAAATATAAACACTTAGAAAAATATTTTTAAACAAATATTTACAAGTGTATTTTAACCATGAGTTTTCTACAAAAACTTTGCCATAATTTTTGGTTACAAAATACAAATATTGGAGGTTGATTTTCATAAATAAAAATGACTAACTATGTATTTAGGAAATATATATTTAGAAGACATCATTTGTGTGATTAATTGTATATTTTGTGTATTAGTTATATTATTTTAGGACATGAAATAATATAACTCATTAAAATACCAAGAATCACAATCCAAAATAATACCAAAATTCCAAAGAATAAATATACACATTTACACAACAAAATTGGTGGAACCCGAACTATGGAATAATACTTACAAAAATATTCCGGAATTTATTCACAAAGTATATTTTGGTAAATAATATTTTGGACACCAAGGAAACAAAAATATGATTTTTACAAGTACTACAAAAATATATCATATTTTTTACAAGGAAAAATATATTATTTTTGACAAGTATGAAATATATATTTTTCTTGAAATTTTTGAAGGTATATTATTTTTAAGAAATATATATATATATATATATATATATATATTTTTTACAAACATGAAATACAATATTTTGAAGTGAAAAATATAATTCCTCAAATAAATATGAAGAATATCATTTTTTGGAGAAAAATAAGTTTATATATATTTTTCATGTTGGACATGAAAATATATAATTTTTGAAACTTATGAAGGAAACACAAAAATTTTTGCCAAAAGAAAAATTATAAATAATTTTTCTAAATAATATTTATTACGATATATAATTTTGGAAATATATATTGGTGGACTTTTTACGGAAAATTTTATGAGAAATTAAGTATAAGAATACGATTACAAATACCCACATCCTTGGGAAAGAAATACATGTATAAACACCCGAAGAGTATCAAGTCAAAAATATATTATTCCAAAATTTATAAATATAATTTAAGTTGAAATATTAATTCTTTTAACAAATAATTATATAACTTAGAATAATATCAAAGACACAAAAGAAATGTAACTCAAAGACAATAATACTAAGTCAAGGCACGACCCGTTCGTCTAATAGATTAGTACGTTGTAGGTAGTCGTGTTCATCGAAGGAGCTTGAGTTACGATTGTTGAAGACGCAAGACTGTGAGTTCATGTTCCCCTTTTTCTTTAAATCGTTTTGTTTTATAACTTTGGGGGTGAAGTACATGTTACAAAATGTTTACAAACAATTATAATTGGTATGGGTAGCTTTGGAAAGTACAGTAGATCATGTGAATGGGTAGGCGCACTCTTAAGACCATCAATCCTCGTGTTAGGACCAAGGGGTATGAGTGATAGATCTATTTGGGTGTAGCGAGCCCACACCCGTGTGGACCAGGGTGGCCCATGAGGTGACTATGCCTTACAGCCGGAGGCCTGGTACAAATTTGCTAGGTTTGAGCCTTCCTACGCCGTTGCATGCATGTTAATGGCCTTGCAAACCATTAATCGATATGTTTCCTTGGTTTGCTTTCATACCGGGATTTACAAAACATACATACATACATACAATGTTATCAAAGGATTTATTCATACAAACAAACAAACTCATGAACTAGCTCAACTTTTGTTGATGTTTTCAAAATACATGTATTTCAGGGAATTAAAAGTGGATCTGGCGGGAGTTGGATGTTTCAAGTTGGTTTAAGAATAAAAGATATCATCCATGATCTTAGGTTTTGGTCAGTTTGTCTTATTCCTGGACAAGACACGTCTCCCAAATCCTGGTGTTATTTAATGTCGTTTGACAAGTCTTTGTGAACTCTTAAACAAGTTGCTTGGTGTGTACTCGTATTTGAATTTCTATGTTTTAAGACGATGTTGTCATGTTTTTAACTTAATTAATGGATGACCATCTATGGTTTTATCATATAGTTGTTGTTATGATTGAATGCGATGGTATTAAGAAAGTCACACCATAATCACGCTTCCGCAAAAGTCAGGGTGTGACATTGATGGTTTTACTTTATTTTACTTATCGTTCAGCATGATTAGTGGTATGATCCTGGTCAGTCACACACCTCGCGGTGATACTCCGCTTGTGGATTTTGGGGGTGTGACAGGGAAGTTAAGGTTCGTAAGCACAGTCGAATCCCAACGGGAGAGTTCGTTGGAACTCAAGACGTGGACTGGAGTTCACGTGGGAACATGAGGATCAAATGAAGCTCAAGTATCCTCACTTGTTCAAGACTGCCGAAACTAATCTTGATGCAATGGGTGAATTTCAGGATGAAATTCCCTTTCAAGTTGGGGATGATGTGGCACCCGAGGAAAATCTACAGTCATTTTGACCTACCACTTCATTCCTCTGAGACTGCTTATTAAATTTCGGGATGAAATTTCTTTCAAGTTGGGGATGATGTGACAACCCAAACTTTCAAGGTTAGCATTATCTGATTCCATGACTTTTAGCTCGTATCGATACGGCTCATCTGCCATTATGCGTTGTAATCATATGTATGATATGTTAAACTTGTATGGTTATACTTGGTCTTATTGAATGTATTTGAATTGTTTGGATATTATATGAACCAATCATTAAAGGAAACCTACGCGCATATCATGTCTGATTCGCACACTTCTTATACGAGCCGAACACCTTCTCCGTGATACCTGGTTGTCTCGGCCCAGCTCCCTTGAGCCCGAAATGAAGCCCAATTGGTCCGGCTCACTTATTTCGAACACATTCACGCACACAAGGTTGTACGTGGTTTTCATTATCTCACAAAAACACATAGAAGCAAAACCCTAGGACTCTCTTCCTTCTCTCTTGGATCGATGGCAGCCCTTCTTGTCGAAGCTCTTTTTTCTTCGAAACATCATCTTTCTCGTTCTTTTATTCGATTAGTATGTCCATCACTGATTTGACTTACATTTGTTTGTGTTCTTGTTTATGTGTTTATGTGCTGATAAGTATTGGTGTGTATAGATTAAAGCATGATTCAGGGTTTCGTTTGTAGACTGAATTAAATCTGATCGATCATTGGTATGTTGTTGAACAACTAGTGTGGTATGATAATAATAATTGTGATGAATCAGCTACGATGATAACGATTACCACGAATTCAGAAATTGTTTATGATGTTTAAATCAATGACTTAGGGTTCATGTGTATGTTAGAGTTGATGAGTATGATGATATGGCAAATTGACGAATCTGATTGTATGGTTTGATCTTATGTCGATGAACTAGGGTTGCATAGTTAGAAGATGATTGTGCTATTTGGTCCGATTGAATGTTGATTTTAATATCAAATTCTGTTAATGGTTAAATGATGATTAGGGTTTACATGAGTATATGGAAAATGATTGTGTGGTCGTGAAAACATGGACAGTCACGGGATTAACCCATGAATTACGGCAATGTGTAACTGACACCCCACACTCCCATGATGCACACCTTCAATACATACTTGTACCGTGCATATAATTAATGCACACCGCACAATACGAGGCCACACACTCGGGTGATGTATAAGCCTCAGTGCATATTGTACAAGACAGTTATGCAAGCCGCACATTGACTGGTAGCACACTTATGAGTGCACACGCCACTGATGCACTAGGTACAAACAGATTATGCATGACCGCACACTATCAGGTGGTCGCAAACTCTTTGGCATATCGCACACCTGATAGTGGGCCGCACATTCACTTGGACTTTACATTTACTTAGGCCGTACACGTTATTGGGCCGCACACTAGCCATTGGGCCACAAACAGAAAGTTTGACCGGACACTTTAACCAAGTCGCACACTCACATTGGGCCTTGAACTAGATAGGGCCGCACACTATTATGAATGATATAACGGGTTGCAAGTTGTTATTTGAATCGTGGGCCTGTGTCATGAACTTTAATGTGGCTGAAGGCCTATTATGTGCTATATGATGATTTTTGTAGCGTATGCAATCTGTTAAATACGTGAAATACTTGGATGAAATCCTAGCTGTTATTGGTAACCCTACTAGGACTTGGTTGACCAACGGGATACGTTAAAACTGTAGTTTAATTTAGATGTTGGATAATCAACTCAACTCTATTACTCAAAGTCCCAACTTACTACCGAATTGGTTGCTCGGAAGGCAACGGGGTATTAGTTGATAGTGCTATTAGGCTTGACAACCTCACACCGTACCTGGATAGGACGGGCGTGAACTAATGACCTTAATCACATGACCAATGTTGATAGGCATTGGGGAAGGGCAAACAAACAGATGTCACTGCAGTATTGAGTTATTATCAACATGTCTTTATACTAAACATTTACCAACTATACGATTAAACACAACTGTGAACTCGCCAGCTTTATGCTGATACACTTTGTCTGCATGCTTGCAGGTCGGTAGATACGTGATATGGGACTTGCAGTCTAGGATGCTGGTGTGGTCATGGGTCGTGACGCTTGGGAAGATGTTGAATACTGAATTGTTTTTAAACATTATGGTGTTGAATTGCTTGAACAATAATTTATGCTTCCGCTGAACGTAAACATGTTTTAAACAAATGTTTTGAATTATACTATTTACATTGAATGGTATTTCATTTCATTATACTATTGGTGTTCAATGTGATTAGTGGCTAGATTCTGGTACGTCACACGCCTCGTGGGGGTTCCCGCATGTGGTATTTTGGGGGTGTGACATTAATAAAAGGTAAAAAAATTAAAAAATTTAAAAGTTAACCGTTGGGGTTAAACGACTAACATTCATGTCCATTAACCACGTGCCACGTCGTCTGCAAAATGTCCTCCACGGTGGTGTAGATTCCCCCACCCTTTGAATAACACCATGGTAAACGCCATGGTGTGAACGGCGTTGAGCAGCAACAACGCCATTTTTGAACGCCCACACAGTGTGGTCTAATTATACTAAAAATTACTACATTTTCTCTCTCATTTTCCAATTAATTTTTTTTTAATATTTTTATCATTATATTTTATCTTTCCTCCACTCATAGACACTTTTAAAATATTAAAAACTTATAAAGTGTGAATAATGTTTTCTCCGAATTTACTGATGAATAGTAACATTTTCTCTCTTCCCTACTCACAACCACCCTATATAATATAGAGAACTCACACACATAAATATAAAAGTGAATGCTCTTAGCTTTGTTTGACCATCGTCACATGAACCGCTCGCATGCCCCTCCTCTTTCTGAAACTTACAGGCTTTCCCCCTCCTTTTCTCTCACAAGAACAATCAAGCTCTTCCACAAATCGTCCATGGTAGTGGACCGACACACTCTCCTTTACTTAAGAATCAAGGACCATATTTTAGATGTAAGTCATGGTAGATTATACCAACAATCTCCTCTACTTAAGAATCAACACACTCTCCTCTACTTAAGCTCTTCCACAAATCGTCCATGGTAGATTATACCAACAATCAACAAAAGCAATTAAACCCAATAGATCCCACAAACAACCAAACTATTAGTAGGGTACTAGGAGGGTGAAATGTTGGAAAACGTTAGAGGTGTGGTACCACAACCCTAAAGTACCCTACACCCCCTAATCTAATACCACTAGCCTAAAGCATAAACCCCATTCACACCATGTCGCAGCCCCCGACCCCTACCCCTGGAGCGGGAGCCGCGGACACGAGCCGGTGGTATCGGTGTTTATTAACTCGGCAGCGGAAATGAGACATCAGGATCGTAGTTAGGAAATAAATTTCAGAGTTTCAAAACACTAAACTTTTATATTAAACAATATGGGATAAAACCCAAGTTTCATTAACAATAGTGTTATAGGGATAAACCCTAGTTTGCTGAAAACATAAACTTTTATTTAGGTAACTTTTATAGCCACTTTCTTTTAGCCTCCAGTGCTCCATAGCTAGCTTCTTATAGCTTTACATTAAGTTACCTGAAACGCGTTTCAAAAATATTTTATCAGCAAGAAATACTGGCGAGTACATTCCAGTTTAAAAATAAACTTTTATAACTTTACAGTATTAAGAGCGATTACAATGTTTATATCTACCCAATTACTCGTTCAGTATTTGTCACTCGACGGATCTGTGACTATGGTCATATCACACATTGGATACCCGTGTCCAATTGTGAAGGTTATCAAGTACCGTATACAAACCCCATAACACTGGCCCAACAATTGTAGTATACAAAGACTTAATCACTGTAATTATAACTGATAAAAATTTAGGGTTTTGTAAAACATTCTAAATAATGGCATCACAAAGTGTGACAAAAGGAGAATGACTCACAAACTATGAAAAAAGAGAATGGACTCACTTTTTAGACTTATGTATTTCTGCAGCTTCCTGTTGATTTTTCCTGATTATTTTCTATTAAAACATACAATGCACACGTGTTAGTAAAATAACCCAAGTCACTTTAGCCATACAACATGAGACAGAACCCCAACGAACTTAGTCAGGCGGAGCCTCGACATGCGTTGGTGGGTCCTAAATCAATCGGGTAGGGTAACGAATTAGTGATCGGGGGTTACAATACTTACAACGAGGCAGAGCTTCGTGTTTTAGGGGTATAATATCGAGCTATTATTTTGCACTATAGTGACAGAGAGAAAGAAAGAAATGAACGAGATTGAAATGTACAACCTCTGCTCTATTTATAGCTGAATTCGAAGGCTCAAGCACCCCGCGACGCCCCCTCCACTCTCCTTTAGCGGCCCACGAGGGCACCCTAGCTACAGCTAGGGTTGCCTGATCACAACCGTAGACTCGACACGAAGGGTGTTCTTCAAGGAAGGGCTTCTCGCGCCCCACGAGAATGTTGAGGTGACCCTGTCGCGGCCCGCGAGTGACACAAAAACCTTATTTTATTTGTTTTTAATATGAACTAAGGTTATACGGGTCCGGTTTCTCATATACAGAGTGTTATAGGGTGTTTTTGAGGGTTGTTATATCCTCCCCACCTTGTTTTAAATCTTGTCCTCGAGATTCATTAGAATAGGTGTGGATATTTACTTTGCATTTCTGACTTGAGTTCCCATGTGTACTCTGGTCCTCTCTTTGAATCCCGTTTCACTTTGACCAGAACTAATCTTTTGTGTTTGAGATTCTTGATCTTTCTATCTTCAATCTGAATGGGCTTTTCTGTAAACTTAAGTTTCTCATTTACCCCTATATCTTGAAGAGGTATTACCAATGATTCGTCTGCTAAGCACTTTTTGAGGTTACATACATGAAATACATCATGTATTCCTGCCATCTCCTCTGGCAATTGTAGCTGATAAGCTACTAATCCTATTCTTTTGATAATCTCAAAAGGTCTAATATACCTTGGACTTAGCTTTCATCTTTTAATGAATCTGACAACTCCTTTCCATGGAGAAACTTTTAATAATACCTTGTCTCCAACTTGAAATTCAATGGTTTTCGTCTGTTATCCGCATAACTCTTTTGACGATCTCATGCGGCTTTCAGTCTTTTCTTGACTTGAATAATTTTGTCCGTTGTTTCTTGTACAATTTCAGGTCCAGATAATTGCTTTTCTCCAATCTCTGCCCAACAGACTGGGGTTCGGCATTTTCGTCCATAGAGGGTTTCAAATGGTACAGCATTGATGCTGATATGATAACTGTTGTTGTAAGAAAATTCTATGAGAGGTAAGTGATCATCCCAATTTCCTCCAAAATCAATTACACAGGCTCTAAGCATATCTTCCATTGTCTGAATTGTCCTTTCGCTTTGTCCGTCCGTTTGAGGATGATAAGCTATGCTTAGATTTAATCTGGTTCCCATTGCTTTTTGGAAACTTGTCCAAAAATGAGAAGTAAAACAGCTGTCTCTGTCAGACACAATAGATAAAGGAATTCCATGTAATGAAACTATTTCATTTACATATAACTTGGCTAACTGTTCCATACTGAAGGTTTCCTTCATAGGTAAGAAATGAGCAGATTTGGTTAATCTGTCTACAATCACACAGATTGTACATTTTCGTGTCTTTGGTAATTTGGTAACAAAATCCATTGTCATTAATTCCCATTTCCAAATTGGCATCTCTAATTGATGTAGTAATCCTGAAGGTTTCTGATGTTCAGCTTTAACCTGGGAATAGGTTAAACATTTAGCAACATAATTTGCTATATCCTTTTTCATTCCTGTCCACCAGAAATTCTTTCTTAAGTCTTGATACATCTTATCACTTCAAGGATGCATCGTATACTTAGACTTATGGGCTTCTTCTAAAATTTGGTTTCGTAGGTTCCTTGAATAGGTATCCAGATTCTTTTCTTATGGAATTTCCAAATTCCATCTGCTCCTTTTTCTAGTCCCTTAATCATTCTTTTCAAACCTTTAGCATCGTCCTTGATTACTGTTTCCTGTATCTTTCTAATTTGATCATTTAAATCTATCTGCAGATTTAGTCAGAGAGAGCGTACTCATTTTGGCTTTTCATGATACTTTCGACTTAAAGCATCAGCTGCTACATTAGCTTTTCCTGCATGATATCGGATATCACAATCATAATCACTAAGAATTTCCATCCATCGTCTTTGCCTCATATTTAATTCCTTTTGTCCGAAGACATATCTTAAACTCTTATGATCTGTGAAGACAACAAACTTACTACCATAAAGATAGTGTCTCCAAATCTTAAGGGCAAAAATTATGGCTCCTAACTCTAGATCATGGGTTGTATAATTCTCTTCATGTTTCTTAAGCTGTCTAGAGGCATAAGCAATAATATTTTGACGTTGCATCAATACACATCCAAATCCTAATTTAGAGGCATCACAGTAGACTACAAAGTCTTTAGTTCCTTCCGGCAAAGCGAGTATTGTTGCATTGGTTAACCTTTGTTTTAAAATCCCAAATGCTTCTTCTTGTTTTGGTCCCCATTCAAACTTAACTGATTTGCAAGTCAGTTTGGTCAATGGAATGACTATTCTAGAGAAATCTTGAATAAAACATCTATAATATCCTGCCAGTCCAAGAAAACTTCTAACTTCCGTAGGTGACTCAGGGACTTTCCATTTGGTAATTGCCTCGATCTTTGTGGGATCCAGTTGAATTCCTTCATGATTAACCAAGTGTCCAAGGAATTTTACTTCTTGCAACTAGAATTCGCATTTGGAGAATTTAGCATAAAGCTTTTCTCTTCTCAAAATGCCAGAAGTGTATGCAAATGCTCCGCATGTTCCCCTTACTCTTAGAGTAAATTAGAATATCATCTATAAAGACAATCATGAATTTATCCAGGTATGGTTTACATATCCTGTTCATCATGTTCATAAATGTGGCTGGGGCATTGGTTAAACTAAATGGCATGACTGTAAATTCATAATGATCGTACCTGTACTTTTAAATGATGATACCATGAGCGTAAATCGATCTTGGAAAAAAATCGGGCTCCTTGAAGTTGAACGAACAGATCACCGATTCTCGGTTGTGGGTACCGATTTTTAATCGTAACCTTATTCAGTTCTCGGTAATCAATGCACATACGCATCGATCCATACTTCTTCTTAACAAATAACACCGGTGCTCCCCATGGTGATGAACTAGGCTGTATGAAACCTTTCTCTAGTAATTCGTCAAGCTGTTTCTTCAATTCCTGCATCTCCGTTTGTGCTAGTCGTTAAGGTGCTTTGGCAATCGGTGTCGTTCCTGGTATTAGGTGAATTCTAAAAATTTCTATAATGTTTCAAGCTTTCATACTTCAAAGTAACGTGACACTAGATAAAACTAACCAACCAAAATTATTAGTTCGTTGATCTGGTGAAAATTTTGGTTCAGGTCCTGTACCGGGTTAAATACTGACACTGCGTTTTACTTATATAAATGCATGACAAAAAAAAATTTTGCACATGTTTTATCATCCAAATTATTAATCCAACTTTTCGGACTAAAAATTTTATTATTTCTGACACAGTTCCGGTACCGGCTTTGCTGTCAGGCAGTACTCTGAACTAGTCGTGCAACTTAACACAATAAGATTTAAATGTGGATTTTGTGTCGCTTTTAATACCCATTATATTATTTATGACAAATAATATTTATTTTTGGGTTTTCGGACAATAACTGTTTCGTTCTACGGAATGCTATACATTTCGCATGATTACTGTACTTTTCTGCGGACTTGGACAATTTGGCTTTTAAATGGACTTTTGCTAAATAATATAAGGCACATGTTATAATACAAATCTTGGATATCAAACAAAATGTTTCATTGATTACAAACTTGTTTGGAATTGTACAAAGATTAAAAGACACAAATGTTACAGTCTCCCATACTTTAGGAAATTTCGTCCCGAAATTTAATTAGAGGAAACTTGTGGAAACAAATGTGGATATTTTGCCTTCATTTGATCCTCTCGTTCCTAAGTAAACTCTGGGCCATGTTTGGATTCTCAGCGAACTTTGACTATTGGTATTCGTTTGCGCTTGAGTTTCTTGACTTCACGGTCCAATATTTCCACAGGTTTCTCGACAAAGTGCATAGTGTCATCAACGTGAATTTCGTCGAGGGGAATGTGGAGATTTGTATCAGCTAAACACTTTTTCATATTGGACACGTGGAAAGTTGGGTGAATATTCCCAAGTTCAGGAGGTAGCTCGAGTCGGTAGGCCACCTTTCTGATTCTTTCAACGATCTTAAATGGTCCAACGTATCGTGGTGCAACTTTTCCTTTGTTTCCAAATCTAACCACTCCCTTCCAAGGGGATACCTTGAGTAGGACATGATCTCCAGCTTGAAATTCCAAGGGCTTGCGTCACGCTTGTCCGCATAACTCTTTTGACGGCTTCTAGCTGTTAGAAGGTTATCGAGAATTTTCTTGACTTTGTCTGTTGTTTCCAGAATGAGTTCAGGTCTAGTGAGCTGAGCTTCGCCGATCGCATTCGAACAGACAGGTGAACGACATTTTTGATCGTATAGAGCTTCAAAAGGCACAATGTTAATGCTGGCATGATAACTATTGTTGTAGGAGAATTCGATCAACGGTAGATGCGAATCCCAATTACCACCAAAATCGATCACGCAAGCTCTAAGCATATCCTCCAGTGTTTGGATCATCCTCTTAGATTGTCCATCTGTTTGAGGATGATAAGCAGTGCTCAGACTGAGTTTGGTTCCCATGGCAGATTGCATGGTCTCCCAAAAATGAGATGAAAATCGAGCATCATGGTCAGATATGATGTTCAAAGGAACACCATGTCGGGATACGATCTCATCAACATAAATCTTGGTGAGCTTGTCAGCAGATAGATCCTCACGAATCGGTAAAAAGTGTGCTGACTTTGTTAGACGATCAATGACTACCCAAATGACATCATGACCTCTAGACGTGGGCGGTAACTTAGTGATAAGATCCATTGCAATGTTCTCCCACTTTCATACTGGTATTTCTGGTTGTTCAAGTAAACCCAATGGGCGTTGATGTTCAGCCTTGACTTTGAGACAAGTTAGGCATTTAGACACATACAAGGCAACGTCTTTCTTCATACCCGACCACCAATACTGGGTACGAAGATCCTTGTACATTTTTTCTGCGCCAGGATGGATTGAATAACGAGACTTATGAGATTCTTCCATTAACAAGGTACGGAGATCATTTTGACTTGGAATCCATAAACGATCCTTTAAATAGAGTAATATATTGTCTTTCGTTTCGAGTTGTAGTTCAAGATTAAGCGGTAGCTCACTTTTCAACAAGCCTTGGGTTACACATGTACGTTGTGCTTGAAGGATACGTGTCTGGATATCGGATTGAACTCGAACACAATGAAGCTTGACACACTCCTTTCTACTTAGCGCATCGGCTACGACATTCGTCTTACCAGGATGGTAACGAATCTCGCAATCGTAGTCATTCAAGAGTTCGACCCAGCTTCATTGTCTCATGTTTAGCTCCTTTTGGTTGAATATGTGCTGGAGACTTTTGTGGTCTGTGAAAACCACACACTTCGTACCATAGAGGTAGTGTCTCCAAATCTTGAGAGCAAAAACTACAACACCTAACTCAAGATCATGAGTTGTGTAGTTCTTCTCGTGGATTTTCAATTGTCTCGATGCATAGGCTATGACTTTACCTCGTTGCATGAGAACACAACCAAGGCCTAAATTCGATGCGTCACAATAGACAACGAAATCGTGGTTGCCACCAGGTAAAGATAAGACAGGAGCATCACAAAGTTTTTTTTTAGAGTTTAAAAACTTCCTCTTGCTTGGATCCCTACTCAAAAGGCTTATTCTTCTGAGTCAAAGCAGTGAGAGGAACCGCGATCTTTGAGAAGTTCGCGATGAATCGTCGGTAATATCCAGCAAGACCAAGAAAAGAGCGAACTTCTGTGGGAGTAGTGGGTGTGTTCCAATCCTTAATCGCAATGATTTTGGAAGGATCCACATGTATACCTACGTCGTTGACAATATGACCCAAAAACTGAACATCCTTAAGCCAAAATTCGCATTTGGAGAACTTGGCAAAGAGTTGTTCCTTCTTTAAGAGTTCCATTGTCAGACGAAGATGTTGTTCGTGATCGGCTCAAGACTTTGAATAAATCAAAATGTCATCAATGAAAACGATGATGAACTTGTCCAAGTAAGGTTTACAAACCCTATTCATCAAGTCCATGAAGATGGCAGGAGCATTCGTTAGACCAAAAGGCATAACAGTGAACTCATAGTGGCCATAACGTGTGCGGAAATCAGTCTTGGGAATATCTTCTTCAAGTACATGAAGCTGATGATACCCAGATCGCATATCGATCTTTGAAAAACAAGTGGCACCTTGCAATTGATCGAACAGATCATTAATTCGTGGTAGGGGATATTGATTTTTGATTGTGAGTTTATTGAGCTCACGATAACCGATACACATACGGAAAGATCCATCCTTTTTCTTCACGAATAGAATAAGAGCGCCCCAAGGTGAAAAGCTTGGACGGATGAATCCTTTGTCAGATAACTCTTGAAGTTGCTTCGACAACTCTTGCATTTCAGACGGTGCAAGACAGTAAGGTGATTTAGCAATCGGATTGGCACCAGGTACCAGATCAATACGAAATTCAACATGACGTGCTAGAGGTAAACTAGGCAATTCTTCAGGAAACACCTCAGGATAATCCTGAACAATAGGGATATCATGAATACTCTTGCCCTTTCCTTTCTCCTCTATGACATGTGCGAAAAAGGCTACATATTTCTTTCGTAGGTATTTTTGGGCTTGAGTACAGGTCATGAGTTTCAAGCTACTAGCGGGTTTCTCTCCACGAACCTCTAAGACTTCACCAGATGAAAGAGGTATACGAACAACCTTGTCGAAGCAAATCACCTCTGCATGGTGCTTGGTTAACCAATCCATTCCTATGATGATATCAAAACTTCCAAGTTGCATCGGCGTGAGGTCAACAGGAAAAAGGTGGTTATCAAGGATTAATTGGCAATCACGAATGAAAGAGTCGAGTATAAGGGGTTGACCATTAGCAATTTCCACTGATAAGGGCTTTCCTAGTTTAGTTCTAGGCATCGAAAGCAAAGGCTCAAAGGCTAGTGATACAAAGCTTCTATCGGCACCAGAATTGAAAAGAACAGAAGCAGGATGATTGTTAACAAGGAACGTACCGTTGACTACTTCATTATCAACACGAGCCTCGTTGGCGTTGATGTTGAATGTATGTCCACGACCTAAAACCATAGAGGAAGCCTTTAGCATAGCCACCGAACTCAACAACAATTGCATTCTTCATGGAACCTATGACAAGGTTTCAACCAAGAATGCTCACCAAGCCATTACTGATACCACCACCACTGTTGAACCTTTATCCTCCCAATCCAAGAAAAACCGAGGTAAGAAGCGGAAGGCTTCAAGCCAAATTTGTGCGGTCGTCACTCCGCCAAACCCTCAACCCATCCAATCAGTAGTTGCCGTTAATCCCACAACCCTAGAACCACCAAGAAGAAACTACACTGGAACATGCCCTAAGTGTAACCAATGTTCTTACCATCACCCTATTGGCACCCCATGTCGCAAATGCGCCACCTGTCACAGGCTGGGGCATTTCGACAATCGCTGTCACTACAACCCAAAGCCTGCCCAAGATCAGGCTATCGTTGCAAACCCTGTTCCTAATCAGGCTCAACCTCAAGCTGCTCCTGTGCGAGCATGCTTCAAGTGTGGTGATCTCAATCATTTAGCCAACGTGTGTCCTCAGCGTAATCAACCTCAACAGCATCAACCATAGCAACAACAACAGGCTCAGCAACCCACTAGCGGTCGAGCTTTTCTCCTCACTACTGCTCAAGCTCAAAATGCGAACGACGTCATTACTGGTACGTTTCTTGTGAACCATGTTTATGCTTCTTGTCTATTTGATACTGGTACAGATAAAAGTTTTGTGTCGTTAGAATTCGAAACTTTGCTTATGTGTAAACGCTCTAAGTTGCCAAGATCTTTCGCTGTCGAAGTCGCTAATGGTAAATTCGTCGCTGTAGATTCCGTTCTTTCCAATTGTTCCTTGATTCTTAATGATCATACATTCTCAATCAATCTTATACCTATGAAAATGGGTAGCTTTGACATCATAGTAGGCATGGACTGGCTTAGGCGAGTTCGTGCTGAAGTCGTTTGTTCTGAAAAGTTCATCCGCCTTCCTCTTCCAAACGGTGATTCTCTACACGTGTATGGCGAGAAACCTTCTCAAGGTCTCAAGCTTATGTCGTGTATCCAAGCAAACAAATGCTTATGCAAGGGTACCTTCGCCTTTCTCGCCCATATTGTGGAAAAGAAGGACAAAGGCCCAAGCATAAGCGACGTTCCCGTCGTACGTGATTTTCCCGATGTGTTTCCCGACGATCTTCCTGGTCCACCTCCTACTCGTTCTGTCGACTTTCGCATCAATTTAGTGTCTGGCGCTACGCCCGTCGCTAAGTCTCCCTACCATTTCGCACCCTCTGAGATGCAAGAGCTCTCGAGTCAACTTCAAGAGCTTCTTGATAAAGGCTTTATATGCCCTAGTACTTCTCCTTGGGGCGCTCCCGTTCTATTCGTCAAAAAGAAAGATGGGTCATTCCGAATGTGTATTGACTATCGTGAGCTCAACAAACTTACTGTCAAGAAACGATACCCTCTTCCTCGCATCGATGACCTCTTCGATCAATTGCAAGGCGCGACCTGCTTTTCCAAGATCGACCTTTGTTCTGGGTACCATCAACTTCAAGTCCTCGAAGAAGATGTACCTAAAACCGCCTTTCGTACGTGTTATGGTCATTACGAGTTCATGGTCATGCCCTTTGGTTTGACCAACGCACCTGCAGTTTTCATGGATTTGATGAACCGCGTGTGCAAAGCATACTTGGACCGTTTCGTGATTGTCTTCATCGACGATACTTATTTATTCCAAGACTCAAGGAGAGCATGAGCGACACTTGCGACTTATCCTTCAACTTCTTAGTACTGAACGTCTATACGCCAAATTCTCCAAGTGCGAATTTTGGTTAAAAGAGGTTCAATTCCTTGGTCATACTGTCAACGAACTTGGTAACCACGCTGACCCCCGCTAAAATCGAAGCTGTGAAGAACTGGATCGCACCTAAATCTCCGTCTGAAATTCGTTTGTTTTTTGGTCTTGCTGGTTATTATCGTCGTTTTATCTCTAACTTCTCGAAGATCGCTGTTCCTTTGACCTCTCTGACTCAAAAATAGAAACCTTTCGTTTGGGGTCCCGAACAAGATGAATCTTTTCAAACGCTCAAGGACATGCTATGTAATGCTCCTATCCTTGCACTTCCTGATGGTAACGATGACTTCGTCGTGTATTGCGATGCCTCAAACCTTGGTCTTGGTTGTGTCCTTATGCAACGCGACAAGGTTTTCGCTTACGCATCGAGACAACTCAAGATACATGAGAAAAACTACACTACTCATGACCTTGAACTTGGCGCAGTTGTTTTTGCGTTGAAAATTTGGCGACACTACCTTTATGGTACTAAGTGTGTGGTCTTCACCGACCATAAGAGCCTTCAACCAAAAAGAACTGAACATGTGTCAACGTCGTTGGGTGGAATTATTAAATGGCTACGACTGCGAAATTCGCTATCATCCTGGTAAGGCGAATGTAGTGGCCGACGCTCTTAGTCGTAAAACTCATGTGAAGAGTATTCGTTGTCTCCAACTCGTTAACGACCTTCAGAACCATATTCGTGAAGCCCAATATGCCTCTATTAACGAGGGTAGTCTCTCTGTTGAGATACGAGGCGCTGCTGAGCAAGATCTCATGTCCAAAGCTGATGGTATTCTATACTATCTCAATCGTATCTGGATTCCTAATCAGGAAAACCTTCGAGACTTTCTGATGAAGGAGGCACACAAATCGAAGTATCCTGTTCATCCTGGCGCTGACAAGATGTACCAGGATGTGCGTATGTCATACTGGTAGCCTGGGATGAAGAGGGATATTGCCTCCTACATTGCAAAATGTCTCACCTGTTCAAAGGTAAAAGCCGAACATCAACGTCTATCTGGCTTGCTAGAACAACCAGAAACCCCTGTCTGGAAATGGGAGAGCATTGCCATGGATTTTATCACTAAGCTCCCTCGGACTTCTTCTGGTCATGACAGTATTTGGGTAATCGTTGATCGATTGACCAAATCAGCTCATTTTCTTCCCATTCGTGAAGATTTCAAAGTCGAGAAATTGGCTAGAATCTACACTTATGAGATCATCTGTCGTCATGGTATCCACATTGACATCATTTCTGATCGTGATGCTCGTTTTACGTCTCGTCTTTGGCAAACCTTTCAATCTGCTATGGGTACTGTTCTTAACCTTAGCACCGCTTTTCATCCTCAGTCTGACGGTCAAACCGAGCGCACTATCCAAACATTAGAGGATATGCTTCATTCCTGCGTAATAGATTTTGGTGGCAACTGGGATTCACACTTTCCTTTGGTCAAATTATCGTACAATAACAGTTACCATGTGAGTATTCAAATGGCACCATTCGAAGCATTGTATGGTCGCAAGTGTCGTTCGCCTATTTGTTGGCACGAGATTGGTGAATCTCAATTCACTGGTCCCGAACTTATACAAGAAGCAATGAACAAGATTTTACAGGTTCGAGAAAACTTACTAAAGGCCAGAAGCCGACAAAAGAGTTACGCTGATAAGCGTCGCAAACCCTTGGAATTCAAGACAGGTGACTACGTACTTCTCAAGGTGTCCCCTTGGAAGGGAGTGGTTCGATTTGGCAAGAAAGGGAAACTCGCACCTCGCTACGTTGGTCCTTTCAAGATCCTCGAAAGGATTGGCAAGGTTGCGTATAGACTAGACCTGCCTGAAGAACTCAACAATGTACACACTGTCTTTCACGTATCCAAACTAAAGAAGTGTCTATCTGACGAAGGACTTCAAGTCCCACTCGAGGACCTCCACGTCAATGAGACCTTGCATTTTGTGGAAAAACCCGTCGAAATCATTGATCAAGGAGTCAAGTTATTAAGGCGCAATAAAATTCCTATAGTTAAGGTTCGATGGGAAGGTAAACGTGGCGCTGAATTTACTTGGGAACTCAAGAGTGACATAAAGACAAAGTATCCATATCTTTTCGCTACTTCTTCCTAAATTTCGGGACGAAATTCCCTAAAGGAGGGGAGACTGTAACGCCATGCTTCTTCGTACTTTCCATATTTAGAAAGTCTTGCTTGTATTTCTATTTTTGGAAACTTTGTGTTTTTGTAATCGTTCTTTCTTTGTAATCGTTGTAAAATCCGAGACTTGGATCATGAATAAAACTTGTATTTCTTCAAACTCGTGTTAAATATACTTTATACGTGCTCATACATTTAATTTCACGAAACAATTTATGCTTATTTGTAATTCTTGGAAACTATGTGCTAAACTTGCAAATATGTGAAACTTATGCATAAAACGTGCTTTGATCGTACACGATACTTAAACATGACACTCATACACTTAATTATACTTGGTTTATGTTCCCCACACTTAATTTGTCCTTAAACTTTGCTTAAATGTAAAAAACAACCCCTAAATGACCTAAAAACCCAAATTAATAAACTTCAGGGGCCAATTTGTAATTAACTGAAACTTGAACCAGCCCCTTGTCGCCAGCCGCGAAGGGCCAAGCCCTCTATCTTCGCTCCCAGTGAGGATGTCTAATCCGGAGCCAGCTCTTAAACAGCCTTGGATTGGTCGCGAGTTTTGTGTGTTTTAAGTGGTTTAACTTGTGTTTCTTGCATTTAAACCCCAACTACAACCTACCCCAACCTTCTCCTATAAATACCAAGCTAATCCAAGCTCAAATCACTTTACAAACTCATCCAAATCACTCTAAAACTCTCAAAAACGCAGCTGCAAATCAGTGTTCGAGTAGATTCATCCTACTACACAAAAGTGAGCATAACTCACTCGTTTCTTGTCCGATTTACTCCATTATTTTTCCTACATGCTTGGATTGACCTTAGCTTCGATTCCATGGGTTTTTCACAGTAAATCAGTCCCTGGAATGTCGCCAAAAAGGCTCCAAAGTTCACTGTTTGTTTCTGTTTTGATTAAACCTTTACTAAACTTGTTCAAACTTGAGTCTAACTCGTCTCAAACCTATGTCCTTATGCTTATAACAACTTCTGTGGTTAGTTAGGCTTAAAAACAAGGTTGAGACATTCAAAATCAGAGGATTAACCCTCACAAACTTTCTTTTTTTGTTCAAGGGTTTAACCCACAAGTGATGTTCAAGTTCAAGACTTGATGTAAGTGTGATTTAGGATTAACTTGGGTTGTCCTACATAAAATCCACACATTGCTTGATGATTTTTTATAGATTAGTGTTTAGTATTCTTGTATTACTTGTAGTTCATGACCCTTCTTGTATGTTCAAAACATCAACTGTAGTGGTGAACACTTAGAAGTGCCTAAATGGAAGACTTTTCTTCCTACCTCCTACATGATTTCTATGACACTTAAAGAGGTACTTAAATGGAGGATTCATCCTCCTACCTCATGCTTGAAATATTGGACATAATAATATGTATATAATATATGTAATATACTTAACAAACCGAACCTTTGATGATGAACAAATGGACATCGTCAAGTAGTAAGTTTATCATCCAAACATCATATATGGATGGTTATTTTCATATGTCTAAGTTCTTATTGTTTAAATTCCTAAATCTTTAATCTACCGTTACTCTCCTATACTCATACGCCTTGTTTACTTCATGTAGAAGGACTTGGTGTTCCAACCTCCTAATCGACAAACAACTCACTCGCTGATTCTCAAGTTCAAGACTTGCAAAACCGTGAGTACACTTGACCCATTTACTTTTAAAGACACTTTGGATTGTAACATGTTATTATACAAAATACACACTCACACACTTAACCATTCTTTATACTCTCAATCCGTTATACATGCTACTTGTTTACTTATATTCATGCTAGATTATACATGCTATATGTCATTAACTTTGCTAAGCCCTCAACTTAACATATATAGCGCTATAGGAGTAGCACACCACCCGTCGGGGTCTTGTTAAGTCTTTAATCTAAACGGTCTCATCACTTTTGTGGCGAGAGATGCTAAATACTAGTGGATACTTGGGTTTGACGTATTGCTATGCATGCTAGCTACCTTTTTTACAAATTGCCATGTGGATTCGAGAAAATGCTTTTATACTTATGCTATACTTATTCAAACCTTGTGTACTCGCCTTTGCTTTTGCATTGAAATATTTTTAAACATGTTACAGGTTAAGGATGATGATGCTATGAAACGAAGTAGCGATGATGCCTATATACACATTTAGACGTCTTAGGTTTAAATTGTTGTATCAATTTTGTTATGTTTATGTTATGAACAATGTTGTTATTTGAATTTCTTGTAATGTGTTGACAATTTTATTATGAAATGAAAATGGTTGATTTAATTATTGTCACAAATAGTGTTATGAAGTCCCTTGCAATCTATTTCGTCTCATCCCGATTATTCCGTCATCGGTTGGGGTGTGACATTGGGCGAGGAGGGTCCGGCAGGGGTAAGTAAAGCCTTGAGCTCGTCAATAGACATCAAGGGCCTTTCTAGAATCTTCTCGAGCAAGGCAGGGGTCTTCTCGCCAAATTCCTTGTCCAGTTTGGACAACTGCTTCTTGGGCTTAGAATTATAGAGAGGAGTCTCTTTCCTCCCTAGCCCCTGGGCAGAGTAAGCATACCCATCTTTTAGACCTGCCTGATACCCCACATCCCAGTAAGCCCTGTAAATCCTCTCAAGGCTGCCCTTGAACTCCTCAGATTGAGAGACAGCAGTAAGGAAGGACCCAAACCCCTCAGTAATAAGCCGGTATCGCTCTTGAGCTAGCTTCTGATTAACATCCATGGCAACACCCCATTCAGCATACATGTTATCCAAATCCCCCTGAGAAACAGAATCAAGCTCCTTCTGATGCTTCAATTCCGCAGCAAGCTCCTCTCTCTCTTCAGCCCAGGCTGTCCTCTCCCTCTCCCAGGACCGTTCCTTCTGCTCCAACAAGGCTCCAGCGTTCTGAAAAAGAAAACATAGCCTGGGGAAAGGAGTGAAACAAAAAAAAGATAGAAGGGGGGAGAAGGATTTGGTACCTTCTTCTCCAACAACTTCCTTTCGATATCAGTCACCTGGCACCGAAGCTCAGCAGCAACGGTCTGAGAAGTTCTCAGTTCAGCCCTTAGCTCCTCGTTTGTCTTCCTCAGATCATCCACCCGCTGCAGCATACCAGCCCCCCTAAAAAATCTCTCACAAAGAGACATACTGTATTGATCATCAAAAAGATCAGGCCTTAAAGCAAAGTTCATAAATTTGTGAGGCGGAGGAACAGCATGATCCAGGAAATCTCGAGCAATCTCAGGGGTCCCCACAACAGTGGATGTGGTTATCTTGCATTTGGGAACATATGGGACTTGAAGACCCTCAGCAAACAGAGGAGCCAAAGGAGACTGAGAAACAAGGACCTCGGGCTGAGAGGGTTTGCTGGTACCAATGGCTTGAAGAGGAGAGATGTCAAAAGCAGGGTTGACATGAGCAACACTAATTTCAGGAGTCTTATCCCTGGCCCGGGAGGAGGCAGGGATAGGAGGGATCACAATCGGAGCCTTAGAGCTTCCCTATTTCAAATGAAGGAAAAGAAATAAACAAGGGCCAAGTTAGCTACACTAAAAGAAAGCAAAGCAAAGCACGAAGGGAAAACTCACCAGCAGAGGTTCACTAATGAGACTAGAAGACCTCAAGTACATGGATAGAGAGCCCTTGGTCCCGGTTGGAGGAAGCTCAGAAGCAGGTTTGGTAGCATGGAGGGTTTTTTTACCACAAGCACTTCCGAGCCTTGCCCGGACGTTTCGAGGGGCCGGGGCAACTTTAGGGCTGCTGGCTAGGGATGCTTTTCGCTTACGGATCAGACGGGTCTCCAAATCTTCATTGTCTTCATCATCACTTGAATCCTTCGCACGGAGGAAACCCCGTGAGTCCCCTGCCTCGTTAGAAGAATCTTCCTCTTCTTTCTCTTCAACAACAAAATCCCCAGCACGAGAACAGAACTCCCCGTCTCAGGGGCTTTCCTCTCCAAACCACGGCTCATGTCTGGGTCAACTTTATTACCCACCATAAATTTGATATCCCTACAATCCCCTTTGAGCAAACCCCACAAGGTCCTCTCTGCACAAGATCAACACCAGAGATGACTGTCCAAACCAACAGAAAAAACAAAAAAAAAAGGAGGGGGGGAACAAAAACAAATATAACAAGCCAAGGGTAGAAATACATTTCTTTCCAAAAAAGGCTCTTGGCCTGAACGAATAACGAGGACTTAGACCTCCCATAGCCAGTACTCCCTCAGGGAATGTGAAAGCCCTCGTTGGATTCTCGTACATCCTCTTCCATTGAACGATCTCGTCAGCAGACAAGACCGTAATGTTGTCTTCAATAGACGCCTTAGGATCTCTCAGGGGCGGTGATTCTGTCATCATCACGGCAGAAACAAAGATGAATCGGCTCTTCCATTCCTTCGGATAAGTAGATGTGGGCATAAAAGAGTAACAAGGGGGAGAAACACTGTCCTTTCGCTTGGTAAAGGTAAACCAATCACCATCGGATATCAACTTGTAAAACATGCAGAAAAGGGGCACCGGCGGTTCACCGGAAACCGCCACACATGACAACTCAAAATGAACAACCCTCATAAACCCTAGAGGATGTAGTTGTGAGAAATGAACGCCAAAGTGCCTCAAGAGATTCACCTTAAAAGCCGATAAGGGGTAACGGACACCACAGGAAGAAAACGACAGGGTATAGATGACAATCCTATCCGGGGAACATTCTGCCGGATCGTCCAGTCCGGAAAGAGTCGGAGAAAAGCGCTCTGGGATCCGGTAAGTGTCGACAAAAATCTCAAGATCCTTTGCCGTCAAAACAGAGCGTATTGAAGAGCGACCGGTACGGCTCATCTCGGATTAAAAAAAATGATCGAAGAAATTTAATGGAGTATGGATAGAAAATTTTGAAGAAGTATGAGAGAAAATTTTGAAGAAATATGAGAGAAGTTAAGAAGAAATGAAAGGGAAATAGAGGTTTTAATGAAGGTAACTGACAAGGGGCGGTAACCGTCATATCACTATATTCAAAATTGAAAACTGATTAGGGGTACGTGCACCCTGAAAGATATCCCTGGCTCAAGAGACTCGAGTCTCAGAAACCAGGGACTAGAGATGACTTGACGACGGGCCTTGTTGGTAGCCCAACATGACCCGTCTTGGGCTTCTGTCGCCTGGGCCCAATTAACAAGCCCGCTCCTCTTATCCTCTCCCAAGAATATCTACGATAATACAGGATGAGCGGGAAAATAGGGAGAATCCAAGGGGAACACAGAGATCATTAAATGCTTGATTGATAAGGAAGAGAAGGTCACCGGAAAGGAAGTATATCAAGTTGGCCTCATTAAATGAAGCCTCTAATCCTGCCGTTGGGGCTCAACACGTGTCTGAGTTCCCCAAGGATATTCAGAAGCTGTTAGTTCGGTCAGTGGGACTTCCCAAGAGAGATAAGTCACTCTCTCTATATAAGGAAGGTAACATAACTCAATAAAAGATAGAAGAAAGAACCCTCATTAAATACGGAGAAACCTCATTTATTCCGACAACCTCGTATGAGAATTTACTCCTATATATTTATACACACACAAGAATCCACACCAAGGAGAATGTTCCGGCGATAGTATCCGTTGAAACAAGCTTCTCATTACTTCCGGCAAGTTTACTTACTCTCACGCCGGAGCTTGGTTATGGATCCCCTTCCTGGGGCCCTCCGTAACGAGGCTAACAGTTTTCTTTCTTGTAGGATAAAGAAGGCAGGAACCTTGTGACGTCAACGAGACTCTTCGATCGTCATCAGTGGCTCGAGGACTCGGCAATAGTATTGTTTTAAGATCTAAACACAAGATAACTCGTGTTAAGGTCCTAGAAAGGTTATAGTCTAGGTCAAGGTATTACTAATAACCTAATTCTCTATAACCATGTGCTCTGATACCAACTCTTCCTGTAACACCCCGACCGCGTAAAACAACAAACCGCGGCGAAAACGTCAGGGAGTCATGTCACAGAATTAATTTGTTTCACAACACATGATATTTGAAGTTTGATTTAAAGATTAAACATTACATTGTCTTAAATTAAACAGAAACGAAGTTCAAACATAGTCTTCTTATTTTAAGTTACTAAAGCCCGTGTCCAAATCCTACGTGAAGCATGACCATACCATCAAACAACGGCTCCTGAAACATATGTGAAAAGAGAGTCAACATAAAAAGTTGGCGAGTACATATGTTTTGTGAGTATGTCAAATTCATGGCTTTGTATACCTATTGCAACACCTCGACCATCTACGAGAGTCGATAAGTGAAAATCGTGTATCAAAAGTGTTTGAATTGTTGCAATATAATTAACCAACTAAAACATGTTGGTTAAGGTTTATGAAAATCTTGTAGCCATGAATCTTGACTAAAACATTTGTCATTGTTATAGACCATGTTGTTCAATCGTTCGTGTTAAAAGCCATTCGTCAATCGTTCGTGTTATAAACCATTCGTCAATCGTCCGTGTTTTAATTGTGAAAACTTTTGGTCGTTCTTTAATGAATACATTCAAACCTGTGTTTGGCTTGTCTAGACCACCAAAGGGTCTCTTTAATTCGACTAACAAACCACCAAAGGGTTTGTTAAAATAACAGTTTCTGTCGTTACCCACATTACCCCCATATCCATGGTGATAATCCGATAACGGGATTTGTCAGATCCTATGGTACCATAACATACTACTGGTCGGCGTGATCAATGTTAATGAATGTCATTCGTGTTATGAAATAACGCACCAACAAGTTCGTTCACATTATCGAAATCGTCGTGTTTATTATATATAAACCATATACTTTGAAAATAAGAACAGGCACATATGTATCACCCCAAAACATTTGAAAACATAAAAGAGGGGAGCTATGTACTCACAAATTTGCGTTCCAAGCAAATCTCGTTTTGATTTCAGATTCTTCGTTTGTTTCTTAACCTACAAGTGTTCTAACCTTATTAGACACTTAGGTTTATAGTCGTTTATCATACAAGTTTCTCATCTTGAATTCGTTATTATACTTGTATTCGTTTGTTTTCTTTGTTTGTGTATGCATATATATATTTTATATCATTTATGTTTGAATGGGCCTAACCTATATGTTAGGTTTTAAGTCCAACTTACATGTTTAGTGTATATGGGCCTAGTCCAAATGACTTTGTATTAATGGGTCTAACCCAATTGTTTTAGTCAAGTGGACCTAGCCCAAATGATTTTGTTTAAAGTGGGTCAAGCCCAAATTGATGTGCAAAGGGTGGGTCTAGCCCGAAAATAGTTTTTACTAAAATGGTCTTAGCCCAAAATACTTGTAAAAATGTGGGCTTTAGCCCAAGTTATTTAAAAAGTGGGTTTTAGTCCAATATTTTTGTAAAAGTGGGCCTAGCCCAATTTTATTTAAGAAAGATGGACTTATCCCAAATTTAATTTATGGACTATTTTTAGTCTAAAATATATGAGCTTGATCCATAAATAATAATACTTGTATTTTTATAAAAATCTATTTTTTTATAAAAGTTGTAACTTATGTCAATATTTAATCTTTCTAGTGCAAGACTTTTAAAGTGTGTGTGATGGCTCGTATCTTTGTCATGATTATTTCCTATGTGTCGATTTGGTTTATTCGTGTCGTACGTCTCGTTTATGTCGTTTATTTCGTCTGTGCCATATATTTTATTTTGTCCGAATTTGTCAAAAGTGTCCATATTGTCCAAAGTGTCCGAATTGTCCGATTGTTTGTTTCTGTCCAAGGATGGACATTCCCTTTTTATAGTTTTTGTGTTCCAAGTGTGTATATATATTTTTGTAATTTTTGTGAAAGTGTATAGTTTTGTATTTATTCCTACATGAACTAAATACATAATATACAAAAAATTATAATTATGATACTTGATGAATCTTTAAAGTATACATTTTATCTAAAATATATACTTTGTCATTTTTAGTTTAGAAATCTTTATAAAACATGAACTTATAATTTCTTGTCCAAAAATTCGTTTAATCAAGTTTAAAGATTTCAAGTTGTTTTCTAGTCACCAATTCCTTTGTTTAAGACCTTTTGATTATAATCAAATTTATAAAAATTTTGCCATAGTTTCCTTTAGACTATGGACTTTTCCCAAGTTTAACAAAACTTGTGTTCAAATCATTCCAACTGAAAATATCATCAAGTATCAACAATCATCCTAATTTGTCAACAAAAAATGTTATGAACATATTGTAATTTCCATCTTTCCCAAAAAGAAAACTTTATTCATGATTTTTGCTAAAAAGTTTTAGAACATAATTTCATTCTAAATTTATGTTTTAGGTGATTCATGTAGTCATTTAGAGTATAAACATGTATTCAAAACTCTTTTTACTAACACATTTCATGTTCTTGATTCTTTCCAGAAATGGAAACTTTATTCAAGTATTTTAACAAAAAATTAGTTTCTTGGATTTAAATAATTACCCATGTTTTTCTAGCATGCATATAACTATTTCAATCATAAAAACCCATGTTCATAACTTTTGTTGATGAATCTTGTTAGATCTAACATGCATGCATCTAAATCATGTTTTTGTTCATGAATAAACAAGATTCATAATTTTTAACATAGTCTTCTTCAAGTTCATCAAAAATCATCAAGAAATCATAAAATGAAAATCACAGTTTTAGTTTCTCTTAATGTTTTACAAGTGGGTTTTGTTTTGTTTTGTTTTGATTCAAGATGAACTTGTATTCATACAAAATCGAAAATAATGATAATGTAGAAACTAGTGAAGAATCTTACAAGTTTGCTAGTATGAACAAGATGAAGGTGATGATAAAAATATGATGATCCAAGAACTCCTAGTGTGCTTCTAGTGTGCTTCTAGTGTATTTTCAAGTCTTGAAATTGCTTTGAATCAACCATGCACCTCCATGTTAGTATGATTTCTTGAGTTTGAGATTTTTGAATGTTGAAGATGGTGGTTGGTTTGCTTAAGCCGAATTTTAGAGAGAGAAAGTAGGAGATGAAGAGTTTTGTGTTTTTTTGTTGGAATTATGAGAGAAGATGGAGTGTAGGGATTTTCCTAATGATGATAATCTTCTTCCATACACTAATCCTTCAAGTTAGAGTTCCAACACATCAACATTTGAGATGAGTGGGCATGTGGGGACCCACCCAAAACCGTGAGCAAGCATGGGGGTGGGGGTTGTATTTTTTTTTATAAAAACTTGATTATTATACAAATCTTTATACACTTTAATAATTTATATAAAAATTTCTATAATGTTTCAAGCTTTCATACTTTAAAGTAATGTGACACTAGATAAAACTAACCCACTAAAATTATTAGTTCGTTGATCGGGTGAAAATTTTGGTTCAGGTCCTATACCGGGTTAAATACTGACACTGCGTTTTACTTATACAAATGCATGACAAAAATTGTTTTTGCACATGTTTTATCATCCAAATTATTAATCAAACTTTCCGGACTAAAAATTTTAATATTTCTGACACAGTTCCGGTACCGGCTTTGCTGTCAGACAGTTTACTGAACTAGCTGTGCAGCTTAACACAATAAGATTTAAGTGCAGATTTTGTGTCGCTTTTAATACCCGTTATATTATTTATGACAAATAATATCTATTTTTGGGTTTTCGGACAATAACTGCTTCGTTCTACGGAATGCTGTACATTTCGCAGGATTACTATACTTTTCTGCGGACTTGGACAATTTGGATTTTAAATGGACTTTTGCTAAATAATATAAGGCACATGTTATAATACAAATCTTGGTTATCAAACAAAATGTTTCATTGATTACAAACTTGTTTGGAATTGTACAAAGATTGAAAGACACAAATGTTACAATAATGGCACTACTACCGTAAAGCATGAACCTGATACACACCATTTATCTCTCTCCTACTCACCCACGCGTATACACACCATCTACGACTTCTACTACCCAAACCCACTACCCGCAACCCCTACCTACACGTCGGTTTTGTTAATCAGCTTTGGCCAGAAATTGAGACAATCACTTTAGTTATGCACTTGTTAAGTATGCCATCTATGAAGGAATTAAATCAGCTTTGGCCAGATATTAATACATTCATGTTTATGATGCACACTTAACATAGTTTTCGTAATACTTGAATGATAAGTAGATGTATCAAATCAGCTTTGGCCAGAAACGATACATCAGAAGCTTATTCAAGTTAAGCCATTTTGGTCTTGTAAAACATTATCTGATTCTGATTAATTAACTAAGTAATTACAAAAACCAATTATTTAGTAGCAAACCACCTGTTAGCGCGGATCGAGCTAAATCTTAGTTCACATTAAACAGCCTAAAATAATGAGGTTTCGAGTGAGATCTCGACTCAGTTATGAGGTCTCGAGTGAGATCTTGAGTCAAGTCTCGACTCATCATTATGAGGTCTCGACTCATTAAGGTCTCGAGTCGCAACCTCAGTGTCTCGAGTCGTAATCATTAGTCATATAACGGCCTAGCATTCCAGCAATATAAGCGATATCTGGGCGAGTACAGACTTGAGCATACATCAAGCTCCCGACTACTGACGCGTAAGGTATCTGGCTCATTTGCTCCTTCTCAACCTCTGTTGTCGGACACTGGAATGAACCGAAAACATCTCCTTTAACTACTGGAGCGACGGAGGGTTTGCACTGTTGCATGTTGTAACGTGTAAGGACACGATCTATGTAAGCCCTTTGGGACAATCCTAAGATCCCTTTGTGTCTATCTCGGTGAATTTCGATGTCAATGACGTAAGAAGCATCTCCGAGATCCTTCATGTCGAAGTTATGCGAGAGTAACCGCTTCGACTCATGCAACATGTCTAAACTATTACTTGCCAAAAGAATATCATCTACGTAAAGGACAAGTATAGTAAAGTTGCTCCCACTCATCTTGAGGTAGGTGCATTGATCCACTTGATTCTTCATAAAACCTTGTTTCTTCATGACTTCATCAAACTTGAGGTACCACTAACGTGATGCTTGTTTTAACCCATAAATGGATTTCTTCAGCTTACAGACTAGATGCTCCTGACCTTCAGGTTTAAAGCCTTCAGGTTGTTTCATGTAAACATCTTCGTCCAAGTCTCCGTTAAGGAAAGCGGTTTTAACGTCCATCTGATGCAGCTCTAAATCAAAATGAGCTACTAGGGCCATGACGATCCTTAATGAATCTTTACGAGAGACAGGTGAAAACGTCTCTTGATAATCAATTCCCTCTTTCTGAGTGTAGCCCTTTGCAACCAATCTCGCTTTGTAGCGTTCAACGTTCCCATTCGGATCCAGTTTTGTTTTGAACACCCATTTACATCCTACGGGTTTGACACCATTGGGTAATTCTACCAAATCCCAAACGTCATTTTTCTTCATGGAATCAAGCTCATCAATCATTGCTTTATTCCATTCAGAAGACTGATCACTACTTATGGCTTCATTGTAAGAGATAGGATCATTGAGCTTTTCGGGATCCATTTCAGTCAGGTAGGTAACATAATCATCCCAATTAGTAGGCCTTCTTTGCCTAGATGACCTCCTGAGTGGATTATCGGGTTCAGCGTTGTCTTGGTTATGAGCGTTTGATGTGCCTTCATCATGAGGTATAATAGGTTCTGATTGTAGAGGTGAATTTAGAGTTGGTGTAGTAGCTTCAGGTACAGTAGTTGCATTGGGTACAAGAGGAGTGATCGGAGTAATGGTAAGCGACGAGTCTCTCCCCCCCGCGTCTTGTACTTCTTGCAATTCTTCGTAAGGGCTGGTACTGCTCCCACTAACCTTGAAATTCCTTCTGCATATGTCCTGCCTTTTTACAGAACTTGTAGTGGATTCTGCCTAAGGAGTTCTTAGAGCTGGAAGGTGCACTTGTATTAGGATTTGGCCTTTGGATTTTAGAAGCATCCTTCCTTTGATGATTGTTCTTCCTTTTCTTAGTGTTGGAGGTGGTGAAGTTTGCATCATCGGTAGTGCGATCCATCCTCATACGCTCTTCCTCCTGTACGCACATAGCGACCAGCTCACTCATCGTCCATTTGTCCTTCTGAGTGTTGTAATTGATCTTGAATGCTTCAAAGGACGAAGGAAGCGAAGTAATGATGAAGTGAACGAGGAAACCATCACTGATTTCCATTTCCAGCCCCTTCAGCTTATTGGCCATGTCATTCATCATCATGATGTGTTCGCGAATGCCGCTCCTCCCATCATACTTAGTCGTCACTAGCTTGAGAATAAGAGTACTAGCGTGTGCTTTAGACGTCCCCTTGAACTGCGCCTCCACAGAAGCCAAGTAGGTTTTAGCATCTTCAGAATCAGGAAGGGCTCCCCTGATTGCATTGCTTATAGACTGCTTCATGAACATGAGAGACATGCGGTTACACCTAGTCCACTTCTCATGAGTCAACTGCTCAGCAGCAGTACTTTGTGGAGTAAGGTCCGCTGGCTTATTCTCTCTTAGAGCATAGTCAAAGTCCAGCAGTCCAAGTGTAAGCATGAGAGCATCCTTCCATGCAGCAAAGTTATCACCGATCAAAGGTGGAATCCCGCAATTGGGCGCTGATAGTGGAAATAAGATGAGCAAGGTATGATACTGAGGAAGAAGTCCTAATGTGATCTAAGGGCACGTTAAACTAAGGCAGGCATAAATAATGACCATTTTACATTATGAAGCTGTGATATTGTCTATTACTAACATCAAAATAATAGACTTAGTTAAAAAATTCTACTTAAACGAAAACAAATCAGCTTTGGCCAGAAGTGTAATCATTTAAGCATATGTGCAAAGTGGTTGTAACAAATCAGCTTTGGCAAAAAATTGAGACAATCACTTTAGTTATGCACTTGTTAAGTATGCCATCTATGAAGGAATTAAATCAGCTTTGGCCAGATATTAAGACATTCATGTTTATGATGCACACTTAACATAGCTTTCGTAATACTTGAATGATAAGTAGATGTATCAAATCAGCTTTGGCCAGAAATGATACATCAGAAGCTCATTCAAGTTAAGCCATTTTGGTCTTGTAAAACATTAGCTGATTCTGATTAATTAACTAAGTAATTACAAAAACCAATTATTTAGTAGCAAACCACATGTTAGCGCGGATCGAGCTAAATCTTAGTTCACGTTAAACAGCCTAAAATAATGAGGTTTCGAGTGAGATCTCGACTCAGTTATGAGGTCTCGAGTGAGATCTTGAGTCAAGTCTCGACTCATCATTATGAGGTCTCGACTCATTAAGGTCTCGAGTCGCAACCTCAGTGTCTCGAGTCGTAATCATGGTCTCGACTGCTGTGAATTATGAGATCTCGACTCCTTATGAGGTCTCGAGTCGCAAGCATGGTCTCGAGTTGTGAAGATTGAAGCCCTTAGTCGAAACTTATAACTGTATATCTTTTTTAACAGTTTTCGAAATAAACTTAACAGATTAAATTGGATCAAACAGGAAAAAAACACTCATCAATCCTAATTACATTCCAAAACATAAAGGAATTTTTTAATTTTCCTAAGAACATGATGAACCCTAAAAAATAAAACATAAATTCTGGAACCCGAAATCTAAATTTTAAGGCTTTTCTAAAACAGATTTCGGTTATAAGATTACCCATATTGGTTTCGAGTGAACATATAATTAATCCTTTTCCGAAAACAGGGATTTCGAGTGATCATATTCGACTCGAAACCGGCTGTGAATGTTCATTAAGTTATCAAAATTCCGTTTTCCAGATTTCAATCCCAGAATGGATGGATACGAAAACAGAACCGACTAATCAACATGTGCTCTGATACCACATGTTGGATCAGTTCTGTTTAATCATAATGGAAAACATGAAAACATACCTGTCACCGCAGACAGTGCAGTGGAGAATCCAGTGATAGAAGAAGCCATGGAGTTCGACATAGTTGTCAGCGTGATCTGGTTCCTCCTTAGGGTGCTAACTGATGATGGTGACTGATTAAACCGAAAAGGGTATCGGCTATATGAGAGGAGGTCGATGATGATGATGTTATGACTAATAGGTTATGTCTAAGTGTGTAACCTATTAACCTCTACATAATTCTCCTTATATAAGCACCCAAGAGGAAACCTAATTAGTTAATAAGGGTAATATGGTCCATCAACAATTACCAACTAGTTATTTAATAGGTTATTATATATTTTGATCTATATTATGTAAATGATTATAATGGCTACTAGATTAAATATTAAACATAATATATTTAATCTTACACGGTGGTGGTGATGGACCGTAGTGAGTGGTGGACGGTGGTGGTGGTGGTGGGCGGTGGTGGTGAGTGGTGGTGTTTAACCCTCTGCAGACCTTAGAAGATCTTAGAAGTGGTTGGGGCAAGTCTGCAACAAGAAGAGCTCGCGCAAACGTTTTTTAGTTAAACATATTCTAAAAAACAAACAGTCTGCGCGTGGCAATGTCTGCGTGTGGTCTGCTTGATGCAGACAGAAGAGCATGCGCGGAGCTTTTCAGAAAAAAAAAAAAAAAAAAAACAACACCTAAGGGACCCAAGTTCGATTCTTGCCCTCCCATTATTTTCTGCGGCACCTGGTGATGATGGGAGACTATGTGAATAGGTGGAGATCGCTAGTTCGATCCTTGAACTGAGCGGGTTTTACCTCACCGCACTGTCATGCCTTTGGGCGAGTGTTCACGGCCTTCGGCCCTAGGTGAGGTTTTACTCAGTTAGGATGCGAGTGTATCTTGATGTGGTGAATTTCGCTAGTAACCTATTTAACAGATTCGTTGACCGTTAAAAAATAATAGTAATATAGATTATGTAGGTCTTAAATTAGCCCATATGTTCTGTTTCACTCCTTCAATTAAGAAATAAGCTTTTGCACACCCCCAAAATACTCTTTTTCTGTCACCATTCATACTGTACCATACATAAGATGTCCTTTAGATGCTCCCACTTCACCACTTTTCTTGGGTCTCCCCCTACCCCTACCCACACACATTCAATGTCATTTTAGCAAACTAGTTGGCATTTCTGGGGTTCCTTCTATTATTTTTACACACAAATGAGAAAGATTTATTCAAGTACCAGTTATTGATTCTTGTTTTAGCTGACACTTCTTTCTTCTCTTACAGACGTGAAACCCCCATTTGGGTTTCTTGATACACCTCAAATTCTCTATTTTCTTTGGTAATTTGCACACACACTCAGTGTGAAAGATCTTATTTTGATGAAGATTCTTGAAACCCAGTTGTGTTGTTAACTCCCATCTCATTTTCTGTTTGGTAATTTCATTGATCATTTGATTGTGAAGTTTTTGCATCTGGGTTTTTTTAGTTCCACCATTTCATCTCATGATTGTCTCACTTTTTTCAGGAGATTTAACCAAAAGTTAAGTTTTTTAATTTGGGTTTCTTGATTTTAACTAATCTTTTGACAAAAATTCTTGAAAACCCACTTTCTTTTTCTTGATTTAACTTTGCCCAATTGGTAAAATCACACACCCAATGTGAGGTTTTTGCATCTGGGGTTTCTTGATTTCACCTTGTGTTTTCAACATTCTTGAAAACCCACTTTCTTTTTCTTGATTCTGCCCATTTGCTAAAGTCACACACACAATGTGAAGTTTTTGCATCTGGGGTTTCTTGATTTGTAATTTGAAATCAATCTTTACAAAAAAGTTTGCATTTTTCTTGAAAACCCACTTTCTTTTTCTTGATTTTGCTCATTTGGTAAAATCACACACCCAATGTGATATTTTTGCATCTGGGGTTTCTTAATTTTTGATTTAAATCAATCTTGACACAAAAAGTTTGAATTTCGACCCAAAAAAATGTCAACTACACCGGGTCTTGACCCGACCCAACAACTTCCGGTAATCCAAGACCAGTCATACAACCCACATTCGGGTCACGGGTCAGTGGGACCCGTGATCGGAGTACTTGCAGTGATAATGGTATTGGGTGCAGTGGCTGTAATGATAGGTAGACTCTGTTCGGGTCGTCGGGTCATGGGTCATTTGCAATATGATTTTGAAGGTTGGGTGGAGACAAAATGTGCCACGTGTATTGACGGTAGGATGGGCCCATCTCCGCGGCGGCAGACGGTGCCGCCGGTGGTGGTAGTGGAGAGTAATGTGCCGTCGAATGAACCTGCGGCTACTCCGGTTGCCGCGGAGTCGCCGGAAGTGAGGGAGGATGAAACGCCACCACATGTGGAAGAAGTGTTAAGTCATCAACAACCGGAACAAGAACATAGTAAACATGAGGGTTGAAGTTGTGGTTAATTGTATGATTTTGATGGAATTGTATTGTTTGGATTAAATACAAATAGAAGTTAACGTGTGAACTGTGTGAAATGAGAAAAAAAAAGTTACGCTTTTACATTTTCGTAATTATTTTAAATAGAGTAGTTATGTTATAACCAATTAGCATGATTATGTTACGTATTTTTTTTACATTTTCGTAATTATTTTAAATAGAGTAGTTATGTTATAACCAATTAGCATGATTATGTTACGTATTTGTAAACTTTGCACGTTAAGGGTAGGCAGTATGGTATCGGTGAGTGGGTTGGGGGAGTGGAGTCACCGATCGGTGAACCACACCGTGGTGATGAAGGTGTTCGGTGATTCACCATGGGTATGGGAGAATCGGTGTATAGTCACCGACGATTGAGTGGGTTGATTGAGAGGAGAGAGACAGCAACGAAGGTTATTTTTTTTTTAATTGAGGGGTGTTTGACCATACCTAGTGATTGAGTGTAAAATGAGAAGTTGACATGACATAATATTATTGGGTAGAGAATCACTCAAACAAACCATACCCCCACCCTAAAATATATTTATACTTGATTACGCGTAGTCTGATCAAATGGTAGTATTATATTTATTATAATGTTTTACTTTAAAAATCAATATAGTTTTATAAAAATTATGGCTAAATTTTTATTTTTCAATTAATTAATTTAGTATCCAATGAAACAGCTATTTAGAAATATGTATTCAGTCAAGTATTCCTTTTGTCTCATTTGTTTATATTACTCTTTCAAAAAGTTGTTACCTTTTATTAAAAAAAAAAAAAAGGGTATTAGATTTTAATAATCCCAAGTTTCACTAATTTGCCGGAAATAATCCCAACTTCAAAAATTGCCTACAACAGTCCCAACTTGTAAGATTTTGGCCACCAATGATCCTTGACTAACTGGGTTATAACCTTGTTGGGCTGGTGACCTGCAACTTATTCCGGCGACCCGTTTTACCCCTGAAACCACCAAACGAGACCACCACCAATCATCTCCGACCTCCTGTAATCTTCTCCGCTTCCCAAAAGTTTAAAATTTCCACCATCTACGCAACTCCGGTGACCTGCAACTTATTCCGACGACCTTCTTTACCTCTGAAACCACCAAAGGAGACCACTACTTGTCATCTCCAACCTCTAGTGATCTTCTCCGCCGCTCAAAACTTCAAAAAACTAACTGGGTTATAACCCAGTTAGACAAGGATCATTGGTGGCCAAAATCTTACAAGTTGGGACTGTTGTAGGCAATTTATGAAGTTGGGATTATTACCGGCCAATTAGTGAAACTTGGGATTATTAAAATCCAATACCCAATAAAAAAACCGTAATAATTCTTGTTTCCTTAATTATTAGTAGGTGACGACGAGGATCCCCACTTGGGCTCTTTGTCTGGGCTCATCGCCCTAGATTGATGACTGGGCTCGAGCCCACTTGGGTCTTTCTTGATATTTTTAGATTGGTTCGAGTGGGCCATGTCTTGATAAGCCCATTGTTGGGCTAGCCCATTAGGGTTGTGGCCCAATTGTTTTGTTATAAAAGGAAGAGTTCCGTCTCCTAAGAAGGCAGACTATTTTTTTTCCCCAATCAGAGGTTACCCTCTTCTCCATCTCCTTTACATCTCCTGCCTCTTTACTCTCTCTCTCTCTCTCTCTCTCTAGATTATACATTTTATTTGCACTTATAACTATCTTTACCATACAAGATACTGACTTGAGCGTCGGAGTGCCCTCGGGGTGAACCCCATCGGGCCCTCTAACTAGATTTTCATGTGGCTGCTTTCGAAGACCCGACATCCCGCAAGAGGAACCGTCACCGCGACGACGAGAGGACGAACCTGAACCGGAGCTCACTGAATCTAAGATATCTTCTAAGGACGGGAATGTACCCCCGTCCCTGGGATTTGATATACGAGAAAAATCCTCCTTGAGATTCCGCACCTGAACAACTTATTCAAAAAAGGGGGGAGAGCCCCCTTGACAAGGGACTTCGAATCTGAAGAATTCTTTCCTTGAAAAGAAAAGATCTCCGCCATAGGTCTGTGTTTTAGAAAGTATCTCTCCAAAGAAGAGGAGCCCCATCTCGGGGTCGCATACATTTGAGGAAGTCTCTCCAAGAGGAGATGGTTGCACATTCCATGGGCACCCATTTTTAGAGAATTACAACATCTCTCCACGGGAGGAAAGAGCTCTTAATAAGGACTCACATAGGAAGGTTCCTTCTACATAACAAGTGTTTTTAAAGGGCTCATAAAACCTCTCCAAAAGGAGAAGGTACCACCCCTTCTCGAAGAACAAAAACCTGAACGGTTTGAGGACCTTGCTAACGGGTCAAACAGGATCATCTAGGTAGACGTGCTGGACGATCTTACAATAAAATGAACATGTACATAGGCATACAGACATACCGCCTTAGTCGAAACAAGGCAAAGCCCGGCCGTGGGGCTAGGACTAAGTCGACTACGTCCAAAAAAAAGCCGAAGCAGGCATATGAAAATCCAAGTGGCCCAAACGCCATTGGACAACAGGCCCAACAAAAGCTTTAACAACTTAAACAAGTTACAAAGCGGGCCTAGACAAAGCTTTAACAACTTAAACGAGTTACAAAGCAAACTATAGAAAGCTTTAACAACTCAAGCAAGTTACGAAGCGAACTTATACAAAGACTTTACAACTTAAACGAGTTACAAAGCGAACTATACAAAGCTTTAACAACTCAAGCAAGTTACGAAGCAAACTTATACAAAGCCTTTACAACTTAAACGAGTTACAAAGCGAACTATACAAAGCTTTAACAACTCAAGCAAGTTACGAAGCAAACTTATACAAAGCTTTAACAACTTAAACGAGTTACAAAGCAAACTATAGAAAGCTTTAACAACTTAAGCAAGTTATGAAGCAAACTTATACAAAGCTTTAACAACTTAAACGAGTTACAAAGCAAACTGTAGAAAGCTTTAACAACCCAAACGTGTTACGAGGCAAACTTATAGGAAAGTTTTAACAACTCAAGCAAGTTACGAAGCAAACTTATACAAAGTTTTAACAACTCAAACGAGTCACAAAACGGGTCTATACAAAGCTTTAACAACGTAAAAAGTTACAAAGCGACCCATAGAAAGCTTTAACGGCTTAAACAGGGTACAAAGAAAATTCATGAGAAAGTTTTAACAGTTCAAGCAAGACAAAAACCCTCATTAGAGGGACACCGTACAAAGAGTATGACACGGTAAATAAGGCATCCCAGTCGATGCCCTTAGAGAAATTACTCTTGAACGAGTACCTTGATTGAAATGCATTTAAGAGGTACATGCAAAGATGGTCTAAATAGCATAAACGCTCTCAAAAAAGTATTCTCGAACGCGTACATTGGGTAAAGTGCTTTCAAGGAGGCATAGATTGAAGCACGGTACCGAGCTACCCTACTTGTGGTGTCGCCTTTCTGGTTTGAATGCTGAACGCCAGGTCTCCCCAAGGACAACAAAGTAGATTGGTTTGGCATGACGTGCCTTAGACTATATTTACCCGACGGATAGGGGGAATGGTTGAAGGGCGGATAACGACCCACCTAGATTTTCAGGGACTGGAACAAGTCCTGCGCCCATTCATGAGTGAATAGACTTGGACTAGGGATGACTTGACGACGAGGATCCCCACTTGGGCTCCTCGTCTGGGTTCATCGCCCTAGATTGATGACTGGGCTCGAGCCCACTTGGGTCTTTCTTGGTATGTTTAGATTGGTTCGAGTGGGCCATGTCTTGATAAGCCCATTCTTGGGCTAGCCCATTAGGGTTATGGCCCAAGTGTTTTGTTATAAAAGGAAGAGTTCCATCTCCTAAGAAGGCAGACTATTTTTTTCCCCAATCAGAGGTTACCCTCTCCTCAATCTCCTTTACATCTCCTGCCTCTTTACTCTCTCTCTCTCTAGATTATACATTTTATTTGCACTTATAACTATCTTTACCATACAAGATACTGACTTGAGCGTCAGAGTGCCCTCGGGGTGAACCCCCTCGGGCCCTCTAACTATATTTTCATGTGGCTGCAGTCTAAGACCCGACATCCCGCAAGAGGAACCGTCACCGCGACGACGAGAGGACGAACCTGAACCGGAGCTCACCGAATCTAAGATATCTCCAGGGATTTGAGGATTCGACAGTAGGGATAGGCATTTGACATCGAGTATCGGTACCGAATTATTTTTGTTACTGAATCGGTACCTACTTTTTGGCGTATTCGGTAGCGGTATTTTACCGAGTTTTGTCTTCAAATTCCGATACCGTATCGAACATTTTTAGTACCGTTACTCATATTTGAAAAAATTCAATATCGGTATTTTCGGTTCTAGTACTTACGGTCAAACGTGGAGCTTTCTGAGTTTCTTTAAGACCAAGTGGTGTAGGGTAACATCCTCAACCACCTTAGCTAGGTGGCGTCTTCAACACCGGCCCTCCGTCCACCATCCAAGGGTGTTAAAGAAGCCTTTGCCATCCCCTTAGGGGCGTTAAAGCTTTGAAAGTGGTAGGGGCCCTAGTTTGACCGTTTACCAAGTTAACAATAAAAAATACAAAAATTCAAAATCTTATATGTATATATACACACATACATTTAATCAAATCAAACAAAAAATCACATCTAAATCTTTCACCCCTAATTTTTTTCTTAAGTTTTCAAATGGCAAGATGTTGGATCGAAGAAGAGGAGATCACTTTGGCTACGAGTTGGGTGGCTGTCGCCGAGCAAATGTGGCGGAAGCATCGTTGCTGCTTTGGAACGCCGTTTTTGCACAATTTTGCCAATAGGTGAGTGAAACCCACTATAAGGTTTTTTTATATTCATTCAAAGTTTAGGGAGATCCAAATATGTGACGCCCTTATTAACCAAACATCCCAAAACACATGGAAACTTCAAGGTTTGAGACTTGAAACAAAATATTTACATTTTACCAAAATGCCCTTGTGGCTAGTTCGAGATCGACACCTCCTCTAGTCTAGTTACAGGTGTTAATCCGAACTACCCTGTCAAGACGCAAGTTTAAAGTTACTAATTAGAACCGACTAAGTTTCTAAAACCATAATTTACATAACAAAAGGCGTTTTTCTAGAAATACAAGTTTAACAAAATATTGTTTCAAAAGGGCGACTACTTCGGAAGCGCATAGTCAAGTGTACATGTTTGTGTTCGCCCCCAAGCTCACCATGCCACCTATATAGCAGATTTACCTACATCGCAATCCAATTTAACTAGTCAGTTCTTGCAACGATAATTTAAAATAAAAACTAACATCCATTCGCGTCATCACATAACCATATCACCATCTTACTTTCATTTATCCATTGAACGGGCACTTATTTACTATCTCCAACGAGATAATGCATAGCCTTCGATAATCCGTTGATTTCGGATTAGACATAATGCAACATAAACATCATCCCAAATCCGTTCGTGACGGATTTAGCTATTTCACTTCATTCTTAGATAACTTTCCAATATACGGTTAGTTCAAGACCAACCGACCATAACATAACTTCCTTCATAAATCATCATCCCTTACGGCCCGTTTATGGCGGGTTAAGTTATCAACTACACATCACCTACGAACTATCATAATTACGATTCTAATATAACAATAACAATTAGAAAGTAAAGCTTGTATGCATAGAACAACATACCTTGATCTTGTGAGTTGTCCGATCTCCTAGCGCTCGAACCTTCTTCTTTTATGCCTACATCAACATATTCATTCGTTTAGCCCGACTAAATATCATTCCATCTTCTACATACTTTTTATCATACATCAATTTGATCATAATTTACCAAGTTTCACCCGTTTGTTCTTTTGAGCATTTTATCGAACACTTGGCGGGTTTCGTATTTGTTGGACATTAAATTGCAAGTATCTTTACATACTAACCTACAAGTTCATCACAAAATCAGGCAAGTTCATGAGATTCCCTCATCCTACATTATTCATCTATGTTCCATCTATCACAACAAGCTAAATCACCAAAAACCGAACACTAATCGAGTCCTAGTTCATAATCTTAACTTCTATATGCATATATCACAACATTACTCATGATTGGGTAGAAACCCATTTCCTAAAGTTCATGATTTCAAGAAATTCGACTTACCACTTTGTTAGTCACACCTTGGTGATCAAGAATTCGAGTTCCTACAATCATTCAGGCTTGAAATCACCTTCCAATTGATGGAATTAGTGAACTAGGGTTTTTGGTGTTCTTGTCTCTTCTCCTGGACAACTTCACGCACACACTAGAAGTGTCTAGTGTGTGTTGTTTAATTTAACTAGTCTTTCATTTAATTTTTCGAGTTTAGTCCCTCGGTTTCTAACGTTTAATTATTTTAGCCCAAACCTTCATTTCATGAACTATTTTAAAGACAATAATTAGATTACATATTTTTGGGGCATTACAAGTCTACCCTCTTAGAAAAAGTTTCGTCCCCGAAACTTGAGCACATACTAAAACAAACCACCTTTACGTACTGAATAAGGAAGGGTAATGCTTCCGCATTTCATCTTCCGATTCCCATGTAAGTTCCGACCCCTTCCGGTGTTGCCATTGTACCAGAACTTGTCTAATGGTCTTATTGCGAAGATTCTTTACCTTAAAATCTTTAATGGTTATCGGTCTTTCAACATAGTTTAAGCTTTCATCTACTTCAATGTCGTCAAGAGGTACTATCGCCGATTCATCCGCAAGGCACTTTCGTAATTGTGATACATGGAAGGTGTTATGGATCCCGTCTAGTGAAGTAGACAATTCTAGACGATATGCCACTTTCCCCACTCGAGTCAAAATCTTAAACGGCCCAATATAACGAGGCCCCAATTTACCCCGTTTAGGAAAACGGATTATACCTTTCCATGGGGATACTTTTAATAGAACATAGTCTCCGACTTGGAATTCGACAGGACGCCTTCTCTTATCTGCATATGCCTTTTGCCTATCCTGAGTCGCCTTTAATCGAGCTCTAATTAGATCAATCATTTCGTTGGTCATTGCTATTAATTCGTTAGGCGCGAGCTCCCTTTGTCCTACTTCCCCCAACATACGGGAGTCCTACACTTCCTTCCATATAACAGTTCATAAGGTGCCATTTGGATACCACTATGATAACTATTATTGTAAGAAAATTCCACTAGTGGTAAATGGTCATCCCAATTTCCTCCAAAATCTAACGTGCATGCCCTTAACATATCAATAAGCGTCTAAATTGTTCTTTCCGATTGACCGTCAGTCTGCGGGTGGTAGGCAGTGCTTATGTGCAGTATCGTGCCCATACTTTCATGAAACTTCAGCCAATAACGAGAGGTAAATATCGTATCCCGATCTGAAACGATTGACTCAGGCACCCCGTGTCGAGATATTACTTCATTCACATACACTTCCGCCATCTTTTCTGAGGAGTAGGCCTCTCGAATTGGTAAGAAGTGAGCACTCTTTGTGAGTCGGTCTACGATTACCCATATTGTATCATGCCCCTTTTTCGTTCTAGGTAGCTTGGTCACCAGATCCATTGTTATCTCCTCCCACTTCCATACTGGAATTTCCAAGGGTTGTAACTCTCCATAGGGCTTCTGATGTTTTGCCTTCACTTGAGAACACGTCAGACATTTCGTGACATACTTAGCTATATCGCGTTTCATACCGGGCCACCAATAGTTTGTCTTCAAGTCACAGTACATTTTTGTAGCCCCAGGGTGAATGGAATACTGTGACTTATGAGCTTCTTCAAGTAGCACTATTTTGACCTCACAAAACCTTGGTATCCAGATCCGACCAAAACTCGTTTTAAGCCCGTTCGAGTTTTCTTCAATTTTTTCTGCTATTCCTTTCGTTCTTTCTTTCTTTAGATCCCCTGCCTCTAGTGCTTTTATTTGAGCATCTCGTATCGTTTCAAGGAGGTGAGGCGTAACTATCATCTTCATAGATTTTACTTGAATTGGGTGTGGATATTCTTTTCGACTCAACGCATCTGCTACGACGTTTGCTTTTCCCGGGTGATATAAAATATCACAGTCATAATCTTTAATCAGTTCCAACCATCTTCGTTGCCTCATATTCAAATCTTTCTGTTGGAAGAAATATTTGAGGTTCTTATGATCCGAGTAGATCCTACATTTTACCCCATACAGGTAATGCCTCCAAATTTTAAGGCAAAAACCACCGCTGCCAATTCTAGATCGTGGGTCGGGTAGTTTACTTCATGTAGTTTGAGTTGTCTTGAAGCATACGCGATAACCTTTCCCTTTTGCATTAAAACACACCCCAAGCCTTGATGTGACGCGTGTGAATAGACAACAAAATCTTTCGTTCCATCTGGTAACGTTAACACCGAGGAACTCGATAATTTCTCTTTTAACACTTGAAAAGCTTCTTCTTGTTCGTTATCCCACACAAACTTTCCTTCTTTCCTCTTCAGTTTAGTCATAGGTAATTGATGGGTGTCGAGTGTTATATATATTAGGTGTAATATTTTAAGCCCCTTTAACACTTTTTTAGTCAAGTTTTAAATTTATAAAACACGATATTTACTAACACTAGACACACACATGGGCAAGTGCACCCATCGTGAGCGTAGTATAGTGTTGGTAAGATACCGAGGTCGTCCAAGGACACAAGAGCTTTTAGTACTGGTTTATCCTCAACGTCTAATCAAATCAAAAAGTTTAGAAAAAATGTTTTAAGCTAAGAAAAATAAAAACTAACTAAAATGCTGAAAATAAAAATAAAAGAAAAAACAGATAGACAAGATGAATCACTTGGTTCCGACTCGTGTATAGTGTAACCTTTGATTATTTCCGCACTTTTGCACTTATTTAAGAGATTATCTTAGTTATTGTAGTAGGCCCCTCTTTTGAAGGTGACGTTACCCTCAACCCAGTAGTTTGAGTCAGCAAGGATACAATCCTAAAAGGTCGGATTATTGAAAGATAATTAATTAAGTTATTAATGCAAATTATGGTAGGCCCCTCTTTTGGAGGTGACGTTACCCTCGACTAAGTAGTCTGAGTCAGCAGGGATACAGTCCTAAATAGCCGGGTTATAGTATTAATAGTAGTTAACTTATGAGGGGATCAAAGAGTTTGGACCCCCGCCATCCAATACCGTTAAGTATTGAAGGAGGTCCTACTAAATTTGACCCAGGTCCATTGCAGGACCTCTAAACGCTGAACAATGGCAAGACTCTTACCAAACCGTTCCCTTAACCCCCGACCAGGTAGCCAACATACCTCCATATAGACCGTGGAGATATGAATGGTGAAAATCTTTTATTTTATATAGACAGTAAAATAATGCCAAGACACCACGGACAAACAATAAGGAAGAATTACCTTCAACATAAGAAACTAGTTATTAAAGTCATTAATACAAAACCAAGTAAAAAGTGCGAAAAGATTAGAAATAAAAAGTATTACACTAGACACTTGTCTTCACCAAGTGATGTAAGAGACTTAGGCAAACATGGCCTTGATTGTCAAGAACTCTTACGATCAATCTTGGATCCCGAGACGACTCACACACTCTATGATGGACAATGGATGATGGTGGTGGATGATGGTGTTATGGTGGTGGTGGGTGGTGGGTGAAGTGTGAGAGAGGTGGTGTGCCAAGGGATGGTTTGAGCTTGAGCCAAGCACTCCTATTTATAGGCTGAACAGAAGCTCGGGTACGGCCCCGTGTCCAGTGGGCACGGCCCCGTGTCCACGTCCTTCTCTTTCTTCATTTAATGCAGCTTGTCTTATTAGTTGACCACGCCCCCGTGTCCGCTGAGCACGACCCCGTGTGCAGAAGAATCTTTGTACTATGAAGATTTGCTTAGATTGTGCGAATCTTATAGTTGACCACGGCCCCGTGTCCGCTGAGCACGGCCCCGTGGTGGGCAATAGAAGCTTCTACCACTTTGTCTTTTCTGCTGACACTTGGGCACGCCCCCGTGCTGGCTGAGCACGGGGCGTGTTCAGTCTTCAGTCTTCTTGTTTTGCTTGGGAAGATGTTGTCGTGGGGTCGGGCATGTCACGTCTTGTTCCTTTTCTTGTATTTATGTTAGATTTTGATGTCTTTTTGTTTCTTTTGTTAATTTGAGCTCATTTAATCCTGAAAATACAAAAGGAAGACAAAAGCACACTTTTTCCAACATTAGTACTAAAAAAGGGTTAGTTTTATGCCACAATTGATGTAATTTATATGTTGCATTTTGCACACATCAGTAATGCAATCTTTGAGAAATCTTGAATAAACCTTCTATAATAGCCGGCAAGGCCTAGAAAGCTCCTTACTTCGGTTGGGTTTTTCGGGGAAACCCACTTTAATACAGCCTCAATCTTTGCTGGATCTACTAAAACACCTTCTGAATTTATTATGTGGCCTAGGAATTGTACTTCCCTGAGCCAAAAGGCACACTTTGTGAACTTTGCATACAGTTTCTCTTTACGGAGGGTTTGAGTACCTCTCGTAGGTGTCTCGCATGATTGGCCTCATTCCGGGAGTAGACTAAAATGTCATCTATGAACACAATTACAAATTTATCTAGCATAGGTCGACATACTCGGTTCATAAGGTCCATAAATGCGGCTGGCGCGTTCGTCAATCCAAAGGACATGACCAAGAATTCATAATGTCCATACCGAGTTCTAAATGCAGTCTTTGCAACGTCCTCCTCTCGCACCCTTACTTGATGATAGCCCGAACGTAAATCTTTCTTTGAAAACCAACTCGCACCTTGTAACTGATCAAAAAGATCATCAATTCTGGGTAAGGGATAACGGTTCTTCACGGTCAATTTATTTAGCTCCCGGTAGTCGATGCACATACGCATCGACCCATCTTTCTTCTTTACAAAAAGAACGGGTGCTCCCCAAGGTGACATACTCGGACGTATAAAGCCCTTATCAAATAAGTCTTGCAATTGTGTCATTAGTTCCCTCATTTCGGTGGGAGCCAGTCTATATGGGGATTTAGCCACCGGTTGCGCACCCGGATTTAATTCAATGCGAAATTCTATTTCGCGTTCGGGTGGAAGTCCCGGCAACTCCTCCGGAAACACATCCGGATATTCATTTACTACCGCAACGTCTTCGAACTTTGGAAGGCTTTGATAAACATCTACTACATAGGCTAAGAATGCCCTACTTCCATTACGCACGTACTTGACGGCTTGGACAATATTGCATAACTTCGCTTCTACATTTCTCTCTCCTTGAATACTTAACCATCTCCCACTCGGAGATTGCACGCGTATTGTCTTACTTTCACATTTAATCTCCGCATGGTGTCGGGCCATCCAGTCCATACCCACCACTACCTTGAATTCTCCTAAGACCATAGGTACGAGATCAATAACAAACTCCTCATCCTCTATCGTGAGCTTACAGTTTCTACATACTTCGTGCAACAAATAATTCTTGCTATCAGCTATCTCTACCTCTAAGGGTATTTGCATTCTTTCAATCTTAAATGAGGGGTGATTAATTACTTCACTTGAAATAAAAGACATAGTAGCCCTGGTATCGAACAACACGTACATCAGCAAGGAGTTTAGCAAGAAAATATGTGAAACAACATTCAGGTGAGCTTTAGCCTCTTCAGACGTAATTTGAAACATCCTTGCTCTTGTCTTAGGGTTCTCCTCCTTCTTGCCTTCCTTTTTCATCCCCGGTTGGAGCTTAGGACACTCCGCCTTGATATGGCCCTTCTGGAAACAATTAAAACATGTTTTTGTATTCTTAGGGCACCTGTAATGCGGATGTCCTTCTTCCCCACAGTTATAGCATCCCTTCTTGCCCAACAGACACTCACCAGTGTGAAGCTTTCCACAGTTCTTGCAACGGGGAATTCCACTCTTTGTTTTCTCTTTATTGCCTTGATCTTGAAATTTGACTTTCTTGAAAGGAATTGGGTTAGACATCTTCTCTGACGGTCTCTTTTCACCTCGCTCCACCTGCCTCTTAAGTTCAATCTCCCTGTCTCGCGCCCAGTTTATGAGTTCGTCAAGAGTTTCACACTTCGAGGGCGTAATAAACTCCCTAAATTCCGCTTTCAGCATATCGTGATATCGGTTGATTTTCATTCTTTCTGAATTCACAAACTCTTTGCAAAACTTCAGCTTATCCAAGAAAGTATTTGTTATCTCATTGATTGTTTCATCCTTCTGTCGGAGGCGCAAGAATTCCTCTTGAATCCTGTCGATGGCGGATTGGGGGCAATGGTATTTTAGGAAAGGCTCTTTAAATTCCTGCCACGTCATCGCTTGAATTCTATCTTCACCTATCTCTTTACAATGAGCATCCCACCAATCTTTAGCTTGCGATTGCAGTTGACCCGTAGCAAACATTACTTGATCTTCCTTATCACACCGACTTCGTATAAACACAACTTCTATATTAGAAATCCACCTTTGGCATACAATCGGGTCTATCTTTCCATCATACGGAGAAGGACTACACGCCATAAAATCCTTATACGTGCATCTTCGTATCTTACTCTTGCCTTTAGACTATCCAATCATCTCCTTTATTTCATCCATTTTGCTTGTCATTATCGCATCAATCGTTTCCAACACGCGACTCTCCACCTCTTGAACTATTTGCGGAAGTTTGGCTTCTAAAGCATTATCCATCATTTGCACCATCTTATCATTTAATGCATCTTCACGTGCCACATTGTCATCAATCGAATCTACGTGATCCGTCATCTACACAATAAAGTTTTCGATGTTTTTAGCAAATTTAACATCGCCTACCTTTGCGGTTCATTACAAGTCGTTCTATAATGTCACAATAATTTTCATGACTCTATTTTCATGATTTATAACCTCCGTAACCGAGTCCGTCAATCAAAACATAAAAAAAAACATTTTGCACGTTTTAGGGCGGGTCGCGGGCCGCGACCGGGTTCGTGATATTCTTCGCGGGCCGCGACAAGGGGTCGCGTCACGCGACGCCATGAGCGACTCTTGGTCGCGTCGTGCGAGGGTCGGATTTTCACAGAACTTTCAGTTCTGGGTGCTGCAAACTTTCACAATTCCCATTTTTCACTTAAACGATCATAACTTGCTTAATTTTCATCCGATTCACGATCCGTTTCTTCCTACGCGGTCGTAATTTCATCCTCTATCACATAGAGTTAAAATCCGGCACCGGATTAACTATTTTCGAGATTTTTAAGCTTTCGGCCATATTCTCACTTATAAACTTTCAACCCATTCATGGTTTATCTACCAAACTTATCCGTTTGCATACAAATTCTCGCTAATGCCATACCATAGTTATTTTCAATTACACAAAATTCAAATCATGGGTTTCTATGCACCCATAACCCATTTTGACACATATTTTTATTCTGACCCGTTATAAAAGTAAAGCATCTTAAACGTTTACCTTGTTTGCGACCTTGGAGCGAACACACCCATTGCGCGAGCTGTCAGTTTAAGTCCTAGCACTTTTACTCGTGCTTGATTCACTCAAACCTTGGCTCTGATACCAACTTGTGACGCCCTTATTAACCAAACATCCCAAAACACATGGAAACTTCAAGGTTTGAGACTTGAAACATAATATTTACATTTTACCAAAATGCCCTTGTGGCTAGTTCGAGATCGACACCTCCCCTAGTCCAGTTACAGGTGTTAATCCGAACTACCTTGTCAAGACGCAAGTTTAAAGTTACTAATTACAACCGACTAAGTTTCTAAAACCATAATTTACATAACAAAAGGCGTTTTTCTAGAAATACAAGTTTAACAAAATATTGTTTCAAAAGGGCGACTACTTCGGAAGCGCATAGTCAAGTGTACATGTTTGTGTTCGCCCCCAAGCTCGCCACGCCACCTACATCGCAATCCAATTTAACCAGTCAGTTCTTGCAATGATAATTTAAAATAAAAACTAACATCCATTCGCGTCATCACAAAACCATATCACCATCTTACTTTCATTTATCCATTGAACGGGCACTTATTTACTATCTCCAACGAGATAATGCATAGCCTTCGATAATCCGTTGATTTCGGATTAGACATAATGCAACATAAACATCATCCCAAATCCGTTCGTGACGGATTTAGCTATTTCACTTCATTCTTACATAACTTTCCAATATATGGTTAGTTCAAGACCAACCGACCATAACATAACTTCCTTCATAAATCATCATCCCTTACGGCCCGTTTATGGCGGGTTAAGTTATCAACTACACATCACCTACGAACTATCATAATTACGATTCTAATATAACAATAACAATTTATAGCTTGTATGCATAGAACAACATACCTTGATCTTGTGAGTTGTCCGATCTCCTAGCACTCGAACCTTATTCTTTTATGCCTACATCAACATATTCATTCGTTTAGCCCGACTAAATATCATTCCATCTTCTACATACTTTTATCATACATCAATTTGATCATAATTTACCAAGTTTCACCCGTTTGTTCTTTTGAGCATTTTATCGAACACTTGGCGGGTTTTGTATTTGTTGGACATTAAATTGCAAGTATCTTTACATACTAACCTACAAGTTCATCACAAAATCAGGCAAGTTCATGAGATTCCCTCATCCTACATTATTCATCTATGTTCCATCTATCACAACAAGCTAAATCACCAAAAACCGAACACTAATCGAGTCCTAGTTCATAATCTTAACTTCTATATGCATATATCACAACATTACTCATGATTGGGTAGAAACCCATTTCCTAAAGTTCATGATTTCAAGAAATTCGACTTACCACTTTATTAGTCACACCTTGGTGATCAAGAATTCGAGTTCCTACAATCATTCAGGCTTGAAATCACCTTCCAATTGATGGAATTAGTGAACTAGGGTTTTTGGTGTTCTTGTCTCTTCTCCTGGACAACTTCACGCACACACTAGAAGTGTCTAGTGTGTGTTGTTTAATTTAACTAGTCTTTCATTTAATTTTTCGAGTTTAGTCCCTCGGTTTCTAACGTTTAATTATTTTAGCCCAAACCTTCATTTCATGAACTATTTTAAAGACAATAATTAGATTACATATTTTTGGGGCATTACAAAATAATCATGGCCGGCCCTGAGAATTCGTGTACCATGTTCGAGCTCGAAAAAATGTGCCTTTAGGCCTTAACGAAATTGGGTATTTGGTTCACTAAAGGTATAAACCTAATGCCAAAGGAGTTAATAACTAATAAACCATAAGAATAGTTTTGTAAGTTGGCATATGTTGGTGTTTGTATGGATGTACCCGATAAAAAAAATATTTACATATACATATCAGGTTTTTTCATAAAAAACGTGCCCCTCGAAATATCGGGCCCTACCGGTGGTCCTCCCCGCCCACCCCCAAGGCCGGCCATGCAAATAATGTCTACACCGTTTGAGATAGTCTTCAACGAGGCAATGAACGACGGGGAGGTGCTATTGGAGGATGAAGCGATTGAGGCGGCCAATCGCAAGTACCAACAACCTGGAAACTTGCTCATGTTTCACTGTGGTGAATTGTGAGAAAACCATGACTAGTAGGATAACTATTATAATTAAGTAGTTTTTAATTTAATAAAGAATTTTTTATTTTAATTAAGTCTTTTTTTGCTGTAATCTTATTTTAATTAAGTATCTTTTATTTTTCAGTAATGTAATTTTTATTTAAATCATGTATTTTGTATTTTAGTAATGTAATTATTATTTTAATCAGGTATTTTTTTATTTTAGTTATAATTATAATTTTTAAATAAAGGAATAAATAGAATTAATATTAAATGAAATTAATGAATGATTAAAAATGATTAAGGGACTTTAAAGTTTATTCCACACCATGGCGGTTAAGCATGAGGGAAAGCCCTCCCTATTTACGTGACGCAAACGTGACGTTTTAAAGATTTATTCCACATCACCCAATCATGGTTTAGTTTTTTTCAATATGGTTTGTGGCAGTGTTGTAAAAATCGGTAGGCGCTAGTCGGTCGGTGAGGTACCGACAAGCGATTAATCGGGATTAATAAGGGTTAATCGGATTGAGTTTTTTATACGTAATTTTTAGTTTTATATACACACACATTTATATATGTAACTTTTTAAGTAAACATGTTTTATAAGAGGGAATTTACGTTGGGAATTTATAAGATTTGGTTAAAATTTGTCCAAAAGAGAACCACCGTTGACCGCCTAAGGATTAATCTATCATTAATCGGTAAGCCTCTGATTAGTGATTAATCGACTACTAACCGTATTTATATCTTACACTCACTCCTAAACTACACTCCATTACACTTGTTGTGGATAGAACATCTCTATAAATTGTCTCCTAAAGGCACCAGCCAGTGGTAATATATAGAAGTGTATAATAGAAATTATCAGATAGAACTTAAACAATTTAAATAGGAAATGGATCAGTGGTATTTACACCAAAGATATCCTTATTGGATTTTAGCTTTGACACATGTATACTACCTTAAATAATAACAATTTGACGAAACACAAAATGGACAAGATAAATGAGTGAGTACAAATGTACAACGTTCCATAATCATGTTTGTTTGTAAGGAGCATAATCATGCTTGTTTGTAAGGAGTGTTTTGTTTTATTGTAATTTTTTGCGGTTGATTTTCTGAATGCTTATCGGACCAAGCCACTCAGGCCCATTAGGGTTTTCACCCACTAGTCGCCACTTCTGTGACCTGTCTCGTTGTCTATTACATAAAGATGGAGTTGAAAAAAAAAGGTTCGGAACCAAAACCGGTCTTGAGCCGATTTGATTGATCACAACTTTCAAATATCTAGCCAGTTTTGGCCTCCCAAAATCACCGTTTGCGTAATACCTGGGAGGTGTATTTGGTTGATCAAAACTTGCAAAAAACGCAAAAAAAAAAAAAAAAAAAAAGACTCACGAAAAACGCTCGTCTCACAAAGTTTACGCAATGGCTCGCTGACAATCATCCGTTCGTGGTGTTGGTGAATACTCTTCCGAATCATAAGTTGTTCAAATTATAAAAACGAAGCGAAACTCCAAAATTTGGGGCGAAGGGGGTTTAAATTTGTGTTTATTGTCCGACGAGTCTCCAAAGGGTCGTTTGCCGAAGTTGTGGTATTTTTTTTTTGCGACCAAACTCAAACTCGACCTTGAGAAATCATATGTCGAAACGTCAGTTTGCACGGCTAAAGATAGTTCAACTCAACCGGATCGAGCTACAATGGATCCCAAAGGTGGAATAAACGCTTAGTAGTTATTAAATAAAATGCATTATTATTTTTTTTGTAATTTTTTTTATATTTATTTTCTCTTTTTTTCTTTGTAAAACCAAAAAATTATTAAACGAGAATGTTATGTAATTTTTTTTATGATAACTACAGAAGGCGGTGTTTGAGTGTCTGAAGGGTCCCCATGCTCAGGAATTTTTGACCATTGTCCCGATTGAGGGGTTAGGACAATGCATGTCGGCAGTAGAATACAGAACCATTCTCAAATACCGGCTAATGATCCCTATGTACCCAGAAGATAAAACCTGCCCGATATGTCGTAAAGCTTGTATGGATAAATATGGGGAGCACGCAGTTCACTGTAAAGAGCTCCCTGGGTTTAAATATCGGCATGACTGGGTGCGAGATGTTTTGGGGGACATCTTAAGAAGAGCTGGGATTTCTGCTAAGAAAGAGGCCCCTGTGAATTTCCTCACGGACCCTATGGAAGGGAGATCTACTCTTCGACCAGCGGATCTGCTCGTCTTTGGTTGGGCTGGGGGGAAACATGCTTGTGTAGACCTCACGGGGGTTTCCCCTTTGGTTGGTTTAAGGGAAAACGGGTTTGTAGCTGGACTAGCAGCAAGAAAGGCAGAATCAAAGAAAGTGGATAAGCACGCTAAAGCTTGCGCAGAGAACCAACATGTCTTTATCCCTTTTGCCTTTGATACTTTTGGCTCCCTAGCGCCAGAAGCCATCAACTTCTTGACGAGGGTTCAACGGGTTATCCACAACAATTGTTCGACCCCAAGGGGGCAGGGGTTTGTGTTCGGGAGGTTGGGGTTTGCAATTCAGAAAGGGTTGGCGGCGCAGCTTGTTGCCCGTCTACCTTCTGTTTTGATGTAACTTAACAAGTTTTCTGGTTATATCAATCGTATGTTTATCTAAAAAAAAAAAAAAAAAAAAAAAAAAAAAGATAACTACAAATGTGTGGAAAAAAACACATTGTTTGGAATTGAACCAAAACCGGGTGATCAAAAACTGATGCTCGAACCGTCCAAATCGGTTTGGAACCGAACCGAAACACAAACCGGTTTGTGATGTATTTACATGATATAGTTTAAACCAAGATTAAACGAAGGGTAGTGAGCTAATGTATATTATGATCTATTTATAAAGGTATTAAAATGCATATATTTTAGAGAAAAATATCGGATAGTCTCTGTTGTTTACTCTATTTTACCTTTAGTCCCTACATTTTTAAAATTACAGCTTTAGTCTCCAATTTTTGCACATTTGTTCTCGGATGGTCCCTATCATGAATGGGGGGTTAATTTTTGGTGTTAAATGGATGTGAAATGACATTAATACCCTTACTATAAAACAAAATATTTAAAACATTAAAATTAACCTCTAAATGTAAGTGGGACCATCATTTTATTAACATAAAACCTACCCTAAAAGATAAGGGCCCACCATTCTCTCAAATTGATAGAGCTCACCATTGTTGTGTAACTCTGCGACTATCCTTACAACAACCATAATTTCCGATTAACAGGAGAATAACAATAAAACCACCATCATAAAACCACCACACATAGCGCACCAACCATAAACTTAACAATATTCACACCGTCATCACTACCACCACCATCTCGAAGCTTGCTCCACTATCCACTCCACCCCACAATCACACAAATAACCCTAATAAATCCACTCCGGGTTCAACATCTCTTACTATTCAAACACGGCCACCGATTCTTCAACAATTTCACCACGACAAGAGGAATATTCGTCGTACAACCTGGTGCTGCCGGTGAAGAAGAAACGAAAGACGTACTGGAGGCTCCGGCCAAGGGAAGTGTAAGGGATTACTGAAGAAATGAGATTTGCTGCGATGAAGCTACGTGAGAAAAAGCTTGATAAATTGGACGTGAATGACGGTTATAGTGAGAGAGTGGGTGTAACAACCCGACTCTTCGGGTCATTACCTATTGTCGTCATTTCTTATCTTAACTGCTTGTACTCCCGAGATTCGGTTAACGCTATGGGTTAAAACTATATTTAAAACTATGTAACAATTCTCTCTTACTGAACTTTTATCCCTCGTCAAGCGAAACGGCGGTGGATGAACTCGGAGAAGATCCCGAAAATGCTCGAACTGTGGTCGCGGTAAACTCTTGGTGAAGATATCCGCAAGTTGAAGCTTGGTTGGAACGAACTTAGTGTGCAGTTTCCCGGACATAACCAACTCCCGAACAAAGTGATAATCCAAGTCAATGTGTTTGGCTCGTTTGTTGGAAACCGGATTTTGACTCATAAATAAAGCACTTCGATTGTCACATAGAAGGGTTGGGCGTGATGGTGGAAGCGCATGAAGTTCCTGTAACAAGTGAGTGATCCAAACAATTTCAGCAGCTGCATTTGCCATTGCCCGATACTCCGATTCACAGCTTGATCGTGAGACGGTTGGTTGCTTCTTAGCGCTCCAAGAGACCAAATTACCTCCCAAGAAGATTGAGTAACCATATGTAGAACGGCGTGTTTCAATGAGTACCCTAAAATAGTTGATGAGGCGGGTCGTGTAAACACAAGACCATGAGAGATAGTTCCTTTGACATACCGCAAGATCCGTTTCACCAATTGAAAATGTTTTTCTGTTGGAGCATGTAAATGTTGACAAGCTTGATTTACAGCATAGGCTAAATCAGGACGAGTGATGGTCAAATATTGGAGAGCTCCAACAATAGAACGATAAAATGTAGGATCGGCATAAGGTATACAATCGGCGAGAAATGTATCAGTGGTAGAGAGAGGAGTGGGGACGGATTTAGCGTGAGTAAGACCGGCACGAGTGATAATGTCATTTGCATATTTTGTTTGAGTTAAGAACAGGCCATCTTCATTGTGAACTACTTCAAGACCAAGAAAGTAGTTCAAGGAGCCGAGATCTTTAATAGCAAATTCCTGGTTTAGGCGTTTGGTGAAGGCATTGAGCAAGGTCGATTTGTTACCGGTAAGGATAAGATCATCGACATAAACAAGAAGATACATAAGAGATTCGCCTTGATGGAAGACGAAGAGAGAAGGATCGGCACGACTACACCTGAAACCGTATGATTGAAGAAAGGAACTCAAGCGTTGGAACCAAGCCCGGGGAGCTTGTTTAAGACCGTAAAGAGCCTTCTTAAGCTTACATACATGATTAGGATAAGTGGAGCTAGCAAAGCCGGGTGGTTGTTCCATATAGACGGTTTCGGATAAAGAGCCGTTGAGGAACGCATTGTTTACATCGAGCTGGCGAAGAGGCCAACTATTGATAACGGCCAAAGAAAGAACAATGCGTATGGTCGATGCTTTAACAACGGGGCTGAATGTATGATTAAAATCTAGACTCGGGATTTGCGTGAAACCTTGAGCAACAAGTCGAGCCTTGTGACGATCAATGGAACCGTCAGAATTGTATTTGGTGCGAAAGACCCATTTGGATCCGACAACATTAGTGGACAAAGGTCGTGGAACAAGAGTCCACGTGCTATTGTTGTGAAGAGCTTGAAGCTCCGCATGCATGGCATCCATCCAATGTTTATGTTTGGAAGCACTTTTGAAGCCCTTAGGGTCAACAGTGGTAAGAAGAGCGGCATGAAGACAAGAATGCATAGCATGAGCAAGATAAGAAGTGTGTTTTGGATTTGGTTTGAAGGTGCCGACTTTGGACCTTGTGACCATCGGATGAGAAGGTGTAGGAGAGGAAGGGTTGGCCGTAGTTTGTTGGATAGTAGGAATAGGTTGCGGTTGTAGGGTGATAGCCGTAGGTTGTTGGTTAGTGAGAATGGAAGGTGGTTGAGGGCTGGGTGATGGCGTGGAGGGTGCATTGTTTTGAGTGGGAGATGGTAAGGCAGTAGGTTGAGAAGATGAAATTGGAGTGTCCTTGCAAAGGGTACAAGGTGGAGTAGAATTATTGATGTTGGCAGAGGGTTTAGAAGAAGTAGGTTGAGGGCTGGAATGGGACGATTGAGAGGGAGAAACAAGAGTGGTGTCACACCCCTATTTTCCACGTGTCACCGGTGGGCCCGGTGGGGAGTATAGTGACGTAGTTGATATCATCATAGACAACAACACAATATATAAATGCACAGCGGAAGCAAAGATAGATTCATTTCAACTTTAAATAAATGTAATATTAAATATCACGAGTAGTTGAAACGGATCCACAGGCGGATCAAAATAAAAGAAGATATTGTTCAACAGTTTTATTAACATCCAAGCTTGCGAGACTTATTGCAGACGCTAGAAGACAGCCAGCCTAGTACGAGTAGTACCTGCACTTAACCTTTTGGAAAATACGCCAGTTTACACTGGTAAATACAATTTAACTGACTCATTTTAAAAAGGTTGAAAATTGATTTGAATGCACGTGGCACAAAACATTTTATAACTTGGGATAATTATATGAATATAATACTTGTAAACGAATTACATGTTACTTATGCGTTCAGTAGCCCGATCCGTAGACCGGGTTAAAGATTAATAGACACACCACATTATTTGGTTCGGCACTGACGAGTGTACGCCTACACTCCGTGCTTTGGTCGTGGCCATCTCGTAAGATGATGCCAAGGATATCCGGGACATGGTCATTAACCCCCCAAAGGCTTTAAGCAAACAAAACATTTCAAAACGTAGCATATCAAGGATTTAACCACTATTCGATTAAAGATTCAATGCCGGACCAAGCGGTATTTTATATACCGTACCCCAAGCCCGTATAGGGAAAATAAGTTAAAAGTATTTACCTTTGTAAGTATAAATCATAATTAGCGAGTGAAGGTAGCTTTTACTGGTTCTTCTATTCTGGAACAAAGGTTTATAATAACCTATTAGATTTCTAACGGGTCTTTATTTAAGCCTAAGCTTAGACCGGTTAGCTTTTAAGGACGATACGGTTCAAACGCACGATTAAGCGAAGACCGGATAGAATGTGATTTAGACCCGACAAGTTTGAATACTTGTGTAATATGGGTATACTAAATACATTCTGGATTTTGAGACAAAGATGATAAGGTTTGACCCGTTTCGGTCAATTTATGCAAACTAGTTACATAAACCGAACCGAACGCGAAAAGGGCGTCACGGGTAACCATAAGAGTCATATGTAAGTTCCCTGAGTTAATATGCCTTAAACATGTTGTGATATCAGTACGGTATCTTCTATTATGCCCAAAACGGATTTAAACACAAATTATGCCTCATAAGGGCATTTTGGTCATTTAAAAGATTATAAAAGAGTTTAATTAGTAATCTGAGTTACAGGTCTGATTTATACAGTAAATATACTTAATTTAATAAGTTATAACAGTAGGGTATGACCTATATGTGAAATTTATCATTTAAAACCAAACTATGCACCTTAGGGGTATTTTGGTAATTTCACTTAGGCTTAAAAGGTCAAAACTGGAATTTGAGTTTAAAAACTTTTACTTACTGTTAATATATAAAAATATACTAAAAACATCAGTAGGTAACAACCTTAAATGTTTAATATGGTTTTAGTACATACTATGTGTTAAAAATGCTTAAAAAGGCGATTTGGAGCCATTTCCGGGTTTTTAAAAGAAAACTGATATTTTTATAATTCCAGAAGGCTCAAAATATTTTATTTAACAAATAAAATCAGTAGAAAAAGGTTTGGGGTCAAAAGGATTTGTAAAACTCATTTTATGGCCTAAAAGGGTAAAACCGGCATTAACCGAATTAAACTTAGAGACCTATGTTATGCTCAGCCAAAAATTTAATAAAAATCTCCAAAAATACCAAAATATAATATTATATCAGTGGATAAAAAGTTTGATATAAAAAAGTGGGTTTAGATAGGCTATACGCTAATTACGCCATTTATTTAACATAAAGCTTTCAATTTACGCTAATGAGCATAACTCTTAATCTAGACCTCAAACTGATGTCAAATTTTAGGTGCAAGTTTATAAATCAGTAACTAAGGTTTCTATTCTTTTACTTTTTCAAAAATCACGTTTTATAGTCAAAAGGGCATAATAGTCAACAATTAGGCGTTTAATGGAAACATGCATATGAATCGGATAACTAATGAACCAAGTTGTGTGACCTCAGGGGGTTACACTAATATGAAACCTGGTCCAATTAAGGCTCTAAGGCATTTCTAAACAATGCTTAAACGGGTCAGAACTGAAAGTCAAAGCAGAAGTCAAACTATGCGACTTTCGGTTCCAAACCGAGCCTAAACTGAAAATTGTCGAGTTGAACATGTTGGGACATGTTCTTACATTAATTACTAAGTTATATTAATGATCAAACAGGTTGCAAGTATCCTACATTGCTAATTATGCTTTAATTTGAAATTTAACATTCTGTTGACTTTTTAAAGTAAGCTTTGACTCGACAATTAACATAGTTAGAGTGGGAATCTGGAAGTACCCTTTTAAGGGTTTATTACCCATATAAATACCTACTTAAAGGTACTTTTAATTCGTGATTAGACTGAGCACATATTAATTAATCACGAAGTCAAACCTTAATTACGATGGTTTGACTTTTAGCTAATTAACTAAGCTAAACTAAATTAGAAAGGGTTAAGGCTACTTACAAATGTCCTAATTATGATTAGGGACCACTAGGAAGATGGCTTGCTGACCAGAGAGCTCCAGAGAATAAGTTGTGAATGTTGCAAATGCAAATGCCCAAAAGTTGCAACTTTCATCTTCTTATATAGTGAACCCAAGAGCTTAGGATCATGCCAAAATAGTCTAGTGATGTTATAAGATCATTCCAGGTGGACCTAGGATGCTAAAAACCGCCTAGAGAGCCCCTGAATTTCGAATACCACCTAAAAGAGGCGGTGTAACCGTTTTAACAGGCAACTGTCAGCAATTTCGCCCAGATACATACCTTGCGCACCGTAATGTTCTGGTTGTTGCGGTGCGCAAGACTGCTTACGCACCGTAAGACTTCCGGTGTTGCGGTGCGCAAGCTATCGCCAGGAAACAAAAGTTCGTTTTTATTCAAGCTATGACCATGCAACCTTTTCACCTCCGAATCTCTTGTACTTTAATCAGAATAGGGACCATGTTTTCAGCCATTGCATGTCTAGGCATGCTCATACACATTTTGGCACATTGTGGGAAGTTTAAATTGACGGAAACACCAAGAATTTGCATAGGATACATGTCTAGAGTTATCAAATGAATTTATTATTTCGAATGGCCAGATTTATAAACATAAATCAGATGTTGATAAAATATATCCTGGTTAGGGATTTATTAATAGATCGCTCAGAGGTATAAATTAACATGTCGACGTCTTTAAATCGTACCGTACATCTTTATCTAGATCCGTATTTACAACACGTTTGCATAACATGACACGTGTCTTTATTTTATTGGACATGAATTTCCGAGGTGTTACAAGTGGGTTCATGAAATGTAGAAAGAAAAAGATTGGCGATATTCGTGTGGGATGAATTATCCTTATAGGGAAAGGATGTTTCATCAAAACGTGCATGACGAGCGACATACATACGAGATGAAGCTGGATCGAAGCATTTGTAACCTTTGTATTGAGGCGCGTAGCCCATGAAAATACACGGAATGCTTCGAGGGGCGAGTTTGTGAGAAGCATAATCTCGTAGGTAAGGATACACACAACACCCAAAAATGCGAAAGTTTGCATAGTTTGGTTTAGTTGAATAAAGTATTTCAAACGGAGATTTGTTATGTAGAACTTTGGTGGGTAAACTATTTATTATGTAAGTGGCGGAGGTAAAAGCATCAACCCAATGATTGATAGGGACACGGGCATGGAAAAGCTTGGCTAAACCCGTTTCGACTATGTGTCGATGTTTCCTTTCGGCACGACCATTTTGGGGAGCGGTATATGGGCAAGAAAATCGATGAAATGTACCATTATTATCAAATATCTTGCGCACATATTGATTAACAAATTCCGAACCCCCATCGCTTTGGAAAACCTTAACTTTTCGTGAAAGTTGAGTTTGAACAAGTCGCAAAAAGGTTTCCAAAACTGAGTAAAATTCATTTTTTGTTCTAAGAGGATATAGCCACGAAAATCGTGAATGGTCGTCAATAAAAACAACATAATATTTATAACCCTCTTTACCCAAAACCGGTGAAGGTCCCCATAAGTCATAGTGAACAAGATCAAGGGGATGTGAAGCACATTTTTCATTTAAATCAAATGGTAATTTGTGTGCTTTAGCAAGTTGACATGGAGAGCAATATTAGGCTTTGGTAATAAAGAAGTAAATGATAAAAAACCATGTTTCTGTAAAGTAGAAATAATGTCAAAGGCAACATGCCCTAAACGATTGTGCCATAATTCAAAAGAGGCTTTATTCGATGAAACAGAAGCAACAAAAGCAAATGACTTGTCCCGAAGCACGTAGAGACCGTTCTCACACCGACCTTGGGCGAGTGGTTGACTTGTTTTCCGATCCTGAATAAGAAAAAAAGAGTATGAGAACAAAACATCAACGGGATAGTCGCGAGTCAACTTGCTAACCGAAAGAAGATTTCTAGTTATGTTAGGAACAACTAAGACATCTTTTAAAGAGACATTTTTATTTATAGATATGTGGCCTTTGTGAGTGATCGGTGATGCATGGCCATTACCGAAGATGACCAAAGAGGTACCCGAATAAGGAGAAAAGGAATGAAGGTTACCAGTATTATCCGTCATGTGAAGATAAGCCCCTGAATCGGCAGTCCAGTCGGGTCCGTCATTGGAGACATGACATTGAGCATGAAACGCACGAACAAGACCATCATCACCCGAGGAAGAACCGGCCACGAAGGAGGAGAGTTTTGGACATTTGTTTACATAATGTCCATTGGTTCGGCAAAGTTGACAATGAGGAGCTCTTCGGGAACGGTTAGAAGAATTATTGTGAGGCTGGCCACGGTTGTTGGATCTAGAACCGGATCCGGATCCAGTTCTGTAGGATGAGGAACCGGTAGAACGAGACTGATGGGCAACAAAAGCAACGGGAGGAGGAGTGGGAGGATGAAGAGTATGAAGAAATTGTTCTTGACTCTCGGCTTTTGTAAGAAGATCTCGAAAAGAAAGTGGATCACGGGCCGTGTGAATGGCCATGGACCAACTTTCAAAGGTAGAACCGAGGCCACAAAGGAACCAATGAGTTTTTTCCGTGTCACTAACCGGATGGCCGATGGCGGACAACTGATCACAAACGGCTTTAAACTTCCTACCGAATTCAGCCACGGTGGAAGAGCCTTTGGTTAACTGCCGGAGATTGTCCCGTAGGAGATGCATCCGTTCGAGAGAGGTGTTACTGTAGGCTGCTTCTAGAGTAGTCCAGATCTGACGGGCTGTTGTGAGACCGAGGATCTCGGCAACCGCCTCCTCGGTGAGAGACTGAGAATGAGAATGGCTTGTTGGTTCGAAAAAAACCAAGCAGGATAAGAAGGATTGGGTTGTTCTTTGGAATCGATGGTAATGGTTTTCGACTGTTGTGGAATTGAACCATCAACATGACCGGTTAACTTTTGGTTTGCGAGAAGGGGAAGAATTTGATTATGCCAATAAAGGTAGTTGGATGATGAAAGTTTGATGGTTATCATGTGAAGAATGGTTGCCATAGGAAGAACAGTTTCGGTGGTGTTGGAGGAAGAAGATGCAGGGGTTGTCATGAGGAAGAGAAGGAAAAAAAAAGAAGGAAGGAAGGAAGAGGATGGATCGATGATATCAGGCTGATACCATGTAACAATTTGAATTCTCTCTTACTGAACTTTTAAACTATATTTACAACGCTATTTTACAACGCTCACTCGAAATGCAGTTATCACAACTAGACGCTATTTTACAATGCATACTACTTAAACGCATTTTACCGCTTGATTAGACTAAACATTATCGCAACGCAAACTCGAAACACATATTATTTATGTTATGTGTTATGTGTGTTATTATGTGATTATTTGATTATGTGGTTATCAACGCAACGCTTAACAAACGAAACGAAAGTTGGAAAACTAACAAACGCAATCTGGCTGTCCGAATGGACATCCGATCGAATGGACTTCCGCCCGGATGACCATCCGATCGGATGGCCATTCGACCGGACATGCCATCCGACCCACACCCTCGCACACCGACTTAACTCTCACCCTCACACTATAAATAGTACCCGTACACCCTCATTCTCTGATGTTGACACTTCCATCCGCCCACACGCACTCAGTCGCTTCCAATGGCGATTCAAGGCTATTTTGCAAGCATTTCTCCTCAAATCTTGTATAATCTTCATCTCTTAACACTTCTACATCATCTTCTTCATCAAAATCACACACAAACACTAGCTTTTTCCTGAAATCACTGATTTGAGCCCCTTAAAGGTGTTCTTCACTCATTTTGCTTATGCAACCTGTTGTAGAGCACCAACTCATCAAGATTGGTTCAGATCTAAGAGATTTCCCCAACTTTTCAACTAAGTTTTGCAAGATTTCAACACTTCATCATCTATTTTCAATTTTTCTTCAACCTTCACACTAAATCGATGGAATCTGGGCTCATGCGGACTCTCCGCTCGCTTCATAGTCGAGAGCCGGCTTGAAAACGGATTTCCACCGAAGAGATGGACCGATTAACGGGTCAAACATGAAATTCCATCAAGTACAGCTCGTCTGTCTGAACGGGTGGTACCCATCCGACCAGATGAACTGGATTTGGTGTGTTTCCGTTGTTGACGCGTCATCACACCGTCTCCGTTAAACTCAAAACTTGTTACTTAGAAAATTTTACCAAAAACACCAACTACCGATCATCTCGACCGAATGGCCATCCGACCGGATGACCATCCTCTCGGATGACCTGGTATCTATATCTCACATGGTTTAAACTACGTTTCCATGAAACTTCGAATTTTAACAATTTTACAAACAACACACACAACTCATTCGAATGGCCATCCGCCCGGATGGGGATGGCCATCCGTCCGGATGACCATCCGTTCGGATGGGTTATACCCATTCATTCGGATCACCATTCGAACATCTAATCCATTCGACACTCTGAAGTCTCGACCGAACAGCACTTATGCTTCTGTTTACATGCACAGGCTAACTCAAAGCGCTCCCTTCAATCCAATTTTGCTTGTGTTTACTTGATAAACACGCACAATGAGTATACTCGAACCCATTTTCTTTTAACGCACTTTTGGGTGTTACATACGTTCTATATCAAAACACAACACACAACGCAAACACTTTATAACGATAACCGCTCCCGCATGCTATACGTGATCTATGAATGCTTGTACTATGCTTATACATTGTTACACTATACCGCCTCTAGCAACGATAGTACTATAGTTTGGACTCAGCACCTGTCGTGATAGGGGTTGCTAGGGATCACAACTCTTACTTCACGTGTTCGCTGGACATGTGTCGCGCTTACTCTACAACGCAGTCTCGTGGTTGTAATCATTGTTTGATAGTTACATGCTTCGCCCGTTACGTGTTACATGCTGGTTATGCATAAACGCCTTTTCTACTATATGCTATGCAAACTTGTGTACTCACCTTTACATTTTATGTATTGACTTTATTTTAATGTATGTGACAGGTTGATAGGATGCTATGCTGAATCAAGTTAGGAAGTCTAGAAACCCGCTAAATAAATCTGAGTTGTCGGAACAGTATTTGTTTTTGAGACTTATATCTGTAATGACTGTTTTTGCTTTATCTGTTAGTAGTATGGGATATTAACATTAAGGATATTGTCACTTAATAGTTGTTGTGGATTCTCTTGAGCAATCTATTTCGCTCAGTGCCACGCCCTGATGATTCCGCCATCGGTTGAGGTGTGACAGTGGGTTGACCGGAGACAGATATGGATGTGTTTTTTATGGTTGTTAGTTGTGATTTATATAACTTTATGGTGGTCAGAGACAAATGGGTGTGTTTTTTGATGGTGGTTGAAGACAGATGGGTATGTTTTTTAACTAGAGATATGTGTTGCAGGTTGATCGTCGACAGGAGATATGGTGATGAATGGTGGGTTAGATTAAGGGATGGTGAATACGATGTGGCCAGTGGTGGGACACAATAAAGATGAAAAGGGAGGTGATGGGGCATCGATGGAGGGGAGATGTATGGCACAGGAAAAACAACGGTAGTGAAGACTATGTCACCGACAAACGGTTGTGGTGAAGACGAGGTGGGGGAGGGTTGGGGTGGGGTGGGGGAGAGGTTAGTCTTTTAGTGTTAAAATAATAATGGTGTAGCCCACTTCAGTATTTAAAAAATAAATTTGATTTTGTTTTATGGTAAGGGTATTTAAGTCATTTCACACCAACTTAACACTAAAAATTAACCCCATCCACAATAGGGACTATCCGAGAACGAATGAGCAAAAATTGGGGACTATAGCTATAATTTAAAAAATGTAGGGACTATAGGTGGAAATTGAGCAAATCACAGGGACTATCCGGGCATTTTTCTCTAATTTAGATATTTTGATCTATTTACATGATATTGTGTATATTATCAATAGTGTTGGGCATCTGTTTGAAACCATCCCAACCGGGACAAAGGATATTTGGAGCAGAGAGATTGCCGATTTCAATTCGGCTTGATTATCTGTCAGTTTAGTTGGATAGATCATGTATATACATGAATAGGGTGTGTTAGAATATGACAGCTAGAACCGAACGGTTGGATCACATATGACCTAAAATATTTTTATAGTAGACCATTCTCAGTAAAACATAGGATTTGCAAATAACACTGGTTTGCCCTGGTTTTAATCGAATTTTACGGATTTAAACCGGACCGAAAACCGGGTTTTAAGGTAAATGAAAACAACAATAGAAGTCTAGTTATTCCAATTTTGAGCTGTTTCAAGTTCTGTACATTGATCTCTCTGGCCCAAGTCATCAGCCCACTGCTGCTTCTACTAACCTGATACTCTGTTAGCCCAACACTTTTTTTTTGTATCGACACATTCGTATTAAGATTATTACTAGCAGGGTGCTCGTGCGATGCGGCACGGACGACAGTTTGCATTGTGGTATTCGTTTCTGGTAGTTTTCTTATTCGTATAATAATTATTGTAGCATCCACCGGCAGATATGCGTGATAAGCTAAGCCATTGGTTAGTGGATTTCATTATGGTGTGCATAGTTCGGTTATTATCTTCAACCAAAGCCGAAGCTGAAGTCATTGATTAGTCTATCGGTTTTTGGTTAATCAGTTTAGTTTATTTGGTTAGATTGACGGTTATTATCTTCAACCACATCCGAAACTGAAGTCATTGATTAGTCTATCGGTATTTGGTTAACCAGTTCGGTTTATTTAGTTAGATTGATAGTTTTTGGTTAGGTTCCTTTAATTTCGGTTGGAAGTCAAAACCAAACTAAGGCTAAAACTTTTGCCTAGAAATACTAAAAATTTGGGTATATGTTTGTTTATTTAATAAACAAACGAACATAAAAAGGAAATTTTGTTCGATTAATTAAATGAACAAACACGAACATAGATCTCATTCGTACAAATGTGTTCGTGAAAATCTTTACATAAGTATGCTAAGATCCCACATCCTCGACCTTAATTGATCCTAGTTAACAGACAAACATGAAACTGGCTTGCCAAATCTATGTACATAGTTTCAGCCTGCCTCAAGACATGATCCATTTTAACCCAGACCCAACCCTTGGCTTGCACATCTATTAACCATCACTGAGTTTAGCAAACCATGGTTAATCATAAAGCTTTTTTCACAGCCTTACTAAAAAAGGTAAATCATGCAGGCTGGGAACTACAGATTAAAAAAAACTATAAGTTAAGCATCCAAATAGGGATATGAATGACAAAGTTTAGGTGGAGTGAATGAAATTAGTTACCTACTTTAAATCACGATTGAATGTATATAGTTTTTACATGTAGAAACATATTAAAGTATGCAAAGGTAACCGAATGAAAACTGAAATAGCATTATCATCAACAAACGCTAGAAATGCACACAATAGAGAATTAAAGGAAGAACTACTTAAAGGATAAATAAATTCAAATCTAGAATTTACATGAGAAGTTGTGGAAAATCGGGTTTCGCGCCAAAACATCTTGAAATTCAATCAGAGTTGTTGGATTTCAGATCTGCAACACCAGAAACGCGGCTCGAAGAACACTGCAAAAAGCCCCAAAAACTGCTAACAGTCAATTTCTTCAACAAAACTCAGTAATTTAAACCCTTGAATATTAACATATACAATTTAACTAAATATAAAGATTTTTGAAGTGTAGAAATTTGGTAGAATGTAGGTACTCAGTATAGACTTTGGAGACTTGCAACCTGTTTGACCCCTTGTAGCTGAACTTTCTAACTTGACACATCTAAAATAAATGCAATGAAAATGAATCACTAACCGATGATGATGCAATGCCTGAAACACTGCCATAAGCCAAGCTGGCTTGGACAGTCAAATCTTGTGGTCTGTCACACAGCAAAACATAGTTGTGTAACCCTCCATTAGAACCAACAAAAAAACAATAACAACAAACAACAAAGAAAATAGAAAAAATGTCCGCAACTACCTATGCAACTGCCAGTAAGATCTAAGCTAATCGCCTGGTTCGGCCCAACACCTTGTAAAAAAGTATATGGTTAGTTGAGACTCAAGGTAACAAAAGTATAAAAACTGGGGCCAAAACATAGGCAAAACGTAAAAACCATAACTTCATTACAGAAGAGTACCAGTAGACAAGCACCAAGTCCTTTATAGAGGCCGAGAACGCCCTCTCTACTCCCATTAGGCTGCAGGGTATGGGGGACGTCCCCATCCCCTTCTTGGTTCGGCGCCGGCGTCACCCCATCCCCCCCCCCCCCGGTCGCCGTCTTCAACGTCGAGGAACAGACGTTCAGGACGATCTAACATGGTGGGCCCCCTTTTTATCAAGTTGCAACTCTTAGGCTTAGTGATTTGTACATTAGGCTGGTGGTACTTGTACATAGTGGTGGGGTAGGATCATCCTCCCATACCCTTTAGTTTTGTGGGATGGACCATCCTTGGGAGGACTATGACGTGGCGCCTAAGTGGCGGATCATCCTCCCTTGGAGGACCATCACCATACCCTCTAGCCTTAGTAGCCGTAGAATATTAGAATCTTTCAAGTTCCGTACATTGATAACCCCGGCCCAACTCATCAGCCCACTGCTGTTTCCACTGTCCTGGTGTCCCTCTCTTTTTTAGCCCAACACTCTTTTAAACAAGCTTAATTTATTTTTCGTTATTAGTCATTTGTCGTCTTCGGCCCATCAGGATTAAATATTTTTTCAGCCCATCCACTCATTTTAATTAATCCACCAGTAACCAGATCCATTATCCGAATGCATCTTTCTTCTCTCCACCCATGTGGCCATGACACGTCCAATAGAGGTATAAAAAACAAGCAATTAAATCATGTCGAAAAAAAAAAAACCCAAAACCGTGTATTAAAAAAACTGGGTCCATCTTCTGTACCCGACCCTACCTGTTGGTTATTTATTGGTTTCACAACCAATGACTTGAAATAGGTTTCAACCCGATTATACCAGAGCCGAACTAATCCAAACCCAAAAAAAAAACAACAACAAAAAACCTGACCAATTCAATATTATAAATTAGCAACGTTACTAGGCATAGTGTGATTGTACTGTGTGCATTAGCTTTTGTTTCTGCATTGATTAAGTGTACACTTTGTTATTTTATTGTAACTTATTTTGTTTATGACACGTGTATTATGACGTGTTGTAAGCTTAAAGCTTCCTTTGGAAGCTTTATTTTGGATATAAATAAAAAGGAGAGACATTATAATCTGATGCACTTTAGAGAGAGAACAGAGACTTTTGAAAAGAGAGTGAACGATGAAAGCGTCACCGTCTCCGGTAATGTTCCCGCCGGCGCAAGGCGGGAGTCTCACAACGGGGTTTTAAATCCCCACTTCACCTCTTCTCTCTATCTCTCTGTCTCATATTGCGCCGATGACCGGCGACTTGAGTTTTGCTTTGTTGTTTGGTTTTCATCGGCGTTGGCTTATCTCTATTTCATCGTTTTTTTCATACGTTGTATGCCGGGTGATGATGTAGCCGTTTGTTTGTTTTGATGTTCCGTATGGTACAAACCTTTTGGGGTTTTCATTTGGCTTATTGGCCGATGGTGCATAGTGTGATTGTACTTTGTGTTTTCTTTGTGTTCCTTGCATCTTGAAACGGTAAGGTTCAATTTACAAAGTCAAAGCTTCTTTGGAACCTTTATTTTGTATATAAACTTTGATAATTCACATTTTTTTGCATTCCTTTGGTTGTGGTTATGAGTTCGCTTGGCTATGATGAGTTCACAATTTTGTTATAAGAATTGCGTGGCAAGGCTGATGGATGGTAGGTATTGACCTACAACCCGCCTTGCAGCAATGTTTTCCATGAACTCTGAGCCAAAGAAATGTCGGCATCACTTGGGTGTAGTCATTGAGACCGCTAAAAAGCAGCGAAACCCAAAACAAAGCCTAAGATAGGTGAGATAATGTAACGAGATTGTTTGACCGACATCAATGATCGAATTGGTGGTGATAAAAGATTAGATATCTAAAAGTATTAGATTTGTTTCAACTTTAAATGGGTTTATAATTTGTGGTGTTAGTGGTGTTGGTGTAGTGAGGTAATGGTGGAGTGAGGTGAATATATACTTGGCCGGTTGTTTTATGAAACCAGAATTATTAACATCATTTATCAAACATAATTACTTTGAAAAATGTTCAATGGCTGATTCTCGATGAACATTGAAGGGTAAATGAAAGGAATCATATTTAGATGTTCTTTGAAATTGTAGTCATAATGTTCTTTCTTTAATTTACCTTTTACTTCAATAAAAAGTAAATTTGGTCATATATATACGATACACTTGTAAATCTTACAAAATTATATTCGGTAAATTGTAAACTTATCAACTTTTTATACGCTGATAATATTTAATGTTCTGATGTTTTATTTTACTTATTGTTTTCCTAATCATTTATGGGTGGGTGTTTCATATCATATAAGGCTGGACGGTATCGTTGTGGGAAAGGGATCGGGGAGTGGGGTTGCCGCATAGGGAAGGGGTGTTGGTGGTGGATCGGTGAGTGGGGAGAGGTTTCTACGGTGTATACTCACAGATGCGCAGGAAGAGGAGGGAATGAGGAGAGAGTGGAGTTTAATGGTGGGTCATAACCTCTTTCAACCAATCATAATTTTTTTAAATTTTTTACCACTCTCTATGTATTTGAATCATTGTCAGTGATTGAGTGCAAAATGGGGAATGAAATGGTGACTTGACATGACGTGATATTATTGGCTAGAGAATAACTCAAACACCCTAACCTAAGTGATTGAACGACTCCCTTCACCTTAAAAATTAAATAGTTTATAATAAGTATTGATTATTGGTTATAGTATACAATCATTATTTACAAAATTTGTTAAATGACTGTGGGTGTTTTATTAATGTAAATGCTTAATTTTTTAATATACATGAAATTTTGAAGTTAAGTCGTTTAGTAGCCTAAACATACTACCAAAAAAACCTTTCAATCAACGTATAGATCTTTTGTGTTAAGGTTACTACCAAAAAAACCTTTCAATCAACGTATAGATCTTTGTGTTAAGGTTTTGTTGTGCGTATATTGTTGAATTACTATGCTTTATGCCATTTAAGTGTCCCGCCCCCACCGCATCGCGGTGGGGAGTCTATTCTAGTTTCACTTCAAAACCCAGTTCCACACAAGCATAACTTTTTTTTTTATTTTTGTTTTTTAAATAAATAATACATTTAGAATAAGAAATAATAAAAAGAGACTTTCACACCAATGTTGTTTGTATTTTGGTTTTTTTTTTTAACAACGTTTTTGTTTTGGGTGAGTTAAAAAAGCTTATATGTTTGCTATTTATAGTGGATATTTAATTGAAAATTGTTTTTACACCCCCCCCCCCCCCCCCAAACCCACAAAAAAACGGCCATTCAACGGTCAAATAATTGATACCCGCATGTGGTGACTGGTACACGCTCAACGCGCCACCCTTGGGCCCCGCAATGGTGTACCTGCTTGGCCCCGAACGGCCCGTCTACCCTAAACATTTAGAGTAGGGCTGGCATATCGTGTATACCCGTACACGATAAGACACGACACGACACGATAAGACACGATACACGAAATCCCATACACGAACACGGCACGATAACTTACCGTGTCCTTTTTTTCAAACACGACACGAAAACATGAAAATTACCTGTTAATACCTGTTAACGAACACTAGAATAATCATGTATTAATGGGTATCTAACAGGTAAACAGGTATTCACATGTATTAACGGGTATCTAACTATCTAACAGGTATTAACATGTATTAACGGGTATCTAACAGGTAAACAGGTATCTTACCCACTCGATGTTAAGTGTTAACATGTATTAACGCTATACACGAACAGACACGATAAGACACGAAAACATGAAACGCTATACACGAACACGACACGAAAATTAACAGGTTGTTTCGTGTCTACCTGTTTAGTACACGATACCTGTTAAGGTCATACACGATACCTGTTAAAGTCGTGTAGGTTCGTGTCGTGTATTCGTGTATCGTGTAAAATTGTCAGCCCTAATTTAGAGTACTTAAAGTTGTTTTTTTATTAATATATAGGAAAAATTACAAATTTTGTTCTTTATCTTAATACCACTTATCAGGCAGTGTCCTCTTTAACGAATTTTGACAAGTTTTGCCCTTTACAAAGAATTTTGTTGCACGATCTGATATTATTTAAAAAGAATAAAACAAAATATTTTAGGGTTGACTCTTGAAATAAATAGGTAAAAAGACTAAAATACCCTTGGGTGACAAGATTTAACAAGAAAATCTCTCTGGGTTAAGCCTAAAGGACAAAACGTGCAACAAAATTCCTTGTAAAGGGTAAAACTTGTCATAATTTGTTAAAAATGACACCGCCTGATAAGTAGTATTAAGATAAAGGACAAAACTAATAATTTTTCCTAATATATATATACACACGCGCATAACTATAATTTTTGAAATGAAAAGTTGGTAAAAGGGGGTTGTGGTGGTAAGTCAAGTAAAACTAACGAGTCGGTAAAGGTTTGGTTTAAAACGACATGTGACTTGTTTTGATGTATTATCAATTTGATTTGGTTAACAATGGATTCTAACCAAATTATACACACATGTTAAAATTGGTTGTTTTAGAACAAAACGTATTAAAATAAGTTCATCAGTTGTACCATTATTTATGGCGGCCAATGCCGACGTGTTGAGGTGGTGGTGGCACGACAACAACGGTGTATGTGGTGGTGTTGACGACTACAGAGGCTAACACGATGTTGGTGTGGGCAGACACAATCGTCGTTAGCGGCGGATCTAGAATTTTTTATTTATTTATTTATTTTTATTTTTTTGACAGGGGGACACAAATTGATTGGGTTAAACAAGGGGAGTCAAAACAAGTCGGTCAAAATGGACTGGACACGTTTCAAGTTAGCAAGTTTAATTTAATTGACTCATTTTGATCCTTTGTACAACTTGATTCAATTGATTGAGTCAATGATTGTGACTTTGAGCTACTGGATTTCCTTTTCAAATATGATTTTTTTTTCATTTCTAAAAAGATCATATGTTTTGGACTCTAAATAGGTTAATTTAAATTTGATACTAAAACCATGAAAGTTAAATTACATATCATCAAAAATGATGAAAGTTTCTTGGTTTTATCCGAAATTTTATGAATAAGATAATTCTATAAAAACAAAACCCACCAATCAAATAATAATTAGAGTCTTCGGAAGGAATATTTTTGAACCATTAATTATTTATACGATTATTTTCACCAATACAAAATAATGCATCTTTAGGGACGTAGTATTTAAGAATTGACAGCAATGCAATTGCACTAGAAATCATTGAAACCGCCACAATTTAAGCCAACGGGATGTCATCTCCGGTATCCACAATGTTGAGTCTTATATACGAATTGGTCAAATAAGCACATGAAGTTACACATCACTTTTTTTCCTTAACGAAATAACACATCACCCATTGCTTACTTTGCGAGACTCGAACTTGTACTATTTGTTAGGGCATAGATTTTTATAATTATGGATCCAAAATTCTAAGATGTTGCATGGATCAGTTATCCTTAACGGGTAGTGCAGGAACTCAGAGGATCAAGGATCCTTATTATTAATTATGATTTCTAACAATTGTTCTCAATGTTTGTTAATATGCATGTGCAGGTTATCAACGAAGTGGTCTGAGTCTTATCTGGAAACTCGGGGATAATTCGTTCAAGATGCTGCACGTGCTATTTCCACAAACGGTCATGGAGAGTGAACGTAGTCTTGCATGATTTTCGGGCTTAGTTGTTAGTGTAGTTCAAAATGGGTTGATCAAGTGTTAGTAGACAAATTTCACAATACACACTTTCACATACACACACAACAAACGAGAAAACACACAACACTCTTAGCAATCAGTTGTAAAATACTTGATCAACATCCAAAGTTGTAAACTCTTTCAATTGTGCAATATAGTTGGTAGTGATAGTTTTCACTACTCGAGGTTTTTGTGCCGGCGATTTACTAGTGATCAAGGGTTTTTTCTCGTATAAATCTCTGTGTTTGATTATCTTATATGTTCAACATTCATTTCATTATCCTTTACCATCTAAGCACTCTACCTCACTTTACAAATTTGATTACATTATCTTTGATTAGATTTTTTACCAAAACACTATTATATTGAGAATAAACACTTAATATCACTGGAATAGTAGGCCATTGATAGTTACACATAGAGGTGCAACGCTAAACCGAGTTACTAACTTATACATCTATTTATCTATTTACTTTTTTTTTTGAACGGCGGATTTTATTAGAAACCAACTAGCAAGAAGCTAGCCAAAAAAGAAACAGACAATACATTACAAGAAATTGAAATTGTACCAATTTGCCCACTCAAGTTCGCGCATTTTTCCTCTATGTTTGACCCAAAGAAAGCTTTTTGCCTTTATATCCGCCAATAGTCTTGAAATATCCACTCTTCTACCCGAGAAAATTACTTCGTTGCGTAAATTCCATAGATTCCAGCATGTTGTTAAGATGATAGCGTATCATATTCTTCGTCGTAGACGTCTTGGTTGTGTGCTTGTGAACCTGAAGGAGATCTGAAATAGTGAAAGCATAAATTGGCGAGATAGAGAGCCATCTGGACACCAAATGCCATGTCACAGAACTGACATAACATGTTCCAAAAATGTGCTCGGCTGTTTCATCCCTTTCACCGCACAACGGACAGGTCACCGATTCCAGAGTGATGTTCCTTCTTGCTAAGGCTGTCTTGGTAGGTAAGCGATCGAGGTTCATTCTCCACCCAAAGATGTTGACCTTCCGAGGAACCCGTCGGTTCCATTCGAATCTATCAAGGGTGCCTGATGAGTTCTTGTTTTGAAGCATTGTTTTAACTTCTTTTACCGAGAACACGTTTGAGTGTTCAGTCGCCCAACCCCAGGTATCCAAAGAATTAGATATGTTAACTTGAGAGATGACATTATTAAGCTCGGCCAATTCCGCTAATTCTTGGTCCGATGATGGTTCCCGAGCCCAACTCCATCTGGGCCCAATTATCAGCCCGTTTTCGCCAACTTCGAATCTTTCTCGCACGCTGCAACCTTTAAGTTTTTCCAGTCCAAATAGTGCAGAAAATCTCGACTTAAGGGGTAGCCCAGTGACCCAGGAATCAGTCCAAAACTGAGTATTACAACCATTTCCAATATTGCTAACAATGAGGTTGCAGAGGTGAATGTTTTTACTGCTGAGGAGGGACTCTTTTTTGACGATGTTATGCCAAACACCCGATAAACCTTTCCGGATAGGTAGGAAGTTTCCATGTTTCGGATTGTAGTGGATGGACGCGACAACTTCCCTCCAAAGTCTCTCGGGTTCCGATTTAAAGCGCCAGGCCCATTTTATCAAAAGGCTGTGGTTTGCATCTTGTAATGAATTAAGGCCGAGACCCCCCATTGAGATTGGTTTCGTGACAGTCTCCCACTTTACCCAGTGCATTTTGCTGCGAACATCAGTGTCTCCCCATAAGAATTTTCTTCTGAGTTTCTCGAGCTTATCTATCACGTTTCCTGGAGCTTGATAAAGTGAAAAGTAGTATAATGGCAGAGAATCAAGGACAGATTTGATAAGGGTTAGTCTACCCCCAATAGATAGGGTATTTGCTTTCCACAGCAAAAGTCGTTTTTGAAAGGTTTCTATGACGGGTAACCAATTGTGATACCGATTCATGTTTCCACCCACCTTGAGCCCAAGATACAAAAAAGGTAAGGAACCAGTGTTACACCCGAGGAGAGTAGCCATATAATTATTTTCAGCCGGTGTCGTGCCAATGCCGTAGAGACATGATTTGTGGAGGTTAATCTTTAAACCCGAGACTAAGAAAAAGCATCGCATAAGCCGATTGATGTTGGTGATGCTTTCATCCTCCCATGTGCCGAGCAACATTACGTCGTCCGCAAAAACGAGGTGTGATATATTGGGGCCTTCGTTCGGAAGTTGGATACCTTTTATAAGACCCGCCACAGATGCACTTGTCATAAAGCTAGATAGAGCTTCCATGGCAAGAATGAAAATAAAAGGAGAGAGAGGGTCTCCTTGCCTAACACCCCTAAAGCATGAGAATTCCGTTGTCGGGGAACCATTGACAAGAACTGAGGCCCGAGAGGAGACGAAGACACCTTTGATCCAAAGCCGCCACAGGTTGGGGAAGTTCATTTGTTGAAGGACCGAGAGCATAATTTATATAATACATAAAAGGAAATATAAAAGGATAACCATAAGAATCATAAAAAAATTCATTCATGCACTTTATTTTATGGATGTTGGAATTCACACCCTCATGATAAAAGGAAAAAAAATTCATTCATGCACTTTATTTTATGGATGTTAGAATTCACACCCTCATGATTTCAATGTGGCATTTAAGTTTAGACACGTGATTAAAATAAGTGTTATATTATTGGGACACCCAACCCTTTATTTTGACTCGTTATTAGGGATGAGCATTTGATACCAAGTATCGGTACGGAATCCTATCGGTATCTATTTTCTTCGTTTTTTGGTACAGGTACGGTACCGGTATTTATGGGTAAAAGTGCCGAAACAGTATATATTCGGTACTGAACGAGTACCATGCTCATCCCTACCTGGTATACATATCATATTGTATAGGGTTAACACAATTTCCAAAATCAGACTCCAGTCACATGGGTACCTATATGCATCATATAGGTTTATACGATGTGTGTATGATACGAGGTATACATGGTTTCAAAGTTGTTGGATTTGATGTGTGGATCCAACCTATGGTCCTATATGCCTCGTATACACCTATACGAGTTGTATATGGTTTAAAAGCTGTGGGATTTGATGTGTGGGTCTCACCTATACGCCTCATATAACCACTTATACGCCTAGTATAGACCTATATAAGGCACGTAGGTGGTTAGGTGCATGATTGTTTTGTCATGCTTTCTGCTTTTATAAACGAAGAGCTTTGTTTGTACAATTCAAACGGTTTAAAATATTATCACTCATTCTCTTTAAACGATTCAAAATTACTTCATTTGCTATAACTTCAACACAAGCACATGGAAGCATTCGTTGGACATTCCATTCGCCAGTGATGTCTTTCTGGGACGACAACTATTTTTTTAACGAATCATCTAACCAGTCATGGGTTCCAGTCTTCCAGAGAGCAGTCTGGTATGCGATTTATTCACTTGTTTGTTTATTAAATACTTACCACTGAAAAGCGACAAAAAACTTTGCATGTTGTACAACAAAACACTCACGGGTGTTCAACATTGAAGGTCCAAGAATAAAGGAGACGTGACGCTGCGAGAAATAGATTATTTGTGCATTCCGAACAAAGCTGGTGTGTAACAACCCGACTTTTCGAGTCATTACTTAGATCTGACATTTCTTGCTTAATTGACTTGTACTCTCGAGATATCGATTATCGCCATGGGTTGACTATTTCAAAATTATGTTTTCAAACGCATTTCAACGCATTATTAAACGCATACTACAACGCTTATTCAAAACGCATTTAACGCAGCTTATAACGCATACTAATTACATGCATATTATCGCATGTTACATTACTTGTGTAGACTAAACGTTATCGCAACGTAAACTCGAAACGCATATTTACTTTTATGCATTTATGTGATTGTGTGTTATTTGTGTGATTATTTGTTTAAATGTTATGTGGTTATCTCAACGCAACGCTTACACGCTAACTCGCAACTCGCTTAAACGCAACGCAACGCTTAACGCACGAAACGAAAGTTGGAAAACTAACTCGCATAACCAGGGTGTCCGGATAAACAATCGATCGAATGGTCTAACGTCCGGATGACCATCCGACACCTCGCACCCTCCACCGCCTTACTCTCCTCTCTCACCCTATAAATAGTACCCGTACACTACTGTTCACTGATGTGACAGCTTCATCCGACTACTCGCTCCTCAGTCACTTTCAAGCATTTTTCTCTCGATTCAAGGCCATTTCGTAAGTATTTCCCCTCAAATCTTATACAACTATCATCACTACACACTTCTACACCATCTTCTCCATCAAAATCACTAGTTTTCTTCTTGAAATCACCTGATTTGGACCTCTTAAAGATGGTTCCCACATGGTTGCTTATGCAAAATGTTGTATGACATCATCCCATCAAGATTAGTTCAGATATAAAGGATTTCTACACATTTTAACCTGAATCACAACAAGATTTCAACATTTCCAACTATTTTCATCTCCTTTCAAACTTTTCTTCAACATTCTACTAAGAACCGATGGAATCTTGACTCATTCAGACTCTCTACACATTTCTTAGTTGAGAGCCGGTTTGAAAACGGATTTCCACCGGAGAGATGACTGATTAACGGGTTGAACATGAAACTTCATCAAAAGAACAGTGAGTACGATCGAATGGGGTGATTCCCATCCGATCGAACAAGCTGGACCTTGGTGTGTTTCCGTTGTTTGACACGTCATCACGCCGTCTCCATTAAAACTCCAAACTCTTACTTAGAAAATTTTACAAGTTTTCAAACAAACAGGACACCCACTCGACTGGCCATCCGATCGGATGACCATCTGATCGAATGGTTATCCATTGGATGATCTGTCCCTTATATTTTCAATACTTACAATTTTCCAAAACACACCACTCAAACGAATAACCACGCGACCGAATGGCCATCCGTCCGGATGACCATCCGACCGGGTGACTTGGCATTTACGCTACAATGAAAACTTCAAAATTTTCAAAGCGATTCACAAACACCCACACACATTCGAATGACCATCCGTTCGAATGGTCATCCGCTCGGATGGGTTATGCTCATTCGACCGGACCATCATTCGACCCTCAGCACACCCTACACTATGTTTACACGTTGTTCAACGCTTACGCTACTGTTCTATGCTCAGGCTAACTCCAACGCGCTCCCTTCAATCCAAGACTGTGTTTATTTTTTAAACACACACTGTGAGTATACTCGAACCCATTTTCTTTTAACGCACTTTGGGTGTTACATACGTTCTCTATCAAAACACAACAACACACAATACAAACACTTTAAACGCTAACCGCTCCCGAATGCTATACGTGTACTTTGAATGCTTGTGCTATGCTATACAGTGTTACACTATACCGCCTCTAGCAACGATAGTACTATAGTTTGGGCTCAGCACCTGTCGTGGATGGGGATTGCTAGGGATCACTTTACTTTACTTCACGTGTCCGCTGGACATGTGTCGCGCATACTCTACAATGCAGTCTCGTGGTTAAGTGTGAACATAGTTTGATAGTTACTTGCTTTCACCCGTTACGTGTTACATGTTGGTTATGCGTAAACGTTTTCTCTACTATATGCTACTCAAACTTGTGTACTCACCTTTACATTTTATGTATTGACTTTATTTTAATGTATGTGACATGTTGATAGGATGCTATGCTTGCTGAAACGAAGTAGGAAGTCTAGAAACCCACAATAAAATATGAGTTATCGGAACAGTATTTTGTTTTTGAGACTTTTATATGTAACGACTGTTTTTTATTTATATGTTGATGGTATGGGACATTAACGTTAAATATATTGTCACTAAATAGTTGTTGTGGATTCTCTTAAACAATCTGTTTCGCTCAGTGCCACGCCCCGATGATGGGGTGTGACAGATTGGTATTAGAGCCATAACTATAGGGAATTAGGTCGAGTCTTAGGATTGACCTTGTCTATAGTCTAAGTACCAAAAGACCGTTTGTGCAAACCCAACAGGGGTTTCGTACGAACCTACTAATGATACTCTCGCTCGAACTCGCTAAAACTACATCTTTGTGCGAACACCGCATACTACAGCTCGCACAAAGGGACCTTTCCTAAGGTTCAAAACGCATACCTGCCTTTCCTAAGGCTGACACAACACACACGTTTTCGAAAACACTCGCATAACACAACCGAGTGATTGCGTCGAGATTAGGTGTGAAAACCAGGAACTCTCGAAAAGATCGCTCACTCTACGCATATTTTTACTCTCAGCACGAGAATATCTGTTGAGTTAGGAGTGACATGCATATCTTGACGAAATTCTCCATCTCTATCTCGGGGTTTTACCATACTTTCAGGAACAAAGCTGTTAAGTTAGGGGTGAAACCCATACCTTAATAACCCGTTCCACTCTCCGCCTTGATTTTACAAAACTCACACCAAAGTCTCGATGGATTCCAACAACCCGAGTCACGTATTGACCAAAAGGATGAGTGTCGTTCGTCATATTCGGCGTGAGCACAGTCTATTAGGCCCAAGCGTGTACTCGATCTTGTTGAGGATAGTCGAATCACTTTGGGTAGTCGATGCCTAACACCCAAGGTACTCTGTTTTCAATTTAAGCCCGCAAGTCGCTGATTTCACGCGCTATTAATTTTATGTGTTTATATGATTATGTTTCGATTTTAGAGATTTACGCTTTTCCGCACTTCACTTTACTAAACGCGCACAACTCACACAGCTATCGAATCTAAAACGCTAACTAATCGCAGACAAACTATGAACTCTCGCACGCAACGCTCTTCGCTTATGATACTCGCTGTACTACTCGCAACGCTACTCGCTTACGCTACTCGATTATCTATCGCAACTCTCGAACGATCTACGCTACTTTGAAAGATAGGTGAATACGTGTAAATATGGAGGCGAATACGTGCAAAATATGTGCTTACGTGGATTATGTGCTCCTATGTGCTTATGTGCTTACGTGCCTACGTGGACTATGTGCCTATGTGTTTATGTGCGTACGTGTTCCTGAGCTTTACCTAATAATAATAGTAAGTATGTTGGTTAAACGCTAAACCTTTTCGAAAACCTGATATAATCGAATCTCGTCTGAATCCTATGACGATGTCTGTTGTAGACAATGTCGTCATTTGGATCCCATACCTCACGCGCGGCTCGCCAAATCCATGCTGATAAGTGCATCGCTTCACTGGTCGCCAAGGAAATGGCTAAAGTCATACCTCAGATCGTCAGCATAATCAACGAGGTGAAGAGCAGCTCCTCTGTTGAATCAAAGAGCGACATACCTAAAGCGCCTTTCAGCTTTAAGCAATTCAAGGCTTGTGGTCCTGCTAACTTCACTGGTGAAGATGGACCCAGTGCTATGTTCCAGTGGTTTGATGCCATCGAAGTCACTTTCAGATAAAGCGGATGCCCAGAAAATCTGCGTACTGTTAATGCTACTGGATTTTTTCAGTCCAGGGCACTGGACTGGTGGAATGTTGAGCGCAACAGGCGCGGTAATGATGCAGCTTACGACCTTTCTTGGGAGGAACTCAGAGAGCTCATGATGAAGGAGTTCTGCCCTCCTCGTGAAGTGCAAAAGATGGAGAATGAATTCTGGCATATCAAACAAGATGGAGGTGACAACGCTAGTCTCACCGCTCGCTTCAAGCAGCTCAGTATCATCTGTCCTGGTCAAGTGACAACACCGGATATAGCGATCAAGAAGTACATCCGCACTCTACCCGACTATGTAGCTGAGTTTGTTCAGGCAGCTAAACCTGCTACTATTGTGGAGACTTACCAACAAGCAGCTGAGATCAACGACAAGCGAGTCTTAGCTGGGTATTTCAAAACCTCAACCAAGAGTCTGAATCAAGCAACTGCTACTCCCGCTCCCGCTACCAAAATTGCAACATCACAAGTTTCAAAGTCTTCACGCCGGAATCGCAAGTGCAAGGGTAACAACAACAAGAACTACGCTACTACCGCCGCTCCTCTCAATGTTTTCCCTGCTCAGCCCAACCAGAACCGTCAAGTTGCAGCACATAACACCAACGCACCTCCTGCAAAGCGTGCGTACACTGGTGTTCACCCTCTCTGCCCTACTTGCACCTACCATCACCCAGCTGGGGCGAATTGTCTCTTTTGTGCGAATTGCAAAATTTATGGGCATTTCACTGCTCATTGCCGTTCAGGCCCGCGTCAACAAGCAGCTCAAGCTCCTCCAGCACCACCAGCTCAACCCCTTGCTATTCAGGGTAACCAAGAAGTTCCTGCTCCCGCTGCCCATGCGCGAACTTGCTACGCTTGAGATGACACGAATCATTTTGCTAATGTCTGCCCGAATCAAGTTGTGAAACATGAACTGCAGCAGCAACCACCGCAGCAGCAACAACAGCAGCCGCCGCAGCAGCAGCAACCACAACAAGCCGCCCATGGACGAACCTTCAACATCAACGTCCGCCAGGCTCAGACTGACAACAATGTTCTCAATGGTACGTTCCTTGTTAACGGTATTTATGCTCCGTGTTTATTTGATACTGGAGCCGATAACTATTTTGTGCCATTTGAATTCGAAAAGCTCCTAAACCGTAAACGCGCTAACCTCCCAACGACGTTCGACGTAGAAATTGCCACAGGAAGAACCGTCACTGTCAACTCTGTTCTCCGTGATTATACTCTCGAACTCAACAATCACGTTTTCCCGATCGATCTTATCCCGATGCAACTTGGTAGTTTCCATATCATATTAGGCATGGATTTTCTTCATAAAAATCGTGTTGAAGTCGTTTGTTTCGAAAAGATGATACGTTTCTCTCTGTCAAACGGTGATTAACTCTGTGTCTATGGCGAAGTGTCTTCGAAGGAAGTGAAGCTCATGTTGTGCATTCAAGCAAGCAAGTATCCCCGAAAGGAATACATGGCTTTCTTGGCTCATATCGTAGTAGCGGAGAAGGAAAAGAAAGCAACGGAAAAGGTACTTGTGGTTCATGATTTTCCTAATGTCTTTCCTGACGATTCACCCGGTCTACCGCCAACTCGCGATATCGACTTTCGTATCGACCTTATTCCTAGAGCTAACCCTGTCGCTAAAGCCCCTTATCGCCTCGCACCATCCGAAATGCGTGAACTTTCTAGTCAACTCCAGGAATTACTTAATAAATGCTTCATATGCCCTAGCACATCTCCATGGGGCGCACATGTCCTTTTCGTGAAAAAGAAGGATGGATCATTCCGAATGTGCATCGACTATAGGGAACTCAATAAGCTTACTATCAGGAATTGCTACCCAATACCCCGAATTGACGACCTATTTGATCAATTGCAAGGCGCTACGTGTGTCTCTAAGATCGATCTACGCTCTGGTTATCATCAACTACGAATTCAGGAGGAAGATATCCCTAAAACCGCCTTTCGTACTCGCTACGGCCATTATGAATTCGTCGTTATGCCCTTTGGTCTTACTAACGCACCCGCAGTCTTTATGGATTTGATGAATCGTGTGTGTAAACCCTTTCTTGATCGCTTCATCATCGTGTTTATCGATGACATCCTTATCTATTCAAAGTCGAAAGCCGAACACGCGCAACATCTTCGTTTAGTACTCGAGCTTCTTCAAGGAAATCGCCTCTACGCCAAGTTCTCCAAGTGTGAATTTTGGCTTGAAGAGAATCAATCGCTCGGTCACGTTGTCAATAGTCAAGGTATTCACGTCGATCCCACGAAGATTGGAGCAGTTAAGAGTTGGATTACGCCGAAAACCCCATCCGAAGTTCGTTCTTTCCTCGGATTGGCGGGTTATTATCGCCGATTTATCGCTTATTTCTCTAAAATCTCCGTTCCTCTCACCTCTTTAACGCATAAAGACAAACCTTTTGTTTGGGGAACCGAACAAGAGGAAGCCTTTCAAACTCTTAAGCGTATGCTTTGCAACGCTCCCATACTCGCGCTACCCCATGGAAACGACAACGTCATGGTTTATTGCGATGCCTCTAACCTAGGTCTTGGTTGTGTTCTTATGCAACGGGACTAGGTTATCGCGTACGCGTCTCGACAGCTCAAAGTTTACGAGAAGAACTAGACGACCCACGATCTCGAAATCAGTACAATTGTTTTCGCATTAAAGATTTGGCGACACTACCTTTATGGTACTAAGTGTACGGTCTTCACCGACCATAAGAGCCTACAACACATCTTGAATCAGAAAGAACTTAACATGCGCCAACGCAGATGGGTCGAACTTCTTAACGACTACGACTGTGAGATACGCTACCACCCAGGAAAAGCAAATGTCGTTGCCGATGATCTTAGCCGACGAAGCTATTTACATAGTGTTCGTAACGTTCAAGCCCAACACGATCTCGAAGCTCTCATTCGCGACGCTCAACACGCCTGTTTTCTCGAGAACACTCTGAAGGAAGAAAGAGTACTTGGAACCGAAAACCAACTAGTGAATAAACCGAATGGTATCTTTCACTATCTCGACCGAATTTGGATTCCCAATTGCAATAATCTCCAAGAGATTTTACTAGATGATGCCCACAAAACTCGATATTCCATTCATCCAGGTGCTGACAAGATTACCAGGACCTCCGTGCTAGGTATTGGTGGCCAGGAATGAAGAAGGATATCGCTCTCTATGTTTCGAAATGCCTAACTTGTTCCAAAGTTAAGGCCGAACATCAACGACCCTCTAGCTTACTCGAACAACCCGAGATCCCGATGTAGAAATGGGAAAGTATAGCTATGGACTTCATTACGAAACTTCCTCGCACGCCATCAGGTCACGATAGCATTTGGGTTATCATTGATCGTCTTACTAAATCTGAGCACTTTTTGCCGATACGAGAAGACTATAAGGTTAAACGATTAGCACGAATCTATACTAACGAAGTTATTTGTTGACATGGGACACCTCGTGATATCATCTCTGACCGCGATGGTCGATTCACTTCGTGTCTCTGGGAGACAATCCAATCCGCTCTCGGTACTACTCTTAATCTCAGTACCGCTTTCCATCCCCAGACCGACGGTCAGACTGAGCGCACGATTCGCAACCTTGAAGACATGCTTCGCTCGTGCGTTATAGATTTTGGTGGTAATTGGGATTCGCATTTACCTTTAGTCGAATTCTCGTACAACAACAGTTATCACGCTAGTATTCAAATGGCACCCTTTGAGGCATTATATGGAAGAAAATGTCGATCGCCTATTGTATGGCACGAGATCGGAGACGCGCAAATTACCGGTCCTGAGTTATTACAAGAAACAACTGAAAAAATCCTCCAGATACGAGACAATCTCTTGAAAGCTCGAAGTCGTCAAAAGAGTTACGCCGATAAACGCCGCAAGCCCCTTGAGTTCGAAGTTGGTGATCACGTACTCCTAAAGGTCTCACCTTGGAAGGGGGTGATCCAATTTGGCAAGAGAGGAAAGCTAGCGCCACGATACGTGGGACCCTTTAAGATTCTGGAAAGAAATGGCAAAGTGGCTTACCGACTCGAATTACTGGAGGAACTCAGCAACGTACATCCAACTTTCCACGTCTCGAACCTCAAGAAGTGTCTAGTAAAAGAAAACCTGCATGTTCCTCTCGAGGATTTGCAAGTTAACGAAACCCTACACTTTGTGGAAAAGCCAGTAGAAATCATAGACCGAGAGACCAAGAAACTTCGACGCTCTCGCATTCCTATAGTGAAGGTTTGCTGGGAAGGTAAACGCGACGCCGAGTTCACTTGGGAACTCGAAAGTGATATGAAAGCTAAATATCCACATCTCTTTGTTACGCCTACGCCTTAATTTCGGGACGAAATTCCCAAAAGTAGGGGAGGCTGTAACAAGCCGACTTTCCGGGTCATTACTTAGATCTGACATTTCTTACTTAATTGACTTTTACTCTCGAGATATCGATTATCGCCATGGGTTGACTATTTCAAAACTATGTTTTCAAATGCATTTTAACGCGTACTACAACGCTTATTCTAACGCATACTAATTACACGCATATTATCACATGTTACATTACTTGTGTAGACTAAACGCTATCGCAACGCAAACTCGAAACGCAGATTTACTTTTATGTATTTATGTGATTGTGTGTTATTTGTGTGATTATTTGTTTAAATGTTGTGTGGTTATCTCAACGCAATGCTTACACGCTTACTCCCAACTCGCTTAAACGCAACGCAACGCTTAACACACGAAACAAAAGTTGGAAAACTAACTCGCACAACCAGGCTGTCTGGATAAACAACCGATCGAATGGACTACCGTCCGGATGACCATCCGATCGGATGGTCATTCGACTGGCAGACCATCCGACACCTCGCACCCTCCACCGCCTTAATTTCCTCTCTCACCCTATAAATAGTACCCATACACTACTATTTACTGATGTGACAGCTTCATCCGACCACTCGCTCCTCAGTCACTTTCAAACACTTTTTTCTCGATTCAATGCCATTTCGTAAGTATTTCCCCTCAAATCTTGTACAACTATTATCACTACACACTTCTACATCATCTTCTCCATCAAAATCACTAGTTTTCTTCTTGAAATCACCTGATTTGGACCTCTTGAAGATGGTTCCCACATGGTTGCTTATGCAAACTGTTGTGTGACATCATCCCATAAAGATTAGTTCAGATCTAAAGGATTTCCACACATTTTAACCTGAATCTCAACAAGATTTCAACATTTTTCAACTATTTTCATCTATTTTCAAACTTTTCTTCAACATTCTACTCAAAACCGATGGAATCTTGACTTATTCAGACTCTCTACACATTTCTTAGTTGAGAGCCGGTTTGAAAACGGATTTCCACCGGAGAGATGGCCTATTAACGGGGTGAACATGAAACTTCATCAAAAGAACAGTGAGTATGATCGAATGGGGTGATTCCCATCCGATCGAACAAGCTGGACCTTGGTGTGTTTCCGTTGTTTGACACGTCATCACGCTGTCTCCATTAAAACTCTTACTTTGAAATTTTTACAAGTTTTCAAACAAACAGGACACCCACTCGACTGGCCATCCGATCGGATGACCATCCGATCGAATGGTTATCCGTTGGATGATCTGTCCTTTATTATTTTCAATACTTACAATTCTCCAAAACACATCCACTCAAACGAATAACCACCCGACCGAATGGCCATCCGACCTGATGACTTAGCATTTATGCTACAACGAAAACTTCAAAATTTTCAAAGCGATTCACAAACACCCACACACATTCGAATGGCCATCCGTTCGAATGGTCATTCGCTCGGATGGGTTATGCTCATTCGACCGGACCATCATTCGACCCTCAGCACACTCTACACTCTGTTTACACGCTGTTCAACGCTTACGCTACAGTTCTACGCTCAGGCTAACTCCAACACGCTCCCTTCAATCCAAGACTGTGTTTATTTGTTAAACACAAACTGTGAGTATACTCGAACCCATTTTCTTTTAACACACTTTGGGTGTTACATACGTTCTCTATCAAAACACAACAACACACAACGCAAACACTTTAAACGCTAAACGCTCCCACGTGCTATACGTGTACTTTGAATGCTTGTGCTATGCTATACAGTGTTACACTATACCGCCTCTAGCAACGATAGTACTATTGATGCGTGTGAAGTGTTATATATATTAGGTGTATATTTTAAGCCCTTTAACACTTTTTTAGCCAAGTTTTAAATTTATAAAACACGATATTTACTAACACTAAACACACATATGGGCAAGTGCACCCATCGTGAGCGTAGTATAGTGTTGGTAAGATACCGAGGTCGTCCAAGGACACAAGAGCTTTTAGTACCGGTTTATCCTTAACGTCTAATCAAATCAAAAAGTTTAGAAAAATGTTTTAAGCTAAGAAAAATAAAAACTAACTAAAATGCTGAAAAATAAAAATAAAAGAAAAAACAGATAGACAAGATGAATCACTTGGTTCCGACTCGTGTATAGTGTAACCTTTGATTATTTCCGCACTTTTGCACTTATTTAAGAGATTATCTTAGTTATTGTAGTAGGCCCCTCTTTTGAAGGTGACGTTACCCTCAACCCAGTAGTTTGAGTCAGCAAGGATACAATCCTAAAGGGTCGGATTATTGAAAGATAATTAATTAAGTTATTAATGCAAATTATGGTAGGCCCCTCTTTTGGAGGTGACGTTACCCTCGACTAAGTAGTCTGAGTCAGCAGAGATACAGTCCTAAATAGCCGGGTTATAGTATTAATAGTAGTTAACTTATGAGGGGATCAAAGAGTTTGGACCCCCGCCATCCAATACCGTTAAGTATTGAAGGAGGTCCTACTAAATTTGACTCAGGTCCATTGCAGGACCTCTAAACGCTGAACAATGGCAAGACTCTTACCAAACCGTTCCCTTAACCCCCGACCAGGTAGCCAACATACCTCCATATAGACCGTGGAGATATGAATGGTGAAAATCTTTTATTTTATATAGACAGTAAAATAATGTCAAGACACCACGGACAAACGATAAGGAAGAATCACCTTCAACATAAGAAACTAGTTATTAAAGTCATTAATACAAAACCAAGTAAAAAGTGCGAAAAGATTAGAAATAAAAAGTATTACACTAGACACTTGTCTTCACCAAGTGATGTAAGAGACTTAGGCAAACATGGCCTTGATTGTCAAGAACTCTTACGATCAATCTTGGATCCCGAGATGACTCACACACTCTATGATGGACAATGGATGATGGTGGTGGATGATGGTGTTATGGTGGTGGTGGGTGGTGGGTGAAGTGTGTGAGAGGTGGTGTGCCAAGGGATGGTTTGAGCTTGAGCCAAGCACTCCTATTTATAGGCTGAACAGAAGCTCGGGCACGGCCCCGTGTCCAGTGGGCACGGCCCCGTGTCCACATCCTTCTCTTTCTTCATTTAATGCAGCTTGTCTTATTAGTTGACCACGCCCCCGTGTCCGCTGAGCACAACCCCGTGTGCAGAAGAATCTTTGTACTATGAAGATTTGCCTAGATTGTGCGAATCTTATAGTTGACCACGGCCCCGTGTCCGCTGAGCACGGCCCCGTGGTGGGCAATAGAAGCTTCTACCACTTTGTCTTTTCTGCTGACACTTGGGCACGCCCCCGTGCTGGCTGAGCACGGGGCGTGTTCAGTCTTCTGTCTTCTTGTTTTGCTTGGGAAGATGCTGTCGTGGGGTCGGGCATGTCACGTTTGTTCATTTTCTTGTATTTATGTTAGATTTTGCTGTCTTTTTGCTTCTTTTGTTAATTTGAGCTCATTTAATCCTGAAAATACAAAAGGAAGACAAAAGCACACTTTTTCCAACATTAGTACTAAAAAAGGGTTAGTTTTATGCCACAATTGATGTAATTTATATGTTGCATTTTGCACACATCAAATATAGTTTGGACTCAGCACCTGTCGTGGACGGGGGTTGGTAGGGATCACTTTACTTTATTTCACGTGTCCGCTGGACATATGTCGCGCATACTCTACAACGCAGTCTCCTGGCTAAGTGTGAACATAGTTTGATAGTTATTTGCTTTCACCCGTTACGTGTTACATGCTGGTTATGCGTAAACGCTTTCACTACTATATGCTACTCAAACTTGTGTACTCACCTTTACATTTTATGTATTGACTTTATTTTAACGTATGTGACAGGTTGATAGGATGCTATGCTTGCTGAAACGAAGTAGGAAATCTAGAAACCCATAATAAAATCTGAGTTGTCGGAACAGTATTTTGTTTTTGAGACTTTTATCTGTAATAACTGTTTTTGCTTTATATGTTAATGGTATGGGACATTAACGTTAAATATATTGTCACTAAATAGTTGTTGTGGATTCTGTTAAACAATCTGTTTCGCTCAGTGTCACGCCCCGATGATTCCGCCATTGGTTGGGGTGTGACAAGGTGACCCTCCCCGACACAGCTCTTACATACCGCCGCAAGTTTCTCTAATACCAAGCATCGTCGTAAAGTCTCAGAAGCACGTAGTGCGATGCAGTCATTCAATGGCTTCCTAAAAAAGAGAGCCACGCGAATACCATGGATTTCCGTAGTACAGGGGGACGAATCGGTGAACAATATTGTATTTTTTAAATATCGAATTCCATAATTGTCCCCTACTTTTCAAGAATAAAGGATGTCAAGCCCAATGGTCATTGTGGGTTTATGTTGGTAACTATGGGCTTATGGATGGATCAAAGGTAGTTTAGTTTTATTCGGGGACAACTTTATAGAGGAGTTGAAGGATACAAAAAGAAATTGGAATTTGGATGAAATTTTTTTACAAGGAGATAGCGGGAGACTATGGCCTCCTGCTTCACCGCATAGATCACAAAGGAGTGGGATTTGCAACCCCTGCACATTGGATGGAGATGTCTTAGGCGAGACTACTGATTACTACAAAAATTGGTGTGATTGTTCACCTTTTAAACAAGGGAGGTTGTCAGACTTTCTCCCCCCTAATGCTTGGTCTTGACCTTTCCCTCATCGAGTAGTATCCCTCGTCATCATCATCATCGCCTTCGTTGTTGCTGTTGTTGTTCGTGTTGTTGTTGCTGCTGATGTTGTTTCATTAAGTTACAAAATCCCACCCTTAATAAATAAATTTTCTCCAAACTTTTTAGTACTAAATAAATAACATATTATAATTTTAAGGTTTTTGATTAGACCTGGCAAACGGGTCGGGTCGGGTTGGGTCGGGTCATGGGTCAAAACGGGTTTGGGTCGAAACGGGTCAATTAAAAAAGGGTTGTTTTGGTTCGGGTCGAAACGGGTTCGGGTCGGAACGGTTTTCGGGTCGGGTCGAGCTGGGCTGATAATTTACTCTGTTTTTTGAGATTTTTTGCTGCATGATTAACCGTTAACAATTAAATTTTATACATATATTTTATAGTTATACTAACCGGCGCGAGTATAAATACGCATATGAAATTAGGTAAACCGGATTTCATGTTTTGCAGAGTTGACTATCATGTGTGGCTATGATATATCCAAATTCAATCTCAGATTGTTTATTTTCACTGCAAATTTTGGATCTGTGTTTGAATAATCTTTGAATAATTGGATCTGTGTTTGAATAATCTTTGAATAATTGGATCTGCAAATTATACATACAGACATACATAGCATCGCTAGATATTTATATCACACAAACTTGTACATACAGTTACTATAACGATGTATAAAAAAGTATAATACACATAACGCTACATAAAGTTTATTTTGCAATTGATCGGTGTTGGTTCGTATGTCACTGATGATGGGATCGGTTCTAGTCGAAACGGTACGGGGTCGAAACGGTTCGCGTCGAAACGGTACAGGTCGAAACGGTACGGGTCGAAACGGTACTGGTCTACTGGTCGAAACGGTACGGGTCGAAACAGTTCGATTCGAAACGGTTCGCGTCGGAACGGTTCGATTCGAAACGGTACGGGTCGAAACGGTTCGCGTCGAAACGGTTTGATTCGAAACGGTATGGGTCGAAACGGTACAGGTCGAAACGGTACGGGTCGGAATGGTCCGCGTCAAAACGACACGGGTCGAAACGGTTCGATTCGAAACGGTACGGGTCGAAACGGTACAGGTCGAAACAGTACTGGTCGAAACGGTAGTACGGGTCGAAACGGTTATATTCGAAACGGTTCGCGTCGAAACGGTACGGGTTGAAACGGTTCGCGTCGAAACGGTACGAAACTCGTCCCGACCTGAAACTCGTCTCGTGCGGAAACTCATGTCGGCCCAAAACCCGTTGTGATCAGAAACCCGTCCCGTGCAAAAACCCGTGTCGGCCCGAAACCCGACCCAAACCGACCCCGTTCCGATCCAAAACCTACGTCGTGCCGAAGCCTGTCTCGGCCCGAAACTCAATTTGAACTGAACCCGTTTCGTGCCGTAACCCGTGTCGTGCAGATACTTATGCCGGCTCGAAACCCATTCTGATCCGAAACCTTCCCCGTTTCTTTAAGACGCTAACCCACATCGACCCATTTCTTTAATGTTGTCGACCCGCTTTGACCCGAAAATAAAAAGATGAAATTTCAAGTGACCCATTGTGACCCATTTAGTTAAAATATCTAACCCAAACCAACCCATATAATTTTAAAATCAACCCAAATTGACCCACTTGGAAGGCTTTGGGTCAAGATTGCCCCCTCTATTTTTGATAATTTGAAAGTTCACTCCAATTCAACTATCAAATCATCATTACTGAAAAATTGCTTAAAATGTCAAGTTTGTTTGAGTTATATGATCTCTATCTCTAATCCTGATAAATAAAAATCTCCAGGGACACATGGAACAATTCCAGGCATCCTTAATTTTTGTTTTTCAACCTAAATTGTATGCTCATTTAACTTACACGCGAATCCTTACCCATTTCAAATTTATCTGATTTCCTTTTCAATATTACATTTAATACATTTCGTATCTCGTTTTCATCAACCTCGCATGTTTTCAATATTTAAACTTCAATAATAAGATTTTAATTCCCCGTTATTTTGTTTCTATTTTCCTAAAGCATGTATTTAAGAGTTGTGATTCTCGTTTTTCTCTTTTGCCATTAATGATCTCACATATTAAATTACAAAAAAAAAAAAAAAAAACCAGTTTTTACTAATTCAAACTGTGTAATACACGATAATCTAACTTATTATACTTATAAAAACATACACATACCTACGCGGATGTTGACACTTGCCATTTTTGCTAGGGGTATTCATCGTTTGAGTTATTCGGTTTGAAATTTTTTTGGCCGCAACCAAAAACTGAATCACACTGAAATCTGAATTCGTATTATTTTGGTTCTTGATTTTGTCTAAAAAACCGAATGATCATTATTCATTATAGAATTGAGTTGGACAAAATAAGATTGGGTTAAATGACAAAATTTGAATAATCATTAATTGTTATTTCATTTAAAGTTTTCATAATTTTCAGGAGTGAACATCATTAAGTTGTATAACACCAATAAGATATCTAAAATGGATCGGAATTAGCTTTGTACCGCCGTAGAATGCCTTGGATGTAAACTGAAGACTTGGATGTAAAAAAGTGATTTTCGTTACCTTTGATTGTTAAGATAACAACAAAATAAACTGAAGATTTGGATGTAAAAAAGTGATTTTCGTTACCTTTGATCGTGTATGAAAAAAAAAAGTCTAAATGTACTCGGTGGGTCAAGTATTTATAGTTTGAATTTTTATACCTTATATAAATTATTAATAAACAAGCAAAATGTGTCGAAGAAATATGCAAACACAAAGTAGGGGCAAGTGAAGAAATTTGGAAAGCTGGTGCCAAAATCTAACAAACGGTGTGGGAGTTGAGTTGTTATCAAGTGTTCCAAAAGCAAAACTAAAAACTAATGTGGTAAAAGACAAAAAACCAAAGACTATCCTAGCGCAATTTGATGTTGTAAATTGATATATATAATAATGTGGTGTCACGTAGGGGCGATGCTTTGAAGGGGCCGGGAGGGGCGACCGACCCTCCGAACTTTACGGCCAGTAGTGTTATATATGTAGTTTTCCTATAGAAATTTTTTGGTATATATGTTTTCGATTCCCGGTTCTATAGAAATTTTTGGGTATATACGTTTTTTTTATTAACCTGACATGATCCACAACCCATAATCTGTTTCTTTTTCAAATACCTTAATCGTTTCCTTAGCAATCAAATTATCACTTTCTTATATGATATTTCAGTTATTCAACTAGCGTAATACACATTCAACTAGCGTAATACACGACTTTATAAGGTAAACAAAAGTAAACTGTACATATGAAGAAATTTAATGAAATAAAATACAAAGGTAGATACGTCAACTAAAGTTAAAAGGACAGCTAATATAAAATGGAATATTAGCTTTTTTTACAGAGGGGTTGTGTTAATAAAAGATCAATAATTGTTTTCAAGAACTTAAATAAATCATTGATCAATAATGCAAGTCTAGATTTAACATTTTCTTTTGAATGGAAAATTTGGATTACTGACGAATAACTGGAGTATCATCGTGTCATCAGGGGAACCATCTGAACAGCAAATTTGGATCACTGACGGATCACTGGAGTATTATCGTGCCACCAGCGGAACCACCAGATTACATCCATCTCCAATAAGCATAATGTTTATACACCAATTTAGGAGGAAACCCAATAAATATGGGAAAACCATCCTTGTGAGAATCGAACTCATAACCTTTTGGTCCCAAAGATTATAAACTCATAGGCACTAGATTATAAACTCATAGGCAATCCAAACTCATAGGCACTACATAGGCACTAGATTATAAACTCATAGGCAATCCAGATTTGACATTATCTTGAATAATTTAAATTTCATTTTAATTATTTAATTTAAAGTAGGGTACCATAAAAGCAGATAAACTTTTAGCTTTATTTGTTTTTCTTTTTATCGAAAATCGAGAAATAAAAATAAAAAATCGAATAATCTTTAAGATGACTTTCAACACTTTCAACACCAATAAGACTTGGAAAACCTTGTTTACAATAACTTAGGCCGTGGGGTATAGGGCGGGGGTTTGGGCGTGGGTTGGGGTAAAACGCCCAAGTCACCACCCCGGGTGTGCTTGGGTTGGGGCGTGGCCCCTTGGGGCTTGGCTTTCAAGCCGGGCGTGGGGCGGGGGGACATGCTAGCTGGCTTGCTCTTATTGGCTTGCTCTTTTTGTATTATTTTTTTTTTTTTAACAATCTGCCACAACCCAAGCCCAACCCAAGCCCCACCATACCCCATGGGCGTGGGTTTTGGTGGTGGGGGGGGGCTCCCATTCCACGTGTCAACAAATGCCCCAACCCAAGCCCCAACCCAAGCCCCCCATACCCCACGGTCTTAGAAAACCTTGTTTATAATAAGACTTAGAAAACCTTGTTTATTTGAATTAAAAGTCTACCTTGAGCGACACATGGGTATTTATTTTTCTTATAATTCTTCTAAACTAATTCAAGATATATCGTTACTTTCTTACGTCAAATAAGTAATTACGGGAGCAAATTAGTTAAGTTTTAACTAGCTAAAAATTCGAATAAGTTTAATTCTAAACGAGCTCAAATTGAGCCCATATCTAAACTGAAACTCATTAATTTAAATGAGTTCAACATGAAATTCACATATTCAGTTACGATCTATAAATTTTTTTTCTGTGCGTTCATTGATTTAAATGCTCATTTCATAGTATTGGACACAAAAGTTTTTATGTCGGTTCGACGGTTCAGATCGAGTAAGGTTCATCAAATAATAAAGCTACGATACAATAATAAAATACACCATCATTAGAAATTAGAAACACAATAATATAAATACGATGGTCTTTACGAATTATAAAAAAAAAACTTTTTTAGTTTTTCGCTACGAGTTTTTCAAGATGAAAACGTTGCGCTACATCTTCGACCCACAACTAAGTTAGAACTTGAAGGGGTATGGTCACAAATCTCGCACCGACCTTACGAGTTAACCTCAGGTCGCGCACGGGGCCATACCCAAAGTAAACCAAAGAGTTGACTCCCCTAACCATGCACCGACTGTGACACCTGTGTCACTTCAACCATCAAACAAATACCAAACCAATGAAATATTGTATTTCATACTTGGGATTCGTATAAATATGTGTATCATTTGCACATATCAAATCTTGTTCGATTTCGGGCTCTAATTCGCTTTCTCGAAGGTTATACGCGCACTGATGCGTAAATATAACCAGTTTAATGCAACAAACACTCCGGAATAGTGACATAGGCTTAACATACCTTAAATAACCTTTACATAACTTAGAAATAAGTTTTGGAAGGTTTGGTGTGCCGAAATCAAGTTTATTCACTTACAGGGACTAAATTCGACAAACTGCGAAAGTATGTCGATTCGTACTGTAACGGACACTCCAGAACTTGATCATAAGTTAAACACACCCTAAATATCCTTTACATAGCTTAGAAATAAGCTTTGAGGGGTTCGGTGTGCTAAAATAAACTTTTTGGTCATTCAGGGACTAAAAGCGTCAAAAAGTACATAAGTTTGCATTTTCGCGCATAACTTACGTTCTGAATACATCCGGACATCCAAAGATTTATGTAATCATTAAAATATTATGTTTTATTGATTGGCTTGATAAAAATCCATTCGTCGCTTAATTTGGATCGTTTTTGCGTTCGTTACGACTTTCGTCGTAATTAACCGAACAACGCAACCGTACGGCCAAACGAACCGACATCCGACATATTTTTGAGCATGTTTCATGTTCCCTATGCTTTAACATTCTTAGGGAGCTTAAAAATGGGTTTGACGGGTATTAGAAGTGCCAAAACACGACCATACGCGCACAGGGGCCTGTTCTGCCAATTTCAAAGTTGCTGATCTGCAGACCAGCTTACGGTCCGTAAGGACTGAACCATACGGTCCGTAAGGTGTTCCCAGTTCAGCAGAATGTGTTTTCCAGCTTGATCCAGCTGTTGGGCACCTTTGCACATGGTTTTAAGCATTTCTATGGGCTCCCCTGGTTTTCTAAAATAGTGGGCTCGATGTGTACGGCTAGGATTGAATCTCGGTTTTCAAGAAACGATCTTAACGGTTGTACGAAAACTATAAATACCCCTCCACCCCATTTGTTCAAACCCGTAATTTGAATCTGATTCATGCTCTCTAAGTGGAAGTATATGCTTCCTACCTGAGAGAGAATCGGGTCAAATACTTGCGGGGACCCTTTGTAAGTGTTCCTTCGTTCTTTCCATTCGTTTTAGCGTTAAAGTCAAACTGCGTTTGACTTTCTGCATTGACCAGTTTATGGTCAATGCGAAGTTCGTTTGAACCTCATAACGTGAGCGTAATCACGATGGTCATAGTCCCTAGTGACTATACCTACTGATTACCACGTTATCTAGGCTCACTGACGAGCCGTAGTTTCGGCCAAAATGCGTATTCTTGCGTATTTTGTAACCAAACTACTCTAGGGTATCAAAACCGTTTGTTTTGATACCAAAACCTGTTTTCTAACTTAACTAAACATGTTTTAGCATGTTTAGCTCGTCACTTTTAGATTTGTGCTTGTCTAGGGTCGTAAGGGTAAGCGATCTAATCAATCGCTTATACTTTCGAACCCGACCCGTTTGGTCGATCATTAGGATCCGACCAAACATATTAGGTGACCATAGTTATATAGGGAATAACCTTCCGAGGTTATACCTTATGGTCACGACGTTTAAATAGTTGTGTGATAGGTAGTATATATGCCTTAGGTAAATTACCAAAATACCCTTTTTGCGCCAAAATTCATTTTAAGCCTATGTAACGTAACTTTTGACATCTAAACTGATTTAGTAACAATATTAAACATGTTAAGGCATATCTTACTTGTCATAGGGCTAGTTAGGCGTTCCAAACGCGTTTTACGCGGACGACGCGTTAAAGTAGCATAAGCTACCTAGACGGGTCATAATGGGTCAAAAGCACTTAGGCTAGGTTTCATTTTAGTATGTAGGCTTTGTTAAACCATATCATATGAGTTCCAATACTCGTTTGGTTTACGAAACCTCATACTATCCAATCTCCCGATTTAGGTCCGGTTATTTATGTAGTTATCTATATAGGGTGCCGTTTGATTCTGTGATCCCTCTAGCTTTGCTTGGTTGTTGTTCAAGACTTCTAAGCACCCTCAAGTGAGTACATAGACCCCTCTTTTACTGTTTTTCAAACATTTTGGGGTGAAACACATGTGCCTACTTGTTACTTTCATGCTTTCCATATTTTCATATCATATACTTGCTATGTTCATTAGTACACTTATAGTACATGATTTCATTGTGTTTTTGCTATGTATGTCCTTTGTAGCATACTTAGTACATCGTTTTACATGACATTTTATGCTATGCATGTTCATTTAGTTCATACTTAGTACATTGTTTTACATTTCATTTCATTTCATGCTATGTATGTCCATTTAGTGCATACTTAGTACATTGTTTTACCTTTTCATGCTATGTATGTTCATCATACTTAGTACATTTGTTTTACATTGCATCTCTGTTGCATATGTTCTCGTAACATATGGACACATTGTTTTACATCTCTACCTTGTATGTTTACTTAGCATACTAGGTACATTATTTTCATCACATGCTTACATTTTGATATGACATTTGGTTTGTTTAAATGGGACCATATACATTCATTAACATTAGCTACGCCGCTCGTTAGTAGGTAATGGTACCATAGGAATTGATAACTCCCGTTCCTGACATCCTAGGTATGTTTGGATGAAAGGAATGACCGAATTCGATTAAAACATAACACAGATAGTCCTTTAATTTGTTTAAGGGTTTATCACCACAGTCACAAGGCTTGAATGTATGCATTTTCACATTACCGCATAAATGTTTATATTCAGTATAGCATGCATTTCCACAAGACATAACGTTGATTTAAACCATGTTTTACTTCAATACATTGTTTTGTGCATTTTTTTACCTATGGCTCAATGGATATATATATATATATATATTTCACTTGCCATACATGACATTTTGTTTACACATTATATGATAGACATTTGACATAGACATTTTGATATTGATATACACATTTCATGGACTATATTTGACATAAACATTTTGACATGGTTTACACAAAGACATTTGACATAGACATTTTGGTATTGATATACACATTTCATGGACTATATTTGACATAAACATTTTGACATGGTTTACACAAAGACATTTGACAAATGGTTTAGACATGGGCAATTTACATTGGTGGTTTGTTTGGGTAAGTGGTTTGAGTAACGAGGCGTGTGTAATATGATACAAGCATGGTGGATACGCCGCTGGTACTTCCTATATATAAGTGCTTGTATGATATTACATATCGTAGCGTTATTTAAATCATTTCAGTTTAGACATATAACATTTTTATACAAATAACATATTTTTCACAAGACATTGTTTTACAAACAACTTATCTTATACAAACTCATTTTACATGGTTATTCATTTAACCTTACATTATTCTTTTACATACCATCTACTTTATCATCGTTTTTCAAATGATTTATAAAACAAAACATTTTACAAGGATCATGACTGACTTTTGTTAAACAACCTTTTTCTAAACTTATAAGTCATGAATCCTATTTTCACAAAACCTATGTACTCGCCGGCATTTTTACGCTGACGTACCTATTTTCACATGTGTTTCAGGAAATGATGCATAGGATTGATCAAGATACACTTAGGCGGACTTGGGCCTTAGTGACAATAAAAGATGGAAGACTAGTTAATTTTGTTATACTTCTTTGTATGTTAAGACATTGTAACTCTTTTAATCAATAAAACAATATTTCAATTTTCCATGTGTTATGAAACAATGATTCTGTTACAACACTCCCCGACGATTCCGCCACGTTTTGTTGTTTTACGTGGTCGGGGTGTGACACCGACTACGCAGGCCTATCCTAGGTCCCGTACGGGGGGAAGACCAAGATAGAACCAATTCTCATAATTAGTTCCTTTGACAAAAGACCTAGCTTCCTTGAACTTGCGCCGACTACACGGGTTTGCCACGGGTCACGCACGAGGACAAGAAGCACAGGGAAACATCGGACAATACAGAAAGTACGATTGGCAAAGCAGTGGACCAACAGGCGATCAACAGGCTCCAATCTATCGTGCTGCACGACGAGTAATCATGTAGGAGAAAAAAAGTACACAACGACACATACGTGGCACTAATCAGCTTGCGCCGACCACTGCTTCATGTTCTCCACTTAGCTATTGATGACAGACTAGACAACAAGGACAACTGTCAGGACACGTGGATCCATTCAGCATGCGCCAACTACCATCTCGCCTCGAATCACTAACGATCGTGGCAGAGGAGGCATAATGGATATTCCTTGTTGTCGATATCGGGCCCAAGGCCCATCAGCCCATCTCCTTCACAAGTCACCTCGGCTATAAATAGAGAACTTCACCTCCAGGTTTAAGGATCGTTCTCTTGCTCTCTCACTTAATACACACACTTTTATCCTCAAAGCAAGTTTTTATTCTCACGCTGGAGGATGGTTACAAGGAGAACCCCCTATTTCCTCCTTGTAACGAGCTTCATGGTGTGTTGATTGTTTTACAGGATCGACGTAGCTGTTCATCGAGTTCAGAAGAAGATTAACCTTATTTGGAGAAGACACAAACCATAAGCTAATCTCCGGATTAACTTGGTGTTTCATCAGAACTAAAGATTGAGTTTTCTATATTCAATTGTGTTGATCAATGTAAGCCTACTAATAGCAAAATAACATATTCGACCCATCTATATGTAAGCCTACTAAGGGGTTGTTTTGCAACATCTGAATGGTTAAGTGTTGAACCAGTAAGAGATCTGAACCATTAAGTGCTGAACAAGTAAGAGGTCTGAACCATTAAGAGCATGTTTAATGCTTAACCGTTCAGAGGCAAATGTCTAACATATTCAGATTAGAGGTCTTAACCATTCATACTCTGTATAAATCTTAACCATTCAGAGTCAAATGTCTGAACCATTCAGACATCTGCTCGTGAAACAAACAGTCTGAACCATTAAGTGTTGAACCAGTAAGAGATCTGAACCATTAAGAGACTCATTAAGAAGTAAACAAACAACCCCTAATAGTAATTTGCAAAACAACCAGTTTACAAAAACAATTGATGTCCTTGCTAATCTTCCCCTAAAACCCTATGAGATTAGAATATGATTTAACTAGGTTAATGCCCGCGCGATGCGCGACTTCATCCAAAACCATATTATTTACTTTGAAATATAATATTTTGTACAAACGCATACTTTGGAAGAAAAAAACAGAAAACTATTCAAATGCTGGAAAAAACTTACTTGTAGACTACATTTGTTGTTTTACTCGTTACATTCCCATCTTTGTCTAGTCTAAGATCCCGCGAGTTTCGCGGGTGGCTTAACACAAACATATAATATCTACTGGCATTGAGATGAACTTTGTAATGAAAGAACTTTTCAATATAAACGTATAAAAATGATACTGAAATAAAAAATTATAGATAAATGGGTACATGAAAATCACAAATCACTAAATACTTCTTTATAAACTACATAGTTTAAGTACGTGTGTGTTACACGGGTTACTCAAAGTAAATTGTATAATATTTAACAGTGTTAACATAAAATTTGAAATGAAAGAAATGTTCCATCACTTATATAAATATTAAATTTCAATGAACCAAAAAAATGAATATGAAAAAATCACAAGTCCTTAAAGATTTCTTAATACACCACATTTCTTATTTTATATGTAGGTTTGTCGTCTTTGTCTAAACAACATAAACCGAAAAACGCTTACATTTTTCTTTTAAATGTTGAATGAGACTATGTTACGACCCGCTGTATTAATATAATAGTTAACCCACCACTTTCTTCTATGTATTCACCTAAAACCAAAGTTACACCAATATATTCTCATTTACCCCTCATAGTAAATATAAAAAAGTTGCTTATGACAACTTGTTTCATCAAATAAACAAAGAAAAGCATTGAGATTATTCATAATGATAACGTTGTGATCCTAATTTACTCTAACTTACTCCTTTAGTTGCAATCTTCTTAAAAACTAATTGTACCAAATACTAAAAAATAAAAGGTTCATATGGTAATTAATTCGTTAATTGATATTTATGTAAGTTTGAGTCTTAACTACTCATTTTTAACAGCCAAGCAAAACTCTTTATAAAGAAACCAAAGAAGTCCCTTAGCCAGCAGTTAAGGAAACAATAGACCCCAAATGCAGAAAAATCTTTTAACCAAAGATACAGACCACCAACACACTCATATCGTATTTATCAATTTTTTATTACGTAAGAACTAATGCATTACAGTGTAAACTATTTTAAAAAGCCAACCTATTTCGACACATTTCTCAAACCATAAAACTTCTGGTTGAATGCTAAGTTGTTTCGATAACGCCATATAATCCACATTACAGTCTGCATTATAGTGTACACCATTTTTTTTCATTTTGTCGACCCACTCGCATGGCAATGATATCCGACCAAATATTTGCTTTCAAACATATACAACCCAGTTAGACGGCACCAGCTTGCAACCTGATCCCAAACACCTTGAGGCGAAGTGGCAAGACACGAAGAGATGGTCAACCGGCTCCTCCTACGACCCGCATATCAAACATCAAATTAAGTAGTTCAGCATGTAGTATTGTCATAAAGACATCAAATTAATATTAATATGCATCAGTAACTTTTCACCTTAAAACAATATATATTAACAACTTAACAGAGAAATATAACAATTTTGGGGAAGATTATATTGCTTATTGTATCATGGTAAAGAAAGGTGCATACAACCTTAATCCAGTGGCAAATGACTATAGCCAATATCCTTCTTTTTTTTGTCAGACTCAACCAACCTTATTCAGATTCCAAAAAGCTAAACCATAGAAAAGTTAAACCAAAATAATGACGCTTCGTGAGGCGAAGAGAGTAACCCGCCTCGGTTCACCTCGAGGCTTACGCCTCGTGAGACGAAGGAAAAACGCCTCAAAACTTGTTTCCGTTCTTTTAAACCTTGCACATAACATACAACAATACATTTCAACATACAAAAAAGTAACCCGTTAGGTTCAACTTTCTCTGTTCTAGATTTCCATTTAGAAATGTCAAATATGATCACAAATACTAATTATTTCACTAATGATCTAATTTTATGAATAAAAAACTTTAGAAAGGTTTATGCCTTCACAACTATGGAACACCTTCTACCCATTTCAAGCTATTTTTTATCCCACCCACACGATGAGTTAACACAGAACCCGAAACTGACACAGATTGTCAACTCCACAAGATACCACTGGCCCCGTGACCAAAACGTGCCAAAAAATGAGAGATGTATACCAAAGCATATCTAAAACGTATTTTAAAAAAATAAATATAAAAACTTTTGTTTTTTATAAATAGTAGTACATACATTTATTAGAAATTTAGATGTTTCACTATATATATGTAGCTGCATGGCTTACCTCCATTAACACTCATCAAATCAGATTCACAGTCGAAGTCTAACCAAAGTTGGGAATCGATAAACGTCTCCTTTAAAGTGCCTGCAAGATGAATGAGAAACATATGTCAAAAAATCTAATGAAATGTGGTTGAAATAATTAAGTGGTGTTAATTCAAATGCACTTTGTTTAGTATTAGAACGAATGTCTTGTTTTTATTTTCTTAATTTTTATTTCCTTTTTAGGTACACATGAGAATACGCTAAAGAAAACTCATAGGCCCATCAACACCTTGCTAACATACCAAATACATACACTTGTATTTCATGTTGCTACCAATATTTGTAAGCATCCCAATGATGAATCTCTTCACTAAAGGTTACACGTTATTACTACTTTCTTATCATGTATAGATTTGAAGCAATATTTATTAGTTAAAAACGTGTTTAATAACACGAAGGGGACAAACTCTTTTGAAAGCATCATACACAGTCATATTTACGTGTCAAATTGTTGGTATTACAACAATAAGCTTCGAGTGAAATGCGCATTAATTGATATGGGAATATATAAGAGATAATGTGAAGTAGATTTCTTACCATAACTTATCTGCATCGTAAAATATAGGAAGCTTTCTCAATTCTTCACCTCTCCATTTTGTTTTATGTGCATCAACTACACTGTCAGCAGAATGTATTAAAATATGTAAAAATAATTCCCGAAAATATGAATTCGTATTTCTGATTTAGTGGTATTATAATACTGAAAGTGCTCGAGTATTTACCATTGGAAAGAGTACTGCCATTACTCCATAACTCACTAAAGGAGAAAAAAAAGAAAATGGCCAGAACACAAGGAGATCCTGAAAGTACAATTTTCATACTCTCATGATTAATATTCTCACAACTTAATCACCAAAACATAAGTGGAAAAACCCTGGAAAATACCGAAACCAGCGAAGAACGCCCAGTTTGACTCAAAAAAGTCAAGCCTTTTATCCAAACTCAGGCCAGAGAAGGTCCATTTGCACCTATGAAATTGAAAAGCTACAATGAGATGATATGTGGTAAGGTATAATTAGTACGGTAGAGGTGGCAATTTCATTCTATTTACCTCTGAACGGGTCAATTCTTGTTATGTTTTAATCGATTCAAAAGGATTTATAAAAGGCTAGTTTAAAATAAAACAGGTCAAAGTCAATTATTATTAGAATAAGATAATTTTTGTAATCTTTTTTGTCACGCAAACTCTTTATAAAAAAATTACAACAAATTTGAACAAAAACAAATAGTGTTCCGGTCCTTCCAGATCAACCCAACCCACAAACAGCTTAACCCATTACCAGACCCACCATTATGCCACCTCTAAATTTAAACAAACAGTAGCCATGTAATCGACACATACTCAAAGTAGTAATACGCATACATCCACAAATGAAGTATAAAATTGAGAAACTTATAGTATAAGGTACAAAACCGGTGAGGTAAACCTGTAACAAACCCATTATTTTCAGTATATATTACCAAAGACTTACCACTTTAAAACAAAAAATATAACATGATATGTGAATATATATATATATATATATATATATATATATATATATATATATATATATTATATTATAACAGCTAAATGAGCAACACTCACAACTAAATCCTAGTGGTGTCAAGTTCTGTGCCTTAGATGCTACTGTTTAAAACAAAAAAATAGAGATTTATTTTAAACAATATCCACAAAACCACATCTAAATGTTGCTTTTAAAATGTGCACATCACATGATTCATCTTCATCTGATAGAGCATCCTGCACAACTTTCTCACACTTGTCTTGAGTCGCCTTACACCGGTCAGCGGGCTATAGAGATCTCCCTGATCTTACATCTCTCTCTTTATGCATATGACCTGAACTCATCTCCCAACCTGTCATTTTATCACCTCTGCTTTAGAGACCATATAGTCAAATGGCTTAACCAATGGTGTCACAATATTCTTCTTTATTAACTCTTTAAGATAAGAAGAGCAATTCTGGTATACTTGAAAGGCAGAAAAAGCACCATTTTATATTTTTATAAATTTACTTTCTGAACCACACTTAAAACTAATCATGAAGAGCATGTAAACAACCAAATCAAACACAAATGATCACAGATGTTACAAATCGATATACATGATCTATAGAATTACGTAATCACTTAAAGATTTGTAAAACGCAATTACCAAAAGGAAAAAATAAACAAAGCCTAATTAAGATTGGCGGAAACATTAAGCGATAGAAATTATACCTGAAGAATGGATAAACTTCTCCACCATTTGCATCTTCTTTCAACATCTACTATGTTATACATATTAAAATAATCCAAGAAATAACACTAATTATTAAAATATACAGAACCCAAAAATCAAAATCAATAAAACTTATAATCCAGTTCGAATTCAAACCCAATTCAAAAATCGAAACTGTAAAACCTTAGAAGGCGTAGGGAAAGATTGAGAGGAAGATTCAAGTACCACAAAACCACCGCCACCGCGACTCCTCCACCATCAACATTAGACCACCACGGCCGCCGCTAGACACAACCACCGCCGCTAGACACAACCACTCCATGCTTAGAGGAATCTCCGATTAGGGTTGATGACTATACGAATCGCCGATTAGGGTTTCGCAGCAATCGTTTGGAGACTTTTGTGAGAATGAGAGAGGGAGAGAGTTGAGAGAAAGCGTAACATAGAAGCCAAGTTGAATTAGGGTTATGAGAGAATGAGAGAGAGAGAGTATAGCGTATGAGAGAAGCCAGATTCAATCCTCCCCTATGAGCTATGCCAAGTGTATAATGATGTGGCTGCTTATTTGGCATCAACCATAGGGTGACATGTGTCCCCCAATGGTTTACTTTATTAGATATATAGATAGATTGGTTTTAGAAATGGGGGCGCTGGTTTAATGTTAAACCCCTACGTTATGTTTTAGATTTTAAAATGAAAAAAATAAAAAACCCCAGGAGGAGTCGAACCCACGACATCGAGCATGAAAGTACGAGTTTTAACCACTCTGCCATCTATCAGTTACATTAATGGGTTCATCACTAGTATCCATAAACCAAATTTTACATTAACATTTCTACTAAAAAATTGAAACCGAGTGGGTTCGTATAAACTCGTAGGTCTTAACGTAGATCCTTCCCCGCACACATTAAGCTTAATTAAGCTTAAGAGACGTAATAAACATTTTTCTTGTATAGATCTAATATTATTCATCACTATTTGGTTACCACCCACGTTCCGCGACGAGTTCGAAACGTAGATAAAAATAAGTAAATTGTGAACGTGCTGCTAAAAAAACACGACACGATGATATATTTGAAAGTCATGGAAAAGTTACCTTGTTGTATACGATAGCCAAGTTATTCAAACAAAATTTACACCAAAACATATATAAAGATAAACACGACAGTAGATCATTACAGTGGACCGGTTTAAACGTAGATAAAGACACGTCGCAATGGTTTATTTGGAGAAGCGCGCCGGTAGGTTTAAAAAAACCAAACACTTTAACAAAATAAATCAACTGGTGAGTATAAAAACGACGCTATGAAAATTCACGTTGAACTTAGATATAAATAACTTGCGTGGAACGTTGATACAAAAACGGAACCGATAAAAAATCGCATAATAGAAAATGTATTAAAAACTCAAAATGATAACTTTAGTAAAGTTCAGATTTTTAGTGTGAATCTGTTAATAGAAAAGAAAAAAAAAATCAAAACTAAATTGGAAGGGGTGTAAACAAATATTAACCTATAATGGATGGGGTAAAAAATATAACTCTTTAAAACAAGGGGCCAAATGTTAAACTTATCAAAGATCAAAGGTGTAAATGAAAATTAATCACTACAAATAAAAATTTCACTATTCCTAAGCATCCTCTTTTGTGATATATAATAACTAGGTTAGTTACCCGTGTAAAACACATGCTGAACGTAAATATAGGTTTTAAATGAAACTACATAAAATATTGAACAAAAAAAATACAAAATTGTAATTAGAATTCATACTCATAAATCTAAAAAAGTAAAAGAATTCATTAATCTCTAAATATTTCGTTGTATACAACATTTGTTATTTCATTTGTCACACTATCATCTCTAACTAATACATGGGTTGCACATTATAAAATATATAATAGAATAAAGTACAGTTTCAGTCCCTGGGGTTTACATCCAATCGCAGGTTCAGTCCTCATTTGAAAAAAAATTCAAAAGTCTAGTTCCTGACGTTGTCAATTGCTCTCAATCAAGCCCTGGTGCAAGCTGCAGTTAGTCAACAGTTAGTTGACTAGGGTATTGTTGTCTTTTTACTTAAAAAAGAAGGCCAATATCGTCATTTCGTATTTTCTAACCCAACATAGCGCATACCATCCCTCTCAAAGCCCCAAATTAAACATAAATCTCTAAATATTTCGTTCTATACAACATTTGTTAGTTCATTTGTCACACTATCATCTCTATCTAATACATGGGCTGCACAATATAAAATATATAATAGAATAAAGTACAATTTCAGTCCCTGGGGTTTACACCCAATCGCAGATTCAGTCATCATTTGAAAAAATTCAACAGTCCAGTCCTTGACGTTGTCAATTGCTCTCAATCAAGCCCCTGGTGCAAACTGCCGTTAGTCAACAGTTAGTTTACCAGGGTATTGTTGTCTTTTTACTTAAAAAAAGAAGGGCAATATCATCATTTCGTATTTTCTAACCCAATATAGCACATACCATCCCTCTCAAAGCCCCAAATTAAACAATTCAATCCTTCCATCTTCTCCATTCACTCCCTCAGTATACACTGTACCCTAGTTCTCCATCCAGTTTGATTAAAATATGTTTCTTTAGACATTTGATTAACAACCGCTGTGTGATTCCATTCCTTTAATCTGAATTTGAATTCATCATCGTCTACTCACCATGGTACTTTTACGCAACTTCTGATCCGTTCAAAACTCTATAAACTGCAGAATGTTAGGATCAAAATCATCAAAATCGATGTTTATAGATCTGAAATTTCTCGAGGAATCAGGAAGTCTATCTCGATTCAACTCGTGTTTCGGAAAATTCAGATTGTGAATGATGATGTTAACAGTAGACTAGTTAGGTTTTAAGCGATTGTGTACAGTATGTTGTTTCGATTTGATTAGGTTATGGATATGCATTTGGATTCATTGAAGTTGCTTTGTTGATATCCTTTAACGCGGGTCTAACATCCACCTCACAGAACTTCTGACACTCCAACGTGTCACCAGAATCCTTCAAAAACTCCACCACCATGGTGGTTGTGTGAAGAAAGGCGGAACGCCCGGTGGTGGTTGTGTGAAGAGGGGCGGCGGCTGGTGGTGGTCGTGTGAAGAGGGACGAAGGTCGGTGCTGTCTTGTTCGTGAAGATGGAGATGTGATATAGTGATGAAGATGGCTGGTGAAGATGAAGGGGACTAAAAGGGGATTTAACTTATTTGTATCGCAGATTCGGTTATGTGCATTATGTCCAAGGCTTGATACAAAACTACCATCGAGCCGGGGGTCTCACTGGAAGCAGCCTCTCTGTTCCTACGGGGTAGAGGTAAGGCTGTCTACATCTTACCCTCCTCAGACCCTACCTTAGCTTTGCTGTTGGTGGGATTTACTGAGTATGATGATGATGATGATGTATCGCAGATTCGGTCCCCTAAGGATACTATGTTCTTTTAACCATAATCCAAATTGTTGACTAATAGAAGTTTGATGGAGGGACTTGTGTCATGGCCCCAACCCCGGTTTTACCCGGTCAGGAGCCGCGGGACGGGAACCCGTGGTATTTATTAATTGATGCGACAGCGGAAGATTTACCAGGATCTTTTGAAACTTGAAAATGCCCGATTATTTTATTTCATAATTCGGGATAAATCCCGTAATTTACAATAGAGGAATTTTACTAGGAAATTCCCTGATTTATAAAACATGTTTATTTATTTTAACTGAGCCACCTCTTCAAGCTTGTTAGTGCTCCACAACACGTTTTCCTTGATTTACAGCAGGTTGCCTGAAACATGTTTTAAAAATATTTTATCAGCGGGGAAATACTGGCGAGTCACTTAATTTGATAAAATGACACATAGTTATAAATTACAGCATAAGAGCGATTACAATGTCTTCTATCTTATTTTTATCTGGCGCCGTGTCACCTGGTGACGATGGTCATACCACTATTGGGTCCTTCCCCAAGTAGTGATGATTATCACAGTTAGGATTTATTAGCCTAACTGTGAGAAATTAGTAATGTGCACAATACCCCAATTAGCCAGTGATTCAAGATAACCATGACTTAATCCCTGTAATTATAACATTTGAAATTGGAGTATTGTAAATACTTTTGATAAAAGAGAATGACTCACATTGCAGATTTATACGGGCAGAGTTTAGCCTACTGATTAGCCTTGTAACCTAATTTAAATAATAATGCACACGAACTAAGTCAGTAACTAATACAGCATTTACGATAACTCACGAGATTAAAACCCTCACAACGAATGACAAAGTGCTATACTTAAACATCCGTCGAATTTACGACTAATGACAAAGTATGGCCCTAATGTGGGCAGCACTTAAACATCCATCGGATAGTTTCAATCGATCGGACATTGAATCATAGCAGCGATCGAGTTAATACCCTGTATCGTAGCAGCGCCTCGCTATTATAAAAGTAAATTTCGAATTTGAGCAGCCAAACTTCGTTTTTGTGAAATGTTTTCGACATCAGTGAACTGCTCATGACCCGTTCTATTTATAGGTGAAATTTGGGTCTCACGCGGCCCGCGTGAACCTTTGCTCATCCCTTACGCGGCCCGCATGGAGGTCTAGTCGTAGATTAGGGCTAGCGTGCATCGGTAGGCATGCCACGTGTGTGACACATGGATCTGGACGCTTATCCGGTCAAACTTAGAGTTGACGCGACCCACGTAAGACTAAGCTTACTCTTACACGGCCCGTCTGAAGACCAGAAATCTTGATTTCTTGAATTTTTTTTATATAGATTAAGGTTTCGGGGGTCCGGGTTTGTACTTACGGGTCAATTTGGGACATTTTTTAGAGTCCTTACATCCTCCCCACCTTATTTAAAATCTCATCCTCGAGATTTACTGAAATAAGTGAGGATACTTTCGATTCATCTCTGATTCCAGCTCCCAAGTGTATTCGGGCCTCTTTTTGAATCCCACTTGACTTTGACTAGCACTAGTCGCTTGTGCTTGAGAAACGTAATCTTTCTGTCTTCTACTTGCAATGGCTTCTCAACAAATTTTAATTTTTCATTTACCTCTACATCTTGAAGAGGTACTACCAGAGATTCCTCAGATAGACATTTCTTGAGGTTAGATACATGAAATACGTCATGTACTCCAGCTAGCTCCTCTGGTAGTTGTAAGCGATATGCGACTGGTCCTATACGTTGGATTACTGGGAATGGTCCTACGTATCTTGGACTTAACTTTCCTTTCTTACCAAACCGAACTACTCCTTTCCAAGGAGAAACTTTCAAAAGTACTTTGTCTCCAACTTGAAATTCCAATGGCGTACGTCGATTATCTGCATAACTTTTCTGGCGATCTCGAGCCGTTTTTAGTCTTTCCTTGATTTGAGTGATTTTGTCGGTAGTTTCTTGCACTATTTCAGGACCTGATAATTGACTTTCTCCTATTTCTGCCCAGCAAACTGGAGTTCTACACTTTCGTCCATACAGTGCTTCAAATGGGGCAGCTTCAATGCTTGAATGATAACTATTATTATAGGAGAATTCAATTAAAGGTAGATGGTCATCCCATTTTCCACCAAAATCTATCACACATGCCCTAAGCATGTCTTCCAGAGTTTGGATTGTCCTTTCACTTTATCCGTCCTTCTGAGGATGGTATGCGGTGCTTAAATTTAGTCGAGTTCCCATTGCTTCCTGGAAACTTGTCCAAAAATGGGAAGTGAAACGACTATCCCTATCCGATACAATGGAGAGTGGGACTCCATGTAAGGATACGACTTTATCTACATATAACTTGGCTAACCTTTCCATGCTAAAGGTTTCTTTCATGGGTAGGAAATGAGCTGATTTGGTTAATCGATCCACAATTACCCAAATCGCATCATTACCTTTTTTGGTTTTGGGTAACTTAGTAACAAAATCCATAGTTATAAGTTCCCATTTCCATACAGGCATTTCTAGTTGTTGTAGTAAACCTGAAGGTTTCTGGTGTTCTGCCTTAACTTGTGAACAAGTAAGACATTTAGAAACATATCTAGCTATGTCCTTTTTCATTCCTATCCACCAGAAATTATTTCTTAAATCTTGGTACATTTTATTGTTACCAGGATGCATGGTATGCCTAGATTTATGGGCTTCATCTAAGATCTTATTTCTTAATTCTCCTTGCTTAGGTACCCAAATCCTTCTTTCATGAAATCTCCAAATTCCATCACTGCCTTACTCTAATTCCTTTACTCGTCCTTTCATTCCTTCAGCATCATCCTTGATTGCTGTTTCTTGAATGTTTTTCAGTTGTTTCATTAAGTCTAATTGTAAACTTAATCTAAGAGCACGAACTCGTCGTTGTTTCTCATGATACTTACGACTTAAAGCATCAGCAACTACGTTTGCTTTTCCTTCGTGATATTGAATATCACAGTCGTAGTCACTCAGGATTTCCATCCATCTTCTTTGCCTCATATTTAATTCTTTTTGACCAAATATGTATCTTAAGCTTTTATGGTCTGTGTAGACAGTAAACTTACTTCCATACAAATAATGTCTCCAAATCTTAAGGGCAAAAATTATGGCTCCTAATTCTAAGTCATGAGTCGTATAATTTTCTTCGTGATTTTTCAATTGCCTGGATGCATACGCAATTACCTTCTTGCGTTGCATTAGCACACATCCTAATCCTAGCTTAGAAGCATCACAGTAGACTTCAAAGTCTTCTGTTCCTTCTGGTAAGGCAAGAATTTGAGCATTTGTTAATTTCTGTTTTAAGATCTTAAAAGCTTCATCTTGCCTGGGTCCCCATTCAAACTTAACTGCTTTACAGGTTAGCTTAGTTAATGGTACAACTATTTTGGAAAAATCCTTAATAAACCGTCTATAGTATCCGGGTAACCCTATAAAACTTCTAACTTCCATAGCTGATTGCGGAACCTTCCATTTGGTGATCGCTTCTATCTTAGCAGGATCTACGTGAATACCTTCGTGATTCACCATGTGTCCTAAAAATTGTACCTCTTGTAGCCAAAATTCACACTTCGAGAATTTGGCATAAAGCTTCTCCTTTCTTAACAAAGTTAAGAGTACATGCAGGTGCTCACAATGTTCCTCCTGACTTTTGGAATAAATAAGTATATCATCGATAAAGACAATTACAAATTTATCCAAGTACGGTTTACAGATCCTATTCATCATGTCCATAAATGCTGCAGGAGCATTTGTTAACCCGAAGGGCATGACTGTAAACTCGTAATGACCATACCTAGTTCTGAAAGCAGTTTTAGGTATGTCTTCATCTTGTACTTTCAATTGATGATATCCGGAGCGTAAATCTATCTTAGAAAAGTGTCTAGCTCCTTGCAATTGATCAAAGAGATCATCAATCCTAGGTAATGGGTATCGATTCTTAATTGTAACCTTATTCAATTCCCTATAATCGATACACATTCGCATTGAACCATCTTTCTTCTTCACAAACAACACTGGAGCTCCCCACGGGGATGAACTAGGTTGTATGAATCCTTTGCTCAGTAATTCATCTATCTGCTTTTTCAATTCTAGCATTTCTGTGGGTGCTAACTGATAAGGTGCCTTGGCTATCGGTGTAGTTCCAGGAATTAGATGAATTCTAAATTCTACTTCCCTATCAGGTGGTAATCCAGGTAGTTCTTCTGGGAATACCTCTGGGTATTCTGATACTACTGGAATTTCTTTGAGTTCCTTACCCTTAGTGTTAATGATTATTGAAATCATATACACTATCCCTTACTTTCGTTCATAACTAGCAACTTTTATTACTGAAATGAACTTTATTGGCTTACGTGGCTTATCTCCTGTAATTAACACTAATTCTCCTGTGGGTGTATGTATTTCTATGGAATTCTTATCACAGAGAATTCGAGCATGGTTGGCTACTAACCAATCCATTCCTAATACAACATCGAATTCGGCTAACTTCATAGGTAACAAGTTTGCAGAGAATTTGTGGCCTAAAAGTTCTATCTTTTCTTCTCACAAAACCTTATCTATGTTAACAGAATTTCCATCTGCCGTTTCTACTGTGAAAATTTGTCTAAGTTTTGTTAAAGGTAGGTTAAGAGCTTGGCAGAATGAAGTATTTATAAAACTTTGGTTTGCACCAGAGTCAAATAATACTTTTGCATAAACGTTGTGACCTAGGAACGTACCAGTTATCACGTCAGGAATTAGTTCTGCTTCCTGAGTAGTCAACTGGAAGGCTCTAGCGTTTCTTTTGGTAGCTCCTTCTGCAGGTTTGGTTTTGTTATCAGCTGGTTTGACCAATTTCGGGCAGTCTGGCCTAAAGTGTCCAGCTTCTCCACAGTTGTAGCAGACTGTTGCTTTCTTCTTCCTGCAATCTTCTTCTTGGTGTCCCGGTATTTTGCAGAAATTGCAATATCCTTTGCATCTTCGAAAATGCTTCCTTTTGCATGTATTGCAAAATGGAAGAGTGGAAGATTGCCCGGTTCCTTTTCTTTTGAAGTTACTTCTGTTACCCATGCGGAATCCTTGGGTAATCTTTTGGGCCACTTTCTTTTTCCGGGTTTCTTCTCTTGTACGTACCAGTCCGTCAGTTAGGGTGTTAGCTAATTCCACAGCATCGTCAATTGTGCGTGGTCTTGCAGCTTTGACGATATCTCGAATTTCTCCAATCAATCCACAAATATAACGGGAAATAAGTATCGGTTATGGCAAAGCCAGGGTTGGTACCACTCTCGCATACTCGAAGAATGTCGAAGTATACCCTCGACAGTCTACATCCACCATCCGGTGGTTTAGGAACTTATTTGTCATTTGTTCCTTTTCATATTCGGGACAGAATTTTCTTTCCACCAGCTGTTTAAATTCCTCCCAACTCATGGTATAGGCCGTGTTTCTTCCGTTGGCTTGAAGTACTGTATTCCACCATTCTAGCGCCCCTTCTTTAAACAGATGCGACGCGTACATTACCTTGTCTTCCTGGACACATTTACTTATCATAATTACTGCTTCAGTTTTCTCCAACCAACGCAGTGCCGCAGTCGCTCCTTCATTGCCTGCAAATTCAGCTGGTTTACAGGCAAGAAACTCCTTATAAGTGCAACCAGGCGTTGCAGCTTTCATTCTCTTAAGGAGCGGGGCTTGCATTCCATCGTTGTTGTTATCGTTGTTGTTGCCGCCTCTGTTTATACTATTACTGAAATTGTCACCTTGTGTGCGTTTGCTAGGAATAATTTGTTGAGGTTCAACAGGATTTCGAGCAGCAGCAAGTATTGCTGGAATAGCATTGGCTATTCCCTGAGCAACGATATTCTCGATATCTTGCCTATTCAGAAATTGATCCTCATTATTATGCTCAGATTGATTAACTTCATTATCGGTTTCATTACCAGCGTATGCCATCTGGTAATTAATTTATATAAGTAATTAGTATAAAATAATTAATAACCAAACATAACAAATAATTACACATAATCACGTAAACAAATATAGCCAAAATTGTCGATCTTTCGACTTTCGATATTTTATATATAATAGGCATCCGTACAAACTGGTTATCTTACAAAGTTTTATTCTTAAGTTATTACACATAATTATATTTTTATGATTATATTATTTTTAAACACACATTCCTACAACCACACAACCACTGTCACACCATTCTCATCAGCTGGCATCTTAGAAATGACGTTCCCTTTCGTCGTATTTCCAAGATATCCTTTCCCCTACTTCCCTAATTCGATTCCCTGCATCAATCAGCTCCTCGCCATAATGGCGGAGTTCAGCCAGATTTTCCATGCTCATTGGTGGGTGTAGTGGAGGCGCAGTATCAAATTGAGGGAAAAAGGCATTAGGGTTGTTTAGGAGATTTTGAAATTGCCAGTCGGTGGTCCACCGTTCTTCTAACTCTACTGGTAGAGGCTGTGAGTGGATAATAGGATCTGGGATTTCAGGTTCTAGGTCAATTGGAAGTTGTGCTTCTGCTGGGTAATTAAAAAGGTTTTCACCGATAGGTCCGATGAGGTCATTAAGGGCTAGTTTATGATCTAGTTCTTCCCAGGGTAGCATTTCCTGCTTTTGCCTTGAACTTTCTCCAATTTCTATTTCCTTGCCTTTACGTTTGGGATCTTCTGTCTTTACAACTTTCCGTGTTGTTGGTTTTCTCCTACGCACACGCCTCCAGTCCACAATTCTTCTTCTCTTCTTGGGCTTAGGTTTCTCCGGTGGCTGAGTTTGAAATTCCATAGGTTCTTCTAAGTTAGCACAATACCCGGTAAAATTTCTGGAAACTTCCACATTAACAGGATAGAGATTGAAATTCTCAAGAGCTTCAGATAATTCATTCATGCTGTTTAGCATTTATGAAGAAACACACAAAATTTTAGGTTAAAATTTTGTAAAAATTAAATTTTCACAGAATCACAGAATGGAAAGCAGAAAATTTAATATTAATTACGAATATCTAACAAACCATTTTATTGAAACAAAATATTTATTTTTAGTACAACTAAAATATTAAAGTTTCTGGCTTGTAGGTGACATAGGTGCTAGTACTGGTTTGGCGATTTAAACTATAAGTTAGCATTTACTGCTATAATGGCTAACATATAGAGATTTGCCCATTGTTCATCTAACTCATCTTCCCCTGGTGGGTTATTGTCTATTTCCTGGGCTTCCTTATTAATTATTCCTTCTTTTAGTTGTGACTTCTTGATTTTCTCTTAACTTTTTCTAATAATCAAACTTCTTTTATTAGGGGTAAGTGGTTTCTCATACTGTGCCTTACGAACAAATATTCCCTCCTCAGTATCTGCTGAGTATCTTGAGGAATTTGATTGGGATGAAGTTCCCTTATCTTTCGGTGAACTATCTAATTTAAGATAGATATCCGACATTCTTTGCTTATCCATACTGTAACTAACAAGTAGTCAGTTAAAAACACATAATTACAAAATGATAATCAGGAAAATTAAGTATTTTAAATACTTAATAGGCTTAAATCAGTGGCTCTGATACCACCTCTTCCTGTCACGGCCCCAACCCCGGTTTTACCCGGTCAGGAGCCGCGGGAAAGGAACCCGTGGTATTTATTAATTGATGCGACAGCGAAAGATTTATCAGGATCTTTTGAAACTTGAAAATGCCCGATTATTTTATTTCATAATTCGGGATAAATCTTGTAATTTACAATAGAGGAATTTTACTAGGAAATTCCCTGATTTATAAAACATGTTTATTTATTTTAACTGAGCCACCTCTTCAAGCTTGTTAGTGCTCCGTAGCACGTTTTCCTTGATTTACAGCAGGTTGCCTGAAATATGTTTTAAAAATATTTTATCAGCAGGGAAATACTGGCGAGTCACTCAATTTGATAAAATGACACATAGTTATAAATTACAGCATAAGAGCGATTACAATGGCTTCTATCTTATTTTTATCTGGCTCCGTGTCACCTGGTGACGATGGTCATACCACTATTGGGTCCTTCCCCAAGTAGTGATGATTATCACAGTTAGGATTTATTAGCCTAACTGTGAGAAATTAGTAATGTGCACAATACCCCAATTAGCCAGTGATTCAAGATAACCATGACTTAATCCCTGTAATTATAACATTTGAAATTGGAGTATTGTAAATACTTTTGATAAAAGAGAATGACTCACATTGCAGATTTATACGGGCAGAGTTTAGCCTACTGATTAACCTTGTAACCTAATTTAAATAACAATGCACACGAACTAGGTCAGTAACTAATACAGCATTTACGATAACTCACGAGATTAAAACCCTCACAACAAATGACAAAGTGCTATTCTTAAACATCCGTCGAATTTACGACTAATGACAAAGTATGGCCCTAATGTGGGCAGCACTTAAACATCCATCAGATAGTTTCAATCGATCGGACATTGAATCATAGCAGCGATCGAGTTAATACCCTGTATCGTAGCAGCGCCTCGCTATTATAAAAGTAAATTTTGAATTTGAGCAGCCAAACTTCGTTTTTGTGAAATGTTTTTGACATCAGTGAACTGCTCATGACCCGTTCTATTTATAGGTGAAATTTGGGTCTCACGCGGCCTGCGTGAACCTTTGCTCGACCCTTACGCGGCCCGCGTGGAGGTCTAGTCATAAATTAGGGCTAGCGTGTCATCGGTAGGCATGCCACGTGTGTGACACGTGGATCTGGACGCTTATCCGGTCAAACTTAGAGTTGACGCGGCCCGCGTAAGACTAAGCTTACTCTTACGCGGCCCGTCTGAAGACCAGAAATCTTGATTTCTTGAATTTTTTTATATAGATTAAGGTTTCGGGGGTCCGGGTTTGTACTTACGGGTCAAATTGGGACATTTTTTAGAGTCCTTACAACTTGATTGAGAGCAATTGACAACGTCAGTGACTGGACTGTTGAACTTTTTCAAATGAGAACTGAATCTGCGATTTGATGTAAACCCTATGGACTGGAACTATACTTTACTCTATATAATAAATAAATTTATAAATAAATGGTATGAATAAAATTACCTATAAAGTTAAATAAATAAAAATAAATCATGATTATAATTACAATTAAAATTCAAAATCTGTAAATGTATAAACAATTAACAAAATTTGTTAGCATTTATTTGTATAAAAAACATTGCATTGAACTTTGATATCCTATAAGTAAAACAAATAAGAAAACACAAATATAAACATGTCTAATGTATTAATAAGTATAAGTGACGAATAAAATCAAAGATACATCATCATCCATAGTAGTCTAGTTTGACGAATAAATATAAGAAAACACAAATACAAACATGTCTAATAGATTAATAAGTATACATGGCTAATAAAATTAAGGATACCTCACCTCATCATCCATAATAGTCTAGTTTGATTATACGGACATTTAACAAAGTTGGTTTTGCTCCACCCTTTTGTTTGTTTGCGTATTGAACAAATAAATTAATTAACGCTATTTAACATCAACATGCAAATAACCATGTAAAAGCTTATTAAAATTATTATTATTATTATTATTATTATCTTTATTATTATTATTATTATTATTATTATTATTATTATTATTATTATGTGTACTAGTAGTAAAACCCGTGTGCAAACACGGGTGTTTTTAGAAAACCATGCATAACACATTTTAATAGAAAGTAAAAAAATAATCAGTGTAGACTTACAAAATTGATGTATACTAATGGTCAACAGGTTTAGTCAATAGGAGTTCCATTATGTTGACAACCTAACCACTATTGTCTATCGACTATTAAAAACCCCTGTTGCTTTCCAACAGAGGTTTCCTAACAACTGTCATCCATTATCCCCAACAGAGGTTGCCACATTGATAGATGTTAAGTATCAGATGTTAGTCAACCTATGTTAAAAGGGTTAGTCAACAAACGTTGAGAGGATAATGCTATGAACGATGAATTTAGTGCTCTCATTAAAAATGAGACTTGGGAACTTGTTACTAAAAACCAGATATGAACATTTTTCGCAGCATGTGGCTTTTTAAGCACAAATTTAAATCGAATGGAAGTCTTGAACGTTATAAGGCTCAGTTCTTATGTGACGGTCTGAAAACAGCATGTGGGTATTGACTGTGGGGAAACTTTTAGTCTAGTTGTCAAACCAGCAACTATCCGGTTGGTGTTATCTTTAGCTCTTTCTCAGTCATGGAACATTCACCAACTTGATGTGACCAATGCCTTTCTACATGAGAATCTAGCTGAAACGGTCTACATGCATTAGCCCATGGGATTTCGACATCGAGATTATCCGGATCATGTGGGTCACCTTAAAAAATCTCTATATGGTTTAAAACAGGCACCTCGCGTACGGTATCAACGTTTCACAGACTTTGTTCTCAGGATAGGCTTCATGCAGAGCAAGTCTGACAACTCTTTCTTCATCTATCATCTGGAATCAAACACAACTTAGTATCAACGTTTCACAAACTTTTGTTGCTTTCTAACAGAGGTTTCCTAACAACTGTTCCTCCATTATCCCCAACAGAGGTTGCCACGTTGATATATGTTAAGTATCAGATGTTAGTCAACCCACGTTAAAAGGGTTAGTTAACAGACATTAAGAGGATAAGGAAATAGACATTAAAAGGGCAAACAGATGTGAGAAGGTTGTTGAGCTGGCAAAAAAATGTAATTTTAGCACATTTTAGCATAAGATTGTATTGAATGATCATGTGTGTTTTTAAATTAATAAGTTATTAGGTTTGTTATTTACAGATTGCATAAACAATCATACATTAATAACTACTCGACAAGAATTTACATGATTTACATTTATGTAACATCTAAAAACATAGGTGGCCTTTAGAAAATTTCCATACAAAAATTTATTAAAAACACAAATCACTATACATTGTTCTTTTCGAATTGCATGAGTATCCATAAATTCATAAATACTTTTTTACAACAATACACATGATACTCCAATATTACATTTAATAAAAACATCACACCTAATAAATTTATAAAGAATTATAATACATCTTACATGTTTTTCGATCTAAAAAACATCATCCAAATTGATAATAAATATGAGTAAGTAGAAGATACACAATTAAATGTTCAAAAGTCATCAACCATGACATAACAATATGTCATCATAGGTTTTGTAGAACTTCTTTGTACACCACATTAGTAGTGGTTGTACAAACTCGTTTTGCTTTATCACAAATCAAAATTTTCAACCCCTTCTTACTTTTTACCCTAGATACAACAACATAGAGTCGGCCATGACTAAATACTGGATTTGGAAGATACAAACCAACACATTCCAACGATTGTCCTTGACTTTTATTTATTGTCATAGCAAAGCATAGTGAAAGTGGGAATTGTGTTCGAGAAATCTTCATTGATATTCTTTTATCAGAAGGTGTCATTTTCAGTCTTGAAATCAAAGTATGGTGACCTATATTAGTCCCTGTGATAATTTTTGCTTCAATCACAACCTTTCTGAGTTTCGTGACTTGTAAACGTGTACCGTTACACAATCCATTTGCCTGATCAATGTTTCTGAGTAACATCACTGGAGCACAAAGTTCCAATACTAATTTATGGTTAGGTAAACCAGACAAATGAAGATTGTTTAACACATCAGGAGGAAACAATGCCATGTTAATCTCTGATTCTTCCTCAGATTGACATAAACTATCTGAACTAAAATAAATCTTCTCTTCACCAGGCAGATTCTCTAACAACTCTTTATTTATTGAATCCACTACTTCATTAGTTGGAGAAAGAATGACTCTTTGTTGGAAATACATTAAAACCTGCCCCCTAATATGATTCAGTAAAATCATCAAGTAACAACAATCACCAAATGATGGTGGGACATAATGTATCCTCCCAACTGATCTATACGGATGCTTACTTCGATACCATTTCCGATTTTTAGCTTTCCATACATAATATGTCACACCCCAACCGATGGCGGAAACATCGGGGCGTGGCACTGAGCGAAACAGATTGTCCAGAAGTTTCCATAACAACTATATTTACCAAATATTTAAAGCAACACATCCCATACCATGTCATAAATGATAATACAATTATTACAGAAAAGATATAGTCAATTTGTTCTGTTCCGACAACTCAGATTTTTATTACAGACAATTGTTTATTGTTGACCTAGGTCTTTCCTAGCCTCGATTTCACACCAAGGTAAGCAAATAAGCATCCTAAGCACCTGTCACATACGTTAAAGTAGAAGTCAATACACATAGTGTAAAGGTGAGCATACAAGTTTGATAGTAACATATGGAGTTCGAAATCGTTACGCGTAACCAGCACGTACACAGTGTAAAATGAGGCATGTTAGTTATCGACATGAACCTATCGATACCAATGACTGCGGGTTGACTGCCCAAGGAAGTTCGCGATACACACTCACCACTGTGAGCCATGTAGGTAATTGTCCTTAACAACCTTTGAGTAAACAGGTGCTGAGTCCAAACTAATAGTACTATCATTGCTAAGGCGGGTAGACAGCATTCCATGTGTAAACATAACAAACAAGCATTCATTAAGTCACATACAACATGCGGTAATTGGTTAGCGACTTAAAGTATTGCGTAGTGTGTTCGATGTGATTTTTGTATAAGTAACGTATGTAACACCCAAAAGTGCGTAAAGCAAAAAGGGATCGAGTATACTCACAGCGATTGATGGATTGAAAGGAGCGCTAGAGAGTAGGGTTAGCCTGAACAGATTGATAGTATAACGATAAGAGACGCATAAAACGATACAGAGTGCAAGTGGGTAGGACAACAGTTCGATCGGATGGTAGTCCGATCGGACAACCGGTCGTTCGAGTGACAGTCCATTCGGACGGTCGTCCGGTCGGATGACCGTTCGAGTGGATTCTTACTTCCTTTGGGAAGGATGTGTTTGTGTATGATGGCTTGACTTTTGAAGTTTTTGTTGTAGTATTTTGAAAACATTGAAGTATCTCTACCTTTCAGGTCGATCGATCGAACGACCGTTCGATCGGGCGATAGTCCGGTAGGTTGGGCACTTCAGCGAGAACAAGTTCTCAGCAGGTTGTCACTCGATCGAACAGTTGTTCGATCGGGAGGCATCCTTGTGCATTGAACATGTTGAAAATTGTTTAAGTGTTGAACTTTCAAAACATCACATAGTCGGATGGTCGGTCGATCGAGTGGTAACTCGATCAGACGGCAATCCATTCGGTGTTCCCAAAACTCTTGTGGGTTGATTTGAAAAATAAATTGTGGGGCCAAGGTGCAAGTCGATCGGATGACCGATCGTTCGGATGGCTGTTCGATCGGGCATCAGTTTGATCGGACGACACTCCGTCCTGATCGACCTGTTCGTCTTACACTTGGTTGTTTTGATTGTTTGTCATTTTATCGAGACGTTTTGATAACGTATTAAGCAACAGAAACCTTGTCAATACTTGGTACTCCTGATCGGACAGGAATCACCCAAATCCGACCAGTTAACTGTTCGAGACGGTGTTCAATGTTTAACACGAAATCGGTAGTCTCGTGGATAGAATCCAGATATTGAATGTAAAAGAGTTGAAAGAAAGTTGGAAAACCATCTTTCAATCCTTTTCATTGTGAGTATGTTTAGATCTATGAAAGACCTTTGTTTGTTTATGTGGAAATCGGTTAGATCTAAGTTGTTCTTGGTGGATTGAGGCCAAAACATGAAGTTCTCAAGAACACATGATGACGTCATCCTAGAACACCTTGAATCTTGACGATTTCACGGTTAAAAGTTAAGATTCAAAAGGTAGAAAGGTGTAGGAGTGCGTGTAGATTAAGGGAGTACAAGATTTAGGACGAGATCTTACCAAATCATGAGAAATCTGAAGAAAAGTGGGGAAGATGAGCTGGTCGGAGGAGAGTTGCCAAAAGTGGAAAGTATGATGGTGACAGGGGGTATTTATAGGGTTTCTCAAAGAGGAAAGGGGCTGGCCGATCGGGTGGCAGCCTAGTCGAACAGCTGGCCGATCAGTCGCTTGGTTCGAGTGTTCGGTGCGACGAGTTTTGCCGTTTCGATTGCGATTGCGAGCGTTGCGATGCGTTAGAGTTTCCTAGTCAAATTACTTTTAATCCCAACTACTATATCAACATACAAGCATCCTTATTTCATATTCGTTTAGCGTTTGCGATTCGATTGCGATTGAGTTTCGATTGCGTTTCGATTGATCACCACAACATAACATAAATAAACACGCACAAGTAACACATAAGGCACACACACACGTATAACAATAACCAAAATGCGTAAATTCGAGTTACGAGTGCGATTTCGATAGCGATAAAGCGATTAAACATGCAATAAATAGCGACTACTATGCTATTATTAATAGATACTCCACATAATACAACTAAAGCGATAACAAAATAGACTAATTACAAGTGAGAGAAGTTAAAACAGGAATTGAGCAAGGAGAGACAGATCGCAATTAGCAATCTTTTCTTCCTTTGACTTCAATCTTGACTTTGACTTTGGCTTTCGAAACACGGGGTGTTACAGCCTCCCCTAGTTGAGGGAATTTCGTCCCGAAATTAGGCCGAATCCGTAACAAACAATTGTGGGTACTTCGCCTTCATATCGCTTTCGAGTTCCCAAGTGAACTCTGCGCCTCGTTTGCCTTCCCATCAGACTTTCACGATAGGAATGCACGAGCGTCTGAGGTGCTTGGTTTGGCGGTCCATGATTTCGACAGGCTTTTCCACGAAGTGTAGTGTTTCGTTTACCTGGAGGTCATCGAGAGGTACAATTACATCATGCTCTGCCAGGCACTTTCGGAGGTTTGACACATGGAAAGTCGGGTGGACATTACTAAGTTCCTCCGGTAGTTCGAGTCTGTAGGCGACTTTTCCGATCCTTTCCAGAATCTTAAAAGGTCCAACATATCGAGGCGCTAGTTTCCCTTTCTTACCGAATCTGACCACACCCTTCCAAGGTGATACCTTTAGGAGTACGTAGTCGCCAACGTCAAATTCAAGGGGCTTGCGTCGTCTATCGGCGTAACTTTTCTGTCGACTTCGAGCCTTCAGCAAGTTGTCTCTTATTTGGAGGACTTTGTCAGTCGTTTCTTGCAATAGCTCGGGACCGGTTAGTTGCGAGTGACTGATCTCGTGCCATACAATTGGCGATCGACATTTTCTTCAGTATAAAGCCTCGAATGGTGCCATTTGAATGCTGGTATGATAACTGTTGTTACACGAAAATTCGACTAACGGCATGTATGCATCCCAATTACCACCGAAATCTATGACACACGAACGGAGCATGTCTTCAAGAGTACGGATCGTTCTCTCGGTCTGACCGTCGGTTTGAGGGTGAAATGCGGTACTCAGATTAAGCGTTGTACCGAGAGCAGCCTGAAACGTTTCCCACAGTCGCAAGGTAAACCGAGCATCACGGTCAGAGATGATGTCGCGAGGCATCCCATGTCGACAAATGATCTCATTGGTGTAGATTCAGGCTAATCGTTCTACCTTGTAGTCTTCCCGTATTGGCAAAAAGTGAACTGATTTGGTCAAACGGTCAACAACAACCCAGATGCTGTCGTGACCTGATGGCGTGCGCGGGAGCTTTGTTATGAAGTCCATAGCTATACTCTCCCACTTCCATATAGGGATCGGGGGTTGTTCGAGTAAGCCAGAGGGTCTTTGGTGTTCAGCCTTGACCTTCGAGCACGTCAGGCACTTTCCAACGTAGAGGGCGATATCTCTTTTCATGCCCGGCCACCAGTACTTATAGCGAAGGTCCTGGTACATTTTATCGGCACCGGGATGAATGGAATATCGGGATTTGTGGGCTTCGTCCATCAATATCTATCGTAAATTGGTTCGTTTAGGGATCCAAATTCAGTCCAGGTAGTGGAATATCCCATTTGATTTATTCACAAGCTGAGCTCCATCGTGGTAGATTCTTTCCTTATCCAAAGTGCGCTCGTTAAAACAAGCATGCTGGGCTTCGCGGATGAGGGTTTCGAGATCGAATTGGGCTCGGGTATCATGAATGCTAAGTAAATAACTTCGTCTGCTGAGAGCATCGGCAACGACATTTGCTTTTCCAGGGTGATAACGAATCTCACAATCATAATCGTTGAGAAGTTCTACCCATCGGCGTTGACGCATATCAAGTTCCTTCTGGTCAAAGATATGTTGTAGGCTCCTATGATCGGTGAAGATCGTACACTTGGTACCGTACAGGTAGTGTCGTCAAATCTTTAACGCAAAAACAACTGCGCCTAGCTCGAGATCATGGGTTGTATAGTTCTTCTCGTGGATTTTTAGCTAACGAGATGCGTAAGCTATAACCTTGTCCCGTTGCATGAGAACACAACCAAGACCAAGGTTGGATGCATCACAATAGATAATGAAGTCGTCGTTTCCGCCGGGAAATGAGAGAACAGGAGCATTGCAAAGCATGCGTTTGAGGGTTTAGAAAGCGGACTCTTGTTCAGTTCCCCAAACAAAAGGCTTAACTTTATGCGTGAGAGCGGTAAGCGGCACAACAATCTTGGAGAATCCTTTGATAAATCGTCGATAATAGCCCGCTAGTCCGAGAAAAGAACGGACTTCAGACGGGTTCTTAGGTGTAATCCAACTCTTAACGGCTTCAATCTTCGCGGGGTCGACGTGAATACCTTGACTATTTACAATGTGACCGAGGAATTGAACCTCCTCCAGCCAGAATTCACACTTGGAGAACTTGGCGTAGAGTCGATTCCCTTGGAGTAGCTCGAGAAACAAACATAGATGTTGCGCGTGTTCGGCTCTCGACTTGGAATAGATCAAGACATCGTCGATAAACACGATGACGAAACGGTCGAGATAGGGTTTACACACGCGATTCATCAGATCCATAAAAACCGCGGGTGCGTTGGTTAAGCCAAAAGGCATAACAACGAACTCATATTGGCCGTAATGAGTGCGAAAGGCGGTTTTGGGTATATCCTCCTCTTGGATGCGTAGCTGGTGTTAGCCTGAGCGTAGATCGATCTTCGAGAAACACGTAGCACCTTGTAGCTGATCAAACAAATCATCAATGTGAGGCAGGGGGTAGCGGTTCTTGATAGTCAACTTATTCAGTTCCCGATAGTCGTTGCACATCCGGAACGACCCATCCTTCTTTTTGACAAAAAGGACTGGCGCGCCCCAAGGAGAGGTGCTCGGGCAAATGAAGCCTTTCTCAAGTAAGTCCTAAAGCTGACTCGAGAGTTCACGCATTTCGGACGGTGCGAGTCGGTAAGGAGCTTTGACAACAGGGTTGGCTCAAGGAATGAGGTCGATACGAAAGTTGATATCATGACTTGGCGGTAGTCCGGGAAGATCCTCAGGAAAAACGTTAGGAAATTCTCGAAGCGCTGGGACATCGTTTGCACCAAGCCTTCCTTTCTTTTCCTTTTCCGCTACTGTAATGTTAGCCAAGAAAGCTCTGTATTCCTTGCGGAAATACTTGCTAGATTGGACACACGACATGAGCTTGAGACCTTTCGAAGCAGTTTCTCCATAAATACACAATAAATCACCATTCGCGAGTGAGAACCGAATCATCTTATCGAAGCACACAACTTCAACATTGTTTTCGTGAAAAAAGTCCATGCCTACTATGACGTCAAAACTTCCGAGTTGCATTGGAATAAGGTCGATTGGGAAGATGTGATTGTTGAGCTCAAGAGTACAATCACGAAGAACAAAATTTACGGCGACAGTTCTTCCGGTGGCGACTTCAACATCGAACGTCGAGGAGAGATGGGAGCGCTTACGACTAAGGAGCTTCTCGAATTCAAACGACACAAAGCAGTTATCGGCTCCAGTATCAAACAAACACGAAGCATAAATACCATTCACAAGGAACGTACCATTAACCACATTGTTGTCAGCCTGGGCTTGGCGCACATTGATGTTGAAAGTTCTGGCGCAGGCGGCTTGTTGCTGCTGCTGCTGCTGCTGCTGCTGCTGAGGCTCTTGTTTCACAACCCTGTTCGAGCACATGTTCGCAAATTGGTTGGGATCACCACATGCGAAGAAAACTCGGGCGTTGACCGCGGGTGCCTGAGCTGCTTGTTGGCCTTGTGGGGCTGGGAGCAGAGCTTGTTGAGCAGTGGCTTGAGCTGGTGCTTGTCGGGGACCATTACGGCAATTTGTAGTAAAGTGGCCGTACATATTGCAGTGAGCGCAAAAAAGGCAAGCTAGACCCACTGGGTGATGGTAAGAGCATGTCGGGCAGGCAGGGTGAGGGCCTGTGTATGCACGCTTTGGAGGCGGTGCATAGGTAACTGGTGCTGGGCGGTGGTGCGATTGCTGCTGGGCCGGTACGGCTTGAAGTGGAGCAGCAGTGGTAGTGACAGCACAGTTCTTGTTGCTGGAGCTACTGTTGTTGTTCTTCTTCTTGCGGCGAGAGGCTTTTGATGACTGAGCGGCGGCGGTTTCGGCTGTTGGTGCGGCGGTGGCTTGATGCAGGTTCTTTGAAGTTTTATCCCAAAAACCAGCTTTTACTTGCTTATCGTTGATTTCGGCGGCAAGCAAGTAAGTTTCTTCGATTGTTGCTGGCTTTGCGGCATGCATAAAATCTGCAACACAGTCAGGTAGAGCTCGAATGTACTTCTTGATCGTCATGTCGGGCGTCTTCACTTGATCGGGACAGATGATGCTGAGCTACTTAAAGCAAGCAGTCAGGGCAGCGTTGTCACCTTCTTTCTGCTTAATGTGCCAAAACTCGTCCTCCAGCTTCTGGCGCTCATGGGGAGGGCAGAACTCTTCGAGCATAACGTTCTTTAACTCGTCCCATGACAGACCGTAAGCTGCATCATTTCCGCGCTTGTTCCTTTCGGCCGTCCACCAGTCTAGAGCGCGGGACTGGAAGACGCCGGTCGCATTCAGTGTGCGTAGATTATCAGGATATCCGCTCTGTCGCAGGGTGACTTCGATTGAGTCAAACCATTGAAACAAAGCCGTAGGGCCTTCTTCGCTGGTGAACTCTTTCAGTCCACATGCCTTGAACTGTTTGAAGCTGAAAGCAGCTTTGGGAGTCTCGGTCCTGGATTCTTCAGAAGATTTACTCATGTTTTCGTACAGTTCACTGACGACTTGGGGTACAACCTTTGCCATTTGCTTAGTAATCATGGCAGCGAGGCGTTTGTCTGCTTGCTTTCGGCGAGCATCTCGGGTAGCGCAAGATCCAGATAACGACATTGTCTGCAACAGACATCGCCACAGGACTCAACACAATATAATCGGATCTCACCTCACACGCCTAATACTACTAAAACTCAGGAACACGTACAACCACGTAAGCACATAGGCACATAATCACAGATTCATATAAGCACAGAAGCACGTAAGCACGTAAGGCACAGAAACACAGAGGCACATAAGCACATAAGCACGTAGGGCACAAAACATAGATGCATATAAGCATGTGACTTGTCTAGATGCACACGGAGGCGGTCAGAATACAGAAACCTATCATTCAAAGTTCGTGATCGTTTGAGAAAAGCGTTCGCGCGTAGCATAGCGAGTAGTATAGTATAAGCGAATAATATAGCAAGCAACATAGCGTACGGTGGTTCCTCATGGTAGTAGCGATTTGTTAATGTTTGTACGGTGTGTTGTGTGTTTAGAGGAAGCAAAAAGGCGTTATATCAAAACCAACAATACCTCAAAACGCTAACAAATAAGCATAAGAACACATAAAATCCACGTAAAAATGACGAAATATCAGAGTCAGCAGTAGCGATCTCAGAATCGAAGCACATATAAATCAAGAAATAGATCGTATGCGGCTATTAGACATTGACTATCCAAAGTGATTCGACTATTCACAGGGACCTGTTGTACACACTTTGACTTTCAGGACTGTGCTTTTGCCTCAAATCTTGGGCGTTCGACACGCATCCCTTTAGTCATACCGTGACTTCAAGTTGTTGGAGTCCGTCGAGACTTTGGTGAGAGTTTTGTAAAAACCAAGTAGAGGTCGGAACAAGTCGTCAAGGTTCGGTTTTCACCCCTGACTTACCAACTTTGTTCCTGTTTTGATAAAATAAAAGAGAATTATGCGTCAAAGTATGGATTCCACTCCTATTTTAATGCAATTTCTCGTGTTTATAGATAAAAATATGGGTTGAACAAGCAATTTAGTCGAGAGTTTGCGGTTTTCACACCTCATCTCAACTTAATCGCTCATTCATATTTGAAAATTCGAGTGCAGTGATAGTGTAGCGTAGGCGAGAATAGCGAGAAATAGCAGTAAGCTCATACATAATCCCTACTCAACATGCACGAGTCGGTCTGTTGGTTCCTAACTATAGACTAGGTTTCTAAGACATCGACCCGGACTAGGTCGAGTCTTGCCTAATTCCCTATAGTTATGGCTCTGATACCAATCTGTCACACCCCAACCGATGGCGGAAACATCGGGGCGTGGCGCTGAGCGAAACAGATTGTCCAGAAGTTTCCATAACAACTATATTTACCAAATATTTAAAGTAACACGTCCCATACCATGTCATAAATGATAATACAATTATTACAGAAAAGATCTAGTCAATTTGTTCTGTTCCGACAACTCAGATTTTTATTACAGACAATTGTTTATTGTTGACCTAGGTCTTTCCTAGCCTTGATTTCACACCAAGGTAAGCAAATAAGTATCCTAAGCACCTGTCATATACGTTAAAGTAGAAGTCAATACACATAGTGTAAAGGTGAGCATACAAGTTTGATAGTAACATATAGAGTTCAAAATCGTTACGCGTAACCAGCACGTACACAGTGTAAAATGAGGCATGTTAGTTATCGACATGAACCTATCGATACCAATGACTGCGGGTTGACTGCCCAAGGAAGTTCGCGATACACACTCACCACTGTGAGGCATATAGGTAATTGTCCTTAACAACCTTTGAGTGAACAGGTGCTGAGTCCAAACTAATAGTACTACCGTTGCTAAGGCAGGTAGACAACATTCCATGTGTAAACATAACAAACAAGCATTCATTAAGTCACATATAACATGCGGTAATTGGTTAGCGACTTAAAGTATTGCGTAGTGTGTTCGATGTGATTTTTGTATAAGTAACGTATGTATCACCCAAAAGTGCGTAAAGTAAAAAGGGTCGAGTATACTCACAGCGATTGATGGATTGAAGGGAGCGCTAGAGAGTAGGGTTAGCCTGAACAGATTGATAGTATAACGATAAGCGACATGTAAAACGATACAGAGTGCAAGTGGGTAGGACAGCAGTTCGATCGGATGGTAGTCCGATCGGATAGCCGGTCGTTCGAGTGACAGTTCGTTCGGACGGTCGTCCGATCAGATGACCGTTCGAGTGGATTGTTACTTCCTTTGGGAAGGATGTGTTTGTGTATGATGGCTTGACTTTTGAAGTTTTCGTTGTAGTATTTTGAAAACATTGAAGTATCTCTACCTTTCAGGTCGATCTAAGTGTTGAAGTTTCAAAACATCACATAGTCGATGGTCGGTCGATCGAGTGGTAACTCGATCGGACGGCAATCCGTTCGGTGTTCCCAAAACTCTTGTGGGTTGATTTGAAAAATAAATTGTGGGGCCAAGGTGCAAGTCGATCGGATGACCGATCGTTCGGATGGCTGTTCGATCGGGCAGCAGTCCGATCGGACGACACTCCGTCCTTATCGACCTGTTCGTCTTACACTTGGTTGTTTTGATTGTTTGTCGTTTTATCGAGACGTTTTGATAACGTATTAAGCAACAGAAACCTTGTCAATACTTGGTACTCCTGATCGGACAGGAATCACCCAAATCCGACCAGTTAACTGTTCGAGACGGTGTTCAATGTTTAACACGAAATCGGTAGTCTCGTGGATAGAATCCAGATCTTGAACCAACACAACCACAAGAATGAGTAGTAAGTCGGCACAAGCTCCGATTATATCGGTTTTGAAGGCATTGAGTGTAAAAGAGTTGAAAGAAAGTTGGAAAACCATCTTTCAATCATTTTCATTATGAGTATGTTTAGATCTATGAAAGACCTTTGTTTGTTTATGTGGAAATCGGTTAGATCTAAGTTGTTCTTGGTGGATTGAGGCCAAAACATGAAGTTCTCAAGAACACATGATGACGTCATCCTAGAACACCTTGAATCTTGATGATTTCACGGTTAAAAGTTAAGATTCAAAAGGTTGAAAGGTGTAGGAGTGCGTGTAGATTAAGGGAGTACAAGATTTAGGACGAGATCTTACCGGAATCGTGAGAAATCTGAAGAAAAGTGGGGAAGACGAGCTGGTCAGAGGAGAGTTGCCAAAATTGGAAAGTATGATGGTGACAGGGGGTATTTATAGGGTTTCTCAAAGAGGAAAGGGGCTGGCCGATCGGGTGGCAGTCTGGTCGAACAACAGGCGGAACAGTTGGCCGATCGAGCGGCAGCTCGATCGAACGGCTGGTCGATCGGTTGGTCACCTGATCGATCAGTCGCTTGGTTCGAGTGTTCGGTGCGACGAGTTTTTCCGTTTTGATTGTGAGCGTTGCGATGCGTTAGAGTTTCCTAGTCAAATTACTTTTAATCCCAACTACTATATCAACATACAAGCATCCTTATTTCATATTCATTTAGCGTTTGCGATTCGATTGCGATTGAGTTTCGATTGCGTTTCGATTGATCACCACACATAACATAAATAAACATGCACAAGTAACACATAAGGCACACACACACGTATAACAATAACCAAAATGCGTAAATTCGAGTTGCGAGTGCGATTGCGATAGCGATAAAGCGATTAAACATGCGATAAATAACGACTACTATGCGATTATTAATAGATACTCCACATAATACAACTAAAGCGATAACAAAATAGACTAATTACAAGTCAGAGAAGTCAAAATAGGAATTGAGCAAGGAGAGACAGATCGCAATTAGCAATCTTTTCTTCCTTTGACTTCAATCTTGACTTTGACTTTGACTTTCGAAACACGGGGTGTTACATAGTATCTCGGGAACTCAACATATTTCAATGTCCTGGTAAATTCATCGACTTTGTTACAATTCATCCACTCTATGAACATTGTCATTTTCACAGTTGGATCAGTAACAACATCACACAAATTAGCATGATCATTATACACAATACTCTGACCATCTTCACAATGAAAAGGCAATACTTCAACCGCTGGATATCTATAATGTATATCATACAAGAATATTCTCCAAGCAGCTTCATAAGCAGAAATATACCTACAATCAAGGTATGCTTTTATCTCATCCACAGCTACATTCTGCTGCATCTTATTATTGGTGGTATTGGATTGAAAAACAGAAGCCGTGACTCTATCAGGCCCCTTATTAATATATTTAAACAAATATTTGATAGAACCTGACTGGTTGCACCATTCAACGTTAATGTGACACTGATATTTTCTGAGCATGAGGGTATTGTAAGGAACTACAAACCTATTATCAAGTGCCACGCCATTCTTTACTATGGTATTACTTGTTTGACGACGACGGTAGACAGGATATCCTTCAGAATCAACACAAGTCTCATCTACATATTTTTTGGGAAACTTATTAGTATATTTTTGCTGAACCATACACGGACAAAGTGAGTTGTCTGTACCACATGGTCCATGAATCATAAATTGCTTGACAAACTCATATAATTCAGGATCTCTTTCATTATTTGGTGTCTCGGCACTAATAACACGATCAATATCAGATGTAGTTGGAAATTTTCTTTCAGCACTCAAGAACAAACATATGTGAGCATGTGGCAGTCCACGCTTCTGAAATTCAATTGTATACATAACTGAAATGTTTTCAAGAGTGAGCTGTTAGATAAATATAATTAGATGTTCAGAGTTAAAAAATATAAGTAAAAGGTACCTGCTTGTATATCACCAAAGAATTTATCTTTCTTGAAATCTTTTATTAGATGATTTAATTTACACTTGAATAATCTAGAGATAATATCCGGTCTTTCTTCAGGATTAAGAGCTTTATCATGCAAACACCTATAAATCTCAGGCCAGTTGGGATTACAAGTCACTGTTATGAATAGATCGGGATATCCAACAGACTTGCAAATTGCCATAGCATCCAAGTAGCACATATATCCAGAACCACCAGTAAATGATGAAGGTAAAGGTATAGGTTTACCACAACTTGAGGCATTATTCTCTCCACTTTCAACAGTAGCATTCAAATTCTTAAAACTTTGCGTTCTAAGTTTCGGTTGTTGTGTCCTTATATAATTCAACCTGGCAGATTCTATCATTGTATATCCACCAACCAAAAACTGTTGAAATAGTTTTTGGCATTAACTAACAATGAAAACTGATTTTGTCTATCTTGTATTTTATAACAAAAGAATTCTCTAATAATTGGGGTTTTCCGGCGAAAAGGAATTCTCCAAAAACCTGAATGTTTATATTTTTCGTATGTTCCTATATGACATATCATGAAATAAATGACTGGGCTATATAACCCAGTGAAGTGTATGGTAAAAACTATTTAAAAGATGAAAGTTGTGCCAATCATGTTTTAGTGGCAAACACGGAGGGGCTGGAATAAGATGAAAGTTGAGTTACTAAATAACAAAACTCACACACACAAACACAAACACAAACACACACATCGTGTGTTCGAGAAGGAGCAGGAGGCTCCCATGGAGCCAAAAACCCTAACTTCATCCTTTTCATCAAATTGAAAGGCTAAATGAAGCTTAAATTCATAACCGAGCATGGATTTATGATCACCTTCACAAGAGGGTCATAAGGTATGTCTTAGAACCTAGATTGGTGATCTTGCACGAAATGGGTTATGTTCTAATCCATGAATTGGTATGAAATTGAGTATGAGCATGTGTTAGAATCATCATCTAGAACATGGATTATGCATGGTTTGGGTGAATTTGATGTTTTGGGGTGAAACCCATTTGTTATGATAAGAATGATGACTTGAATAATCACCCATGTCCAATTCTTGTGTAATATAGATGAATTTTGATATGTATGATGTATTCTTGTTAGAGGAATTGAAAGAAATGTGATGCTAATATGTTTGATGTTTATGTGTGAATGATGCATGTTGATTAGTAGGAGGATTGTATGAATTATGTATGAGATTAGTAGAATATGCATAAATTAGTTGTACACTATGCTTAGGAGGTAGTATACACACTAAGTATATGATGAAATTATGAGGTAATTGAGATTAGATCACTTGTAAGTGATTAACAAAGTAGTTATGAAGTGGGTCTTGTATAATATGATGAAAATGATCATATGCTCATGTTAATGATGTTTGAAATCGTATATGTGTGAATGTTTAAACAATTCGGCTAAGATTTGATAGACTAGCATGTTATAAGGTCGAATGATAATTTCGATATAAGATCCGTGAGATGGAATGGATCGTGATAAACGATGAATAAGCTAACTATCTTGAAAAAAATATATGATAGTTTGATGCTTGATAAGCAGTGTGGAAGCTTGGGAAAGAAGCGGGTCAAACGGAACGTATACCCATGGGAAGCATATTTGGATGCGATGTAAGTTAAGCATACATCCTTTTTGTAGAATATATATTCATCATGTAGGTTATAAACATGATAAACTAATATATGAAGTATGATGTTCCGACAAGTATTGATACGGTTCGGAACATGTGGCTATGATAAGAGACTAAGTTTGACGGTTAAAAAGGGGTAAAGGGGTATTATGGTAATTTTCATTACGACTTAACAAAGAAACATGTTATATGGGGGGATAATAAATAATTACAATCCCATAAGGACGAAATGGTCTTTTAAACCAAATCGGTCAAATGGTGTAGATATCACCATTTGGCGATGTCGACTAATGACTATATTGTCAAGTATTATGAATTCACAGGTTGAATAGCGAAAGGATTTGCGTTGCTATTAACTAGCAACTTAGTGGATGAAGTATTAAAACGAGTCATAGCTTTGACCCGAGCCAGGTAAGTGTGATTACAGTTTTTAGTTAAGTCGTGGGATCCGTTAAATATGTAATGAAGTCCTTCGTCATAAAGGACGGAACTAATGTTGACCAAATCGCCCTTGATGGGTATATCGGGCCAAACGACCTTAAAAGTTGTTTAGAAATAAGCTACTTGATTAAGTGAACACTTGGGACAAGTATGAAATCGAAAAGTTTGGTTTTGAGAGTAAAATGCAATAAATGTGTGTATACCCTTAATGGGTCAAAATAAGCACACGAACGAAAATGGGTTAAGAAGATGCAAGCAATCCGTGATCTGAACTGTATATGATAGACAACGTTGAAATTATAAGGTTCATAAGAAATTTAGGTCAAATAAAAAGGTTATTTTGATAAATGTATGAACGGGTCAAAACTTTGTAAAAAGGTAATAAGCCGAAAGCTTAAAAGTCTAAAATTTCATTAATCCGGATGTTGGATGTTAGCTCCACATGATGGAGGATTAAATTACGATCACAAAGGAAAAAGAATCGGGTAAAACGGATCACAAACGAGAGATTTATGCTCGTTTTTGTAGAATTAAGTTTGGCGAGGAATATGCAGCAACTTCAGCAAATGTTCTATCGAAATAGGGCCTTCGCGTCGCACGACGGTGAAGAGATTATGGCGTCATGTAGCTTGACGTCTGTCGCGGCCCGCGAAGGATGTCCTTAAGGTGGTCGCGGCCCACGAGCGCCAACATAACTGGCAAAAATGTTGCTGTTCAACTGCTTTGACTGGTGAACTCGTTTTAAACACTTATAAACTACGTATGCCCAATTCATTCCACGTTTTAGGAAATGTAGGTATGTGTGATGGTATGTAAGAAGTGTATGTATGTATGTATAATATTATGTATGTATGTAGGTATGTTTATATGTATGTAAATATGTATATGTGAACGTAAACGTGTATACAAGTAGGTATGTAGGCATGGATGTTTGTAGGCATGTATGTAAGTAGGTATGCATGTATGTGCACAAGTTTTCGATACGATTGAGCATTGACGTTATTAATAGTGCACCTTGAGAATGAAGTGTAATGCCGGTACACTATTGAAATCTCACCATGATTTGATGCATAGATGGAATGCTTAAATGTAGAGGGATAACGGAATGAAAAAGTATACGAAGTATGAAACTGGTTTATATTTATAAAGTGTATTAATGTTATGACTGTATGTGGTGAGTGCAGGTTGTACGAGACACGAAGGATCATCGAGGAGTAGAGATCGAAGACCGAGTCACAAGTTAGATTGTACGGGAACGTTGGTGAATGTAATATAGTAGACTTAAGATATGTTTTTATTTAGTAAATGAGTTGATTGATGATTTTATGTGAAAGAGTTATTTAAAAAAAATTATGGCACGAATTTCCGCTGCGACTTTTGTCAAAAACGTATATAGGTCTTACAAGTTGGTATCAGAGCCCTAGTTTGAGTGAATCAACTACGAGAAAATAAATACTTGAACTCAAACCTGTGTGCTCTTGTGACAAGGAAACCGTACAATCTGAGACTCGATCAAGATCTAAGGGTAAAAGTAAAGGTAAGTATGTGCTTAAGTATGTATTTGAAGACAACTAACAGTATGTTATGTGTAAGGGAAGCATAATTGCTTGGAAAGGGTGATCCGTGAATGCGGTCTAGGACCGGCATCAAGGCATGTAATAAGATAAATCGACCACAGGTATGAAAATTTAACATGTGGGCGCATGTAATGGTATAACCTAGAAAGTGAAAGAAAATCGTAAATGACATATAATAATGGAATGGTAATGAAGTTTTGAAAATGTTACACGTGCCGAAACTTAATTCTTTGGACATAAGGTGGCGATTACATGAAAACATGAAGCTAGTATGTGGATTGTGTACCTGGCCAGTACACAAGAAACATATGACGTTTGTGAGACAGTGATAATTGTTACAGGTATGTCCATTGGAATTAGGTAGTAGGTGGACGTGAGGGTGAAGAGAAATGTAAGACTTTCAGGAATGAAAGTATGAATGATATGTTAGAATCCGCGAGACGGATTCGAAGCATGAAAGGAATGAAAGCATGAATGATATGTTAAGAATCCGCGAGACGGATTCGAAACAAAGAAGGAATAAAAGTATGAATGATATGTTAGAAACCGCGTGACGGGTTCGAAACATAATGAATGATAAGAATGAAAAGATTCGAACGTGTAAGTAATTACAGACTAAGCAAGTAAATATTCTTTAAAAGCAAATATTGTCCAAGTTATGTCTTAAACTTATATATACATAGGTAAGTAAATGTATATATATATACCAATATGTTTGTATACAAGAATGGTTAAAGAGACGAATGAGTTATGCGGGTCAAATGGTAATCGCCATTTAAACCCGATATATTTAATGTTTTGATTTGTTAAATTTTATACTTATAGGTGAGCATAATGTTTGGCACACAAACTTAAATTTTGACTAAAGAAAGAAGTTTTGAACATGTTATGTGTTAGATGTGTTAGTAATCAACTATTAGGAGTCGTAATGAATGACAGGCTATGACCCGGACAATAATTTAAGTATGAACGAGAAGGGTAAGTTTTGTTAAGAATACCGAAATGACGTAATGAATGTCTTTGCAAGTAGGCATGAATAGAAAGAAGTACGAATGTGTACCCCAATACATCTACGATAAGTAAGAAATATCAGTTTGACATTGAAAAGTCAAACTACAAAGGTTGACGAAATAAGTAACCAGGATAAAAGAATTGCATGTAGGGAATGAAGTGTGGAATGTGTTATAGCATGTACATAGGAAATTGTAAAAGAATTACAGGTGAGTAATCACCTAGTATAAAGAATGTTTGAATGAAATATGCTAACCGCCGATTTTGTAGATGTAAATGGTAGAACTCTCAATGTGATGAAACCAATCGAATTGGTGAACGAATGTGCACGAGTGGAAGCTCGCTACAAGGAAGAATGAAAGCTGGCCTGGTACGGTTAGTACTCGTGAAGGAGCAGATCGATCTGGTTTACGGATCGCTGAAGTAGGAAATGAAATCGAAGTAAGTAAAATGTTTTAAACTCATGCCAGATAAGTATGAATTAGTAAATGGAAAACGACGTACAAAATGAATGGTGAAAAAAGTATGGTATGGTATGGAATGCTTGATTTTAACATTTGATATATTAAGTATGGAACAACTAGCTAAATTATATGTAAATGAAATAGTTTCTTTACATGGAATACCTTTATCAATTGTTTATGATAGGGATAGCCGTTTTACCTCTCATTTTTGGGCAAGTTTCCAAAAAGCCATGGGAACCAAGTTAAATCTAAGCACAGCTTATCATCCTCAAACAGACGGGCAAAGCGAAAGAACAATTTAGACAATGGAAGATATGCTTAGAGCTTGTGTAATTGATTTCGGAGGTAATTGGGATGATCACTTTCCTTTACTAGAATTTTCTTATAATAACAGTTATCACACAAATATCAATGCTGCACCATTCGAAGCACTTTATGGACGAAAGTGCCGAACCCCAGTCTGTTGGGCAGAAATTGGGGAAAAATAACTATCTGGACCTAAGATAGTGCAAGAAACAACCGACAAGATTATTCAAGTCAAGGAACGACTGAAAGCGGCACGTGATCGACAGAAGAGCTATGCCGATAACCGTCCCAAACCGTTGGAATTTCAAGTAGGAGATAAAGTATTGTTAAAAGTCTCTCCTTGGAAAGGAGTAGTAACATTCATCAAACGGGGAAAGCTAAGTCCCAGATATGTTGGACCTTTTGAAATTATTAGAAGAATAGGACCTGTAGCCTATCAGCTACAACTGCAAGAGGAAATGGCAGGAATACATGATGTATTTCATGTATCTAATCTCAAGAAATGCCTAGCTGATGAATCACTTGTAGTGCCTCTTAAAGATATAGAGGTAAATGAACAACTCAAGTTTGTAGAAAGGCCTCTACAGATTGAAGACAGGAAAGTCAAGAACCTCAAGCACAAGAGATTAGTTCTGGTCAAAGTGAAGTGGGACTCCAAAAGAGGACCTGAGTACAGATGGGAGCTTGAATCAGAAATGCAAAGGAAATAACCACACCTATTCCAGTAGATCTTGAGGACGAGCTCTAAAACAAGGTGGGGAGGATATAACAACCCTAAAGAAAACCGGCACCCTAGAAATATTTTCGACACCCTAATATATTAGAATATCCCTATATGTCTTAAAATACACCCCGTATGTGAAAACCGAGCTCAAAATATAAAATATCATTAAAAATAATTAAAAAACAAGAAACTGGGTTTTCAGGCGGGCCGCGTAGCCCTTGGGCTAACCCTTACGCGGGCCGCGACAAGTTAAAAGATGGCACGACCCTGGGCCGCCACGTGGCCCAACACCCGGCAACCCTACCTGCTGACCTGGACAAGCTACACCGTTGACTATCTTTGACGCGGGCCGCGTAGGCCTTGGTCTACCTTTACGCGGGCCACGAGAAACCCGAACTCAGCCCCCATAAAGCTGGAGCTCGGGCCTTCAGTCGAATTCGTTCAAAACTTTCTTTCTCTCAATTTTACATAGTGTACACTATACTCGGGTATAATACCCCCTAAATAACGAAGTTCTGCTCCGTTGTAAGTATCATAACCCCTGGATACGTATTAGATACGCTGCCCGATTGATCTAGGGTTCCGTAATGGATGTCGTGGTTCTGCCCGACATAGTCGTTGGAATGCCGTCTCGGGGAGGGTATTACTAGTGTAAAAATGGGTTATTATACTAACACGTGTGCATTTGTGTAATTTATAGATAATTCCCAGGGAACCCTTACAGAAAATCTAAGACAGCAATGTGAGTAATCCTTCTTTTTGTGTAAACCTTTTTGTGAGTAATATCCTTTTTGTAAATTGTTTTTACAAAACCTCACTTAATCAATTACATATTAAGCAGTTATTGAGTATTTGTAAGGATACAATTATCATGAGTATGTTGGGATTTTGTATACAAAGTTATGTTACTGCCTTGCGAGGGGTAACATTTCCACAAGTCGGGTCTGACAGTACCATGGATGTTAATTGATATAACTTGGAAACAAATGTAATTACGAGATCACCCTCAATACTGCACAATGATTTTTATTAAACTTGATTAAATTGGGATATTTCCCACTGACAAAATGTTTTTAAACGCGTTTCAGGTACCAAAATGTGAAAGCCAAATAGAAGCCAGCTGGACAACACTGAAGGCTTGGAAAAGTGGCAATAAAGTTACCTAAAAAGAAACAGATGTTTTTATTAAATAAAAATAGGATTTATTCCTATGAAAATGTGTGTACTTAAAACTTGGGTTTTACACCATGTGTTTAATATTATGAAAATGTGGTATTTTACTCTGATCCAATATTTCCTAACTACGGTCCTGATGAAAATTTCGCTGCCAAATTAGACAATACGCGATACCACCCAAACTGGCTCACGGCCGCCCGTCCCTGTATTTGTATAGGTGGACGGGGGTTGCGACATATAGGTACTATTACATGTGTGAAGAAGTGTGTATATTGACCTATTGCAAACGGGTCAAGGGAAATAGGAATGCCATGTGAAAGTAAGGTATGGGCAGTATGGACTTGTTAGAAAGAAGTCGATTATATGAATAGTATATGAATAAAGAATGGATAGTTACCTATTATTATGATGTACCTAACAAAGTTAAACATAGAGGTGTATGCATAAATTACAAAGTGGGATCGTATAATCGACGAAGATAATATGAATATTGGAAATGAACAAAAAGGAATGTTATAAATGGGATTGTTTCAAGTAAACAAAATGGTATATTGTGCGTAATATACGAGTACTGGAATGATGAATAAACCGCTAGCTATGAAGCGCGATAGACACTAGCACTAATTGGTGAAAGTGACACTAATAAGAACTCTGGGACGGGTTCTTGAGGATAGAAGGTCGTCATTAGATAGGCTCGTGGTCTTGTTGATGGAAAGATAATTAGTGTTTAATGGGAATGAGAAAGGTTTTGGGGACGAAACCTCATTTAAGGGGGGTAGAATTGTAACACCCCAAAAACCCGAATGTTTATATTTGTCGTATGTTCCTATATGACATATCATGAAATAAACGATTGGGCTATTTAACCCAGTGAAGTGTATGGTAAAAACTATTTAAAAGATGAAAGTTGTGCCAATCATGTTTTAGTGGCAAACACGGAGGGGCTAAATGGAATAAGATTAAAGTTGAGTTACTAAATAACAAAACTCTCACACACAAACACACACATCGTGTGTTCGAGAAGGAGCAAGAGGCTCCCATGGAGCCAAAAACCCTAACTTCATACTTTTCATCAAATTGAAAGGCTAAATGAAGCTTAAATTCATAACCGAGCATGGATTTATGATCACCTTCACAAGAGGATCATAAGGTATGTCTTAAAACCTAGATTGGTGATCTTGCACGAAACAGGTTATGTTCTAATCCATGAATTGGTATGAAATTGAGTATGAGCATGTGTTAGAATCATCATATAGAACATGGATTATGCATGGTTTGGGTGAATTTGATGTTTTGGGGTGAAACCCATTTGTTATGATAAGAATGATGACTTGAATAATCACCCATGTCCAATACTTGTGTAATATAGATGAATTTTGATATGTACGATGTATTCTTGTTAGAGGATTTGAAAGAAATGTGATGCTAATATGTTTGATGTTTATGTGTGAATGATGCATGTTGATTAGTAGGAGGATTGAAGGAATTATGTATGAGATTAGTAGAATATGCATAAATTAGTTGTACAATATGCTTAGGAGGTAGTATACACACTAAGTATATGATGAAATTATGAGGTAATTGAGATTAGATCACTTGTAAGTGATTAACAAAGTAGTTATGAAGTGGGTCTTGTATAATATGATGAAAATGATCATATGCTCATGTTAATGATGTTTGAAATCGTATATGTGTGAATGTTTAAACAATTCGGCTAAGATTTGATAGACTAGCATGTTATAAGGTCGAATGATAATTTTGATACAAGATCCGTGAGATGGAATGGATCGTGATAAACGATGAATAAGCTAACTATCTTGAAAATAATATATGATAGTTTGATGCTTGATAAGCGGTGTGGAAGCTTGGGAAAGAAGTGGGTCAAACGGAACGTATACACATGGGAAGCATATTTAGATGAGAGTTAAGTTAAGCTTACATCCTTTTTGTAGAATATATATTCATCATGTAGGTTACGAACATGATAAACTAATATATGAAGTATGATGTTCCGTCAAGTATTGATACGGGTCAGGACATGTGGCTATGATAAGAGACTAAGTTTGACGGTTAAAAAGGGGTAAAGGTGTATTATGGTAATTTTCATTACGACTTAACAAAGAAACATGTTATATGGGGGGATAATAAATAATTACAATCCCATAAGGACGAAATGGTCTTTTAAACCAAATCGGTCAAATGGTGAAGATATCACCATTTGGCGATGTCGACTAATGATTGTATTGTCAAGTATTATGAATTCACAGGTTGAATAGCGAAAGGATTTGCGTTGCTATTAACTAGCAACTTAGTGGATGAAGTATTAAAACGGGTCATAGCTTTGACCCGAGCCAGGTAAGTGTGATTACAGTTGTAGTTAAGTCGTGGGTCGGTTAAATATGCAATGAAGTCCTTCGTCATAAAGGATGGAACTAATGTTGACCAAATCGCCCTTGATGGGTATATCGAGCCAAACGACCTTAAAAGTTATTTAGAAACAAGCTAATTGATTAAGTGAACACTTGGGACAAGTATGAAAGCGAAAAGTTTGGTTTTGAGAGTAAAATGCAATAAAATGTATAAATACCCTTAATGGGTAAAAATAAGCACACGAACAAAAATGGATTAAGAAGATGCAAGCAATCCGTGATCTAAACTGTATATGATAGACAACGTGGAAATTATATGGTTCATAAGAAATTGAGGTCAAATAAACAGGTTATTTTGATAAATGTATGAACGGGTCAAACTTTGTAAAAAGGTAATAAGCCGAAAGCTTAAAAGTCTAAAATTTCGTTAATCCGGATGTCGGATGTTAGCTCCACGTCATGGAAGATTAAATTACGATCACGTAGGAAAAAGAATCGGGTAAAACGGATCACAAACGAGAGATTTATGCTCGTATTCGTAGAATTAAGTTTGACGAGGAATATGCAGCAACTTCAGCAAATGTTCTGTCGAAATAGGGCCTTCGCGTCGCGCAACGGTGAATAGATTATGGCGTCGCGTAGCGCGACGTCTGTCACAGCCCGCGAAAGATGTCCTTAAGGCGGTCGCGGCCCACGAGCGCCAACATAACTAGCAAAAATGTTGTTGTTCAACTACTTTGACTGGTGAACTCGTTTTAAACACTTATAAACTAAATATGCCCAATTCATTCCACGTTTTAGGAAATGTAGGTATGTGTGATGGTATGTAAGAAGTGTATGTATTTATGTATGTATGTATAATATTATGTATGTATTTATGCATGTATGTAGGTATGTTTATATGTATGTAAATATGTATATGTGAACGTAAATGTGTATAAAAGTAGGTATGGAGGCATGGATGTATGTAGGCATGTATGTAAGTATGTATGCAAGTAGGTATGCATGTATATGCACAAGTTTTCGATACGATTGAGTATTGACGTTATTAATAGTGCACTTTGAGAATGAAGTGTAATGCAGGTACACTATTGAAATCTCACCAGGATTTGATGCTTGATGGAATGCTTAAATGTAGAGGCATAACGGAACGAAAAAGTATACGAAGTATGAAACTGGTTTATATTTATAAAGTGTATTAATGTTATGACTGTATGTGGTGAGTGCAGGTTGTACGAGACACTAAGGATCATCGAGGAGTAGAGATCGAAGACCGAGTCACAAGTTAGATTGTACGGGAATGTTGGTGAATGTAATATAGTAGACATAAGATATGTTTTTATTTAGTAAATGAGTTGATTGATGATTTTATGTGAAAGAGTTATTTAAAAAAAAATTATGGCACGAATTTCCGCTGCGACTTTTGTCAAAAACGTATATAGGTCTTACAAGTTGGTATCAAAGCCCTGGTTTGAGTGAATCAAGTACGAGAAGATAAATACTTGAACTCAAACCTGTGTGCTCTTGTGACAAGGAAACCGTACAATCCGAGACTCGATCAAGATCTAAGGGTAAAAGTAAAGGTAAGTATGTGCTTATGTATGTATTTGAAGAAAACTAACAGTATGTTATGTGTAAGGTAAGCATAATTGCTTGGAAATGGTGATCCGTGAATGTGGTCTAGGACCGACATCAAGGCATATGGGCGCATGTAATGGTATAACCTAGCAAGTGAAAGAAAATCGTAAATGAAATATAATAATGGAATGGTAATGAAGTTTTGAAAATGTTACACGTGCCGAAACTTAATTCTTCGGACATAAGGTGGAGATTACATGAAAACATGAATTTAGTATGTGGATTTTGTACCTGGCCAGTACACAAGAAACATTTGACTTTTGTGAGACAGTGATAATTGTTACAGGTATGTCCATTGGAATTAGGTAGTAGGTGGACGTGAGGGTGAGGAGAAATGTAAGACTTTCAGGAATGAAAGTATGAATGATATGTTAGAATCCGCGAGACGGATTTGAAGCATGAAAGGAATGAAAGCATGAATGATATGGTAAGAATCCGCGAGACAGATTCGAAACAAAGACGGAATAAATGTATGAATGATATGTTAGAAACCGCGCGACGGGTTCGAAACATAATGAATGATAAGAGTGAAAAGATTCGAACGTGTAAGTAATTACAGACTAAGCAAGTAAATATTCTTTAAAAGTGAATATTGTCCAAGTTATGTCTTAAACTTATACATACATAGGTTAGTAAATGTATATATATATACCAATACGTTTGTGTACAAGAATGGTTAAAGAGACGAATGAGTCATGCGGGTCGAATGGTAATCGCCATTTAAACCCAATATATTTAATGTTTTGGTTTGTTAAGTTTTATATTTATAGGTGAGCATAATGTTTGGCACACAAACTTAAATTTTGACTAAAGAAAGAAGTTTTGAACATGTTATGTGTTAGATGTGTTAGTTATCAACTATTAGGAGTCGTAATGAATGACGGGCTATGACCCGGACAATAATTTAAGTATGAACGAGAAGGGTAAGTTTTGTTAAGAATACCGAAATGACGTAATGAATGTCTTTGCAAGTAGGCATGAATAGAAATATGTACGAATGTGTACCCCAATACATCTACGATAAGTAAGAAATATCAGTTTGACATTGAAAAGTCAAACTACAAAGGTTGACGAAATAAGTAACCAGGATAAAAGAATTGCATGTAGGGAATTGTGACACCTGTGTCACTCCAACCATCAAACAAATGCCAAACCAATGAAATATTGTATTTCATACTTGGGATTTGTAAAAATATGTGTATCGTTTGCACATATCGACTCTTGTTCGATTTCAAGCTTTAAATCGCTTTCTGGAGGGTTATACGCGCTCTGATATGTAGATATAACCAGTTTAATCCAACGAACACTCCGGAATAGTGAAATAGGCTTAACATACCTTAAATAACCTTTACATAACTTAGAAATAAGTTTTGGAAGGTTTGGTATGCCGAAATCAAGTATATTCGCTTACAGGGACTAAATTTGACAAACTGCGAAAGTATGCCAATTTGAACTGTAACAGACATTCCGGAACATGACCATAAGTTAAACATACCATAAATATCCTTTACATAGCTTAGAAATAGGCTTTGAGGTGTTCGGTATGCTAAAATAAACTTTTGGGACATTCAGGGACTAAAAGTGTCAAAAAGTGCACAAGTTTGCATTTTTACGCATAACTTACGTTCTGAATACATCCGGACATCCAAAAATTTATGTAAGCACTAAAACATTTTATTTTAGTGTTCGGCATAAGAAAAATCCATTCGTCGCGTCATTTGGATCGTTTTTCGCGCTTATGCGCATTCCGTCGTAATTAAGCGAACATCGCGTTCGTACGGCCAAACGAACCAATGTCCGGCATATTTTTGAGCATGTTTCATCTCCACAATGTTTAGGCATCATTTTAGGGCCTTAAAGTTGGCTTTACGGGCCTTAGAAGTGTCGAAAATGGCTTAAACACATAACAGGGACTGAAACTGCAACTTTTGAAACTTGTTTTCTGATCTGAAGAGCTAGGCGGCCCGCCTCATCCAAGATTAAATCTTAGGCGGCCCGCCTCAGCCTCTGCAGACCAGATTCATTGTTTTAACAGCTGGTTGCAGCTGTTTAGCACTCCCAATCCCTCTTCCACATGTCAATTCCCTATGGTGAGTGGCCATTTGACACACCACAACATTCCAACACATGTACGGCCTTGATCGTGCCCTCTTTTCCATGAAACGGTCTCAACGGTTACCCGAAAACTATATATACCCATCCACCCCCATTGCATTTCTCACTAGAATCTTGATTTGAGAGCTCTAAGTTGAAACCATTGTTTCATACCTGAGTTCTTGGATCGAGATTAGCATTCGGGGACCCTTCGTAAGTATTCTTTCGTTCTTTTCCTTATTTTATTGCTTTTCGAGTCAGAAAGTCAAACTTTGTTTGACTTTCAGCGTTGACCAGTAATGGTCAATGCGAAGTTCGTTTGAACTTCGCAACGTGATTGTAATCACGTTGGTCATAGTCCCTTGGGACTATGCCCACTGATTACCACGTTGTCTAGGGTCGTAGGGTAGGCGATCTAATAAATCGCCTATACCTTCGAACTCGACCCATTTGGTCGATCATTAGGATCCGACCAAATACATTAGGTGACCATAGTAGGTAGGGAATAACCTTCCGAGGTTATACCCTATGGTCACATCGTTTAAGTAGTTGTATGATAGGTAGTTTATATGCCTTAGGTAAATTACCAGAATACCCTTTTCATACATAATTGGTAATTTAGCATATGTAACCTAAACTTTTGCCACATAACTGATTATGTAACATATTTAGGCATATAACACTTGTCATAGGACTAGTTAGACGTTCCGAACGCGTTTCACACGCACGACGCGTTAAAGTAGCATAAGCTACCTTAATGGGTCGCGATGGGTCGATAATACTTAGGTTAAGTTTCATTTAGTATGTAGGCTTTGTTAAACCATATCACATGAGTTTCTACACTCATTTGGTTTACAAACCCTCATGCTACCCAATCTTCTGATTTAGGTCCGGGTTATTAACATAGATACCTATATTAGGTGCCGTTTGATTTCCGTGATCTCTAGCATTGTTTGGTTGTTACTCAAGGACTACTGAGCAATCTCAAGTGAGTACATAGACCCCTCTTTTACTGTTTTCCAAACTGTTTTGGGGTGAAACACATGTGCCTACTTGTTACTTTCGTGCTTTCCTGTTTTCACATTATATACTTGCTATGTTCATTAGTACATTATAGTACATGATTTCATTACATTTCATACTAGGTGTGCCATTGTGTGCATTACTTAGTACATTGTTTTACATTACATCACATGCTACGTATGTCTATTGTTGCATACTTAGTACAGGTCGTATGCTACGTATGTCTGTTGTTGCATACTTAGTACAGGTCGCATGCTACGTATGTCTGTTGTTGCATACTTAGTACAGTTCACATGCTATGTATGTTCAATCATTGCATTGTTCTTCATACTTAGTACATTTGTTATTCATCACATACTTACATTTTGGACGCATATTACATGATTTACATCTTGACATAAACATTTTGACATATTATTCAATACATTTGGCAATTGGTTTAAACATAGACATCTTACATTGTTTGGTTTGGTTTGATTAAGTGATTAAGTAACGATGCGTGTGTAATATGATACAAGCATGGTGGATACGCCGCTGGTACTTCCTATATATAAGGGTTTGTATGGTATTACATATTGTAGCGTTATCTGAATCATTTCAAGTTGAGACAGAGAACATTTTATACAAATAACATATTTTTCACAAGACATTGATTTACAAACAATTTATCTAATACAAACTCATTTTTACATGGTTATTCATTTAACCGTACATTATTTATACATATCATCTGATCTTATCGATTTTCAAATGATTTACAAAACAAAGCAAATAACAAGGTTCATGACTAAACATTTTCTCAAACATAAGTCATGAAACTTATTTTCACAAAACCTATGTATCTCACCGGCATTTTTATGCTGACGTACCTATTTTCACATGTGTTTTTCAGGAGATGTTGCATAAGATGATCAAGATACACATAGGCAGACTTGGGCTTTAGTGACAATAAAAGATGCAAGACTAGTTAATTATGTTGTATTTCTTTGTTTGTTAAGACATTGTAACACTTTTAATTAATAAAACGAAACTTCAATTACCATGGATTTGAAACAATTAATTCTGTTACAACACTCCCCGACATTTCCGCCACGTTTTGTATGTTCTACGTGGTCGGGGTGTGACAGAAAAGATGGTATCAGAGCCAATGGTTATAGGGAATTAGGTTATTAGTAATGCTTTGACCTAGTCTATAACCTTCTTAGGACCCTAACGTGAGTTTACTTGCGTTTAGTCATAAAACAATACCGTCACCTATCCTTAGGCGACGACCACAACAAGAACATAAATTTCAAAACCGCTTTGAAAACTAATCATCTGTTCTAGGATGATTGATTTCTAGGTTTTGAACCCTCTATTGTAAGGTTTTGAACCCTCTGTTACATGGTTTTGAACCCTTTGAATTTTCAAAACTCTCGTCAAGGTTTTGGGTTTCTAATAATGTGAACACGTGCAAACTGGAAGGGTGAATGCCTGTATTCTGGGTTTTCTGTCTAGGCAAGCACTTCGTATACATCTCATCAGACGCGAGACCAGTTGTGCTTACCTGGGAATTCTTGGGATGAGTGTTCACTTATAGGCGAGCATGTCTTCGCGATACATTATTTTTGATCCATTTACTTTAATTTAGTCACTGTGTGTCGTTTGTTGCTTTGTAGTAACAAACAAATGACCACTACCCTTGCTTTCATCAGATTTGTCCATCTCATTCTTTTCGTCTAATTCTCTCACTCGTTTCCTTTCATGTTCTTCTCTTTTAGAATGCCTCCACGACGCGAAAATCCAGTATCTGTTGACGAGCTGGCAGCTGTCATTACACAGCAAATGACTGCTGCAATCCCGATCATCGTTGCCCAATGTCACCAAGCTATCAACAACAATAATGCTCTCTGCAACTTCAAGACGTTCAACTCGGCCAAGCCATCAAAGTTTTCTGGGTCTCAAGGAGCGACTGCACTTCTGCAATGGTTCGAGAGTCTAGAGAGCACCTTCAGGCATGTTCAATGTCCAAACGAGCGAAAGGTAGACTTCGCATCTAGTGTCTTCGAGAAACGAGCTTTGACGTGGTGGAACGGTGTGGTGAGAGATAGGGGTGCCGAAGTAGCACTGGCTCAAACGTGGGAAGAACTTCGAGCACTAATGATGAAGGAATTCTGTCCTCGTCACGAGATCAGGGCATTGGAAAGGGAATTCGATGATCTTAAGCAAGACAGCGGCGAACATCGAGCATACACTGATCGATATGAGGAGCTGAGCCTGTTGTGCCCTACCATGGTTACGCCTTTAGATAAGGCGATCGAAAAATACATTGATGGTCTCCCTGACTCAGTTCAAGACATTGTTACTGGTAGTAACCCCACTACGGTTAGGCAGGCCATTGAGCTATCTGCAACTTTGACTGAATCTCAAATCAGGAAACGTAAGCTTTTCCGAAAGGGTGACAAGAAACCGGTCGAGGGATTGAAACCAATCGAGGAATCAAAGACCATGGATGAACAGACTGGATCCCTTGAGCGGTCAAAGAAGCAAAAGGCTTCTCAGAACTTCGCCATGGTCGCTCACAATGGTCAAGCCGTCCCCAACCAACCAGCTAAACCCCGTGCTAGGAAACCATACAATGGAACTTCACCCTTGTGCAACAAATGTAACCTTTATCATCATGCTATGGTGAAGTGCCGCGAATGCCAAATTTGTGGACGTAAAGGTCATACAGCAAAAGTTTGCGTAGCAGCAGTTGCACCAAATCAAGCGAACAACAAACCTGCTCGAGCTCGCTTTCCACCAGGTTCTTGCTACAAGTGTGGCGAGATGGGACATTTCCGAAGAAATTGCCCAAAGCGTGCTAATGCTAATCCAGCACAGAGATGAACATCTGACCGACTAGAAGACAACACCGTTTAGAAATAATCATGTCTTATGTATTATTTTCTTTTGTTGTCAAGGTCCATGAAACAGTTGTTATCATTGTTAATAAATAAATCTTTTTATTTACATTGCAATGTATTTATGTGATTGTATATATAAACAACATATCCTCTACAATACCGACAATCAAGGAATCGTATTCCTTGAAAAGCAAACTACCCCCAAAATTCTTCCATTTTACAATCTCTTGCATTTTCCACAAAGATCCTAAGTACCCGTCTCTTGCAAAGAAACGAAGTACAAGGTGCAAGTAATAATTCTGTACGAATACCCCAAGTACCACTATAAATTCTTAATAGGGTACCTAAGGGTATTTCCGTATCTTCAAGTTATTGTGTACCTTAATTCGAATATTGCGTTTTCCTAAAAACGAAAATCGAATTTTTGGTAGATCATTCTATCTTCATGGATGGATTCTTGAAATGATTAAAGTGCCAAATGAAATCCACGAATTGGATTCCTGGTGTGCTTTAGGTATCCGCGTCCAAAGATAACAAGTTAATAACAAATTAAACAACTATGTGATTATGTGCTTATGTGTTTCCTTTTATGTTTTTGAGTAATCCAAGTTTTTGTAATCCAAATCCTCGTAGAATCTTCCATATCTTCGTATAAGGGATTCATAGTAGGATATCCAAAGGTACTATATTAAATCCTCAATGGGCTTGTACGTAATAGTAAAGACCCTTGGATTATATTGTACAATTCCATAGTTAGACCCCTGAGTGGTCTAGGTAATCAGATTGATCCAAAAATCTGGTTAGGAATATCATGTGATGATATAGCTGAAAGGACTCCTTGGTGGCCTAATTAAAAGGATCATTTGTCGATCTAATTAAAAGGACCCTATGGTAGTCTAGTCACAATCATCACAGGTTTGATTTTCCTCCCCCTTCACATTACAAGCAAATTGTGCGGACTATGCAAGGAATTGCGTAATTATGGATGCATACATAATTATGGAATTCAGTGCACGGAAACCACAGCGAGTTTTGTCATGTGTCTAGAGTTCGTTCCGTTCATTTTTGTTTCTGAAGATGTTGTGAAAAATGACTATTCTGTTCATTTTCGGTTCTGAAGAAATGGTGGAAAATGACTCTTCTCGTTCATTTTCGGTTCTGAAGAAATGGTGGAAAATGACTCTTCTCGTTCATTTTCGGTTCTGAAGAAATGGTGGAAAATGACTCTTTTCGTTCATTTTCGGTTCGGAAGAAATGGTGGAAAATGACTCTTCTCGTTCATTTTCGGTTCTGAAGAAATGGTGGAAAATGACTCTTTTCGTTCATTTTCGGTTCGGAAGAAATGGTGGAAAATGACTCTTCTCGTTCATTTTCGGTTCTGAAGAAATGGTGGAAAATGACTCTTCTCGTTCATTTTCGGTTCTGAAGAAGTGGTGGAAAATGACTCTTTTCGTTCATTTTCGGTTCTGAAGAAATGGTGGAAAATGACTCTTTTCGTTCATTTTCGGTTCTGAAGAAGTTGTGGAAAATGACTCATTTTGTTCATTTTCGGTTCTGAAGAGGTCGTGGAAAAAGACTCATTTCGTTCATTTTCGTTTCTGAAGAATGCCTGTTGAAAATAACTCCGTTCATTTTTCAATTCTGGAAAATGTCCGTTAAAGAGAAATAACAGGATTATGCCTTGCTTATCTTTGATGGTTACTTCACACAAAGCCACAGATAGACTCCTACGAATTAATTTCGGGACGAAATTTCCTAAAGTAGGGGAGACTGTGACACCTGTGTCACTCCAACCATCAAAAAAATGCCAAACCAATGAAATATTGTATTTCATACTTGGGATTTGTAAAAATATGTGTATCGTTTGCACATATCGACTCTTGTTCGATTTCAAGCTTTAAATCGCTTTCTGGAGGGTTATACGCGCTCTGATATGTAGATATAACCAGTTTAATCCAACGAACAATCCGGAATAGTGAAATAGGCTTAACATACCTTAAATAACCTTTACATAACTTAGAAATAAGTTTTGGAAGGTTTGGTATGCCGAAATCAAGTATATTCGCTTACAGGGACTAAATTTGACAAACTGCGAAAGTATGCCAATTTGAACTGTAACAGACATTCCGGAACATGACCATAAGTTAAACATACCATAAATATCCTTTACATAGCTTAGAAATAGGCTTTGAGGTGTTCGGTATGCTAAAATAAACTTTTGGGACATTCAGGGACTAAAAGTGTCAAAAAGTGCACAAGTTTGCATTTTTACGCATAACTTACGTTCTGAATACATCCGGACATCCAAAAATTTATGTAAGCACTAAAACATTTTATTTTAGTGTTCGGCATAAGAAAAATCCATTCGTCGCGTCATTTGGATCGTTTTTCGCGCTTATGCGCATTCCGTCGTAATTAAGCGAACATCGCGTTCGTACGGCCAAACGAACCAATGTCCGGCATATTTTTGAGCATGTTTCATCTCCACAATGTTTAGGCATCATTTTAGGGCCTTAAAGTTGGCTTTACGGGCCTTAGAAGTGTCGAAAATGGCTTAAACACATAACAGGGACTGAAACTGCAACTTTTGAAACTTGTTTTCTGATCTGAAGAGCTAGGCGGCCCGCCTCATCCAAGATTAAATCTTAGGCGGCCCGCCTCAGCCTCTGCAGACCAGATTCATTGTTTTAACAGCTGGTTGCAGCTGTTTAGCACTCCCAATCCCTCTTCCACATGTCAATTCCCTATGGTGAGTGGCCATTTGACACACCACAACATTCCAACACATGTACGGCCTTGATCGTGCCCTCTTTTCCATGAAACGGTCTCAACGGTTACCCGAAAACTATATATACCCATCCACCCCCATTGCATTTCTCACTAGAATCTTGATTTGAGAGCTCTAAGTTGAAACCATTGTTTCATACCTGAGTTCTTGGATCGAGATTAGCATTCGGGGACCCTTCGTAAGTATTCTTTCGTTCTTTTCCTTATTTTATTGCTTTTCGAGTCAGAAAGTCAAACTTTGTTTGACTTTCAGCGTTGACCAGTAATGGTCAATGCGAAGTTCGTTTGAACTTCGCAACGTGATTGTAATCACGTTGGTCATAGTCCCTTGGGACTATGCCCACTGATTACCACGTTGTCTAGGGTCGTAGGGTAGGCGATCTAATAAATCGCCTATACCTTCGAACTCGACCCATTTGGTCGATCATTAGGATCCGACCAAATACATTAGGTGACCATAGTAGGTAGGGAATAACCTTCCGAGGTTATACCCTATGGTCACATCGTTTAAGTAGTTGTATGATAGGTAGTTTATATGCCTTAGGTAAATTACCAGAATACCCTTTTCATACATAATTGGTAATTTAGCATATGTAACCTAAACTTTTGCCACA